>CM055123.1:313366501-314591753 GCA_029206835.1 Rana muscosa | reverse complement strand
TTTACATGTAGGAGAGAAATGTCAGAATTGGCCTTGGTGCTCCAGAACGCCTGAAGGTGCTCCCTGCATGTCGGGCCTCTGTATGTGGCCACGCTGTGTAAAAGTCTCACACATGTGGTATCGCCATACTCGGGAGTAATAGCAGAATGTGTTTTGGGGTGTAATTTGTGGAATGCATATGCTGTGTGTGAGAAATAACCTGCTAATATGACAATTTTGTGAAAAAAAAAAAGAGAAAAAAAAAATCTTGATTTTGCAAAGAATTGTGGGAAAAAATGACAACTTCAAAAAACTCACAATGCCTCTTTCTGAATACCTTGGAATGTCTTCTTTCCAAAAAGGGGTCATTTGGGGGGTATTTGTACTTATCTGGCATGTTAGGGTCTCAAGAATTGAGATAGGCCGTCAGTACTTCAGGTGTGATCAATTTTCAGATATTGGCACCATAGTTTGTGGACTCTATAACTTTCACAAAGACCAAATAATATCCACCAATTTGTACTTATTTTTACCAAAGATATGTAGCAGTATAAATTTTGGCCAAAATTTATGAAGAAAAAATAGTAATTTGCAAAATTTTATAACAGAAACGAAAAAAAAAATCATTTTTTTACAAAATTTTCAGTCTTTTTTCTCTTATAGCGCAAAAAATAAAAAACCCAACAGTGATTAAATACCACCAAAAGAAAGCTCTATTTGTGTGAAAAAAAGGACAAAAATTTCATATGGGTACAGTGTTGTATGACTGAGTAATTGTCATTCAAAATGTGAGAGCACCGAAAGCTGAAAATTGGTCTGGTTATTAAGGGGGTTTAAGTGCCCAGTGGTCAAGTGGTTAAAGGGGTTGTAAACCCTCGTACATCCTATGCATTAAGGTGAAAAAACTTCTGGCAGTCCTTGGCCCCCCAGCCCCCCGTTTTACTTACCTGAGCCCTGGAATGTCCCATGATTGGATAGATTGATATCAGCGCAACCATTGGCTCCCACTGCTGTCAATCAAATCCAATGACGCGGGCACGGGGGGGGGGGGGGGGCGAGTCCTGCATTCGGCAGCTATGAACGCCGAATGATGGACTCAGGAGCGCAGCCCGCAGGGTAACCCCTGAGAGAGCGCTTCTCCTAGGGGGTTATGTGATGCGGGGAAGAGCCACGAGAGCCACGAGGGACCCCAGAAGAGGAGGATCGGGGCCACTCTGTGCAAAACGAGCTGCTCAGTGGAGGTAAGTATGACGTTTGTTATTTAAAAAATAAAATAAAAATCGAACCTTTCCAATCACTTGAAAGTGAGGTAAACGTGTTCTGTTATTATAATTCATATTATTATTATTCATATTATTATTTTATTTTTTAAACAATAGAAATGACAACAATGATAATAATCATTATAATATCATCATCATCATTATTATTATTAATATTCTTATTATCATCGTTATTAATAGTTTTCTTTTTGTTGTTATTATTGTCATCATTATTATTTTTGTTGCTGGTAATAATAATAATATTATTATTATTGTCTTTGGTAATATTATTATATGATTATCAGGTCTCGTCTCTCACACACAGAGGGCTGCAGAGGCAACAAGTAACATTCGGTTGTATTTTCCCTCTTGGGAACTACAGGTGCTGATTATCGGATGCGCTGTGCCTGGCTGTCCTGGCGAGGAATGTCCTGTGCTTGGCTGCCTTCCTTTACAGTGGTGATGTGGGATGCGCTGTGCCTGGCTTTATAGTCCCGGTGTGGGATGCGCTGTGCCTGGCTACTCTGCTACTATCACAGAGGTGATGTGGGATGCGCTGTGCCTGGCTTTATAGTCCCGGTGTGGGATGCGCTGTGCCTGGCTGCTCTGATACTATTACAGAGGTGATGTGGGGTGCATCGTGCCTGGCTGCTCTGCTACTATCACAGAGGTGATGTGGAATGCATTGTGTCTGGCTGCTCTGCTACTAATACAGAGGCGATGTGGGATGCGCTGTGCCTGGCTGCTCTGATACTATTACAGGGGTGATGTGGGATGCATTGTGCCTGGCTGCTCTGCTACTATTACAGTAGGTGCATTGTGCCTGGCTGCTCTGATGCTATTACAGAGGTGATGTGGGGTGCGCTGTGCCTGGCTGCTCTTCTACTATTACAGAGGTGATGTGGGGTGCATTGTGCCTGGCTGCTCTGCTACTATCACAGAGGTGATGTGGGATGCGCTGTGCCTGGCTGCTCTGCTACTATCACAGAGGTGATGTGGGATGCGCTGTGCCTGGCTGCTCTGCTACTATCACAGAGGTGATGTGGGATGCGCTGTGCCTGGCTGCTCTGCTACTAGCACAGAGGTGATGTGGGGTGCATTGTGCCTGGCTGCTCTGCTACTATCACAGAGGTGATGTGGGGTGCATTGTGCCTGGCTGCTCTGCTACTATCACAGAGGTGATGCATGGGGTGCATTGTGCCTGGCTGCTCTGCTACTAGCACAGAGGTGATGTGGGGTGCAGTGTGCCTGGCTGCTCTGCTACTATCACAGAGGTGATGTGGGGTGCATTGTGCCTGGCTGCTCTGCTACTATCACAGAGGTGATGTGGGGTGCATTGTGCCTGGCTGCTCTGCTACTATTACAGAGGTGATGTGGGGTGCATTGTGCCTGGCTGCTCTGCTACTATCACAGAGGTGATGTGGGGTGCATTGTGCCTGGCTGCTCTGCTACTATTACAGAGGTGATGTGGGGTGCATTGTGCCTGGCTGCTCTGTATTATAGTCCCGGAGTGGGGATGCGCTGCTCCTGGCTGCCCCCTGTCGGTGAAGGTCGGTGATGATGATGATGGTGGGGGGGAGGGGGAGGGGCGGGGTCTCCCATTGATGGATGATCGCTCCGCTCTCTCTTCTCTCATTCTGCTGGAAGCGGACAGACGGAGAGGATCTGTATCCCCGCTATATACCTCCTATAGACCTCCTCCTGTATACTCCCTGTATACCTCCTGTGTACCCCATCTCCGGGGATCGGACCCCCCAGCACACACATTGTTATATCGGATTGTCGGATCTCCTGGACTCGGTGGATCACTGATGATTTAAAGGACCCCCGCTCCGCAGACAGCATGGCCCCCCGAGGATCCCCCACCTTCCCCCTCTGGCTCCTGGCATGGATCGGCCTCTGCCGGGTGTTTGCCAATGCCTGCCCGGCGCAATGTACCTGCAGCGGCACCACCGTGGACTGCCATGGATTGGGGGTCAGGATGGTCCCCAAAAACATCCCCCGGAGCACCGAGAGACTGTAAGTACCCCCCATATATAAGACTGTAAGTACCCCCCTACATATAAGACTGTATGTACCCCCCTATAAGACCGCAAGTACCCCCCCCCCATAAGACTTATCAACTTTCACTATTTATTTATGATATATAGTCAGCTGTCTGTCCATCGCAACTAAAATATCTTCATCAACTTTCATCTTTTATTCAATATGTTCTGCAAAGGATCTGCAAATCACAGCTGACCCCCCCCCCCCCCAATTATCAACTGTTATCATTTAATAAATATGTCCAGCAAAGTATCTGCAAATACCAGTTACCCCCATTATCAACTTTCATCACTTATTTAGAATGTCCAATAAGCTATCTGTAAATAACAGCTAACCCTGCATTATCAACTATCACATTTTTTTTAGAATGTCCACCAAAGCAAATGTAAAAAAACAAAAAAAACAGCTAAACCCCCATCATCAACTTTCATAATTAATAGGCAATGTCCACCAAAGTATCTCCAAATCACAGCCAAACCCCAGTCCTCCTTCTTAATCAACTTTCATCATTTGTTTATGTCCAGAAAGCTGTCTGCAGATACCAGCTAAACCCAAATGATCAACTTTCATCATTTGTTTAGAATGTCAGGCAAAGTAAGTGTAAGAAACAGGCAAACCCCCCATCATCAACTTTCATCATTATTAGGCAATGTCCACCAAAGTATCTCCAAATCACAGCCACCCCACTCCCCCCCCCCCATCATCAACTTTCATCATTATTAGGCAATGTCCACCAAAGTATCTCCAAATCACAGCCACCCCACTCCCCCCCCCCATCATCAACTTTCATCATTATTAGGCAATGTCCACCAAAGTATCTCCAAATCACAGCCAACCCCCCCCCCCCCATCATCAACTTTCCCGATCTAATAAACCTCTCCAGCAGAGGATCTGTATAGTATAAGAGCTAAACCTCCCATCATCAACTTTCATCATTTATTATATATGTCCAGCAAAGTATCTGCAAATACCAACTAATCCCCCCCCCCAACCCCTTTCCCCTCTCCATTATCAATTAGAATGTCCAATAAGCTATCTGTAAATAACAGCTAACCCTGCATTATCAACTATCACAATTTGTTTAGAATGTCCACCAAAGTAAATGTAAAAAACAAAACAAAAACAGCTAAACCCCCATCATCAACTTTCATAATTAATAGGCAATGTCCACCAAAGTATCTCCAAATCACAGCCAATCCCCTTCCCCCCCCCCCCTCATTATCAACTTTCATCATTTATTTATGTCCAGTAAGCTGTCTGCAGATACCAGCTAAACCCGAATGATCAACTTTCATCGTTTGTTTAGAATGTCAGGCAAACTAAATGTAAAAAACACTCAAACCCCCATCATCAACTTTCATCATTATTAGGCAATGTCCATCAAAGTATCTCCAAATCACAGCCACCCCCCCCCCCCCCATCATCAACTTTCCCTATCTAATAACCCTCTCCAGCAGAGGATCTGTATAGTATAAGAGCTAAACCTCCCATCATCAACTTTCATCATTTATTATATATGTCCAGCAAAGTATCTGCAACTGCAAATACCAGTTAACCCCCCCCCCCACCTCTTTCCCCTCTCCATTATCAACTTTCATCACTTATTTAGAATGTCCAATAAGCTATCTGTAACTAACATAACAGCTAACCCTGTATTATCAACTATCACAATTTGTTTAGAATGTCCACCAAAGTAAATGTAAAAAAACTGCTAAACCCCCATCATCAACTGTCATCAATAATAAGAAATGCCCATCAAATCATCTACAAATAAAAGCTAAAACAGCATTATCAACTTTCACTATTTATTCAATCTCTCCAGCAGAGTATCTTTAAAATAACATCAACTTTCATCATTTACTATGAATGTCCACCACAGTATCTGCAAATAACAGCCCAACCCCCATCATCAACCTTCACCTTTTCTTTAGAATGTCCAGTAAAGCTGTCTGTGAATAACAGATAAAACAGCTTCATTAACTGTCACTATTTATCACATTTCTCCAGCAAAGTATCTGTAAATACCAACACCGTCAACTTTCATATATTATTTCATCTGTCCAGCAAAGTGTCAGTAAATAACAGCCAAGCCTATCCTTGTCAACTTTCACTGCTTCATCTGTCAGGCAAAGTGACTGCAGAACATCTAAACCCGCATTATCACCTTTCATAATTCAATAGGAAAGCAAAGTATCTGTAAACAACCAACCACATTATATGCTATCAGCTTTCACCATTTATTTCTTATCAAGTTTCACTATTTATAATGTGCAGCAAACTATCTGTACCACACATAATCAACTTTCATAATGGACTTAGTCTGTCCAGCAAAGTGTCTGTCATTCACAGCTAAACCCGCATTATCAACTTTCACTCTTAAGACTGTCCAGCAAAGTGTCTGCAAATAACAGCGACATTTACATCATCAACTTTCACTATTTATTTCTAATGTCCAGCAAGCTATCTGTAACCAGCAGGATCAACTTTCAGAATTGAGTTATCCTGTCCAGCAAAGTATCTGTAAATATCAGCTAAACCCGCGCTATCAACTCTCACAATTTATTTAGTCTCTACTGCAAACTCTCTGCCAGTAACAGCGACTCCGGCACAGTGCTGGAGAACATCCTGGGGGAATACATGGAAGTTCTGCAGGCCGGGGGGGGGGGGGGGGGTAGGACAGCGTCATCTCTATACAACAATCTGCATTGTATTCGTCTGTAGTGTGATCAATCACGAAGGATACTTTGTTACAATGTTATGTAAATAGAATATTATGTAAGAATTTCCCAAATAAAATTATCTGCAGGTTTAAAAAATATATACATGGCGATCCAATATGGCGTCTGCGACACATTTCTGGAGCTGTGTATTATTCAAAAAGTATAAATCTATACTTTGTTACAATTTTAGGTACATAGTATAATAGAATATCCTTTAGTAAAGTACAAAAACTTCCCCTCAATCTGTAGGGTTTAAAAATATATTGTTCATGAAGGATACTTTGTTATTATTATTATTATTATTATTTAGGTACTTATATATTTGTTACAATGTTATGTAAATAGGATATCATGTAGCAATATGTTCCCTCTAATATTATCTGCAAATTTTAAAAAAATCTAGTCGGCGATCCAATATGGCGTCTGCGACACATTTCTGGCAGCATGTATTATTCAAAAAGCGTAAATGTATACTTTGTTACATTTTTAGGTACATAGTATAATAGAATATTCTTTAGCAAAGTTCAAAAACAACCCCACTGATATCTGCAGGGTTAAAGAATAAAGGCGTCGATCCAATATGGCGTCTGCGACACATTTCTCTCAGCGTGTATTATTCAAAAAGTGTAAATGTATACTTTGTTACATTTTTAGGTACATAGTATAATAGAATATTCTTTAGCAAAGTTCAAAAATGACACCACTGATATCTGCAGGGTTAAAGAATAAAGGCGGCGATCCAATATGGCGCCTGCGACACATTTCTGGCACCGTGTATTATTCAAAAAGCGTAAACTTTAAAATCAGACACTTTGGGGAATGTATGGAAGTTGTGCAGGCCGGGGGGAGGACAGCGTCATCTCTATACAACACTGTCATGTATTCTTCTGTATATTGTTCATGAAGAATACTTTGTTACAATGTTATGTGAATAGTATATTATGTAGCAAAGAACACAATTTTTCTGAATAATATTAACTGCAGGTTTTAAAAAATATAGTCAGCGATCCAATATGGCATCTGCAACACATTTCTGGTGGCGTGTATTATTCAAAAAGTGTAAATGTATACTTTGTTACAATTTTAGGTACATAGTATAATAGAGAATTCTTTAGCAAAGTTCAAAAACGACTCCACTGATATCTTCAGGGTTAAAGAATATAGACGGCGATCCAATATGGCGTCTGCGACACATTTCTGGCGGCGTGTATTATTCAAAAAGCGTAAATGTATACTTTGTTACAATTTTAGGTACATAGTATAATAGAATATTCTTTAGCAATCTTAAAAAACGACCCCTCTGATATCTGCAGGGTTAAAGAATATAGGTGGCGATGTATTCTTTTGTATATTTTCCATGAAGGATACTTTGTTAAAATGTTATGTAAATAGGATATAATATAGCAAAGAACAAGATTTTCCCCGCTAATATTACCTGCGGGTTTAAAAAAATATAGGAGAGGATCCAATATGGCGCCTGCGACACATTTCTGGTGCCGTGTATTATTCAAAAAGCGAAAAATCTGTACTTTGTTACAAGTTTAGGTACATAGTATAATAGAATATCCTTTAGCAAAGTACAAAAACACCCCCACTGATATCTGCAGGGATAAAGAATATAGGCGGCGATCTAATATGGCGTCTGCGACACATTTCTGGCGCCGTGTATTATTCAAAAAGTGTAAACTTTAAAATCAAAAACACTTTGGGGAATGTATGGAAGTTGTGCAGGCCGGGGGGAGGACAGCGTCTTCTCTGTACAACAATCTGTGATCTTCTTCTGGATATTGTTCATGAAGAATACTTTGTTACAACGTCACATAAATAGTATATTATGTAGCAAAGAACAAGATTTTCCCCACTAATATTATCTGCGGGTTTTAAGAAATATAGGAAGCGATCCAATATGGCGTCTGGGACACATTTCTGGCAGCGTGTATTATTCAAAAAGCGTAAACGTAAACTTTGCTATGATTTTAGATACGTAGTATAATAGAATATTCTTTAGTAAAGTTCAAAAACTCTCCCACTGATATCTGCAGGGTTAAAGAATATAGGAAGCGATCCAATATGGCGTCTGGGACACATTTCTGGCGGCGTGTATTATTCAAAAAGTGTAAACTTTAAAATCAAAAACACTTTGGGAAGTTCTGCAGGCCGGAAGGGGGACAGCGTCATCTCTATACAACAATCTGCATTGTATTCTTCTGCAATGTGTATCAAATCATGAAGGATACTTTGTTACAATGTTATGTAAATAGGATATTATGTAGTAAAATACAAGAATTGCCCCATTAATATCATCTGCAGGGTTTTAAAAATATGGCGCCTGCGACACATTTCTGGTGGCGTGTATTATTTGTAAAATGTAAAAGTGTATTCGTTAACAATCTTATTTATTTAGTATAATAAATGTATATTTTGCTACAATTTTACATACATAGTATAATAGAATATTCTTTAGTTAAGTACAAAAACTCACGAATATTGTCTGCAGGATTAAGGATTAAGGTGGCGATCCGATAGGCGGCGACACATTTCTGGCGGCGTGTATTATACGTGGGGAATAAACTTTAAAATCTAAAACATTTTGGGGAATGTATGGAAGTTGTGCAGGCCGGGGGGAGGACAGCGTCATCTCTATACAACACTATTCTTCTGTATATTGTTCATGTTATGTAAATAGGATATTATGTAGTAAAATACAAGAATTGCCCCACTAATATCATCTGCAGGTTTTAAAAAAATCTAGAAGGTAATCCAATAAGGTTTTGCGACACATTTCTGGCGGCGTGTATTATTCATAAAGTGTAAATGTATACTTTGTTATGATTTTAGGTACATTGTATAATAGAATGTTGTTCAGCAAAGTACAAAAACTCCCCCACTGATACCTGTAAGGTTAATAAAACATATAGGCGGCGATCCAATATGGCGTCTGTGATGCATTTCTGGTGGCGTGTATTATTCATAAAGTGTAAATGTATACTTTGTTATCATTTTAGATACATAGTATAATAGTACAGTCGACCCCCGAAATTTGCAGGGGTTACGTTCTTTGAATTGCGAAAATTCGCAAATTTTGTATGTGGTAAAAAAAAATTCGCAAATTTTGTATGTGGTAAAAAAAAAAAAAAATGCCTATAAATGGTTTACACAGGGGCGGCTTAAGGGCCAGTTCACACCACATGCAGTCCACTGCGGTTTTTTTTTCTGCGCCAAAAACGCATGGAAAGTAGGTTATATTGTTTTCAATGGCATAGTTCACACCATTGATTGCAGTTCCAGTGCGTTCCAGTTCCAGAAAAAAAAGTAGAACGTGCTGCATTTTTCCTGCACTGGACTGTACTGGAATGCACCTAAATACACTGAAACGCACCAAAAACGCACTGGAACACACATGTCCTTATTTAAAGTGGTTCTAAACTCGGATAAAAAAAAAAACACCTGCAAGACAAAGCCATAATGAGCTAGTATGACTAGCATGAGAGAGATTTTTACCGCTCCAGGTGGATACACTCCAACAATCCGTAATGACAGGACTACCGTGGGTGCCAGCAATGCACGTAGCATATGAAGAGGAAAAAATAAAAAATATGGACAGCCGCACTCCAAAAAACCTTTGACGGTCGCCTTTATTGTAAAAAGATGGAAAAATTACACCAAAATTCATCACAGCATAGCCAGGGTAACTGCTTACATGTTTCACACTGAAGGTCAGTGCTTAATCATAGCTCAATATGATTAAGCACTGACCTTCAGTGTGAAACATGTAAGCAGTTACCCTGGCTATGCTGTGATGAATTTTGGTGTAATTTTTCCATCTTTTTACAATAAAGGCGACCGTCAAAGGTTTTTTTGGAGTGCGGCTGTCCATATTTTTTATTTTTTCCTCTTCATATAGTATGACTAGCATACTAGCTCATTATGCATCACTTACCTTAGATCGGGGCCCCCGAAGCCGTCCTCGTCTCCCCCTCCAGCCGCAGCCATCGCTCAACAGATACCCAGAAGGTTACTTCCGGGTATCGCCGCTCCAGCCAATCACAGCGCCGCTCCAGAGCGGCACTGTGATTGGCTGGAGCGGCGAAGACGTCACTCCGCCCATGCGCGCGGGAGCCGTCAAATACAGCAAGGCCGGATTTGTGAATGGGGATTAACCCTGTGAATGCACCGTCTATGGCGCGCATGCGCCGTAGACATCGGTGCCTGTCTTTTTTTGCAAATATCTCCAGAACCGTGTAGGTTTAGGAGATATTTCTTGCATCTACAGATAAGCCTTAATCTAGGCTTACCTGTAGGTGCAAGTGGCATAAGTGGGTTTACAACCACTTTAAGGTTAAGACAAAAGAGGAGGAAAAAATGCACTGGACTGCATAAAAAACGCACCAAAAACAGGTCAAAAATGCGCTGGAACGCATCAAAAACGCGCATGGAGAAAAGCATCTGGAACGCATCCGGACTGCATTTCTATGGTGTGAACTGGCCCTAAAAGTCGCCCACTCCCATCCGACTCTGAAACCGCCCGTTACAGCGCGACTTTAGCGTGGCTTGCAAAACAACTTCTGTATAGAAATTCAATGCAAGCCGCTCCGAAGTCGCCCCCCAAGTAGTACATGAACCTTTTTTCTAAGTCGGATCGACTTGAGTCGCTCCTATTAGAACGGTTCCATTGTACTGCATGGAGGTCGCCCCGGTTATGATGCGGGAATGCTAGGCTGGGAAAAATATTTGCGAACGACTGAGGCCGCGAACTCTGAACCACGACTTCGCGCAGGGGGGGGGTCGGCTGTCTATTATTTAGTACAAAAATACCACACTAATATCTGCGAGGTTTAAAAAATATATAGAAGGCGATCCAATAGGGCTTTGCGACACATTTCTGGCGGCGTGTATTTATTCGTAAAGCGTAAACTTTCAAATCAAAAACACTTTGGGGAATGTATCGAAGTTCTGCAGGCCGGGGGGAGGACAGCGTCATCTCTATACAACAATCCGAGATGTCTTGTTCTGTATATTGTTCACAAAGGATACTTTGTTACAATGTTATGTAAATAGAATATTATGTAGTAAAATAAAAGAATTGCCCCACTAATATTATCTGCGGGTTCTAAAAAATATAGGAAGTGATCCAATATGGCGCCTGCGACACATTTCTGGCGGCGTGTATTATTTGTAAAATGTAAAAGTATACTCTGTAACAACTTTATTTATTTAGTATAATAGAAGATTCTTTAGTAAAGTCCAAAATTTGCCCCACTGATATCCGTGGGGTTAGAGAATATCGGCGTCTGAATGTCGTCGGAGGCCTTGCGGCAATTTTGTGAAAGACCGAAATTTTCCTTGTTAGTGCGAAAAATTCTCGTAGCTCTTATTCACAACACTTTTGCCGTATGGCGTGATTTTTTGGCGACTGATTCATAAAGCAAATTCCTGCCCGTATCGGAGATAAGAGAAGTGAAATCAATAAGTCTTCTTCCATCTTGGCATAAATCGTTGATGGTGTCGCAATTCTGCAGCAAAATTTGTCTTTTAAAATAGAAGTATTTTTTTTTTTTTTATTATTTCAGAGTCACACTTACCTAGGTGGATGCTTCATCTGTCCCCCCCCCCCCCCCCCCCCGGCGCCTCTGCACTGAAAACCGAGCGATTGAACACCTTTTCAGAGCTCCGTGAGCAGAGAGCTGTAGACTGCAGGGACGTGCAGTCAAGTGAGGCAGGTGAGGCAGAGCCTCACCTGCCGTGAACATAAAAAAAAAGAAGAAAGATCGAGCTTCGAGGGTCATAGCTCGGCAACCTGGGGTCCAAATTTGGGGGATAGGTAGCTGAAGTCCTATCCCACCACTGGCTCCTGCCACCTATAGTTCCGGAGATACTAGGCTTCTTGCACAGCCTGTCAGAAGCTACATACAGAGCGGCCAGTATAAATACAAGCTGGCACACTCTGTTTGCAGCATACTGAGAGGCATAGGTGTGCGCAGCCTATTGCATTAGGGTGTGCACCCCAAAGCTCAAACACACATGATTGAACACCACCTGCTGTTACAGGGAGGAGGCTCTGATGGTAGGGGACAGTTGATTGGGAGCATATTACGTTACACCCTAAATACAGGTTTAATGAGTTCCTAAATTTGAACCTAGCCTTTATTATAATGGGGGCATTTACACTGGCCACTGGCACCCCCAACCACCCACCTGGTGCCACCCATGAATAATGCTAATGTACATGGGGTGATTAGTGTGTGCCCAGGCTATGCTGAGAGGATGAGCTCACAGTGTCTCTCCTAACTTCTTGTCAGAGGCACTGAGCTCAAGGGACAGCTTGGAGCCTTGGACCAATGGTAAAGCACAATTGGAACAAGCTGTCCAATGAGAATGCTGCAGTGGAGGCACGCCTCTCACTGCAGTGTCATAGAAGTGGGCGTGTGTCTAAAAGACAAATGCTCCTTTCCAGCCCAGCCCTCTTAACTAGAAGGAAATAACATGAGTTTATAGGTATAAGATTTACCCACAATCCCATGTTTTTCTCATACACTTAAGAGAGAGAATGAGAATCTGCTGCCTGTTGAAAAGGTACAAGCTAAATCATATATTATTATGCTATATGTTATAAGATAATAATTTATTATTTATCTATTTACTGTGAAATTACTGGTTGGAAGTTACAACTTCAAACTTCAGTAATTTGTTTGTTAAGCCCCCTGCTTGAGTACAGATTTAGAAAATTTAGTTAATTACCTTAAAAACAATATATAATAAATATTTGTTTATTATATACTTATGGTAATTAACCCCTTGCCACCCAGGCCGATTCTGAAACGTCTCTCCTACATGTAAAAATCATAATTTTTTTGCTAGAAAATTACTCGGAGACCTCAAACATTATACATATATATATATAAAAATATTTATTTTAGCAGACACCCTGGAGAATAAAATGGTGCTCGTTGCAACTTTTTATGCTACCTGTTATTGGCGCAGCAATTTTTCAAACGCGTTTTCAAACTGTTTCATGAATTAAAAAAAACAAAACTAAAGATAGCCCGATTTTTTTGTATCATGTGAAAGATGATGTTACGCCGAGTAAATAGATACCTAACGTGTCACACTTTAAAATTGCACACGGAATGGAATGGCGCCAAACTTCGGTACTTAAAAATCTCCATAGGCGACGCTTTAATTTTTTTTACAAATTACATGTTTAGAGTTACAGAGGAGGTCTAGCGCTAGAATTATTGCTCTCGCTCTAACGAGCGTTTGTAACCTGTGTGTATCTGCCTCTGATACTAGCCCGTGCCTCACCAGCTACTCACCTCACCGCATGTCCCTGGTAGACTGTCAGTTACAGCTCTCTGCTCTGCCCCCCCCCCCCCCGTGCTCATTGGAGTGCTGAGCTGTGGAGGGGGCGGAGCGGCCAGCTCAGGCTCTCAGCGATGACGTGGTGCCTGGACTGATGTTGGTGACGTCAGCAGAGAGTGGACTTCAGACTGCTCTCTGCTGAAAACGGGTCACAGAAGTGCAAAACGCACTGCATTCCTGTGATCCATAGGAGAAGCCCAGCCAAACCAGCTTTGGCTGGACTTCTCCTTGAAGCCCCGGTTCATAGGTGCGATTTGCACTGCCGATTTCATTGCGACTTGTGGCTTGAGGACATTGAGGCGACATATGATGAGAACAGGCTGTATATGGTGGGCACAGAGGCTACATATGATGGGCACAGTGGCTGCATATGATGGGCACAGAGGCTGCATATGGTGGGCACAGAAGCTGCATATGATAGGCATAGAGGTTGCATATGATGGGCACAATGACTGCATATGATGGGCACAGAGGCTACATATGATGGGCACAGAGGCTGCATATGATGGGCACAGAGGGTGCATATGGTGGACACAGAGGCTGCATATGATGGGCACAGAGGCTGCATATGATGGGCACAGAGGCTGCATATGGTGGACACAGAGGCTGCATATGATGGGCATAGAGGCTGCATATGATGGGCATAGAGGCTGCATATGATGGGCACAGAGGCTGAATATGATGGGCACAGAGACTGCATATGATGGGCACAGTGGCTGCATAGGATGGGCACAGAAGCTGCATATGCTGTGCATAGAGGCTGCATATGATGGGCACAGAGGCTGCAAATTATGGGCACAGAGGCTGCATATGGTGGGCACAGAAGCTACATAGGATGGGCACAGACTGCATATGATGGGCACAATGACTGCATATGATGGGCACAGAGGCTGCATATGATGGGCACAGAGGCTGCATATGGTGGACACAAAGGCTGCATATGATGGGCACAGAGGCTGCATATGATGGGCACAGAGGCTGCATATGGTGGACACAGAGGCTGCATATGATGGACACAGAGGCTGCATATGATGGGCACAGAGGCTGCATATGATGGGCAGAGAGGCTGCATATGATGGGCACAGAGGCTGCATATGGTGGACACAGAGGCTGCATATGATGGACACAGAGGCTGCATATGATGGGCACAGAGGCTGCATATGATGGGCAGAGAGGCTGCATATGATGGGCACAGAGGCTGCATATAGTGGACACAGAGGCTGCATATGATGGGCACAGAGGCTGCATATGATGGGCACAGAGGCTGCATATGGTGGACACAGAGGCTGCATATGATGGGCACAGAGGCTGCATATGATGGGCACAGAAGCTGCATATGGTGGACACAGAGGCTGCATATTATGGGCACAGTGGCTGCATATTATGGGCATAGTGGCTGCAATTGATGTGTTTTGTTTTACAGTGTTTTTCAGTTTGTTTGCGCCCCCCCCCCCCCCCAAAAAAAAATTTTGATCACCAAGCTTCAATAAGCTGCGCACACCAATGGATTGGACCATGGGCAAACATTTTCTTGGGCCCTCCCGAATCCACATATCAACTCTTTGTGGGCAGTGGGGTGCTCAAGAAAAAGCTGCTTTGGGCCCCACAAAAAAAGACTGGGCCCGGGGCAGCTGCCCCCTTTGCCCCTGTGTTAAAGACAGCCCTGGATATGAAGGGCCCCATTGCCAGCGACGGGAGGGGGGGGGGGGGACTCGTCATGTGATTTAGCACTGTCAAATCCCACGTGCGATTGGGTGGCTTAATCTGAAAGTAATATTCGATACATTTCCGTGAATTCTCCAACCTCTCCGATTGGGTCTAAAGTTCCGGCTCAGCAGATTTCTCTACCCCGTCACGTACATACACGAGTGCCGCCATTTGTCGCAGACAGATTTCGAAGACTGTCTATGACTTTTGGCCATGGTCTGTTGTGTTTCTTCTTGGTTGACTCAACTTTATCTCTAAAATCGTTTAGCGATCAATTTATTCCTAATCATTATATATATATATAGCGGTTTATTGCGTCGGCCATGTTTGTGAAGTCCTCCGTCGATAAGCGTCCACTTCTAAGCGTGGAAAACGTCTTCTTTTTTTCTTAGCAGCATTTTTAATGAGAGCCGAGGCTGGAAGCGCGCACATCCGTCTGCTTCTATCGCACGCTGTGATCTCGTTGGCTGTGACCGCACAAGAGCGTTGAATTAATCATGCACTTCAAAGCATTTAGGAACTATAAATATCCCCAGATCGGGACTTCATGGCAGCGGCTTCTCTCCTGTGCGTTCCGTTCGAGTTTTTTTTAGGGTTAGTGAGAACTTCTTGTGCGTTGAACTGGCCGGCCGGCCGCCCTCCGTACCTTCGGGGGAAGCGGCGGTTTGCTATTGGACGCTCGGCTAATGAAGTCGTACATTGGGGAGCAGGGATTTGATTGTCAGCTCTGCTGCCCACGGAGGATCCATTCTCCCTCTGCACCCGTCAGCCTCAATAGGTCAGTTAGTGGCCAGTGTGGTGGGTGTCAGGCCGCTACTGATGTCACTTTGGGGGGGAGGGGGGGAGTAATCCATTTGGCATTTGGCCCGCTGACCTAAACCGCCGAAGCCCCCGGCGTAGCGGGAATGTTTGTGTGATTTGTCATCCAGCAAATTATATGTTTTGTTTGTTTTCCAACATGTTTTTCTGATGTTCAAAGTGAAAACATTCTGTCCTTGTGGCCGCTGACAGAAGCCATGCCTTAGGCCCCTTTCACACTGAGGCGCTACTGCACTAAAAATAGCGCCTGCAATGCGCCCCGAAAAAGCCGCTCCTTTATATCCAGTGTGAAAGCTCGAGGGCTTTCACACTGGAGCGGTGCGCTGGCAGGAGGGTAAAAAAACTCCTGCAAGCCGCATCTTTGAATAATAATAAAAATACCGCTCCTATCGCGCCCCTGCCCATTGAAATCAATGGGGTAGCGCCTCCAAAACGCTGCAAAGAGGTGTTTTTGCGGGCGTTTTTAACCCTTTTTCGGCTGCTTGGGAGGGTTAAAATCACCCCGCTAGCGCCCGCAAATCGCGGCAAAAATGACGGTATAGCGGCGCTAAAAATAGCGCCACTATACTGCCAGCACATGCAGCGCTTCAGTGTGAAAGTAGCCTTAAAAAAACAAAAAAACACAGAATCCACCGGAAACACATATTAACCTCAACCTGCATAGGTGTGAACCTAGCCCCCCCCCCCCCCCAAAAAAAGCATTAAAAAAAAATGCACCAGAAAAACGACGGTATAGCGGTGCTAAAAATAGCGCTGCTATACCGCCAGCGCATTTAGCGCTTCAGTGTGAAAGTAGCCTTAAAAAAAAAAAGCCACAGAATCCACCTCAAACACACATCAACCGTAACCTGCATGAGTGGGAACCTAGCCCCCAAAAAAAGCATGAAAAACGCATTAAAATAAAATGCACTGGGAAAATGCATCAACCGCAACCTTCATTGGTGGGAACCTAGTTAAAAAAAGCATGAAAAAACCGCATTAAAAAAAACCCCAAAAGGCACCAGGAAAACTGCATCAACCGCAACCTGCATGGGTGGGAACCTAACCCAAAAAAAGCATGAAAAAAACACATTAAAATAAAACCCAAAACGCACTGTAAAAATGCATCAACCGCAACCTTCATTGGTGGGAACCTAGCCCAAAAAAAAGCATGAAAAATGCATTAAAATAAAACCCAAAATGCAGTGGGAAGATGCATCAACCGCAACCTAGCTAAAAAAAAAACATAAAAAAACGCATAAAACACACCCCCACCCAAAAGGCATCGGGAAAACTACATCAACTGCAACCTGCATTGGTGGGAGCCTACCCAAAAAAAAATCATTCAGAAAAATGCACCGGAAAAAACGCATCAACTGCAACCTGCATAGGTGGGAACCTAGCCAAAAGAACGCATAAAAAATGGATTAAAAAAAAACGCACTGGGAAAACGCATCAAACGCAACTTGCATAGGTGGAAGCCTAGCCAAAAAAAGCATGAACCCCCCCCCCCCAAAAACGCCCCGAGAAAATGCATCAACCACAACCTGAATAGGTGCGAACCTAGCCAAAAAAACACATACAAAACGCATTAAAATAAAACCCAAAACGCACTGGAAAATGTATTAACCGTAATCTGCATAGGTGCGCACCAGCCAAAAAAACGCATAAAAAACGCATTAAAATAAAACCCAAAACTCACTGGAAAAATGCATCAACCGTAACCTGCATAGGTGCGGACCTAGCCAAAAAAACGCATAAAAAAACAGATTAAAAAAACACAAAACGCACTGGGAAAACACATCAACCACAACCTGCATAAGTGTGAACCTAGTACAGAAAAACAAACATTAAAAAAACATTAAAAAACACAAAACACACTGAGAAAACGCATCAACTGCAATATGCATAGGTGTGAACCTGGCCTTGGGCTGCCTCGTTCTCCGGCACTACAGATGAATGTAAACCAAAGAATTTCTGGCAATAAAATTTGGGGAAAAAACTGCGTGGGGTCCCCCCCCCCACCAATCTATACCAGACCCTTATCTGAGCATGCAACCTGGTAGACCAGGAAATGGGGGGGGGGGGAACTGAACCATACCCGGCCACATGCCCTCAACATGGGGGGGTTGCTTTGGTGCAGGTGGGGCTTTTGGGCAAGGGTGACCCCGCCCCCTTGTGACATCATCCACCCAGCATGAACCAGTCAATGACCTAACAAGGGGGGAGGGGGTGAGGGTCACCTGGTTACATCATCAGGTGGCCCCACCCCTTAGCTGTCTGATGGCAGACGACGGGAATGGACCTGTTTTGTTTGTTTTTTCCGGGGCGGAGACGGCGACGTTCATCGTGATTGACGCTGGATTTGCTTCGGGGGACATTTTTAATTTTTTTTTATAAAGGCATTGTCAAAAACAAAGTCTCTGTGTTTTTATTTATTTTTGACACCTTTTTTTGGTGAATGAGTCGTAGTCATTCACATGGAGGGGACAGGATGTGGGGGCTTCTAGATTCCGATGAGCCCCCCCCCGCCTGCAGCCCCACCACAACCACCAGCCAGGGTTGTTGGGAAGAGGCCCTTGTCCCCATCAACAGGAGGACAAGGTGCTGTCCCAAAGCACCCCCCCCCATGTTAAGGGCGTGGTGGGAAGGGCCTGGTGTGGATTGGGTGGGGGGGAGGATACGGGGACAGTCAGGGGTGATCGGTGGGGGAGTTACAAGCACCGATGCCCTGTATAGATTTCAATAAAGCAGCTGAAAGCAGCTTCTCCTCCTCTCCCTCCTGCGGATTTCAGCTGCTTTATTGATATCTATACAGGGGGATCGGTGCTTGTAACTCCCCCACCGATCACCCCTGACTGTCCCTGTATCCTCCTCCGGTCCCCCTCCGTGTACCTTTCCTCCTCTGTGTTCCTTTCCCCCTCCGTGCTCCTGTCCTCCTCCGTGCTCCTGTCCCCCTCTGTGCTCCTGTCCCCCTCTGTGTTCCTGTCCCCCTCCGTGCTCCTGCCCCCCTCCATGTTCCTGTCCCCCTCCGTGTTCCTGTCCCCCTTGTGCTCCGGCCCCCTCTGTGTTCCTGTCCCCCTCCGTGTTCCTGTCCCCCTCCGTGTTCCTGTCCCCCTCGTGCTCCGGCCCCCTCTGTGTTCCTGTCCCCCTCGTGCTCCTGTCCCCCTCCGTGCTCCTGTCCCCCTCCGTGTTCCTGTCCCCCTCCGTGCTCCTGTCCCCCTCCATGTTCCTGTCCCCCTCGTGCTCCTGTCCCCCTCCGTGCTCCTGTCCCCCTCCGTGTTCCTGTCCCCCTCCGTGCTCCTGTCCCCCTCCGTGTTCCTGTCCCCCTCCTTGCTCCTGTCCCCCTCCGTGCTCCTGTCCCCCTCCGTGTTCCTGTCCCCCTCCGTGTTCCTGTCCCCCTCCGTGCTCCTGTCCCCCTCCGTGCTCCTGTCCCCCTCCGTGCTCCTGTCCTCCTCCATGTTCCTGTCCCCCTCCGTGTTCCTGTCCCCCTCGTGCTCCGGCCCCCTCTGTGTTCCTGTCCCCCTCGTGCTCCTGTCCCCCTCCGTGCTCCTGTCCCCCTCCGTGTTCCTGTCCCCCTCCGTGCTCCTGTCCCCCTCCATGTTCCTGTCCCCTCGTGCTCCTGTCCCCCTCCGTGCTCCTGTCCCCCTCCGTGTTCCTGTCCCCCTCCGTGCTCCTGTCCCCCTCCGTGTTCCTGTCCCCCTCCTTGCTCCTGTCCCCCTCCGTGCTCCTGTCCCCCTCCGTGTTCCTGTCCCCCTCCGTGTTCCTTTCCCCCTCCGTGCTCCTGTCCCCCTCCGTGCTCCTGTCCCCCTCCGTGCTCCTGTCCTCCTCCGTGCTCCTGTCCTCCTCCGTGCTCCGGCCCCCTCTGTGTTCCTGTCCCCCTCGTGCTCCGGCTCCCTCCGTGCTCCTGTCCCCCTCCGTGCTCCTGTTCCCCTCTGTGTTCCTGTCCTCCTCCGTGCTCCTGTCCTCCTCCGT
Source organism: Rana muscosa (assembly GCA_029206835.1). Lineage (NCBI taxonomy): Eukaryota > Metazoa > Chordata > Amphibia > Anura > Ranidae > Rana > Rana muscosa. The sequence continues at coordinate 314,571,907 of CM055123.1, read as the reverse complement.
GCTCCTGTCCCCCTCCGTATTTCTGTCCCCCTCTGTAACTCTAAACTGGTAACCTGTAAAAAGTATAAAAGTGTCGTCTATGGAGATTTTTAAGTACCGTATGGCTCTGGCAGTGAAAGGGTTAATGATGACTGAGTTTGCATGACTTTGTTTCTTTTATTTCTGCCCAGATAATAAATCCTATCTAATGGTTGTCCTATGATATAAATTCTCTTTAAAACAACGCTGTGACACCCTGCGCGGTCTGATCGGTGGGTTTGACTCGTTATCTGCACTGTAATTCCTTTGTAGTCCGCCATAAATTGAAGAAAATATGATTCGCCGCCACTGGCCGTCTGCTTATACAGAGAGATTTTCTCTACAAGTAAATCAATTTTTTTACCCCCTCTTTTGCCTCGACTCGCACGTCCGTTAAAAAAGTTTTATGACAGACCCCGGAGCCGGACATGTTGGAAACATTTTAATGACTGTTTAGTGACAAGCATAAAACTTTGATGAATTCCATGAAAAATGTTGGGAGCTCTAATAAAAAAACACAATGTAGCAACTGCCAGGTTTCTAAGCAGTCCATGTTCTCTATATCATTGGAGGGGGGTATGGAGGATGGAGAGGTATGGAGGGGGGCTATGGAGAATGGAGAGGTATGGAGGGGGGGTATGGAGGATAGAGAGGTATGAAGGGGTGTATGGATGATACAGAGGTATGGAGGGGGGCTATGGAGAATGGAGAGGTATGGAGGGGGGGTATGGAGGATGGAGAGGTATGGAGGGGGTATGGAGGATGGAGGGGTATGGAGGGGGGCTATGGAGAATGGAGAGGTATGGAGGGGGGGTATGGAGGATGGAGGGGGTATGGAGGATGGAGAGGTATGGAGGGGGGCTATGGAGAATGGAAAGGTATGGAGGGGGGGTATGGAGGATGGAGAGGTATGGAGGGGGTATGGAGGATGGAGAGGTATGGAGGGCGGCTATTGAGAATGGAGAGGTATGGAGGGGGGGTATGGATGATGGAGAGGTATGGAGGGGGGTATGGATGATAGAGAGGTATGGAGGGGGGGTATGGATGATGGAGAGGTATGGGGGGGGGGTATGGATGATGGAGAGTTATGGAGGGGGTATAGAGGATGGAGATGTATGGAGGGGGTATGGAGGATGGGGAGGTGTGGAGGGCGGTATGGAGAATGGGGAGGTGTGGAGGGGGGGTTTGGAGGATGGAGAGGTATGAAGGGGGGTATGGAGGATGGAGAGGTATAGAGGGGGGTATGGAAGATAGAGAGGTATGGGGGGGTATGGAGGATGGAGAGGTATGGAGGGGGGTATGGAGGATGGAGAGGTATGGAGGGGGGTATGTAGGATGGGGAGGTGTGGAGGGGGGTGTGGAGGATGGAGAGGTATAGAGGGGGGTATGGAAGATAGAGAGGTATGGGGGGTATGGAGGATGGAGAGGTATAGAGGGGGTATGGAAGATAGAGAGGTATGGGGGGGTATGGAGGATGGAGAGGTATGGAGGGGGTATAGAGGATGGAGAGGTATGGAGGGGGGTATGGAGGATGGAGAGGTATGGAGGGGGTATGGAGGATGGAGAGGTATGGAGGGGGGTATGGAAGATAGAGAGGTATGGGGGTATGGAGGATGGAGAGGTATGGAGGTGGGTATGGAGAATGGAGAGGTATGGAGGGGGTATGGAGGATGGGGAGGTATGGAGGGGGGTATGGAGGATGGAGAGTTCTGGAGGATGGAGAATGGAAGATGGAGAGTTCTGGAGGGGGTATGGAGGATGGAGAGGTATGGAGGGGGTATGGAGGATGGAGAGTTCTGGAGGATGGAGTATGGATGATGGAGAGGTATGGAGGGGGGTATGGAGGATGGAGAGGTATGGAGGGGGTATGGAGGATGGAAAGTTCTGGAGGATGGAGTTTGGAGGATGAAGAGTTCTGGAGGGGGTATGGAGGATGGAGAGGTATGGAGGGGGGTATGGAGGATGGAGAGGTGTGGAGGGGGTATGGAGGATGGAGAGTTCTGGAGGGGGTATGGAGGATGGAGAGGTATGGAGGGGGGTATGGAGGATGGATAGGTGTGGAGGGTGTATGGAGGATGGAGAGTTCTGGAGGATGGAGTATGGAGGATGGAGAGTTCTGGAGGGGGTATGGAGGATGGAGAGGTATGGAGGGGGGTATGGAGGCTAGAGAGGTATGGAGGGGGTATGGAGGATTGGGGGAGGATGGAGGGCAGGATAGGGGGATTGGGGGAGGAATCAGTCCATCCTTTAGAATCCTTATCTTGACATAGCCTTTCCAAGTCAAGTGCATTGGTATTCCTCACCTCGGCCGGCCGGCTGGAGTCATTAGGAGTTGCCTGTGTTTCGATCACGCTGAAATTTCCTGCTTTTCAATTGCCAGACCATCTGGAAAATATGTCTTCCACTCAGGCATGCATGTGTGCTTTGCAGGGGCTGTGTGTGCATGTGAGATGTGAATGGGGGGGGGGGGGGGGTCCTCTCAGGCTAATACAATGCTGTTTATTAACTCTTATGGGGCAGTTTGAATTTAAGATGTTTGCTGCTTATTTAATTTTGCTAATACGTTGGTTTGCAACCGATAGACATCGGGGGTGCTGACCCCTGGTAAATGCCCTATTGATTCTCTGAAGCAGCTGCAGCTAAATAAATAGTCATTGGGATCCCAGCTGGGACAATCTGAGTTCAAGATAGAGTTCTGTTAACACGAGTGGCCAGGGGGCAGAAAAAGCAGGTGGCTGAGACACGGCCCCCAACCGTCCACCTAATCAGGGACATGCAACCACTCAAAGCTGCACATGTTGTGTTAGGGTTGCTTTTCTCAAACCATGTTCCGTGGAAAAGGTCCAAAGGTTGCTAGGTGTTCCTTGAGCAACAAGCAACTTCTACCTCTCTAATATGTAACCATTGACGCCAGTGATCTATTTAACTATCAGTAAGGAGCACATTCGTCCCACTGACCACCAATGTAAGGAACATTCTTCTCACTGATCACCAATGTAAGGAACATTCTTCCCACTGATCACCAATGTAAGGGACATTCTTCCCACTGATCACCAATGTAAGAAACATTCTTCTCACTGATCACCAATGTAAGGAACATTCTTCCCACTGATCACCAATGTAAGGAGCATTCTTGCCACTGACCACCAATGTAAGGTACATTCTTCCCACTGATCACCAATGTAAGGAGCATTCTTCCCACTGATCACCAATGTAAGGAACATTCTTCTCACTGATTTGCCTTTTGTAAATCAACCCCATAGTGTTGGGTCAGTGACTATGGATCATCCATAGTGTTGGGTCAGTGACTATGGATCATCCATAGTGTTGGGCCGGAGTCTATAGATCATCCATAGTGTTGGGTCGGAGTCTATAGATCATCCATAGTGTTGGGCCGGAGTCTATAGATCATCCATAGTGTTGGGCCGGAGTCTATTGATCATCCATAGTGTTGGGTCAGTGTCTATGGATCATCCATAGTGTTGGGTCAATGCTTTATGGATCATCCAAAGTGTTGGGTCGGAGTCTATAGATCCTCCATAGTGTTGGGTCGAAATCTATAGATCATCCATAGTGTTGGGTCAAAGTCTATAGATCATCCATAGTGTTGGGTCAGTGTCTATGGATCATCCATAGTGTTGGGTCAGTGTCTATGGATAGCATAGTGTTGGGTCGGAGTTTATAGATACTCCATAGTGTTGGGTCGGAATCTATAGATCATCCACAGTGTTGGGGTCCGAGTCTATAGATCATCCATAGTGTTGGACCGCAGTCTATAGTTCATCCATAGTGTTGGGTCAGTGTCTATAGATCATCCATAGTGTTGGGTCAGTGACTATGGGTCATCCATAGTGTTGGGTCAGTGACTATGGATCATCCATAGTGTTGGGTCAGTGACTATGGATCATTCATAGTGTTGGGTCAGTGACTATGGATCATCCATAGTGTTGGGTCAGAGACTATGGATCATCCATAGTGTTGGGTCAGTTAGTATGGATCATCCATAGTGTTGGGTCAGTGTCTATGGATCATCCATAGTGTTGGGTCAGAGTCCATAGATCATCCATAGTGTTGGGTAGGAGTCTGTAGATCATCCATAGTGTTGGGTCGGAGTCTATAGATCATCCATAGTGTTGGGTCAGTGTCTATGGATCATCCATAGTGTTGGGTCAATGTTTTATGGATAATCCATAGTGTTGAGTCAATGTTTTATGGATCATCCATAGTGTTGGGTCGGAGTCTATAGATCATCCATAGTGTTGGGTCGGAGTCTATAGATCATCCATAGTGTTGGGTCGGAGTCTATAGATCATCCATAGTGTTGGGTCGGAGTCTATAGATCATCCATAGTGTTGGGTCGGAATCTATAGATCATCCATAGTGTTGGGTCGGAGTCTATAGATCATCCATAGTGTTGAGTCAATGTTTTATGGATCATCCATAGTGTTGGGTCGGAGTCTATAGATCATCCACAGTGTTGGGTCGGAGTCTATAGATCCTCCATAGTGTTAGGGTCGGAGTCTATAGAGCATCCATAGTGTTGGGTCGGTGTCTATAGATCACCAGTGTAAAGTGGTTTTACCGTCGAGGGGGGGTTATGGCTCACAGTAGACGGGTCCAAGTGATGCTTTTGTAGCCAAACCTGATCCCCTAAAGCTGCCTCCGTTTTATGGGCTAAAGATCTTTCCTTATGTGGTTACAACTAAATTCTTTCCAAGCTAAAAAGTAATTCTTTGGCACCTTTTTTATAGCAAATGTAAAAAACGGATGTAATATTTCGGGTTGGCACAGCAGCGGTGTGGTATTAAAAACCTTCTGCTTTGACGCTTTGTATGAACTCATGTTACGTCCTTTATTAAAAGGAAATGTGGTAACCAACAGCAGGCACAAATCATTTCACTGCACCGGACTTCAAAGATACATTCTAGCTACTACTTAGCGATTTCAGTCCTATTGAGTCCCCTTTAAATTGTATGTTGCCCTGAATTTTTTATTTTTTTTGCTTTGTGTGGTCTCGTATGTGTATTTTCTAAATCATAGTCTCTATTATTTTTTTATTTTCCATCTGAAGTACCTGGTTGGTTGTGCCAGTCACCTTTCTTAAAGTGGAAGTCCACCCTAAACACACCCTCCCAATTTACAGCCTGCCTCTGGCGCACAACCCCTCCCAATCACAGCCTGTCTCTGGGGCACACCCCCTCCAAATCACAGCCTGCCTCTGGGGCACACCCCCTCCCAATCACAGCCTGCCTCTGGGGCACACCCCCTCCCAATCACAGCCTGCCTCTGGCGCACACCCCTCTCCCAATCACAGCCTGCCTCTGGGGCACACCCCCTCCCAATCACAGCCTGCCTCTGGAGCACACCCCCTCCCAATCACAGCCTGCCTCTGGCGCACACCCCTCTCCCAATCACAGCCTGCCTCTGGGGCACACCCCCCTCCCAATCACAGCCTACCTCTGGGGTACACCCCCTCCCAATCACAGCCTGCCTCTGGCGTACACCCCTCTCCCAATCACAGCCTGCCTCTGGGGCACACCCCCTCCCAATCACAGCCTGCCTCTGGAGCACACCCCCTTCCAATCACAGCCTGCTTCTGGGGCACACCCCCTCCCAATCACAGCCTGGCTCTGGGGCACTCCCCCTCCCAATCACAGCCTGCCTCTGGCGCACACCCCTCTCCCAATCACAGCCTGCCTCTGGGGCACACCCCCTCCCAATCACAGCCTGCCTCTGGGGCACACCCACTCGCAATCACAGCCTGCCTCTGGCGCACACCCCTCTCCCAATCACAGCCTGCCTCTGGGGCACACCTCCTCCCAATCACAGCCTACCTCTGGGGCACACCCCCTCCCAATCACAGCTTGCCTCTGGAGCACACCCCCTTCCAATCACAGCCTGCCTCTGGGGCACACCCCCTCCCAATCACAGCCTGGCTCTGGGGCACTCCCCCTCCCAATCACAGCCTGCCTCTGGCGCACACCCCCTCCCAATCACAGCCTGCCTCTGAGGCACACCCCCTCCCAATCACAGCCTGGCTCTGGGGCACTCCCCCTCCCAATCACAGCCTGCCTCTGGCGCACACCCCTCTCCAAATCACAGCCTGCCTCTGGTGCACACCCCCTCCCAATCACAGCCTGCCTCTGGGGCACACCCCCTTCCAATCACAGCCTGCCTCTGGCAAACACCCCCTCCCAATCACAGGCTGCCTCTAACACACACCTCTTTCCAATCAGAGCCTGCCTTTGGCGCACACACCCCCTCCCAATCACAGCCTACCTCTGGCACACACCCCCTCCTAATCACAGCCTGCCTCTGAAACACACCTCCCTGACCAATCACAGCCTGTCTCTGGCACACACCCCCTCCAAATCACAGCCTGTCTCTGGCACACACCTCCTCCCAATCACAGCCTGTCTCTGGCACACACCCCCTCCCAATCACAACCTGCCTCTGGGGCACACCCCCTCCCAATCACAGCCTGCCTCTGGCACACACCCCCTCTTAATCACAACCTGCTTCTGGCACACACCCCCTCCCTATCACAGCCTGCCTTTGGCACACACCCTCTTCCAATCACAGCCTGCCTCTGGCACACACCTCCCTGACCAATCACAGCCTGTCTCTGGCACACACCTCCTCCAATCACAGCCTGCCTCTGGCACACACCTCCCTGATCAATCACAGCCTGTCTCTGGCACACACCCCTCCCAATCACAGCCTTCCTCTGGCAGACACCTCCTCCAATCACAAATGATAAAAATGTCATATGTGTACAGTGTTACATGACCGCGCAATTGTCATTCAAAGTGTGACAGCGCTAAAAGCTGAACATTGTCCTGGGCAGGAAGGGGGGTGAGAGTGCCCGGTATTGAAGGGGTTAACTCTTGACTAAAGTTCCACTTTAACTTGCCATTAACAGCACAGCTCTGAGTACAAAGACAGAAAACCAGCTAAGATTACAGCATGGTGTTGATCACTGGCACGCTGGTTGTCTAACGCTAAAAATGGCGCTCAGTGTGGGAAAGGTCGCGGACCCCTGACATCGAATATATTCCTACAATAAAAACAAAACAATGTCATTTTTCTCAATTTAAGTAATAAATTAAATCACTGAAGTCGGCATTTTGAAATCTTTTGCCTTTTATAAAGTGAGAAATAAACCGAATATAGGGGGGGGGGCTGTGACATAACGGGCAATGCCGCTGCCACACAACATCCTTTGTATGAAAATAGAAGGGCCCCGCTAATGAATGGCACCTGTTCACCGGCAGTGATTGGCAGATTGTCATCCAGACAAGCGGCTTGTGGCGGAAGGGCTCTTTATGATTGATGATTCGCTGGTTACCTTGTAAAATCTGTCTGTTTACAGATCTCACGTAGAACACATCCTCAGAGGGCGGCAGTTAACGCCTTTCCATGGCTTGCTCGTAAATAATTGATTTACTTATCACAGCTCACTTACCCTGCCGCCAGTGCCGCTCGCCCCTTCCACATTTTATTGGTCATTGGCTCAGTATCTGCAGGAACATTTAATCCCTCGAAGGGTGCTCTCCACCCAAAAGTGACACTCCAACTATGGAAGGGTATGAGTAGGTTCTAAGTATAGGCAGGCAGATGGACAACATTGGGGTGACCTCCGCTTTGGTCATTGTGAAGTTGCTTTGGGCACCCCCATTGTGAAAGGGGAGAACGTGCATTGCCCCTGTCCCACAATGCAATGCATGGGTTCTGTAAGGCCTATGAGCAAGTCCAGGACCTTTCAGGTGATCAGTGGGAAGAATGCTCCTTACATTGGTGGTCAGTGGGAAGAATGTTCCTTACATTGGTGATCAGTGGGAAGAATGTCCCTTACATTGGTGATCAGTGGGAAGAATGTTCCTTACATTGGTGATCAGTGGGAAGAATGCTCCTTACATTGGTGATCAGTGGGAAGAATGTTCCTTACATTGGTGATCAGTGGGAAGAATGTTCCTTACATTGGTGATCAGTGAGAAGAATGTTCCTTACATTGGTGATCAGTGAGAAGAATGTCCCTTACATTGGTGATCAGTGGGAAGAATGTTCCTTACATTGGTGATCAGTGAGAAGAATGTTCCTTACATTGGTGATCAGGGGGAAGAATGTTCCTTACATTGGTGATCAGTGGGAAGAATGTCCCTTACATTGGTGATCAGTGGGAAGAATGTTCCTTACATTGGTGATCAGTGGGAAGAATGTCCCTTACATTGGTGATCAGTGGGAAGAATGCTCCTTACATTGGTGGTCAGTGAGAAGAATGTCCCTTACATTGGTGATCAGTGGGAAGAATGTTCCTTACATTGGTGATCAGGGGGAAGAATGTTCCTTACATTGGTGATCAGTGGGAAGAATGTCCCTTACATTGGTGATCAGTGGGAAGAATGTTCCTTACATTGGTGATCAGTGGGAAGAATGTCCCTTACATTGGTGATCAGTGGGAAGAATGCTCCTTACATTGGTGATCAGTGAGAAGAATGTTCCTTACATTGGTGATCAGTGGGAAGAATGTTCCTTACATTGGTGATCAGTGAGAAGAATGTTCCTTACATTGGTGATCAGTGAGAAGAATGTTCCTTACATTGGTGATCAGTGGGAAGAATGTTCCTTACATTGGTGATCAGTGGGAAGAATGCTCCTTACATTGGAGGCCAGTGGGAAGAATGCCAGACCTTCAGATAGTTAGAACCAGGGACAGACTGGCCATAGGGACTACCGGGAGTTTCCCGGTGGGCCGATGGCTCAGTGGGCCGTTTAAAAAAAAAAAAAAAATATATATATATTTATTTTTTTGTGGCCCGTTTTTTTATGCAGTTTTGCGGCAGCGGGAGCGTGGCAGCAAACAGCGGCCCTCACAAAAAAAAAAATTTTTTTTTTTTTTTGAGGCCCATTTTTTTATGCAGTTCGGCGGCAGCGGGAGCGTGGCAGCACACAGCGGCGGGGATTCGGGGAAGGTGGCCATCGAGGAGGGCAGTTGGATGTAAAATTCAGAGGGAGAAGAGCTCCACCCCCTCCCTGACCACCGAAGAGGCGGACAGTAGCGAGCGCGCCCACCCCGGCACTCCCAGAACCTCGATTCCTCCATCTCCTCTCTGCTCCAGGAACCATGCGGCCTGGGCCGGAGGGCAGGCTGACTGGGAGCCCGGAGGAAGAGAACATGCGCCGCTGTAAGGAGCAGAGCAGCGTGAGCACCCCCCGGATCAAGAGGGAGACTCGGCGCTGCCGCTGATGGCCATCAGGTACCTGGCATCCTACACAAACATGCCAGAACACTGAGACAGCGGGGAGGTGAGCAGAGGAGGGACTGCAGAAAGGGACAGTGCTATGTGGTCTGTCTCAGCCCTCCCCTCTGTCTCTCTGCCCCCTCTGTCTCTCAGTCCCCCCTCTTTCAGCCCCCTCCTCTGTCTCTCAGCCCCCCACTATCTCTCAGAACCCCCTCTGTCTCTCAGACCCCCCCTCTGTCTCTCAGAACCCCCCTGTCTCTCAGACCCTTCCTCTGTCTCTCAGCTCTCCTCCTCTATCTCTCAGCTCTCCTCCTCTGTCTCTCAGCTCTCCTCCTCTGTCTCTCAGCTCTCCTCCTCTGTCTCTCAGCTCCCCCTCTGTCTCTCAGATCCCCCCACTGTCTCTCAGCCTCCTCCTCTATCTCTCAGCTCTCCTCCTCTGTCTCTCAGCTCCCCCCTCTGTCTCTCAGACCCCCCTGTCTCTTAGACCCCCCTCTGTCTCTCAGTTCCCGTGTCTCTCAGTCCCCCCTCTTTTAGCCCCTCCTCTGTCTCTCAGACCCCCCTCCATCTCTCAGACCCCTCCTCTGTCTCTCAGACCCCTCCTCTGTCTCTCAGCTCTCCTCCTCTGTCTCTCTGCTCCCCCTGTCTCTCAGATGCCTCCACTGTCTCTCAGACCCCTCCACTGTCTCTTAGCTCCCCTCCACTGTCTCTCAGCTCCCCTCCACTGTCTCTCAGCTCCCCTCCACTGTCTCTCAGCTCCCCCTCTGTCTCTCAGCCCCCCCTGTGTCTCTCAGCCCCCTCTGTCTCTCAGCTCCCCCTGTCTCTCAGCTCCCCCTGTCTCTTATCTTCCCCTCTGTCTCTTAGACCCCCCTCTGTCTCTCAGTCCCCCCTATGTCTCTCAGTTCCCGTGTCTCTCAGTCCCCCCCCTCTTTTATCCTCTTCTCTCTCAGCTCCCCTCTGTCTCTCAGACCCCCCTCCATCTCTCAGACCCCTCCTCGGTCTCTCAGACCCCTCCTCTGTCTCTCAGACCCCTCCTCTGTCTCTCAGCTTTCCTCCTCTGTCTCTCTGCTCCCCCTGTCTCTCAGATGCCTCCACTGTCTCTCAGACCCCTCCACTGTCTCTCAGACCCCTCCACTGTCTCTCAGCTCCCCTCCACTGTCTCTCAGCTCCCCTCCACTGTCTCTCAGCTCCCCTCCACTGTCTCTCATCTCCCCTCCACTGTCTCTCAGCTTCCCCCTCTGTCTCTCAGCTTCCCCCTCTGTCTCTCCGCTGTCTCTCAGCTCCCCCTCTGTCTTTTAGCTCCTCCTCTGTCTCTCAGCTCCCTCCCATTGTCTCTCAGCTCCCTCCCATTGTCTCTCAGCTCCCTCCCATTGTCTCTCAGCTTCCCCCTCTGTCTCTCAGTCCCCCCTCTGTCTCTCAGTTCTCGTGTCTCTCAGCCCCCCCCTCTTTTATCCCCCTCCTCTCTCTCTCAGCTCCCCTCTGTCTCTCAGACCCCCCTCCGTCTCTCAGACCCCTCCTCTGTCTCTCAGACCCCTCCTCTGTCTCTCAGACCCCTCCTCTGTCTCTCAGCTCTCCTCCTCTGTCTCTCTGCTCCCCCCTGTCTCTCAGATGCCTCCACTGTCTCTCAGACCCCTCCACTGTCTCTCAGCTCCCCTCCACTGTCTCTCAGCTCCCCTCCACTGTCTCTCAGCTCCCCTCCACTGTCTCTCAGCTCCCCCTCTGTCTCTCAGCTTCCCCCTCTGTCTCTCAGCTGTCTCTCAGCTCCCCCTCTGTCTTTTAGCTCCTCCTCTGTCTCTCAGCTCCCTCCCATTGTCTCTCAGTTCCCTCCCATTGTCTCTCAGCTTCCCCCTCTGTCTCTCAGACCCCTCCTCTGTCTCTCAGACCCCCCTCTGTCTCTCAGTCCCCCCCTCTGTCTCTCAGTTCCCATGTCTCTCAGTCCCCCCCTCTTTTATCCCCTCCTCTCTCAGCTCCCCTCTGTCTCTCAGACCCCTCCTCTGTCTCTCAGACCCCTCCTCTGTCTCTCAGCTCTCCTCCTATGTCTCTCAGCTCCCCCTGTCTTTCAGACCCCTCCACTGTCTCTCAGACCCCTCCACTGTCTCTCAGCTCCCCTCCACTGTCTCTCAGCTCCCCCCTCTGTCTCTCAGCTTCCCCCTCTGTCTCTCAGCTTCCCCCTCTGTCTCTCAGCTCCCCCTCTGTATTTCAGTTCCTCCTCTGTCTCTCAGCTCCCTCCCATTGTCTCTCAGCTCCCTCCCATTGTCTCTCAGTTCCCTCCCATTGTCTCTCAGCTTCCCCCTCTGTCTCTCAGACCCCTCCTCTGTCTCTCAGACCGCTCCTCTGTCTCTCAGCCCCCTCCTCTGTCTCTCAGCCATTCATTTCAATGGGCAGGAGCGGTGTGTACACCGCTCCTCCACCGCCCCAAGATGCTGCTTGGAGGACTTTCACACTGGGACTGCAGCGGAGGCGTTTTTCATGGGCTTTACAGGCGCTATTTTTAGCCCAAAAGCGCCTGAAAAACACCTCAGTGTGTAAGGGGTCCTACACTCACCCCCTCTCTCTTACACTCACCCCCTCTCTTTTACACTCACTCCCTCTCTCTTACACTCACCCCCCCTCTCTCACCCACCCCCTCTCATCCCCTTTCCCTCTCATCCCCTTTCCCTCACCCACCCCCTCTCATCCGCTTTCCTTCAACCCTTCCTCTCTCTCTCATTCCCCTCTCGCTCACCCTCTCATGATATACAATAATGGATGTAGGGGCCTTTTAGTGGGCGTGATTTTTTGGGGGGGTGGGGGGCAGCATTTTATTGAATTAAAGTGGGCCGGTCTGGATGAAGTCCAGGGCCAAATTTTGGTCCCAGTACAGCCCTGGTTAGAACGATCATTGGCTTCACGAAACTGACTTTGCCGTGTGGCGTTAGAACTAATGCCGGCACCCTCGAATGGGAGGTCAATCAGCCACAGCTCTAGGAACCCCTAGCAGCCTCTGAAGGAAGCCTAGCTGAGAGCAGCCTACCAAGGCTTGGACCCTTGGCATCGGACTGTCTGGTGGTTGTTAAGATTTGGTGTACTTGAGAATTTGCACACTAAATAATCACCCAAGTGCAACCAGTAAAGGGGAAATTTTAACCAAACAATTTTGTAAATTCTCCGTTTTATTGCTTTGCTTGGGTAGAAATACTTTATTGCTCTCAAATTTTCCAGCACTTCCATATTGGCTGTTTGTTGTTTCTACGTTTTTTTTTTTCCATCTGTAGAATTCTTTCCATCTCTCTTCTTATCTTAATTCACATTACGCTCTCAGGCTCTCCCAGCCTCCATGGTACTACAAGGTGCAGACGCATTCCTCTATGATGGTTGTAGACCTTATTAGTCTTTAATGTTTTGGCGCTCTCTCCACAGCAACGCTCACCAATCCGGAGCTCATTGAAAATATCTCTGCCGTCAGCCTCGAGAGTCGCCGCTTCTTACGCTGAATTCTAATTCCGGAACGCTTTGACTGTATAATAAAAAAAAAAAAAAAGACTGCACAAATTACGTAGCGGTTCCCATTTGCCGCCGGTTGCCGTTTTCCCGAGGCTTTTTGGGGATTTTTTTTATCGTCTCTGTTTTGACCAGGCGGGAGTTGCTGTCTAAGTCTCTAAGGGGACACATTTGCATGCCCTGCCAGCTGGCTCCTCGGCAAGCTTTCCGCTCTCAGAGGAGGGCGAACTGACAGTCCTCCCAGCCGCTGGGTTCAAATAGTAATTACCACTGACTGGAAGACATGGGTGATTAGAGATCAGACAGTAGCCAAAAAAAAAAAAAAGTCTTTCTAAATAAAAAAAAAGAGGTAGAGGACAATTTCTAAGAAGGCTTGTTGTCACGTCCGTGGTTGAAATTTGTAATTCCCCGTAAAATTTAGGCTGCCATTGTGTGAACTGACACAATATTTAGGGCCCCATATAGAGACGTCCAGCCTATTAACCCCTCCAATACCGGGCACTTTCACCCCCTTCCTGCCCAGGCCAATTTTCAGCGCTGTCACACTTTGAATGACAATTACGCGGTCATGTAACACTGTACTCATATGACATTTTTATAAATTTTGTTCACACAAATAGAGCTTTTTTTTGGTGGTATTTAATCACTGCTGAGGTTTTTTATTTTTTTAATAAATAAATGAAAATAGACTGAAAATTGAAAAAAATAAAAAAAATTGCAAATAAACCTTTCTTCATAAATTTAGGTTAAAATGTATTTACTCATCACTGGGTTTTTTTTTTGTTTTTTTGTTTTATAAATAAATGAAAAAAAAATGTAATTTTGCAAGTAAACAATCTCTCTTCACAAATTTAGGCTAAAATGTATTTAATCACCGCTGGTTTTTTTTTTACTAAATAAATGAAAAAAGACTGAAAAAAATCAAATAAAATTTCAAATAAATCTTTCTTCATTAATTTAGGCTAAAATGTATTTAATCACCACTGGGGTTTTTTATTTTTTGATAAATAAATAAAAAAAATTAACCTTTTGAAGAAGAAAAAATTGCAAATAAAAAATCTCTCTTCATAAATTTAGGCTGAAATAACTAAATAACTAAATAAATAAAAAATAAATAAAGAATTTTGCAAATAAACCTTTCTTCATAAATGTAGGTTAAAATGTATTTACTCATCACTGGGGTTTTTTTTTGTTTTTTTATAAATAAATCAAAAAAAATGTAATTTTGCAAATAAACAATCTCTCCATACATTTAGGCTAAAATGTATTTAATCACCACTGGGTTTTTTTTTTTTACTAATGAAATGAAAAAAGAATTTTCCAAATAAATCTTTCATCATAAATTTAGGCTAACATGTATTTTTAATCACCACTGGGGGTTTTTTTTTGTTAAATAAAAAAAATAACATTTAAAAAAAAATGCAATGAAATAATCTCTCTTCATAAATTTAGGCTTAAATGTATTTAATCGCCACTGGGGTATTTTTATTTTTTTACTAAATAAATTTAAAAAAAGACTGAAAATTTTAAAAAAATAAAGAATTTTGCAAATAAATCTTTCTTCATAAATTTAGGCTAAAATGTATTTAATCACCACTGGGGTTTTTTTATTTTTTGATAAATAAATAAAAATAAATAACATTTTGAAAAAAAATGCAAATAAATAATCTCTCTTCATAAATTTAGGCTAAAATGTATTTAATCACCACTGGGGTTTTTCATTTTTTTGATAAATAAATAATAAAAATTAAACATTTTGAAAAAAAATGCAAATAAATAATCGCTCTTCATAAATTTAGGCTAAAATGTATTTAATCACCACTGTTTTTTTTTATTTTTTTGATAAATAATAAAAATTTAACATTTTGAAAAAAAATGCAAATAAATAATCGCTCTTCATAAATTTAGGCTAAAATGTATTTAATCACCACTGGGGTTTTTATTTTTTTGATAAATAAATAATAAAAATGTAACATTTTGAAAAAGAAAATTGCAAATAAATAATGTCTCTTCATAAATTCAGGCTAAAATTTATTTAATCACCACTGGGGTTTTTTATTTTTTTGATAAATAAATAATAAAAATGTAACACTGAAAAAAAATTGCAAATAAATAATCTCTCTTCATAAATTGAGGCTGCCATTGTGTGAACTGACACAATATTTAGGGCCCCATATTGAGACATCCAGCCCTTCAATACCCCTTAAATACCGGGCACTTTGACCCCCTTTCTGCCCAGGCCCATTTTCAGCGCTGTCACACTTTGAATGACAATTACGCAGTCATGTAACACTGTACTGATATGACATTTTTATCATTTTGTTCACACAAATAGAGCTTTCTTTTGGTGGTATTTAATCACAGCAGGGTGAAAAAAGACTGAAAATTAAAAAAAAAAGAATTTTGCAAATAAATCTTTCTTCATAAATTTAGGCTAAAATGTATTTAATCACCACTAGGGTTTTTTTTTATTTTTTGATAAATAAATAAATAAAAAAATGTAACATTTTGAAAAAAAAATTGCAAATAAATAATCTCTCTTCATAATTTTAGGCTAACATGTATTTAATCACCACTGGGGTATTTTTATATTTTTAGTAAATAAATGAAAAAAGACTTTGCAAATAAATCTTTCTTCATAAATTTAGGCTAAAATGTATTTAATCATCACTGTTTTTTTTGTTATTTTTTAAAATAAATAAATGAAAAAAAAAATTAATTTTGCAAATAAATAATCTCTCTTCATAAATTTAGGCTAAAATGTATTTAATCACCACTAGGTTTTTTTTCTTACTAAATAAATAAAAAGACTGAAAATTGAAAAAAAAAGAAAAATTTGCAAATAAATCTTTCTTCATAAATTTAGGCTAAAATGTATTTAATCACCACTGGAGTATTTTTATTTTTTTACAAAATAAATGAAAAAAGACTGAAAATTTTAAAAAAATAAAGAATTTTGCAAATAAATCTTTCTTCATAAATTTAGGCTAAAATGTATTTAATCATCACTGTTTTTTTTATATATATATATATATAAATAAATGAAAAAAAATGTAATATTTTGAGAAAAAATATGCTTTTCTTCGCTTCTGTCGTAAAATTTTGCAAATAAATAATCTCTCTTCATGAATTTAGGCTAAAATGTATTTAATCACCACTGGGTTTTTTTTTTGATAAATAAATGAAAACAATTTAACATTTAGAAAAAAAAGTTTTTCTTAGTTTCTGTTATAAAATTTTGCTAATAAATAATCTCTCTTTAAAAATTTAGGCTAAAATGCATTTAATCACCACTGGGGTATTTTTATTTTTTGATAAATAAATAAAAAAAATTGTAACATTTAGAAAAAAAAATGTTTTTCTTCATTTCTGTCATAAAATTTTGCAAATCAATCATCTCTTTTCATAAATTTAGGCTAAAATGTATTTTAATCACCACTGGGTTTTTTTTATTTTTTTGATAAATAAATGAAAAAAAAATTAACATTTAGAAAAAAAAAATGTTCTTCTTCCTTTCTGTCATAACTTTTTGCAAATAAATCTTTCTTCATACATTTAGGCTAAAATGTATTTAATCACCACTGGGTTTTTCTTTTTTTTTTTTAATAGATAAATGAAAAAAAAAATATTTAGAGAACAAATATGTTTTTCTTCGCTTCTGTCATAAAAATTTTGCAAATAAATCTTTCTTCATACATTTAGGCTAACCACTGCAGGTTTTTATTTTTTGATGAATAAAAGAAAACAATGTAACATTAGGAAACATAAAGTGTTTTTATTAGTTTCTGTCATAAAATTTTGCAAATTTTTCTTCATAAATTTAGGCTAAAATTTATTTAATCACCACTGGAGTTTTTTTATTTTTTGATAAATAAATGAAAAAGAAATTTAACATTTAGAAAAAAAAATGTGTTTTTTTTTTTCGTTTCTGTTATAACATTTTGCAAATAAATAATCTCTCTTCATAAATTTAGGCTATAATGTATCTAATTTTTATATTTTGATTAATACATTTAAAAAAAAGTAGTTTAGAAAAAAAATGTGTTTTTCTTCGTTTTTGTCAAAAAATTATGATCTGAGGAGGTCTGAGGAGATCTGAGGAGGTCTTCTCCTTCTATGATCTGAGGAGGTCTTCTCCTCTTATGATCTGAGGTCTTCTCCTTCTATGATCTGAGGAGGTCTTCTCCTTCTATGATCTGAGGAGGTCTTCTCCTTCTATGATCTGAGGAGGTCTTCTCCTTTTATGATCTGAGGAGGTCTTCTCCTTCTATGATGTGAGGAGGTCTTCTCCTTCTATGATCTGAGGAGGTCTTCTCCTTCTATGATCTGAGGAGGTCTTCTCCTTTTATGATCTGAGGAGGTCTTCTCCTTCTATGATCTGAGGAGGTCTTCTCCTCCTATGATCTGAGGAGGTCTTCTCCTTTTATGATCTGAGGAGGTCTTCTCCTTTTATGATCTGAGGAGGTCTTCTCCTTCTATGATGTGAGGAGGTCTTCTCCTTCTATGATCTGAGGAGGTCTTCTCCTTTTATGATCTGAGGAGGTCTTCTCCTTTTATGATCTGAGGAGGTCTTCTCCTTCTATGATCTGAGGAGGTCTTCCCCTTTTATGATCTGAGGAGGTCTTCTCCTTCTATGATGTGAGGAGGTCTTCTCCTCCTATGATCTGAGGAGGTCTTCTTCTTCTATGATCTGAGGAGGTCTTCTCCTCCTATGATCTGAGGAGGTCTTCTCCTTTTATGATCTGAGGAGGTCTTCTCCTTTTATGATCTGAGGAGGTCTTCTCCTTCTATGATGTGAGGAGGTCTTCTCCTTCTATGATCTGAGGAGGTCTTCTCCTTTTATGATCTGAGGAGGTCTTCTCCTTTTATGATCTGAGGAGGTCTTCTCCTTCTATGATCTGAGGAGGTCTTCCCCTTTTATGATCTGAGGAGGTCTTCTCCTTCTATGATGTGAGGAGGTCTTCTCCTCCTATGATCTGAGGAGGTCTTCTTCTTCTATGATCTGAGGAGGTCTTCTCCTCCTATGATCTGAGGAGGTCTTCTCCTTTTATGAAACTGAGGAGGTCTTCTCCTTCTATGATGTGAGGAGGTCTTCTCCTTCTATGATCTGAGGAGGTCTTCTCCTTTTATGATCTGAGGAGGTCTTCTCCTTCTATGATGTGAGGAGGTCTTCTCCTCTTATGATCTGAGGAGGTCTTCTTCTTCTATGATCTGAGGAGGTCTTCTCCTCCTATGATCTGAGGAGGTCTTCTCCTTCTATGATCTGAGGAGGTCTTCTTCTCTTATGATGTGAGGTCTTCTCCTCCTATGATCTGAGGAGGTCTTCTCCTTCTATGATGTGAGGAGGTCTTCTCCTTCTATGATCTGAGGAGGTCTTCTCCTTTTATGATCTGAGGAGGTCTTCTCCTTCTATGATGTGAGGAGGTCTTCTCCTCCTATGATCTGAGGAGGTCTTCTCCTCCTATGATCTGAGGAGGTCTTCTCCTCCTATGATCTGAGGAGGTCTTCTTCTTCTATGATCTGAGGAGGTCTTCTCCTTCTATGATCTGAGGAGGTCTTCTCCTCCTTCTATGATCTGAGGAGGTCTTCTCCTTCTATGATCTGAGGAGGTCTTCTCCTCCTATGATCTGAGGAGGTCTTCTCCTCCTCCTATGATCTGAGGAGGTCTGAGGAGATCTGAGGAGGTCTTGTCCTCCTATGATGTGAGGAGGTCTTCTCCTTCTATGATCTGAGGAGGTCTTCTCCTTCTATGATCTGAGGAGGTCTTCTCCTCCTCCTATGATCTGAGGAGGTCTGAGGAGATCTGAGGAGGTCTTCTCCTTCTATGATCTGAGGAGGTCTTCTCCTTCTATGATCTGAGGAGGTCTTCTCTTCTATGATCTGAGGAGGTCTTCTCCTTCTATGATCTGAGGAGGTCTTCTCCTTCTATGATCTGAGGAGGTATTCTCCTTCTATGATCTGAAGAGGTCTTCTCCTTCTATGATCTGAGGAGGTCTTCTCCTCCTATGATGTGAGGAGGTCTTCTCCTCCTATGATGTGAGGAGGTCTTCTCCTTCTATGATCTGAGGAGGTCTTCTCCTCCTATGATCTGAGGAGGTCTTCTCCTTCTATGATCTGAGGAGGTCTTCTCTTCTATGATCTGAGGAGGTCTTCTCCTTCTATGATCCGAGGAGGTCTTCTCCTTCTATGATCTGAGGAGGTCTTCTCCTCCTATGATGTGAGGAGGTCTTCTCCTCCTATGATGTGAGGAGGTCTTCTCCTTCTATGATCTGAGGAGGTCTTCTCCTTCTATGATCTGAGGAGGTCTCCTCCTCCTATGATCTGAGGAGGTCTTCTCTTCTATGATCTGAGGAGGTCTCCTCCTCCTATGATCTGAGGAGGTCTTCTCTTCTATGA
This sequence comes from Rana muscosa, assembly GCA_029206835.1. Classification (NCBI taxonomy): domain Eukaryota; kingdom Metazoa; phylum Chordata; class Amphibia; order Anura; family Ranidae; genus Rana; species Rana muscosa. The sequence goes on along the minus strand of CM055123.1, from coordinate 314,552,774 downwards.
TCTGAGGAGGTCTTCTCCTTCTATGATCTGAGGAGGTCTTCTCCTTCTATGATCTGAGGAGGTCTTCTCCTTCTATGATCTGAGGAGGTCTTCTCCTTCTATGATCTGAGGAGGTCTTCTCTTCTATGATCTGAGGAAGTCTTCTCCTTCTATGATCTGAGGAGGTCTTCTCCTTCTATGATCTGAGGAGGTCTTCTCCTTCTATGATGTGAGGAGGTCTTCTCCTTCTATGATCTGAGGAGGTCTTCTCTTCTATGATCTGAGGAAGTCTTCTCCTTCTATGATCTGAGGAGGTCTTCTCTTCTATGATCTGAGGAAGTCTTCTCCTTCTATGATCTGAGGAGGTCTTCTCCTTCTATGATCTGAGGAGGTCTTCTCTTCTATGATCTGAGGAAGTCTTCTCCTTCTATGATCTGAGGAGGTCTTCTCCTCCTATGATCTGAGGAGATCTTCTTCTCCAAGGACGATGTTTTCATGTCCTTGCTAGAGGCCCAGGAATCTGAGACCAGACCGAATGTCAAGGACACACATGACACATGCACTTGACCCAGCGACTGTTTTCTTTTCCATTGCTCTCTGTGGTTACAATGCTGCTCTCTCTTCTGCAGTCATTGTTGTGGAGTCGCAGTGGGAAGTCGATCTCGGAGCGGGGGGGGGGGGGGGAGGGGGCTCATCTCATGTCAGGCCTATTTTGCTGCAGTCATGCAGAAATCTTTAGATAAACTTGAAATGATCGCCTCCGGTTCAGTGCACTTTGTAATGAAACTCGTGCTCTAAGTCCTGCAATGCAGCATTCTCTGCGCACCGGCCAGCGATTAGCACGCTCACCCACACCTCCACAGCCCAGCACCCCGCCGCTGCCAACCCCCCCGCCGTCCCCGCTAACTTCTTCATCTCCCTAATCAGCCTGGACACTTCTTGGCTCTGCTGCCTCTCTGGAGGTCTCTATTGTTAATGAGGCACTGGGACTGGGTGGCATGGGTTAACCCTTCTGTTACCAGCATGGATCATTATGTGTGAAGAACATGTATGACTTGTAGGAAGATATGTATGTAAGAAGAACACGTATGACTTGTAGGAAGATATGTATGTAAGAAGAACACGTATGACTTGTAGGAAGATATGTATGTAAGAATAACACGTATGACTTGCAGGAAGATATGTATGTCTGAAGAACACGTATGACTTGTAGGAAAGTGATGTATGTATGAAGAACATGTATGACTTTTAGGAAGATATGTATTATGAAGAACACGTATGACTTGCAAGAAGATATGTATTATGAAGAACACGTATGACTTGCAGAAAGATATGTATTATGAAGAACACGTATGACTTGCAGGAAGATATGTAGGAGAGTGCATGGTAGCCAATCAGCTTCTATCTTCAGCTTGTTCAATGAAGCTTTAACAATAAAACCTGGAAGCTGATTGGTTTCTATGCAGAGCTGCACCAGATTTTGCTCCCTCTAGGTTTAGTAAATCAACCCCTGTGTCTTGTATGAAGATATGTATGTATGAAGAACACGTATGACTCGTATGATAATATGTATGTTTGAAGAACACGTATGACTTGTATGAAGATATGTATGTGTGAAGAACACATTTGATGATATGTATGCATTAAGAACACGTATAACTTGTATGAAGATATGAATGTATAAAGAACACGTATGATGATATGTATGTATGAAGAACACATATGACTTGTATGATAATATGTATGTTTGAAGAACATGTATGACTTGCATGATGATATGTATGTATGAAGAACACATATGACTTGTATGAATATATGTATGTGTGAAGAACACGTATAATGATATGTATGTATGGAGAACATGAAGGACTTGTATGTATGAAGAACACATATGACTTGTATGATGATTTGTATTTATAAAGAACACATATGACTTGTATGGAAATATGTATGTATGAAGAACACATATGACTTGTATGATGATATGTATGTATGTATGTATGAAGAACACATATGATGATATGTATGTATGAAGAACACATATAATGATATGTATGTATGAAGGACACATATGATGATATGTATGTATGAAGAACACATATGATGATATGTATGTATGAAGGACACATATGATGATATGTATGTATGAAGAACACATATGATGATATGTATGTATGAAGAACACATATGATGATATGTATATATGAAGGACACATATGATGATATGTATGTATGAAGGACACATATGATGATATGTATGTATGAAGGACACTTATGACTTGTATGAAGATATATATGTATGAAGAACACATCTGACTCATATGAAGAACGCATATGATGTTATGTATGCATGAAGAACACGTATGATGTTATGTATGCATGAAGAACACGTATGATGTTATGTATGCATGAAGAACACGTATGATGTTATGTATGCATGAAGAACACGTATGACTTGCTCAATGAAGCAATAAAAATGTGTGAAGTGCAGCAGCTTATTGGGATGACGTCAGGTGAACTTGATGGTCTTTTTTCCACCTTATAAAATATGTAACTAAACAGAATATAACTGATCTGTGCGTCTCGTTGGCCAAATGTTGCGTCCATTTCTAATGTTAGCTGCGTTCTCAGGCAAAATAAAGACGCACACAAAATGAATAATACACGGTAGGTTTTAATTTTGTACAATAAATTTTTGTTCTATGGATTATTATTGTTAGAAAAGAATCCTCTTATGTTTTTTTCCATAGTTGGATGAAGTTGATACTTTGTTTCTGTTTTTCTTCGGAAGCTTCTGTCTTGTGTTTCCTCTCTCAGCGCTTCCAACCACAGCTCCGTGATATAAAGCCCGAGCGCCTTCCAGATTTGGATCCTTTTATATCAAGAGGATGGCTTTGTGGTGTATCTCATGGCAACAGAAACACACGCACTCTCCCCCAATGATGCAATTATGTGAAAAAAGTCCAAAAATAGCCCCAGAGAGGAGGCCAGAGAGGAGACCACAGGGTGGACTTCCACTGGAAACAAGTTTTGAAACCTTCAGGCTGGGATCACATTTGCGTGATACGGGAATGTACGCAAAATCGTACACAAAACAAAAACGCACATCAACTTTACAGGTGCAGCCGAGCGGTTAATCCTTTATGGCACCCCAATGCACCTTGGTAATGCACGGGCAAATCGAGCACCAAAACACATGATAAAAGAAGTACCATGCATTTTGGTGCGGCAAGATTTAAAAGCAAAAAAAAAAAAGGGTCATGCAATTCTTTGGTGCGATTTTTGCACACAGGACAGCGCATCGGAGTGATCAGGCGGCCTAGAGGCAATGCGGAGAAACCCAGGCGCACCACGACACCTTCATAGGTGGGAATGGAGCCTAAGGAAGGTCTCATTGGTAGGTTGAGGTGTATCCACTCTGCAAAGTGGGTGACGGATACATTTTTGGAGAGTGAAAAACAAAAAAGGGAAAACAAGAGAATGTTTAACCACTTGTCCCCCGCCCACTGTCAATTGACGGCGGGCAGAGGATACTCTCGTTCTGGGAGGACGTCATATGACGTCCTCCCTTTAAAATGAGCTAGGAGGCGCGCGCTTGCCGCCAGCGGCGAGCGCGCACGTCCGCCGCGTTCACAAGGCCCCGGGGCACCCGCGATTGCCCGGGAAACGAGCAGGAAAGTGGATCTCTGTGTGTAAACACAGAGATCCACGTCCTGTGAGGGAGAGGGGACCGATGGTGTGTCCCTTGTACATAGGGACAACCATCGGTCACCTCCCCCAGTCAGTCCCCTCCCCCCACAGTAAGAACACATTGAGGGAACATATTTAACCCCTTCCCGCCCCCTAGTGGTTAACCCCTTCCCTGCCAATCACATTTATACAGTAATCAATGCATTTTTATAGCAGGGATCGCTGTATAAACGTGAATGGTCCCAAAAATGTGTCAAAAGTGTCCGATGTGTCCGCCGCAATATCGCAGTCACAATAAAAAAAACGCAGATCGCCGCCATTACTAATAAAAGATAAAAAAATAGAAATGCTATAAATCTATCCCCTATTTTGTAGACGCTATAACTTTTGCGCAAACCAATCAATACGCGCTTATTGCGATTTTTTTTTCCCCAAAAATATGTAGAAGAATACGTATCGGCCTAAACTGAGGAAATTTAGAAAAAAAAAAAAAAAAAGGGTATTTATTATAGCAAAAAGTAAAAAATAGTGTTTTTTTTCCAAACTGGACGCTCTTCTTTTGTTTATAGCGCAAAAAATAAAAACCGCAGAGGTGATCAAATACCACCAAAAGAAAGCTCTATTTGTGGGAAAAAAAGGACGCAAATTTCGTTTGGGAGCCACGTCGCACGACCGCGCAATTGTCATTCAAAGTGTGACAGCGCTGAAAGCTGAAAAATGGCTTGGGCAGGAAGGGGGTTTTCGTGCACAGTAGAGAAGTGGTTAAATTACTACATATAAGAAAAAGCTTCTTAATTTAAAATTCAAAAACAAAATTAAAATATATAAAATATTATAAAGTACTGTATATAAAATTGTATTATAATATAATATAAATATAAACAGTATATATATATATATATATATATATATATATATATATTGTGACAGCAGGAAGGTAAAGTCACCTGGTTGCATCCAGGGGGGTAGATATATTTCGCCCAGATTCAGGCTTTACGCCGACTTATACAACTAGGTGGAGAGTTGTATAAGGCTAGTGGGCTCATGGATGACTCATACCTCTAGGGAGAGGGCTGGGCGTCGTGCAGACAGGGAGTTGATGAGACCAGCTGAAGCTTGTCAGCTCATTTAGGCCTCTATAAGAACTCCCAGATTCATTAGGTGTTAGCTCATGCCTGGAACCAGACCTGTGTGGACTGTCTAGGGAGAGTGAACCCCTGTGCGGTGAGACAAAGCCTGTGTGGCTATTTGCTTGGACATTTAAAACCAGGGACTTAAGGACTAGGACAGCACTAGGCTGATCCCAGTTGTTAGTTAGGAAACCTGTATGTTTAGTCAGAGGTCAACTTGACCAGGATTTATTTTGGTTATGTTTCTTTTGCTTTGCTGTGTTTTGTCACTGTAAATAGAAAATAAACCGCACCTTTTTTTGATTTTGAAAACCACAACCTCCGTTTGCTGGGCCTGTTTTGTGTGGGGAGCCCATCCCGGGGGTCACACACACCCGCTGCCGAGCTAACCCCCTCACAGTTGGTGGAGAATGCGGGCAGTTTTTTTTTAAGCCAGCATGGAGGAGATACTGAAGCAGCTGGCTCTAGCAAATGCCAATCAACAGCAGACAAATGCAGGTTTGCAAAGGAGCCTTGCAGCCCAGCAGCAGACAAACGCAACTTTGCAACAGAGTCTGGAGGCTCAGCAACGAGCCCAGCAGCAATCTGAGGCCCGCTTCATAGACCTGTTGCAGAAGCAAGAGCAGAGACTACAACAACAGATGGAAGCAGTAATGCAGCAACGTCCGCAGACCAGTGAGGAAAGCCGTCCCACTAATACCGCGTCCTTTGGGGTGAGTCGTTTATTGACAAAAATGACTGGAGAGGATGATCCAGAGGTATTTTTGACCACATTTGAAAGGACCGCTGAAAGAGAAAAGTGGCCTGAGGAGCAGTGGGCTGGACTGGTGGCTCCTCTGTTAACTGGTGAATCGCAGAAAGCTTACTATGACCTAGAGCCTAACCAAGCAAAAGACTATGTGATGCTAAAAGCTGAAATATTGGCAAGGCTGGGTGTCACCCAGGCTGTCCGGGCTCAGCGTGTGCATAACTGGACTTTCCAGCTTGGAAAACCCCCCAGGTCTCAAATGTATGATCTCATTCACCTGAGCAGAAAGTGGCTACAGCCAGAGACTTTGTCCGCACCAAAGATTGTGGAACGTGTTGTAATGGATCGGTTTTTGAGAGCTCTTCCTACTGCCATCCAAAAGTGGGTAAGCCATGGAGACCCAGAGACGGCCGATGGTCTTGTGGATCGTGTGGAGAAATACTTGGCTACAGAGAACCTGACGGCCTCTTCCAGAGACACTCGGACTTTCCACCCTAAGACCAGACCATCCCCAGGGGCGGATAAGAGGATTCCAAGGGGTGAGGGTGGAGAGAGTGAGAGGGTGGGAGCTCTACCCCAAGTTTGGCGAGAACAGCCTGGGAAATCAGCGGCTCAAGAGGCGGCAAGAAGGATCGTTTGCTACCGCTGCCGGCAAGCGGGACATATTGCAGCCAATTGCCCGGTTGTGGAGGAACCCATGCAGTGTGACTTTCTGACGGGCAGACGTCAGTCGCTGTGTGCGACAGTCGCATGCACTGCCATTCGAGGAACTGAGAAACATTTATGCAAAATGTGTGTTAATGGTAGAAATGTTGTGGTATTGCTGGATTCAGGTAGCCTTGTGACCCTGATAAAGGCTGAGTTAGTTAAAACAGAGGTCTCTGGGAATAGCAAGGTAGCTGTTATTTGTGTGCATGGGGACACCCGAGAGTATCCAGTGACTACAGTGTGTTTCGAGACCCCCAAAGGTACCCTCTCTCATCCAGTGGGCTTAGTATCTCAGTTACCGCATGACGCCATTGTGGGAAGGGATTTTCCGAAGTTCTGGGAACTGTGGGATGATCCTGAGCCCCTCACTGGTGCCCCTATGTACCAGGAATGTGATAGCCAGAACTCCCCTGAGAGTGGTGAGGACTCTCCGGAATTTCCCTTATCAGTGTTGGCAGGGGAGACTCAAGAAACTGGAGAGGAGCCCACCTCCTCAGACGAAAACCTACCGTCTGTGGAGTTTTCTGATCTTGAGGTTCACAGGGAAAACTTTGCCACAGAACAGTTGAAAGACCCCGCCCTAATAAAGGCACGGGAAAACGTAGTGAAAATAGATGGCGAGTTAGTGAACCCAGATAATACCTGCACTTACCCATACTTCAGCGTAGAGAAGGACCTACTGTATCGGGTGGCAAAAAGGGCAGAAGAAACCGTTGAGCAGCTTGTGGTGCCCAAACCTTACAGGAAGTTGGTGTTGGAGTTGGCCCATGGGCACATTCTTGGAGGTCATCTGGGGACAGAGAAAACCCGAGAGAGGGTATTACAGAGATTCTATTGGCCGGGGGTGATGAAGGACGTAGAAAATTATTGTTCCTCCTGCCCTGTGTGTCAGAGGTTGGCCCCGATGCCACATTTCCGTAGCCCGCTGGTCCCTCTACCCATCATTGAGGTCCCGTTTGAGAGGATCGCCATGGATTTGGTAGGTCCTATAATCAAGTCCGCTAGGGGGCACCAGTACATATTAGTTATAATGGACTATGCCACCCGTTATCCAGAAGCGATCCCTCTCCGAAATACCTCGGCCAAAACCATAGCCAAAGAGCTATCTCTTGTTTTTAGCCGGGTGGGTATTTGTAAAGAACTGCTTACGGACCAAGGTACACCCTTTATGTCCCGGGTTATGAAAGAACTGTGTAAATTGTTCAAAGTGACGCAATTGCGTACGTCTGTGTATCACCCCCAAACCGATGGGCTGGTTGAAAGATTCAACAAAACCCTAAAACAAATGTTGAAGAAAGTGGTGGATAGAGATGGAAAGGATTGGGACTGTTTACTTCCTTATTTGATGTTTGCTATTAGGGAGGTGCCCCAATCCTCTACGGGATTCTCCCCCTTTGAGTTACTGTATGGGAGACACCCAAGAGGGCTGTTGGATATTGCCAAGGAAACTGGGGAAAGTGAGAGTTCTCCCCACAGGAGTGTGATTGAGCATGTCGCCCTGATGCAAGATCGAATTGCACAGGTAATGCCCATCGTGAAGGAACATTTGGCCCAAGTGCAGTTGGCACAGCAGAGAGTGTACAACCGTGGAGCCAAGACCCGTACCTTTTCCCCGGGGGATAGGATATTGGTACTTGTCCCTACGGTTGAAAGTAAATTCCTTGCCAAATGGCAAGGCCCCTACGAGATAATGGAAAAAGTGAGCGAAGTGAATTACAAGGTCAGACAACCAGGAAGGCGAAAGCCCGAACAGATCTATCACGTTAATCTGTTGAAAGCCTGGAGGGATAGAGAGTCCCTAGTCGCAGACACTTGGTCACCAGCTCAAACTGGTTGCGTGATTCCTGAGGTTGGAATAGCAGCCACCTTGTCACAACCCCAACAACAGGAGGTTAAGGAGTTTGTGCTTCGCAACAAGGAGGTATTCTCTGAGCTGCCGGGACAAACATCTGGGGTAGAGCATGACATCATTACCCCGCCCGGTGAAAGGGTGAAGTTAAAACCCTATCGGATCCCAGAGGCTCGACGGGAGGCAATACGGGAGGAAGTACAGAAAATGCTGAACTTAGGGGTGATAGAGGAGTCCCAAAGTGATTGGTCTAGTCCCATCGTGTTGGTGCCTAAACCGGATGGGAGCTGGCGATTTTGTAACGATTTTCGTCAGTTGAACAAAGTTACAAAATTTGACACCTACCCCATGCCACGTATAGATGAGTTGATCGACCGGCTGGGAACAGCCCGATACATGACGACTCTTGACCTCACAAAAGGGTATTGGCAAATCCCCCTGGCCAAGTCGGCCAAAGAGAAAACCGCATTTGTAACCCCAGACGGGGCGTTCCAATATAAAAGAATGCCGTTCGGGTTACAGAATGCGCCGGCCACATTCCAGCGGAAAATGGACCAGATGCTGAGGCCCCATCGGAAGTATGCTGCGGCTTACCTGGATGACGTAATTGTCCATAGCACAGATTGGGCCTCACATCTGCCAAAAGTGCAAGCAGTCCTGGACTCTGTTCGGGAAGCGGGGTTTACGGCTAACCCCAAGAAGTGTACCATTGGGCAGGAGGAGGCCAAATATCTTGGGTACACCATTGGGAGGGGAGTAATAAAACCCCAACTCAACAAAGTCGAGGCCATCCAGAGTTGGCCACGTCCCAACAGCAAGAAGCAGGTACGAGCCTTTCTGGGAATCGCTGGGTATTATCGGCGATTCATTCCCCACTTTGCTTCTAAGGCTGTGCCCCTAACCAACCTGACGAAGGGGAAAGGGTCGGTCATGATTAAATGGACCCCGAGGCTGAGGCAGCATTCCAATTCTTGAAACAAGCCTTATGTAGCCAGCCAGTGTTGTACTCACCCGACTTCTCTAAAGACTTTGTCGTACAAAGTGATGCGTCAGATGTGGGGTTAGGAGCAGTATTGTCCCAGGTCTGGAACGGGGAAGAGCACCCAGTCAATTACCTCAGCAGGAAGTTGAAGTCCCATGAGGTAAATTACGCCACCGTTGAAAAGGAGTGTTTAGCGGTGAAGTGGGCTCTAGATTCCCTTCGGTACTACCTGCTAGGTAGGCACTTTGACATGGTTACGGATCACGCTCCGTTAAAGTGGATGGCTCAAAACAAGGAAACAAATAGAAGAGTGAATAGGTGGTTCCTGGCCCTCCAGGAATTCAACTTCACAGTAAAGCATCGCCCTGGCGTTCAAATGGGGAATGTGGATGCTTTGTCTCGAGTACATGAATGCCTGATTGCTGGTGTTCCAACCCCGAGGTTAAAACAAGAGGGGGGGTATGTGACAGCAGGAAGGTAAAGTCACCTGGTTGCATCCAGGGGGGTAGATATATTTCGCCCAGATTCAGGCTTTACGCCGACTTATACAACTAGGTGGAGAGTTGTATAAGGCTAGTGGGCTCATGGATGACTCATACCTCTAGGGAGAGGGCTGGGCGTCGTGCAGACAGGGAGTTGATGAGACCAGCTGAAGCTTGTCAGCTCATTTAGGCCTCTATAAGAACTCCCAGATTCATTAGGTGTTAGCTCATGCCTGGAACCAGACCTGTGTGGACTGTCTAGGGAGAGTGAACCCCTGTGCGGTGAGACAAAGCCTGTGTGGCTATTTGCTTGGACATTTAAAACCAGGGACTTAGGGACTAGGACAGCACTAGGCTGATCCCAGTTGTTAGTTAGGAAACCTGTATGTTTAGTCAGAGGTCAAGTTGACCAGGATTTATTTTGGTTATGTTTCTTTTGCTTTGCTGTGTTTTGTCACTGTAAATAGAAAATAAACCGCACCTTTTTTTGATTTTGAAAACCACAACCTCCGTTTGCTGGGCCTGTTTTGTGTGGGGAGCCCATCCCGGGGGTCACACACACCCGCTGCCGAGCTAACCCCCTCACAATATATATATATATATATATATAGTATACACAGTATCTCACAAAAGTAAGTACACCCCTCACATTTTTGTAAATATTTTCTTCTATCTTTTTATGAGACAACACTGAAGAAATGACACTTTGCTACAATGTAAAGTAGTGAGTGTACAGCTTGTATAACGGTGTAAATTTCCTCTCCCCTCAAAATAACTCAACACACAGCCATTAATGTCTAAACCGCTGGCAACAAAAGTGAGGACACCCCTAAGTGAAAATCTCCAAACTGGGCCCAAAGTGTCAATATTTTGTGTGGCCACCATTATTTTCCAGCACTGCCTTAACCGTCTTGGGCATGGAGGTCACCGGAGCTTCACAGGTTGCCACTGGAGTCCTCTTCCCCTCCTCCATGACGACATCACGCAGCTGGTGGATGTTGGAGACCTTGCGCTCCTCCACCTTCCGTTTGAGGATGTCCCACAGATGCTCAATAGGGTTTAGGTCTGGAGACATGCTTGGCCAGTCCATCACCTTTACCCTCAGCTTCTTTAGCAAGACAGTGGTGGTCTTGGAGGTGTGTTTGGGGTGGTTATCATGTTGGAATACTACCCTGCGGCCCAGTCTCTGAAGGGAGGGGATCATGCTCTGCTTCAGTATGTCACAGTACATGTTGGCATTCATGGTTCCCTCAATGATCTGTAGCCCCCCAGTGCCGGCAGCACTCATGCAGCCCCAAACCACGACACTCCCACCACCATGCTTGACTGTAGACAAGACACACTTGTCTTTGTCCTCCTCACCTGGTTGCCGCCACACACGCCTGACACCATCTGACACCAAATACATTTATCTTGGTCTCATCAGACCACAGGACATGGTTCCAGTAATCCATGTCCTTAGTCTGCTTGTCTTCAGAAAACTGTTTGCGGACTTTCTTGTGCATCATCTTTAGAAGAGGCTTCCTTCTGGGACGACAGCCATGCAGACCAATTTGATGCAGTGTGCGGCGTATGGTCTGAGCACTGACAGGCTGACCCCCCCACCCCTTCACCCTCTGCAGCAATGCTGGCAGCACTCATACGTCTATTTCCCAAAGACAACCTCTGGATATGACGCTGAGCACGTGACCTCAACTTCTTTGGTGGACCATGGCGAGGCCTGTTCTGAGGGGAACCCGTCCTGTTATACCGCTGGATGGTCTTGGCCACCGTGCTGCAGCTCAGTTTCAGAGTCTTGGCAATCTTCTTATAGCCTCGGCCATCTTTATGTAGAGCAACAATTATTTTCCTCAGATCCTCAGAGAGTTCTTTGCCATGAGGTGCCATGTTGTACTTCCAGTGACCAGTATGAGAGAGTGAGAGCAATAACACCAAATTTAACACACCTGCTCCCCATTCACACCTGAGACCTTGTAACACTAACGAGTCACATGACACCGGGGAGGGAAAATGGCTAATTGGGCCCAATTTGGACATTTTCACTTAGGGGTGTCCTGACTTTTGTTGCCAGCGGTTTAGACATTAATGGCTGTGTGTTGAGTTATTTTGAGGGGAGAGGAAATTTACACCGTTATACAAGCTGTACACTCACTACTTTACATTGTAGCAAAGTGTCATTTCTTCAGTGTTGTCACATGAAAAGATTTACAGAAATGTGACTGAGGGGGTGTACTTACTTTTGTCAGATACTGTATATATACATATATATATATATATATATACACAGTATTGCACAAAAGTGAGTACACCCCTCACATTTTTGAAAATATTTTATTCTATATATATTACACTGTGTGTGTGTGTATATATGTATATATATATATATATCAATTTTTAATTATTTAATATTTAAAAAATGATATAATAAATAAAATAACATGATAAATACAAAATAACAAATAAAACTATAGTTGAATAACAAATTCAATTCAAAAACTTCTTAGTTCCTTCATAAATTACTATATTTAAGCAAAGTGTATAAAATAATCTGTGTATAACTATGCGAATGTTAAACATATTAGCAGATTTAAATACACTAATGCATTAAAGCCAAACTCCAGCTAACACTTTATAATCAGTTACAGCAAGCTGTTTTTTTTTTTTTTTTCCTTTTGAGATAAAGGTTTTTAAATGAATAAATAAAAGCTGATCATTGTAAGCAACCCTGTCAGCGGTAAATGGTTTGCCTCCATCCATGTAAACTAATACATTCTGCTGGAGAGCTTGTGCTTTTGAAAAACAACAGACTTGCTGACTGGATCACAAGATAAAAATCGAAAGAAAAAAAAGAAAGCCTAAAAAAAGAAAACTAATTGAAAGAATTGGTAAGCTATATAAGAAATGTTTGCTTTTGAGTTTAACACCGCTTTAAAGCGGAGCTCCGCCGTAAAAAAAAAAAAAAAATATTAGAAGCCAGCAGCTACAAATACAGCAGCTGCTGACTTTTAATAAATGGACACTTACCTGTCCTGGAGTCCAGCGACGTCGGCAGCAGAAGACGAGCAATTGCTCGTCTCTCGGCTGCCCCCACCGCCATCCTCGGTTGCGGCTTCACTGCCCGGTTCCCTACTGTGCATGCGCGAGTCGCGCTGCGCCATCCTCACGGTTCCCCGCTGTGTTCTGGGAGCCGAGTGTTTCCCAGAACACAACGGGGGGGCGGGAACTGACGTACTACCCGCAGGTCCCCGCAGAATCTATGCCCGGAAGTGGGTACAAATATGTGTCTTACACAGGTATCTGCACCCCCCTCCCCCCTGAAAGGTGCCAATTGTGGGGGGGGGGGGGGGGAGGAATGCGATGAGCAGAAGTTCCACTTTAGGGTGGAGCTCCGCTTTAACATATGTGCAAGATATGTAAAAATAAATTCCCCGGTTAGAAAACTTTCTGTCTCAGAAAAATGATATAAAAGGACTTTGGATGGATACAGTGTTGCATGACAGAGTGACGGTCAGTCAAACTATCACAATCGTCATCCCGGGCAGGAAGGGGGATCACAGATTGGCACTAAAGCGGATATTAAGTAGCAATATATTGTTTCTCTCTTTGTTATGAGCATTTTGTGGATTCTGGGTAGAATATCGCACATTTTTACACGTCTTCCTCGGATTTGGGGGAAGGCGGTTTCCGGTGGGAATTGCGGGACGCCCGGGCAGACAGTAATTAGTTGGGCGTCTTTCTGACAGCTGCTGCGGGGAGGCAGGGGATGGACGCGGCACCATCTCTGTTTACTTTTCAGAATTCCGCATTGGAATGTTCTCTTCATGTGCATATTAATAATGACTTAGACAGGCGACAGCTGCGGCACAGGTAGACACCGTGTAAATGCCTCGGCTACATCGCCCGCCGCTGAGCGCCGTATGACCTACGAGTGACGATCGGCGTCATTGGGACCAGTCCAGAGTCTTCTCTTATACTGGGCTGGCCAAGCAAAGAGTGAGTGCGTATCGACTGCTGCCGGCTTCCTTCATAATACTGACAATTGTTTTTTTTTGGGGTTTGGGGATTTACATCAGGGGGGTACAGGCAGCACAAATGTAAGGGGCCGGAGGTCCCCAGGGGCCCGGATGGCAACCCCACTTTTTTTTTCTTGTAAGGGGCCCGGATGGCAACCCCCCCTTTTTTTATTTATTTATTTATTTATTTTTCTTGTAAGCGCCACCCCCCCCCCGTTTTCAATTAGCGGCGACACCCCCCAGCTTCTCAATTTGCGGCAGCCCCCCCCCACCTGGTTCTCAATTTGCGGCGGCAGCACACCCCCCCCCCAGGTTCTCTGCTCCAGGGGGCCCATGCCTGAAGCTGTGTAAGGGGCCCCAAAATTCCTGATGGTGGCCCTGGATTTACATGTCGCATTTGATTTTATGTCAGAGTTGCCATATTAACCCTTTTGCTGCCAGAGCCAGAGTTTTTTTTTTTTAATAATTTTAGGCCTGAAGATTGCATAAAACCCCCAAACGTTCAATATATTTGCTACAAGCCTACACGCCGGAGAATAAAATAGTGGTAGCTCCAATTTGTTTGTTTTTACGTCACACGATAGTAGAGCAACAGTTTAGGAAACTTAAAATTTGGGTAAAAAAGTTAATTTTAGAACACAGACATGCAAGAAATTACCCAATTTTTTGGGGGGTAGCTACTTAATACGTCAAGCTCTAAAAATCGCATGCTACTGTGAAACGGCGACAAACTGGTATTATATATTTTCACAGCGGGGGGGGGGGGGGGGCGCAAACAAACAAACAAAAAAAAACATCAATTGCAGCCTCACTGTGCCCAAACGCAGCCACTGTGCCCATCAATTGTCGCCACTGTGCCATGCCATTAATTGTCGCCACTGTGCCATCAAATGCAGCCACTGTGCCCAGCAATTGTCGCCACTGTGCCATGCCATCAATTGTCACCACTGTGCCATGCCATCAATTGTCGCCACTGTGCCATCAAACGCAGCCACTGTGCCATGCCATCAAACGCAGCCACTGTGCCATCAATTGTCACTACTGTGCCATCAATTGTCACTACTGTGCCATCAATTGTCACCACTGTGCCATCAATTGTCGCCACTGTGCCATGCCATCAATTGTCGCCACTGTGCCATGCCATCAAACGCAGCCACTGTGCCATCAATTGTCACCACTGTGCCTATCAATTGTCACCACTGTGCCCATCAATTGCTGCCAGTTTGCCCCCTCAAAAACCGCCAGATTGCTTCCCCCGCCCCTCAGCACTTACTTTTCTTGGGTCAGCCATCCTCCCTCGATGTCTTCTCCCGAGTCCCGCCCTCGATGTTGCTTCAGCCAATCAGGTTACCGGTAACCAGACCCGGTGAACCTGATTGGCTGAGACGCGTGTCAGTGTTAACCAGGGAACGCACACCCCCTGCGTCCCCTGGTTAACTATTTGGAAGCTGATTAGAGCCCACAGGCTGTAATCGGAAAGCCTATCAAAGCCGCTGTTATTCAGATGGCCGGCGCTCACCAGGGGGTCGGCCATCTGAATAGTGGGCGGCAGCGGCGACAATACATAGAGATTCATGCAATGCATGAATCTCTATGTATTGTACACTTGAGTGACGGCGCAGGGGAGAGAGGGGGCGGCCCTCCTGCGCCCACTATGGACGCACCGCCGCTGGTTTAATTGACTTTGGCAACACGGCCATATTTGATCAATGACATTGTCCCGCAGTCACAGTTTCCTAAGGGTTTGGGCTAAATTGTGGTCATATTTGGCCAATGACATTGTCCGGCAATGACAGTTTTCTAAGGCTTTGGGCTAAATTGAGGCCATATTTGGCCAATGACCTTGTCCCGCAGTGACAGTTTCCTAAGGGTTTTTGCTGAATTGTGGCCATATTTGGTTAATGACATTGTCCTGCAATAATAGATTCCTGCAAGTTCGGGCTGATTTCAGTTTGGCTACTTGGCCATATTTGGTCAGTGACATTGTTCAGAAATGACAGTCGCCTATGGGTTTGAAGTAAATTGAGTTTGGCCACGTGGCCATGTTCGATCAATGATATTGTCCCACAATGACCATTTCCTGTGGGTTTGGGCTGAATTGTGGCCATATTTGGTCAGTGACATTGTCCCGTAATGACAGTCGCCTATTGGCTTGGAGTAAATTGAGTTTTGGCCGCATGGCCATGTTTGGTCCATGATATTGTCCCACAATGACCGTTTCCTGTGGGTTTGGGCCGAATTATGGCCATATTTGGTCAGTGACATTGTCCAACATTGACAGCTTCCTAAGGGTTCGAGTTGAACTAAGTTGGCCATATTTGGTCAATGATGACATTGTCCCACAATGACCGTTTCCTGCGGGTTTGGGTCGAATTGAGTTTGGCCCGAGTTGTAGCTCATCCCTACTCTATAAAGATACACTTTAAGACTATGTTGCTTTTCAATGTGTCTATCGGAGAACCTTCCTGCTTCGGGAACAGACGTTGGCAGGCGTGTTCTGCACGTGTTTACTCCATGTGACAACTGCCAATTTATATAACAGCTTTCATGACGGGAAGGAGAGGCAGGGTCGTGTAGCTGACATTTCTCAGAAGAGGTGACAGCTACTGTGAAATAAATTGCTTTTCAGCTTTTACTTTGGCTAGATTTTTTAATATTGCATCACAGATGCATGAGACCAGGACACAAGCGTGTATCTACATTAGGAAGGGTGCAAATAAAACCGGTGACTGGAACGGAGTGGAAGAGACTACGCACCAAGCAGAAACATAATATGAAATATATGATGAGGATTCGGGTCTGCCGCCACCGTGCAGGTTCAAGATTTGTCGTTCCAGCAAATGAATGTGGAGAATTTTTTTAAGAACTGCATGGACTTTGAACTTTGGCTAGCCGGCTTAGAAAGGCCAAAAAAGGGGGCTTTTGATTAAGCCAGCCTCTGGGCGGGTGAGGGGGGGGGGGGGTGCTACACATTAAGCCTCGTACACACGACCCGTTTTCTCGGCGAGAAAACTGCAGGGAGAGCTTTTTGCCGTGAAAAACGTTTGTGTGTATTAGGGGTGCGCATCTTCACTGGCCTCGCGATTCGATTCGATTACGATTATCACGATTACAGCGCAAGTGCGCATGGTTTACATAAAAAAAAATGAAGTACTCCATTTTTTGATGAGAGACTGCGGACATGCTACAGGAGATGATCAGAGACTGCGGACATGCTACAGGAAATGATCAGAGACTGCGGACATGCTACAGGAGATGATCAGAGACTGCGGACATGCTACAGGAGATGATCAGAGACTGCGGACATGCTACAGGAGATGATCAGAGACTGCAGACATGCTACAGGAGATGATCAGAGACTGCAGACATGCTACAGGAGATGATCAGAGACTGTGGACATGCTACAGGAGATGATCAGAGACTGCGGACATGCTACAGGAGATGATCAGAGACTGCGGACATGCTACAGGAGATGATCAGAGACTGCGGACATGCTACAGGAGATGATCAGAGACTGCGGACATGCTACAGGAGATGATCAGAGACTGCGGACATGCTACAGGAGATAATCAGAGATCAGAAATGACATTAGAAAACACTTTTCTTTAAGTGAACTTAGCCTTTAATTTTACATATAAAATATTTTCCTTTTGTAGATTTGGTTTATATTGCTGTTAATTTAAAATCTACTAAACATGCTTCACTGTGCCCAATGCCTCACTGTGCCCAATGCCTCACTGTGCCCGTGTCTCACTGTGCCCAATGCCTCACTGTGCCCGTGTCTCACTGTGCCCAATGCCTCACTGTGCCTGTGTCTCACTGTACCCAATGCCTCACTGTGCCCAATGCCTCACTGTGCCCGTGTCTCACTGTGCCCAATGCCTCACTGTGCCCAATGCCTCACTGTGCCCGTGTCTCACTGTGCCCAATGCCTCACTGTGCCCAATGCCTCACTGTGCCTGTGTCTCACTGTACCCAATGCCTCACTGTGCCCAATGCCTCACTGTGCCCAATGCCTCACTGTGCCCGTGTCTCACTGTACCCAATGCCTCACTGTGCCCAATGCCTCACTGTGCCCGTGTCTCACTGTGCCTGTGTCTCACTGTGCCCAATGCCTCACTGTGCCTGTGTCTCACTGTACCCAATGCCTCACTGTGCCCAATGCCTCACTGTGCCCGTGTCTCACTGTGCCCAATGCCTCACTGTGCCCAATGCCTCACTGTGCCCAATGCCTCACTGTGCCCAATGCCTCACTGTGCCCAGTGTCTCACTGTGCCCAGTGCCTCACTCACTGTGCAGTGTGCCCCTACCTGATCGGCGGCGTCCCGGCGGCCATTCCACAGTATTCAAAAGCCGCGCCTCCCGAGTCCTCGTCTTCTGTGATAGGCGGAACAGTCAGTTTCCCAGCATTCAGTGTTCCACCTATCACAGACATCCGCTCATCCTCATAACACAGACGAGGATAAGAGGATGTCCGTGATAGGCTGAACACTGCCTGCTGTGAAATTTAGTTTTCCGCCTATCACAGACGACGAGGACTCGGGAGGCGCGGCTTATGAACACTGCAATGGCCGCCGTCTGTCTGCATGACACGCTGTTCAGGTAGGCAGACGGCGGCTTGCAGTTAGGTAATGTTACATTACATCTACTTGCGGCGGCTGCGGCGAGTAGATGTAATGGGGGTAACGCCGCCCAAGTAAAGGCGGGGCTAGACATCGATTATTAGGGTCGCATGCATCGGTGCCGCATCAGGGACACCCGAATCGCGATGCACCGATTAAATTCGGCACCCCTAGTGTGTATGCTTTCTCGGTAGGAAAACTGCCGGGACTCTCGACGAGAAAAATAGAGAGTCTTTCCTGCCGAGAAAACCGGTCGTCTGTATGCTTACCTGTCTGAGGTAAACCCGAAAGCTCGAAAAGACTTCAACGCATGCGCGGTAGCATACAAGGGTAGTGTAGGGTGTAGCAAGATGGCGGCGATGGCATTGAATGTGACGAGCGCCGGCTTGTCGTAGTCGATGACGTCACCGCGTTCTTGCCATTCAAAAGAACAGCGTTTTTTTGGAGTGGCCGTCTGTACACAGGGCTTGGCAAGACAAGCTTGCCAGAAATCCCGTTGAGAAAACCGACTTTTTTTTTCCCGACGGGATTCCCGCCCGTGTGTACAGTGGAAACTGTTGCCAGAAAGGCCAAAAAAAACGCATAGAGAGAGATTAGGATCACCTTCGAAACTACAGGTATACTTCAATTGTGATTGCCAGCTCCTCGGGCTGTCAACTTCTTCGCAGCCTTGGGTGACCTTGGGTGTGTATTTTTTTATTTTTAGATAGAGCTTTTTTACGTTTAGGGTGCTCAAAATGAAACATTTATTTATTGGTAAACAAATACAAAAAATGATAATATTCTTTGTTTTGCTTATTATGGTTGAGGCATTTCAGTGGCTTACTGGTCAGTAGTGTTGGGCGAGCGGTTCGGACTGAGCCTAAGGCCCCTTTCACACTGGGGCGTTTTTCATGCGGTTTAGCGCTAATAATAGCGCTGTTATACCGCATGAAAAAATCCTGCCCTGTGCCTTCAATGTGAAAGCCCGAAGGCTTTCACACTGAAGCGGTGCGCTAGCAGGACCGCTCCAAAAGTCCTGCTAGGCGCTTCTTTACAGCGGTAAAGGAGCGGTGTGTTCACCGCTCCTTTACTGCGGTCTCCCATTGAAATCAATGGGACAGCGCGGTAATACCGCCCGCAAACCGCGGCAATAGCCGCGGTTTGCGGGCGGTATTAACCCTTTTTCGGCCACTAGCGGGGGTTAAATTCACCCCCCTAGCGACCGCATACCGCGGTAAGAACGACAGTATAGCAGCGCTGAAAATCGCGCTGCTATACCGCCACCGCACCTGCCCGCCCCAGTGTGAAAGGGGTCTAAGTTCGGCCCGAATATCGACGGTTCGGCAAACACCCGAATGTGGGGGGTGCTCAGTGGGATGTCCCCCCCCCCCACCGTCCGCCGAGCGCCCCACAATGCACTGCGCACTGCACAATGCATTCTAAGCCTTGATTTGCTGAAGCAATGCACCCGATCACTCGTCAGGTGCAAGGTTTTGCCCAATCAGGGTCATCATCAGCTGTCAACAGGCTTCCCCGCTGGCGGCTGAATGAAAAAAGAAAACATCGCCGGCAATAGAAAAATGTGAAGAAAAAAAAAATGACGTGGGGGTCTTCCCCCCCAAAGCATACCAAGCCCCTTGGGGCTGGTATAGACTTTAAGAGGAAACCCGGAACCCCGTGGCAATTTTTTTTTTTAAATGGCGTGGGGTCCCTCTCAAAATCCATACCGGACCCTTATCCTAGCATGCAGCCTGGCATACCAGGAAAAGAGGGGGAACGGCAGAGCGGGCGCCCCCCCTCTCCTGAACCACGCCAAGCCACATGCCCTCAATGGGGGGGGGGGGTGGGGGTTGCTTTGGGGCAGGTCAGAGCACCTTGTTTTCATTTTGATGGGAACAAGGGTCTCTTCCCCACAACCTTGGGCTGTGGTTGTCGGGATCTGTGGGGAGGGAGCTTATCTGAATCTGGAAGCCCCCAGATATCACCCCCCCTCATGTGAATGAGTATGGGGAACATTGTAAAGCCAATGCATTTTGGAGTGTTTCGGGGGAAAGGGCTCCCCCTGCTTCGGAGCTATTGGACAAACATGAAAAAATACACAGTAAAACAGATATATGAAAGTGAGGTATAGAAGCAAAAGCAGTTTTTCTTTTACACCTCACTTTTTTATATACATCAAAGCCAACGTGTTTCAGAGGAAAGGACTCCCCTTTCTTCAGGGCTACCAGTAGACTTGGAAAAGTAGGAAGGAATGAGTGCCCGGAAAGTAGGAAGGAACGAGTCCCCAGTATCCAAAAAGATTGCAGATTTAGAGGTGGGTTAAAAGGTATTTAATGATAATATGGGTACATCAAAGCCAACAGATTTCGGGGGAAAGGACTCCCCTTCTTCAGGGCTATTGGATAAACATGAAAAAAAAAAAAACAGTAAAACAGTCAGATATAAAAAAGTGAGGTATAAACACAGAAGCAGTTTTTCTTTTACACCTCACTTTTATATATACATCAAAGCCAACGTGTTTCGGAGGAAAAGACTCCCCCTTCTTCAGGGCTATTGGACAAACATGAAAAAATACATGGTAAAACAGATATATACAAGTGAGGTATAGAAGCAAAAGCAGTTTTTCTTTTACACCTCACTTTTATATATACATCAAAGCCAACGTGTTTCAGAGGAAAGGACTCCCCTTTCTTCAGGGCTACCAGTAGACTTGGAAAAGTAGGAGCGCCCAGTATCCAAAAAGATTGCAGATTTAGAGGTGGATTAAAAGGTATTTAATGATAATATGGGTACATCAAAGCCAACGAGTTTCGGAGAAAGGACACCATCCTCATGTGAGCTTTTGGACAAACATGAAAAAATACACAGTAAAACAGATATATAAAAGTGAGGTATAAAAGCAAAAGCAGTTTTGCTTTTATCCCTCACTTGTGTGTATATATATATATATATATATATATATATATATACACACATCAAAGCCAAAATGTTTTGGGGGAAAGGACTCCCCCTTCTTCAAGGCTACCAGTAGACTTGGAAAAGTAGGAAGGAAGGAGTGCCCGGTATCCAAAATGATTGCAGATTTAGAGGTGGGTTAAAAGGTATTTAATGATAATACGGGTACATCAAAGCCAACGTGTTTCGGGGAAAGGACCCCACCTTCTTCAGAGCTATTGGACAAACATGAAAAAATACACAGTAAAACATATATATAAAAGGGAGATAAAAAAGCATACTTCAATTTTATATATTTGTTTTACTGTGTATTTTTTCATGTCTGTCCAGTAGCCCTGAAGAAGGGGGAGTCCTTTTCCCCGAAACACGTTTGGCTTTGATGTACCCGTAATATCATTAATGAGGAAGTAAACCATGATGGGTTTTACTTCCTCTTTTTTTCCCCTGCAAAGTAAAAGCATAATGGGCTAGTATGCATCGCATCGATGACGTCGGCGCAAGCGTATACGGTAAATATCTCCTAAACCGAGCAGGTTTATTATAGGCTTACCTGTAGGTAAAAGTGGTGTAACTAGGCTTACAACCACTTTAAATACCCTTTAACCCACCTCTAAATCTGCATTCTTTTTGGAGACCGGGCGCTACTTCCTCCCTACCTTTCCAAGTCTACTTGTAGGCAGAAAATCCCGGCACGGCTGCCTTCTGCTGAAGAAAAGTTTACGCATTGGAATAAAACCTCGTGCTTCATCAGCCCACCTCCTCATAAATCGTAGAAGGCCTCTCACGAGTAGAAGGCCTCTCACGGGTAGAAGGCCTCTCACGGGTAGAAGGCCTCTCACGGATAGAAGGCCTCTCACGGATAGAAGGCCTCTCACGGGTAGAAGGCCTCTCACGGGTAGAAGGCCTCTCACGGGTAGAAGGCCTCTCACGGGTAGAAGGCCTCTCACGGGTAGAAGGCCTCTCACGGATAGAAGGCCTCTCACGGATAGAAGGCCTCTCACGGGTAGAAGGCCTCTCACGGGTAGAAGGCCTCTCACGGGTAGAAGGCCTCTCACGGATAGAAGGCCTCTCACGGGTAGAAGGCCTCTCACGGGTAGAAGGCCTCTCACGGGTAGAAGGCCTCTCACGGGTAGAAGGCCTCTCACGGATAGAAGGCCTCTCACGGGTAGAAGGCCTCTCACGGGTAGAAGGCCTCTCACGGGTAGAAGGCCTCTCACGGGTAGAAGGCCTCTCACGGATAGAAGGCCTCTCACGGATAGAAGGCCTCTCACGGATAGAAGGCCTCTCACGGGTAGAAGGCCTCTCACGGATAGAAGGCCTCTCACGGATAGAAGGCCTCTCACGGATAGAAGGCCTCTCACGGATAGAAGGCCTCTCACGGGTAGAAGGCCTCTCACGGATAGAAGGCCTCTCACGGATAGAAGGCCTCTCACGGATAGAAGGCCTCTCACGGGTAGAAGGCCTCTCACGGATAGAAGGCCTCTCACGGATAGAAGGCCTCTCACGGATAGAAGGCCTCTCACGGTTGGAGATGAGAATTGAATTTTATTTTTCTGCTCCGTGACTCTTTATCTCCCCTGGGCCCTTGGACCTTGACAGGTACAAAACAAGCCACAGCAGGCTCATTCAATCCAAGTGATGGAAATCTGTGTGCCAGATGGAGCCGATTCCGTCTAATCTATAGAAATATAGCTGAAGGCTCATATATCATGTAACCAGTGTGTATGAGATTATGCATGATGCCAATAAGGAATAATTATGATGTAGCTGCTCAAGAAAAAAAAAAAATGAGCGTCTGGGATGAATCCAATTAGGAGAGCAAAACAAAATTTGTTTGTATATTTCACATGTTTCTGCTTTGTGGCAGTTGGTCTGGCGCAGCTGGTATGAGGAACGGGATGGGTTGTGTGCGGCGTGCCATCGGCATCTAGGGAGGGCGCCGCCAGTTGTTTCTCTCTTTGCTTTGCAATGACATTGTTACCCGCTGTGAGCCCGGGTGACATCTCCATGAATAAACCAGTCAGGGGTGCCAACTCATTCATTTCAGACACGCTGTACATACCTTCGTTATACAAGTTCTGCTTCATCAGATTTTCTTAGTGCCTTACCAGCGTGGAGCCAACCACAGAATCTGTATAATCGATATGTGATACGGATTGAAGGGAGTTCCTGATCATAGGTGTGCGCAGCCTATTGCATTAGGGTGTGCACCCCAAAGCTCAAACACACACTACCGATCTCTCGCCATGTTCATTCAGAAAGGGAAGGGGCTGATATACATATTTACCAGCTCCTTCCCTCACTCATCCTAAAACATCCCCTCAGCAACAGCTGGCAGGAGAGGAGAGGAGGGAAGCCGGTGGTGCTGCAGAGGGAAGGAGAGGGGGAGCCAGGGCAGTAGGGGGAATCTGTGCTGCACAGGGGGATTAGGGTGTGCCTGGAAACGCCCGGCACACCCTGTGCGCACGCCTATGTTCGAGATCCTGAAGACTCTAGGGATTTTTACTCCCTAAACCCCCTTGAGTCCACAAGTTTTATTTGTTTTTGTTTTTTTAATTTTTTTTTTTTTTTTTATATTTTTGTTATTTATTTATTTATTTTTGTTATTATTTCGTATTTGTACTCTTATGCCCCATACACACGATCGTTTTTCATGCCGTTAAAAATACCATTTTTAAAAATGGCCATTAAAAATGATCGTGTGTGGGCTCCAGAGCATTTTTAACGACGTGAAAAACGGGCATTAAAAATTTCGAACATGCTCTCTTTTTTCACGTCGTTTTTCATGTCGTTTTTTTTAACGACGTGAAAAACGATAGTGTGTATGCTTTAACGACGTGAAAAAAAACGCGCATGCTCAGAATCAAGTATGAGACGGGAGCGCTCGTTCTGGTAAAACTAGCGTTTGTAATGGTGATAGCACATTTGTCACGCTGTAACGGACTGAAAAGCACGAGGCTGAAAAGAGCGAATCGTCGCTCAACAAACTTTACTAACATGAAGAGTGGCGCCATTCGAGCGGAACTTCCCCTTTATAGTGCCGTCGTACGTGGTATACGTCACTGCGCTTTGCTTGATCGTTTTTTAAAATGATCGTGTGTACGCAAGACAGGCTTGAGAGGAAACATGAAAAAAAAACGACGTGAAAAACGGCAAGAAAAAAAATGCCAAGAAAAACGATCGCGTGTATGGGGCATTAATCTTAATATATTATAATTTATATTATTATTATTATTATTAATAATAATATGATACAGATAACTTATAAACAGTATAATTGATATACTGTAATTACATATATATTATACATTTTCTCGTCTGGACAGATCAGGCTTTAATTTGGTAGCAAATTTCAATAATGTACTGTCTGTTCAAGGTGTTAAATA
The DNA here is from genome assembly GCA_029206835.1 of Rana muscosa. Classification (NCBI taxonomy): domain Eukaryota; kingdom Metazoa; phylum Chordata; class Amphibia; order Anura; family Ranidae; genus Rana; species Rana muscosa. The sequence goes on along the minus strand of CM055123.1, from coordinate 314,528,248 downwards.
ATTAAAAAAAAAAAAAAAAAATTAAAAAACAAAACAAAAAACAATTTGTAATTTTGCCAGTGCAACTTTCATGTTTTTTGAGAACCCCTCCCCCCCTCTATATTTTTCCTAAACGATAATAAGAAAAGTGTGCTGGATATCACAGCAGTGCGACTTTTATTTAATGTGGTGCATGGTAAAAGCTCAAAGCGAACGTATGCTTTTTTTATTTAGGTGAGCTTTATTCTCATTTTGGCGCTACAATGCGATGCATGCGGTCGTTTGCTTATATTATTTCCATTAGAATAAGATTTTGTTTAGTATTTTTAATATATATATATATATATATATATATATATATATATATATATATATATAGTGCCTTGAAAAAGTATTCATACCCCTTGAAATTTTCCACATTTTGTCATGTTACAACCAAAAATGTAAATGTATTTTATTGGGATTTTATGTGAGAGACCAACACAAAGTGTCACATAATTGTGAAGTGGAAGGAAAATGATAAATGATACAAATAAATATGTGAAAAGTGTGGGGGGGGGGGCACATTTGTATTCAGCCCCCTTTACTCTGATAACTAAAATCTAGAGGAACCAATTGCTTTCAGAAGTCACCTAATTAGTAAATAGAGTCCACCTGTGTGTTATTTAATCTCAGTATAAATACAGCTGTTCTGTGAAGCCCTCAGAGGTTTGTTGGAGAACCTTAGTGAACAAACAGCACCATGAAGGCCAAGGAACACACCAGACAGGTCAGGGATAAAGTTGTGGAGAAGTATAAAGCAGGGTTAGGTTATAAAAAAAATCTCCCAAGCTTTGAACATCTCACGGAGCTCTGTTCAATTCATCATCGGAAAATGGAAAGAGTATGGCCCAACCGCAAACCTACCAAGACATGGCCGTCCACCTAAACTGACCGGGCCGGGCAAGGAGAGCATTCATCAGAGAAGCAGCCAAGAGGCCCATGGTGACTCTGGAGGAGCTGCAGAGATCCACAGCTCAGGTGGGAGAATCTGTCCACAGGACAACTATTAGTCGTGCTTCTCCACAAATCTGCCCTTTATGGAGGAGTGACAAGAAGAAAGACATTGGAGAAAGAAAGTCATAAGAAGTCCTGTTTGTAGTTTGTGAGAAGCCATGTGGGAGACACAGCAATCATGTGGGGGACACAGCAATCATGTGGGGGACACAGCAATCATGTGGGAGACACAGCAATCATGTGGGGGACACAGCAATCATGTGGGGGACACAGCAAACATGAGGAAGAAGGTGCTCTGGTCAGATGAGACCAAAATTCAACTTTTTGGCCTAAAAGCAAAATGTGTGGCGGAAACTATTGCTGCACATCAACCATGAAACATGGTGGTGGTGGAAGCATCATGTGGTGGGGATGCTTTTCTTCAGCAGGGACAGGGAAGCTGGTCAGAGTTGATGGGAAGATGGATGGAGACAAATACAGGACAATCTTAGAAGAAAACCTGTTAGAGTCTGCAAAAGACTTGAGACCGGGGCGGAGGTTCACCTTCCAGCAGGACAACGACCCGAAACATACAGCCAGAGCTACAATGGAATGGTTTAGATCAAAGCATATTCATGTGTTAGAATGGCCCAGTCACAGTCCAGACCTAAATCACATTGAGAATCTGTGGCAAGACTTGAAAATTGCTGATCACAGACGCTCTCCATCCAATCTGACAGAACTTGAGATATTTTACAAAGAAGAATGGGCAGAAATGTCCCTCTCTAGATGTGCAAAGCTGGTAGAGACATCCCCAAAAAGACTTGTAGAGAAAGGGGGTTCTACAAAGTATTGACTCCGGGGGGCGCCATACAAATGCCCCCCCCACACTTTTCACATATTTATTTGTATCATTTCTCATTTTTCTTCCACATCACAATTATGTGCCACTTTGTGTTGGTCTATCACATAAAATCCCAATAAAATACATTTACGTTTTTGGTTGTAACATGACAAAATGTGGGAAATTTCAAGGGGTATGAATACTTTTCCAAGGAACTGTATATATAATGCTGAGAGAAGTGTCAGCGAGACTGAAGACCTAATAGAGGAAATGGGAGCCAGAGAGTGAGGACAGGAGACCTTGTTGGTGGTCAGAGAGTGGGAGCAGAAGACCTTGTTGGTGGTCAGAGAGTGGGGACAGGAGACCTTGTTGGAGGTCAGAGAGTGAGGACAGGAGACCTTGTTGGTGGTCAGAGAGTGAGGACAGGAGACCTTGTTGGAGGTCAGAGAGTGGGGACAGGATACATTGTTGGTGGTCAGAGAGTGGGGACAGGAGACGTTGTTGGAGGTCAGAGAGTGGGGACAGGAGACCTTGTTGGAGGTCAGAGAGTGGGGACGGGAGACCTTGTTGGAGGTCAGAGAGAGAGGACAGGATACATTGTTGGTGGTCAGAGAGTGGGGACAGGAGACGTTGTTGCAGGTCAGAGAGTGGGGACAGGAGACCTTGTTGGAGGTCAGAGAGTGGGGACAGGATACATTGTTGGTGGTCAGAGAATGGGGACAGGAGACGTTGTTGGAGGTCAGAGAGTGGGGACAGGAGACGTTGTTGGAGGTCAGAGAGTGGGGACGGGAGACGTTGTTGGAGGTCAGAGAGTGGGGACAGGAGACGTTGTTGGAGGTCAGAGAGTGGGGACAGGAGACGTTGTTGGAGGTCAGAGAGTGGGGACAGGAGACATTGTTGGTGGTCAGAGAGTGGGGACAGGAGACGTTGTTGGTGGTCAGAGAGTGGGGACAGGATACATTGTTGGTGGGGAGAAGCTGCAGAAGACAATAGGAAGCTGGGAAGATGTTCCATGGGGCTGGTAGAGATCAAGGCTATCACCCCAATCACTGTTCCCACTACAGACTGCTGAGGTCTGAGGGCCACACATCATCATATACCAAAGGGGCCCCATGCAGCCTCTTTATTTTGCAGGTGGGGCACCAGAGGCCTAAGGTGACAAAAACGCTCCTCTATAGATACAGTATGGTGAGTGAGCGTTGTCACTCTAAAGCCTCGTACACACGACCGGTTTTCTCGGCAAGAAAACTGCTGGGAGAGCTTTTTGCCGTGAAAACCGTTGGTGTGTATGGTTTCTCTGCGAGAAAACTGCCGGGAATCTCGACGAGAAAAATAGAGAACCTGCTCTCTATTTTTCTCGTCGGGATTCTCGGCAGAGTGTTTCCTGCCGAGAAAACCGGTCGTCTGTATGCTTACCTGTCCGAGGTAAACCCGCGCATGCTCGAAAAACGTTGACGCCTACGCGGTAGCATACAAGGTTAATGTGGGGGTGTAGCAAGATGGCGGCGATGGCATCGAATGTGACGAGCGCCGGCTCGTCGTAATCAATGACGTCACTGCGTTCTTGCCATTCAAAAGAACGGCGGTTCTTTTGAATGGCCGTCAGTACACAGGGCTTGGCAAGACAAGCTTGCCAGGAAAACCGGCGTTTTTTTTTTTCCGACAGGATTCCCGCCTGTGTGTACGAGGCTTAAGACAAGAAGTGTGTCACCCGCAGGATCACCAGGTGAAGAATAAAGCCAAAAAGAAAACAAATGCAGACACCTCAACACAACTGGCCCTTTGTTGATATTCATTGATATTTTTGTTTTTGGGTCTAGGGACACTTTAATTCAATTAGAAATTCCGATTCCAGGGGATGCCTAAAATCTGACTTTTATCCTAGTGTAGGAAATCATCTAAGGACCAGTTAGCCGCCATGTATGATATTTTTGTTTTTGGGTCTAGATACACTTTAGTTCAGTTAGAAATCCTAATATAAAATATCTTCTTTTTTGCTGACATCGGGGGACATGAAGCTGAGCATGTTGGTCCCCAAGGCACAGTGCTCTCCAAACTGCGGCCCGGGGGCCAGATGTGGCCCTTTGCTTACTTTTATCTGGCCCTTGGGGCATTATTTCATCCAATGATACAGCCCTTGAGGGCATGATCCCCCCACCACCAATGACCCCAATGCAGGAGTACAATTCCTCCCAATGACACCAGCGATGGGGCACACTTTCTCCCAGTGACACCAATGACGGGAGACAGTTTCTTCCAATGAAAGCAATGATAGGGCATTGTTTTTCCCCACTGATGTTGGGATCTTTTCAACTCCGCATGGTCACAGGCACAGCCCAAAAGTCTGTAGGACGGTAGACTGGACCTTTGGTTAGAAAGTTTGGAGACCCCTGCCGTAGCAGATTTGGGGTTCCTAAACTCCCGGTCTGGTGTGGCATCTGTGAAGGGGGGTATGGAATTGTTGGTTTGCTCCAGCTGGGGCCCCTGAGGGAGGGATGGGAGGGTATTGATAGGATCAGTGTAGTCAGGGCCGCCATCAGGGGGGTACAGGCAGTACACCTGTAAGGGGCCCGGATGGCAACCCCCCTTTTTTTTGTAAGGGGCCCAGAGGTCCCCAGGGCCCCGGGTGGCAACCCCCCCCTTTTTTTTTTTTTTTTTATAAAAAATTATTATTTATTTTTTATATATTTTTTTTTTTTTGTAAGGGGTCCAGAGGTCCCCAGAGGCCCGGAGGGCCCCGGATGGCAACCCCCCTTTTTTTTATAATTTTTATTTTATTTTATTTTTTATAATTTTTCTTTCTTTTTTTGTAAGGGGCCCAGAGGTCCCCAGATGGCAACCCCCCCCCCCTTTTATTTTATAAAAAAAAGTTTTTTTTATTTATTTTTTTATTATGTTTTTATTTTTTCTTGTAAGGGGCCCAGAGGTCCCCAGGGCCCTGAATGGCAACCCTCCTTTTTTTTTTGTTCTTTTTTTTTTTGTTCGTCAGCACCCAAAGCCCCCCGACCTCAACAATTTGCGGCGGCAGCACCCCCCCCCCCCCCCGCGCTTTCTCAATTTGCGGCGGCAGCACCCCCCCCCCTCCAGTTCTCCAATGCTCCAGGGGGCTCATGCCTGAAGCTGTGTAAGGAGCCCCAAAATTCCTGATGGCGGTCCTGAGTGTAGTAATCGCCTTGTCTGTCAGGACCTATAACACTCTGAAGGTGATAGGAAAAAGGAAAGCTCCTGGCAGGACTGTGTAATATCTTTCACTTCGACTGCTCATCATCACAATGGAAATGGAATACATGAAATCCTCCCAACATAAAACAGGTCGCGGAAACCCGATGCCATCACTCTATTCAAAGCCTGCCGCTGAGGAAAGGAGACCTGTCACCAGGCAGAACAATCGCTGATGTGGTTTTCAACGGTTGAGATTCTTGTAGATCCTATTTGTGGAGTTACTGATATTTTATTTTTTATGTAAAAATGCAAAAACTATATATATTAATCTTACATTATTATATATTACATTTATATGAATTGTTTATTATTAAGTATTATTTAATGAATTATTTATATTTACTGTATATATATATATATAGTCAAAAGTATTGGGACGCCTGCCTTTACACACATGAACTTCAATGGCGTCCCAGTCTTAAGCCCTGTACACACGGGCGGGAATCCCGTCGGAAAAAAAACCTTTGGTTTTCTCTACGGGATTCCTGGCAAGCTTGTCTTGCCAAGCCCTGTGTACTGACGGCCATTCAAAAGAACCGCCGTTCTTTTGAATGGCAAGAACGCGGTGACGTCATCGATTACGACGAGCCGGCGCTCGTCACATTCGATGCCGTCGCCACCATCTTGCTAAACCCCACACTACCCTTGTATGCTACCGCGCATGCGTCAAAGTCTTTTCGAGCATGCGCGGGTTTACCTCGGACAGGTAAGCATACAGACGACCGGTTTTCTCGGCAGGAAACACTCTGCCGAGAATCGCGACGAGAAAAATAGAGAGCAGTTTTCCCGACGAGAAACCGTATACACGACCGGTTTTCTCGGCAAAAAAGCTCTCCCAGCTGTTTTCTTGGCGGGGAAAACTGGTCCTGTGTACGTGGCTTCAGTCCGGAGGGTTCAACATTGACTTGGCCCCACCCTTTGCAGCTATAACAGCTTCAACTCTTCTGGGAAGGCCGTCCACAAGGTTTAGGAGGGTGTCTTTGGGAATGTTTAACCATTCTGTTGGACGAGAAGGCCTGATTTGCAGTCTCCGCTCCAATTCATCCCAAAGGTGTTCTATGGGGTTGGGGGTCAGGATTCTGTGCAGGCCAGTCAAGTTCCTCCACCCCAAACGCCCTCATCCATGTCTTTATGGACCTTGCTTTGTGCACTGGTGCGCAGCCATGTTGGAACAGGAAGGGGCCATCCAAACTGTTCTCACAAAGTTGGGAGCATGAAATTGTCCAAAATGTCTTGGTATGCTGACGCCCTAAGAGTTCCCTTCACTGGAACTAAGGGGGCCAAGCCCGACCCCTGAAAAACAACCCCCCACCATAATCCCCCCTCCACCAAATGATTTGGACCAGTGCACAAAGCAAGGTCCATAAAGACATGGATGAGCGAATTTGGGGTGGAGGAACTTGACTGGAGTTGTGACCTCAACCCGAAAGAGAACCTTTGGGATGAAATAGAGTGGAGACTGCGAGCCAGGCCTTCTCGTCCAACATCAGTGCCTGACCTCACAAATGTGCTTCTGGAAGAATGGTCAAACATTCCCATAGACACACTCCTAAACCTTGTGGACGGCCTTCCCAGAAGAGGTGAAGCTGTTATAGCTGCAAAGGGCGGGGCCAACTCAATATTGAACCCTCCGGACTAAGACTGGGATGCCATTAAAGGTCATGTGCGTGTAAAGGCAGGCGTCCCAGTACTTTTGACAATATTGTGTATGTTGTGTGAATGGGAACACATAAGTATATGGTGACAGTTTCCCACATTTGACTGCAAAAATGGAAACACACTTTAATAGCCAGGTTCCCTTTAATGGAAAGTTGCCCGTTCCTGGCAGCTTTCAGCACTGACTAATGGAGGTTGAGGCTCTGGGAAGTCACCAGTGATCGGGTTTCAGGGGTCAAGATGTTAGTGTAAAGAGATGATGGTGACAGGTTGACTCAACCAAAGTAAATGATACGGCACTATTAACATTTGGCATCCTGGACGTTATTTACCAACAACCTGATGAAAGGTCAGAGCCAAGGCGCGGATTGACATTCTCCGTTCTGTAGAGAGAGAACGTCTCTGGAGCAAGGCTTGTAAATAAAGTGACCATTGAAAGCAGTGTAGGTTTCCAAACAAGTCCTTTGAAGGAAGCTGTAGATGTGGATCAAGTTCTAAATATTTTTTGGAAAATTTTAACGTTTGGCTCCCAGATATTTAACTGTTTTCTGTATATATATTTTTTAACATCTATAAAAAGGTTTAGGTTTGTTGTCACCGGGACGCCATTTTTGAAGACCATGTGGTAATGGTTGTATATATAAGATCCTCTGCAGGGGATGAGTGAATAACTTTCAGATATTTTATTCTTTTGGGAGATACCAGTGGATGTCCTATAGACAATGTAAGGAACATTCTTCCCACTGATCACCAATGTAAGGGACATTCTTCCCACTGATCACCAATGTAAGGGACATTCTTCCCACTGATCACCAATGTAAGGGACATTCTTCTCACTGATCACCAATGTAAGGAACATTCTTCTCACTGATCACCAATGTAAGGGACATTCTTCTCACTGATCACCAATGTAAGGAACATTCTTCTCACTGATCACCAATGTAAGGAACATTCTTCTCACTGATCACCAATGTAAGGAACATTCTTCTCACTGATCACCAATGTAAGGAACATTCTTCCCACTGATCACCAATGTAAGGAACATTCTTCTCACTGACCACCAATGTAAGGAACATTCTTCCCACTGATCACCAATGTAAGGAACATTCTTCTCACTGATCACCAATGTAAGGAACATTCTTCCCACTGATCACCAATGTAAGTGTAGCGGGTGTTTGAATTTAGGGGAGGCATCTGGGTGGTAGTGTAACCCAGATGCATTGATTGTTAGGGAATCTGAGACCCTATTATGGTTCTTGGGGGACTCTGGTGATGTGAGGTTCCCTGCGGCCTGCAGGTGGCGCTGTTGCCCTGGGCTGGAGCTGAACACTCACCGCAAGACTGCTTCCCTTTTTGTCCTTTCCTGGCGCTGGTACAGCGGGGCGGGGAACCCGCTGTGATGCAAAGGGAGGGGAGATAAAAGGGGCGGATGCCCTGACCTCAGGGTTCAGAGTCGGGGGACGCAGCCGCGCCCAGGCACCTTCAGCCTGGGTGCTGGCGTTCCGGAGTTCCGGGTCCAGGTGCCCTTGACCTGGCCGGAGCGGGAGATGGAGTCCATCTCAGACACCTTTAGCCTGGGGTGAGGTACTGTGGCGGAAGTTCCGCGAGGGTGGAGGAATCCGAGGGGGCCCTAACTCCTTGGGTGCCCATGTCTGAGACGAGGAGGCCGGTGAGCGGAACTTCTCCGGAGAGTCCAGCGCAGCATTGCTGGTGACGGAGAGGCCTCCGGTAACTGTCTTGGACGGATGTCCTTCCCCTGATAGGGGCTACGTTAGCGAAGGTAATCCATGTTCTGTTCTATATAGTCAGTGGCAGTGACTATTCGCCACTGGTGACACCACAGTGGTTAGCTCTATCTAAAAGAATTGTGCCTTGGCCTACTCCTCACAAAGACTGAAGTGTTATATGGGTCTCAACCTGTCTGTGCTGTATGACTATTTATTGAGAAGAATAAATACGAGTTGGACCTATTCAGTGTGTGGAACTCTGGTTACTAGGAGCAAAGGGGAGTCAATCCGAGGAGAGGATCTGACTCTGGGACACATACACAAAACCCGATAGTTCTGGCCTTCACCTCTACACATTGGAGGACATGGGCCGTGGTGTATCTCATCCCTCCCCCCAGTGTTAACCCCTAGACGAGACAGACAAGCCGTGAATGAGAAGGGGTGAAAGGGGTGAGGTCGCTACACGTGGGGGCTCGTCCGGGCTGTGTATGGTGTCTGAATTTGAACTTTGCTGCCCGGAGGAGTTCCGAGTAGGTCGGCCATATTGGCCAACGCGCCACGAGGCAAACCATAGCTGCACAGTTCGTGGGCGGGGAGAAGAAAAAGCCAGCGAACAAATGCAGAGTGTGGGAGGAGTCTGGCCATGTGGAAGGACACACGTGGAGATTCCGGTGCGAAGGGGTCAGTGCGCATTGGAGCAGCAAATGGTCAGGATGACTTCAAATACCCGTGAATTTCTGCTTCTTCCATCACGGAGATGACTTATTTTGCTGGCCAGATTACGGATACAGGAATAAGACTAAGGCCCCGGGGGCGGTTGGCTCTGTATACCTGCAGAGACATAGAGGCCCTCGGTGTGATCTGTCCCGGCTGTTTAGGACTGGTGGTCCAGTTGAAGCCGTTCGGGCGATGTGAGGTCTGCAAAGAGTTCCTCTTCGAGGTGGAGCCATCCACAGAAAGGCCTCGCGCCTTCCACCTCAACTACATCACAGGGACTGCCACTCCGGAGGGAGAGATCGATGCCTATGCGTTTCCTGTGCGCGCTGACCAGGGCGACGTGACAGCCCAAGCAGAGATAAAGAGAGAGAAATCTGAGGATGCTGCCTCGGTCACCACAAGCTCCCTGCTCCCACCGCCGAAGAGGAAAGTTGGCCTGGTGATGGCATCCTGTGGTCATGGAAGAGCTTCGCCCTGTCGCTTGCCTGGCCTGGAAGGATCCAGAGGGAAGAGCCCTGGACATCCCTGTTCTTCACAAGGCCCAGGTGAGACAGGGGTTGGGACTGTGTGTGTGGTTGGAGGTGTCGGGAGCCCAGAGTCGGTTGAGCCCATCGAGGGGGGTGATTCCGTGTCTGCGGGGAATTACCTGCCCGCAGAGTGTTGTGACACCTCCGACCTAGAGTCGCTATCTGATGCCGGTGATGATGGGGAGATAGACGAAATCTTCCACAAGAAGGGATGGGACAAGATGAAGCTACCCGCGTCCCGTGTCTTAAGGGACCCACCTATGTCCATTGGGGATAGTACACCCCGGGTGGAGGCCTCGGAACCTAGGGAGGAATCTGGTTCCCTGTCTGTGATCCCACTTCTTGAGCCAGCGGCTGATTCACCTGCTCCTGTTGCGGGAGTGCAACGTGCATCACTGCGGGCTCCTAGGCCCAAATCTACAGAGGTGGTGACTGTACCTCGCCATCCGGAGTCCATTGTTCTACCTGGAGTAGGAGACCGTGCCACAATGCCATCTCTGGCTAGGCTGCAGCGTCTCTTTTGTCAAAAAGTTGCCCGAGAATATGGGTGGGAATACCCGTATCTACCCGATAATTGCTCTACGAGGTGGAAGTTTTTCGGCAGCGGTGGTACAATGATTTTGTCTGGACTAAGCTGAAAGTACCTCATGCACGCCGATACCTCTCATGCTCACCTACAGTCAGCAGAAAGTTCAAGGACTGTAAGGCGGAGTGGATGGTGGGAAGGCACATCCATGCGGACAAGGTGGTAATTTGTCGGAAGGATGGAGGGAACATTGAGTACCATGTGGAGGCTTTTGACCAGCACTTAAAGCCTTTGTTCTTGCCGGATCCCAAGTTCTATTTGTAGGAGAAAGAGACTCTTTTCCATTTCTTTTATTGCTGAATTGCAGGGACTGTGCTCTAATTTTTCTTTTGGGATGTTTTACTCTTTGGAGAAATGGGAGCTGTTGTTATTTTGTTCTCCCTCCTTCACCTCCCATCAAGGAAAATAAATCTGTGACTTTGGGGCTTAGCCAGTATAGGGTCACAGCACAGAGAAGCAGAAGTTCATCTGGATCTGACAAGTGCCTTTACCGCGGCATTGCCACCAGGTGGCGGTGTTGCGCAACGTTTGTTTGCTTCACACTCTGCACTACATTATTGGAGAGAATGGATTTCTTTGCGGATAGACCCATTCCTTCCAAGAAAACACACATATTATGCTAGGATGTGTGTTTCCTTGCTTTTTTTTTCCCCCCTCTGCAGGAGATTTCATCTATCAAGGCTGCTGAGAATGGGGTGGTCCTTAGATAGTGAGGAGGGGGAATTTCAATGTGTAAAGTCATTTAAAGTTTTTTTTTTGATACCAAGTTCATTGTTTTATATTCCTGTTTCCCTTTTCCATTTTAGGTCCTGGCACAATTCATGACTAAATTGTTGAGTTTGGTTTTAATGTGTAGTTTGGTCTCTGGGTCAAACTTATGTCACCACTCCTTGGGAGATATGGGTTTGCACCAGACACTGGGGACAAGTGTCAAATCACCAGGGGGAGAGTGTAGCGGGTGTTTGAATTTAGGGGAGGCATCTGGGTGGTAGTGTAACCCAGATGCATTGATTGTTAGGGAATCTGAGACCCTTTTATGGTTCTTGGAGGACTCTGGTGGTGTGAGGTTCCCTGCGGCCTGCAGGTGGCGCTGTCACCCTGGGCTGGAGCTGAACACTCACCGCAAGTCTGCTTCCCTTTTTGTCCTTTCCTGGCGCTGGTACAGCGGGGCGGGGAACCCGCTGTGATGCAAAGGGAGAGGAGATAAAAGGGGCGGACGCCCTGACCTCGGGGTTCAGAGTCGGAGGACGCAGCCGCGCCCAGGCACCTTCAGCCTGGGTGCTGGCGTTCCGGAGTTCCGGGCCCAGGTGCCTTGACCTGGCCGGAGCGGGAGATGGAGTCCATCTCAGGCACCTTTAGCCTGGAGTGAGGTACTATGGTGGAAGCCTGGAGCTCAGTACCTTCGACTGAGTTCCGCGAGGGTGGAGGAATCCGAGGGGGCCCTAACTCCTTGGGTGCCCGTGTCTGAAACGAGGAGGCCGGTGAGCGGAACTTCTCCGGAGAGTCCAGCGCAGCATTGCTGGTGACGGAGAGGCCTCCGGTAACTGTCTTGGACGGATGTCCTTCCCCTGATAGGGGCTACATTAGCGAAGGTAATCCATGTTCTGTTCTATATAGTCAGTGGCAGTGACTATTCGCCACTGGTGACACCACAGTGGTTAGCTCTATCTAAAAGAATTGTGCCTTGGCCTACTCCCCACAAAGACTGAAGTGTTATATGGGTCTCAACCTGTCTGTTCTGTATGACTATTTATTGAGAAGAATGAATACGAGTTGGACCCTTTCAGTGTGTGAAACTCTGGTTACTAGGAGCAAAGGGGAGTCAATCCGAGGAGAGGATCTGACTCTGGGACACATACACAAAACCTGATAGTTCTGGCCTTCACCTCTACGCATTGGAGGACATGGGCCCTGGTGTATCTCATCCCTCCCCCCAGTGTTAACCCCTAGATGAGACAGACAAGCCGTGAATGAGAAGGGGTGAGAGGGGTGAGGTCGCTACACGAGGAACATTGTTCCCACTGATCACCAATGTAAGGAACATTCTTCCCACTGGTCACCAATGTAAGGAACATTCTTCTCACTGATCACCAATGTAAGGGGCATTCTTCTCACTGATCACCAATGTAAGGGGCATTCTTCCCACTGATCACCAATGTAAGGAACATTCTTCCCACTGATCACCAATGTAAGGAACATTCTTCTCACTGATCACCAATGTAAGGAACATTCTTCCCACTGATCACCAATGTAAGGAACATTCTTCTCACTGATCACCAATGTAAGGGACATTCTTCCCACTGATCACCAATGTAAGGAACATTCTTCTCACTGATCACCAATGTAAGGAACATTCTTCCCACTGATCACCAATGTAAGGAACATTCTTCCCACTGATCACCAATGTAAGGAACATTCTTCTCACTGATCACCAATGTAAGGAACATTCTTCTCACTGATCACCAATGTAAGGAACATTCTTCTCACTGATCACCAATGTAAGGGACATTCTTCCCACTGATCACCAATGTAAGGAACATTCTTCTCACTGATCACCAATGTAAGGAACATTCTTCCCACTGATCACCAATGTAAGGAACATTCTTCTCACTGATCACCAATGTAAGGGACATTCTTCCCACTGATCACCAATGTAAGGAACATTCTTCTCACTGATCACCAATGTAAGGGACATTCTTCCCACTGATCACCAATGTAAGGGACATTCTTCTCACTGATCACCAATGTAAGGAACATTCTTCCCACTGATCACCAATGTAAGGGACATTCTTCCCACTGATCACCAATGTAAGGGACATTCTTCTCACTGATCACCAATGTAAGGAACATTCTTCCCACTTATCTCCAATGTAAGGAACATTCTTCTCACTGATCACCAATGTAAGGAACATTCTTCCCACTGATCACCAATGTAAGGGACATTCTTCCCACTGATCACCAATGTAAGGAACATTCTTCTCACTGATCACCAATGTAAGGAACATTCTTCCCACTGATCACCAATGTAAGGAACATTCTTCCCACTATTCACCAATGTAAGGAACATTCTTCTCACTGATCACCAATGTAAGGAGCATTCTTCCCACTGATCACCAATGTAAGGGACATTCTTCCCACTGATCACCAATGTAAGGAACATTCTTCCCACTGATCGCCAATGTAAGGAACATTCTTCCCACTGATCACCAATGTAAGGAGCATTCTTCTCACTGACCACCAATGTAAGGAACATTCTTCTCACTGATCACCAATGTAAGGAGCATTCTTCTCAATGACCACCGTGTAAGGAGCATTTATCTCACTGACCACCAATGTAATGGAGCTGAGTGTAATCTGAGACCTGAGTGGAGGGAATGGACACCCCCCCTTTACACAGTCTTACAGGGAAACATGCACAGCTGAGGCTGTCAGTTGCCTTCTTTGTGCTGAAGGAAGAGGGGGGGGCATGTTTACCTATGACAGGGGTAGGCAACCTCGGCCCGCCAGCTGTGGTGAAACTACAAATCCCATCATGCCTCTGCCTCTAGGAGTCATGCCTGTGATTGTCAGGGTCTTGCAATGTCTCATGGGACTTGTAGTTTCAAAACAGCTGGAGGGCCAAGGTTGCCTACCCCTGCCCTATGACATCATCGGGAGACTATGCTGGCTCTTCCGGATTGTGGCGCAGCCCACTAATGCCGTGCCACTGGGCCTGCCCCACTCCACCATTAGTGAATGGGGTGATTTGTGGGGCTCCCGTTGCCTCCTGGGATATGCATTTCACATATATCATGAAGAGCCGGGGGCTCTTGCGTTATTCGCCTAAGCGAATGATGGGAAATGGGGGGGGGGGGCGTCTGAAAGTTAATAAAAAAAAGACGGTGATCAAACAAACAAATAGCCCGATATAAGTGCAGGATGCAGAAGAGCCAAGTGGAATGGGTGAAGATTCCCTTGAATGCATTGAGATTGCTTGCTATGGGCATGGGCGTCCGCTCCATAGGGCAAGGGGGGGCAATTGACCCCCCCCTGGAAAATCGAGAAGGTGTTGAAGAGTGAAGACACCCCTCCGCGACTGAAACAGCGCCGCGGTGACAGGCAGGTTAGAACAGGGAGAGAGAGGCAAGCTGCTGGCCATGGCATTGCAAGGGGGGGGGGCGGGGGTGGTCTAGTGACACCACTGCACCTGACCAACCATCCCCTTCCCTCGCGGCCACGGGCTGTCTGAGCGGTCCCCGGGCTGGATGTCACACAGGCACAGCGAGCAGAATGAAGCCGCCTCCCCCTCCAGTGTTTATGTGTACACAGGGGGAGGGAACCTGCTGTGCCTGTGCCGCGCTGATCTGAGGTACTGAATGGGATGGGGGAGGGGGGTCTGTCTGTGCTGAAGGGGAGGTTTGTGCTGAAGGGGGGGGTATGTGCTAAGAGGGGGTCCATCTGTGCTGAAGGGGGGGTCTGTGCTTAAAGGGGCTCCATCTGTGCTGAATGGAGGGGTCTGTGTAGAATGGGGGGTCTGTGCTAAAGGGGGGGTCCATCTGTGCTGAATGGAGGAGTCTGTGCGGAATGGGTGGTCGGTGCTGAAGAGAGGGGGTCCATCTGTGCTGAAGGGGGGTCTGTGCTGAAGGGGGGGTCCATCTGTGCTGAAGGGGGGGTCTGTACATTCTCTAGGCTATATTTATATGGGCATGAAGTGAAGCTGAATTATCTCAAGAGCTATTTCACACTGCCAGCTGGCCGTGTTATCGGTAAAGCGCCGCTAAAAAGCGGCGCTTTACCATCGTTTTAGCTGCGTTATTCGGCCGCTAGCGGGGCACTTTTAACCCCTGCTAGCGTTTGAAGAAAGGGTTAAATGCGACTGTGTATCGCCGCTGCCGAAGCGCCCTCCCCTGAAAAAAAATTCAGCGGACGCCCATGGCTATGGGATGCAGCACATGGTTGCATTGCTGGCCGATTATCTTTCGGATGTCCGTTATTTTATTTAGCACATACTGTCTATTTGTTCAGCTTTTCTGCAGACTCTGGTATAAGTTTTTTGTTCTGGGAGAGCCCGCGATGTGCCTCTGGTGGGTATGACCATGGGCGTCCGCTCCATAGGGCAATGGGGGTCTTTTGCCCCCCCCCCTGGAATCGAGAAGGTTTTGGCCAAATTGGCAGTGTTCTACACCCTCCACCGCCCTTACACCCACTTCCAGCCCTGCTGGACCTGCTGAAGGTGTGAAGGAAAGAGAGCCGGGCTGTGTGTGTGGTATGGAGGGAGGAGGAGATGTCCTACAACACGTGTGTGTGTGACTGCAGAGACATGACATCATAGGACACGTCATACATATGGTCAGTGTGGTCAGTGTGCAGTGTAGTGGTCAGTAGTCAGTGTGTAGTGTAGTGGTCAGAGTGTAGTGTGTGTAGTGTCCAGAGGTGCAGGGTGCTGTGTAATGTAAAGGGGTCCAGAGGTACAGGGTGCTGTGTAATGTAAAGGGGTCCAGAGGTGCAGGGTGCTGTGTAATGTAAAGGGGTCCAGAGGTGCAGGGTGCTGTGTAATGTAAAGGGGTCCAGAGGTGCAGTTGTGGAGAGGGGGTACACAGTAGTGACAAAGAGATATTTAAAGATGCAGGGGGCACAGAGGGGTGTTTTTACATTTTAAGGTGGGGGGGGTCGCTTTTAACCAGCGGTCGAAGAAAGGGTAAAATGTGACTGTGTATTGCCGCTACTGAAGCGCCCCCCCCCCCCTGAAAACATTTCAGCGGAGGCCCATGGGTATGACCCCTTTTTTGCCATCCAAGGCATGTGTGGGAAGCCCCCCTCGGTAATTGATAGGCTTAGGGGGAAGGAAGTGGCCGGGCTCGTGTTCTGTTCAGTCTCTTTTCTTCTCTTTCTATCTCCCGGCCTCCTGACTGCTGAGCAGCATCTGCTCCTCACACATAGAACAGGCTCTTGTGCTTCCTCTGAGGCCGCAAATGAAAGCTGATCTATGCTTTTAGTCATTGCTACTGCCACTTATTAACTGGGATATATTTCCCTTTTCTCTTTAGCTGAAATAGCCGGAGTGACAGTAATAGGAAGAGCGGCAGAATTACATTACGCCGGGACATAGCTGTGCACATCTCGGATATCGAGCCTTGGGGCAATCCACAGCCAAATGGTTTAAAAAAAATGAATAGTTTGTGATTTAGAAGGTTCTTTTTTCCCTCCCTGGTTCCCTTTTATTCTACAGACTCTGGAATTCAGATTCACATTGACTGAGATGAAAGAACTGGGAATATCGTCTCATACTTACCCATAAAAATATAGAAGGACCTTCTGATTCTCCTTTTCTGCCCAAATAATAAGACTCAGTTATTATTCGTTTTTTACAGATTTAACCGGCTATGAAAGTGTATCCTTAACTACAACTTTTATTTTATTTTTATTCGTTTATGAATAGAGAAGAGCAGCCAATCCCAACCAGGGTTCTTTCAGAGGTTGCTAGAGGTTCCTTGAGCTGTGGCTGATTGACCATCCATCTGATGGTTCCGGCATAGTTCCAGGGCCAACATCACATGGAAAAGCTAACTGCATGACACCAATCATCTCTTTAGCTGTCAGTAGGGGTGACATTCTTCCCACTGACCAACAGTATAAGGAACGTCCTTCCCACTGATCACCAATGTAAGGAGCATTCTTCCCACTGATCACCAATGTAAGGAGCATTCTTCCCACTGATCACCAATGTAAGGAACATTCTTCTCACTGATCACCAATGTAAGGGACATTCTTCTCACTGATCACCAATGTAAGGAACATTCTTCCCACTGATCACCAATGTAAGGAACATTCTTCTCACTGATCACCAATGTAAGGGACATTCTTCCCACTGATCACCAATGTAAGGAACATTCTTCTCACTGATCACCAATGTAAGGAGCATTCTTCTCACTGATCACCAATGTAAGGGACATTCTTCTCACTGATCACCAATGTAAGGGACATTCTTCCCACTGATCACCAATGTAAGGAACATTCTTCTCACTGATCACCAATGTAAGGAGCATTCTTCTCACTGATCACCAATGTAAGGAACATTCTTCCCACTGATCACCAATGTAAGGAACATTCTTCTCACTGATCACCAATGTAAGGAGCATTCTTCCCACTGATCACCAATGTAAGGAGCATTCTTCCCACTGATCACCAATGTAAGTGTAGCACTACCCCCGTAGGAGCTGCTGTTTGTTTGATTTGGGTCTACGTCCTGCCTATCAACCCCTGGAAGTGGCTCAAACCTTCCCTTAGCACAACTGATATGAATAAGGAGTGTGAGACCTATTGAGTATTAGGAGACACAATCCTGCATACATCACACAATAACCTGTAAATGTTATTACCTTTGCTGGTCACTAGTCCTTCTAAGTGACAGAGATACTTCACACAAGTTATATGCTTAATCAAAGGTACCTTTACTCAGTATAAAAGGGAAGGGTAAAGAATCACATTAATACACACAGTTGACTCTGCATACGCATTGCAGAGGCAATAAACCAATAAGGATAGGTATCACTGAGATTAGGTAATAACAGGAAACAACATCAGCTATATATATGTACATGTATCTATATGTGTCTCTGCACGGCTAACTGGTTGCTCGCGAGCTCCCCCTTTGTTGCAATACCTTGCACGTGTTCATTCCCTATAATAGGTAAGCAAGGCCTATCTGCGTCCCACTCAAAGTTCCTTTCTCCAATGAAGTCTTCGCTAGCCACCGTCGGTGCACAAGTTAAATTGTAATCCACAGGGTTTCAACAAGATGCTGTAATTATCCGCAATATACCTGAGTACTCGTGTGCCTGCCACCCACTAATGACGGATGCACCAATCTCTGATCACATAGTCTCCAGTGAGATACACTAGGCCGCAAGCTGTGGCGTGATAGGTGAAGTGTGGCTGGCACTAACTAAATCACTTTCCTCTAAAGTAGTAGTCAATTCTGGGCAGGTGCCCTTCTCACCAAACAGGCCCGACTTTCAGATAGTCTCCTCTGGCTTGTCCCGGTCACTCGATCTCCACGCTTCTGCTTCAGCTGCAGTTTCCGGACTCCGTCACTAACAGCATATGGTGATGGACGACTCCGGTCTCTGCTGGGCAATCACAGGACGCTGTGGACGATCCTCTGCTGGCAATCACTCAGGCACTCCCGTAATTTAGGCCCAGGCTTCTGGCCTAATCCTTAGGAAGCAGGCCTCCGTGCCAACTTCCTGCTTGATTGAGAGCTGGATCCAGAGAGAGAGACGCTGGCCCCTCCCCTGGTTTAAGTAGTCTGCCCAGAATGCTTTGCGGTGTTGCAATGCACCCTGGGTAATGTAGTCTGTCTTTTACTAAAAGCAACAAAGTCTTTTCTCCTAGCTGATATCTGTCCCAAAGTGCATTAGTTGCATTGTAACACTTATACCACCGGAGGGAGCCGGATTCCTTCTTACATATGGACATCCTGCTACATAAGGAACATTCTTCCCCCTGATCACCAATGTAAGGAACATTCTTCACACTGATCACCAATGTAAGGAACATTCTTCCCACTGATCTCCAATGTAAGGAACATTCTTCACACTGATCACCAATGTAAGGAACATTCTTCCCACTGATCACCAATGTAAGGAACATTCTTCTCACTGATCACCAATGTAAGGAACATTCTTCTCACTGATCACCAATGTAAGGGACATTCTTCTCACTGATCACCAATGTAAGGGACATTCTTCCCACTGATCACCAATGTAAGGAACATTCTTCCCACTGATCACCAATGTAAGGGACATTCTTCCCACTGATCACCAATGTAAGGGACATTCTTCCCACTGATCACCAATGTAAGGAACATTCTTCTCACTGATCACCAATGTAAGGAACATTCTTCCCACTGATCACCAATGTAAGGAACATTCTTCCCACTGATCACCAATGTAAGGAACATTCTTCCCACTGATCACCAATGTAAGGAACATTCTTCACACTGATCACCAATGTAAGGAACATTCTTCCCACTGATCACCAATGTAAGGAACATTCTTCTCACTGATCACCAATGTAAGGGACATTCTTCCCACTGATCACCAATGTAAGGAACATTCTTCCCACTGATCACCAATGTAAGGGACATTCTTCCCACTGATCACCAATGTAAGGGACATTCTTCCCACTGATCACCAATGTAAGGAACATTCTTCTCACTGATCACCAATGTAAGGGACATTCTTCCCACTGATCACCAATGTAAGGAACATTCTTCTCACTGATCACCAATGTAAGGAACATTCTTCCCACTGATCACCAATGTAAGGAACATTCTTCCCACTGATCACCAATGTAAGGAACATTCTTCCCACTGACCACCAATGTAAGGAACATTCTTCTCACTGATCACCAATGTAAGGAACATTCTTCCCACTGACCACCAATGTAAGGAACATTCTTCCCACTGATCACCAATGTAAGGAGCATTCTTCCCACTGATCACCAATGTAAGGATCATTCTTCTCACTGATCACCAATGTAAGGGACATTCTTCTCACTGATCACCAATGTAAGGGACATTCTTCTCACTGATCACCAATGTAAGGGACATTCTTCTCACTGATCACCAATGTAAGGGACATTCTTCTCACTGATCACCAATGTAAGGAGCATTCTTCCCACTGATCACCAATGTAAGGAACATTCTTCCCACTGATCACCAATGTAAGGAGTATTCTTCCCACTGATCACCAATGTAAGGAACATTATTCCCACTGATCACCAATGTAAGGGACATTCTTCTCACTGATCACCAATGTAAGGGACATTCTTCTCACTGATCACCAATGTAAGGGACATTCTTCTCACTGATCACCAATGTAAGGGACATTCTTCTCACTGATCACCAATGTAAGGGACATTCTTCTCACTGATCACCAATGTAAGGGACATTCTTCCCACTGATCACCAATGTAAGGAACATTCTTCTCACTGATCACCAATGTAAGGGACATTCTTCTCACTGATCACCAATGTAAGGAACATTCTTCCCACTGATCACCAATGTAAGGAACATTCTTCCCACTGATCACCAATGTAAGGAACATTATTCCCACTGATCACCAATGTAAGGGACATTCTTCTCACTGATCACCAATGTAAGGGACATTCTTCTCACTGATCACCAATGTAAGGGACATTCTTCTCACTGATCACCAATGTAAGGAGCATTCTTCTCACTGATCACCAATGTAAGGAACATTCTTCCCACTGATCACCAATGTAAGGAACATTCTTCCCACTGATCACCAATGTAAGGAACATTCTTCTCACTGATCACCAATGTAAGGGACATTCTTCTCACTGATCACCAATGTAAGGGACATTCTTCTCACTGATCACCAATGTAAGGAACATTCTTCCCACTGATCACCAATGTAAGGGACATTCTTCTCACTGATCACCAATGTAAGGAACATTCTTCCCACTGATCACCAATGTAAGGAACATTCTTCCCACTGATCACCAATGTAAGGAAAATTATTCCCACTGATCACCAATGTAAGGGACATTCTTCTCACTGATCACCAATGTAAGGGACATTCTTCTCACTGATCACCAATGTAAGGGACATTCTTCTCACTGATCACCAATGTAAGGAGCATTCTTCCCACTGATCACCAATGTAAGGGACATTCTTCTCACTGATCACCAATGTAAGGAACATTCTTCTCACTGATCACCAATGTAAGGAACATTCTTCTCACTGATCACCAATGTAAGGAACATTCTTCTCACTGATCACCAATGTAAGGGACATTCTTCTCACTGATCACCAATGTAAGGGACATTCTTCCCACTGATCACCAATGTAAGGAACATTCTTCTCACTGATCACCAATGTAAGGAACATTCTTCCCACTGATCACCAATGTAAGGAACATTCTTCCCACTGATCACCAATGTAAGGGACATTCTTCCCACTGATCACCAATGTAAGGAACATTCTTCCCACTGATCACCAATGTAAGGAACATTCTTCTCACTGATCACCAATGTAAGGAACATTCTTCTCATTGATCACCAATGTAAGGAACATTCTTCTCATTGATCACCAATGTAAGGAACATTCTTCCCACTGATCACCAATGTAAGGAACATTCTTCCCACTGATCACCAATGTAAGGAACATTCTTCTCACTGATCACCAATGTAAGGAACATTCTTCCCACTGACCACCAATGTAAGGGACATTCTTCTCACTGACCACCAATGTAAGGAACATTCTTCTCACGGACCACCAATGTAAGGAACATTCTTCCCACTGATCACCAATGTAAGGAACATTCTTCCCACTGATCACCAATGTAAGGAACATTCTTCCCACTGATCACTCGACATGTGCATACTGAAATATTTCGTTTTGGAATTTCGTTTTCGTCCGAAAAATAAATTTATTTAGTTACTCCCGAAATTCGTTTTTATTTATTTTGTTTTTCGTCCGAAAATCTGAATTAATTAAGGTCGAATCTGTCATTGAAGGCTTATGGTGTCTGTGGAATGTTCAAAGAAGATTCGACGGAGCAGTGAAACTGTACGACGCTGCAATCGTACATTTCCGGTCGAATGTTCCGCCCACAAGCTATAGTAGAATTCTAATGTTGTATGACTAGTAATAATTATATTTATTAATTACTATTACTAGTCAACCAACATTAGAATTCTTCTATAGCCTATGGGCGGATGCATTTGACCGGAAATGTACGATTGCGGAGTCGTACAGTTTTGCTGCACCGTCGAATCTTCTAACTTTCGATGCTTTGTCGAATCTTCGTCATTCTAGCTATTTGACTGCTCCTCCTCTTTGGTTACAATCAGCCAATAACATTCATCATCAACTTTATTTTTATTTTACTTCCCCCACCCAATTCCAGCAGTGATCTTTTCTCTCTATAATGTCGGATCTTTTCTCTCTATAATGTCGAATCTTTTCTCTCTATAATGTCGAATCTTTTCTCTCTATAATGTCGAATCTTTTCTCTCTATAATGTCAAATCTTTTCTCTCTATAATGTCGAATCTTTTCTCTCTATAATGTCGAATCTTTTCTCTCTATAATGTGAATCTTTTCTCTCTATAATGTCGAATCTTTTCTCTCTATAATGTCGAATCTTTTCTCTCTATAATGTCAAATCTTTTCTCTCTATAATGTCAAATCTTTTCTCTCTATAATGTCGAATCTTTTCTCTCTATAATGTGAATCTTTTCTCTCTATAATGTCGAATCTTTTCTCTCTATAATGTGAATCTTTTCTCTCTATAATGTCGAATCTTTTCTCTCTATAATGTCGAATCTTTTCTCTCTATAATGTCGAATCTTTTCTCTCCTATGTAGAATAATCTTGGACTAATAGAGTTAAGGTTAGGCACATTCCACCACAGGTTCGATAGACACAGATTGTTATTGTCAGCGTCTATATCGAACTGTTGTAGCAACGAAAACGAAAATAAAGCATTTGTTTATGTCGGATCTTTCGGTTTTCGGATTCTGTGCTTTCGTTTTCGTTTGTTAAAACGATAACGAAAATAGCTGAAATTCGGACGAAAACTAATGCACATGTCTACTGATCACCAATGTAAGGAACATTCTGTGAATCACCCAATCAAAATGAACATAACCATTGTGGGTGGACCGGCCCGGCCCTTCATGGTTTAGCCTTGTAGAAGATAGTTGTAGGTAGAAGCGATGGGTGGTGTTGTGTAGTTCTGCTCCAGCTGATCCCGGTTTATCAAGCTGATTCATGTGAAGTGCTCCACCATCGATGTTCGGGGCTATTGTGTCTCCTCTTGGCACAGAATGAAAACATTTGCACTGCGTATTTAATAGCCGTACGGCGATTTTCTCTAGAACCAATTTTACGGGCAGCTAATTAATTTCTGGAGGCTTATGAAAGGAAACGCACAATTTTCTCTTTTCTGCTCTCGTTTCATGAAACCAGCTGAAAATTCACAAACAAGTGATGTCAGAGCGCTCCGGGGGGGGGGGGGGGGAGGGGGGGACCTCAATAACCGACGTCCTCCAATTTGTGGTTTGCTGATCAAAACGCTTTTATTTCCATGTGAAAGTTATTTGTTTTAGGAGAGTGTCTGGAGAGTCTTTCTATCGGGGGTCTGCTCTGTGGATACTTTTCATATCAGATTGGAATTTTTATACTAAAGCGATCAAAGGTTTTTTTGTTCGTTTTTTTTTGTCTTCCTCTCTGCAGATTTCAATCCCAATTTACAGCGGTCCGTCCGCCATTACACTGACATTCTCTATCCTGGCTCCTCCCCCTCCCTCTTACAGAATTGGAAACGTTTCCTCATTTTTGGAAACTATTCCTTCCACTGATACCAATGATGGGGCACTATTCCTTCCATTAATACCAATGATGGGGCACTATTCCTCCCAATGATATCAATGATGGGACACTATTCCTCCCAATAATACCAATGATGGGACACTATTCATCCCACTGATACTAATGATGGGGCACTATTCCTCCCACTGATACCAATGATGGGGCACTATTCCTTCCACTGATACCAATGATGGGGCACTATTCCTCCCACTGACACCAATGATGGGGAACTATTCCTCCCACTGTTACCAATTATGGGGCACTATTCCTCCTACTGATACCAATGATGGGGCACTATTATTCCCACTGACACCAATGATGTTGAACTATTTCTCTCACTGACATCAATGATGGGGCATTATTCCTCCCACTGATACCAATGATGGGGCACTATTCCTCCCACTGATACCAATGATGGGACACTATTCCTCCCACTGATACCAATGATGGGGCACTATTCTTCCCACTGATACCAATGATGGGGTATTATTCCTCCCACTGACACCAATCATGGGGCACTATTCCTCCCACTGATACCAATGATGGGACACTATTCCTCCCACTGACACCAATGATGGGACACTATTCCTCCCACTGACACCAATGATGGGACACTATTCCTCCCACTGATACCAATGATGGGGCACTATTCCTCCCACTGATACCAATTATGGGGCACTATTCCTCCCACTGACACCAATGATGGGGCACTATTCTTCCCACTGACACCAATGATGGGGCACTATTACTTCCACTGACACCAATGATGGGACATTATTCCTCTAACCTACACCAATGATGGGGAACTATTCCTCTCGCTGACATCAATGATAGGGCATTATTCCTCCCACTGATACCAATGATGGGACACTATTCCTCCCACTGATACCAATGATGGGGCACTATTCCTTCCACTGACACCAATGATGGGACACTATTCCTCCAACCTACACCAATGATGGGGAACTATTCCTCTCGCTGACACCAATGATGGGGCACTATTCCTCCCACTGATACCAATGATGGGGTATTATTCCTCCCACTGATACCAATGATGGGCCACTATTCCTTCCACTGATACCAATGATGGGACACTATTCCTCCCACTGATACCAATCATGGGGCACTATTCCTCCTACTGATGGTGGGACATTTTCTACTTCCAGTGGCCACAGTTTAACCCCCCCCCCCCTCAAAGCCTGAAGGACAGTAACCTGGCCCTTTGCTTAGGAAGTTTGGAGACCCCAGTTCTAAAGGGATCCCACATGTATGGTATATACATACCGGTAGTTGGTCCAAGCTGGAACAATGTAACTTTGTAAAACAATCGCACCAATGCAGGTGTCGCAGTTATGTGGCTGGTCCCCAATTGCTTCCAACTTGTCATATTCTTGTTGTATTTCGCACCAGATCTCGAACTTTGAACGCAGATATGTTTGTGGAGTTGATTATTTTTTGTTTTCGGGAGCCCACAAGCAGGGATGAGCCGAACACCCCCCTGTTCGGTTTGCACCAGAACCTGCGAACAGACAAAATGTTCGTGTAAACTTTAGAACCCTATTAAATACAATGGACTCGAACGTTCGAAATCTAAAGTGTTAATTATAAAGGCTAATATGCAAGTTATTGTCCTAAAAAGTGTTTGGGGACCCGGGTCCTGCCCCAGGGGACATGTATCAATGCAAAAAGAAGTTTTAAAAACGGCTGTTTTTTCAGGAGCAGTGATTTTAATAATGCTTAAAATGAAAAAATAAAAGTGAAATATTCCTTTAAATTTCGTACCTGGGGGGTGTGTATGATATGCATGTGAAGTGGCGCATGTTTCCCGTGCTTAGAACTGTCCCTGCAAAAAATTTCATTTTTGAAAGAAAAAAATGCATTTAAAACTGACTCGCGGCTATTAATGAATTGTCGGCTCCCGGCAATACATACAAAAGTCATTGATAAAAAAAAAAAAAAAGCGTGGGGGTTCCCCAGAATTCAATTACCAGGCCCTTCAGGTCTGGAATGGATATTAAGGGGAACCCCGCCGCAAATTTAAAAAAAAATTGACGTGGGGTTCCCCCAAATATCCATTCCAGGCCCTTCAGATCTGGCATGGATTTTAAGGGGAACTCCACACCAAATTTAAAAAAAAATGGCGTGGAGTCCCCCTAAAAATCCATACCAGACCCCTTATCCGAGCACGCAACCTGGCCGGCCGCAGGGGAAAAGGGGGGGACGAGAGAGCGGCCCCCCCTCCCTCCTGAACCATACCAAGCCACATGCCCTCAACATGGGGAGGATGTCCCCATGTTGATGGGGACAAGGGCCTCATCCCCACAACCCTTGCCCGGTGGTTGTGGGGGTCTGCGGGCGGGGGGCTTATCGGAATCTGGAAGACCCCTTTAACAAAGGGGACCCCCAGATCCCGGCCCCCCCCATGTGAATTGGTAAGGGGTACGTTGTACCCCTACCATTTCACGAAGAAAGCGTAAAAAAATGTTTAAAAAAAAAACACACAAACACCTTGAAAAAGTCCTTTATTAAAAAAAAAAAAAAAAACATTCCAGCGGTGAAATCGTGTCCCGCGGCGATCCCGATGTGCAGCGCTGTCCTTCATTGGTTGTGCCTGAGCGGACCTGATGGGGAACTCCCTCTCAGTATTTTAAATGTATAGACCCGCCCCTTCTAAAGTTCCCCATCAGGTCCGCTCAGCGGATGAGATGCAGAACATGAGAAGGGGCGGGTCTATACATGTATTACCAAAGTGAGAGCAGTTCCCCATCAGGTCCGCCCCCTCGGTATGTCGGACCCGCCTACGTCATTGGCTTGAGCGGGGAACTTCCTTCACTATGTAAATTTAAATTACACAGTGAAGGAAGTTCCCCGCTCAAGCCAATGACGTAGGCGGGTCCGACATACCGAGGGGGCGGACCTGATGGGGAACTGCTCTCACTTTGGTAATACATGTATAGACCCGCCCCTTCTCATGTTCTGCATCTGGTCCGCTGAGCGGACCTGATGGGGAACTTTAGAAGGGGCGGGTCTATACATTTAAAATACTGAGAGGGAGTTCCCCATCAGGTCCGCTCAGGCACAACCAATGAAGGACAGCGCTGGACATCGGATCGCCGCGGGGCACTGGATTTCACCGCTGGAATGTTTTTGTTTTTTTTTTAAATAAAGGACTTTTTCAAGGTGTTTGTGTGTTTTTTTAAACATTTTTTTACGCTTTCTTCGTGAAATGGTAGGGGTACAATGTACCCCTTACCAATTCACATAGGGGGGGGCCGGGATCTGGGGGTCCTCTTTGTTAAAGGGGTCTTCCAGATTCCGATAAGCCCCCCGCCCGCAGACCCCCACAACCACCGGGCAAGGGTTGTGGGGATGAGGCCCTTGTCCCCATCAACATGGGGACATCCTCCCCATGTTGAGGGCATGTGGTCTGGTACGGTTCAGGAGGGAGGGGGGGCCGCTCTCTCGTCCCCCCTTTTCTCCTGCGGCCGGCCGGGTTGCGTGCTCGGATAAGGGGTCTGGTATGGATTTTTAGGGGGACTCCACGCCATTTTTTTAAAAAATTTGGGGTGGAGTTCCCCTTAAAATCCATGCCAGATCTGAAGGGCCTGGAATGGATATTTGGGGGAACCCCACGTCAATTTTTTTTTAAATTTGCGGCGGGGTTCCCCTTAATATCCATTCCAGACCTGAAGGGCCTGGTAATTAAATTCTGGGGAACCCCCACGCTTTTTTTTTTTTTTTTATCAATGACTTTTGTATGTATTGCCGGGAGCCGACAATTCATTAATAGCCGCGAGTCAGTTTTAAATGCATTTTTTTCTTTCAAAAATGACATTTTTTGCAGGGACAGTTCTAAGCACGGGAAACATGCGCCACTTCACATGCAGGTCATACACACCCCCCAGGTACGAAATTTAAAGGAATATTTCACTTTTATTTTTTCATTTTAAGCATTATTAAAATCACTGCTCCCGAAAAAACTGCCGTTTTTAAAACTTCTTTTTGCATTGATACATGTCCCCTGGGGCAGGACCCAGGTCCCCAAACACTTTTTAGGACAATAACTTGCATATAAGCCTTTATAATTAACACTTTAGATTTCTCCCATAGATTTTTCGAATTTGCCGTGAACACCCCAATTTGTTCGCTGTTCGGCGAACGGGCGAACAGGCAATGTTCGAGTCGAACATGAGTTCGACTCGAACTCGAAGCTCATCCCTACCCACAAGGCAGGTTTGCTGTAGATATTACATCCTGTGTGTGTGGCCGGCGTTAAAGCGGCCTTTTTACTCCTCCAGACTAGTTTCCACGTTTTGCTGCTGATCTGTATACACCTTGACATGAAGGAATATTTACTTAGTAGCCGGTTAGCCGTTTAGTATTACGTTTTTGACATTAGCGGGCCGAGAACATAACTGCATTATTGTTTGTGCATTACCGATGGCTTGGCATGCCGCGGTTCTAAACTATCCCGGCATGGTTCCCATTAATTGTGATTTGGCTGAATGCGGAAATCGGAGCTTCCTCTGCTAATTTGCGTTGGAGACATAATAAAAACATACCTGGAACACCATGGGCTGGATGGAAAGTTGTTTTTACTGTATTTTAAAAATGGAACGCTGTTTGAATTCCATAGCCAGAGGGTACAAGGGATGGCTTGAGCATCAAATGAGTTAAAAAGCTTCCCCCTCCATGTGTCTAATTTAATTTACTGTGGTTGAGGCGTAAGGCAAGCTGACCTATGAATAGTCTCATAAACCTGGAACCCTCTATCAAGGGTCAGCTTTGATCTAAATTGCGCGATTCTACTTTTATACCGTAGCACACATTTAACTCACCCGTTTCAGCTGGCTCCTAGCCGAAGGTGTCCTCTGGTCAAAAATGAAAGTTAAGCCCTGAAGAACATAGGGAGCCAGAGCCTACCTGGTCAGGGTTTCTCTTTTTATTAATCATTTATTGTGTAATTTTTTTTTTTTTTTTTTATTTTTTTTTTAACGAAAACATATTACATGTACGTTTTTTAGTTTAGTTTCTTTTTTTTTTAACTAAAATCTTTTATTTCAATTTTTTTTATTTACTTTGTATTTTTTTTAATTAAAGTATTTGAAACTAATTTTTTTTGTTTAAATTTTTTTTTTTTTTTTTTTACTAAAATGTTTTAAATTTCATTTTTTTTTTAAGTAACATATTTTACATTTAATGCTTTTCATTTATTTAGTATTAATTTTACTTTCTCCAACTCCCACGATCTTCCCAACTCTCCTGGTTCCTCTGACTCCCACGAACTCCCAACTCTCCTGGTTCTTCCAACTCCCACGAACTCCCAACTCTCCTGGTTCCTCCAACTCCCACAAACTCCCAACTCTCCTGGTTCTTCCAACTCCCACGAACTCCAAACTATCCTGGTTCTTCCAACTCCCATGAACTCTCAACTCTCCTGGTTCCTCCAACTCCCACAAACTCCCAACTCTCCTGGTTCTTCCAACTCCCATGAACTCCCAACTCTCCTGGTTCCTCCAACTCCCACAAACTCCCAACTCTCCTGGTTCCTCTAACTCCCACGAACTCCCAACTCTCCTGGTTCGGCTAACTCCCACGAACTCCCAACTCTCCTGGTTCCTCTAACTCCCACGAACTCCCAACTCTCCTGGTTCTTCCAAGTCCCACGAACTCCCACTTCTCCTGGTTCCTCCAACTCCCACAAACTCAAACTCTCCTGGTTCCTCCAACTCCCACAAACTCCCAACTCTCCTGGTTCTTCCAACTTCCAAAAACTCCCAACTCTCCTGGTTCTTCCAAGTCCCACGAACTCCCAGATCTCCAGGTTCTTCCAACTCCCACAAACTCCCAACTCTCCTGGTTCCTCCAACTCCCACAAACTCCCAACTATCCTGGTTCTTCCAACTCCCACTAACTCCCAGCTCTCCTGGTTCTTCCAACTCCCACAAACTCCTAGCTCTCCTGGTTCTTCCAACTCCCACAAACTCCCAACTCTCCTGGTTCTTCCAAGTCCCATGAACTCCCACTTCTCCTGGTTCCTCCAACTCCCACAAACTCAAACTCTCCTGGTTCCTCCAACTCCCACAAACTCCCAACTCTCCTGGTTCTTCCAACTTCCAAAAACTCCCAACTCTCCTGGTTCTTCCAAGTCCCACGAACTCCCAGCTCTCCTGGTTCTTCCAACTCCCACAAACTTCCAGCTCTCCTGGTTCCGCCAACTCTCACAAACTCCCAGATCTCCAGGTTCTTCCAACTCCCACAAACTCCCAACTCTCCTGGTTCTTTCAACTCCCACAAACTCCCAACTATCCTGGTTCTTCCAACTCCCACTAACTCCCAGCTCTCCTGGTTCTTCCAACTCCCACAAACTCCCAGCTCTCCTGGTTCTTCCAACTCCCACAAACTCCCAGCTCTCCTGGTTCTTCCAACTCCCACAAACTCCCAACTCTCCTGGTTCTTCCAAGTCCCATGAACTCCCACTTCTCCTGGTTCCTCCAACTCCCACAAACTCAAACTCTCCTGGTTCCTCCAACTCCCACAAACTCCCAACTCTACTGGTTCTTCCAACTTCCAAAAATTCCCAACTCTCCTGGTTCTTCCAAGTCCCATGAACTCCCAGCTCTCCTGGTTCTTCCAACTCCCACAAACTTCCAGCTCTCCAGGTTCTTCCAACTCCCACAAACTCCCAACTCTCCTGGTTCCTCCAATTCCCACAAACTCCCAACTATCCTGGTTCTTCCAACTCCCACAAACTTCCAGCTCTCCTGGTTCCGCCAACTCCCACAAACTCCCAGATCTCCAGGTTCTTCCAACTTCCACAAACTTCCAACTCTCCTGGTTCTTCCAACTCCCACAAACTCCCAACTATCCTGGTTCTTCCAACTCCCAGGAACTCCCAACTCTCCTGGTTTTTCCAACTCCCACAAACTCCCAACTCTCTTGGTTCCTCCAACTCCCACTAACACCAACCATGCTCCACCCACTCCCCTATGCTGTGTATATACCCCCCTCTCCATGGGGAGCATCACAGGCCAAACAGTAGACGCAGCACAGCACTCCTGAGTCACCAGACATTAACCCCAATGGTGAAAATCACAAGTAACAAATTAGGCACCTGCCTATGTAGGTGTGATGGTCAGGTGGCTACAATGGTCTAGGTGTCACGGTCAGGGGTCAAGCTTGGAGACCAGTACCAATAGCAGTAGAGCGGCACCCACCAAACAGCTGGATAAGTCTACAAGCAGGTCACTCTGGCGGATGACACAGGCTCACCCGAGGTATGGTGGGTTTTGCTCCGTGTTAGTTCCAGGCTGCGGTCCTCAGGATCGCCCCACCAGGAGGTGAGCAAGTTGGGGACCAGTAGCAGATAGGGATAAGCAGAAACATAGTCAGTAAACAAGCCAAGTGTTGGTAATAAGTGGTTGCAGGTTGCTATCAAGAGAAAGTATAGTCGAGGAAAAAGCCAAAGGTTGGTAACAAGTGGTTGCAGATTGGGATCAAGCCGAAGTGTAGTCGAGGAACAAGCCAAAGGTGCGACAAGACAAGAGCGAGCCATTGGTAGGAGAGAGCACAATATTCTGGCAAACAGGAAGTGCAAAGGCCTGGCTTAAATAGGATGTTCATGGGAGGAGTAATTGGTTCAAGGTTCAAGAGAAACAAGACACATGGCAAGGTTGTGGCGGTCCTCAGAATCGCCCCACCAGGAGGTGAGCAAGTCAGAGAGTCCAGTAGCAAATAAAGCAGGTAGGCAAACCTCCCCCAACTTTTCAAAGTCCCACTGCGGGACATTCATACATTCATTCTCATGGGGTTTTTTTTTCAGAGAGTTGTTGAGCGGGACGGGGGGGGGGGGGGGGGGGTTGCTGGCGCGGTACGGGGATTTTTTTTCCCTACTTACAAAGCTGTTGTGCGGGGGGGGGTGGGCTCTACCGCGGGACAGCGATTTCTCTTTCACCTTCAGAGTTCTTGAGCGGGGGGTCCACTTTACTAGTTACGGGGGGAGCTGCCGCCGAGGTCCGTCCGACATTAGAGATTCGAGAGAGTATACGCGGGAGCGGGGGCGCAGGGTGATGTCTTCCTACCTTCTGCGGGAAAACATTGTGTATGCGGGAAAAACCCGCACAATCCGTGCGTGCGTGTTGGGAGGTATGCAGGTAGGGATCAAGCAGAAGCATACTGTTTGCAGGGTGGGATTAAGCAGAAGAGTAGTCGAGGAACAAGCCAAAGGTCAATGACGAGTGGTAGTGAAGATACGAACGGCAGCGGGAGAGACAAGATTGAGATATTGGCTGGAGAGAGCACAATAATCTGGCAAACAGGAAGTGCAAATGCATGGCTTAAATAGGAAGTTCATGGGAGGAGCAAAGAGTTCAAGTTCAACAGAAACAAGGCACAAGGCAGGATTGTCCAATGAACAAGGCAGGATTGTCCAATAAAAAGATACTGCCAGACACAGCAGAGGTCGCAAGACACAGCAGAGGTCGCAGGTTCAGATCCAGGCCCTGACACTACTGTAGGTGTGTGCCCACAACTCATATTGTCCATAGGTCACCAGAAAAGTCTCATTCGTGCTTCTCTTTCATTCCTAGACTATGTCTGAGCGGATAACTTGGCCAATGATTGCGCCAAGGCAGAAAAGTTCTCTGCGTTCGTATGGACACTTCATGACGACGTCGGGCTGATGTTTGTCTTGCGGTAACGATTCGCTCGTGTTTGTTGCGTCTGTTTGTTTTTCTTGCGGGAAATGTTTGTTTCTATTTGTGGTTTATTAAGCTCCCGTCTGGGATTGAAAGCAGGCAGATGGTGGTTGGAGCACTTGAGACCCAGAGATCCCAGGCATGATAAATACTAGCTCCGGAGCGCCTTTTCCGATGGGGGACATACGTGGCACGTATCCGTCCACACACTGAACGTAGCTTTTAGGAAGAAATACAAGTGAGTGCAAATAAAAACAAACACGCTTGTAGGGATGATACATGGATGTGGACATGTATGAATTGCATTCCTTATCCCACTTAATCTCCGATAATCGAGGAAGGGAAAAAACCACGAGTAGGATTGCTTACATCTGGCTTATGTGCTCAGCTGTTAGAAAATCAAGTCTTAAAGTCGTAGTGCGAAGCTGGATACAACTGTGTCTTGTTCTGCTGAGATTAGTGCAAACATGGACATACGGTGCCTTGGAAAAGTATTCATACCCCTTGAAACTTCCCACATTTTGTCATGTTACAACCAAAAACGTAAATTTATTTTATTGGGATTTTATGTGATGGACCAACACAAAGTGTCACATAATTGTGAAGTGGAAGGAAAATGATAAATGATACAAATAAATCTGTGAAAAGTGTGGGGGGGGGCATTTGTATGGCGCCCCCCCCCCCCCGGAGTCAATACTTTGTAGAACCCCCTTTCTCTGCAAGTCTTTTTGGGGGTGTCTCTACCAGCTTTGCACATCTAGAGAGGGACATTTCTGCCCATTCTTCTTTGTAAAATATCTCAAGCTCTGTCAGATTGGATGGAGAGCTTCTGTGATCAGCAATTTTCAAGTTTTGTCACAGATTCTCAATGTGATTTAGGTCTGGACTGTGACTGGGCCATTCTAACACATGAAAATGCTTTGATCTAAACCATTCCATTGTAGCTCTGGCTGTATGTTTCGGGTCGTTGTCCTGCTGGAAGGTGAACCTCCCCCCCCAGTCTCAAGTCTTTTGCAGACTCCAATAGGTTTTCTTCTAAGATTGTCCTGTATTTGTCTCCATCCATCTTCCTATCAACTCTGACCAGCTTCCCTGTCCCTGCTGAAGAAAAGCATCCCCACCACATGATACTGCCACCACCATGTTTCACGGTGGGGATGGTGTGTTCAGGGTGATGTGCAGTGTTAGTTTTCCCCCACACATAGCGTTTTGCTTTTAGGCCAAAAAGTTAAAGTTAAATTTTGGTCTCATGTGACCAGAGCACCTTCTTCCTCATGCTTGCTGTGTCCCCCACATGATTTCTGTGTCCCCCCACATGTTTGCTGTGTCCTCCACATGTTTGCTGTGTCCCCCACATGTTTGCTGTGTCCTCCACATGATTGCTGTGTCCCCCATATGTTTGCTGTGTCCTCCACATGTTTGCTGTGTCCCCCACATGTTTGCTGTGTCCCCCACATGTTTGCTGTGTCCCCCACATGTTTGCTGTGTCCTCCACATGTTTGCTGTGTCCCCCACATGTTTGCTGTGTCCTCCACATGATTGCTGTGTCCCCCATATGTTTGCTGTGTCCTCCACATGTTTGCTGTGTCCCCCATATGTTTGCTGTGTCCTCCACATGTTTGCTGTGTCCCCCACATGTTTGCTGTGTCCTCCACATGTTTGCTGTGTCCCCCACATGATTGCTGTGTCCCCCACATGATTGCTGTGTCCCCCCACATGATTGCTGTGTCCCCCATATGTTTGCTGTGTCCTCCACATGTTTGCTGTGTCCCCCACATGATTGCTGTGTCCCCCATATGTTTGCTGTGTCCTCCACATGTTTGCTGTGTCCCCCACATGTTTGCTGTGTCCTCCACATGTTTGCTGTGTCCCCCACATGATTTCTGTTTCCCCCACATGATTGCTGTGTCCCCCACATGATTGCTGTGTCCCCCCACATGATTGCTGTGTCCCCCACGTTTGCTGTGTCCCCCACATGGCTTCTCACAAACTGTAAACAGGACTTCTTATGACTTTCTTTCACCAATGTCTTTCTTCTTGTCACTCTTCCATAAAGGGCAGATTTGTGGAGAAGCACGAC
Organism: Rana muscosa; assembly: GCA_029206835.1. Classification (NCBI taxonomy): domain Eukaryota; kingdom Metazoa; phylum Chordata; class Amphibia; order Anura; family Ranidae; genus Rana; species Rana muscosa. The sequence goes on along the minus strand of CM055123.1, from coordinate 314,493,859 downwards.
TAATAGTTGTCCTGAGGACAGATTCTCCCACCTGAGCTGTGGATCTCTGCAGCTCCTCCAGAGTTACCATGGACCTCTTGGCTGCTTCTCTGATGAATGCTCTCCTTGCCCGGCCCGGTCAGTTTAGGTGGACGGCCATGTCTTGGTAGGTTTGCAGCTGTGCCATACTCTTTCCATTTTCTGATGATGGATTGAACAGAGCTCCGTGAGATGATCAAAGCTTGGGAGATTTTTTATTTATAACCTAACCCTGCTTTATACTTCTCCACAACTTTATCCCTGACCTGTCTGGTGTGTTCCTTGGCCTTCATGATGCTGTTTGTTCACTAAGGTTCTCTAACAAACCTCTGAGGATTGTATAAAAAAAATTGTATTTATCACATAACATCAAAAACATTAAAAGTGATATGAAAGACTGCTATAACATTTAGTGATCGCAATACAAGTTTCTCATATACCGACGCGTTTCGAGATATCCTCCTCTTCTTTCCCATGAAGAGGAGAATATTGCGAAATGCGTCTGAGAAACTTGTACCCAAGTTGTATTGTGATCACTAAATGTTTTAACAGTCTTTCATATCACTTTTAATGTTTTTGATGTTATGTGATCAATAAAATGTTATTTTTATACAATCCAGTAGCTGGAATGCCTAAAAAGCCTAAATCCAAACAATTTCTTTGTTGTAAACGATAACTTAGGAATGTTGGCATTTGGGCGTAGGGTGGAGATACTACATTTTTTGTACCTCAGCTGTGAGTGTTACCTTATGAGGCTGTGTAGATGGGTAGAGGAGGGGTGTGTCCTTTCCCTCCACTCAGGTCCCAGATTACACTCAGCCCCCTGCTCTATGCTGTGCAGTTTGTGACATCATATCCCCGAACCCCCTGCCTTTTGTTTCCTTACGATACTGTGTAGAGGCGTAGAAGAGGTGAGTGTCCTTTCCCTCCACTCAGGTCCCAGATTACACTCAGCCCCTGCTCTATGCTGTGCAGTTTGTGACATCATATCCCCGAACCCCCTGCCTTCTGTTTCCTTACGATACTGTGTAGAGGCGTAGAAGAGGTGAGTGTCCTTTCCCTCCACTCAGGTCCCAGATTACACTCAGCCCCCTGCTCTATGCTGTGCAGTTTGTGACATCATATCCCCAAACCCCCTGCCTTCTGTTTCCTTACGATACTGTGTAGAGGCGTAGAAGAGGTGAGTGTCCTTTCCCTCCACTCAGGTCCCAGATTACACTCAGCCCCGTGCTCTATGCTGTGCAGTTTGTGACATCATATCCCCGAACCCCCTGCCTTCTGTTTCCTTACGATACTGTGTAGAGGCGTAGAAGAGGTGAGTGTCCTTTCCCTCCACTCAGGTCCCAGATTACACTCAGCCCCGTGCTCTATGCTGTGCAGTTTGTGACAGTGATAAATAAAATGTGTATTTTTTTTATACAATCTAGTAGCTGGAATGCCTGAAAAGCCCCCAATCCAAATGATTGATTTGTTTTATGCACAGCCGAGGCTTTCAATCACCTACTGTGTGCTGGGAGGGTGTGCAGGGGGCCACCTACTGGGATTGCTTGTTGTCGGCATAAACAATCAAAAGCCTGGCCTAGAGATGACAGCTCTTGTAATTAAGTTACAATGTTGCAGTCTAATCACTGTGGGGGGGGGGGGGGGAGGGGAGACTGAGAAAATGCTTATTCCTGCCTGCAGCAGACTGATGATGTCATCTCAGCCTAGGAAAAGTGCTTTTTTTTAATGATAACAGGTAAATATGCTCAGAAATGTGTAAATTATTTGCACCCAGTCTTCTGGTGTGTGGCCCCCCGGGGTAAGACGGCAGTGCTGTCCCCCATGTGAGAGATATGCCGTATAATAATGAGATGCCTGGGATGCCTAAATGAGTTGATCCCTCTAACTTTTTTTTTCCCCATTCATCTGCTGCCTTTGACCTTTCACCTTTGTAACTTGACCCTTCCGGCACCACATTCAGCGAGTCTGGACCCCTGTGGGGTCTTCATTGTTCCTACTCACTGCATTCTTATCATACGTAGAGGCTAACACATTTCCGGCTGGGACAAAATAATAACAAAATATAAAACATGCAGAACTTCTCCCCACATGGTTTATCCCCCCTAAAAACGGGTGCTTTCCTTTTAATGCATCTTCTGAGCTTGAATCCCGGGGGGCTTTTGTGCCAACGGGATGCCCATTGCCAGAGGCAGCTCTAAGGCTTTGTGAGGCTTTAAGCAAAACTTAGACATGGGGGCCCAATTCAAGAAAATAAAAATGGCTGCAGAAAGTTGCGCGGATCTAGCACACAGTGATTGAGCAGAGGCAAATTAGGCCGGCTGCGAGGCCCCTGTGAGTGCGAGGCCTTAGGCGACCGCCTAATTTGCCTAATTAAAGAGCTGCCTCTGCCCATTGCCCCTGCCATGTCAAGGAACCCAAGAGGCCTTCCAGAACACGTGGTTCTCTTGGATAAAGTATACCTGAAGGGCTGACTACATATCTACTCTTGTATCAGTCCCATCCTGGGGAGTCCTTTGAGGCTTCCCTGGTAATATGTTTAACCCCTTCAATACCGGGGGGGGGGGGCACTTACCCACCTTCCTGCCCAAGACAATTTTCAGCTTTCAACGCTGTCGCAATTTGAATGACAATTGCACGGTCGTGCTACACTGTACCCAAACTAAATTTTTATCATTTTGTTCCCACAAATAGAGCTTTCTATTGGTGGTATTTGATCGCCTCTGCGATTTTTATTTTTTGCGCAACAAATAAAAAAGACCGAAAATTTAGAAAAAAATAAAAAATTTCTTTGTTTCTGTTCGTTTTTTTGTAAATAAGTAAGTTTTCTTCTTCAATGATGGGCACTGATATGGCTGCACTGATGGGCACTGATAAGGCGGCACCTATGGGCACCGATGAGGTGTCACCAATGAGGTGGCACTGATGGGTACTGATGATGGTCACTGATAGGCGGAACTGATAGGCGGCACTAATGGGCACTCATAGGCGGCACTGATGGGCACTGATAAGGCGGCACCTATGGGCACCGATGAGGTGGCACCAATGAGGTGGCACTGATGGGTACCGATGATGGTCACTGATAGGCGGCACTGATGGGCACTGATCGGTGGCACTGGTATGCGGCACTGATGGGCACTCATAGGCGGCACTGATGGGTTACTTATGGGTGTCACCGATGGGTACTTATGGGTGGCACTGATAGGTGGCACAGATGGGCACTGGTGGGCACTGATAGGTGGGCACTGGTGGGCATGGATGGGCACTGAGAGGTGGCACTGATGGACAATGATGGGTGGCACTGATGATACTGATGGGTGGCATTGCTGGGCATCACATATTTTATTTTGTCCATAATGTTGCCAGTCAGTGCCCATTTGTGGGCACTGATTGGTATCTATTGCGCTTATTTTTTAATATGTGGATGGCCATGGGGTACATACCTGGCCATCCACATGTTGCCCGCTTCCCTGGTGGTCCTAGCGGCTTCCCTGGTGGCCCAGTGTTGGCATCAGCGCGAACCCCCCCCCCCCTGTCAGGAGAGCCGCCAATCAGTGCAACTTCTATATTTTTATTCTGCAGGGTCTCTGCATTCATTAATTCATTAAATATAGAATGTTCTGGGAGTCACTTTATAGCCAAAAATTCAGATTTTAACATGTGTACAAAAAATAAAAAAAATAAAAATTTGTAAAAGGACTATGCCGTGAAATAATAGCGTCTGCCATTTTGCAACTTTTTATTATATTTTTATTTAAGCAATATTTTTTTTAAACAATATATTTTATTTATATTTTTTTTATTTAAATAGTTGATGATTTTCAAAGTGTTACGCTTTTTTCATGTGTGCAAAAAAATAAAAAATAAATCCCTAGAGTGGAATTGGTTAATACAAGTGCATTTATTACATTTTTGTAAAAGGACTATGTCGTAAAATAATAGTATCTGCCATTTTGCATCTTTTTATTATATTTTTATTTAAACAATATTTTTTTAAACAATATGTTTTATTTATATATTTTTTTATTTAAATAGTTGATGATTTTCAAAGTGTTAGTTTTTTCATGTGTGCAAAAAAAATAAAATCCCTAGATTATATTTTTTTTATTTAAACAATTGATGATTTTCAAAGTGTTATAGTTGTTTCATGTGTGCAAAAAAAAAATAAAAAAATCCCTAGAGTGGAATTGGTTAATACGAGTGCATTTATTACATTTTTGTAAAAGGACTATGTTGTAAAATAATAGCGTCTGCCATTTTGCACCTTTTTTTAAATATTTTTATTTAGACAATATTTTTTCAAACAATATATTTTATTTATATTTTTTTTTATTTAAATAGTTGATGATTTTCAAAGTGTTACAGTTTTTTATGTGTGCAAAAAAATAAAAATAAATAAAAAAAATCCCCAGAGTGGAATTGGTTAATACGAGTGCATTAATTACATTTTTGTAAAAGGACTATGTTGTAAAATAATAGCGTCTGCCATTTTGCACCTTTTTTTAAATATTTTTATTTAGACAATATTTTTTCAAACAATATATTTTATTTATATTTTTTTTTATTTAAATAGTTGATGATTTTCAAAGTGTTACAGTTTTTTATGTGTGCAAAAAAATAAAAATAAATAAAAAAAATCCCCAGAGTGGAATTGGTTAATACGAGTGCATTTATTAAATTTTTGTAAAAAGGACTATGCCGTGAAATAATAGCGTCTGCCATTTTGCATATTTTTATTATATTTTTATTTAGACAATATTTTTTTTAAACAATATATTTTATTTATATTTTTTTTATTTAAAGAGTTGATGATTTTCAAGTGTTACAGTTTTTTCATGTGTGCAAAAAAAAAAAAAAAAATACCTAGAGTGGAATTGGTTAATACGAGTGCATTTATTAATTTTTTGTAAAAGGACTATGTCGTAAAATAATAGCGTCTGCCATTTTTCATCTTTTTATTCTATTTTTATTTAGACAATATTTTTTAAAACAATATATTTTATTTATATATTTTTTTATTTAAACAATTGATGATTTTCAAAGTGTTATGCGGCGTACACACAATCGTTTTTCATGCCATTTTTTTAATCGACGTTTTTCTCGTCGTTTTGTTTCATGTTTCCTCTCAAGCCTGTCTTGCATCCACACGATCATTAAAAAAACGCTCGAGCAAAGCGCAGTGACGTAGAACACGTACAACGGCACTATAAAGGGGAAGTTCCAGTAGAATGGCGCCACCCTTCATGTTAGTAAACTTTGTTGAGCGGCGATTCGCGCTTTTCAGCCTCGTGCTTTTCAGCCCGTTACAGCGTGACGAATGTGCTATCTCCATTACGAACGCTAGTTTTACCAGAACGAGCGCTCCCGTCTCATACTTGATTCTGAGCATGCGTGTTTTTTTTCACGTCGTGAAAGCATACACACTACCGTTTTTCACGTCGTTAAAAAAAAAACGACATGAAAAACGACGTGAAAAAATAGAGCATGTTCGAAATTTTTAATGGCCGTTTTTCACGCCGTTAAAAATGCTCTGGAGCCTACACACGATCGGTTTTAATGACCATTTAAAAAAATGGTATTTTTAACGGCATGAAAAACGATCATGTGTACGCCGCATTACAGTTTTTTCATGTGTGCAAAAATAAAAAAATAAAAAATCCCTAGAGTGGAATTGGTTAATACGAGTGCATTTATTACATTTTTGTAAAAGGACTATGTCGTGAAATAATAGCGTCTGCCATTTTGCACCTTTTTTTAATATGTTTTTTTAGACAATATTTTTTTAAACAATATATTTTATTTATATTTTTTTTATTTAAATAGTTGATGATTTTCAAAGTGTTACAGTTTTTTCATGTGTGCAAAAAAAAAAAAAAAGATCCCTAGATTATATTTTTTTGTATTTAAACAATTGATGATTTTCAAAGTGTTACAGTTTTTTCATGTGTGCAAAAAAAAAAAAAAAAAATAAAAAAAGATCCCTAGATTATATTTTTATTTATTTAAACAATTGATGATTTTCAAAGTGTTACAGTTTTTTCATGTGTGCAAAAAAAAAAAAAAAAAAATCCCCAGAGTGGAATTGGTTAATACGAGTGCATTTATTACATTTTTGTAAAAGGACTATGTTGTGAAATAATAGCGTCTGCCATTTTGCACCTTTTTTTAATATTTATTTTTAGACAATATTTTTTTAAACAATACATTTTATTTATATTTTTTTTTATTTAAATAGTTGATGATTTTCAAAGTGTTACAGTTTTTTCATGTGTGCAAAAAAAAAAAAAAAAAAAAATCCCCAGAGTGGAATTGGTTAATACGAGTGCATTTATTACATTTTTGTAAAAGGACTATGTTGTGAAATAATAGCGTCTGCCATTTTGCACCTTTTTTTAATATTTATTTTTAGACAATATTTTTTTAAACAATACATTTTATTTATATTTTTTTTTATTTAAATAGTTGATGATTTTCAAAGTGTTACAGTTTTTTCATGTGTGCAAAAAAAAAAAAAAAAAAATCCCTAGAGTGGAATTGGTTAATACGAGTGCATTTATTACATTTTTGTAAAAGGACTATGTTGTGAAATAATAGCGTCTGCCATTTTGCACCTTTTTTTAATATTTATTTTTAGACAATATTTTTTTAAACAATACATTTTATTTATATATTTTTTTTATTTAAATAGTTGATGATTTTCAAAGTGTTACAGTTTTTTCATGTGTGCAAAAAAAAATAAAAAAAAAATCCCTAGAGTGGAATTGGTTAATACGAGTGCATTTATTACATTTTTGTAAAAGGACTATGTTGTGAAATAATAGCGTCTGCCATTTTGCACCTTTTTTTAATATTTATTTTTAGACAATATTTTTTTAAACAATACATTTTATTTATATATTTTTTTATTTAAATAGTTGATGATTTTCAAAGTGTTACAGTTTTTTCATGTGTGCAAAAAAAAAAAAAAAAAAAATCCCTAGAGTGGAATTGGTTAATACGAGTGCATTTATTACATTTTTGTAAAAGGACTATGCCGTAAAATTATAGCGTCTGCCATTTTGTATCTTTTTATTATATTTTTATTTAAGCAATATTTTTTTAAACAATATATTTTATTTATGATTATAAACTAAAAACCGATGACAGAATATAAAAAAAAAAGTTCTCATAAATTCTAATAAAGTTTTGCTGAAGTTTTGCTTGGGCAATTTTCAAGGGACGTGTACCCAGTGCCAAAAGGGAAAATTGCTCGTCTGCAAACTTTTTTTTTTTTTTTTCTGCTGTTGTCAGTGGAAATCCGCGTTCTTTTACTTCTCAAAAACGTGACTTGTGGCTCGTCCCGGCTGTCCTAAATTCTACCTTCATTTCTACAACCCTGCATTAAAAAACGAAAAGGTCAGAAATCCTGATTGGCTTGTTTTAGGTCACCGAGCATAGGCGTGCGCAAGGGGTGTGCCAGGTGTGCCTGGGCACACCCTAATCCTGGGGTTGGCAACCTGTCAATGGTGGGCAGGTGACAGGTAAACTGCAATCCTAACTTGCTGACCCTCAGAACCTGGACAGGAGAGGTGGCGCGGGTGGAATATAGTGATACCGATCTGTCTTTTCCTCCTGCAGCAGCTGAAAGTAGGCTTCTCCTCCTCTCCCTTTTGTCAACATTCAGCTGCCAAAGGAGGAAAATATAGGGGATCGGTTCTAATATATGCCACCCCTCCTTTCCCTGTTCCTCTTCCTTTTGTTGCCCGGGTCCCCCATGTGCTCCCCCTTGCTCCCATTGTTTCAGGATGGAGAGCGGGGAAGAGGCCGGTAAATATGTCAAGCACCTATGTGTTGGAGCTTTGGGGTGCACACCCTAATGCAAGAGGCTGCGCACACCTATGGTACCGAGTCAGAAGGATCAGCATGACAACTAAGCAACTAAACCCAAAAGCAAACATTTATTATATTGCAGCTTACCCATTCCTAGATGTGACGGCTGCATTAGTTTTCTTTTTTTTTTATTTTCATCTGGTGATGATCCAGTCAGTAAGTCTGTTGTTTTTTTCCAAAGAACAAGCTCTCCAGAAGATTGTATCATTTACCACCGTTGAGACAAACCATTTACCTCTGACAGGGGCGCTGCGTACAATGATCAACTTTTATGCCTTCAATGTGTGAATGTAAATCTGCTAGTACATCTAACACTCCCACTCCCCCCCCCCCCCACAGACTGACAATGCTGCTATCCAAAGGTGGCCCCTGTGCTCCTTCATCCAGAGTGGGGGGTGGGGGGGGGGTGCTCTAATACAGGAGATGTGTTACTGGCCAGATCACCAGGTAAAAACAGAGGGAGGAAAAAAGTCTAATGCCGCGTACACACGATCATTATTCACGGCGGTTAAAAAACCGCCGTGAATAATGACATTAAAAACGAGGGAACCGCCGTTTTTCACGTCATTTTTTTCTCTTGTCGAGAAAAACGACCGTCTGTGGGCTCCGCGGCACTGCCGCGGAAAAAAATGTAGAGAAAAACGACCGTCTGTGGGCTCCGCGGCACTGCCGCGGAAAAAAATGTAGAGAAAAACGACCGTCTGTGGGCTCCGCGGCACTGCCGCAGAAAAAAATGTAGAGAAAAACGACCGTCTGTGGGCTCCGCGGCACTGCTGCAGAAAAAAATGTAGAGAAAAACGACCGTCTGTGGGCTCCGCGGCACTGCCGCGGAAAAAAATGTAGAGAAAAACGACCGTCTGTGGGCTCCGCGGCACTGCCGCGGAAAAAAATGTAGAGAAAAACGACCGTCTGTGGGCTCCGCGGCACTGCCGCGGAAAAAAATGTAGAGAAAAACGACGAGAAAAATTAGAGCATGTTCTAATTTTTCTCGTCGTTTTTAATTCCGTTTTTCCCGTCGGGAAAAATGACAAAATGCCCCACAGACGATCGTTTTTCTCGTCAAAAGGAAAAAATGTCATTTTTCTCGACGAGAAAAACGGTCGTGTGTACACGGCATAAGAAAAGAAAACGAATGCAGCCACCAAATCGAATGATTGGTCAGCTACAATATATTACGGTTTTGGGTTTAATACCGCTTTAAGGAGAGGACAGTAGGGGCAATATTATTGTATGTGATGTTATTATATGTGATACATTTATTAATAATAATATATGTAATATAATATTATATCCGCCCTCCACCTAAAAACTGTACTTCAGCCAACTCCATCAGATCATCCCCCGCAGCTATTACCTTTGGTACCACCACCATAATGTGAGGCTATTGCATTATTATTAATAATAATATTGCATGATACTATGATTATTATTATTATTTTTATTTATAAAATGATTAGTGGGTATTATTCTTCTTATTATAATTATTATTAATAATAATAATTAAAATATCACACATGATAATATTGCATATATTAATACCACTAATAATAATATTACCTCTGATGGTATTATATTAATAATAAAATTATAACATGTGATACTTTATTATCATTATTATTATTAATAATAATAATAATAATATAATATTATCATACGTGATAATATTATTAATAATATATTAGCATTTCATGTGATATTATTATTATTATTAGTAGTAGTAGTGGTAGTATTATTATTTTTGTATGCAATAACATTATCATATGCGATAATAATAATATTAAAAATAATGATATTACATATAATAATATTGCATATAGTAACAAATATGTGATGCTATATTATTATTTTTTATTTTTTATTCATATTAATAATAATATTTATAGTTTATATTAATATAATAATAGCAATAATAATAACAGAACATATAATAATAATACTAATAATAATAATAATAATAATATCACATATAATAATATTACATATAGTAACAAATATTTATGGTGCTATATTATTATTATTTTATGTGCTGTTGTTATTGCTACTACTACTACTACTACTAATAATAATAATAATAATAGTACCCCACCTCCACCTAAAAACTGTACTTCAGCCACCTCCATCAGATCATCCCCCGCAGCTATTACCTTTGGTACCACCACCATAATGTGAGGCTATTTCATTATTATTATTAATAATATTGCGTCTGATACTAATATTATTATTATTATTATTTCTAAAATGATTATTGGTTAATATTATTTTTATAATTAATATTAATAATAATTATATTAACATGATAATATTATTGCATATACTATTAATAATAATAGTAATAATAATAATAATACATCTAATGCTATTATATTATTAATCAAAGTGAAACATGTGATACTATATTATTATTATTATTATTATTATAACATAATAGTATCACATGTGATAATATTATTAATAATATATCAGCATCTCATGTAATATTAGTAGTAGTAATATTATTTTTGTATGCAATAACATTATCATTTGTGATATTAATAATATTAAAAATAATATCACATATGATAATATTGCATATAGTAACAAATATATGATGCTATATTCTTCTTCTTCTTCTTCTTCTTATTATTATTATTATTAATAAGAATAATAATAATACAATTTATATTTTTTTATTAATATAATAATAATAATAATATCACATATAATAAAATTGCATAAAATAATAATAACAATAATAATGATATCACATATAATAATATTTTTATCACATATATTAATATTGCATATAGTAACAAATATGTGAGTCTATATTGTTATTATTATTCTATGTGCTGTTATTTATTATTGCTATTATTATTATGTGAATTATTACTATTGTTGTTGTTAATAGTAATCGTGTTAATTGATAGTATATTAATATGTGATATGTATCATTTTGCCTGTGCTTGAGGATGAAATACATGACATCGCACCCGGAGTGAACGAAGAGTTAATCCACAAACCTTCTTCGTTATGATTGAGGAGGATTTGTTTCCCCAGGTCATGCTGTCTTCATGGATTTCACAATAACTCGCACACTCTGATGTTTTCTATCAGGATTTTTTTTTTTTGGGTGATTTGAATGTCTGTTGGTGAAAAGATTGCGCTAAAAGTTTTTTTTCTTTTTTTTTCCTTCCTGCAGGGAACTGAACGGTAACAATATCACTCGCATCATAAAGAACGACTTCTCTGGCCTCAAGCAGCTGCGGGTCTTGTAAGTCTCCTCTCCCTCTCTGATCCAGGAAAATGTAATGCATACAAATGAACGAGGAATAAATAGACGCTGGAAAAGATTTACATGTATTCATAGGAGCTTAGAAAAGAACATTTATTTCTGTGACAAAACCAATTTTGGGAAAGTAAATCTCATTACTCCGCAGATCCCAACACAGGAGGGGGGTGATGATCGCAGACGGGCAAAACCTTCCAATCATAATGGTCAGGAGGAAAGAGACGGGGCGCTTGTCGCTGCTTTGCTCTGTGATTCGGACAACATTGCTGGATATTAAAATTCATCCCCAGCAGAGATTTTCCAGCCTGCTGAGCATTTCCAGTACCTGTGCTCATTAAGGGCCAGTTCACACCACATGCAGTCCAGTGCGTTTTTTTTTTTTTTTTTCAAGCATCAAAAACGCATGGAAAGTAGGTTATATGGTTTTCAATGGCATAGTTCACACCAGTGAACAAGGAGAGAAGCTGCTCAGGTGTGGTCGTCTTCAGACGTAATAGTACTCACAGAAACCCCCCCCCCCCTCCCCCCCCCGGGTGCAGGCAATGCATATGCAAGACAAAAGAAATTCCTTCTGGACAGCCGCACTCCGAATAAAATGGCCTTTTAGTAGTAAATCCACCACAGCACTACAAGTCACAGCACACTTGGTCAAGCTGACGCGTTTCACACTGTACTAGTGTTTAATCATAGCTTGACTTGTAGTGCTGTGGTGGATTTACTAATAAAGGCAATTTTATTCGGGGTGCGGCTGTCCAGAAGGAATTTATTTTCTAAGGTCCAGTTCACACCACATGCAGTCCAGTGCGTTTTTTTTTTTTTCTGCATCAAAAACGCATAGAAAGTAGGTTATATGGTTTTCAATGGCATAGTTCACACCAGTGCTTGCAGTTCCAGTGCGTTCCAGTTCCAGAAAAAAAAAAAGTAGAACGTGCTGCATTTTTCCTGCACTGGACTGTACTGGAACACTGTAAAACGCATCAAAAACGCACTGGGACGCACCTAAACGCACCAAAAACGCGCTGGAACACACTTGTCTTTATCTAAGTTTAATAAAAAAGAGGGGTGAAAAAAAAGCACTGGACTGCATTAAAAATGTACCAAAAACGCACTGGAACACACTTGTCCTTATCTAAGGTTAATAAAAAAAGAGGGGTGAAAAAAATCACCGGACTGCATTAAAAACGTACCAAAAACGCACTGGAACGCATCAAAAACACGCATGCAAAAAAGCACCTGGAACGCATCCGGATTGCGTTTCTATGGTGTGAACCGGCCCTTATAGTTCACACCAGTGCTTGCAGTTCCAGTGCGTTCCAGTTCCAGAAAAAAAAAAAGTAGAACGTGCTGCATTTTACCTGCACTGGACTGTACTGGAACGCTGTAAAATGCATCAAAAAGGCACTGGAACGCACCAGAACGCACGTAAATGCACCAAAAACGCACACTGGAACACACTTGTCCTTATCTATGGTTAATAAAAAAGAGGGGTGAAAAAAAAGCACCGGACTGCATTAAAAACGTACCAAAAACGCACTGGAACGCATCAAAACCGTGTCAAAAACGCACATACAAAAAAGCACCTGGAACGCATTCGGATTGCGTTTCTATGGTGTGAACCGGCCCTAATGCTCATCAGTAAAGTGTATCTGAATCCAAATCCCAAACTATCTTTTATTGCAGCATACCAGTCCTTAGATATGGTGGATTCCATCGTTTTCTTCTTTCAGGCTTTTTTTTCCCTTTTATTTTCACCTGGTGGTAAGTTTGTGAATACCAAAAAACTATCCTTTCCTGGTGCCAACCCTGGCAGCACACTAGTGACCTAGGAGCGTTTTCTGTGCTGCCATGTAAGCACCAGGAAGCCGTAAAATAAAATTGTATCAAATACTTACCATAATTTTCCTTTCCTGGTTCCTATCCGTGACAGCACACAAGTAACCCTATATGCTGCCATGTAGCCACCAGGAAAATGGAAAATTGTACCAAATACCATCATTTTTCCTTTCATACCATCATTTTCCTTTTCATACCACACCTTACCATAATTTTCCTTTTCATACCACACCTTACCATCATTTTCCTTTTCATACCATACCTTACCATCATTTTCCTTTTCATACCACACCTTACCATAATTTTCCTTTTCATACCACACCTTACCATCATTTTCCTTTTCATACCATACCTTACCATAATTTTCCTTTTCATACCACACCTTACCATCATTTTCCTTTTCATACCACACCTTACCATAATTTTCCTTTTCATACCACACCTTACCATCATTTTCCTTTTCATACCATACCTTACCATCATTTTCCTTTTCATACCATACCTTACCATAATTTTCCTTTTCATACCACACCTTACCATAATTTTCCTTTTCATACCACACCTTACCATCATTTTCCTTTTCATACCACACCTTACCATAATTTTCCTTTTCATACCACACCTTACCATAATTTTCCTTTTCATACCATACCTTACCATAATTTTCCTTTTCATACCACACCTTACCATAATTTTCCTTTTCATACCACACCTTACCATAATTTTCCTTTTCATACCACACCTTACCATCATTTTCCTTTTCATACCATACCTTACCATCATTTTCCTTTTCATACCATACCTTACCATCATTTTCCTTTTCATACCATACCTTACCATCATTTTCCTTTTCATACCATACCTTACCATAATTTTCCTTTTCATACCACACCTTACCATCATTTTCCTTTTCATACCACACCTTACCATCATTTTCCTTTTCATACCACACCTTACCATCATTTTCCTTTTCATACCATACCTTACCATCATTTTCCTTTTCATACCACACCTTACCATAATTTTCCTTTTCATACCACACCTTACCATAATTTTCCTTTTCATACCATACCTTACCATAATTTTCCTTTTCATACCACACCTTACCATCATTTTCCTTTTCATACCAGACCTTACCATAATTTTCCTTTTCATACCACACCTTACCATAATTTTCCTTTTCATACCACACCTTACCATCATTTTCCTTTTCATACCACACCTTACCATAATTTTCCTTTTCATACCACACCTTACCATCATTTTCCTTTTCATACCATACCTTACCATAATTTTCCTTTTCATACCACACCTTACCATAATTTTCCTTTTCATACCACACCTTACCATAATTTTCCTTTTCATACCATACCTTACCATCATTTTCCTTTTCATACCATACCTTACCATCATTTTCCTTTTCATACCACACCTTACCATAATTTTCCTTTTCATACCACACCTTACCATAATTTTCCTTTTCATACCATACCTTACCATCATTTTCCTTTTCATACCATACCTTACCATAATTTTCCTTTTCATACCACACCTTACCATAATTTTCCTTTTCATACCATACCTTACCATCATTTTCCTTTTCATACCATACCTTACCATCATTTTCCTTTTCATACCACACCTTACCATCATTTTCCTTTTCATACCATACCTTACCATAATTTTCCTTTTCATACCACACCTTACCATCATTTTCCTTTTCATACCATACCTTACCATCATTTTCCTTTTCATACCATACCTTACCATAATTTTCCTTTTCATACCACACCTTACCATAATTTTCCTTTTCATACCACACCTTACCATAATTTTCCTTTTCATACCACACCTTACCATAATTTTCCTTTTCATACCACACCTTACCATCATTTTCCTTTTCATACCATACCTTACCATAATTTTCCTTTTCATACCACACCTTACCATAATTTTCCTTTTCATACCACACCTTACCATAATTTTCCTTTTCATACCATACCTTACCATCATTTTCCTTTTCATACCATACCTTACCATCATTTTCCTTTTCATACCACACCTTACCATAATTTTCCTTTTCATACCACACCTTACCATAATTTTCCTTTTCATACCATACCTTACCATCATTTTCCTTTTCATACCATACCTTACCATAATTTTCCTTTTCATACCACACCTTACCATAATTTTCCTTTTCATACCACACCTTACCATAATTTTCCTTTTCATACCATACCTTACCATCATTTTCCTTTCCTGGTGCCTATCCGTGACAGCATACTAGTAACCCCATAACATTCAGAATGTTGCCATGGAAAGACAACAGGAAATTGGAAAATTGTATCAAATACCATAATTGTCCTTTCCATACCATACATTACCATAATTTGCCTTTCCTGGTGCCTATCCGTGAGAACATACTAGTGACCCCATAACATTCAGAATGTTGCCATGGAAGGGTAACAGGACATCGGAAAATTGTATCAAATACTTACCATAATTTTCCTTTCCTGGTGCCTATCAGATGGAAGCATACAAGTTACCTTGGATCATTCCATATGCTGCCATATAGGCATCAAGAAGCAAAAACATTTTTTTTTTACCGTAATCTTTTTTTCTAGGTTCCTATTCATGGCCGGGTATTAGTGACCCAGTAGCATTCAGTATGCTGCCATTTTGAAAAAAAAATTATCAAATACATTCCTGGTGCCTACATGACATGGCATATGGAATGCTACAGATCAGTAGTATGCTGCCCTGTAGGCACCAGAAAAACACATACATACATTGCTGTCCTTGGGTGGCTACGCTAAAGCCAGCCATAGAAGGTTCCAATTACAGCCGGTTCAGCCAGGAGAACACAATGGCTCCGCTGGAAGGGATTCCCCCATGGACACTGACTGTATTCATGGGGGAATCAAGCCATTTTCTTTCCTACAAACCCTGGAAATTGCTCCGTCTATGGCCTGTGTAACCCCTCTACTGTATCTGCAGAGGCAGTCCATGGCTGTCCAACAGGCTGGACTTGTCTGCCTTTGCTGATCTCCACAGCATGGAGGTTGATGGGATTGGCAGTTTACATTAGAAAGATAACCTTGTTTTTGCCTCCAGTTCATTTTAATGAAATGAAGTCACAAGAAGACGGCATTTCTGCCAAGATCAACTGGAAAATCCTGTGCTTGCTGAAAATGTTCTTGGCTTGAAAAAAGGAAATGAATGCGACCACTGCAGTATATTGCATGTTTGTTGTTGAGTTTTGTTATATTTAATGCTGCAAGGGTAAAATGCTTAAAATGCTTGAAATCTAGGGGGGGGG
Organism: Rana muscosa; assembly: GCA_029206835.1. Taxonomy (NCBI): domain Eukaryota; kingdom Metazoa; phylum Chordata; class Amphibia; order Anura; family Ranidae; genus Rana; species Rana muscosa. The sequence goes on along the minus strand of CM055123.1, from coordinate 314,477,549 downwards.
GGGGAGAGAATAGGGTGTATTACTTACTGTACCTCACCCCTTGCTGGAGGAAAGCTCTACTTCTGGGCAATGGAGTAAATAATGTCCCATCAATGGTATTGGGGGAGTAACAGTGTCCCTTCATTAGTATCAGTGGGAGGAATAGTGTCCAATCATTGGTATTAGTGGGAGGAATAGTGTCCAATCATTGGTGTCAGTGGGAGGAATAGTGTCCCATCATAGGTATCAGTGGGAGGAATAGTGTCCCATCATTGGTATCAGTGGGAGGAATAGTGCCCCATCATTGGTGTCAGTGGGAGGAATAGTGTCCCATCATTGGTGTCAGTGGGAAGAATAGTGTCCCATCATTGGTATCAGTGGGAGGAATAGTGTCCCACCATAGGTATCAGTGGGAGGAATAGTGCCCCATCATTGGTATCAGTGGGAGGAATAGTGTCCCATCATTGGTGTCAGTGGGAGGAATAGTGTCCCATCATAGGTATCAGTGGGAGGAATAGTGTCCCATCATTGGTGTCAGTGGGAAGAATAGTGTCCCATCATTGGTATCAGTGGGAGGAATAGTGTCCCACCATAGGTATCAGTGGGAGGAATAGTGCCCCATCATTGGTATCAGTGGGAGGAATAGTGCCCCATCATTGGTGTCAGTGGGAGGAATAGTGCCCCATCTTTGGTATCAGTGGAAGGAATAGTGTCCCATCATTGGTGTCAGTGGGAGGAATAGTGTCCCACCATTGGTATCAGTGGGTGGAATAGTGTCCCATCATTGGTGTCAGTAGGAGGAATAGTGCTCCGTCACTGGTGTAAGTGAGAGAATAGTGGCCCATCATTGAAGGGTTAGAGAGAATAATGCCCTAAGGGCCAGATCAAAGCAAGGAAAGGGCCACATCTGGCCCCCGGACCTTAGTTTGGAGACCGCTGCCATAGAGGAACCATGTTCCTCCTGACTTCTTCTCTGGCTGCAGTGCTTCTGCTTCTTCAAAATAGCGCCACCTGCAGAGGACAAAGTAGACCTGCACCTGCCTACAGGTATTCCTGGTACAACGTTCAGCCCCGTCCAGCCACAGCCTACCATAGACTTTGACAGGCTGCCTTCAGCGTGCAAGGGACCATAACCATTCATGATATCCCATATTGTGGGTGTCATAATGTGGTCACTTGGTATACATTGCTTAGTGGAGCTTCCCTTTAATGGGCAATTGCACACATTTTCTTCTAATAGTCCCCCCCCCCCCCCATGAAGCAGAACATCTCTCCACTTCTCCAAAATTAAAAGAGTAACACAAATGTTCTGAGAATCGTTCTGCCACCAAGGATGGTAAATAACAACTTGCATCTTTTTCTATCGCCGGGACATTCATTAACAATAATTAACGATTCAGACATTCGACGCGTTTTTATTTTATTTATAACGCAGAAATACAATTTTCCATAAAAGGGTTTGGTTACTGAAATCTAATGAATGGATCCATGGAGACACCTACTTGGAGTTGATACTCTTGCAGCTCAGTTTTCTTTACAGCTTTTAATGGTGTTTTTGATGTACAATGCTGGTCAAAAGTTTTAGAACGCCCCCATTTTTCAGTTTTTTTTTTTTTTTTTTTAATTTACGCAGTTTACTGTCTCAATGTACTTTGAAAATACAGCATAGAACAAGTAAATGATTGGACATAAAAAAAAAAAAAAGAAATCATGAAAATGTTTTCTTTAACCACTTCAGCCCCGGACCATTTCGCTGGTCAAAGACCAGGCCACTTTTTCGCTGGTCAAAGACCTTCTTCCAGTCTTCAGTAGTCCACTGGTGGTGCTTCATGGTCCATGAAAGCCTCTTTTCTTTAGCAATGACTTTCTCACAGCCACTCGACCTGTCAAACTTGCAGCTTAAAGTCTTCTCTTCACAGCTGGTGTCACACACTGAGGAACCATCCCTTTACCAACTGAACGGAATACAAAAACCCTGCGTGATGAACCGAAGATCACAAGTTTTGATTCATCGGTCCACAAGACCTTTTTCCAGTCTTCAGTAGTCCACTGGTGGTGCTTCATGGTCCAGGCAAGCCTCTATTCCTTAGAAATTACTTTCTTACAGCCACTCGACCTGTCAAACCCTCAGCTCAAAGTTTTCTCTTCACCGTTGTTGTCATACACTGAGGAACCAACTGAACGGAGTACAAAAACCCTGCGTGATGAACTGAAGATCACAAGTTTTGATACATCGGTCCACAAGACCTTCTTCCAGTCTTCAGTAGTCCACTGGTGGTGCTTCATGGTCCAGGCAAGCCTCTTTTCCTTAGCAATGACTTTCTTACAGCCACTCGACCTGTCAAACCCTCAGCTCAAAGTCTTCTCTTCACCGTTGTTGTCATACACTGAGGAACCAACTGAACGGAGTACAAAAACCCTGCGTGATGAACTGAAGATCACAAGTTTTGATTCATCGGTCCACAAGACCTTCTTCCAGTCTTCAGTAGTCCACTGGTGGTGCTTCATGGTCCAGGCAAGCCTCTATTCCTTAGAAATTACTTTCTTACAGCCACTCGACCTGTCAAACCCTCAGCTCAAAGTCTTCTCTTCACCGTTGTTGTCATACACTGAGGAACCAACTGAACGGAGTACAAAAACCCTGCGTGATGAACTGAAGATCACAAGTTTTGATTCATCGGTCCACAAGACCTTCTTCCAGTCTTCAGTAGTCCACTGGTGGTGCTTCATGGTCCAGGCAAGCCTCTTTTCCTTAGCAATGACTTTCTTACAGCCACTGGACTTGTCAAACCCTCAGCTCAAAGTCTTCTCTTCACCGTTGTTGCCATACACTGAGGAACCAACTGAACGGAGTACAAAAACCCTGCGTGATGAACCGAAGATCGCAAGTTATGATTCATCGGTCCACAAGACCTTCTTCCAGTCTTTAGTAGTCCACTGGTGGTGCTTCATGGTCCATGCAAGCCTCTTTTCCTAAGAAATTACTTTCTTACAGCCACTCGACCTGTCAAACCCGCAGCCCGAAGTCTTCTCTTCACAGTTAAAACTGAAACTTGCTTACTTGGATCAGTGTTAAGTTATGCTTGAAGCTGTTGTCCTGTTGACTCTCAGACACTTTCAGAGTTTCCTCCAGTTTCCAAGAGCCTTTTGATGGTGTAGGAAACTGTACTCACTGACATCTTGGCTTTTTTCGCAATTTCCCTAAAGGAAAGACACACTTTTAAGGGGTCTGTCTTCCTTTGTTAATTGCCTTTTTCTTGCAATTTTGAGAGCAATATACTACTTCCTGCAGTACAATACTGTCCAAATATTGCTTAGGATGTACTTTATCTGAAATCTACATTATTCTTCGGTTTTTGATAACCTAAAACTTTTTTATTTATTTTTTTCACTTCTGGTAGTTTACCACTCACCTTCGCACCATCTCAGCTTAAATTTCAATAAAAACTGGAAACATTGGGGTGTTCTAAAACTTTTGACTGACATTGATTTTCCATTCGCCATATGTTTTTTTTTCTTTTTTATGTTGACCCAAAATCTGGGCTTGTTACCAGGGGCTGAAAATGCATGAAAAGTCATGCACAATGCATCATACATGTGTTTTCTTAAAGCCCATTGACTTCACATTTCATTCATTTTGAAGCCAATGATATTCAGGAGACTAGCATGTTTAGAGGGAGAGGTCAGCCATGACAGTCATGGAACTAGCTTTGTTTGAGGAAGAGGTCAGCCATAACAGCTAGGGAGCTAGCATGTTTAGAGGGAGAGGCCAGCCATGACAGTTAGGGAACTAGCTTTTTTAGAAGGAGAGGTCAGCCATGACAGTTGGGGAACTAGCTTGCTTAGAGGGAGAGGTCAGCCATGACAGTCGGGGGAACTAGGATGTTTAGAGGGAGAGCTCAGCCATGACAGTTGGGGAGCTAGCTTGGCTAGAGGCTGAAGTTAGCCATGACAGTCAGGGAACTAGCATGTTTAGAGGGAGAGCTCAGCCATGACAGTTGGGGAGCTAGCTTGGCTAGAGGCCAAAGTTAGCCATGACAGTCAGGGTACTAGCATATTTAGAAGGAGAGGTCAGCCAAGACAGTTGGGGAACTAGCCTGTTTAGAGGGAAAGGTCAACCAAGACAGTCGGGAAATAGCATTTTTAGAAGGAGAGGTCAGCCATGACAGTTGAGGAACTAGCTTGCTTAGAGGGAGAGGTCAGCCATGACAGTCGGGGAAATAGCATGTTTAGAGGCCGAGGTTAGCCATGACAGTCAGGGAACTAGCATATTTAGAAGAAGAGGTCAGCCATGACAGTTGGGGAGCTACCTTGGCTAGAGGCCGAAGTTAGCCATGACAGTCAGGGAACTAGCATATTTAGAAGGAGAGGTCAGCCAAGACAGTTGGGGAACTAGCCTGTTTAGAGGGAGAGGTCAACCAAGACAGTCGGGAAATAGCATTTTTAGAAGGAGAGGTCAGCCATGACAGTTGAGAAACTAGCTTGCTTAGAGGGAGAGGTCACTCATGACAGTCGGGGAACTAGCATGTTTAGAGGCCAAGGTTAGCCATGACAGTCAGGGAACTAGCATATTTAGAAGGAGAGGTCAGCCAAGACAGTTGAGGAACTAGCATGTTTAGAGGGAGAGGTCAGCCAAGACAGTCGGGGAACAAGCATGTTTAGAAGGAGAGGTCAGCCATGATAGTCGGGGAACTAGCATGTTTAGAGGGAGAGGTCAGACAAGACAGTCGGGTAACTAGCATGTTTAAAAGGAGAGGTCAGCCATGACAGTCGGGTAGCAAGCTTGGCTAAAGGGAGAGGTCAGCCATGACAGTCAGGGAACTAGCATGTTTAGAAGGAGAGGTCAGCCATGCCTGCTGGGGAACTAGCTTGGTTAGAGGTAGAGGTCAGCCAAGACAGTTGGGGAACTAGCTAGGTTAGAGGTAGAGGTCAGCCATGACAGTCAATGAACTAGCATGTTTAGAAGGAGAGGTCAGTCATGACAGTCAGGGAACCTGCTTGGTCAAAGGGAGAGGTCAGCCATGACAGTCAGGGAATTAGCATGTTTAGAAGGAGAGGTCAGCCATGACAGCTGGCGAACTAGCTTGGTAAGAGGTAGAGGTCAGCCTTGACAGTTGGGGAAATAGCATGTTTAGAGGCAGAGGTCAGCCATGACAGTCAAAGAACTAGCATGTTTAGAAGGAGAGGTCAGCCATGACATATTTTATCATTACAGGGTTGCATTAACGTGTATGTTGTTGCAGTTGGACTTACAGATGTTTTCTATTTCATTCCCAGGCAGCTGATGGAGAATCAGATTATCAGCGTGGAGCGCGGAGCTTTTGATGACATGAAGGAACTGGAAAGACTGTGAGTGCTCACATTCTACTTCATTATTCTGCTTATCATGGTCCTGGATTACCTGGAGACAGTTGGCTCATTCTACACCACCATCATCTACTGCTTAGACCTTTGTGGGAGTTATCAGTGGTAGTGGCCTCCTGTACCTCCAGGGAATACACTGTGGTGTACATCAGAGGTATAGAGGAAGACACAGAGAACAAGTGGGGTTGATTTACTAATACTGGAGAGTGCAAAATCTGCTGCAGCTCTGCATAGAAACCAATCAGCTTCCAGGTTTTATTGTCAGAGCTTGATTGAACAAGTTGAAGTTAGAAGCTGATTGGCTGCTTTGCACAGCTGCACCAGATTCTGAGGGCTCCAGTTTTAGAAAATATCCCCCATTGTATGAGACACTTGTCCAGCATTTCTCATCTGTTTTACCAATGAGGAACCCATGAAATCAAAGATCCCCTGCTAATGAACAGTAGTAATAATACAATGAAAAAAATTATAATAATGGCAAGAAAAGAAAATTGAGGTGACCCTTTACATTGGTGGTCAGTGGAAGAGGGGTTCCCCTAAACTAGTGGTCAGTGGGAGAGGTGTTCCATTCCAATAGTTGTCAGTGGGAGAGGTGTTCCATTCTATTGGTGGACAGTGAGAGAGGTGTCCCCTTCCATTGGTTGTCAGTGGGAGAGGTGCCCCCTTCCATTGGTGGACTAGTGGGAGAGGTGTCCCCGTCCATTGGTGCACTAGTGGGAGAGGTGTCCCCTTCCATTGGCAGACTAGTGGGAGAGGTGTCCCCGTCCATTGATGATTAGTGGAAGAGGTGTCCCCTTCCATTGATGATCAGTGGGAGAGGTGTCCCCTTCCATTGGTGGTTTAGTGGGAGAGATGTCCCCTTCCATTGGTGGTCAGTGGGAGAGGGTATCCCCTTCCATTGGTGGTTTAGTGGGAGAGGTGTCCCCTTCCATTGGTGGTCAGTGAGAAAGGTGACCCCTTCCACTGATGGTGAGTGGGAGATGGTGTCCCCTTCCATTGGTGGTCAGTGGGAGACATGTTCCCTTTCACTGATGATCAGTGGGAGAGGTGCCCCCCTTCCATTGGTGGTCAGTGGGAGACATGTCCCCTTCCAATGGCGATCAGTGGGAGAGGTGTCCCCTTCCATTGGTGGTCAGTAGAAGAAGTGTCCACTTATGTTGATGCTCAAAGGGAAAGTTGTTACCCTAATTTCCATTGATATCGAGGATCAGCATCTCACTTGAGATCTGGCGTAGAATAATAGGCATGTGTCTAACCTGCTGCTAACTTAATCAGATTAGTATAACTGTTACCTTAGTATGAAATATGCAGTACGAAACAAAGAGATGTATTGATGAAAATTCGGCCGGTTCAGCAGGGACTGAGAGGTGATGAGAGCAAAGCTGTCTCTTGAAAAAACACAGAAGTGAGAGCGGGGAGTGGGAGCAGAGGCCGAGGGCCGGAGGTGGTGAAATGGAGTTCCGTCACGTTCCGGTTGCAAAGCTGGTTGCAAGGCCACATGACAAGGCCTGGTGTGCCAGATTCAGCCTGCGGTCCTGGTGATTGACATATATGGTCTTGAGGATTATAATAACAAATTGTCTCTTAGTGTGTAATCCATCTTTTATGTACGTATGACTAAATTTTCCTACCAATGTGTATCACAATTGACACTTTTTTTTATTATTTGATATAAGCATAGTATAAGCCCAATTTTTTTCTTCAACTAAAGATTGTAACCGATTCTGACAAAGCAATATGGTTAACTTCTTCTAAGTAACTGATCCATTGTAATTTCAGTCTAAGTGCATATCAAATGAGACAAGTCTATTGCCTGTAACATTTATATTCCCAACATACTTTCTGTTTATAAATTAAAGATGGCAGAGACATATACAAGCAATTTAGGCACCACCATGGTGAAGGAGAAATAAAGCCTTCATGAAAAGCAATCCTGAAGGCTTTGGATCTTTGCGTTGTAGAATATAATCTACTAAACACCGGCTGCAGGTGTATGTAATGGATACAGTGGTGACAAATAGAGGATGGAGGTTTGTGCCTGAAGGGTTTACAATGTGTGTGACTCCATATATAACATTTGGTTGGTGGTTTCAACTCGCCTCTTGTTTTGCTAATGCTACGTAATCTTCCAGTTTAGTATATAGCAGAATCTAATCTAATTTTTACTTTTCCTGCTTCGTTTTTTTTTTTTCAGACGTCTCAACCGAAACCAGCTACACACGTTGCCTGAACTTCTGTTCCAGAACAACCAGGCGCTCTCCAGACTGTGAGTACTAACATAACGGCTTGAAATGATCTATTGCGTTACTTTGTATCTGGTACATTCAGGTTGTTTGTGTGTAATACAAACCTGGGTGGTCTTCTAGGTGATGGTCAACAGGATTCTTTTTTCCTGTGGTTGGCTACACAAAGTGATTCTGCAGTTCTGCTGTTATTAACTTTATGCTTTTTTACCAAACTATGTTGCGTATCAGCTATGTTTCTGGTCAGTTATGTTGCGTATCAGCTATGTTGCCGGTCAGCTATGTTGCCGGTCAGCTATGTTGCCGGTCAGCTATGTCGCGTATCAGCTATGTTGTCGGTCAGCTATGTTGCCGGTCAGCTATGTTGCGTATCAGCAATGTTGCAGGTCAGCTATGTTGCCGGTCAGTTATGTTGCCGATCAGCTATGTTGCGTATCAGCTATGTTGCCGGTCAGCTATGTTGCCGGTCAGCTATGTTGCCGGTCAGTTATGTTGCCGGTCAGCTATGTTGCCGTTCAGCTATGTTGCCGGTCAGCTATGTTGTGTATCAGCTATGTTGCCGGTCAGCTATGTTGCCGGTCAGCTATGTTGCCGGTCAGCTATGTTGCCGGTCAGTTATGTTGCCGGTCAGCTATGTTGCCGTTCAGCTATGTTGCCGGTCAGCTATGTTGCCGGTCAGTTATGTTGCCGGTCAGCTATGTTGCCGGTCAGCTATGTTGCGTATCAGCTATGTTGCGTATCAGCTATGTTGCCGGTCAGCTATGTTGCCGGTCAGCTATGTTGCCGGTTAGCTATGTTGCCGGTCAGCTATGATGCGTATCAGCTATGTTGCCCGTCAGCTATGTTGCTAGTCAACTATTTTGTGGGTCACTTATGTTTCTGGTCAGCTATGTTGGAGGTCAATTATGTTTGGGGTCACCTGTGTTACAGGTCAGCAGTAATGTGGGTCAGGAGTAGTGCTATAAAATACACTACACCAGGATGGGAGACAAATTCCACAAAGGACTTATAACCCTACAAACCCTTTTGAGACTGATTGATCTAGTTGCCTACACCAGTGGTTCTCAACCTCAGTCCTCAAGTACTCCCAACAGGCCATGTTTTCAGGTTTTTCTTTATCTTGCATAGGTGCTTTAAATCAGAGTCAATGGCTTGGTATTTTGGAAAGCTATTTTATCATGGCCTGTTGGGGGTACTTGAGGACCGAGGCTGAGAACCACTGGCCTACACTAAGCGATTCTACAGTTTTGACGTTATTTTCATGCTCTTGTATCAAACAAGAGATATAGAACCTCCCCTATGTTGTGAGTCAGCTGTGCTGAGGGGTCAGCTATGTTGTGGATCAGTTATGTTGGCATTCAACTATGTTGGGGGTCAGCTGTATTGTGGGGCATCTACAGTATGTTGTGGGTCAGCTATGTTGGGGGTCACTTATGTTGCTGGTCAGCTATTTTGTGGGAAATATATTCCAAAATAGACTTACAGTATAACCCTACACACCCTTTTGAGACTGATTGCTCTGGTTGGCTACACTAAGTGATTCTACGGTTTTGCTGTTATTTCCATGTTCTTGATCAAACATCAAACCTTAGCTATGTTGTGAGTCAGCTGTTCTCGGGGGCCAGCTATGTTGTGGGTCAGGTATGTTGGCATTCAACTGTGTTGGGGGGTCAGCTTTGCTGGGGGTCAGCTATGTTGTGGGTCAGTTATGTTGGCATTCAACTATGTTGGGGGTCAGCTGTGTTGGGGGTCAGCTATGTTTCGGGGCATCTATATTATGGGTCAGTTATGTTGGGGTTCAGCTATCTTGTGGGCAAGTTATGTTGGCATTTAACTATGTTGGGGGGTCAGCTGTGCTGGAAGTCAGCTAAGTTGTAGGTCAGGTATGTTGGCATTCAACTATGTTGGGGGTCTTTCTTGTGAAAAAAAACGATGTTGGGGTCAGCTGTGCTGGGGGTCAGTTATGTTGGCATTCAACTATGTTGGGGGGTCAGCTGTGCTGGGGGTCAGCTATGTTGTGGGTCAGTTATGTTGGCATTCAACTATGTTGGGGGTCAGCTGTGCTGGGGGTCAGTTATGTTGGCATTCAACTATGTTGGGGGGTCAGCTGTGCTGGGGGTCAGCTATGTTGTGGGTCAGTTATGTTGGCATTCAACTATGTTGGGGGTCAGTTATGTTTTAGAGCATCTATATTATGGGTCAGTTATGTTGGGGTTCAGCTATGTTGTGGGCAAGTTATGTTGGCATTCAACTATGTTGGGGGGGTCAGCTGTGCTGGAAGTCAGCTATGTCGTGGGTCAGTTATGTTGGCATTCAACTATGTTGGGGGTCAGCTGTGCTGGGGGTCAGTTATGTTGGCATTCAACTATGCTGGGGGGTCAGCTGTGCTGGGGGTCAGCTATGTTGTGGGTCAGCTATGTTGGCATTCAACTATGTTGGGGGTCAGCTATGTTTCGGGGCATCTATATTATGGGTCAGTTATGTTGGGGTGCAGCTATGTTGTGGGTAAATTATGTTGGCATTCAACTATGTTGGGGGGGGTCAGCTGTGCTGGAAGTCAGCTATGTCATGGGTCAGTTATGTTGGCATTCAACTATGTTGGGGGTCAGCTGTGCTGGGGGTCAGTTATGCTGGCATTCAACTATGTTGGGGGGTCAGCTGTGCTGGGGGTCAGCTATGTTGTGGGTCAGTTACGTTGGCATTCAACTATGCTGGGGGTCAGCTATGTTTCGGGGAATCTATATTATGGGTCAGTTATGTTGGGGTTCAGCTATGTTGTGGGTCAGTTATGTTGGCATTCAACTATGTTGGGGGTCAGCTGTGTTGGGGGTCAGCTATGTTTCGGGACATCTATATTATGGGTCAGTTATGTTGGGGTTCAGCTATGTTGTAGGAAAGTTATGTTGGCATTCAACTATTTTGGGGGGTCAGCTGTGCTGGGGGTCATCTATGTTGTGGGTCAGTTATGTTGGCATTCAACTATGTTGGGGGTCAGCTATGTTTCGGGGCATCTATATTATGGGTCAGTTATGTTGGGGTTCAGTTATGTTGTGGGGAAGTTATGTTGGCATTCAACTATTTTGGGGGGTCAGCTGTGCTGGAAGTCTGCTATGTCGTGGGTCAGTTATGTTGGCATTCAACTATGTTGGGGGTCAGCTGTGCTGGGGGTCAGTTATTTTGGCATTCAACTATGTTGGGGGTCAGCTGTGCTGGGGGTCAGTTATGTTGGCATTCAACTATGTTGGGGGGTCAGCTGTGCTGGGGGTCAGCTATGTTGTGGGTCAGTTATGTTGGCATTCAACTATGTTGGGGGTCAGCTATGTTTCGAGGAATCTATATTATGGGTCAGTTATGTTGGGGTTCAGCTATGTTGTGGGTCAGGTATGTTGGCATTCAACTATGCTGGGGAGTCAGCTGTGCTGGGGGTCAGCTATGTTGTGGGTCAGTTATGTTGACATTCAACTATGTTGGGGGTCAGCTGTGTTGGGGGTCAGCTATGTTTCGGGGCATCTATATTATGGGTCAGTTATGTTGGGGTTCAGCTATGTTGTGGGGAAGTTATGTTGGCATTCAACTATTTTGGGGGGTCAGCTGTGCTGGAAGTCTGCTATGTCGTGGGTCAGTTATGTTGACATTCAACTATGTTGGGGGTCAGCTTTGTTGCAGGTCAGTTTTGTTTGGGGTCAGCTATGTTGTGGGGCATCTATGTTGCAAGTCAGTTATGTTTACTTTCAACTATGTTGGTGGTCAGCTATGTTTTGGGGGCATCTATGTTAGGGGCCAGGTATGTTGGGGGTCAGCTATGTTGGGGGTCAGAAGTATTGCTTTAAATTATGCTAAGATGGGAGACATATTCCAAAATGGACTTATTACCCTACACACGCTTTTGAGACTGATTGCCGTGCACGGCTACCCAAAGTGATTCTACAGTTCTTCTGTTATCATTTTTTTTTCTCTTGTATCAAACTTGGAGTATAGAACCTCAGTTATGCTGGGGATCAGCTATGTTGTGGGTCATCTATGTTGCAGGTCAATTAATTTGGGGGGTCAGCTATGTTGGGGCGTCATAAGCATTGCTATAAGATGGGAGACATATTCCAAAATGGACTTCTATCCCTACACACACTTCCGAGACTGATTGCTGTGGTTGGCTACACTAAGTGATTCTCCAGTTATTCTGTTTTGAATGTTATGCCCTTGAGCCAAACTTGGGATACAAAACCTCAGCTATATTGTGGGTCAGCTATGTTGCTGACCAATTATGTTGTGGGTCCACGGTGATGATGACTAGCTATGTTGGGGGTTAGGAGTAATACTATAAAATACAGTACACCAAGATGGGAGACGTATTCCAAACTGGTTTGATACAAGAGACTACTTTTGAGACTCATTCCCCTCATCGTGTACTTGTATGCTAAGAGGTGATCTGAAGAAACCGAGTGTGAGCGTTTTACCATAGGTGATTGTTGAAAATTGGAGAGATCAGAAAGCAAAGCATGCAACTTTTTTGCATAGAAAAATCTCCCCCTGAAGAAGACCAATATTTAAAAGGTCGAAACGCGTAGGGAAATAATGTGAAACTCTACACAATTACCATGGATTTATATAACATGAGCTGTATGTATATTTGCCAGTGCTAATGGGTCATGCTTTATGTTAAAGCCAGAATTGCTTTTTATAACTTCCATGTATTTATTCAATATTTTTTGATACAATGTCATAAATAAATATTCGTTTTTACAAATTGATTGCCACTATTTTCAAACATATTTTGCTGCAAAAAAAAAAAAACCCTTGAGGGATCTTCCATTCAAAAGCATGCAACTTGGTTAGCCAAATGTAGAAAATTATGATTCATTGTCCAGGTCTTAGCCGGTGAAATGATAATTATTGGATTCGTTTTTTATTTTTTATTGGTGAGATATTGGCATGTGAATTTTTTCTATTGCAAGATGCATTCGGTGAAATCTTGATGTATGTATCACTGTGGTATATTAACTGTCTCTAGAAAAAATATCATAAACAGAAATGCAATCAGCTCTGTGTTCTTAAAGTTGTACTAAAGTCTCAAACTCGTTCACACATTACATATTGAAATAGCTGTAAATCAGAGGGACATTAAAGTCTTGGTAAAAAAAAAATGTCCAGAAGCATATTTTCTTTATCCACTACAGTTGCGAGTTCCTGTGCTCTTCTTTCTCGGAAGTTCCGTGTTTTGGGGACGGGGACGGGACGTGCCCCCTTCTTCAGAGTGAACCTGAAGAATGGGGCACATCCCCCGAAAGGTGTTAGCCTTCCATATTTGGCACACATGGTCAGATGAACTCGCCTGTAGCTGGAGTTGTGGTCCTGTGCTCTTCTTTCTTTGAAGTTCTGTTTTGGGGGGGGGGACATGCCCCCTTCTTCAGAGCGAACCTTAGGATTAGGATAGGGGTGGGAGCAATTTAATTAGAATTAGAATTTTACTGGAATTCTACATTAAATATATTTTTTAAGTGCAAGCAGTGTAGTCAGGGCCGCCATCAGGGGGGTACAGGCAGTACACCTGTAAGGGGCCCGGAGGTCCCCAGGGGCCCGGATGGCAACCCCCCTTTTTATTATAATTTTTTTTTTTTTTTTGTAAGGGGCCCGGAGGTCCCCAGGGCCCCGAATGACAACCCCCCCTTTTTTTTTTTGCTTTTTTTTTTTCCTCAGCACCCAAAGCCCCCTTCCGACCTCAACAATTCGCGGCACCCCCCGCTTCTCAATTTGCGGCGTCAGCACCCCCCTCCGGTTCTCCTCTGCTCCAGGGGGCCCATGCCTGAAGCTGTGTAAGGGGCCCCAAAATTCCTGATGGCGGCCCTGAACGTAAGTATACCTGATATACACTCACCGGACACTTTATTAGGCCCCCCTTGCTAGTAGCGGGTTGGACCCCCCTTTGGCCTTCATTCTTGGTGGCAGAGATACAACAAGGTGTTGGAAACGTTCCTCAGAGATTTTGCTCCATAGTGACATGATAACATCACCCAGTTGCTGCAGATTTGTCGGCTGTATGTCCATGATGCCGATCTCCTGTACCACCACATCCCAGAGGTGCTCTATTAGATGAGATGTGGTGAGTGTGGAGGCCATTGGAGTGCAGGGACCTCATTGTCCAGTGGTGAGATGATTGGAGCTTTGTGACATGGTGACATTATCCTGCTGGAAGGAGCCATCAGAAGATGGGGGACACTGTAGTCATAAAGGGATGGACATGGTCGGCAACAATACTCAGGTAGGTCGTGGTGATTAAACCATGGGGGGCCCAAAGTGTGCCCATCCCCCACACCATTACACCCCCACCACCAGCCTGAACCGGTGATACCCCATCCCCCACACCATTACACCCCCAGCCTGAACCGGTGATACCCCATCCCCCACACCATTACACCCCCCACCACCAGCCTGAACCGGTGATACCCCATCCCCCACACCATTACACCACCAGCCTGAACCGGTGATACCCCATCCCCCACACCATTACACCCCCACCACCAGCCTGAACCGGTGATACCCCATCCCCCACACCATTTCACCCCCACCACCAGCCTGAACCGGTGATACCCCATCCCCCACACCATTACACCCCCACCACCAGCCTGAACCGGTGATACCCCATCCCACACACCATTTCACCCCCACCACCAGCCTGAACCGGTGATACCCCATCCCCCCCACACCATTACACCCCACCACCAGCCTGAACCGGTGATACCCCATCCCCCCACACCATTACACCCCCACCACCAGCCTGAACCGGTGATACCCCATTCCCCACACCATTACACCCCCACCACCAGCCTGAACCGATGATACCTCATCCCCCACACCATTACACCCCCACCACCAGCCTGAACCGGTGATACCCCATCCCCCCACACCATTACACCCCCACCACCAGCCTGAACCGGTGATACCCCATCCCCTACACCATTACACCCCCACCACCAGCCTGAACCGGTGATACCTCATCCCCCACACCATTACACCCCCACCACCAGCCTGAACCGGTGATACCCCATCCCCCACACCATTACATCCCCACCACCAGCCTGAACCGGTGATACCCCATCCCCCCACACCATTACACCCCCACCACCAGCCTGAACCGGTGATACCCCATCCCCCACACCATTACACCCCCACCACCAGCCTGACGCAGTGATACCCCATCCCCCACACCATTACACCCCCACCACCAGCCTGAACCGGTGATACTCCATCCCCCACACCATTACACCCCCACCACCAGCCTGAACTGGTGATACCCCATCCCCCACACCATTACACCCCCACCACCAGCCTGAACCGGTGATACCCCATCCCCCACACCATTACACCCCCACCACCAGCCTGAACCAGTGATACCCCATCCCCCACACCATTACACCCCCACCACCAGCCTGAACCGGTGATACCCCATCCCCCACACCATTACACCCCCACCACCAGCCTGAACCAGTGATACCCCATCCCCCACACCATTACACCCCCACCACCAGCCTGAACCAGTGATACCCCATCCCCCACACCATTACACCCCCACCACCAGCCTGAACCGGTGATACCCCATCCCCCACACCATTACACCCCACCACCAGCCTGAACCGGTGATACCCCATCCCCCCACCATTACACCCCCACCACCAGCCTGAACCGGTGATACCCCATCCCCCACACCATTACACCCCCACCACCAGCCTGAACCGGTGATACCCCATCCCCCACACCATTACACCCCCACCACCAGCCTGAACCGGTGATACCCCATCCCCCCCACCATTACACCCCCACCACCAGCCTGAACTGGTGATATCCCATCCCCCACACCATTACACCTCCATCACCAGCCTGAACCGGTGATACCCCATCCCCCACACCATTACACCCCCACCACCAGCCTGAACCGGTGATATCCTATCCCCCCCACCATTACACCCCCACCACCAGCCTGAACCGGTGATATCCCATCCCCCACACCATTACACCCCCACCACCAGCCTGAACCGGTGATACCCCAACCCCCACCACCAGCCTGAACCGGTGATATCCCATCCCCCCCACCATTACACCCCCACCACCAGCCTGAACCGGTGATATCCCATCCCCCCCACCATTACACCCCCACCACCAGCCTGAACCAGTGATACCCCATCCCCCACACCATTACACCTCCACCACCAGCCTGAACCAGTGATACCCCATCCCCCACACCATTACACCCCCACCACCAGCCTGAACCGGTGATACCTCATCCCCCACACCATTACACCCCCACCACCAGCCTGAACCAGTGATACCCCATCCCCCACACCATTACACCCCCACCACCAGCCTGAACCAGTGATACCCCATCCCCCACACCATTACACCCCCCACCACCAGCCTGAACCAGTGATACCCATCCCCCACACCATTACACCCCCACCACCAGCCTGAACCAGTGATACCCCATCCCCCCACCATTACACCCCCACCACCAGCCTGAACCAGTGATACCCCATCCCCCACACCATTACACCCCCACCACCAGCCTGAACCGGTGATACCCCATCCCCCACACCATTACACCCCCACCACCAGCCTGAACCGGTGATACCCCATCCCCCACACCATTACACCCCCACCACCAGCCTGAACCAATGATACCCCATCCCCCCACACCATTACACCCCCCCACCACCAGCCTGAACCGGTGATACCCCATCCCCCCACACCATTACACCCCCACCACCAGCCTGACCCGGTGACACCCCATCCCCCACACCATTATACCCCCACCACCAGCCTGAACCGGTGATACCCCATCCCCCCACACCATTACACCCCCACCACCAGCCTGAACCGGTGATACCCCATCCCCCACACCATTACACCCCCACCACCAGCCTGAACCGGTGATACCCCATCCCCGACACCATTACACCCCCACCACCAGCCTAAACCGGTGATATCCCATCCCCCACCATTACACCCCCACCACCAGCCTGAACCGATGATACCCCATCCCCCCCACCATTACATCCCCACCACCAGCCTGAACCGGTGATACCCCACCCCCCACACCATTACACCCCCACCACCAGCCTGAACCGGTGATATCCCATCCCCCACACCATTACACCCCCACCACCAGCCTGAACCGGTGATACCCCATCCCCCCACACCATTACACCCCCCACCACCAGCCTGAACCGGTGATATCCCACCCCCCCCACCATTACACCCCCACCACCAGCCTGAACCGGTGATACCCCATCCCCCACACTATTACACCCCCACCACCAGCCTGAACCGGTGATACCCCATCCCCCACACCATTACACCCCCACCACCAGCCTGAACCGGTGATACCCCATCCCCCACACCATTACACCCCCACCACCAGCCAGAACCGGTGATACCCCATCCCCCCACACCATTACACCCCCACCACCAGCCTGAACCGGTGATACCCCATCCCCCCACACCATTACACCCCCACCACCAGCCTGAACCGGTGATACCCCATCCCCCACACCATTACACCCCCACCACCAGCCTGAACCGGTGATACCCCATCCCCCACACCATTACACCCCCACCACCAGCCTGAACCGATGATACCCCATCCCCCCCACCATTACATCCCCACCACCAGCCTGAACCGGTGATACCCCATCACCCACACCATTACACCCCCACCTCCAGCCTGAACCGGTGATATCCCATCCCCCACACAATTACACCCCCACCACCAGCCTGAACCGGTGATATCCCATCCCCCCACACCATTACACCCCCACCACCAGCCTGAACCGGTGATACCCCACCCCCACACCATTACACCCCCACCACCAGCCTGAACCGGTGATACCCCATCCCCCACACCATTACACCCCCACCACCAGCCTGAACCGGTGATACCCCATTCCCCACACCATTACACCCCCACCACCAGCCTGAACCGGTGATACCCCATCCCCCACACCATTACACCCCCACCACCAGCCTGAACCGGTGATACCCCACCCCCCACACCATTACACCCCCCCCCACCAGCCTGAACCAGTGATACCCCATCCCCCACACCATTACACCACTACCACCAGCCTGAACCGGTGATACCCCATCCCCCACACCATTACACCCCTAACCACCAGCCTGAACCGGTGATACCTCATCCCCCACACCATTACACCTCCACCACCAGCCTGAACCGGTGATACCCCATCCCCCACACCATTACACCCCCACCACCAGCCTGAACCAGTGATACCCCATCCCCCACACCATTACACCCCCACCACCAGCCTAAACCAGTGATACCCCATCCCCCACACCATTACACCCCCACCACCAGCCTGAACCGGTGATATCCCCTCCCCCACACCATTACACCCCCACCACCAGCCTGAACCGGTGATACCCCATCCCCCACACCATTACACCTCCACCACCAGCCTGAACCGGTGATACCCCATCCCCCACACCATTACACCCCCACCACCAGCCTGAACCGATGATACCCCATCCCCCCCCCACCATTACATCCCCACCACCAGCCTGAACTGGTGATACCCCATTCCCCACACCATTACACCCCCCACCACCAGCCTGAACCGGTGATACCCCATCCCCCACACCATTACACCCCCACCACCAGCCTGAACCGGTGATACCCCACCCCCCACACCATTACACCCCCCCCCACCAGCCTGAACCAGTGATACCCCATCCCCCACACCATTACACCACTACCACCAGCCTGAACCGGTGATACCCCATCCCCCACACCATTACACCCCTAACCACCAGCCTGAACCGGTGATACCTCATCCCCCACACCATTACACCTCCACCACCAGCCTGAACCGGTGATACCCCATCCCCCACACCATTACACCCCCACCACCAGCCTGAACCAGTGA
The DNA here is from genome assembly GCA_029206835.1 of Rana muscosa. Lineage (NCBI taxonomy): Eukaryota > Metazoa > Chordata > Amphibia > Anura > Ranidae > Rana > Rana muscosa. The sequence goes on along the minus strand of CM055123.1, from coordinate 314,459,032 downwards.
TACCCCATCCCCCACACCATTACACCCCCACCACCAGCCTAAACCAGTGATACCCCATCCCCCACACCATTACACCCCCACCACCAGCCTGAACCGGTGATATCCCCTCCCCCACACCATTACACCCCCACCACCAGCCTGAACCGGTGATACCCCATCCCCCACACCATTACACCTCCACCACCAGCCTGAACCGGTGATACCCCATCCCCCACACCATTACACCCCCACCACCAGCCTGAACCGATGATACCCCATCCCCCCCCACCATTACATCCCCACCACCAGCCTGAACTGGTGATACCCCATCCCCCACACCATTACACCCCCACCACCAGTCTGAACCGGTGATACCCCATCCCCCACACTATTACACCCCCACCACCAGCCTGAACCGGTGATACCCCATCCCCCACACCATTACACCCCCACCACCAGCCTGACCCAGTGATACCCCATCCCCCACACCATTACACCCCCACCACCAGCCTGAACCGGTGATACCCCATCCCCCACACCATTACACCCCCACCACCAGCCTGAACTGGTGATACCCCATCCCCCACACCATTACACCCCCACCACCAGCCTGAACCGGTGATACCCCATTCCCCACACCATTACACCCCCACCACCAGCCTGAACCGGTGATACCCCATCCCCCACACCATTACACCCCCACCACCAGCCAGAACCGGTGATACCCCATCCCCCACCATTACACCCCCACCACCAGCCTGAACTGGTGATACCCCATCCCCCACACCATTACACCCCCACCACCAGCCTGAACCGGTGATACCCCATCCCCCACACCATTACACCCCCACCACCAGCCTGAACCGGTGATATCCCATCCCCCCACACCATTACACCCCCACCACCAGCCTGAACCGGTGATACCCCATCCCCCACACCATTACACCCCCACCACCAGCCTGATCCGGTGATAGAAGGCAGGATGGATCCATGCGCCAAATTCTGACCCCACCATCTGAATGTCACAGCTGAAATCCAGACTCATCAGACACGGCAACGTTTTTTCCAATCTTCTATTGTCCAATGTTGGTGATCCTGTGCCAATTGTAGCCTCAGTTTCCTGTTCTCAGCTGACAGGACCGGCACCCGGTGTGGTCTTCTGCTGCTGTAGCCCATCTGCTTCAAGGTTGGATGTGTTGTACGTTCAGAGATGGTATTCTGCATACCATGGGTGTAACGAGGGGTTATTGGAGAGATCAGAAGCCTTTCGGCTTTCTAAGCTTTAATGATCCACCGCCGTATGGTGAGTTGGATCCATAAGATCCGGTAAGAGTCCCCATTTCTTCTCCCCTCTCCTTGAACGGGATGGTGAAGGCACCCCTGGGTGTTGCTGATTTACTTTGTCGTTATTGCACGTCCCAAGAACTATCATATGCACAAGTCCATGCATTCCTCCTGCTAGCTGTGATGCTTTAGATTATCACGTTTATGGACAATTGTTTTGATTTTTCACTTTAGGCCCGGTTCACATAGGGGCGACTCCTCAGGAGACTCGGTCGCCTGAGGAGTCGCGTCCCGCTCTGTACTATGGAACCGTTCTAATAGTAACGACTCGGGTCGCTCCGACTTAGAAAAAAGTTCCTGTACTTCTTTTGGGGGCGACTCGGGGCCACTTGCATTGACTTCTATACAGAAGTCATTATGCAAATCGCCTCAGTCGGGCGTCTCAAGTCGGCATGAGATCGCGCCGCCGAGTCGCCCCCAAAGTTGTGCCGCCCCTGTGAGAACCGGGTCTTATGGATTATTGTTTATTATTTGTTGTGGATTCACCTTCACGTGTCAATCACGTTTGATCTACATGATTATATTTCCCCATTTATGGTTATTATGCAACAATTATGTACTAATTTATAATTGATATTTTTTGAGAGGCATTATCACATTCCTCACCGTATAGGCCATTTTCACTATTTCTGTAGGTGGCGCTACACTTTGTTTTTCATATTAGTAGAAGATCCCGGGTACGGGATTGATACTATGTTTGGGGGTTACAATGTGAATGAAATATTCTGTGGCCTAGATCCAACCGTGTTCAGATTTCTGTAGGAGGGCTCCGAATGTGAGTGCCGTATGTGTCTGTACCTGCTATGGGGATGTGCAGAGATCACGCACGCTTAGAATATAATCCCCGCGCTACGCTATGATTGTCACGGGGTGATGGCGAATAATTAGGAGGTCTAGTTCAGGCTCGATGATTTGTAAACCCACAAAGCGTAGAGATCTCATTCTCACCCCTTTTCTAATCCGCTCGTCATCATAAAGAGTTACTTACGTAAGCGGAGACACTAGCATTTACTTTTACGAGTAGACCGAGCTGCCATTGTGTGTTCTGAGAATGGACGGTTACCACCATGTGTTAATACGATTGCTTGTGTCTAGCAAAACAAAAAAAAACTGGAAGCCTTGCAGACTCTTTTATATAGAGAGATAGACAGTTTTATAGAGGAATTGTAGTGAGTGTGTTGTAGGGTGACCACCAGGGGAGGGCTGTCGGCCTTAGGCCTGGGGGGCAAGTCCAGTCAAGTGGCCCATTGAACCGCCGAATCAGCTCACCATCCATGGCCCACCTGTTTTTTCAATGCAGCCTCACCAGTGCCCATCAGTGCAGCCAACTCCAGTGCCCATCAATGCAGCCTGATCACTGGGGCAGGTTACATGGGGTTAATGGGGGGGAGATGGGGGGTCAGCTAGGGGTGTCAGGGTCTCTCACATCAGCGATCTCAGCTCAGCAGGTCCTTGCACGCCACGGTCTCCTGGGGGGGGGGTAACGCTCCTGATCCTGGAGTCAAGTTGCGCCCAGCCCTGCAGCCCTGCGTCCCGACTCCCTGGCACGCCCTGCCTCTGTCTGCTTCCAAGAATCCGGTCCCAGGGAGTTGTAGTTTCCTCTGTGCTGCTGTGTTTTCCACCCACCAGAAGCTTGAGTGCGGACTACAACCCCCGGAATGCAACAGCTAGTGGTCGGCCGCCATGGCGATGCCCCCGGCCCAACTTCCTAGACCAGAATAAAAAAGAAAATGGTAGCGGGCAGTGGCTGCCGACCATTTTGAACATAAGTTAGGGCGGCCTGGGTGGCAATTTCCACCCTGCCCCCTGGCCCAGCCCTCCCCTGGTGACCACGTGTCCCGGATTGCTCGCGACAGTCCCGCATTTTGCAGGTCTGTCCCGGGCACCTTCATTCCAGGACAATACAGTGTCCCGGAAGGAAACTGACACAGCCACCCCCCCGGGCCAATCAGATGCCCCCATAAAAGGCCGCCACATCACCGCTTTACTCACTGACAGTACTTGTCCTGGCCAGGAAAGCCTGGAAGAGCGCAATCCCCGCCCCCTGCTTGTGATTGGAGAAATCATAAATCCCGCCTCTTGTGTCCAATCACTGTGCTGTGATTCGTTACAGCACAAGCTGATTTTTGGAAAGGGAGGGTGTCCCTGAATGGTAGTTTGGAAATGTGGTCACCCTATGTGTTGGTGGAGTAGAAGTGGATATCTTCAAGGGTACGATGATTTGTTGGCTTGATCGATGAGTAAATAGTACTTTACCCGCGCTCCACTGCAAGACTCAACTTCTAGTGGTCAAGCCGGTGGCTGAAGTGTCTCCACACTCGGCCCACAAGGGATATACACTATAATGTCAAAAGTATTGAGACACCTGCCTTTACACGCACATAAACGTTAATGGCATCCCAGTCTTAAGCCCTGTACACACGGGCGGGAATCCCGTTGGGGTAAAAAAAAAACGTTGGTTTTCTCGACGGGATTCCTGGCACGCTTGTCTTGCCAAGCCCTGTGTACAGGCGGCCGCTCCAAAAATGTACTGTTCTTTTGAATAGCAAGAACGCGCGGTGACGTCATCGATTACGACAAGCTGGCGCTCGTCACATTCGATGCCGTCGCCGCCATCTTGCTACACCCCGCACTAACCTAGTATGCTGCCGCGCATGCGTCAAAGTCTTTTTGAGCGTGCGCGGGTTTACCTTTGGACAGGTAAGCATACAGACGACCGGTTTTCTCGGCAGGAAACACTCTGCCGAGAATCACGACGAGAAAAATAGAGAGCAGGTTCTCTATTTTTCTCGTCGAGATTCCCGGCAGTTTTCCTGTCGAGAAACCAGACACACCAACGGTTTTCACGGCAAAATGCTCTCTCAGCAGTTTTCTTGCCGAGAAAACCGGTCGTGTGTACGAGGATGAGGAGGATGAAGACGGCTTTGTGATCCACTCTACCAAATCTTCTGCATGTTGTGGCTCAACACGGCCAGCTGTCGAAAAAAAAGGACAAGCTTGCTCCACGGCCACGTGCTGAGGATGCACCGTGTCCACGACCAGCACTGTTGGCTGTAGACACAGAGCCTGCTTGCCCTCTTTTAGTGGCCTGTGCGTGTCTGCCTCTCCTTGCTGGCCTTCCAGACATACTGTAAAATGAGACTAACAAAACACAGCCTGAAGTTTACTAGAAAAAGTACACCAGGAATGGCCTGCAGTCAGATATAGGCTTGGTTAGACTGGATGCAGTGGATATATATATATGTAGGAGACAGTATATATTTCATGCACTGCAGATCACTGAATCACATGCCTGGCCTGCCTGCCTGAAAGTGTATTTGAATAGGTACACCAGAAATGGCCTGCAGTCAGATCTAGCTAAACTGGTTAAAGTGTATATATATATATATATATATATATATATATACAAATCCGGGATGTATATATATATATATACTAAATACACTGCAGCTAACTGAATCAACTGCCTGCCTGAAGTATATTAGAAACAGTACACCAGGAACGGTCTGCAGTGAGATCTAGCTAAACTGGTTACAGTGTGTGTATATATATATATATATATATATATATATATATATATACAATGCCGGGATGTATATATATATACTCAATACACTACAGCTAACTGAATAAACTGCCTGCTCAAAGTGAATGAAATGACACTCTCTCTCCGCCAGCAACACACTACACAGGGCCGACGTGCAGACGGCCTTATATAGTGTGGGGCCCTATATAGTGTATATAGTGTGGGGCCCCCTGAGCCATAATTGGCCAAAGGCACCCTGCCTTTGGCCAATTATGGCTCTCTTTGCTGAGGGCGCTGTGATTGGCCAAAGCATGCGGGTCATAGTGCATGCTTGGCCAATCATCAGCCAGCAATGCACTGCGATGTCGCAGCGCATTATGGGGCGTGACGCGCCGCTCGAATTTGGCCCGAACGCCCCATAATGTTCGATCTTCGACTCGAACAGAAAGCTCATCCCTAATCTTAAAGTTCCTTATCCAGCAAGCCCTATAGATGTAGCTTAGATCTCTTTTTCTGACACATCACTGAACGGGCTGTATGGGATGTCTTGTGATTTGTTGAAGGGGGAATCTTTGGACCCCCTCCTACATTGTTTCCTGTCCATTATTCTCGGGGCTGCTCAATGGAGGCCGGCTCTTTAGAAAACACAGGGCTGCGCTGTCACTTTCTGGCTGTTTTGATCTCTCCTAAATACCATAATTAATCCAATCGCAACAGGAAAAACAACAGCGAAAGAATGTTAAATCTGGTTCAATCCGCCCTCTAAGCTGACATCCGTAGTAAATACGACACATTTGCATGTATTTATCATGTAACGTGCTATGAAAGGGCTGCCAGCCGCCCAGCTTAGTCCCGCCATTTGGGGAAGTTCAAGTCTCAGTGCCTACCAGTCATTTCCAATTTTACTTCTTGTAAAACATTATTCATACCCAACCTTACTGCATCCCATGGAGTGCCCAAATGTAATTGTTTTTTAAGCGATTAAATCCATTGAGCTTTTTACGATAAAGTTTGTATAACCAAAGCTGACCATTAGAAGGCCTTTGGTGTTTTATTGGTATTGCTCTCGAAATCTGGACTCGGAAATTTTGCTCATTCAATTTTATTCTCTCACTTAAGCTCATAGGTGTGCGCAGCCTATTGCATTAGGGTGTGCACCCCAAAGCTCCAACACATATGTGTTTAACTACTTCCCACCTGGCCACTGTACATATACGGCCGGGTGGGCGCTCTCTACCTTCTGAGTGGACGTTCAGGAACGTCCCTCAGAAGGAGGGGGAACGCGCGCGCGCGTTCCCGCGCAGCGGCGCGACCCCGATGCACTCGTGTCACCCGGACACAGTGCATCTCGATTCGGCAGGAGGGCTCTGTGATTGGCCCTCCTGATCACATGACGGCTGTGTCCAATCACAGCCGTCATGTGATGTAAACAGAAAGCTGGTTGCTAGGTAATCAGCTCTCCTCTCCTCACACAGAAGTCGTCGGTGAGGAGAGGAGAGCGGATCGCTGCAGCCTGGCTGGTGATCAGTGAGTATGAGCTGTTTTTTTCAGCTTTTTACTCACTGATCACCAGTCTAGTGTCACCCCACACAGTATAAACACTCAAAGTAAACAAACATGTCCCCACTCACACATGTCCCCACACACACATGTCCCCACACACACATGTCCCCACATAGTAAAAACACCTGTCCCCCACATATATGACAGTAAAATCATATGTCCCAATGATCATTTGCGTACATATGTCCGTGATCACACAAACCAATTATTATACACCTAACAAGATTTTTTTTACCAAAAACATGTAGTAGAATACATTTTGGCTTAAATTTATGACAAAATTCAATTTGATTGGATTTTTTTAAAAATAGAAAGACGAAAATATTTTTTTTTTTCCAATTTCTGCTCATTTTTCGCTTATATCGCAAAAAATAAAAAAACGTAGTCGTGAATAAATACCACCAAAAGCAAGCTCTATTTGTGTGAACAAAATGATAATAATTTCATTTGGGTACAGCGTAGCATGACCGCGCAATTGTCATTGAAAATGCGAGAGCGCTGAAAGCTGAAAATTGGTCTGGGAAGGAAGGGGGCTAAATTGCCCAGTATTGATGTGGTTAACATATTTACCGGCCTCTTCCCCACTCTCCATCCCGAAGCAGTGGGAGGAAGGGGGAGCAAGGGAGCACACAGGGGGACCCGGCAAGCAGAAAGAAGAGGAACAGGGACAGGAGGGGTGGCATATATTGGTACCGATCCCCTGTATCTTCCTCCTGTGTAAGCTGTATGTTGATGAGAGGGAGAGGAGGAGAAGCCTGCTTTCAGCTGCTGCAGGAGGAAAATACCGATCGGTTCCACTTAATTCCACCCCACCGCTTTTCCTGTCCAGGCTCTGAGGGTCGGCAAGGAAGGATTGTGGTTCAATGACAATCAGGTGACAGGTTGCCAACCCCAGGATTAGGGTGTGCCCAGGCACACCTGGCACACCCCTTGCGCACGCCTATGCTTAAGCTAAAGGGCCAGCAGTGCTAAGTCCCTTCGTAGTAGTAGTTATAAAGAACCATTCCATTTTTGTTATATTAGATACTCGTGGAAGAGATTCCTAGGCTGTCCATGTCTTCCTCTTTCTGAAAATGCTGGTTGCCTGGCTGTCATTATGGTCCTGTTACTGTAAGTGATTGACACAGATTTAGATCTCCCGCTCTCCATGCTTGGTTTGGACCTTTAGCAACTGAGGCTTTGAAGCCAAAAGATCAGGTAACCGATATTCCTAGAAGATGGTCAGCAATGGCGTTCTATGTGTTTCTTACATGACAGGTTACCTTTAATGGATTTGGTTTAAAAGTTTATTTAGATATTGTATTTAAAATTATACCATAAAAATTATAGTAAAATATAACATATACTATAGAAAGAAACTCTTTGTGGCTCAATGACATGCATTGTTCCAAGTGAATATAAACGGCACTCTCAGTGATGTCACCGCTCTCTAGTGAATGGATAGGCTTTATTCTCAGTGATGTCACTGCTCTCTAGTGAACTGATAGGCTTCATTCTCAGTGATGTCACAGGTTTCTAGTGAATTGATAGGCTTCATTCTCAGTGATGTCTCCGCTCTCTAATGAATGGATAGGCTGCATTCTCAGTGATGTCACCTCTCTCTAGTGAATGGATAGGCTGCATTCTCAGTGATGTCACCGCTCTCTAGTGAATTGATAGGCTGCATTCTCAGTGATGTCACCGCTCTCTAGTGAATGGATAGGCTGCATTCTCAGTGATGTCACTGCTCTCTATTGAATTGATAGGCTGCATTCTCAGTGATGTCTACGTTCCCTAGTAAACGGATAGGCTGCATTCTCAGTGATGTCAACGCTCTCTAGTGAATGGATAGGCTGCATTCTCAGTGATGTCAACGCTCCCTAGTAAACGGATAGGCTTCATTCTCAGTGATGTCACCGCTCTCTAGTGAATGGATAGGCTGCATTCTCAGTGATGTCACCGCTCTCTAGTGAATGGATAGGCTGCATTCTCAGTGATGTCTCTGCTCTCTAGTGATTGGATAGGCTGCATTCTTAGTGATGTCACCGCTCTCTAGTGAACTGATAGGCTTCATTCTCAGTGATGTCTCCGCTCTCTAGTGATTGGATAGGCTGCATTCTCAGTGATGTCTCTGCTCTCTAGTGATTGGATAGGCTGCATTCTTAGTGATGTCACCGCTCTCTAGTGAACTGATAGGCTGCATTCTCAGTGATGTCTCCGTTCTCTAGTGAATGGATAGGCTGCATTCTTAGTAATGTCAACGCTCCCTAGTAAATGGATAGGCTGCATTCTCAGTGATGTCACCGCTCTCTAGTGAATGGATAGGCTGCATTATTCTCAGGCCTCTTGCTGTTCCCATCAGCTGTGGAATAACTAGTCTTCTCAGGCTCCTTTTTCTGGCTCTAGGATTACTCTTTGGATTGCTGCCTAAACTGGACCTCAGATTGTTAGCTGGACTATGCTGGCCCACTACCTGCCCTGAACTTGGACTCTCTCAGGATTTCCCTACCAGACACTATCTACCGTCTGACCAGCCTAGGGACTACAGGTCCCCTTCCTTGTCTCAGTCGCTCAGTCCCGGTGCCATCTGGCCAAGAACTAAAGCATAATTTCCAAAGACCTGGGAGCAATCATGTACCAGTGGACCTGCTTGCCTTAATGGGACAGGGCTGCTATAGGGAGAAGAAGCACCAGCCAGCCATAGTTCCTGACCTCGGCATCGGGCTGTGCCTTTACAATGGGCTTCAGATTCAGAAATGAGAAATTCATGGGCAAAGTTACCGACTTTGGCTTACTTCCGAGAAGCTTCAATCTGCTTGTTTAGAGCTGCTTTGAGTTGCTTTGGCCTTCATTTTGACTTATATGGAAAGAAACGCGGAGCAGATGTCAATGAATGCTTGTCTGTGCAAACCCTCATATCTCCTTATATTCTAACCAGTTGAAGCATGTGGCTCCATAAAATATCCTGCTGGTTTCGAAATTGGATAATCCGGTGACTGAATCCTACAACGGTTTGTCTTTTCCTGTGGTTTAGCATATTCTGCCTTTCAGCTTTGGCTGCCTTTTGTTCAGATACTATCAATGTACTGAGTGTAATCAATTTCCGACACCTCGGCTGTCTACAGATTGGAAGTGTTATATTTGATACAGGTTGCAATTTACTCATGTATATTGGGCCACCTAAAACAATGTTGCAATTTTTTTCCCCCTCATAATCTCTGGAAATGGAATTGTCACACTGGGGTTGATTTATGGCCGGGACCCGCCGAGTGGTGGAGCGAGTTACAGGAGAGAGCTCTGTGTAGGTAAAAAACACAGAGCTCTCTTCTGACCAGTGGTGGCTGATGGGTTCTTCTTTTGGGGGGGGTGACAAACAAAGAACACCCCCTCCCCGGCGGCGTGGCTCGGCACTGAAACCCCCCCCCGGGCGGTCCGGCACTTACCCGCGGGGCTGTGGTGTCCTCTCCTGGCCGTGGCTGCTCCGGTGTCTGCTCCTCCAGTGGCTTCCTCTGCCGTGTGTGTGTCTCCTCTTCCGCCAAAGCACTAGGCATCCAATAGGATCACCTGACGCTTTGGCCTCCTGATTGATGGGGAGAAGATTTAGTCTGTAAATAGCGAAAATTCATTCGCTATGGTCACACAACTGGGTGGCCTCGGAGCGCAATGCTCTGCGCTCCGAGACCACCCTTTTTTTTAAGCCTATTAGAGCCTCTGGCTCTAATCAGGTGCTTCAAAAAAAACACCCCCCCCCCCCTTTGCATTGGAATCCATGGTCCGGCGCCACTGATATGTAGATCAGGGGGGCGGGTGCATGGATAGGGGAGGCGGCGCCCGTGTGCCCTCTATGGACGGTCCGCCACTGCTTCTGACAGTGGCGATGTGCCGGTTTTTGCCTCCCTGCTAAGCAGGGGATAAAAACGGCACGTTGCTTAGCAAAAGCACCACACAGTAAACACTTTACACATCGTTAGGCACACATTTAACCCTTTGATTGCCCCAGACATTAACCCCTTTCCCAGCCAGTGTGTGAGTACAGTGACAGTGTATGGTATAGGAAGGGGGTGAAAGTGCCCGGTCACTGTATTAGTGTCACTGGTGATGCCAGTGGCAGTTAGCCAGTTCCCACAAAGTGTCAGTTACTGTCATATTGCCCGCCGCAGTATCGCAGTCCCGCAGTCCCGCTATAAGTTGCTGATCACCTCCATTACTAGTATAAAAAAATAAAATAAAATAAAATCCAGTATATATACCATGTAGGCACTACAAGGTTGATTTACTAAAGGCAAATAGACTGTGCAGTTGCTCTAGGACTGAGTAAATAACCAGTCACGTGCAAGGAAAATAAAAAAAACCTGCATTTTTGCTTGCACATGATTGGATGATGGAAGTCAGCAGAGTTTCTGATCATTTACTAAGCTCTGGAGCAACTGCAAAGTGCACAGTCTGTTTGCCTTTAGTAAATCAACCCCAATAACTTTCACACAAACCAATCACTATATACTTATTGTTTGTTTTTGTTTTTTTTTGTTTTTTTTTACCAAATACATGTAGCAGAATACATTTTGGCTAAAATCTATGAAGAAATTTGATTTTGTTAATTTGTTTATAGCAGAAAGTAAAAAATACCTATACTTTTTTAAATCCATGCTTTTTTTTGATTTAGGGTCCTTTCACACGGGGCGGATCCGTGCAGATCCGCCCCGTGAAGCTCCGCTTGCTCAGCGGGGATCGCTCCGTTGATCCGCGCTGAGCCGACGGATGACTGGGCGGTCCCCGCACACTGTGCAGGGACCGCCCTGTCAGAGCGTCGCTCTCCCCTATGGGGAATCGGATGACGACGGACCGTAGAGTCCGTTGTCATCCGATCCGCTCCGCCGACGGAAGGAAAAATAGGGTTTTCCTCCGTCACACTTTGGCGGAGCGGAGCGGAGCGGATGTCAGCGGACATGTCTCCGCTGACATCCGTGGCTCCATAGGGGTACATGGAGGATCCGTTTCAGGTCCGCCTAAAAAACTGACAGGCGGACCTGAACGGACCTCCGTGTGAAAGGGGCCTTATAGCGCAAAAAAAAAAAAGAACAGTGGTGATCAAATACCACCAAAAGAAAGCTCTATTTGAGTGAAAAAAATGATATAAATTTTATTTGTGGACAGCGTTGCATGACTGCGTAATTACCAGTTAAAGTAGCGCAGTGCTGAATAGCAAAAAATAGCTAAATACTTACCTATTTTTAATCACCCCCGGTGTGGTCATGTGATCCTGCAGTGCTCAACAATGTCTCCGAATTCCAGCGGCTGTGACGTCATAGGCTCCCATATGACCTCATAGGCTCCCATAGCCCAGCCTCTGTTGGCGCCCCCTCCTCTTCCCTGCAGCAGCTGCTCATTGACACCTGAGAGCTGGATCTGCAGGATCACATGACAGAAGCAAATTAATATTAGGTAAGCACACAGATTTTATTTTTATACAGGGTAGGCAGGATAGGAAAATTTTTAACCCCTTGGCAAATATGCGGCCTCTCAAGGTGGGTGGACCTTGGCGCATAGTGGCCACATATTTGTGTGAATTGGTGGTATACAGCTGTGCCGAGATCGCTCACCCAGCACGCTTCCGGCACAGTTACCGGGTGCTAACGGGAAGCTCAGGATCACTGCTTGCGATTGGGAGCTTTCTGATCATGTGACTGCCATGACAGCCAATCATGGCGGGCACATGACCATAAACCCCCACCCTGCCTCTCGGCATCCTAAATCCCTTAACCGATTCCTGCCCGCGTGAAAGCTGAAAGACGGGTACAGCGTGGGCTTAATTTGCCAATAGGGCGTACATGGACATCCTCCTGGGCAGTGCGCTCTGTGATCACTGATTTCTTTCACATCATCACAGCGGCTCTTTACCACGTGATCAGCTGTGTGCAATGACAGCTGATCACGGAAGTAAACGCAAGCTGGTTATTGGCTTTTCTTTCCTCACGCTGACAGTGTGAGGAAAGAAAAGGAGAGCTGATGACCGGCTTGTGTTGGGACATCTACACTGATTATCAGTGTCCTGATTATCAGTGCAGTCTTAACAGTGCCCACCAGTGCTGCCTTCCAGTGCCCACCAGTGCTGCCAATCAGTGCCTATCAGTGCTGCCTACCAGTGCCACCTATCAGAGCCCATAAGTACCACCTATCAGTGCCCATCAGTGCCACCTATTAGTAACCATCAGTGCCTCCCCATCAGTGCCCACCAGTGCCGCCTCATCAGTGCCCATTCGTACCGCCTATCAGTGCCACCTATCAGTGCCCTTCAGTGAAACCTCAGTGCAGCCTATCAGTGCAGCCTATCAGTAACGATCAGTGCCCACCAGTATCGTCTATCAGTGACCATCAGTGCCACCAATTAGTGCCACCTATCAGTGCCCTTCAGTGACACCTATCAGTATCTCCTCATCAGTGCCACCTCATCAGCGCACATCAGTGAAGGAGGAAAATTACCTGTTTGCAAAATATTATAACAAACTATATAACATTTTTGTTTTGTTTGTTTTTTCAAAAATTTCAGACTTTTATCTCTTAGCAAAAAATAAAAAACCCCAGTGGTGAATAAATAAAATACCACCAAAGGAAAGCTCTTTTTGTGCGAAATAAATGATAAAAATGTCATATGCGTACAGTGTTACATGACCGCGCAATTGTCATTCAAAGTGTGACAGCGCTGAAAATTGGCCTGGGCAGGAAGGGGGTGAAAGTGCCCGGTGGGCAAGTGGTTAAAGAGGCACCGGCACAAAGGGGTTATGAAAAGTTAGTTAGTTATTTCTCCACTTTAAGTGTGGTATTTTATAATAATATAAATAAAATGAAATAATGGGGGGGGGGGGGGTGTCATTTGAAGAGGGTGAAGGTGGCGCTTTAACGCAGCTGCACGCCGCTGGCTTGTTGTCTTCTTCAAGGAATCCTCCTGATGGTGGTTACCATGGCAGATGAAAAGTAGCATTTCTTTCCTTATTCCCATTGTCTTTGTTACAATGTTTTTTTTTTTGGCTGGCTGAGCCGGGGCCTCGCTGCAATCCCTAAAAGGCTCAGTCGCAGGGAACAGCTGTGGCAGCAGACAGCAAAGTCCCAACTCTCCGGCCCCCCTAGAGCTCTCCGCAGAGGGGGGGGGGTGGGGGGAATCTCCTAGTCTTCCATTATACACCGCCGCGGCCTGCGTCCCGCTGGGTATAATTAATGGTTTGCCCTTCCTGGTATGCCTGTCTGTCTTTACTTGAAGTGCACAAATGGGATCAGACCTACTTGGGAGAACGAGGCATTTTAGGAAATGATGTTTGGATTATTAATCATGCTTGTGGCCGGCTAAGGAGCCATTGTGCGCGTTTATTCACCGCCGGATTAGGGAATGCAATTTTATATTTATTTATTTTTTGCTTCCACCCCTCGTCTTGTTACTTGCTTTACTCGTCGAGGGAGGTTACCATCAGAAAATAAATGGGCTGTTTTATTGGCGAACAAAGAGTTAGGCAGCGCTGAATATTTTATAAAGCCGCTCTCGCATGTTGTTTTAATGCTCTGTAACCATTTTCGTATTAGACGCCAAAGCGCTGTGCGAAATTATATTAAACCGTCACTTATACTCTGCTATTGTTTGACTAAAAAAAAGAAAAAAAAAAAAAACTTGTGCGGTCGTATAGCTTAATGTACGCTGGCGATGTCACGCGGTTGGCGTCAGAAAGGCTAATTAATCAGTATCAGAGAACAGGAATCCCTATCCGGCCCATTCCCGGAGCCACATCATTTGAAACCCTTGCAAGCTTGCTATATCCTTAGGATCCTATTGGTAAATTAAGGATAAGACAATGCTGTGTTATATTATATGGTATGTTTTATTGACGTCTGCATGGGCATCTAAATTCAAAGTGGTCTTCCTGCTTTATTGCTGCTTTCTGTATTCTAGATGGTTTAAGAAGAGGTGGACCCAATATTTTAAAATAGATTTAGAAGCCAGACAATTAATTGTATATATACAGCATGTAGCCACTCACAGGCTCTCTGCAAGCATAGATGGCACCGCTCTATCTAGTTGAAATAACACAAAGCATACAGCAAATGCTGGGCTTTCTTCGAGGAAAGTCCAACATGTTTTGGAAACACAGTGTCATTGGTGCACCCTGCAATACCCGCTTGCCGACCATATACTGCAGATATATGGCGACAAGGCGGCGCTCCTGGGTCTGGGACGCGAGCGCCGCCGGCAGCCCGCTCCCGCTGTGATTAGACACATTAGGAGCTGATTGGCTGGTACGGTGGACTCTGTGTCCGCAGGCACCCGCCTATGCTTCAGTACACTGACAGAACGGTGGTCTGCCTATGTAAACAAGGAAGATCGCCGTTGTGTCACTACAGAAGACATGGTTCCTGGGGCTAAGAAGAAACATCAATCTATGCCTTCTCCTAGTACAAGCACCTCCCCCACAGTAGGAAAACACTGGCTAGGCACACAGTTTACCCTTTTCTCGCCCCTGATGTTAACCCCTTCCCAGCCAGTGTCATTAGCAGTGGCGGCTGGTGCTAAACTTATTGGGGGAGACGGCAAACAAAACCCCCCCTACAGGTCTGCACTCAGCCCCTCCACGGTGATGGTCCCCCCGCACTCAGCACCTCCATGGTGACGGTCCCCCCCGCACTTAGCCCCTCCACGGTGATGCCCCAGGACTCAGCCCCTCCACAGTGACGGTCCCCCCGCACTCAGCCTCTCCGCGGTGACGGTCCCCCCCGCATTCAGCCCCCCACGGTGACGGTCCCCCCACACTCAGCTCCTCCACGGTGACGGTTCCCCCCGCACTCAGTCCCTCCACGGTGATGGTCCCCCCGCACTCAGCCCCTCCACGGTGACAGTCCCCCCGCACTCAGCTCCTCCACGGTGATGGTCCCTCCGCACTTAGCCCCTCCACAATGACGGTCCCCCTGCACTCAGTCCCTAAACAGTGACGGTCCCCCCGCACTCAGCCCCTCCACAGTGATGTTCCCCCCGCACTAAGCCCCTCCACGGTGACAGCCCCCCCTGCACTCAGCCCTCCACGATGAAGGTCCCCCCGCACTCAGCCCCTCCACAGTGACTGTCCCCCCGCTACTCCATGGTGAGGGTCCCCCGTAGTTAAGCCCCTTCATGGTGATGGTCCCTCCGCACTCAGCCCCTCCACGGTGACAGGCCCCTGGCACTCAGCCCCCCCCACGGTTATGGTCCCCCCACAATCAGCCCCTCTACGGTGACAGTCCCCCTGCACCTCCTTGGCTTCTCCTCCTGGCCAACCCGATCTGTCTCCTGTCCTGATTGGCCCCTCCACGGTGACGGCTTCCCCGCACTCAGCCCTTTCACTGTGACAGCACCCCCGCACTCAGCCTCTCCACGGTGACAGTCCCCTCGCACTCAGCCCCTCCACGGTGACAGTCCCCCCGCACTCAGCCCCTCCACAGTGACGGTCCCCCTGCACTCAGCCCCTCCACAGTGACGGGCCCCTCCGCACTCAGCCCCTCCACGGTGACAGGCCCCTGGCACTCAGCCCCCCACGGTTATGGTCCCCCCGCAATCAGCCCCTCCACGGTGACAGTCCCCCTGCACCTCCTTGGCTTCTCCTCCCGGCCAACCCAATCCGTCTCCTGTCCTGATTGGCCGGGAGGAGATGCTGGAAGACAATAGAAAACATTGATTCGCTAATGTCACAAGTGGGTGGGTTCGGGCCCAACCTTTTTCAAGCCAATTAGAGCCTTAGGGTCTAATCATGTGACTTAAAAAAAAACCTCATACAAACGTATGAGTCCCGTGCCCCGCATGCATCACTGCATGCAAACTAGGGGGGCGCCCATGTGCCCCTATCGGACCGGCCGCTCCTGGTCGTCAGTACAGTGACAGTGTATATTTTTAGCACTGATCACTGATTTAGTGTCACTCGTCCCCAAAAAGTTTCAGTTAGTGTCCTGACTGTCCGCCGCAATATCGTAGTCCCACTATGAGTCGTTGATCGCTGCCATTACTAGACAATAAAATGTATATAAAAAAAAAAATCTCCCATAGTTTGTGGACGCTATAACTTTTGCGCAAACCAATCAATATACACTTATTGGGATTTTTTTTTTATACCCAAAACATGTAGCAGAAAACATATTTGCCTAAATTGATGAAACAAATAGATTTTTTACATTTTTTATTTGATGTGTTTTATAGCAGAAAGTAAAAAAATATATATATATTTTTTTGTTTTTTTAAATTGTCACTATTTTTTTGTTTATAGCGCAAAAAGTGCAGAGGTGATCAAATACCACCAAAATAAAGCTCTATTTGTGGGGGAAAAAAGGACATAAAGTTTGTTTAGGTAAATCATTGCACGACTGCGCAATTATCAGTTAAAATAATGCTGTGTCGTATCGCCCCAAAAAATTGCCTCCTCGTGAAGGGGGGATAAACCTTCCGGAGCTGAAGTTAAATGTTTAGAAAATTACGATTTTTTTTTTTTTTTTACAAATAAGAAATCATTTTTTTTTTAAATGATATCAAAATATGAAATATCAGCTGATAACCTTAAAAAAATAATTCTCCTTGGGTAGTTCAGTTGCAGACATCAGAAGGAGAAGCATCCAAATAACAGCGTACCGGAATGATCCTTTTATCCCTCTTTTCAGCTTGACTTGTCCAAACTACAAATCATGTGAAATAAGAGAGACCCAGTAACATAATAGTGCTCATAGTCACTGCCCGGAGGCACACACAAGTTTCGGTGACGTGGGAACCAGGAAGAGTTTTTTAACCGCTGCTTCTCCAAAATGTAATAATGTCATTCACGGAGGAAGGATTCTTTTATACAAAGTTACCATACAGAAAAACATTGTTACAAAAATGATAAAAAAATTAAATTCTTGCAATGTGAACTCCCTTTTCAGTGGGTACATATTTTTAGTCATAAGTGTATCACTTACTTTAGTGTTTCTAACCCAACATGACGTGTTTGGGGTTTCCCCCGGGGTGTCAGGACCCAGTTGGCCCCGGATTTGGATCAACGGACTAGTCACCAGTACTGATGTAGGTTGGTGCACACGGTGTCATTTGCTGCTATGGTGTTGGCAGATGGCCCACCTACAGCACGGCAACTCATGATCCTGATCTAGGGCAGACGGCATGCAGGGACATCCCCAGCGTTCAGGAAAGGCTCCTCCAGACCTGCTCCCCCTCCCACCCTCCGCCGTCCTGCTGGAGCCAAAATGTGGGGCTCTGATGTGAAGAGGGGACTGGGTGATTAGGGTGCTCTGTGACTCAGAGGCTGTGTGATGGGGTATGTTATTGGATTTAGGGGGCTTTGTGATGGGGGGGACTCTGTTATGATGAGAAGTCTTGGTGATGGGGGGATTTGATGTGATGGTGGGACTCTGACCACTAGGGAGTACTGTGATGTGATGGGGGGACTTTTGGTGTGAAGAGGTGACTCTGATGTGATGGTGGGACTCATCCCTTTTAGAGTGCCCTCTTACATTAGGGTTCCTATCAGATGGCCCCATCACATCAGGTGTCCCCATCAGAGTGCCCCCCTTATATCAGGTTTCCCCATCAGAGTGCCCCCCTTATATCAGGTTTTAATATCAGATTGCCCGCCCTTAGATCAGGTGTTCACATCAGAGTGCCCCCTTACATCAGGTGTCCCCATCAAAGTGCTCCCCTACATCAGGTGTCCCCATTTAGAGTGCCCCTTCAATCAGGTGTCTCCATCAGAGTGTCCCCCTTACATTAGGTTTCCCCATTAGTATGCCCCTTACAGCAGGTGTCGCCATTACAATGCCCCCTTACATCAGGGTTCCCCATTAGCGTGCCCCCTTACTTCAGGTGTCCCTATCAGAATGCCCCCTTACTATCAGGTGACCCCATCAGAAGGCCCCCCCTTACATCAGGTGTCCCCATCAGACTGACCTTTATATCAGGTGACCCCATCAGAAGGCCCCCCTTACCTCAGGTGTCCTCATAACAATGCCCCCTTACATAGGTGTCCCTATTAGAGTGCCCCCTTACATCAGGTGCCCCAATCAGAGTGGCCCTTTATATCAGGTGTCCCCATCAGAGTGCCCCCTTACATCAGGCATCCCCATCAGAGCGCCATTTATATCAGCTGTCCCCATCACAATGCCCCCTTACATCCGGTGTCCCTATCAGAATTACCCCATACATCAGGTGTCCCAATCAGAGTGCCCCCATACATCAGGTTTCCGCATCAGAGTGCTTCTTTACATCAGGTGTCCCCATCAGAGTGCCCCCTTACATCAGGTGCCCCAATCAGAGTGGCCCCATACATCAGGTGTCCACATCAGAGTGCCCCCATACATTAGGTGTCCACATCAGAGTGCCCCCATACATCAGGTTTCCACATCAGAGTGCCCCTTATATCAGGTGTCCCCATCACAATGTCCCCTTACATCAGGTGTCCCTATCAAAATGCCCCTTATATCAGGTGTCCCCATCAGAGTGCCCCCTTACATCAGGTGCCCCAATCAGAGTGGCCCTTTACATCAGGAGCCCCAATCAGAGTGGCCCTTTACATCAGGTTTCAGAGTGCCCCCATACATCAGGTTTCCACATCAGAGTGCCCCCATACATCAGGTTTCAACATCAGAGTGCCCCTTTACATCAGGTGTCCCTATCAGAGTGCCCCTTATATCAGGTGACCCTATCAGAGTGCCCCCTTACATCAGGTGCCCCAATCAGAGTGGCCCTTTACATCAGGTTTCCACATCAGAGTGCCCCCATACATTAGGTTTCAACATCAGAGTGCCCCTTTACATCAGGTGTCCCCATCAGAGTGCCCCTTATATCAGGTGTCCCCATTACAATGCCCCCATACATCAGGTGTCCCCATCAGAGCGCCCCTTTACATCAGGTGTCCCAATCAGAGTGCCCCCTTACATCAGGTTTCCGCATCAGAGTGCTTCTTTACATCAGGTGTCCCCATCAGAGTGCCCCTTATATCAGGTGCCCCCATCACAATGCCCCCATACATCAGATGTCCCTATCAGAATGCCCCCTTACATCAGGTATCCTCATCAGAGTGCCCCCATACATCAGGTGTCCCCATCAGAGTGCCTCTTATATCAGGTGTCCCCATCACAATGCCCCCTTACATCATGTGTCCTCATCAGAGTGCCCCCTTACATCAGGTGTCCCTATCAGAATGCCCCCGTACATCAGGTGTTCCCATCAGAGTGCCCCCATACATCAGATTTCCGCATCACAATGCCCCCTTACATCAGAGTCTGCCTCAAAGATTCCCCTTTTATCGGTGTCCCCATTGGAGTCCCCCCTTACATTAAAGTCCTCATCAAAGTCCTGCTTACATTGAAGTCCTCCTTACATGAGAGTCCCCCTTACATCATGTGTGTGCATAGTTGACGTTCCTCTCTTTCAATGGATGGAGAGAAGGCTTTCGGCATTGACACATTGGTGGGATGTGTGTGCGTAGTTGACGTTCCTCTCTGTCATTGGATGGGGAGAGGGCTTTCGGCATTGACACTTTGGTGGGATGTGTGTGCGTAGTTGACGTTCCTCTCTGTCAATGGATGGAGAGAAGGCTTTCGGCATTGACACTTTGGTGGGATGTGTGTGCGTAGTTGACGTTCCTCTCTGTCAATGGATGGAGAGAAGGCTTTCGGCATTGACACTTTGCTGGGATGTGTGTGCATAGTTGACGTTCCTCTCTGTCAATGGATGGGGAGAAGGCTTTTGGGATTGACACTTTGGTGGGCTGTGTGTGCGGAGTTGACGTTCCCCTCTGTCAATGGATGGGGAGAAGGCTTTCGGCACTGACACTTTGCTGGGATGTGTGTGCGTAGTTGACGTTCCCCTCTGTCAATGGATGGGGAGAAGGCTTTCGGCATTGACACTTTGCTGGGATGTGTGTGCGTAGTTGACGTTCCTCTCTTTCAATGGATGGGGAGAAGTCTTTCGGCATGGGCACTTTTGTGGGATGTGTGTGCGTAGTTGACGTTCCTCTCTGTCAATGGATGGGGAGAAGTCTTTTGGCATGAACACTTTGGTGGACTGTGTGTGTGGAGTTGACGTTCCTCTCTTTCAATGGATAGGGAGAAGTCTTTCGGCATTGACACTTTGGTGGACTGTGTGTGCAGAGTTGATGTTCCTCTCTGTCAATGGATGGGGAGAAGTCTTTCGGCATGAACACTTTGGTGGACTGTGTATGTGGAGTTGACGTTCCTCTCTTTCAATGGATGGGGAGAAGTCTTTCGGCATGGGCACTTTGGTGGACTGTGTGTGCGTAGTTGACGTTCCTCTCTGTCAATGGATGTGGAGAAGGTTTTCGGCATAAACAATGGTGGACTGTGTATGTGGAGTTGACGTTCCTCTCTGTCAATGGATGGGGAGAAGTCTTTCGGCATGAACACTTTGGTGGGCTGTGTGTGTGGAGTTGACGTTCCTCTCTTTCAATGGATGGGGAGAAGTCTTTCGGCATGAACACTTTGGTGGACTGTGTGTGTAGAGTTCACGTTGCTCTCTGTCAATAGATGGGGAGTTTTTCGGCATTGACACTTTGGTGGACTGTGTGTGCGGAGTTGACGTTCCTCTCTGTCAATGGATGGGGAGAAGTCTTTCGGCATGAACACTTTGGTGGACTGTGTGTGTGGAGTTCACGTTGCTCTCTGTCAATGGATGGGGAGAAGTCTTTCGGCATGGGCACTTTGGTGGGATGTGTGTGCGGAGTTGACGTTCCTCTCTGTCAATGGATGGGGAGAAGTCTTTCGGCATGAACACTTTGGTGGGCTGTGTGTGTGGAGTTGACGTTCCTCTCTTTCAATGGATGGGGAGAAGTCTTTCGGCATGAACACTTTGGTGGACTGTGTGTGTAGAGTTCACGTTGCTCTCTGTCAATAGATGGGGAGTTTTTCGGCATTGACACTTTGGTGGACTGTGTGTGCGGAGTTGACGTTCCTCTCTGTCAATGGATGGGGAGAAGTCTTTCGGCATGAACACTTTGGTGGACTGTGTGTGTGGAGTTCACGTTGCTCTCTGTCAATGGATGGGGAGAAGTCTTTCGGCATGGGCACTTTGGTGGGATGTGTGTGCGGAGTTGACGTTCCTCTCTGTCAATGGATGGGGAGAAGTCTTTCGGCATGAACACTTTGGTGGACTGTGTATGTGGAGTTCACGTTGCTCTCTGTCAATGGATGGGGAGAAGTCTTTCGGCATGGGCACTTTGGTGGGATGTGTGTGCGTAGTTGACGTTCCTCTCTTTCAATGGATGGAGAGAAGGCTTTCGGCATTGACACTTTGCTGGGATGTGTGTGCGTAGTTGACGTTCCTCTCTGTCAATGGATGGGGAGAAGGCTTTCGGCATTGACACTTTGGTGGGATGTGTGTGCGTAGTTGACGTTCCTCTCTTTCAATGGATGGAGAGAAGGCTTTCGGCATTGACACTTTGCTGGGATGTGTGTGCATAGTTGACGTTCCTCTCTGTCAATGGATGGGGAGAAGGCTTTTGGGATTGACACTTTGGTGGGCTGTGCGTGCAAAGTTGACGTTACTCTCTGTTAATGGATGGAGAGAAGTCTTTCATCATGAACACTTTGGTGGACTGTGTGTGTGTGTGTGTGTGTGGCGTTGACGTTCCTCTCTATCAATGGATGGGGAGAAGGTGATAGTTTGTAGTCTGGGGGAAACACATCATTAAGGATGCTTCCTCTGGTTTTGTCTGAAGGATAAAGAAAGAGACAGGAAAAGTGATGAAATGATTTAAAGCCACCATGGAAGAGCCTGGCGTCTCAGGCGGTTGTTCCCATGGTAACTCAAAGAACTTAATTTGGATGCTCGACACCGGTCAGTGACTTTGTGGTGATTAGTTGGCTTGCCTTGGGGGAATTTGACTGTTTTTATCCCATAGTTTTGTTTCTCTTTGGTCCTTTTTGGTTTTTTTCACGTAGATGAGAAAGTGATATTGTGTGGAGCACAAAAAGGCTGCCGATGGCTAAGTAAACAGACACCCTGGAATTGAATAATTAGACATAGACCGGCTCATCTTATGTATTAAAGAGAACTTGAATAGTGGAAGCTTTACCCAAAGAAAATAGGCAGAGGGAACAGGACTAGTCATCAGTATTGTCCATAGGCTCACTACAGTCAAACTTTTCCCCATTGTTAATTTACAAAACTGTCTTTGTGGTAGACATCCATCTTGATAGAGGAGCAGGGCTTTGCTTCTGTGATAACTGGTGAACTGATGACGGTGGTGCAGGCATATCCATTAAACATCAGGAGAGGTTCAGAAGGCACATATCCTCAAAGTGATTGAGGAAAAAGTGGGGAGATGCTTGCAGTGTAGGTAGTCAGTTATGCCTTCCCCTCCAACAAGGAAAACTGTGAGTTTCATTGGGGTGATATCACCTATCACGCTGAATCTCATGAGACTAGCAGTCAGAGGGAGCTGTGATCAGTGGTCTCCAAACTGTGGCCTAAGGGCCGAGTGTGGCTCTTGTCTTACCTTTAGGTGGCCCTATTCCTTTTATTAATTCAAGGCAATATTTTCTCCTACTGACACAAAGGATAAGGCACCATTCTTTCCACCAACTCCCAACAGTGGGGCAAAATTCCTCTCATTGACGACAACAGTGGGGCCTATTCCTTCCACTGACACCAACGATGAGCCATACTTCTTTCCAATGATATAAACATTGGAACTCCATTCCTACCACTGACATCAAAGATGGAACACTATTCCTGCCACTGGCACCAATGATGGGGCACTTTTCCTTCCACTGATGCCAATTAAGTGGCACTATTTCTCCCACTGATTCGAATGAAGGGGCACTAATTCTCCCACTGATGCCAATGAAGGGGCACTATACCTCCCACTAATACCAATGATGGGGCACTATTTCTCCCACTAATGCCAATGAAGGGGCACTATACCTCCCACTAATACCAATGATGGGGCACTATTTCTCACACTGATGCCAAGGAAGGGGCACTATTTCTCCCACTGATTCCAATGAATGGGGCACTATTTCTCCAACTGATGCCAATGAAGGGGCACTATTTCTCACACTAATACCAGCTATAACCTATACTCCCTTTCACTGATATAAACATTGGAACCAGTGGCAGCTGGTGCTCCTTCGGTTGGGGGTGGGGGGGCAACAGACGGACCTGACCACGGAACCCCCCCTAAGTCGCCGGGTCAAGAGGCCCCATTAGCCCTGCACTTACCCTGTGCAGGTCACGGCTCAGCAGACACACACAGGGAAGGTGCACCTTGGATGTAGAGTGAGAAGCTCACTCTGCACTTTTGTCTATGGATGGGATGATCAAAGCAGGCTAGGCTGCTATCTCGGGATGACACTGCCTTACCTGCAGGCTCTGGGTTCTCCTCCTTCTCCCGTTTAGCTCCTCATCTCCGGAGCCAGGTGCTGTGCTGGGCTTGCTCTCCCCCGCGCTTGAATTCAATGTCGGTGGCAGCTTCCCCATCCATCTTCTCTGTGTCCCGACCTCTGTGTTCCCCCTCCGTCCTCTCCTCCTGGCCAATAGGGTCTTAGGATTCCCGGCCACTAGGGTCTCAGGAGCCGCTTCTTTGGAAGACATTAGCGAATATTAATTTGCTAATGTCCCACAACAGGGTGGGCGCTGTGCTCTGCGCCCCGAGCCCACCCTTTTTTAAGCCAATTAGAGCCTAATGCCGCGTACACACGACCGTTTTTCCCGTCGAGAAAAATTTAATTTTTTCCTTTGGACGAGAAAACGATCGTCTGTGGGCTTTTTGTTGTTTTTCTCGACGGGAAAAACGGCATTAATCCCGACGAGAAAAATTAGAACATGCTCCAATTTTTCTCGTCGTGATTCCCGTCGTTTTTTTCCGCGGCAGTTTTCCCATAGGGAAACACTGCCGGGGAGCCCACACACGGTCGTTTTTTTCGACCAAAAAAAAAATGTCATTTAAAACGGCCGTGTGTAGGGGAACAAGCTGTTCCTCGTTTTTCACTTCGATTTTCTCGACGGTGTTTTCACCGTCGAAAAAATCGATCGTGTGTATGCGGCATCAGGCTCTAATCATGTGCTTTTTTTTAAAAAAAGAACGATTTAAATCCATGCGTCCAAAGCCCTGCATGTAGTTTAGGGGCTGGACGCACGGATGAGGGGGGGCGGTGCCTGTGCTCCCACTATGGACAGGCCACCACTGATTGGAACTCTATTCCTCCCACTGACACCAACATTGGGGCACTATTACTGCCACTGACACCAATGATGGAGCACTAATATCAACAATGGGACACTTTTTGTGCTACTGATACCAATGATTGGGCACTATTTCATCCACTGATGCCAACAATGGGGCACTATTCTTCTCACTGACGATGGGGCACTATTCCTGCCACTGACACCAATGATGGGGCACTATTCCTCCCATTGACACTAATTTCGGGGCACTATTCCTTCCACTTATACCAATGATGGGGCACTCTTCTTCCCACTGATAACAATAATGGGACACTATTCCTCCAACTGATACCAATGATGGGGCACTATTCCTCCCACTGACAAGATTGATGGAGCACTATTCCTCCCACTAATACCAATAACGAGGCACTATTCCTCTCAATGATACCAATGATGGGGCACTATTCCTCCCCCTGACACTAATGATGGAGCTCTATTCCCCCCACTAATACCAATGATGGGGCACTATTCCTCCCACTAATACCAATGATGAGGCACTATTCCCCCCACTAATACCAATGATGGGGCACTATTCCTCCCACTAATACCAATGATGAGGCACTATTCCCCCCACTAATACCAATGATGGGGCACTATTCCTCCCACTAATACCAATGATGAGGCACTATTCCCCCCACTAATACCAAGGATGGACACTATTCCTCCTCCTACTGACCACAGACGCTATGTAATTTTTTTACTCCCACTCACCAACAAGCCCAATGCATTTTCTTCTCCCACCGGCCCTCCTAAAGTCTGAAGGACAGTCAACTGGCCCTTTGTTTAAAAAGTTTGGAGACCCCTAGTCTAAGACAGGGGTCTCCAAACATTCTAAACAAAGGGCCGGTTTATTATCCTTCAGACTCTTGGAGGGCCGGACTTTGGCCAGTGGGGGGGGGGGTGGAAATTTTCCTAGCATCAGTGGGTCTAGACATATGGTATTAGGGGGAGAAATAGTGCCCCATCATTGGTATCATAGGGAGGAATAGTGGCCCATTAGGCCCCTTTCACACTGAGGCGTTTTTACCGCGTTTTCGCGGTAAAAACAGCGCTGTAAAAATGCCTGAAATAATCCTGCCCCATCATTCTCAATGTGAAAGCCCTGAGGGCTTTCACACTGAGGCGTTTTGCTGGCTGTGCGTTGGAAAAAATCCTGCAAACCGCTTTTTTGGAGCATCTTTGGGGCGCATAAAATAGCGCTGGAAAAACGCCTATCTCCATTGAAATGAATGAGTACCGCTGTAAAAACGCAGTAAAAACGCGGTAAAAAACACCCAGAAGCTGTGGGAAGGTCACATGACTGCAGTAGAGTGGAGGATTGTGGGATACCAAATAATCCCTTTTACCGCAAAAACGCGGTAAAAACGCATATGCGTTAGCGCTATTTTTACCGCGAACGCAGTAAAATCGCAGTAAAAAAAAATCATAATTTTTTTGTGTTTTTTCAACGCCTCAGTGTGAAAGGGGCCTTAGTGGTGTCAGTCTGGGAAATAGTTCTCCACTGTCGGTGTCAGATGTCGGAATAGTGTCTTGTATCAGTGGGAGGGATACTGCCCCAAGGGCCGGATAAAGGCAATCAAAGGGCTGCATCTGGCCCTCTGGGCCGCAGTTTGGAGACCACTGGTTTTAGGAGATGCTAAAAGCACTTATTAGATCTACTTATCAGATCCACCACTACCCCAGCAGGTGACGCTCACCTCTACTCCCCTATGCTCCATTGATGGACTCTCCCTTGGTGCCCTCACGCGCTATGGTCTTGATGACACAACTGGGGCTTCCGACTGCCAGAGCAGGAGAGAAGAGGATACGAGGACCTGTCTTGCATGGAAGAGGAGCCTATGGGAGCAGAGGATCAGGTGAGTAATACTTCTTTACTCGGGCCTGCTAGATGTGTAAACGAGCCTTCAACCCCGGCAGTACGGGGGCAACCCCAATGCAAGGGAGGATTTTTACTTTCCCGGAAGTTCAGCTTAAAACAGCAGTCTTAGTTGACAAGAGTGCGATGTTTAGAGGAGAAAGAAGTTAGGCATCAAAAGAAGATAAAAGGAGATTGTTTTGGGACTTTATATGAGACCGTGACCATCCAGTACACAGGTCTCCATCCCTATTATATGAAAAAGGAAAAGGTTGGGACTTTGTATGAGACACAGCACTTGGGTGGAATGAATCAATCAATATAGTGTAGACAATATTTATTATCACAATTGAGCATAGTAAAGTACATAATGGTCATCATTAAACAGTAGACACAATACAAATTAAATAAGAACATGATTGGTAAATCACGATTGTTCATAATAAATTGCATAGTATACATAATAACATATAATCATTGATAAGACCAGCAGTATGCCCAAAATTGTGTGAAATTGTAAAAAACAGGATTGGTATTATATTGAATTAATTGATGATTCAAACAACGTAAAACCCATGGTATGTACATGATTGATGTGACATGGCAACACTTGTGTAGGCTCTACGCGTTTCGTGGATGTGTAGTCCACTCTTCAGGAGCAATTAAAACTGGGAATACCTAGAGTAAAGAATAGTTTCATAATCAATGGTAATTGATTAGAGGGAAAAGAGGGGGAGCAAATTACTTGGTCCTATCACTACGTTGTTTGAATCATCAATTAATTCAATATAATACCAATCCTGTTTTTTACAATTTCACACAATTTTGGGCATACTGCTGGTCTTATCAATGATTATATGTTATTATGTATACTATGCAATTTATTATGAACAATCGTGATTTACCAATCATGTTCCTATTTAATTTGTATTGTGTCTACTGTTCAATGATGACCATTATGTACTTTACTATGCTCAATTGTGATAATAAATATTGTCTACACTATATTAATTGATTCATTCCACCCAAGTGCTGTGTCTCATACAAAGTCCCAACCTTTTCCTTTTTCAGGCATCAAAAGAAGGTTGAAATGTACATCATGGGTGTCTGATATTTTTTAATGACAAGCTTTAAAGGCAGAACTTTTTTTTTTTTTTTTGGCTTTAGATACAGTCCAGCTGATCATGAGACGTCAAAGGGTATTTTTAGCATCTAGTTTCTGACACAAAGATTTGCTTGTTTCTTGTTTTCGTATTGCAATCTATTGAGTTTATTGGGTCCACCAAACAATGCAAATATCATCTGACTTCATGAATATAAAGTTATTTGTACTGCAAATAAGCTTTTAAAAAATATTGATGGATATTGGCATGTGTGCCAACTAGGGTGCCCACATGTCCCGGATTGCCCGGGACTGTCCCGCAATTGACATGTCTGTCCTGAGTCCCGGAATACAATACAATGTCCCAGAATGAAATAGAGGACACAGCCACCCCCTACTAACTAATAACTACATTTCCGGAACTGGTTGCTAGAACCAGCGCTGCCTGGCATCTTGCAACCAGTGACAATATACTCTCAGACAGTGAGGCCGGGAGCGAGGCCTGCGCCTAGTGCAGCACTGCTGTCCCCACCCACCTCGGCACCTCCTCCTTCTCCGGCACCCAGCGGCAAGCAGCAGGGACTGGTGTGATCTTCACTCTCCAGATAGTGACGCCACTCCTTTCCTTCTACGCACGTGGCTCATGCAGAGGGAGTGACAGCAGCACTGCATCTGGTGGCAGGCTATGGATGGCAAGCGGCACTGCATCTGGTGGCAAGTGGCACATTCACCCGACAAATAACCCGCCGCCAAATTCCCCATCAACCCGAGACTACATTTTCCCCCCGCCCCCCCGTCATCTTTTTTGGGGGGAAGGTGAGAGAGGGGGTGTGTCCCTGAATGGCAGTTTGGAAATGTGGTCACCCTAGTGCCAGGTCTTTGCTTGGTTACATGCGCATTTTATTTCTGGTGGTTTGCACCCTGACCCCCACACTCGCTTAACCTAGTTGGAGGCTGAAGTGACGAGAGGGCTTCTCAATGCGGCTAAGGCCCAAGCATCCCTGGAGGTGATGACCAAGGGCAAAGCTTAAAGAAGGTGCCGTTTAGGTTGGTCTGCTGGTAGCGGCTTCAGAAAATGTCCAGCTGGGTGGTTCTCAGGCAGGTAGGTGGTCAATGGTGACAGCAGGAACATAGCAGGGTGGACTTGTGGTGGAGCAGGTGAGGTCCAGCAGTAGGCAGTGTGATGACACTTGTAGCAGATGCAGGATCAGACTGGTAGGGTGGAACTGGAGAAGTAGTAAAGGTCAAGATCCAGGCTGAGGTCTTAGACACCATGTACACGGGACGCTGGTGCAAAGTCTTCTGAACTAAGGTTGAAACCGGTGTTTAGAAACGCCCGTTTTGCCGCGTTTTACCGCGTTTGCATCTAGAAGCGTTTAGTTAAGAAACATCATAAGGACCCTCCCTAAGCTAAAAAAAATGTATTTTTAACCATTTCAGCCATTTTGTGAGACCAGAGTGAGTAGCAGCAGCTGAGAGAGCAGTAGTGTCCTTGTATTCAGCATGTCACTTGCCACATTACCTGCCACAAGTTGTGGATTGTCCACTTGCCACGTCACCTGCCACAAGTTGTGGATTGTCCACTTGCCACGCCACCTGCCACGTCACCTGGCCATGTCACCTGCCACAAGTTGTGGATTGTCCACTTGCCACGTCACCTGCCACAAGTTGTGGATTGTCCACTTGCCACGTCACCTGCCACAAGTTGTGGATTGTCCACTTGCCACGCCACCTGCCACGTCACCTGGCCACGTCACCTGCCACAATTTGTGGATTGTCCACTTGCCATGTCACCTGCCACGTCACCTGGCCACGTCACCTGCCACAAGTTGTGGATTGTCCACTTGCCACGTCACCTGCCACGTCACCTGCCACAAGTTGTGGATTGTCCACTGGCCACATCACCTGCCACGTCACCCGGCCATGTCACCTGCCACAAGTTGTGGATTGTCCACTTGCCACGTCACCTGCCACAAGTTGTGGACTGTCCACTTGCCACGCCACCTGCCACGTCACCTGGCTACGTCACCTGGCCACGTCACCTGCCACAATTTGTGGATTGTCCACTTGCAATGTCACCTGCCACGTCACCTGGCCACGTCACCTGACACAAGTTGTGGATTGCCCACTTGCCATGTCACCTGCCACGTCACCTGCCACAAGTTGTGGATTGTCCACTTGCCACGTCACCTGCCACAAGTTGTGGATTGTCCACTTGCCACGTCACCTGCCACAAGTTGTGGATTGTCCACAATGCAATGCAAGCAATTACATTTTTTTTATGGTTTTTCATCATTTGCCATCATTTTTGAGATTTTTAATGTAAAAAAATAGGTCACCTTTAAAAACGCTTATAAAAGAAAACGCGGCTAAACGCCGGTACCGCGTTTAGCAGCTCCTCGGCTTATACTCAAGTCTGTGTCCATCTTCACATTTGTGCGCCTGATCCCGGCCAAACTTGGCACACATGTAGCCCCACTCTTCCTCTACAAGTGTGCAAAGTTTGTTGTCCGGGGGGACCTACGGCCGGGGAGCACAGATTTTTCAAACCCGGGCACCCCTTCCATAGACTCCTATGTTAAACGGTAATTTCTCCAGTGATTTTGAGGGCCCCAAACTTGGCACACATGTAGCCCCACTCTGCATTTACAAGTGTGCAAAGTTTGTTGTCCGGGGGACCTATGGCCCGGGAAACTGAGATTTTTCGAAGCCAGGCACCCCTTCCATAGACTCCCATGTTAAACGTCACACAGCGCCGGAGATCAGGTAGGGAGATTGGGCACAGTGAGGCATGGACACAGAGGCATGGGCACAGTGAGGCATGGGAACAGTAAGGCACAGTGAGGCATGGGCACAGTGAGGCATGGGCACAGTGAGGCCTGGGCACAGTGAGGCATGGGCACAGTAAGGCACAGTGAGGCATGGGCACAGTGAGGCATGGGCACAGTGAGGCATGAGCACAGTAAGGCAGAGTGAGGCATGGGCACAGTAAGGCACAGTGAGGCATGGGCACAGTGAGGCATGCAGATGGACACCATAGGCTTATACTCGAGTCAATACGTTTTCCCATTTTTTTGTGGTAAAATTAGGTGCCTCGGCTTATATTCGGGTCGGCTTATACTCACGTATATACGGTATATGTGTATATATATACATATATGTATATTTAATGGTACTCTTATTACATCTCATCGCTGCGGCACTATTACACCATAAGGGCTTTCCTGCCTCTCCTCTTATTTATTTTTTCTGGGGGGGCGGTACCTCAGAGGTTTTTTTTTCCTTCTGGCATGCCACTCTCAGGACCACCAACTCACAGATTTCAAAATTTTGGTCCAAAAATTCCTAATAAAGCAGTCAGTAAATCCAGAAATATAGACAGATGAAATATTAGGAAAAT
This sequence comes from Rana muscosa, assembly GCA_029206835.1. NCBI lineage: Eukaryota > Metazoa > Chordata > Amphibia > Anura > Ranidae > Rana > Rana muscosa. The sequence continues at coordinate 314,428,052 of CM055123.1, read as the reverse complement.
GTTGGCTTCTCCTGTAAAAAAATTTGAGGCTAATCTCCTCCGCTCTCACACGCACTTTTCTCGCCTCCTTTGGGCTCGGTTGGCACTGCCAAGATTCTTTTTTTTTTTTTTCGACAGTTTTCCTAAATTATTTCCCCCAATTGCCTTCATTTAAATAAACTTCTAACATCTGACGGAATATTACAATTTATAATTACATTTCAGCCATCGCCACCGTAGCAGCTTCTCCAGTCAAAACGTCATCAATACCAGGCTGCTAGAACGGCGCTAAGATTCCACGCCTCGCAAATCGCAGCTGTCTACAAATTAGGCTGGGGGAAGGGGGAGGGGGGAAGGGGGAGGTTGAAATGAGATCCTTCTCACTACTAATCACATCTTGTAAATTCTGTCTGGAAGTTGGCAGAACTCTGATATCAAGACCTCACAACTATTGTCCCCAACTCAATGGACCGGACTAAAGCTGGCCAGTTTCCTTGGAGAAAGAAGGTTCTAAGAAAGTTCGTTGGTCTTTCTAATCATTAGTGGGGGTAAAATTCAACCACCTTGACGAGAAAATTCGAAAGGAGCAGAAGGGAAATGTTTTTTCTCAAACAGACAGACTACTAACAGTGAATGTGGTTTTCGTTCGGTAAAGCCCATTATTCATTCCAAAATAAAATGTTAAAAACAAACAAAATCTTTAGAAGGACAAACGAACGTTCAGCAATTTTTTTTTTTTTCTCTACGATTTTTCCCAAGAATTTTCATTTTAAATTCTATCCATCCATGGCCAGCATTGAACCGTAAAGCTACAGAAGAATTATGACGTTTACATTTTTTTATCTTTTTCCTTCGAAATCTTATTTGCTGTTGGATTTGTATTTTTTATTTTTTTTTGCTTTATCCTCATTTTGGCTTTGTGTTTCCGTTTTCATCCTTGGAGCTTGCAATCCAGTGAAAAACTATTTAGACGTGTGACCAGGGGCTGAAAATGCATTCAAAATGCATCATGCATGCATTTTCATGCATTACTACTGACTTTTATGGGCCTCAAAATGCATCATTGACATCTGCAGGTCTCAAAATGCACTACTAACTTTTACATGGCTCAAAATGCACCATTGACTTCAATAGGCCTCCAAATGCACTATTGACTTCAATAGGCCTCCAAATGCACTATTGACTTCAATAGGCCTCAAAATACACCATTGACTTCAATAGCTCTCAAAATGCACAATTGACTTCAATAGGCCTCAAAATGCACCATTGATGTCAATAGGCCTCAAAATGCATCATTGACTTCTAGGGGCCTCAAAATGCTCCATTGGCTTCTATGGGCTTTCAAATGCACCATTGACTTCAATTGGCCCTAAAATGCACCATTGACTTCTTCTAGTGCCTCAAAATGCACCGTTGTGGTCTATGGGACTCAAAATGCACCATTGATGTCTATGGGCCTCAAAATGCACCATTGATGTCTATGGGCCTCAAAATGCACCATTGATGTCTATGGGCCTCAAAATGCACTATTGACTTCTACAGGCCTCAGAATGCACCATTGACTTCTACGGGCCTCAAAAGGCACCATTGACTTCAATTGGCCCTAAAATGCACCATTGACTTCTTCTAGGGCCTCAAAATTCACCGTTGTGGTCTATGGGACTCAAAATGCGCCATTGATGTCTATGGGCCTCAAAATGCACCATTGACTTCCGCAAGCCTCAGAATGCACCATTGACTTCTTCGGGCCTCAAAATGCACCATTGACTTCTACGGGCCTCAAAATGCACCATTGACTTCTACGGGCCTCAAAATGCACCATTGACTTCTACGGGCCTCAAAATGCACCATTGACTTCTACGGGCCTCAAAATGCACCATTGACCTCTACGAGCCTCCAAATGCACCATTAACTTCTACGTGCCTCAAAATGCACTATTGACTTCTACGGGCCTCAAAACGCAGCATTAACTTCTATGGGCCTCAAAATGCACCACTGACTTCCACAGGCCTCAAAATGCACCATTGACTTCTACAGGCCTCAGAATGCACCATTGACTTCTACGGGCCTCAAAATGCAGCATTGACCTTTACAGGCCTCCAAATACACCAGTGCACAAAGCAAGGTCCATAAATACATGAATGAGCGCGTTTGGGGTGGGGGAACTTGACTGACCTGCACAGAGTCCTGACCCCAACCCGATAGAACACCTTTGGGATGAATTAGAGCGGAGACTGCGAGCCGGGCCTTCTCGTCCAACATAAGTGCCTGACCTCACAAATGCTCTTCTGGAAGAATGGGCAAACATTCCCATAGACACACTCCTAAACCTTGTGGTTGGCCTTCCCAGAAGAGGGGAAGCTGTTATAGATGCAAAGGGTGGGGCCAACTCAATATTGAACCCTACGGACTAAGAATGGGATGCCAATAAAAGTTCCTGTCCAATAAAAGTTCCTGTGCGTGTAAAGGCCGGCGTCCCAATACTTTTTGGTAATATAGTGTATATTTGTATTATTTCCACTCTTTGCTTCAGTTATCCCCCTAGGAAGGTTTATTGGCTTTCATCCGCCATTGGCAGGTGTCCCAAAACTTTTGACAATATAGTGCATGTGTATATATTTCTATACCTAACACTAGACAGAATAATCTCTTTAAGAGTCACACTGTCTGCTGATAGCCCCCCCCCCCCCCAGCCAGGTCTCTACTCACTGACCCATGCTCCACTACCTCCTCCCCATTGTCCACATGCGGGAGGACACATAGAATAATAGAGTTGTGGCCCTAACAAAGCATGGAGGTGGGAAAGGAGCACAGATGAGTATACCTTGCTGGGGGGGGGGGGGGGGTAGGGGCTGACATTTAGCCTTAAATTGGTAAAGTGACGGTGTCATTTTAAGTGACTTGTAGCCTTTCACTCCTTTGCTACCTAATTATAGCCGGTGATGTTTGAACTGGTCACCTCACTGGGGAGTATGGGATTGTCTACGACCACCCTGGGTTAAGTAGGCTGTGCAGACAGGAATAAGGTCTGATCCGGACGGGATGGGAGAGATTGAGGGGGGGGGGGGGGAATGTGATCTCAGGGATTTATTTTATTATAATATAGAAAATCTCTTTATTTGCACCTTTCTCAGAAGCTTTGCTTTGTTTCGTTTCCGTTTCGTATTAGACGAAAAATTTTATTTTGTAATTCGTGTCTGAAATTCAATTTGGATTCGTTTCGTAAGAAATACAAATTTTCGTTATGTTCGTTAACTTTTCGGAACAATTACGAACATTCGTTATGATGAAATTAAAAAAGCAAAAAATACCTTTCTCAATATGGCGACTCATTATGAGGGGCTCCCACCATCCCTGTGCTGTCCTCATTATGAGGGGCTCCCACCCTCCCTGTGCTGTGCTCATTATGAGGGGCTCCCCCCATCCCTGTGCTGTGCTCATTATGAGGGGCTCCCTCCATCCCTGTGCTGTGCTCATTATGAGGGGCTCCCACCATCCCTGTGCTGTGCTCATTATGAGGGGCTCCCCCCATCCCTGTGCTGTGCTCATTATGAGGGGCTCCCACCATCCCTGTGCTGTGCTCATTATGAGGGGCTCCCCCCATCCCTGTGCTGTGCTCATTATGAGGGGCTCCCACCATCCCTGTGCTGTGCTCATTATGAGGGGCTCCCTCCATCCCTGTGCTGTGCTCATTATGAGGGGCTCCCCCCATTCCTGTGCTGTGCTCATTATGAGGGGCTCCCCCCATCCCTGTGGTGTGCTCATTATGAGGGGCTCCCACCATCCCTGTGCTGTGCTCATTATGAGGGGCTCCCACCATCCCTGTGCTGTGCTCATTATGAGGGGCTCCCACCATCCCTGTGCTCATTATGAGGGGCTCCCTCCATCCCTGTGCTGTGCTCATTATGAGGGACTCCCCCCATTCCTGTGCTGTGCTCATTATGAGGGGCTCCCCCCATCCCTGTGCTGTGCTCATTATGAGGGGCTCCCACCATCCCTGTGCTGTGCTCATTATGAGGGGCTCCCACCATCCCTGTGCTGTGCTCATTATGAGGGGCTCCCACCATCCCTGTGCTGTGCTCATTATGAGGGGCTCCCACCATCCCTGTGCTGTGCTGACTTCCTGGGTTTGTAGTAGCCCATTAATTAACATGGGACATGTCCTATGTTAATACTCATGCCTCGTACTTACATTTTTGGATATTGACTTTTTTTTTCTTATACTGTAAATACTTTTTTTTTTATATCTATATATTCCCACCACTTCTGGTGCAATCCACCTCAACAATTTATTTCATAAAGGGTGTCCTATTGACTCCTGGGATATCGATCTCATCAATCCCAGTCAACGGGCATATGTGTGTTGATATACAGTATAAGACAATAGCCAACTAAAGCCTCGTACACACAGTTGGACTTCCATCGGACTTTTCCCTGGATTTTTGTCCGAACGGAGTTGGTCGGGAACACCCATAGCATACACACCACAGGACTTTTCTGCAAACTTTCCCAAAACTTTTTTCAACATCACGTGGTTTTTCTGCTCTTTTCTGCTCTTTACCACCACCCTTTGGTCAACTTCTGCTATTGCTGGTTGATTTTAACATTAGTTGTTTTGTCCATCGGACTAAAGTCCGATGGTTTTCTCTACACACGGTCGGACTTTGCTCCATCGGACTTTTGTTGGGCAAAGGTTTGTCCGTTTGCAGACCCAACTTTTGTCCGATGAAAACAAGAAAAAAGCAAAAAAAAGTTTGTCCGATGGAGCGTACACACGGTCAGGTTGTTGGTCCAACTTGCTCAAAATGATGTTTGTTGGCCAAAAGTCCGACCGTGTGTACGGGGCTTAAGACAAAGCACTTGGCCTATGCTCCCGAAGCTGTTCTTATTTAAATTTTGGTTAGGAGGCTCCTTTAAGAGTCTGTACAGATTTAAAAAGGAGTTTCAGCCTCCACTTTTTGGTGGGTTGGCCCGACAGTCATGCGTGAGGAAAATCTTGAAGGGTTGTAGGATGGGGAGGGTGGACATCATGTTCATGTTGAAGGGCTCTGCACGGTCATCAGGTTTGAAAAAAAAGTTTACATTGATAAAACATTCTTCACCAATCTTATAAAAAAAAATTCTTAACCAAATAAAATAAATCCGTGTCAGAAGACCCACTCATGTTCCCATATTCATTATGGCCAATATGCCAAGATCCATTGTAACTTTTGTAATTTATTTTCAAAAACTCCAACATAGTCATGTTATCTCCTACAAAAAAAAAATATTTTTTTTTTTTTTAAATTGATAAAACATTATCCACCAAGCCTATAATAAATCCTCTACCCAAATAAAATAGATCCGTGTCCGAAGACCCGCACGTGGCTCAAGCATCTTGTGAATCCTACTTATTCAATATGCCCCCAAGATCCATTGTAACTTTTGTAATTACCAACATAGTCATTTTATCTCTTAAAAACAATAAAAAAAAAAAAAATGTTTACATTAATAAAACAATATTCACCAAGCCTTTAATAAATCCTTACCAAAATAAAGTAAATCCATGTCCAAGTCATCTTGTGAATCCTACATATTTATTATGCCCAAGATGCTAAGAACCATTGTAAGTTTTGGCATTTATTTTAAATAATACCAACATAGTCATGTTATCTCTTCCAAATAAAAAATAAAAAAAAGTTTATATTTTTAAAACATTATCCACCAAACCTATAATAAATCTTTACCCAGATAAAATAGATCCATGTCCGAAGACCCGCACGTGGCTCAAGCATCTTGTGAATTCTACTTATTTATTATGCCCAAGATCCATTGTAATTTTTGTAATTACCAACATAGTAATTTTATCTCTTACAAAAAAAAATGTTTAAAACATTATTCACCAAGCTTATAATAAAAATTCTTAACCAAATAAAATAAATCCATGTCCGAAGACCCACTCATGTTCCCATATTCATTACGCCCAAGATGCCAAGATCCATTGTAATTTTTTTGGAATTACCAATGTAGCGCTACCCCCAGTTAAGAGAGCCGCTGATATTGATTTGGGCCCTGCAGTGCACCGCTGTCAACCCCCGGCAATCGGCTCTAACCTCCCGTGGCACAGCTGGTGATAGAGAGATAGGACCGCGTGATCGCAACTGTTGGTGACGCAGTCCTATAACAAACATACACAGAATATACTTTAAAACTCCTATTAAAGTAAGCGGAACTGACACCAAATGTACTTTACCCAGATATTTTACTGAGGCTAATGGGCAAGTAATAAACAACAGTATAACAAGTTGCAGATCCCTGCAATAAACAGTAATAAAGATAAACAGAGTAATCAGAATAATAAAGTATTGCTATGCAACTCTAGCGCTGCCCTTTTACAGCTACTTCCCCTCATGGGTAGACTAACACCCAGCAATGTCTACCTATGCAGTCAGGCCTGACTGATCTAAATGGAAGTTCAGTGAAACAATATTCGCTAGCAATCTTTTCGGTGGTGCACTTGAAGAACAACTTTGTAATCCCAACGAATAGTAAAGATAAAGTATCTGTCTTTAAACAGCTCTCACCACCTGGACAAGTCCAAGTCCGTTTCCTCCATCGATTCGTCTAGGAACAGGAATCCACCGACATCCAAGTCTTCAATCCTTCTGGTGTACTGCAGCAAGGAGGATTAGATGTCTCTAAGGCTCTGCTAGGCTGGCAGAGGGCTCTTTGGAAAGGAGCACACGGCCCAGGCTTCAGGCCTTGTGCACACAGCAGTTCAGCACAGACATCCTCTTGCTAGGAGAGGGGGGTCCAAAGAGGCCGACCAAAACTCCGCCTCCCCTTTATAAAGTCTGCCCCAGCAGTCTCTGTTCTGGAGCAATGCACCCTGGGTGCTGCAAGATGTACTGGGAGATGTAGTCTCTCTCTCCTTTACTTTCACTTCCATAATGTCTCTTTACTTCCTCCCGACTCACCTCTCACCTGGAACTTCTTGTCTCTCTGCATTAAAGGGGAACACCCCGCTACACACTCCCCCCACTTGAACTCTTTGGTCCCCAAAGATAAACTTCAACAAATACTGTTTACCATTTTGGACAATGTCGAGCATGATGTTGGCATAGGGAATTCCCACCAAAACTTTGGGATGGAACTCTCTTGCCCACAGGTCACACTACCATGAGTGGCCTGCCTAACTGTGCCAGAGAGTGAGCTGGGGTTGCCCTCCACCAAATGGACGGTGGAAGGATCAGGTTGTTCAACACTTCTCCTAGCCGTTACAACAGAGTCCTCTGAGCTCGTCCCCATTTGGGGGTAAGTTAGTTTCTTGGGAGGCCTGATGACTCTGCGAGCCCTCTGCTCTCTTGGTGCTTCTGACTCTGGCACCACAGGCTCTTCTTCAGGAGTAAGTTCAGGTAACATTGCTGGTTTTGAAACCTCTGATTCAGAAGTCGACTGACGTATGGAATCTCTAGAGTCCTCCTCTGCGCAAGTGTCAGGAACATCTTCCCAGTAATCAGCTGAGGGACTGAAGGGTATGAATTCAGTAGCCTCCGGATTCAGCGTTGCATCTGGGGTATCCCCTCCATTTGGGAGATCTATGGCGGACGTTCCCAGAGTCGAGGGAGGCCACAGCCAGTCCAGTTCTCCACCTTCTTCTGTACTCAATTGGGAGGCCTCCCCATCTTTGGCTCGAGAGGTCTGGGACCGAGTGTTCGGCCTAGGAATATCCAGGATAGAGGCCGGTTCAGGGGAGTCTCTCACGGGAGGTATTCTGACTGCCTCAGCAAGTGGGAGCAGGTGGTTCCGATGCCACGTCTTCAGTGGACCCACCTTTCCTTCTGGCTTTAGTTTGTAGACAGGCAAACCGGGCAACTTCCTACAGACAACATAGGGCTCAGATCTCCACCTGTCGGCAAGCTTGTGTTTTCCAAGGACCCCCAGATTGCGTAGCAGTACTCGGTCCCCGGGCTGCAGATCTTGCACTCGAACCTTCAGATCAAAATTTCTCTTGTTGCGGGCCCCCCTTTGATCCGAAGCCGCCTGGGCTTGTTCATAGGCCACCTGCAAGCTACGTCTAAGTCTGTCCACGTATCCCTTGTGGGATGTAGCTGAGGTATTGTCTATAGAAGTGCCAAAGGCCAGGTCCACAGGTAGCCTTGCTTCTCTCCCAAACATAAGTCGATAAGGGGAGTAGCCAGTGGCGTCACTTGTGGTACAGTTATAGGCATGTACTAGGGCTGATATGTGCTGACTCCAGTGTTGCTTCTTCTCTGTTTCTAAGGTTCCCAACATGTTGAGCAGGGTCCGGTTAAATCTCTCCGGCTGAGCATCTCCTTGTGGGTGGTAAGGCGTGGTTCTGGTCTTCTTTATTCCTAATGAATCCAAAAGTCTTCGGATCAACCGACTCTCAAAGTCCCTTCCTTGATCTGAGTGGAGTCTCTGTGGTAGTCCGTAATGGACAAAATACTTCTCCATAAGTATCTTGGCCACGGTGGATGCCTTCTGGTCTTTGGTTGGGAAAGCTTGAGCATAGCGGGTGAAATGGTCGGTTATTACCAGAACATTCCCCAATCCACTCAGGTCGGGTTCGAGGCAGAGAAAGTCAATGCATACCAGATCCATTGGGCCTTGACTCTGTAAGTGGCCCATTGGGGCAGCTTGATGGGGTAGGGTCTTTCTCTGAATGCATCGTGCACAGGAATGGCAATACTCCTCTACTTCTGCCCTCATGCAGGGCCAATAGAACCGATCTCTGACAAGCTGGAAGGTCCTTTCTGCCCCTAGGTGACCATGATGGTCATGCAGGGCAATTAGTACAGTCTCTCGGTGCTTCTCTGGAAGAAATAACTGCCACTTATCTTCTGAGTCATCAGAGGGGCCCCTTCGGTAGACCACTCCCTGATGTACCTGTAGCCTGTCCAATTCCTTCCTCAACAGGCGAGCCTCCTTTGAGGGGTGATGTAGGAATTTGTTGGGATCCTGATTCTCCAGGGCTTCGAGGACCAATCTCCCCATGGGGTCTTCCAATTGGTCACACCTCAACTCCTTCTTGGACAGTCTCGGTAGGTTGTCTTCCTCCAGTTGAGTTACCCCACAATAGTGTTTGGGGACTCCTACCATGGTAACCCCTATTTCTTCTGCTCTGGAGCCTCCTCTGGCTTGGAATTCAGCCCCTTGACAAAGGGCCCGCACCCCGTCCGGTGCCACTTGGGTCCAATCTTCCCAGTCATTTGTCGTGGCATGAGACCTCCGGGACAGGGCATCTGCATCCCTATTTCCGGCTCCTGGTCTGTACTTCAGACTGAAGTTGAATCCAGACAATGCGGCCAACCACCTGTGTCCGGTGGCATCTAGTTTCGCAGTGGTGAAGAGGTAGGTCAGGGGGTTGTTGTCTGTCTTCACAGTAAACTCTGCCCCATACAAGTAGTCTTTTAGCTTGTCTACTACCGCCCATTTGAGGGCCAGGAATTCCAGCTTATGAGTGGGGTAATTCTTTTCTGAGGGGGTCAGGCTCCTGCTCACATAGGCCACTGGTCGCAGTTGTCCTTCATGTTCTTGGTAGAGTACACCACCTAGACCCTCATGGCTGGCATCCACATGTAATTCATAAGGTCTGGTAGGGTCGGCGTAGGCCAGGACTGGGGCAGTGGTTAAGCTCCTCTTCAGAGCATGAAAGGCCTCTTCACACCTTGGGTTCCACTGATCTTGAACTGACTCACCAGGCCTCCTGGGCCCTGAGTCATCCTCTTCCCCTTCTGCCTTTAGCAATTCATTCAACGGGCGGGCAATCCGAGCAAACCCCTCCACAAACCTCCTATAATAGGAGCAGAAACCCAGGAAGGATCTGAGCTCTGTTACTGTGGTGGGTCGTGGCCAGGAAGTGACTGCTTCCAACTTCTCAGGATCTGTGGCCACCCCTTCTTCAGACACTATGTGCCCCAGATAGTTCACAGAAGACTGGTAGAACCGACACTTCTCGGGGGAAAGCTTAAGTCCCTCTTCGCTGAGTCTTCTCAATACTTTCTCCAACCTGGCTTCATGTTCTTCCAAGGTTCTTCCAAAGACAATGACATCGTCCAAGTACACAAGGACTTCTATAAGATTCATGTCTCCAACAGTCTTCTCCATAAGGCGTTGAAAGGTAGCAGGAGCTCCAGACAGACCCTGAGGCATCCTATTGAATTCGAAGAATCCCACTGGGGTTATGAAGGCTGTCTTCTCCCTGTCTTCTGGGTGCATAGGGATTTGATAGTACCCACTCTTGAGGTCCATCACACTGAACCATTTGGCTCCAGACAAACTTTGTAGGGCATCTTCTATCCTTGGCGTGGTGTATTGGTCAGGGATGGTTCTCCTGTTGAGAGTCCTGTAATCGATACAAAGCCTCAACGACCATTCTTCTTTCTGACCACCACGATTGGGGAGGCATAGGGACTTCTAGACTCCCGGATCACACCAGTCTTCTTTAGTTCTACAAGTTGTTCCCTCAGATTCTCCAGATCTGCCAGGGGGACCCGCCTGACCCTCTCTCGGAAGGGCTTATCTTCTTGGAGGCGGATCCGATGGGTGGCACTTCTTGCACACCCCACATCGAATTCATCTTCAGAAAAGATCTTCTCCCACCTGGTCAGCTGGGCCTTGGCTCTTTCTTTCCAAGCCCTGGGTAGGTTCGGGTTTTCCACGGACAGTTTCTCCCAAACATCTCCTCCGTCACCCGTCCCCTTGACTTCGGACCAAGTGACCGGGGCAGCAGGGCTCACCTGACCAAGCAACACTCTGGCAGGGATCTCCATGGGTCCTCCCGTAGTGTTCCTAACACTCACCGGAACTCTGCCATGGGCCTTCTTCAGGGCCTTGAACGGAATCACTTCTGGTATCACTTCCAGGCCTGAGGACTCTTCCCTTGGGTCTGATTCCAGCATGACAAAGGGGCCAGGTTGTTCCCACGAAAGCTTCACAGTGGCCCTAAGACAGGTTACTTCTCTGGGCTGTAGCACTACTCCTTCTCTGCCAAGTCTCCACACCTTCCCTATCCCCTCTCCCGGGGTCTTCTGCTCTAAGACCAGTCGTTGGTAGGCCGTCTTTAGCATGGGATGGATTTTGGTGGCTGAATGGTTTCTCTCTTTCACTAGAGGGGTCAGGAGTCTCCTGACTAGATCCGTGTTTGTCCCAATGATCAGGGAAATCTTGCTGGCTCCAGGCGGCCGGGGACACACAACTGCCAGGGTGTCAAACACTTCAGCCTTCCCAGCCACGGATGGGTCGAAAGTCATCTTTATGGGCAGGTACCCATCATAAGGGAAACTCTGGGTTCCAAGTCCCCATATCTCCAGCTCTTCTATCTTCTGGATAGGCAGATGACTCAAGTGCCTATCATAGAAGTCCCGGTATAGTAAAGTCACCTGTGCTCCGGTGTCCAAAAGAGCTTTAGTATAGACTCCTTCCACTTGAATGGGCACAGTAGGAGATGGGCCCACCAGTTCCTTTGGGTATGGCCGGACTGGGGTCACCTCTTTTTTTTTGGCTTTCGACCCTTGCCCTGCTTCTTTTGGACTTTAATTTTTCCTGAGCCTGGCATGCATTGACTTTCTCCCTCTCAATGGGGGCACAAACCCGCTGAGGGATGTTATTGTTCCTTTTAGGTGGATGTTCCTTCTTTGGGGTGCTGTACTTCCACTGAGGGGTCTTGCCCCCTCCCTCTGGGGTACATCTTGGTGGGGGTGTACTATACCTCCTCCTAGGAGTTTTGTCTCCTCCATTCTTGGCCTTTTTTTTTAGTTTGGAGCGCACTGAAGATGATGGGCACCCGGTTGACTCCTTCACCGGGGCCCTTTGGAGTTTCCCGCCGGCTTGCAATTATCTGTTCTCTTCTTCTTTGGGCTGGAGCATACGTTAGCAAAGTGGCCACTCCCTCCGCAGTTATAGCAAATCACCTCTTCTCGGTCCTGTAGGGAGGCCGGTGCTGAGGTGTTCGGGAACAACTCCTTTCTTGGGCTTGGTTTCTCTCGTCTTCTCTGATCTTTCTCCATCAAAGAGGTCAGCATCTCCAACACTTGGGCCATTTGCGATTTCAGAGTGTCAACCTCCGCATCTCTTTCTGGGCTCTTGACCGAATGGACCAACACTGGTACAGGTGTGACATTCGCCTTGGCCACCTGCTGATCTTCCTGCAGCGCCTCTTCGTCCCTAATAATTTTTATTAGATCAGAGTAGGTTAGTGACATTCCTCCTCCTGAGGTTTTCAGGTGCAGCCAGACCGGGTCTGAGCGCCGCGCTCCCCTCATGATCTGCTTCATGCGTGCTTCATCTGCATCTTTGGGCAGCATTCCCTTCTTCAGTACAATCTTGCATAACTGCCTGTTCAGCCTTCTAACATATTCTGACAGTTTCTCATTCGGCTGCTGGAGAGTGTGTTCAATTTGATAAATCATCTCTGACACCTTCTCCAGCTGACCAAACTCTTCCTGCAGCATGGCCAGGCAATCTTGAGCTGTACAGTTTTCATTTCCAAACCGGAAGCTCTTCACCGCTTCTGCCGCGGCACCTTTCAGACTTTCTAAGACTCGCTGTCTCTTCTGTGCCTCAGGCACCTCCCATGCTTCTACTGCCTGCAATGCCTGTTCCACCCAAGTGTCAAAATCTTCCTCCCCCGCAGGGACGGGGAGCTTCCCTGAGAAGGTGCTAAGCTTCCGGTAACCGGCCTCCACATGCACCGTACTGCTTTTCTGGCACTTAATTACAAGGTCTCCTAGAGCATTCAACAATTCAGGCCCTATAGCGGCCAGCGGTGATCCCGGGCTTAATAGTTCCTTAAGCTTTTCTGCTTTAGGGGATAGTGGTGGAGATAATTGTGGGAGTGATGGCTTTGGTGTCTGAAACCATTCTTCCTTCACTGGCAGCGTATGTATCAAGTGATAGATCTGATTATCTATGGCTTGTATACTCTGACTTTTAAAATGCTCTGGGATTTCGTTTTTCCATTCTACCAGTGCGTATGTAAACGAGATCACTGGATCTGGCCTAAAATCCATCACCCATGCTTTGTGGCTCGGAGACAGTAACAATACGAGCTGTTTTATCTCCTCTTCCTTCCATTTTTCCCCCGGGAGTACAATGACTACCGCCGCGGTTGGATCGGCGCCAATCGCTGCGCACCACTGTGACATTGCCAGCGGGTCCATGCTGGTACTTCTGACCGGCTTGATTGCAGCGTGCAACGTACAAGGATCCCGGACTCGAGCCCCCACGTGTAGCGCTACCCCCAGTTAAGAGAGCCGCTGATATTGATTTGGGCCCTGCAGTGCACCGCTGTCAACCCCCGGCAATCGGCTCTAACCTCCCGTGGCACAGCTGGTGATAGAGAGATAGGACCGCGTGATCGCAACTGTTGGTGACGCAGTCCTATAACAAACATACACAGAATATACTTTAAAACTCCTATTAAAGTAAGCGGAACTGACACCAAATGTACTTTACCCAGATATTTTACTGAGGCTAATGGGCAAGTAATAAACAACAGTATAACAAGTTGCAGATCCCTGCAATAAACAGTAATAAAGATAAACAGAGTAATCAGAATAATAAAGTATTGCTATGCAACTCTAGCGCTGCCCTTTTACAGCTACTTCCCCTCATGGGTAGACTAACACCCAGCAATGTCTACCTATGCAGTCAGGCCTGACTGATCTAAATGGAAGTTCAGTGAAACAATATTCGCTAGCAATCTCTTGGTGGTGCACTTGAAGAACAACTTTGTAATCCCAACGAATAGTAATGATAAAGTATCTGTCTTTAAACAGCTCTCACCACCTGGACAAGTCCAAGTCCCTTTCCTCCATCGATTCGTCTAGGAACAGGAATCCACCGACATCCAAGTCTTCAATCCTTCTGGTGTACTGCAGCAAGGAGGATTAGATGTCTCTAAGGCTCTGCTAGGCTGGCAGAGGGCTCTTTGGAAAGGAGCACACGGCCCGGGCTTCAGGCCTTGTGTACACAGCAGTTCAGCACAGACATCCTCTTGCTAGGAGAGGGGGATCCAAAGAGAGCGACCAAAACTCCGCCTCCCCTTTATAAAGTCTGCCCCAGCAGTCTCTGTTCTGGAGCAATGCACCCTGGGTGCTGCAAGATGTACTGGGAGATGTAGTCTCTTTCTCTCCTCTGCTTTCACTTCCAGTAATGTCTCTTTACTTCCTCCCGACTCACCTCTCACCTGGAACTTCTTGTCTCTCTGCATTAAAGGGGAACACCCCGCTACACCAACATAGTCATTTTATCTCTTACAAAAAAAAATAAAAAATTAAAAAAATGTTTACATTAATAAAACATTATTCTCCAAGCCTTTAATAAATCCCTACCAAAATAAAGTAAATCCATGTCCAAGTCATCTTGTGAATCCTACGTATTTATTATGCCCAAGATGCTAAGAACATTGTAAGTTTTGATATTTATTTTAAAAAATACCAACATAGTAATTTTATCTCTTCCAAAAAAAAAAATGTTTACTTAAATAAAACATTATCCACCAAACCTATAATAAATCTTTACCCAAATAAAATAGATCAGTGTCTGTAGACCCGCACATGGCTCAAGTATCTTGTGAATCCTACTTATTATGCCCAAGATGCCAAGAACCATTGTAAGTTTTGACATTTATTTTCAACTATACCAACATAGTCATTTTATCTCTTCCAAAATTTTTTTTTTTAAAAACATTTATATTTATAAAACATTATCCACCCAACCTATAATAAAATCTTACCCAAATATAATATATCCGTGTCCGAAGACCCGCACGTGGCTCAAGTATCTTGTGAATCCTACTTATTTATTATGCCCAAGATGCTAAGAATTATTGTAAGTTTTGACATTTATTTTAAAAAATACCAACATATTAATTTTATCTCTTCCAAGAAAAAAAATTTCAAAAATGTTTACATTAATAAAACAATATTCACCAAGCCTTTAATAAAGCCTTACCAAAATAAAATAAAACCGTGTCCGAATCATCTTGTGAATCCTACATATTTATTATGCCCAAGATGCCAAGAGTCATTTTATCTTTTCCAAAAAAAAAAACTCTTTTTTTTTCTTCACAGTGATAAAACATTATCCACCAAACCTATAATAAATCCTTACCCAAATAAAATAGTAGATCCGTGTCAGAAGACCCGCACGTGGCTGAAGCATCTTGTGAATGCTACTTATTCAATATGCCCCCAAGATCCATTGTAACTTTTGTAATTACCAACATAGTCATTTTATCTCTTACAAACAATAAAAAAAAAAAAATATATGTTTACATTAATAAAACATTATTCACCAAGCCTTTAATAAATCCTTACCAAATTAAAGTAAATCCATGTCCGTGTCATCTTGTGAATCCTACGTATTTATTATGCCCAAGATGCTAAGAACCATTGTAAGTTTTGACATTTATTTTAAAAAATACCAACATAGTCATTTTATCTCTACCAAAAAAAAAAAAGAAGAAATGTTTACTTTAATAAAACATTATCCACCAAACCTATAATAAATCCTTTCCCAAATAAAATAGATCCGTCTCCGAAGACCCGCACGTGGCTCAAGCATCTTGTGAATCCTACTTATTTATTATGCCCAAGATGCCAAGAGTCATTGTAAGTTTTGACATTTATTTTTAAAAATATCAACATAATCATTTTATCTCTTCCAAAAAAAAAAATATGTTTACTTTAATAAAACATTATCCACCAAACCTATAATAAATCCTTTCCCAAATAAAATAGATCCGTGTCCGAAGACCCGCACGTGGCTCAAACATCTTGTGAATCCTACTTATTTATTACGCCCCCAAGATGCCTACAAAGAGAATGACAAAGGATTGGAGGTGACCTCGGCTCCTTCTCCTTCCATGGCTTCCAATCCCCTCTAAGTAAACCTAAGTAGACCCATTGGAATTTTTGTCTTTTTTTTTTTTTCAAAAATAAAAATATACTAATTTTATCTCTTACCAAAAAGAAAAAAGAAAATTGATATTATGAAATTGACGTTGATAAAACACTATCCACCAAGCCTTTAATAAATCTTTATTCAAATGAAATAAATGACCTCGTCATCTTGTGAATCCTACATCTTCATGACGCCCAAGATGCTCTACATGGATATCGCAGCCCCACTTTTTTGTGCTTTCCATTCAAGGTCTGCATTTTTTTTTCGTTTTTTTTGTTGCTTTTTTGCTGATATTGGATGCTTGTCTGTGCACAATTAGACATCTTTCCTTTAGGGGGGTGCTCTTGCTCGGTCCTGTTTTGCTAAATGAGGGGCACATAAGCCATTAACTTGATGCGTGGATTTTAAACAAGGGCCCGAGCTGATATTTCAGTAAAGCGTTCCCGATGAATGGCTGACCCCGTGACCTCATCTCCAGCAAGGTTTAATTAAACTGTCAGCGCCGGACAGACAGACAAAAGGGGGGGCAGGGTTTTGTCCAGGCCGACAAGGACATTGCCCCCCCCCCCCCAATGAAATGAAGAACTGTTAAAAATTGATCACTCTTTTCCTACAAAGAGAATGACAAAGGATTGGAGGTGACCTCGGCTCCTTCTCCTTTCCATGCCTTTCAATCCCCTCTAAGTAAACTACACGCTTCGCTCCCGGCGCTCTTTTCAGCCGTCTAGGAAAGATGTTGTTTGTTTTTTTGTGTTTTTTTGTGTTTTTTTGTCTTCCATAAAAACTTCAATTATCTGACAGCCATAAATCCTGCTGTATGGGATGGCGGCCAGTAATAGGAACTCCAGTTGGAACCATCTTTGTTTTTTTTTTGTTTTTTTTTTGCATTAAAATAATTTTTGCACGTTGAGATTGATCTGGTGTTTTAGTGAATGGAGTATAACGCTGGGCAGGCCTGTGCGGGTTCTATGGATTGAGAGACTCGGGATGGAGACGGCGAAAGAGAAGAGCGAGCAATGATGGGACACTATTCCCCCCACTGACACCAACGATGGGGCACTATTCCCCCCAATGATACCAACGATGGGACACTATTCCCCCCACTGATACCAACGATGGGACACTATTCCCCCCACTGACACCAATGATGGGGCACTATTCCCCCCACTGACACCAATGATGGGGCACTAATCCCCCCACTGATACCAATGATGGGACACTATTCCCCCCACTGACACCAACAATGGGACACTATTCCTCCCACTGACACCAACAATGGGACACTATTCCCCCCACTGACACCAATGATGGAGCACTATTCCCCCCACTGACTCCAATGATGGGGCACTAATCCCCCCACTGATACCAACGATGGGACACTATTCCCCCCCACTGACACCAATGATGGGACACTATTCCCCCCACTGACACCAACGATGGGACACTATTCATCCCACTGACACCAATGATGGGGCACTATTCCTCCCACTGACACCAACGATGGGACACTATTGATCTTTTATTGAAAAGAATCAAGCAACCAATTTTTATACAAAAGTAAAAAACAAAACCATAGTACAAAACTTCAACAGAAAACAAAGGAATACACATCCATGTTCAGAATATATACAATATATACATAATCCACTACCAAAACATCCCTAGAAAACTATCTACATAAAGCAGCAGAGAGGGCCTAAGAGGCACAACCCATCACCTATGTACGCAGCCATTTATCAAAAATTAATCAAAAATACTGATAATCTAGGGTGATAAGAGACAGACAGCCACACCCGGGAAAGAGACTCCTGGTAGTCAGGGAGGCTTGAAACCCCTCCACGCCTTCAACCAAGCCCCCTGACCCCGCTTGTCTCTCTCAAGCTCCCGAATCTTCCCCACCTCATGCAAAATGTCACACACCACCACCTCAACAGGAAGGATTTTTTGCCGAATGCTGACCTGACACCGTGCGTTCCAGGTGAAATAACGGACTACTAGGCTAACTAAAAAAAGTGTATCCAAACAAAAAACTCCACCGGTATTGAATGCTTCGTACACCCACTCAGCATAACCCAGCCTGGAGAGGAAAGGAACACCGAGGGCCCACCCCACCTGTTTATACACCTCTATGTTAAAAGGGCAACGAAGCAGAAAATGGTCCATAGTCTCCTCCTCATCTGCACACTCCTCCCGAGGACAGCTACGATCCATCCCACTGCGGAATTTCAAATTGCCCCGAACATAGAGCTTCCCATGGAAGCACAACCAGACCAGATCCCTAAATTTAGGGGGTACTCTATCCAAATTAATCAGTCTTAACCCCGCCCTCAAAACTGGGCCCGGGCAATCCCTTAAGGCCAGTGGGTCATGAAAGACTTCGCTCAAGACTCGACTCATAAGGACTTTCCTTGGAACCGATCTGAGATCTTCAGCCGACAATCGCCACTGCCGCAGTAACTTCAGGCACGGAGCGACATAGGCTGGTAGCTGACCACGATGACCCCTGCGATTCTTCACTTGGCCACCTTCTTCCCAAAGTCGTAGAAAAGGCCTTAACCAAGATCTAAATATGCCTACCCATCCAGGAGGTTCCACTGCAAGCATATTACCAATGTTAAACTTTAGAAATAGCAGTGAAAAGAAAAGAACTGGGTTGACCATACCTAAGCCACCCTCCCTCCTGGATAGGTAGGTGACATTCCTCTTGATGGGGTTCAGTCTGTTCCCCCACAGCATCTGGAAGAACACACTACTGACCCTAGCATAGAGAGACACTGGCAAGATGCAGACAAAGCTGACATACAAGAAGATTGGAATCAGGTAAGTCTTAATCAGAACAACCCTTTCCCTCATAGATAACTTCCATCTCTTCCAGCTGACCACCTTAGTATTGGCAATTTCCAGTCTGCCTTCCCAGTTTTTGAGGCCATAATCGCCGGGTCCAAATTCAATGCCTAGTATCTTAATTCATTCCTGGGGCACTGGAAAGGTGTCCGGGAGATCAAACCCCTCACCATCCTTTCCCATCCAGAAAACTTCAGTCTTTTCCTGATTGATCTTGGAGCCTGATGCTTCAGAATACCGTGATGTCAGAGAGACCACCTCCTCCGCTTCATCCGTCCCAGTGACAATCACTGACACATCGTCTGCATAGGCAACAACTCTCAATGGCGGCTCACCCGGGAGCCCCACTGGTACCCCACACAACATGCCGCTCTCTAGCCTCCTGATGAAGGGGTCGATTGCAAACACATAGAGCAGGGGACTCAGGGGACAACCCTGGCGCACCCCGGAGCCAACCTCAAAGGACTGTCCAACCCAACCATTAACAAGAGGGAAGCTTTCTGCCCCCTTATACAAGACTTTCAGCCAATCGACAAAACCACCCGGCAAACCGTACTTACTAAGGAGCAACCACAGGTACTCATGGTTAACACGATCAAAAGCTTTTGCCTGATCCAATGTCAGCAAATACTTTCCCCAGCCTGCAGCCCTGCACCGCTCCAAGGCCTCCCGGACAGCTAAAACCGCTGAGAAGGTGCTCCTACCCTGGACCGAACAGTGCTGATGGCGAGAAAGCAAAGACTCTGCCACCGACGATAGGCGCCAGAAAAATATCTTTGCCAGTATCTTTCTATCGACATTAAGAAGGCTGATGGGGCGCCAATTCTCAATCATCGAAGGATCTTTACCCTTTGAAAGAAGAATCACAGCCGAGTGCCTCATGGAAGGGGAAAGCACCCCCTCAGCAAGGCAACTGTTAAAAACCTCTACCAAATGCGGGGCCAGAATAGACTTAAAGGCTTTGTAAAACTCAGCCGTCAAGCCATCCGGTCCAGGTGACTTTTTGATGGCAAGCTGTTCAATTGCCCTCATCACCAAAAAAACCTATCTATCCTACTCTGACTATTACCACGATGAAAAGTGAACCCAGTGTCATCTGGGAGGTGCTTAATGTGCACATCCACAAGACCAGCATCCCTAACCATACTATTTAAAAAAAACGCTATCATATCCCAGCCTGTCCTTGAAGTCCTTCCTGTCCTTGGGCCTAGTTACTGTATTAAAGTCACCTCCAAAGACCACTTGCCGGGATGTAAAAAGAAATGGCTTGATCCTTGTAAAAAGGCATTTCCTGTCCCACTTTGTGTGCGGCCCATAAACATTGATTAGGCGCAGGTCCTGCCCTCCCACAAGGACGTCTAAGACCATACATCTCCCAATCTCCACCTCAATAACCCGCCGGACAGTTACCATGCCAGTTTTAAACAACACCGCCACACCGCCGTAAGGCTCGGCCGCAAGAGACCAGTAAGATGGACCATACCTCCACTCTCTCTTGGCCATATGAATATCTGCCAAGGAGGTGAGCCTAGTCTCTTGCAAAAATAAAATTTCAGCATCTAATTGGCTGAACAAAAAGAAGGCCATAGAACGAGCTCTTACTGACTTAATGCTGGCGACATTAATTGTCACCACTTTTAACGGAGGGGGAACCGCCATTTGGGTTATTGGGTGGATTGCTTCTTAGCTCCCCTCTGCTGCTCATCACCAGAAGCCTCTCTCTTTCTAGAGGCCGCCTCAAAGTCCATTTCAGAATCGGAACTTCTCTCAGAAGAAGCTCCAGATGAAGAAATATCCCACTTGGAGGACCTATGACGGCTGGAGACAGGAACCGGAGCTTCCCGTCCCCGTTCCGTCCTCACCGCCTGCCTCTTCCGCCTCCCAACCTTCCTTCTCTCCTCCAGGTACCGCAGGTCAGCCTCAGAGATGCCCTCATCTCTTACTTTTTTCTTTAAAGTCTTTCCACAAGACTTCTTTACAGAAGAAGGGGCGCCCTTTTTAGTACACGCTGGTGGGGGGGGTGATCCCTTTAAGTCAGACTCAGGAGGGGTAGACTCCTGGGGGGTAACTGACTCGGGGGGCACAGACTTGGAAGGTTCTGACACAAGAGGAGAGGGTACAGTAGGCTGGGGGGACACAGAGACAGAAACAGAAGGAGTACTTACAGACACAGGAGGGGTGGCCACAGGAACTGGAGAGGGATCCTGAGCAGGACCAGGGGAGGGGGTCACCGCAGAGGAGGATGGTACACCAGGGGTCTCACCCTCCATCCTGTCCAGCCTTGACATGTCCTCTACTACCTCCTTCTCCATATTGTGCCAGGCTTCAGGACACCTGCTGTAGGGGTGGCCAAGGCGCAGGCACAGGTTGCACCTGATCATCTTGGTGCAGTCCTTGGCCATATGACCCTGACCCCGACACACTGAACATATCAAGGCTGAACAGGAGGAGCTCAAGTGCCCCTTTTCTCCACAGCGGTGACACAGCTTCGGCTGACCAGGGTAGAAAACAGTCATCCTATCCCTCCCTATGAAAGCTGAGGAGGGCAAGTGACGGACAACATTCCCATCCCTGGCCAACCTGACCGTTACCGACCATCCCCCAGTCCAGATGTTACGCTCATCATGGATTTTATTGGGTTTGGTCAAAACCTCCCCATAGTTCTTTAACCAAACCTCCAGAACCTGAGCAGGAACACTCTCATTAGTCAGGATAATGGTTATTTTTTTTACTGTTGACCTCTGAGACACCGCAACTGGGACCAGACCTTCCCATTCAGGTCTTGACCTGCACCGAGCCTCATATCGCTACCAGAACAGGTCAAGACCCTCTGGCCTGGTGAAGCTAACCGTATAGTCCCTTGTCCCAGCTACATGTATAAAGGCATACAGGTCATTTGCACCAAAACCCATCTCCAATATCAAGTCCACCACTGCACGCCGTGCTGGAGGGATGGCACCACCTTCCCATTTCAGAATAACTACATTACGTCTTGGACCCCCAGCAGAAGCCAGAGACCCAAGACCAGATCTTGGGGTGCTCAAGGTGGCAGCTTGCAGTGGAAAACCCCGCTTGGGAGCGGGACTACCAGGAGCAGAGTGTGCCACCTCTGCAAATGTAGGTTTATCAGGGCCAAGGGCCGCCACTGAAGTCACATTAGTCTGTATATTATTATTATTATCATCAACTGTATGAACTGAAATGGCAGGATCTGTAGCAGGACGATTGTTCATCACACTGGTACTGGGGTGATTGTTATCAGTCCCAGAACTATTCAAATTCCCATCAGGAATAGTCACAGTGGCTGCAATACCAGCTGTCTCCTGATGCTGCACTGTAGAGTCCTCAGCAGCAGTGGGGCAAACAGCTTTGGACTCAACCAAAGAAAGATTAATGGGCTGTGCTGACACTTGCAGTCCATCCACAGAAATTACATTTTTTAAATGTAACTCTTGCTGCATTGCAGCCTCAGCAGGCACAACATTGCTGCATACAGGACTAGCAGCCTGATTGTCATTAGGCACATTATCAGTCATGGTGCTAAATGGTACAAAAACAGTTTTATCCACAACATGGGACTTAGCAGGCTTCACTTTATCAGGCACATCATCAGTAATGTCTTCCTCGTTAAATATCATCTGATCTCCCCGCATAGGAGACTCCATTACCTGGATGGCCTTCAGCATACCTCCTGAATCTTGGGAAGGCATGGGGCTGCTTACCTCTCCCTGGGGGGGCAGGGGGGCAGAACTGGGGGTCTCCTCCTCCTCCACCTCCATCTTTGTTACTGTAACGGGAGCGCCCGGGGAACCCAGAATCGCTTAGAAAGTATGAGATACCCTTGCTTCAGCTCCCCCAATGCCTCTTATGTGTCAACCACCCTGTGTCTCTATTAGGGGCACAGGGTGAATGAAAACCCCAATATGGTCTATGATAGCCATATTCAATGCTGTACATACATTGTATCTAGATTGGATGTGTACTGTGAGGGGGGGGGGGTTGTGTAATCATTGCTGTGAGGAGTTAAGGTGATTTGCATTCTATTGTCTTTTATGAATTAAGTCTGCTACTGTGACGATGTGGATTGGAGCTGGTCGACCGTATGGCTGCATATTATGGGATGTTGAAGTGTCTCCTGTGAGGAGGGGGGGGATCACCCCTCCTGCTAAGACTGTTTACTGAAGGAGAAGTTTGAACACACCTGACCTGTATCACCATTGTCATTGGACAGTTTAACCCGCCCTGTTCCCCAAGGATGGGAGGGAAGGGTTTTGAAGAGAAATGTGTTACCATGTGTTTGGAAAATAATGTCATTCCCTGTTTTGGAACTTGAAATACAGAGCGTTGTCTCGTATCTCTGGAAGGATTAATCCTATGGGAAGTGGTCGCCTGGCTGTGGAGGGTCGATAGTGGTTGTGTGTTCAGAGAGGGAATATTCTAAACGGCGTTAACCCCTTTCATATTGGGGGGTGTCGTTACATTGGTTGGCAGCAGCGGGATTTTCCCTCCAGTTCCTGGGACACTCCAAACCACCACAGTGAATGACCAGCTATGCAGGCGAAGGAGGGTGATGCAGGACCCTGGTCAGTTGAAGATTTGTTTCAGCAACGAGTGCGACAGTGGTTGGCATTATATGGTGCTAACCCATCAGAGACCGCCATACAGGAAGCCATTAGAGACATCGAGCGGCAGGATGAGCGGCAACATGAGCAGAGAATGGCGGAAATACGGCAATCGGAGACAACACCTAAAAAAGCAGCACCAACTGAAAGGAGAGGAGAGATACAGATACCAGCCGACATGGAAAAGGAATTCAGAAGGAGGTTGCGAGAGATGCAGATACAGCATAGAGGACCAGTATCAGAGGAGGTCCTGCTGGGATGGTCTGATTCGATCCGCTGCGAACTCTGGAAGAAAGCGCTAGCTCTCGAGCAGCAACACCAGGGAAAGGTTCTCCCCTCCATCTATGTAAGGTACTGGTCGCAGTATGATGTACGAATGCCGTTATTGGGGGAACAACCAAAGCAGGAGTGGACAACTGAGTTAAGCAGGCTGATCCGGGCAGAGATGCGGTTGGACGAGAGCTACAGAGCCCTCCGGTGGTATGTAGCCCAAGAGTGCCCATGGTCAGCGGATGACAGCCCCACGGAAGGCTTTGACTATGATGGCCTGGGATTGTTGTATTGGAGGCTGTCCAGTGACCCTGACTTTGGGAGTGATCAGGAGTGGCGTTTGGAGGAAATAATGGAGCACAGAGATCAAAGACTGAACGTCTCGGAAGGGCACTGGGCACAGGAAGATTTGGAGTTTCTGGCCGTTCAGGAATGGGAGCTGGAGATCGCCTACAGACAGCTGCTAGAATCTGCTCAGCAGCAGGGTGGTGCTACCTTTGCCTGGGACTATCAGGAAATACCAGTTGGCAACTATGAAACCCTGGCTGAAGAATCGGCAGTGGAAAATCTGAAGATTGCCATCCCTAAAGCCGAAGTGGATGATGTGGAGTTCCAGGGAGCTAGGGCAGTTGGCTCATCTCCCCAGCCACAGATTACAGAAGGTATGGACTTAATGGGCTGTTCAGAGGGTGTTATGGATTATGCATCGCCTACTCAAGTACCGGCAGCAGGACAAAGTACTGCAGACCCTGCTCTACACCCGTGGCAGTTTTGGAGGCCCGAGTTGAGAAGGTGATGGTTCCTCTTTCCGAGTGGATTTCAGAGATGCAGGGAGGAGAAGCAGCCCTTTTCCCTCCCCAACAGGTAGCCAGAGCAGATGGTGTGGAGGCCCCAGCAGAAGTGCTGGCAACAGGGCAGAGTGCTAGCAACCTCTGTCCAGCACCGGAAACAACTGTGGAGTTTCTGGGAGCCGGGGCAGTTGGTCCATCTCTCCAGCAACAAGCTGAGGTGGTAAAGCTTTTACCCCCAGCTGAATCACTGGCAGCAGGGCAGAATGCTACTGGCCGCTGCACACAACTGCCACTTGAGCGGATATCGGTGGATGGGACTATGGTCTCCACTCACAGCAACCCAGCGGAAGAGCTGGCAACAGAGCAGAGTGCCGCGGGCCTCTGCTCTCAACTAACAGAAGAGGGAGTTTCTGTGGTACTGGATGGGACTTCGGCCCTCACTGACACAACCCCAGAAAATGGTGTGACACTGGGACAGGAGGATGTCAGCCTTGCTTTGCAAGCACTGGTGGATTTTCACCCACCACAAGTGGATGGGACTTCGGTCTCCACTTGTGTACCTCAGGGATGCTGGGCAGTTGGCCCGGATCCCCAGCGGCATGAAAGACTGAGCCCAGTCACCCTGTCTTCTCCCCAGCGGCGGGTATGTTCTCTGAGAGAGGCAGAGGTTGGCTGGGTAAGTGATGCTCTGTTTGGAGCAATTTATTTGGGGTACTGTGTGGATACCGGCATTAGAAGAAGGGACCTATGGACTAACTTCGGAGTCAACCCGTCTGGGGTCCCCTCCTGTGTTCGTCCCCTGCCGAAAGGGGAGAGATGTAACGGGAGCGCCCGGGGAACCCAGAATCGCTTAGAAAGTATGAGATACCCTTGCTTCAGCTCCCCCAATGCCTCTTATGTGTCAACCACCCTGTGTCTCTATTAGGGGCACAGGGTGAATGAAAACCCCAATATGGTCTATGATAGCCATATTCAATGCTGCACATACATTGTATCTAGATTGGATGTGTACTGTGAGGGGGGGGGGGTTGTGTAATCATTGCTGTGAGGAGTTAAGGTGATTTGCATTCTATTGTCTTTTATGAATTAAGTCTGCTACTGTGACAATGTGGATTGGAGCTGGTCGACCGTATGGCTGCATATTATGGGATGTTGAAGTGTCTCCTGTGAGGAGGGGGGGGGGGGAATCACCCCTCCTGCTAAGACTGTTTACTGAAGGAGAAGTTTGAACACACCTGACCTGTATCACCATTGTCATTGGACAGTTTAACCCGCCCTGTTCCCCAAGGATGGGAGGGAAGGGTTTTGAAGAGAAATGTGTTACCATGTGTTTGGAAAATAAAGTCATTCCCTGTTTTGGAACTTGAAATACAGAGCGTTGTCTCGTATCTCTGGAAGGATTAATCCTATGGGAAGTGGTCGCCTGGCTGTGGAGGGTCGATAGTGGTTTTGTGTCCAGGAGAGGGAAGGGATCTAAACGGCTTTACCCCCTTTCGTATTTGGGGTGCCGTTACAGTCACCCTTGCAAACCTTTTGTTGTTGCAAAACTTCTCTTTGAAGGGCCCATCTCTGCCTTCCATCATGGCAACGATGGTCTCCTGATGATCCACACGGACCTTGGCCAGTAGGATTTCCGGATCCATGGATCCCCGTTTCTGGCTATGTAAGCCCTCACGTTGCCTTCGCAGGCGCTTCAGATCCGCTCTCAGCTTATACAGCTTGTCCCTCTCCCTGTTCAGGACCTTAATCCCGGCCACCACTCGCTCCCGAATGGCCTCCGAGCCTTCATCCTCACCAGGGGTAGAGAGATCAGCTTGTGCAGAGGAAGGCATGTCACCCGACAGCCCAGGAGATGGCTGGGAGCCTCCAGCAGGAGACGCCCTGCTGGCCTCCATGGCCTCCCCAGAAAGGGGGCCAGGGAGCTGGGAGAGATTTCACCACCACTCCCTTCTCACAGAGCAGCTTCAGAGGCACCTTCCTCCTGACACACCTGTGCTCCAATGATGGGTGGGGCACTATTCCTCCCACTGACACCAACGATGGGACACTATTCCCCCCACTGACACCAACGATGGGACACTATTCCTCCCACTGACACCAACGATGGGACACTATTCCTCCCACTGATACCAATGATGGGACACTATTCCCCCCACTGACGCCAATGATGGAGCACTATTCCTCCCACTGACACCAATGATGGGACACTATTCCCCCCACTGACGCCAATGATGGGACACTATTCCCCCCACTGACACCAACGATGGGACACTATTCCCCCCACTGACACCAAGGATGGGACACTATTCCTCCCACTGATACCAACAATGGGACACTATTCCCCCCACTGACACCAATGATGGGACACTATTCCTCCCACTAACACCAACGATGGGAAACTATTCCACCCACTGATACCAATGATGGGGCACTATTCCTCCCACTGATACCAATGATGGGACACTATTCCTCCCACTGATACCAATGATGGGGCACCATTCCTCCCACTGATATAAACGAGGGAACACTATTCTTCCCACTGACACCAAAGATGAGGCACTGTTCCTCCCATTGATCAAACGTAACATGTTCCGTTGAGTTTCGCTATGTTTATTCGTTTTCGAAAGAATTCTAAAGAATAGGTCTAAAAATGATCGACCGTTTCGAATTCTGTGTGAAGAATAGCTGGTTGTTAAGCAGCGAACCGGGAAGCCGGCCGCCGTGTCCTTAACAACCGATAACTTATTAGCTGTCAGTGGGGTCTCCCCCCCGGCCAGTCCATACCAGGCCCTTCGGGTCTGGTGTGGATTTTAAGGGGAACCTAATGCCAAAAAAAAAAATGGCATGGGCAGTCCCTTATCTGAGCATGCAGCAGCTGGTCAGTAAAGGATGGGGGGGGAGGGGCGGAGGAGCGAGCGCCCCCTTCCCCTCCTGAACCATACCAAGCCACATGCCCTCAACATGGGGGGCTGTTTTGGGGCATTTTGGCCCCCAGATCCTGCCCCCCCATGTGAATGAGTATGGGGTACATAGTAGTAACCCTACCCATTCACCAAAAAGTGTAAAAAAAATCTTCACACAGAAATCAAATTGTTCGGAAAATTTGGAATTCGTTAGAAAATTAATACACCAACCGAAACTAAACAAATTCTGAAACAATTTTAATAATATATTGAATCTATCCAAAACGTAACGAAACAAATGTTTCCATTCTGCACATGTCTACAAGACACCATTTACATCCTCATCCCCCCCCCCTTTTACATCAGAGTTCTTATTCTCAGCCTCCCCTTTTTTTTACAGCAGAGTCCTCAGCCCCCCTTCCTTTACAGCAGAGTCCTCAGCCCCTCCCCTTCCTTTACATCAGGGTCCTCAGCCCCCCCTTCCTTTTTACATTAGATTCCCCAATTCAGCCCCCACCCCCACCTTTCACATCAGACTCCATAGCCCACGCCCATCAGTCCCTCCTTTGACCTCAGAGACCCCAATTCCCCCCACCCTATAAATCCACAGTTCCCCTCATCTATCTTTCACATCAGTTCCAGACCCCCCTCCCATTTACATCAGGG
The DNA here is from genome assembly GCA_029206835.1 of Rana muscosa. Classification (NCBI taxonomy): domain Eukaryota; kingdom Metazoa; phylum Chordata; class Amphibia; order Anura; family Ranidae; genus Rana; species Rana muscosa. The sequence goes on along the minus strand of CM055123.1, from coordinate 314,400,068 downwards.
TCCTCATCCCCCCCCCCCACTTTCTCACAAAAGAGCCCCACATTCCAATCTTCCCCACAGCAGGGGCAGGAGGTGGAGCCGATCGAATCACTGGTGGACTTCCATCCCCTTTTGAATGCTGGGGCTGTCCTGAATGCCGCCCAGCCTAGATTAGCGTCATGCATCTCTATGGTGTTGGTGGCCGGCCCACCATGAAAACACAAACTGCTGTGCAAAAAGTCTGGATGCTGCTCCTGGTTGAGAAACGCTGATCAATAATCCATTCATTTATATCAGGGGGTCTCCAAACTTTCTAAAGAAAGGGCCAGTTTACTGTCCTTCAGACTTTAGGGGGGCCGGACTGTGGCCAGTGGAAGTAAACTATGCCAGATCTTTGGTATTAGGGGGATAAAAAGTTGGTGTCAGTGGGAGGAATAGTGCCCCATCATTGGTGTCGGTGAGAGGAATTGCATCCCATTGTTGGTGTCAGTGGAAGGAATAGTGCCCCATTGCTGGTGTCAGTGGAAGGAATAGTGCCCCATCATTGGTGTCAGTGGGAGGAATAGTGCCCCATTGTTGGTGTCAGTGGAAGGAATAGTGCCTTATTATTGGTGTCAGTGGGAGGAATAGTGTCCCATCATTGGTATCAGTGGGAGGAATAGTGTCCCATCATTGGTATCAGTGGGAGGAATAGTGTCCCATCATTGGTGTCAGTGGGAGGAATAGTGCCCCGCCCATCATTGGAGCACAGGTGTGTCAGGAGGAAGGTGCCTCTGAAGCTGCTCTGTGAGAAGGGAGTGGTGGTGAAATCTATCCCAGCTCCCTGGCCCCCTTTCTGGGGAGGCCATGGAGGGCAGCGGGGCTTCTCCTGCTGGAGGCTCCCAGCCATCTCCTGGGCCGTCAGGTGAACTGCCATCCTCTGCACAAGCCGATCTCTCTGCCCCTGGTGAGGATGAAGGCTTGGAGGCCATTCGGGAGCGAGTGGTGGCCGGGATTAAGGTCCTGAATAGGGAGAGAGACAAGCTCTACAAGCTGAGAGCGGAGTTGAAGCGCCTGCGAAGGCAACGTGAGGGCTTACATAGCCAGAAACGGGGATCCATGGATCCGGAAATCCAGCTGGCCAAGGTCCGTGTGGATCATCAGGAGACCATCGTGGCCATGATGGAAGGCAGAGATGGGCCCTTTAAAGAGAAGTTTTGCAACGACAAGAGGTTTGGAAGGGTGACAAAGATGGAGGTGGAGGAGGAGGAGACCCCCAGTTCTGACCCCCTGCCCCCCCAGGGAGAGGTAAGAAGCCCCAGGCCTTCCCAGGAATCTGGAGGTATGCTGAGGGCCATCCAGGTAATGGAGTCTCCTATGCGGGGAGATCAGATGATATTTAATGAGGAAGACATTACTGATGATGTACCTGATAAAGTGAAGCCTGCTAAATCCAATGTTGTGGATAAGACTGTTTTTGTTCCTTTTAACACTGTGACTGACAATGTGCCTAATGACAATCAGGCTGCTAGTCCTGTGTGCAGCAATGTTGTGCCTGCTGAGGCTGCAATGCAGCAAGAGATACGTTTAAAAAATGTCATTTCTGTGGATGGACTGCAAGTGTCAGAACAGCCCATTAACTCTTCTTTGGCTGAGTCCAAAGCTGTTTGCCCCACTGCTGCTGAGGACTCTACAGTGCAGCATCAGGAGACAGCTGGTATTGCAGCAACTGTGACTATTCCTGATGGGAATTTGAATAGTTCTGTGACTGATAACAATCACCCCAGTACCAGTGTGATGAACAATCCTGCTACAGATCCTGCCATTTCAGTTCATACAGTTGATAATAATAATAATATACAGAGTGATGTGGCTTCAGTGTCAGCCCTTGGCCCTGATAAACCTACTTTTGCACAGGTGGCACACTCTGCTCCTGGTAGTCCCGCTCCCAAGCGGGGTTTTCCACTGCAAGCTGCCACCTTGAGCACCCCAAGATCTGGTCTTGGGTCTCTGGCTTCTGTTGGGGGTCCAAGACGTAATGTAGTTATCCTGAAATGGGAAGGTGGTGCCATCCCTCCAGCACGGCGTGCAGTGGTGGACTTGATATTGGAGATGGGTTTTGGTGCAAATGACCTGTATGCCTTTATACACGTAGCTGGGACAAGGGACTATACGGTTAGTTTCACCAGGCCAGAGGGTCTTGACCTGTTCTGGGAGCGATATGAGGCTCGGTGCAGGTCAAGACCTGAATGGGAAGGTCTGGTCCCAGTTGCGGTTTCTCAGAGGTCAACAGTAAAAAAAATAACCATTATCCTGACCAATGAGAGTGTTCCTGCTCGGGATCTAGAGGTCTGGTTAAGGAACTATGGGGAAGTTTTGACCAAACCTAATAAAATCCATGATGAGCGTAACATCTGGACTGGGGGATGGTCGGTAACAGTCAGGTTGGCCAGGGATGGGAATGTTGTCCGTCACTTGCCCTCCTCAGCTTTCATAGGGAGGGATAGGATGACTGTTTTCTACCCTGGTCAGCCGAAGCTGTGTCACCGCTGTGGAGAAAAGGGGCACTTGAGCTCCTCCTGTTCAGCCTTGATGTGTTCAGTGTGTCAGGGTCAGGGTCATATGGCTAAGGACTGCACTAAGATGATCAGGTGCAATCTGTGCCTGCGCCTTGGCCACCCCTACAGCAGATGTCCTGAAGCCTGGCACAATATGGAGAAGGAGGTAGTAGAGGACATGTCAAGGCTGGACAGGATGGAGGGTGAGACCCCTGGTGTACCATCCTCCTCTGCGGTGACCCCCTCCCCTGGTCCTGCTCAGGATCCCTCTCCAGTTCCTGTGGCCACCCCTCCTGTGTCTGTAAGTACTCCTTCTGTTTCTGTCTCTGTGTCCCCCCAGCCTACTGTACCCTCTCCTCTTGTGTCGGAACCTTCCAAGTCTGTGCCCCCCGAGTCTGTTACCCCCCCAGGAGTCTACCCCTCCTGAGTCTGACTTAAAGGGATCACCCCCCCCCCCCCACCAGCGTGTACTAAAAAGGGCGCCCCTTCTTCTGTAAAGAAGTCTTGTGGAAAGACTTTAAAGAAAAAAATAAGAGATGAGGGCATCTCTGAGGCTGACCTGCAGTACCTGGAGGAGAGAAGGAAGGTTGGGAGGCGGAAGAGGCAGGCGGTGAGGACGGAACGGGGACGAGAAGCTCCGGTTCCTGTCTCCAGCCGTCATAGGTCCTCCAAGTGGGATATTTCTTCATCTGGAGCTTCTTCTGAAAGAAGTTCCGATTCCGAAATGGACTTTGAGGCGGCCTCTAGAAAGAGAGAGGCTTCTGGTGATGAGCAGCAGAGGGGAGCTAAGAAGCAATCCACCCAATAACCCAAATGGCGGTTCCCCCTCCGTTAAAAGTGGTGACAATTAATGTCGCCAGCATTAAGTCAGTAAGAGCTCGTTCTATGGCCTTCTTTTTGTTCAGCCAATTAGATGCTGAAATTTTATTTTTGCAAGAGACTAGGCTCACCTCCTTGGCAGATATTCATATGGCCAAGAGAGAGTGGAGGTATGGTCCATCTTACTGGTCTCTTGCGGCCGAGCCTTACGGCGGTGTGGCGGTGTTGTTTAAAACCGGCATGGTAACTGTCCGGCGGGTTATTGAGGTGGAGATTGGGAGATGTATGGTCTTAGACGTCCTTGTGGGAGGGCAGGACCTGCGCCTAATCAATGTTTATGGGCCGCACACAAAGTGGGACAGGAAAATAGGATTTTTATAACAGCTTACCTGTAAAATCCTTTTCTTGGAGTACATCACGGGACACAGAGCGACATAGTCATTACTAATGGGTTATATAGATACCGTCAGGTGCTGGCACTGGCAACTTCCAAAACCGGAAGTACCCTCCCCTATATAAGCCCCTCCCATCCGGGAGCACCTCAGTTTTGTAGCAAAGCAATAAGTGTCCCTAAAGAGGGGCGGGAGCTCTGTGTCCCGTGATGTACTCCAAGAAAAGGATTTTACAGGTAAGCTGTTATAAAAATCCTATTTTCTTTCTCATACATCACGGGACACAGAGCGACATAGTCATTACTAATGGGATGTCCTAAAGCAATGCCAAATGAGGGGGGGGGATACACCATATATAAGCTGAGCGCTATCAGACATGAGGATCTTTTGCGGCCTGCAACACACTGCGCCCAAAGGCGACATCCTCCTGACTTCTAACGTCCACCTGGTAGGACCTAGTAAACGTGTGTACCGAAGACCATGTTGCGGCCTTACAGATTTGAGCCAGGGAGGCCTGGTGATGCACTGCCCATGAAGTTCCAACTGCTCTCGTGGAGTGCGCTCTAACTTTGAACGGAGGCGGTCTCCTTCTCAAGCCATAGGCTTGCATAATGACCTGTCGAATCCACTTGGCTAAAGTAGATTTTGACGCTGCCTGACCCTTTCTGGGGCCTTCCGGCAGAATAAACAAAGTATCCGTTCTGCGAATCTGAGCAGTGGCTTTTAGATAAGCTTTAACTGCTCTTACTACATCCAAAGAATGCAATAACTTTTCCTCTACCGAAGTAGGTTTGGGGAAAAAAGAAGGAAGAACCACATCTTGGTTCAAATGAAACCTCGATACCACCTTAGGAAGAAAGGCTGGATGAGGACGTAACACTACTCCTGTCCTTATGGATAACCAGATATGGCTCCCTACAGGACATAGCTGCTAATTCCGACACTCTTTTAGCCGAACAAATGGCTACTAGAAAAATCAATTTCCTGGTGAGAAGAACCAAAGAAATATGCTGTAATGGTTCAAATGGTTGTTTCTGTAGAACCGACAGAACCAAGTTTAGATCCCATGGACATATGGGAATATTAACCGGAGGACTAATACGCATCACTCCTTGTATAAAGGCTTTGACTAGTGAATGCGAAGCCAAGGGCCTTTGAAAAAATATTGACAAGGCCGAAATCTGACCCTTGATAGTACTCAAGGCAAGCTTCCTATCTACAGCCCATTGTAGGGAGTCCAGACTCCTACCTATTACGTACTTACGTGGATGCCATTTCTTGGCTTCACACCAGGCGATGTACGCCTTCCAGATTCTATAGTAGATCTGCCTGGATACCGGCTTCCTGGCATTGATCATGGTAGATACCACAGAATTAGAGAGCCCTCTCTTTTTTAGAATGTGGGCTTCAATAGCCAGGCCGTCAAACCTAGGGCTGGTAAGGAAGGGTGGTATATCGGTCCTTGCGAAAGCAGGTCCGGACGATGTGGGACAGTCCAAGGACTCCCCACTGACATTTTACAATCTCCATGTACCACGCTCTTCGGGGCCACGCTGGAGCCACCAGAATCACTGGTTTCTTTTCTACCCTGATTCTGCGGAGTAATCGAGGTAACCATTGTGGCGGTGTGAATGCATATATCAGCTTGAACTGATCCCAAGGGAACACTAGGGCATCCGAGCCGCAAGCTAGGGGATCCCTTGTCCGAGAGACAAACCTGTCCCCCTTTGCGTTGAATCTGGATGCTAGAAGATCTACATCCGATGTTCCCCACCGCTGACATATTGTCCAGAAAACCTTGGGGTGAAGGGACCCTTCCTCTGGGCCTAATTGCTGGCGACTTAGAAAGTCCGCCTTCCAATTCTCCACTCCTGGAATGAATACCGCAGATATGGCTGGGACATATTTTTTCTGCCCATTTCAGGATGTAATTTACTTCCCTCTGGGCTGCACGACTCCTGGTGCCCCCCTGATGATTGATATATGCCACTGCTGTGGCATTGTCTGATTGAATTCTGACAGGGGACCCTTGGAGTTTGGATGTCCATGCTACTAGGGCATACCGGGCTGCTCGTATCTCTAAGAGATTGATGGGCAGGGCCTTTTCTGCATCCGACCATCTGCCCTGGAGAGACTATTGCTCCAGTACTGCTCCCCAGCCTATAAGGCTGGCATCTGTAGTGACCACCTTCCAAGAAATCGGACTGAAGGATTTCCTTTTTTCCAGATTCTGGGGAACCAACCACCAACGGAGGCTCTTGCGAACGGAAGGGGACAAGGACATTGTAAGTCTAGGGCCTGAACTTTTTTGTTCCAGGCTGACAGTATGGCCCCTTGCAAATTCCTTGAATGGAATTGACCGTAGGGTACTGCTTCGAATGATGCCACCATTTTTCCCAGCAGCCTCATATACAGGCGTATGGACGGCTGTCTTTTTTGTACCCACTAAGTGGATCAAATCTTTCAAAGACAACACCTTTCCTCGAGGCAAGAATATTTTTCTCTGGCCTGAATCCAACCTTAGCCCCAAGTATTCCAGACTTTTGACTGGTTTTTAGGGCTGACTTGTCTCGGTTAATAATCCAACCGTGAGATTCCAGATACTTGATCGTCTTGTGAACGACCACGTCTAGTTTTTTCACTGAGTGGTCTATCAGCAACAAGTCATCCAGATATGCCATTATCATTACACCTTGTGTTCTTAGATTGGCCAATAAAGGGCCAGAATTTTTGTAAACACTCGTGGTGCTGTGGCCAAACCGAAGGGTAAGGCTCTGAACTGAAAATGGCGCCCTTCTACTGCAAAGCGTAGAAATTTTTGGTGGACTGGAAAGATGGGAATGTGCAAATAAGCATCTTTGATGTCGATCGTGGCTAACCAATCCTCCCCTTGTAGGGCAGTGGCCACCGATCGGATCGACTCCATCGGAAAGACCTGATATACAGGAATTTGTATAGCCCTTTTAGAATTAATATGGGCCTCCCGTCCGCGTTTGCTTCGGGACTGTAAAGAGGTTTGAGTAAAACCCGAACCCTCATTCTTCCAGGGGAACCTCCATAATTACTCCTTGGAGCAATAGTTGTTCTAGTGCCAACAGGAGGGACTCTCTCTTCCGGGGATCCCTTGGCACGTTTGACCTCAAAAATGGGAAGGAGGAGAGTCTTTTAACTCCAAACTGTATCCCAAACCTACTGCGGAGAGCACCTATCTGTCTTGATCGTGTCCCGCCAGGTCTCTTGCGAACAACTGGAGTCCTCCCCCCACCCGACTGAGTGGGGGCTTCAATGAATTTAACTTTGGGGGAGGTTTTGTACCTCCCCTGACCCAGGGTTTCTCATTACCCTGCTACTGTCCCTGTTTTTTACCCCCGGGATTTGACCGAGGAGGCCGTCGGAACTGTTACACAGCCGATGCCCCAGGGACTGGAGAAGCAGGCCTCTTAAAGAGGGACCTCTAACTCTGCTTTTAACCGGCAAGAGCGTATTTTTACCGCTGGAAATTTTCTGGATATATTTGTCCAGGTTTTCCCTGAATAAGCGTTCACCATGAAATGGGACGCTAACCAGCCATTCTTTACAGGGAGCTTCAGCAGACCAGTTTTTGAGCCATAGGAGCCTACGCATATGTACTATAGACAGCGTAAGGCGGGAGGCCTGATGGACTGAATCCTCTATGGCGTCAACCGCAAAGCCTAAGGCTCTAGGTAGATCAGCTAGGGCAAAACCTGCTGATCTGTCAAGTCCCTCAAGACCTGTTTCAACTGATCCTTCACTGCTTAGCAGACCCCAATAGCTGCTACTGCTGGTTGTATCACCAAGCAGATTTTCATAAGGACTCCAATCTTTTATTTATTGGGTTCTTGATCATTTGGACATTATCCACTGGACATGTCAGTGATTTATACATACAAGAGATGGCTGCGTCCACTGTAGGGACCTTCCATTTTTTTTTTTTTTTGATGAACTTATCCTCCATGGGATAGACCACCGGAAATCTCTTGGGGGAATAAATATTTTCTCAGGACGTTCCCAATCCTGGTAAATGAGCCCTTTCAGTAAAGGGTGAAGTGGAAAAGAACAAACAGTCTGGGGGCTTCTAGCGACCCCAACGAGGATACAGTAGTGGTTGATGGTTCCGCAAGGTGCATTTTTAAATGCTGATCGGACCATGTTAGTCAGAGACTGAACCCATAATCTTTCAGCTTGAGATGCTGAGAAAAGGTTCCCCCACTGTTGATTCCTCTATAACAGAATCAACCTCATCCTGATCCCCTTCAGGCAGGTCGATCCCTGTATGGGACTGTTGCTCTGCTAACAGGCACTCTGAAGGAGGAGACGGAGATCGGGCGTGCTTTCCCTGACAGGGAGGCAGCGATAAATGTTGACAATCTCTCTCTAATCCTCCCAGAGCTGAGGAAAAAACCTCCTCTGTTACATACACAGGAGCAGGTGACTGAGGACAGCCACAGTACCAAGTACCCCTGCGGGGTCTCTACGGTCACTTACCTCTGAACTTCAGGGGAGACTGGTGCAGCAGGAGTATGCCCAAGATCCTCCGAGCCCGATGAGACCCCCTTCGCTTCCTGGAAGATTCAGTTCCGGAGCTTCTGGACGGCATATTCCTAAGCCTAAAGCTGAGGTATTCCAGCCGTAATACACCACTTTTACTGAGAATAGTCTAGCACAATTGCTGCTATATCACAGTTGGTGTCTACTAATGTGCCTTTCTAGGGGATGCCTGTATCAACCGCTTGCTGTATGCCTTTAAATGTTGCCAGCTCTGTCTCTGTACTTCATAGCCAGCTCACTACAATATTGTGGTTTTTTTAAAACTGCTGGGACGCCCGCACATGCGCAGAAGCACTGCGGCGCGCACAGAGCGTCATCCCCCAGGCTCCGCCCCCTTTCCCGGCTCACCTCTATATATAGAGGCGCGTGCACGCGCACGCGCGCGGGCACTTGCGCCTTCGGCGCTAATTTCAAATATGGTAACAAGGGACAGGAGCCAGGGCCCCTCTTTGCCGCAGGCCGGGGGATGGACAAGCACTGCAACATGGCAGAGGAAGCAGTTTCCTATAAGAGAACTCACCATCTGCCTGGACTTTGCTCTGCTGAGAAGAAGCTAGTCCACATGACAAGAAAACATTCCACAGCGGCCTCTAGTGGACAAACACAGGTACCGCAGTCTAATATATTAAATATATATATAAAAATTTTTTTTTTTTTTTTTCTTGACCACCATTAAAAATTATTAAATTTTTTTAGTAGTTACAGGCATGCACAGAATTTTGCGGGAATACCATTAGGTAACAGACAGAAAGACAAATTAGGCTTGGGGGTCCCCCAATAGAACCAAGTTCCTGGGGGCCCCCACTTACCTGTTCCCCCGCCACAGGACTTTGTTTGGTCCACAAAAGCCCAAACTTCACCTATCACGGCAGGCATTGTAATCAAACCTTCAGGGACCGGGTTCCCAAGGATTCCACTCCCCTGGACCTGTATAGCACCCTGCACAGAAAACATCTTGGTCGTGGGTATGACCAGAGCTCTGGATCCCAGGGTCCAGCTCTCCTAAGAGAAGCATTACAGGCAAAACCTTGCTCTTCTCTGCAAGGCCCGGGTACCGACCGTTTAGCTATGAAGCTTTTTTGGTCGGATCCGGAATAGCTTACTGAGGCCCAAAAGAACCTGTACGCAAGCTCAGTGAAAAACACATGTTTCTTCTTGGCCAACACCTTAGACACTGGCAAAAAACTGAGGTGCTCCCGGATGGGAGGGGCTTATATAGGGGAGGGTACTTCCGGTTTTGGAAGTTGCCAGTGCCAGCACCTGACGGTATCTATATAACCCATTAGTAATGACTATGTCGCTCTGTGTCCCGTGATGTACGAGAAAGAAATGCCTTTTTACAAGGATCAAGCCATTTCTTTTTACATCCCGGCAAGTGGTCTTTGGAGGTGACTTTAATACAATAACTAGGCCCAAGGACAGGAAGGACTTCAAGGACAGGCTGGGATATGATAGCGTTTTTTTAAATAGTATGGTTAGGGATGCTGGTCTTGTGGATGTGCACATTAAGCACCTCCCAGATGACACCGGGTTCACTTTTCATCGTGGTAATAGTCAGAGTAGGATAGATAGGTTTTTTTTGAAGGAGGCCTCTGCTTTCTCGCCCCCAGTGGTGCAAGCAGTAGAGTTCTCTGATCACTGTATGCTATCTGTGGTACTGAATGCTTCAGACGCCCCTCAGAGGGGCAAGGGCATCTGGAGATTAAATTCGACACTACTCAAGGAAGAACATGTTAGACAATCCTTTGAGGAATTCTTTCAGGCACAGGTGACCATCCTGGACTTTTGTAGCAGCAAGGCTGAGTGGTGGGAGCTGACCAAAAAGAGGATCGCTGGATTCTTCAGGGGCCTAGCCAATAGAAATCAGTTTAATAAATACATGACCTACCAACGTTTACGGAGGAAGCTGGATATTCTTGTTTCGAGAGGAGGAGATCCTGGGGCAATCTCCGAAGTGAAACTCCTTCTCAGGAAGTGTCAATATGACCGGCATGCCTCTTTGGTTCTGGAGAGGGACTATGGGAAGTACCACTCGCCTGACCCTTACCAGAACTGCAAACAAGGTGTAGCTGTTAAAACGGTCGTTGGCCTTAAGGACAGTACAGGTTCCTTGACAAAGTCCAGGTCAGGGATTCTGGAGGTCGTGAGGTCCTTTTATGCCGACCTTCTTGGGAGGAAAGAGCTTGACCGTGACAAGATGGAAAGCTTTTTGGACTCTACTCCAGGTCTAAATGGTGGAGATGTTCCATTGATGAATTTGACAGAGGAGATCACAGTCGAAGAGGTGATGAGGGCAATTGAACAGCTTGCCATCAAAAAGTCGCCTGGACCGGATGGCTTGACGGCTGAGTTTTACAAAGCCTTTAAGTCTATTCTGGCCCCGCATTTGGTAGAGGTTTTTAACAGTTGCCTTGCTGAGGGGGTGCTTTCCCCTTCCATGAGGCACTCGGCTGTGATTCTTCTTTCAAAGGGTAAAGATCCTTCGATGATTGAGAATTGGCGCCCCATCAGCCTTCTTAATGTCGATAGAAAGATACTGGCAAAGATATTTTTCTGGCGCCTATCGTCAGTGGCAGAGTCTTTGCTTTCTCGCCATCAGCACTGTTCGGTCCAGGGTAGGAGCACCTTCACAGCGGTTTTAGCTGTCCGGGAGGCCTTGGAGCGGTGCAGGGCTGCAGGCTGGGGAAAGTATTTGCTGACATTGGATCAGGCAAAGGCTTTTGATCGTGTTAACCATGAGTACCTGTGGTTGCTCCTTAGTAAGTACGGTCTGCCGGGTGGTTTTGTCGATTGGCTGAAAGTCTTGTATAAGGGGGCAGAAAGCTTCCCTCTTGTTAATGGTTGGGTTGGACAGTCCTTTGGGGTTGGCTCCGGGGTGCGCCAGGGTTGTCCCCTGAGTCCCCTGCTCTATGTGTTTGCAATCGACCCCTTCATCAGGAGGCTAGAGAGCGGCATGTTGTGTGGGGTACCAGTGGGGCTCCCGGGTGAGCCGCCATTGAGGGTTGTTGCCTATGCGGATGATGTGTCGGTGATTGTCACTGGGACGGATGAAGCGGAGGAGGTGGTCTCTCTGACATCACGGTATTCTGAAGCATCAGGCTCCAAGATCAATCAGGAAAAGACTGAAGTTTTCTGGATGGGAAAGGATGGTGAGGGTTTTGATCTCCCGGACACCTTTCCAGTGCCCCAGGAAAGAATTAAGATACTAGGCATTGAATTTGGACCCGGCGATTATGGCCTCAAAAACTGGGAAGGCAGACTGGAAATTGCCAATACTAAGGTGGTCAGCTGGAAGAGATGGAAGTTATCTATGAGGGAAAGGGTTGATCTGATTAAGACTTACCTGATTCCAATCTTCTTGTATGTCAGCTTTGTCTGCATCTTGCCAGTGTCTCTCTATGCTAGGGTCAGTAGTGTGTTCTTCCAGATGCTGTGGGGGAACAGACTGAACCCCATCAAGAGGAATGTCTCCTACCTATCCAGGAGGGAGGGTGGCTTAGGTATGGTCAACCCAGTTCTTTTCTTTTCACTGCTATTTCTAAAGTTTAACATTGGTAATATGCTTGCAGTGGAACCTCCTGGATGGGTAGGCATATTTAGATCTTGGTTTAGGCCTTTTCTACGACTTTGGGAAGAAGGTGGCCAAGTGAAGAATCGCAGGGGTCATCGTGGTCAGCTACCAGCCTATGTCGCTCCGTGCCTGAAGTTACTGCGGCAGTGGCGATTGTCGGCTGAAGATCTCAGATCGGTTCCAAGGAAAGTCCTTATGAGTCGAGTCTTGAGCGAAGTCTTTCATGACCCACTGGCCTTAAGGGATTGCCCGGGCCCAGTTTTGAGGGCGGGGTTAAGACTGATTAATTTGGATAGAGTACCCCCTAAATTTAGGGATCTGGCCTGGTTGTGCTTCCATGGGAAGCTCTATGTTCGGGGCAATTTGAAATTCCGCAGTGGGATGGATCGTAGCTGTCCTCGGGAGGAGTGTGCAGATGAGGAGGAGACTATGGATCATTTTCTGCTTCGTTGCCCTTTTAACATAGAGGTGTACAAACAGGTGGGGCGGGCCCTCGGTGTCCCTTTCCTCTCCAGGCTGGGTTATGCTGAGTGGGTGTACGGAGCATTCAATACCGGTGGAGTTTTTTGTTTGGATACACTTTTTTTAGTTAGCCTAGTAGTCCGTTATTTCACCTGGAATGCACGGTGTCAGGTCAGCATTCGGCAAAAACTCCTTCCTGTTGAGGTGGTGGTGTGTGACATTTTGCATGAGGTGGGGAAGATTCGGGAGCTTGAGAGAGACCAGCGGGGTCAGGGGGCTTGGTTGAAGGCGTGGAGGGGTTTCAGGCCTCCCTGACTGCCAGGAGTCTCTTTCCCGGGTGTGGCTGTCTGTCTCTTATCACCCTAGATTATCAGTATTTTTGATGAATTTTTGATAAATGGCTGCATACATAGGTGATGGGTTGTGCCTCTTAGGCCCTCTCTGCTGCTTTATGTAGATAGTTTTCTAGGGATGTTTTGGTAGTGGATTATGTATATATTGTATATATTCTGAACATGGATGTGTATTCCTTTGTTTTCTGTTGAAGTTTTGTACTATGGTTTTGTTTTTTACTTTTGTATAAAATTGGTTGCTTGATTCTTTTCAATAAAAGATCAATAGTGCCCCATCATTGGTATCAGTGGGTGGAATAGTGTCCCATCATTGGTATCAGTGGGAGGAATAGTGTCCCATCATTGGTGTCAGTGGGAGGAATAGTGTCCCATCATTGGTATCAGTGGAAGGAATAGTGTCCCATCATTGGTGTCAGTGGGAGGAATAGTGCCCCGCCCATCATTGGAGCACAGGTGTGTCAGGAGGAAGGTGCCTCTGAAGCTGCTCTGTGAGAAGGGAGTGGTGGTGAAATCTATCCCAGCTCCCTGGCCCCCTTTCTGGGGAGGCCATGGAGGGCAGCGGGGCTTCTCCTGCTGGAGGCTCCCAGCCATCTCCTGGGCCATCAGGTGACATGCCTTCCTCTGCACAAGCTGATCTCTCTACCCCTGGTGAGGATGAAGGCTCGGAGGCCATTCGGGAGCGAGTGGTGGCCGGGATTAAGGTCCTGAACAGGGAGAGGGACAAGCTCTACAAGTTGAGAGCGGAGTTGAAGCGCCTGCGAAGGCAACGTGAGGGCTTACACAGCCAGAAACGGGGATCCATGGATCCGGAAATCCAGCTGGCCAAGGTCCGTGTGGATCATCAGGAGACCATCGTGGCCATGATGGAAGGCAGAGATGGGCCCTTTAAAGAGAAGTTTTGCAACGACAAAAGGTTTGGAAGGGTGACAAAGATGGAGGTGGAGGAGGAGGAGACCCCCAGTTCTGACCCCCTGCCCCCCCAGGGAGAGGTAAGCAGCCCCAGGCCTTCCCAAGATTCAGGAGGTATGCTGAGGGCCATCCAGGTAATGGAGTCTCCTATGCGGGGGGATCAGATGGTGTTTAATGAGGAAGACATTACTGATGATGTACCTGATAAAGTGAAGCCTGCTAAGTCCCATGTTGTGGATAAGACTGTTTTTGTTCCTTTTAACACTGTGACTGACAATGTGCCTAATGACAATCAGGCTGCTAGTCCTGTATGCAGCAATGTTGTGCCTGCTGAGGCTGCAATGCAGCAAGAGTTACATTTAAAAAATGTCATTTCTGTGGATGGACTGCAAGTGTCAGCACAGCCCATTAACCCTTCTTTGGCTGAGTCCAAAGCTGTTTGCCCCACTGCTGCTGAGGACTCTACAGTGCAGCATCAGGAGACAGCTGGTATTGCAGCCACTGTGACTATTCCTGATGGGAATTTGAATAGTTCTGTGACTGATAACAATCACCCCAGTACCAATGTGATGAACAATCCTGCTACAGATCCTGCCATTTCAGTTCATACAGTTGATAATAATAATAATATACAGAGTGATGTGGCTTCAGTGTCAGCCCTTGGCCCTGATAAACCTACTTTTGCACAGGTGGCACACTCTGCTCCTGGTAGTCCCGCTCCCAAGCGGGGTTTTCCACTGCAAGCTGCCACCTTGAGCACCCCAAGATCTGGTCTTGGGTCTCTGGCTTCTGCTGGGGGTCCAAGACGTAATGTAGTTATCCTGAAATGGGAAGGTGGTGCCATCCCTCCAGCACGGCGTGCAGTGGTGGACTTGATATTGGAGATGGGTTTTGGTGCAAATGACCTGTATGCCTTTATACACGTAGCTGGGACAAGGGACTATACGGTTAGTTTCACCAGGCCAGAGGGTCTTGACCTGTTCTGGGAGCGATATGAGGCTCGGTGCAGGTCAAGACCTGAATGGGAAGGTTTGGTCCCAGTTGCGGTTTCTCAGAGGTCAACAGTAAAAAAAATAACCATTATCCTGACCAATGAGAGTGTTCCTGCTCGGGATCTAGAGGTCTGGTTAAGGAACTATGGGGAAGTTTTGACCAAACCTAATAAAATCCATGATGAGCGTAACATCTGGACTGGGGGATGGTCGGTAACAGTCAGGTTGGCCAGGGATGGGAATGTTGTCCGTCACTTGCCCTCCTCAGCTTTCATAGGGAGGGATAGGATGACTGTTTTCTACCCTGGTCAGCCGAAGCTGTGTCACCGCTGTGGAGAAAAGGGGCACTTGAGCTCCTCCTGTTCAGCCTTGATGTGTTCAGTGTGTCGGGGTCAGGGTCATATGGCTAAGGACTGCACTAAGATGATCAGGTGCAACCTGTGCCTGCGCCTTGGCCACCCCTACAGCAGATGTCCTGAAGCCTGGCACAATATGGAGAAGGAGGTAGTAGAGGACATGTCAAGGCTGGACGGGATGGAGGGTGAGACCCCTGGTGTACCATCCTCCTCTGCGGTGACCCCCTCCCCTGGTCCTGCTCAGGATCCCTCTCCAGTTCCTGTGGCCACCCCTCCTGTGTCTGTAAGTACTCCTTCTGTTTCTGTCTCTGTGTCCCCCCAGCCTACTGTACCCTCTCCTCTTGTGTCGGAACCTTCCAAGTCTGTGCCCCCCGAGTCTGTTACCCCCCAGGAGTCTACCCCTCCCGAGTCTGACTTAAAGGGATCACCCCCCCCACCAGCATGTACTAAAAAGGGTGCCCCTTCCTCTGTAAAGAAGTCTTGTGGAAAGACTTTAAAGAAAAAAATAAGAGATGAGGGCATCTCTGAGGCTGACCTGCGGTACCTGGAGGAGAGAAGGAAGGTTGGGAGGCGGAAGAGGCAGGCGGTGAGGACGGAACGGGGACGAGAAGCTCCGGTTCCTGTCTCCAGCCGTCATAGGTCCTCCAAGTGGGATATTTCTTCATCCGGAGCTTCTTCTGAGAGAAGTTCCGATTCCGAAATGGACTTTGAGGCGGCCTCTAGAAAGAGAGAGGCTTCTGGTGATGAGCAGCAGAGGGGAGCTAAGAAGCAATCCACCCAATAACCCAAATGGCGGTTCCCCCTCCGTTAAAAGTGGTGACAATTAATGTTGCCAGCATTAAGTCAGTAAGAGCTCGTTCTATGGCCTTCTTTTTGTTCAGCCAATTAGATGCTGAAATTTTATTTTTGCAAGAGACTAGGCTCACCTCCTTGGCAGATATTCATATGGCCAAGAGAGAGTGGAGGTACGGTCCATCTTACTGGTCTCTTGCGGCCGAGCCTTACGGCGGTGTGGCGGTGTTGTTTAAAACCGGCATGGTAACTGTCCGGCGGGTTATTGAGGTGGAGATTGGGAGATGTATGGTCTTAGACGTCCTTGTGGGAGGGCAGGACCTGCGCCTAATCAATGTTTATGGGCCGCACACAAAGTGGGACAGGAAATGCCTTTTTACAAGGATCAAGCCATTTCTTTTTACATCCCGGCAAGTGGTCTTTGGAGGTGACTTTAATACAGTAACTAGGCCCAAGGACAGGAAGGACTTCAAGGACAGGCTGGGATATGATAGCGTTTTTTTAAATAGTATGGTTAGGGATGCTGGTCTTGTGGATGTGCACATTAAGCACCTCCCAGATGACACCGGGTTCACTTTTCATCGTGGTAATAGTCAGAGTAGGATAGATAGGTTTTTTTTGAAGGAGGCCTCTTCTTTCTCGCCCCCAGTGGTGCAGGCAGTAGAGTTCTCTGATCACTGTATGCTATCTGTGGTACTGAATGCTTCAGACGCCCCTCAGAGGGGCAAGGGCATCTGGAGATTAAATTCGACTCTACTCAAGGAAGAACATGTTAGACAATCCTTTGAGGAATTCTTTCAGGCACAGGTGACCATCCTGGACTTTTGTAGCAGCAAGGCTGAGTGGTGGGAGCTGACCAAAAAGAGGATCGCTGGATTCTTCAGGGGCCTAGCCAATAGAAATCAGTTTAATAAATACATGACCTACCAACGTTTACGGAGGAAGCTGGATATTCTTGTCTCGAGAGGAGGAGATCCTGGGGCAATCTCCGAAGTGAAACTCCTTCTCAGGAAGTGTCAATATGACCGGCATGCCTCTTTGGTTCTGGAGAGGGACTATGGGAAGTACCACTCGCCTGACCCTTACCAGAACTGCAAACAAGGTGTAGCTGTTAAAACGGTCGTTGGCCTTAAGGACAGTACAGGTTCCTTGACAAAATCCAGGTCAGGGATTCTGGAGGTCGTGAGGTCCTTTTATGCCGACCTTCTTGGGAGGAAAGAGCTTGACCGTGACAAGATGGAAAGCTTTTTGGACTCTACTCCAGGTCTAAATGGTGGAGATGTTCCATTGATGAATTTGACAGAGGAGATCACAGTCAAAGAGGTGATGAGGGCAATTGAACAGCTTGCCATCAAAAAGTCGCCTGGACCGGATGGCTTGACGGCTGAGTTTTACAAAGCCTTTAAGTCTATTCTGGCCCCGCATTTGGTAGAGGTTTTTAACAGTTGCCTTGCTGAGGGGGTGCTTTCCCCTTCCATGAGGCACTCGGCTGTGATTCTTCTTTCAAAGGGTAAAGATCCTTCGATGATTGAGAATTGGCGCCCCATCAGCCTTCTTAATGTCGATAGAAAGATACTGGCAAAGATATTTTTCTGGCGCCTATCGTCAGTGGCAGAGTCTTTGCTTTCTCGCCATCAGCACTGTTCGGTCCAGGGTAGGAGCACCTTCACAGCGGTTTTAGCTGTCCGGGAGGCCTTGGAGCGGTGCAGGGCTGCAGGCTGGGGAAAGTATTTGCTGACATTGGATCAGGCAAAGGCTTTTGATCGTGTTAACCATGAGTACCTGTGGTTGCTCCTTAGTAAGTACGGTCTGCCGGGTGGTTTTGTCGATTGGCTGAAAGTCTTGTATAAGGGGGCAGAAAGCTTCCCTCTTGTTAATGGTTGGGTTGGACAGTCCTTTGAGGTTGGCTCCGGGGTGCGCCAGGGTTGTCCCCTGAGTCCCCTGCTCTATGTGTTTGCAATCGACCCCTTCATCAGGAGGCTAGAGAGTGGCATGTTGTGTGGGGTACCAGTGGGGCTCCCGGGTGAGCCGCCTTTGAGGGTTGTTGCCTATGCGGATGATGTGTCGGTGATTGTCACTGGGACGGATGAAGCGGAGGAGGTGGTCTCTCTGACATCACAGTATTCTGAAGCATCAGGCTCCAAGATCAATCAGGAAAAGACTGAAGTTTTCTGGATGGGAAAGGAAGGTGAGGGGTTTGATCTCCCGGGCACCTTTCCAGTGCCCCAGGAAAGAATTAAGATACTAGGCATTGAATTTGGACCCGGCGATTATGGCCTCAAAAACTGGGAAGGCAGACTGGAAATTGCCAATACTAAGGTGGTCAGCTGGAAGAGATGGAAGTTATCTATGAGGGAAAGGGTTGATCTGATTAAGACTTACCTGATTCCGATCTTCTTGTATGTCAGCTTTGTCTGCATCTTGCCAGTGTCTCTCTATGCTAGGGTCAGTAGTGTGTTCTTCCAGATGCTGTGGGGGAACAGACTGAACCCCATCAAGAGGAATGTCACCTACCTATCCAGGAGGGAGGGTGGCTTAGGTATGGTCAACCCAGTTCTTTTCTTTTCACTGCTATTTCTAAAGTTTAACATTGGTAATATGCTTGCAGTGGAACCTCCTGGATGGGTAGGCATATTTAGATCTTGGTTTAGGCCTTTTCTACGACTTTGGGAAGAAGGTGGCCAAGTGAAGAATCGCAGGGGTCATCGTGGTCAGCTACCAGCCTATGTCGCTCCGTGCCTGAAGTTACTGCGGCAGTGGCGATTGTCGGCTGAAGATCTCAGATCGGTTCCAAGGAAAGTCCTTATGAGTCGAGTCTTGAGCGAAGTCTTTCATGACCCACTGGCCTTAAGGGATTGCCCGGGCCCAGTTTTGAGGGCGGGGTTAAGACTGATTAATTTGGATAGAGTACCCCCTAAATTTAGGGATCTGGCCTGGTTGTGCTTCCATGGGAAGCTCTATGTTCGGGGCAATTTGAAATTCCGCAGTGGGATGGATCGTAGCTGTCCTCGGGAGGAGTGTGCAGATGAGGAGGAGACTATGGACCATTTTCTGCTTCATTGCCCTTTTAACATAGAGGTGTATAAACAGGTGGGGCGGGCCCTCGGTGTCCCTTTCCTCTCCAGGCTGGGTTATGCTGAGTGGGTGTACGGAGCATTCAATACCGGTGGAGTTTTTTGTTTGGATACACTTTTTTTAGTTAGCCTAGTAGTCCGTTATTTCACCTGGAATGCACGGTGTCAGGTCAGCATTCGGCAAAAACTCCTTCCTGTTGAGGTGGTGGTGTATGACATTTTGCATGAGGTGGGGAAGATTCGGGAGCTTGAGAGAGACAAGCGGGGTCAGGGGGCTTGGTTGAAGGCGTGGAGGGGTTTCAAGCCTCCCTGACTGCCAGGAGTCTCTTTCCCGGGTGTGGCTGTCTGTCTCTTATCACCCTAGATTATCAGTATTTTTGATGAATTTTTGATAAATGGCTGCGTACATAGGTGATGGGTTGTGCCTCTTAGGCCCTCTCTGCTGCTTTATGTAGATAGTTTTCTAGGGATGTTTTGGTAGTGGATTATGTATATATTGTATATATTCTGAACATGGATGTGTATTCCTTTGTTTTCTGTTGAAGTTTTGTACTATGGTTTTGTTTTTTTACTTTTGTATAAAAATTGGTTGCTTGATTCTTTTCAATAAAAGATCAATAGTGTCCCATCATTGGCATCAGTGGGAGGAATAGTGTCCCATCATTGGTATCAGTGGGAGGAATAGTGTCCCATCATTGGTATCAGTGGAAGGAATAGTGCCCCATCATTGACATCAGTGGGAGGAATAGTGTCCCATCATTGGTATCAGTGAGAGGAATAGTGCCCCATCATTGGTATCGGTGGAAGGAATAGTGCCCCATCATTGGTATCAGTGGAAGGAATAGTGCCCCATTGCTGGGGTCAGTGGCAGAAATAATGCCTCAAGGGCTGGATAAAGACAAGCAAAGGGCCGTAGTTTGGAGACTGCGGATTTATATAATTTCACCTTGCCATTGTATTCTCAGCCATCTGAAGATCAATCAAACTGGTGATCACAGTAGAGAGGTGATGGCCGGGCTGCTGATAGAAATGACAGGGCCCCCGTACAATCTACCTGACAGGGGCCCCCTCCTCTAAAAATATAAAAATTATATTTTTGCTAAAATGAAACGGCTGCGATGCTATGCTTTGCAGTCATGGAAGAAATGATACCCTGTCGAACAAGACCCAAGTGAACAGTGGCACGGAGGCAATATCTGCACCCCCATAGTGCGTGATTGGTACCGATCGCTCACTGTGTTCATTCAGGATGGTGTGTTCACTCAGGATGGTAAGCCCCCCCCCCCCCCCCGCTCACCCTCCTGAAATAACCCCCCCTGTGTGCCCTGGGGGAAGAGTGAAACTGGCAGCAATGCGGGGAAAGGGGCACACAGGGTTCGCAGGGAGCGCAGATACTAGAATTGATCCCCCTGCAGCACAGCTGGAAGGAAAAATTTAAAGTGGAAGTCAGAAGCGCTGCAAAAGCATCAGCAATAAGGCAGTACTGCTGGCCCTCCTGCTCCGACGCTGTATCCTGGCCTAGGCCAACAAGGCCCAGGCCTAGGGCAGCACTTTGCACAGGGGGGGCAGCACGGAAAGAGTTCCCGCCGGCTTGCGCTACACTGTTAGCGTAGCACCAGTCTTATGGGGCGGACTGGGCTAAGAGGCAAATTTAGTCTAGGGCCCCCATAAAGCCGCCGCACTGTTTCCGGTATGCGGGCAGCCGGCATTCTGCAACTGTGGGGGGGGGGGGGGGGGCGCTGCTTCTAATTTTGACTGTCCAATCATCCTGGACCACAAGCCTTCCTCACTGTGCTCTATATTTTCTGCTGCACCATTGGCATGGTTATATCTTCTGAGTCCTCTCCGTAAAATGATCAGAAATTTGTGCTTAAAGTAGAACTATAGGCAACACTTTTTTTTTTTTTCATTTTGGATAGAGTAAGGGGGGGTTAGAGCCCCTGTCAGTTTATTTTTTACCATCCCTGTCCCATTGCAGAGATTTCCCTTCACTTCCTGCCCCATAGCCAAACAGGAAGTGAGAGGAAATCTATGCAAATTAAGGGGAATCCATTGCCCCCCCCCCAGGCCCCAGGCGGGTCTTAAACAGAAAGGGGTGTGGCCTTGACAGGAAGGGGTGGGTCATATTTAACCACTTCCATACCGGGTCATTGTAAAATGACGCCGGCAGGAACCCTCTCTCCCTCCGGGTGGGCGTCATATGACGTCCTGGGCTTTGTGGGGGGATATCTGAATGATGGGGGCAGCTAGAGGTATCATTCAGATATCCTTCTCTTCAGCCTGCGATTCTGTGCACCATAAGAATGATCATAGCGGCAGTTCCGCCGCTTGATCGTTCTTATAGGCGGCGGGAGGGGACATCCCCCCCTCCCGCCGCCATCCGGTGTTTCTCCGGGCTCTCCCGTGCCATCGGGGGCCCGGAGAAAGAATCGTCCGGCGCCGGTGGTCACATGACGAGGAGCATAGAGATGACTGGTGACCAGATGGTCACCAGTCATCTCTATGACCATCGGAGGCCGGTTCCTCAGAAGTAAACACAGTAAACAAAAAAGTAAACAAAAAATAAGTAAACAAAGCCGCCATTGCGGCTAGAAAGCATGAGATCGGTGAATTTATTTTCCCGATCCCATGTTTTCCAGCCTGGAGGAGAGATGTGGGGGGAGGGGGAGGTCTTATTGACCTCACATATCTCCATAAAGAGGACCTGTCACACACATTCCTATTACAAGGGATGTTTACATTCCTTGTAATAGGAATAAAAATGATCAAAAAGAAAAAGTATAAAAATAAAAAAAAATAAGTAAAATAAAAAGAATAAATAATAAAAAAAAAATTAAAACGCCCCTGTCCCCGGTAGCTCGCGCTCATAAGCGAACGCACACGTAAGTCCCGCCCACATATATAAACGCCGTTCAAACCACATATGTGAGGTATCGCCGCGTGCGTTAGAGCGCGTGCAACAATTCTAGCACTAGACCTCCTCTGTAACTCTAACCTGGTAACCTGTAAAAATTTTCAAAGCATCGCCTATGGAGGTTTTTAAGTACTACCGAAGTTTGGCGCCATTCCATGAGTGTGCGCAATTTTAAAGCGTGACATGTTAGGTATCTATTTACTCGGCGTAACATCATCTTTCATATTTTACAAAAAAAATGGGACTAACATTACTGTTTTGTTATTTTTTAATTCATAAAACCATTTTTTTTCCAAATGATTGGAAAATTAATTAAATTAAATTATTGGAAAATTATTGCGGAAATACCGTGCAAGATAAAAAGTTGCAACGACTGTCATTTTTTTCCCTAGGGTGTCTGCTAAAAAAAACATATATATATAATGTTTGGGGGTTTTGAGTAATTTTCTAGCAAAAGAATGATGATTTGTACATGTAGGAGAGAAGTGCAAGAATAGGCCCGGTATGGAAGTGGTATAAAAAGCCCTGTATGGAAAGGGTTAAATTAGGGGGTGCACGAGTTTAGTCAGGCCTAGGGCAGCACAAAACCTAAATACACGACTGTCCTGCTTGGCAGGTGCCCGGGCCCCCCCTTTTGAACTAATGGGGTCCGGGCCCAGTACAGGAGGGCTTTGGGTAACTGCAGGCAAGAGACCCAGGTCAGGTCTTCAGGGTCCCATTGAAATGAACTTTATTGGAACTTTTCCCGCCCGTATTGCAATAAATATGAGATACAACCGAATCCGTGAAACTTGCCTTTCAGCTATTTGTTTCCGACAGACCTGTAATTAGCGCTGAGTTTGGATACAACGCGGCAGGTGACCTCATCATCGGCGTTTCTTCTTTCTTTGTTTCTTCTTATGTTCAGACGCAGCTGTCTCCAGGAGAAGACCAAGGTGTCAATGCCTGTTCATTGTCTTGACACGCTTTCTATAGATATTTTTCATGGTTTCATACTTTATCCTGTGAGCCCCGCTAATCTCTCACTTCCTCCCACCTAACCCATGTTTATGTCTCCTCTGTTGAGCCGTGACCCTTCCAGCCTCTCGGCTCTTTCATAGATACAACGCATCTTTCACTAGGTACACCGAGATATAAACAGTTTTCTGTCTGGCCGGGGCTGACTTTGAACATTGCGCCTGATTGTTGGCGATCATTACGTGTAACCCCCTGAGCCAAAGAACGCCTGACATGGAGTTCCAGAGCTCCATCTGAATGGCAGATGTTGATTCTTTAATTGCTCTCGGTCTTGTCATTGTTTACATCATCAACAGAAGAGACAAGGACTGGAAATCAGGCCGGGGCGGAATGGAAGGAAATGATACGGGGAATTGTGTTTGCAGATTTCTCCACAGCGCCTGAAGGATGAAGGAGTCATGAAGGGAATCCAATGACCTTCAGCTCCTCGTAGCTGAAATAAAATGGAAGGGTTTTTAGGTTGCTGGTTGGTTAGCTCGTGATCTGTAGGCAGGGCCGCCATCAGGAATTTTTAGGGCCCTTTACACAGCTTTAGGCATGGGCCCCCTGGAGCAGAGGAGAACCCGGGGAAAGGTGGTGCTGCCGCCGCAAATTGAGAAGCGGGGGGGGTGCCACGAATTGAGAAGCGGGGGGTGCTGCCGCGAATTGTTGAGGTCTTGGGGGGCTTTGGGTGCTTAGGTACATAGTACAGGGGTCCGGGTTCGGTACCGTACAGTACATAGTACAGGGGTCTGGGTTGGGTAAGGTACATAGTGCAGGGGTCTGGGTTAGGTAATGTACATAGTACAGGGGTCTGGGTTGGGTAAGGTACATAGTGCAGGGGTCTGGGTTGGGTAAGGTACATAGTGCAGGGTTCTGGGTTGGGTAAGGTACATTGTACAGGGATCTGGGTTAGGTAAGGTACATAGTACAGGGGTCTGGGTTGGGTAAGGTACATTGTACAGGGGTCTGGGTTGGGTAATGTATATGATACAAGGGTCTGGGTTGGGTAAGATACATAGTGCAGGGGTCTGGGTTGGGTAAGGTACATAGTAACGGGGTCTGGGTTAGGTAAGGTACATTGTACAGGGATCTGGGTTGGGTAAGGTACATAGTGCAGGGGTCTGGGTTGGGTAAGGTACATAGTGCAGGGGTCTGGGTTGGGTAAGGTGCATAGTACAGGGGTCTGGGTTGGGTAACGTACAGTACATAGTACAGGGGTCCGGGTTGGGTAACGTACAGTACATAGTACAGGGGTCTGGGTTGGGTAAGGTACATAGTACAGGGGTCTGGGTTAGGTAAGGTACATAGTACAGGGGTCTGGGTTGGGTAAGGTACATAGTGCAGGGGTCTGGGTTGGTAAGGTACATTGTATAGGGGTCTGAATTGGGTAAGGTACATAGTGCAGGGGTCTGGGTTGGGTAAGGTACATTGTACAGGGATCTGGGTTGGGTAAGGTACATAGTACAGGGGTCTGAGTTGGGTAAGGTACATAGTACAGGGGTCCGGGTTGGGTAAGGTACATTGTACAGGGGTCTGGGTTGGGTAAGGTACATAGTACAGGGGTCTGAGTTGGGTAAGGTACATTGTACAGGGGTCTGGGTTGGGTAAAGTACATTGTACAGGGGTCTGGGTTGGGTAAGGTACATAGTGCAGGGGTCTGGGTTGGTAAGGTACATTGTATAGGGGTCTGAATTGGGTAAGGTACATAGTGCAGGGGTCTGGGTTGGGTAAGGTACATTGTACAGGGATCTGGGTTGGGTAAGGTACATAGTACAGGGGTCTGAGTTGGGTAAGGTACATAGTACAGGGGTCCGGGTTGGGTAAGGTACATTGTACAGGGGTCTGGGTTGGGTAAGGTACATAGTACAGGGGTCTGAGTTGGGTAAGGTACATTGTACAGGGGTCTGGGTTGGGTAAAGTACATTGTACAGGGGTCTGGGTTGGGTAAGGTACATAGTACAGGGGTCTGGGTTGGGTAAGGTACATAGTACAGGGGTCTGGGTTGGGTAAGGTACATAGTACAGGGGTTTGGGTTGGGTAAGGTACATAGTACAGGGGTCTGGGTTATGTAAGGTACATAGTACAGGGGTCCAGGTTGGGTAAGGTACATAGTACAGGGGTCTGGGTTGGGTAAGGTACATAGTACAGGGGTCCAGGTTGGGTAAGGTACATAGTACAGGGGTCTGGGTTGGGTAAGGTACATAGTACAGGGGTCCGGGTTGGGTAAGGTACATAGTACAGGGGTCCGGGTTGGGTAAGGTACATAGTACAGGGGTCTGGGTTGGGTAAGGTACATAGTACAGGGGTCTGGGTTGGGTAAGGTACATAGTACAGGGGTCTGGGTTGGATAAGGTACATAGTACAGGGGTCTGGGTTGGGTAATGTACATAGTACAGGGGTTTGGGTTGGGTAAGGTACATAGTACAGGGGTTTGGGGTTGGGTAAGGTACATAGTACAGGGGTCTGGGTTGGGTAAGGTACATAGTACAGGGGTCTGGGTTGGGTAAGGTACATAGTACAGGGGTCTGGGTTGAGTAAGGTACATAGTACAGGGGTTTGGGTTGGGTCCCGAAGCCGATCCCTCCCTCGACTCTCGGGTGGAGGCGCCGCCATCATCGGCAAGGGAATCAGGAAGCGAAGCCTTGCGGCTTCACTTCCTGGTTCCCTACTGCGCGTCCTCACTGGTCCCTGCTGTCTTCTGGGACCTGTGTGTCTCCCAGAAGACAGTGGGGGGGGCGGAGAAGGCGCCGGACATGGCGTAGGTCACCGCGATCACTGAACCAATGCTAACCATCAGACAACATTAGCAGAAGTTGCCCAAAGGGTGACGCTAAAGAGCAGAAAAACCACGTGGTTTCGTGAATGTTGGCTGAAAAAGTTGTGCCGTCTGTATGCAGAACAAGTTCCCGGCCAACGCCCTTCGCACAAAAACCCCACGGATTTCTCAGACGGATATCCGATCGGGTGTACGAGGCTTAATGCCTTTGACCACAATGGGCTTCCTAATGCAGTAAAGAATGGACCTGCACAGCAGCGTAGAGAGGGGAATGGATGGTATTATGGGTAGGTTGGACATATGCATTCTAGTGTATTATAACACACGCCTTAAAGAGGAGGTCCCACTAAAAAAAAAAAAAAAATATTAAAAGCCAGCAGCTACAAATACGGCAGCTGTTGACTTTTAATATTAGGACACTTACCTGTCCAGGACGCCCGCGATGTCGGCAGCCGAAGCCGATCTGTCCCTTTGAGGATCGGCCGCTGCCGCCGCCATGCCCGGTACGGGAATCAGGAAGTGAAGCGTTGCGTAGGGCGACCAGACATCCCCGGTTTCAGGTTGACAGTCCCCTGATTGAGGACACTGTCCCCGGACCAAGTCTGTCCCCAGTTTTGTCCCCGGATTGGATTTGAACAGGGGCTGGGGCAATTTCAAAGACAGTCAGTGCAAAAGAAAAAAAAAATATGAATTTCACACCCCCCGCTCCTGCTAGTTTAGGGGGGGGGGGTGTATTTTTTTTCCATTATCTGTGCCCCTTTCTGATGATCATGTGCTGGTCGGAGCGGAGGGAATATTTCTTCAGTTTCGGGTGCCCATTCAGCTCCCCTTGCATGTTCTTCTGCCTTGGCTCAAGTGCAAAAGAAAAAAAAAATCTGAATTTCACACCCCCCGCTCCTGCTAGTTTAGGGGGGGGGGGGGTGTATTTTTTTTCCATTATCTGTGCCCCTTTCTGATGATCATGTGCTGGTCGGAGCGGAGGGAATATTTCTTCAGTTTCGGGTGCCCATTCAGCTCCCCTTGCATGTTCTTCTGCCTTGGCTCAAGTCCCGGCCAGCCGCCTGCCTGTTTATCTCCTTGCCTTCCCTTGCGGAGTGATCTTCCTCCGCTCCCCACCCAGAGCGGCTGCGGCGACGGGCAGAGAGTCACTGATTGCCGCCATTACTAGTAAAAAAAAAAATTAAAAAATGTGTCCCCGGATTTCATTTTAAAAATCTGGTCACCTTAGCGTTGCGGCTTCACTTTCCGGTTCCCTAATGCGCATGCGCGAGTCACGCTGCACATCTGTCACAGGTCCCCCCGCTGTATTCTGGGAGCTGTGTGTCTCCCAGAAGGCAACAGGGGTACAGAGTAGGCGCCGGAAGTGGCCTAGATCACCGAGGTGATCTACGCCAGGAAGTGGGAACAAATACCTGTATTAGACAGGTATCTCCTCCTCCCTCCCTCCCCCCTGAAAGGTGCCAAATGTGACACCGGAGGGGGGGGGGTTCCAAAAAAGTGGAAGTTCCATTTTTGGGTGGAACTCCACTTTTTAAATGCAACAATGTAATTGGGCCATAAAAGTGTATCAGTATCAGTGTAAAAACACAGCAACCCATTCAGCAATCACAATAAAAAAAATTGGGTGATCACAATGTGGCCATTCTCTGCTGCCTTGTTCAGTAATAAGCCCAACGTTGTCTTTATTACTCCGTCCAGTACAGAACTCTTCGCGCTCTTCATACACGTTTGTAGCGATACCCCCTAGAGCAGTGGTTCTCAACTCCAGTCCTCAGGGCCCGCCAACAGGCCAGGTTTGCAAGATAACTGAAATGCATCACAGGTGATATAATTTGCTGCTCAGGGATTGCAGTATTCTAGTCTGCATCTCACCAAGGTAATACTTAAAATCTGGCCTGTTAGTGGGTCCTGAGGACAGGAGTTGAGAACCACTGCCCTAGAGGGCTCCTGAATATTTTTGGGTCCTGCCGTTACTCTACCTTTCTGTCCCAGTACTATGAGTCTATGATAGGAAATGCCACACAGATGCGCGCGCCAGTCACATTAGTATTTTTCCAACGCTTTAACCACTTCAGCCCCGGACCAATACGCAAGAAAAGGACCGGGCCCCTTTTTTGCGATTCGGCACTGCGTCGCTTTAACTGACAATTGCGCGGTCGTGCGACGTGGCTCCCAAACAAAATTGACATCCTTTTTTTTCCCCACAAATAGAGCTTTCTTTTGGTGGTATTTGATCACCTCTGCGGTTTTTATTTTTTGCAATATAAACAAAAATAGAGCGACAATTTTGAAAAAAAATGCAATATTTTTTACTTTTTGCTATAATAAATATCCCCAAAAATATATAAAAAAACATTTTTTTCCTCAGTTTAGGCCGATACGTATTCTTCTACATATTTTTGGTAAAAAAAAAATGCAATCGGCGTTTATTGATTGGTTTGCGCAAAAGTTATAGCGTTTACAAAATAGGGGATAGTTTTATGGCATTTTTATGATTTTTTTTTACTAGTAATGGCGGCGATGAGCGATTTTTATCGTGACTGCGACATTATGGCGAACACATCGGACACTTTAGACACTATTTTGGGTCCATTGTCATTTTTACAGCGATCAGTGCTATAAAAATGCACTGATACTGTGAAAATGACACTGGCAGTGAAGGGGTTAACCAGGAGGGGGCACTGTAGGGGTTAAGTGTTCCCTGATTTGTGTTTCTTTCTGTGGGGGGGCGTGGCTTAGCGTGTGACATCACTGATCGTCGTTCCCTATTAAAGGGAACAGACGATCAGTGACAGGCACACTAGGAAGCACGGGGAGAGGTTTGTTTACACTTACCTCTCCCCGTTCTTCCTCTCTGTGACCCGATCGCTGGACACCAGCAGCGATCGGGTCCGCTGTTCCCACGGGGACGGTCACGGAGAAGAGGACCAGGTCGCGAGCGCGCCGCCGGCGGCGCGCTCGCAACCCATGGTTGGGCTCTTAGAGGGGACGTACCTGTACGCCCATGTGCCCAGCCGTGCCATTTTGCCGACGTACATCTGCGTGCGGCGGTCCTCAAGCGGTTAATAAAAGAACTTTGAAGCAGAAGTAGGATAGAGGGTTAGGGGAGGTTTCAGATACCTTTTAGCAGATCACTGATGGATTCCTTCAGATCCAAAGGACAAAACAGCTTCTTTGAATTTATCTTGAACACCCGGATAGGCCTCTCACACAGACCTAGCAGCCGGTAGGGTTTCTCTGGATAATCCTCTCTCAGGACTTTGTAGCCAGCAGTTAGTCAATTGTAGAACAGCTTCACAGTACCAGAACCTTTAAGCCGACCCGGCAGTACTGTGAGGGTAGATTAGCTTTAGTGCGTCCTCCAATCGAGTCACAGGCCCTTTCTGAGAGACCAGCCTTCATCCTGGTTCTCTCCAGCAAGGGTCCTCCCCTGGATCTCCTCAGCTTGGCTTGGCTTCTTCCGCGCAGGCAAGACAGCCCAGGACCACCTCAGGATTAGTAGTCCCCAGAGAGGCTTCTGGGCCTACTTGCAGCAACACAGCCTCGGGCTGTAATGGTCGTTTAACCACAAAGCGGTTAATATGGATTCTAATACTGTTCCGAATTGTAAAGTTTAGATAACATTGCATGCAAGTTTTGAAAGCAAGACTGACACATCCGTTCAGATCCATTACTTCCGTATCTAATAATTTATTCCAGGCAGTACTAAGCTTTTACACACAGAATGATACGTCACTATTATGTTAATGTAAGACTGCAAACCACATCTGATTGGCTGCAATACAAAAAGAGTACAGAAATGTGATGATTAAGCTGGGCTGTACTCTGGTCCTATCTTCATATCCGCATTCCAAAGATGTGTGGGATAAGGGGGTATCCGCCATTTTCTGTCTTCTCCAGTTTTCTCGATGGGAGGGGTTGTTATTAGAAAAGGCCATATGTAGTAAGGAAAAGTTACAGCAGTTGTGTACAAACAAAAGCAATATAGACTTTATAGTATAGTAAAGATGCATAGAGAATAGACATTTTCTAGTTTAACATTATGCTCATCACATTCCTTCACAGGGCCAGCAGGCCCTCGAGGTAGAAGAGAATGACACAGCCTTGGGCCAGGAGGGCCATGAGGTCAGAGAAACAAAAACATGGAGTCTGCCCCTTAAATACCCTCTCCCAGAATGCACAGCGGCAGAGAACCTCCCACTGGGCTGTTTATGGAGAAAAGAATATTCAATACACTTTAGATTTGCTGTATCTCTCATCCTGGCCTGTGGTACCAGTGACACCTACTGGCAACAGTGAGAAATGCACAACACAACCAAAGTTGGAACAAAAGCTAATTTAACTTTGTACAATCAATCTGAGCTGTGTACAGCTCAGCCAAAAATAAAATAATTTACAACATAGCCCCTATTCTTTAGGAACAGGGCGCTACACGTTGATCTATAGCTGTCGTTGGTAGAAGTTTTATATTATTTCACCTACCAAAGAGCACTGCCAAGAACCATTTCCATTAAATTTTCTGCTGATTTGTGTCTCCGGAGGTCAATAAGAAATGGCTGTAAAATCAGCCGTGTTCCGCGCTCCTGCCATTGCGATATTTTTCAATCTTTCACCGTCGCTTAAAAAAAAAAAAAGGCGAGCGCCGACGAGTGAATGTGCCTTGGGATTGGCGCTGGTTGCAGGACACGTTTTTACATCTTTGTTTGGATTTTTCTTTAGACGTGCGAGCGCTGTGGAGACCCAACAATTCAGTTGTTAAAAGCCGGTCCCCTCCACTTGGCGGCAGAGCCAGAAGTTAATGTTGTTCTGCCAGTCTTATGCTAATAATATCACTTCTATGGCAAAAAGGAGAAGAGAATTCCCTTCACTCGGGGCTGTTACTGTGTATCTACTAGAGCCATTCAAAGGCAATTCGGCTAAATCCGCAGATTTGACTGGCAGTAAGTTCCATTATAAGGCTTGGGCTTTGCTGGAGGGAACTCAAAGGCTGGCCACAGACAAGTCGATTTTTCCTAAAAGCCCAGCCAAGGTTTGATGTTGGCACATTTGGCAGAGTTATTGCATTGACTGAAGATTGATCTTTGTTCCAGATTATTTGCGGTCTAACTTTGTGTCTTCTAGGCCAGGGGTCTCCAAACTTTTCAAACAAAGGGCCACTTTATTGTCCTTCAGCCTTTAAAGGGGGGACGGGACGGATTGTGGCCAGCAGGGGCAGAAAATGTCATGGGCCCAGCATCAGTGAGAATAAATATGGCCTCAGGGTTGGTGGTCAATAGGAGGAGGAGGATTCCCCCTATTAGTAGGAGGAATAGTATCCCATCATTGGTATCGGTGGAAGCTATAGTGCCCCATTTTAGGAGTCAGTGGGAGGAATAGTGCCTCATATCAGTGGGAGGAATAGTGCCCCATATCAGTGGGAGGAATAGTGCCTCATATCAGTGGGAGGAATAGTGCCCCATATCAGTGGGAGGAATAGTGCCCCATATCAGTGGGAGGAATAGTGCCCCATATCAGTGGGAGGAATAGTGCCCCATATCAGTGGGAGGAATAGTGCCTCATATCAGTGGGAGGAATAGTGCCCCATATCAGTGGGAGGGAATAGTGCCCCATTTTAGGAGTCAGTGGGAGGAATAGTGCCTCATATCAGTGGGAGGAATAGTGCCCCATATCAGTGGGAGGAATAGTGCCTCATATCAGTGGGAGGAATAGTGCCCCATATCAGTGGGAGGAATAGTGCCTCATATCAGTGGGAGGAATAGTGCCTCATATCAGTGGGAGGAATAGTGCCTCATATCAGTGGGAGGAATAGTGTCCCATATCAGTGGGAGGAATAGTGCCCCATATCAGTGGGAGGAATAGTGCCTCATATCAGTGGGAGGAATAGTGCCCCATATCAGTGGGAGGGAATAGTGCCCCATATCAGTGGGAGGAATAGTGCCTCATATCAGTGGGAGGAATAGTGCCCCATATCAGTGGGAGGAATAGTGCCTCATATCAGTGGGAGGAATAGTGCCCCATATCAGTGGGAGGAATAGTGCCCCATATCAGTGGGAGGGAATAGTGCCCCATATCAGGGGGGGAATAGTTCCCCATATCAGTGGGGGTAATAGTGCCTCATATCAGTGGGAGGAATAGTGCCCCATATCAGTGGGAGGAATAGTGCCTCATATCAGTGGGAGGGAATAGTGCCCCATATTAGTGGGAGGAATAGTGCCTCATATCAGTGGGAGGAATAGTGCCCCATATCAGTGGGAGGAATAGTGCCTCATATCAGTGGGAGGAATAGTGCCTCATATCAGTGGGAGGAATAGTGCCTCATATCAGTGGGAGGGAATAGTGCCCCATATTAGTGGGAGGAATAGTGCCTCATATCAGTGGGAGGGAATAGTGCCCCATATTAGTGGGAGGAATAGTGCCTCATATCAGTGGGAGGAATAGTGCCTCATATCAGTGGGAGGGAATAGTGCCTCATATCAGTGGGAGGAATAGTGCCTCATAACAGTGGGAGGAATAGTGCCTCATATCAGTGGGAGGAATAGTGCCCCATATCAGTGGGAGGAATAGTGCCCCATATCAGTGGGAGGAATAGTGCCCCATATCAGTGGGAGGGAATAGTGCCCCATATTAGTGGGAGGGAATAGTGCCTCATATCAGTGGGAGGAATAGTGCCTCATATCAGTGGGAGGAATAGTGCCTCATATCAGTGGGAGGAATAGTGCCCCATATCAGTGGGAGGAATAGTGCCCCATATCAGTGGGAGGGAATAGTGCCCCATATCAGGGGGGGAATAGTTCCCCATATCAGTGGGGGTAATAGTGCCTCATATCAGTGGGAGGAATAGTGCCCCATATCAGTGGGAGGAATAGTGCCTCATATCAGTGGGAGGGAATAGTGCCCCATATCAGTGGGAGGAATAGTGCCTCATATCAGTGGGGGGAATAGTGCCTCATATCAGTGGGAGGAATAGTGCCCCATATCAGTGGGAGGAATAGTGCCCCATATCAGTGGGAGGGAATAGTGCCCCATATCAGTGGGAGGAATAGTGCCTCATATCAGTGGGGGGAATAGTGCCTCATATCAGTGGGAGGAATAGTGCCCCATATCAGTGGGAGGAATAGTGCCCCATATCAGTGGGAGGAATAGTGCCTCATATCAGTGGGAGGAATAGTGCCTCATATCAGTGGGAGGGAATAGTGCCCCATATTAGTGGGAGGAATAGTGCCTCATATCAGTGGGAGGAATAGTGCCCCATATCAGTGGGAGGAATAGTGCCTCATATCAGTGGGAGGAATAGTGCCTCATAACAGTGGGAGGAATAGTGCCTCATATCAGTGGGAGGAATAGTGCCTCATATCAGTGGGAGGGAATAGTGCCCCATATTAGTGGGAGGAATAGTGCCTCATATCAGTGGGAGGGAATAGTGCCCCATATTAGTGGGAGGAATAGTGCCTCATATCAATGGGAGGAATAGTGCCTCATATCAGTGGGAGGGAATAGTGCCTCATATCAGTGGGAGGAATAGTGCCTCATAACAGTGGGAGGAATAGTGCCTCATATCAGTGGGAGGAATAGTGCCTCATATCAGTGGGAGGGAATAGTGCCTCATATCAGTGGGAGGAATAGTGCCTCATATCAGTGGGAGGAATAGTGCCTCATATCAGTGGGAGGAATAGTGCCTCATATCAGTGGGAGGGAATAGTGCCTCATATCAGTGGGAGGAATAGTGCCTCATATCAGTGGGAGGAATAGTGCCTCATATCAGTGGGAGGAATAGTGCCTCATATCAGTGGGAGGAATAGTGCCCCATATCAGTGGGAGGAATAGTGCCTCATATCAGTGGGAGGAATAGTGCCTCATATCAGTGGGAGGAATAGTGCCTCATATCAGTGGGAGGAATAGTGCCTCATATCAGTGGGAGGAATAGTGCCCCATATCAGTGGGAGGAATAGTGCCTCATATCAGTGGGAGGGAATAGTGCCTCATATCAGTGGGAGGAATAGTGCCTCATATCAGTGGGAGGAATAGTGTCTCATATCAGTGGGAGGAATAGAGCCTCATATCAGTGGGAGGAATAGTGCCCCATATCAGTGGGAGGAATAGTGCCCCATATCAGTGGGAGGAATAGTGCCCCATATCACTGGGAGGGAATAGTGCCTCATATCAGTGGGAGGGAATAGTGCCTCATATCAGTGGGAGGAATAGTGCCCCATATCAGTGGGAGGAATAGTGCCTCATATCAGTGGGAGGGAATAGTGCCCCATATTAGTGGGAGGAATAGTGCCTCATATCAGTGGGAGGAATAGTGCCTCATATCAGTGGGAGGAATAGTGCCTCATATCAGTGGGAGGGAATAGTGCCCCATATCAGTGGGAGGAATAGTGCCCCATATCAGTGGGAGGAATAGTGCCTCATATCAGTGGGAGGAATAGTGCCCCATATCAGTGGGAGGAATAGTGCCCCATATCAGTGGGAGGAATAGTGCCCCATATCAGTGGGAGGAATAGTGCCTCATATCAGTGGGAGGAATAGTGCCCCATATCAGTGGGAGGAATAGTGCCCCATATCAGTGGGAGGAATAGTGCCCCATATCAGTGGGAGGAATAGTGCCCCATATCAGTGGGAGGAATAGTGCCTCATATCAGTGGGAGGGAATAGTGCCCCATATCAGTGGGAGGGAATAGTGCCCCATATCAGTGGGAGGGAATAGTGCCCCATATCAGTGGGAGGAATAGTGCCCCATATCAGTGGGAGGAATAGTGCCCCATATCTGTGGGAGGAATAGTGCCTCATATCAGTGGGAGGGAATAGTGCCCCATATTAGTGGGAGGAATAGTGCCCCATATTAGTGGGAGGAATAGTGCCCCATATCAGTGGGAGGAATAGTGCCTCATATCAGTGGGAGGGAATAGTGCCCCATATTAGTGGGAGGAATAGTGCCTCATATCAGTGGGAGGAAATAGTGCCCCATATCAGGGGGGGGGGATAGTTCCCCATATCAGTGGGGGGAATAGTGCCCCATATTAGTGGGAGGAATAGTGCCTCATATCAGTGGGAGGAATAGTGCCTCATATCAGTGGGAGGGAATAGTGCCCCATATTAGTGGGAGGAATAGTGCCCCATATTAGTGGGAGGAATAGTGCCCCATATCAGTGGGAGGAATAGTGCCTCATATCAGTGGGAGGAATAGTGCCTCATATCAGTGGGAGGGAATAGTGCCTCATATCAGTGGGAGGGAATAGTGCCTCATATCAGTGGGAGGAATAGTGCCCCATATCAGTGGGAGGAATAGTGCCTCATATCAGTGGGAGGGAATAGTGCCTCATATCAGTGGGAGGAATAGTGCCTCATATCAGTGGGAGGAATAGTGCCCCATATCAGTGGGAGGGAATAGTGCCCCATATCAGTGGGAGGAATAGTGCCTCATATCAGTGGGAGGAATAGTGCCTCATATCAGTGGGAGGAATAGTGCCTCATATCAGTGGGAGGAATAGTGCCCCATATCAGTGGGAGGAATAGTGCCTCATATCAGTGGGAGGAATAGTGCCCCATATCAGTGGGAGGAATAGTGCCCCATATCACTGGGAGGGAATAGTGCCTCATATCAGTGGGAGGAATAGTGCCCCATATCACTGGGAGGGAATAGTGCCTCATATCAGTGGGAGGAATAGTGCCTCATATCAGTGGGAGGGAATAGTGCCCCATATTAGTGGGAGGAATAGTGCCTCATATCAGTGGGAGGAATAGTGCCTCATATCAGTGGGAGGAATAGTGCCTCATATCAGTGGGAGGGAATAGTGCCCCATATCAGTGGGAGGAATAGTGCCCCATATCAGTGGGAGGAATAGTGCCTCATATCAGTGGGAGGAATAGTGCCTCATATCAGTGGGAGGAATAGTGCCCCATATCAGTGGGAGGGAATAGTGCCTCATATCAGTGGGAGGAATAGTGCCCCATATCAGTGGGAGGAATAGTGCCCCATATCAGTGGGAGGAATAGTGCCTCATATCAGTGGGAGGAATAGTGCCCCATATCAGTGGGAGGAATAGTGCCCCATATCAGTGGGAGGAATAGTGCCTCATATCAGTGGGAGGGAATAGTGCCCCATATCAGTGGGAGGGAATAGTGCCCCATATCAGTGGGAGGGAATAGTGCCCCATATCAGTGGGAGGAATAGTGCCCCATATCAGTGGGAGGAATAGTGCCCCATATCAGTGGGAGGAATAGTGCCTCATATCAGTGGGAGGGAATAGTGCCCTATATCAGTGGGAGGAATAGTGCCCCATATCAGTGGGAGGAATAGTGCCCCATATCAGTGGGAGGAATAGTGCCCCATATCAGTGGGAGGAATAGTGCCTCATATCAGTGGGAGGGAATAGTGCCCCATATTAGTGGGAGGAATAGTGCCCCATATTAGTGGGAGGAATAGTGCCCCATATCAGTGGGAGGAATAGTGCCTCATATCAGTGGGAGGGAATAGTGCCCCATATTAGTGGGAGGAATAGTGCCTCATATCAGTGGGAGGAAATAGTGCCCCATATCAGGGGGGGGAATAGTTCCCCATATCAGTGGGGGGAATAGTGCCCCATATCAGTGGGAGGAATAGTGCCTCATATCAGTGGGAGGAATAGTGCCTCATATCAGTGGGAGGGAATAGTGCCCCATATTAGTGGGAGGAATAGTGCCCCATATTAGTGGGAGGAATAGTGCCCCATATCAGTGGGAGGAATAGTGCCCCATATCAGTGGGAGGAATAGTGCCTCATATCAGTGGGAGGGAATAGTGCCCCATATTAGTGGGAGGAATAGTGCCTCATATCAGTGGGAGGAAATAGTGCCCCATATCAGGGGGGGAATAGTTCCCCATATCAGTGGGGGGAATAGTGCCCCATATTAGTGGGAGGAATAGTGCCTCATATCAGTGGGAGGAATAGTGCCTCATATCAGTGGGAGGGAATAGTGCCCCATATTAGTGGGAGGAATAGTGCCCCATATTAGTGGGAGGGAATAGTGCCCCATATCAGTGGGAGGAATAGTGCCTCATATCAGTGGGAGGGAATAGTGCCCCATATTAGTGGGAGGAATAGTGCCTCATATCAGTGGGAGGAATAGTGCCTCATATCAGTGGGAGGAATAGTGCCTCATATCAGTGGGAGGGAATTGTGCCCCATCTTAGTGGGAGGAATAGTGCCTCATATCAGTGGGAGGGAATAGTGCCTCATATCAGTGGGAGGAATAGTGCCTCATATCAGTGGGAGGAATAGTGCCCCATATCAGTGGGAGGGAATAGTGCCCCATATTAGTGGGAGGAATAGTGCCTCATATCAGTGGGAGGAATAGTGCCCCATATCAGTGGGAGGGAATAGTGCCCCATATTAGTGGGAGGAATAGTGCCTCATATCAGTGGGAGGAATAGTGCCCCATATCAGTGGGAGGAATAGTGCCTCATATCAGTGGGAGGGAATTGTGCCCCATCTTAGTGGGAGGAATAGTGCCTCATATCAGTGGGAGGGAATAGTGCCTCATATCAGTGGGAGGGAATAGTGCCTCATATCAGTGGGAGGAATAGTGCCTCATATCAGTGGGAGGGAATAGTGCCCCATATCAGTGGGAGGGAATAGTGCCCCATATTAGTGGGAGGAATAGTGCCTCATATCAGTGGGAGGAATAGTGCCTCATATCAGTGGGAGGAATAGTGCCCCATATCAGTGGGAGGGAATAGTGCCCCATATTAGTGGGAGGAATAGTGCCTCATATCAGTGGGAGGAATAGTGCCCCATATCAGTGGGAGGAATAGTGCCTCATATCAGTGGGAGGGAATTGTGCCCCATCTTAGTGGGAGGAATAGTGCCTCATATCAGTGGGAGGGAATAGTGCCTCATATCAGTGGGAGGAATAGTGCCTCATATCAGTGGGAGGAATAGTGCCTCATATCAGTGGGAGGAATAGTGCCTCATATCAGTGGGAGGGAATAGTGCCCCATATCAGTGGGAGGGAATAGTGCCCCATATTAGTGGGAGGAATAGTGCCTCATATCAGTGGGAGGGAATAGTGCCCCATATTAGTGGGAGGAATAGTGCCTCATATCAGTGGGAGGAATAGTGCCCCATATCAGTGGGAGGAATAGTGCCTCATATCAGTGGGAGGGAATAGTGCCTCATATCAGTGGGAGGGAATAGTGCCTCATATCAGTGGGAGGGAATAGTGCCTCATATCAGTGGGAGGAATAGTGCCCCATATCAGTGGGAGGAATAGTGCCCCATATCAGTGGGAGGGAATAGTGCCCCATATTAGTGGGAGGAATAGTGCCTCATATCAGTGGGAGGAATAGTGCCCCATATCAGTGGGAGGAATAGTGCCTCATATCAGTGGGAGGGAATTGTGCCCCATCTTAGTGGGAGGAATAGTGCCTCATATCAGTGGGAGGGAATAGTGCCTCATATCAGTGGGAGGAATAGTGCCTCATATCAGTGGGAGGAATAGTGCCTCATATCAGTGGGAGGGAATAGTGCCCCATATCAGTGGGAGGGAATAGTGCCCCATATTAGTGGGAGGAATAGTGCCTCATATCAGTGGGAGGAATAGTGCCTCATATCAGTGGGAGGAATAGTGCCCCATATCAGTGGGAGGGAATAGTGCCCCATATTAGTGGGAGGAATAGTGCCTCATATCAGTGGGAGGAATAGTGCCCCATATCAGTGGGAGGAATAGTGCCTCATATCAGTGGGAGGGAATTGTGCCCCATCTTAGTGGGAGGAATAGTGCCTCATATCAGTGGGAGGGAATAGTGCCTCATATCAGTGGGAGGAATAGTGCCTCATATCAGTGGGAGGAATAGTGCCTCATATCAGTGGGAGGGAATAGTGCCCCATATCAGTGGGAGGGAATAGTGCCCCATATTAGTGGGAGGAATAGTGCCTCATATCAGTGGGAGGAATAGTGCCTCATATCAGTGGGAGGAATAGTGCCTCATATCAGTGGGAGGGAATAGTGCCCCATATTAGTGGGAGGAATAGTGCCTCATATCAGTGGGAGGAATAGTGCCCCATATTAGTGGGAGGAATAGTGCCCCATATCAGTGGGAGGAATAGTGCCTCATATCAGTGGGAGGAATAGTGCCTCATATCAGTGGGAGGGAATAGTGCCTCATATCAGTGGGAGGAATAGTGCCTCATATCAGTGGGAGGGAATAGTGCCTCATATCAGTGGGAGGGAATAGTGCCTCATATCAGTGGGAGGAATAGTGCCTCATATCACTTGCACTTGGGGGCTAAGAATATGAATGCATCATACATACTAGGGGGGAGTACAACTGGGGGGATCCGTAGTGGAGAAGGATCTGGGGGTTTTGGTAGATCATAAGCTCAATAATAACATGCAATGCCAAGCTGTGGTTTCCAAGGCGAGCAAAGTCCTTTCTTGTATAAGAGAGGTATGGACTCCAGAGAGAGAGATATAATTTTGCCCCCCCCCCCCTGTACAAATCATTAGTAAGGCCTCATCTGGAATACGCAGTTCAGTTTTGGGCACCAGTTCTCAAAAAGCATATCGGGGAACTGGAGAAAGTGCAGAGAAGGGCAACCAAACTGATAAGAGGCATGGAGGAGCTCAGCTATGAGGAAAGATTAGAGGAACTGAATTTATTCTCTCTTGAGAAGAGGAGAATAAGGGGGGATATGATTAACATATACAAATATATAAGGGGTCCATATAGTGAACTTGGTGATGAGTTATTCACTTTACGGTCAACACAGAGAACAAGGGGGCACTCTTTACGTCTAGAAGAAAAAAGATTTCATCTCCAAATGCGGAAAGGTTTCTTCACAGTAAGAGCTGTGAAAATGTGGAACAGACTCCCTGCAGAGGTGGTTCTGGCCAGCTCAGTAGATTGCTTTAAGAAAGGCCTGGATACTTTCCTAAATGTACATAATATAACTGAGTACTAACAGTTCTTGGTAAAGTTGATCCGGGGTAAATCCGATTGCCTCTCGGGGGATCAGGAAGGAATTTTTTCCCCTGCTGTAGCAAATTGGATCATGCTCTGCTGGGGTTTTTTGCCTTCCTCTGGATCAACTGTGGGTATAGAATTGGGTATATGGGATTGCACGATATTTTTATTTTATTTTATTTTAGTTATTTTTTTATGGTTGAACTGGATGGACTTTGTCTTTTTTCAACCTGACTAACTATGTAACTATGTAACTATATCAGTGGGAGGGAATAGTGCCTCATATCAGTGGGAGGAATAGTGCCTCATATCAGTGGGAGGGAATAGTGCCTCATATCAGTGGGAGGAATAGTGCCTCATATCAGTGGGAAGGAATAGTGCCTCATATCAGTGGGAGGAATAGTGCCTCATATCAGTGGGAGGGAATAGTGCCTCATATCAGTGGGAGGAATAGTGCCTCATATCAGTGGGAGGGAATAGTGCCTCATATCAGTGGGAGGGAATAGTGCCCCATATTAGTGGGAGGAATAGTGCCTCATATCAGTGGGAGGAATAGTGCCTCATATCAGTGGGAGGGAATAGTGCCCCATATTAGTGGGAGGAATAGTGCCTCATATCAGTGGGAGGAATTGTGCCTCATATCAGTGGGAGGAATTGTGCCCCAAGGGCCAGATAAAGGCCAGCAAAGGGCCACAACTGTTCCCCGGACCACAGAATGCATCAAAAAACATTGAGTAGTTGTAACATACAGTATACTGTATTGTCAAAAGTTTTGGGACACCTGCCTTTACACACATGAACTTTAATGGCATCCCAGTCTGAAGCCTCATACACTTGGCCGGTTTTCTCGGCAAGAAAACTGCTGGGAGAGCTTTTTGCAGAGAAAACCGGTCGTGTGTCTGGTTTCTCGTCGGGAAAACTGCCGGGAATCTCGACGAGAAAAATAGCGAACCTGCTCTTTATTTTCTCGTCGGGATTCTCGTCGGCCTGTTTCCCGACGAGAAAACCTTGCGTGTGTATGCTTACCTGTCTCCAGGTAAACCCGCGCATGCTCGATGAGACTTTGACGCATGCGCGGTAGCATACAAGGGTAGAGTAGGGTGAAGCAAGATGTCGGCGACGGCATCGAATGTGACAAGCGCATGCTTGTCATAGTCGATGAGTGGCTCTCATGTGATAGGGGGAGACTCATGTACATGTCTCTCATGTATAGGGGTGATTGTGATGTTATGGGGAGGCTCTTATATATAGGGGGGCACTGATGTGATAGGGGGGGGGTTAACATAATGGGTGACTAACATGGAGGAGGAACTCTTTTGTTATAAGGGGACCTCTCATTGGAAAATAAGACCCTTCAAAAAAAGTCTATTGTCATGCAGCTGGTAGGCCACTGGGAGGCCAACCTATCTCAGTTCAAGGAAGCCCTAGCCCAGTGATGGTGAACCTTGGCACTCCAGATGTTTTGTAACTACATTTCCCATGATGCTCAACCACACTGAAGAGTGCATGAGAATGATGGGAAATGTAGTTCCAAAACATCTGGGGTGCCAAGGTTCCCCATCACTGCCCTAGCCTAACCTGAGGAGGAACCTTGGTTGGGAATGGCTGCTCTGAAATGAGCCGAAGCATTGATAACATTTGTCCCAAATGACCATCTGGAGACAATGATTTTCCATCCTGTTGCAAAACCATTTCAGCAGTTGTTGCCACTGGCCATACAAGAGCATTTTTCTTTGTGGAAAGTTTTGATTATAATTTGTGTTAATTAAATTACCATTGAAACCATTATATAACGGCCCCATATGTGAGGTGTCCACATATGGCTTCAGTACTTTCAATCCCTGGCCTGGACCCAGCATGCAGACCAGGATAGTCAGAGGTCCTTATCAGTGTTTTGGATAATGGATGCCTTTTTCCAGCCCAGACATTACTGACCCACCTGGGTGGAATGCTGCCGTGTTCTTCTACGTCTCCTGCCCAAAAATCTGTAATGCCGCGTACACACGATACGAATTTCCGACAACAAATGTTCGATGTGAGCTTTTGGTTTGGATATTCCAACCATGCGTAGGCTCCATCGGACATTTGATAGGGACACCTGATATAAGAGGGCATTCTGATGGAGACACTTGCTGTAAGGGGGGGTACCTGATGTAATAGGGCACTCTGATTGGTACACCTGATGTAAGGGGGCACTGTAATGGAGGCAGTGGCGTAGCGTGGGGGGGCCAGGGGGCGGTTGCCCCAGGCGCAAAATTTAG
The DNA here is from genome assembly GCA_029206835.1 of Rana muscosa. Lineage (NCBI taxonomy): Eukaryota > Metazoa > Chordata > Amphibia > Anura > Ranidae > Rana > Rana muscosa. Next base: position 314,358,369 of record CM055123.1, on the reverse strand, counting down.
AGGGGCGCAGTGGCAGGCGGCAGGTTACCTGCAGCTCTTCTCCTGTGCTGTGCTGTCTAGGAGACTGTGAGCTCTTCCGCGTCACTATGAGAAAGAAGTTGCGGTGCAGTCCCGGCTTAGGCTCCAGCGATGACACTGACACAGCAGTGAGTAAATGTACACTGAAGACCATCCATGATGATCCCAGGGATTGTGACCGTGCGGAGACTGGAGGGGAAGGAGGAGGGCAGGTCAGTATAGGAATCAGGTAGGTCAGTGTAGTGGTCAGTATAGCAATCAGATAGGTCAGTTTAGTGGTCAGTGTAGGAATCAGGTAGGTTAGTATAGTAATCAGGTAGGTCGGTGTAGGAGTCAGGTTGGTCAGTACTACTGTACTAGTGGAAGGGACTCAGAGAATGCTTAAAATCCACGGGTTAGGGGGCGCAAATCTCTTGCCCTGCCCTGGGCGCTGACAACCCATGCTACGCCACTGAATGGAGGCACCTGATGTAAGGGGGCACTGTAACGGAGGCACCTGATGTAAGGGGGCACTGTAACGGAGGCACCTGATGTAAGGGGTCACTCTGATTGGGGGTCTATTTTTTGTTAGACATACAATGACTATAAATATATCTGAGTCATAACTCAAACGTGATATTCAGACCTCTGCTGGAAGAAAGAAGAAAATTTTGCTGACTTAAATTCTACTCAACCCCTCCGTTCTACATGTGAGTGTATACCACACATCCGCATTGTACATGATGCACCAAGTCCTTTTTCAGGGTCTGTTAATTTTTTTTTGTTATTCAGATCACATGTTATGATTCCGTTCCTTCATTCACTCTAATCCCTTTGTACGTTGTGACAAGAGACTTGCAGTGAATTTATTCCGAACAAACCAAATGAAATCCGTAAATAGCCGCGATTGTAATAGCGCCTAATCCCCCCCCCCCCCCCCCGACCTTGCCGTCACTCAGACCGATTGTTAGACACCGTCTCCTCTTTTTTTTTTTTCCCCTTCGCTTTTCGGCCCGTTCCTACGTCTGATGTTCGCATCTCTTTTTCATCTTCCCTTCTCTGGATCATTTGCTTGAGGGATAGTATGACAGCTTTTCCGACTGGAGCATCAGAGCATCCTTTGAAAACCAAAGGAGCGGTGTGTTTTTTTTTTTTCTCTCTCTCTCTCTCTCTCTCTTTCTCTCTTTCCATTGCCTGTTTGAATAACGAACATTTCCCAGAGCTCAATGAATATACATGGTATTCACATGAAAGGCAGCAAACAATTTAACTGCTCCCCGAGATCCCCTCGGCCCTCGCCACTTCTCCGGCTCTTTTTAACCAGAAATGCAAATGTTTAAAGATGCAAACGGATTTTCCTGCAGGCCTCGGACTACATCTGCAAGGGATTGACATTGGAACGTGTCTCCGCCGTAACGCCAACAGACGTATTTATCTGAGGGGGGGGGGGGTGAGGGGGGGGTCACGGTTCACTTCCATCGGAGCTTGTTAACTAGTAATCACCTGAGCGGCTTTCGCTCTAACACTCGTGAAAGCGACCTTGAGGAAGTCCGTTAAAGTTGTCGCTTTGAGACTCGTAACTCTAATGGGAGACGCAGGTTTATGGCGCCGACGCCGACACATTACGTCCAAGTGTAAAAAGGAGCGTTTATAGCTTACGGAGCTCCAAATTTGGAGTTTGCCTTGCCAGATGTGAACAATGCCCTCTTTTTTTTTTTTCAAACAATATTTAAAGGGCCACAGGACACACTAGTCATTGGCTAATGGAAAAAAAGATCTTAGTAATGTAGCGGTACCCCCGTAGGAGCTGCTGGTTTAAGTTTGGGCCTTGCACATTACCTCACCTTTCGTTGTCTACTCTAGGGGATGAGATGAGAGTCTATAGAAACTTCAATGTCCACACAAGTTATAATCCTTTCTTTTTAGGCTTTATTCCACAACAAGCGGAGGGACGGAGGGTTAGGGGAAGGTTCAGGCACACAATGCAGATCACTGGGGAAGTTTCTAAGCTTCAAAGTCACACTCACCACTTTACTTCTAGTGGGTATTGCTCAACCGGATAGGCCCCAATCACCTGGCCCAGCAGCCAGAATGATGCACGGTCAAAAACAGGTTAACAGTCTCTGCCACAGACTCCCTGAGTTAAAGATGAACTTGTTCTATGATCCTCTGCCACAGGATCCAGTACTCGAATATCCAGCCTTACAGTCTTAGAGCCTTTAAGCCAATCCCGGCAGACTTTAAGGTAACATAGGCTGTGGTGCATCCTCCAATAAAGTTACCAGGCCTCTCCCGAGATACCAGCCTTCCGCTTGGTCCTCTCCAGGACAGATCCTCCCCTGGTTTCCTCCATTGAGTGGCTTCCTCCCGCAGGAAAGAAAGCACAGGATCACCTTCAAGTGCGGGCCCCAGTCAGGACAACTGGGCCTACCTGGCATAGATACAGCCTCGGGCCAACATGGCTCCGCGGCGGCTGAAATTCCAGTAACACATGCCTCGAGCCAGGAGGGCCACGAGGCGAAGAAGAGCCCCAAGAAATGGCATCTGCCCCTTAAGTATCCTTCCCCAGCTTGCTCAGTGAGGAGACCACTCCCCACTGAGCTTTTCCCAGGGAAAAACACCCAATGCACTCTGGCCTGTTTGTGTTCCAACATTGGCCTGGGGTGGTAACGCCACCTACAGGCAAACAGTGGGAAATCCTCCCAAACACAACCATAGCCGGAACAGAGGCTGATTTAGCCTTAATTTTACAAGTCTGAGCCAACTACCAGCTCAGACACCCACTAAATTTGAACATAGCGCCTGGTCATCAGGAGCAGGGCGCTACAGTAACATACGTGAAATCATAGGAGTGGATTTACTAAAGGAAACTAGACTGTGCACTGCTCCGGAGCTTAGTAAATGAGGGGAAGCTTCACTTTGCAAAGAACACCCAATCACATGCAAAGGAAATAAAACAGCATTTTTGCTTGAACATGATTGGATGATGGAAATCATCAGTGCTCCCCCTCATTTGCTAAGCTATTGAGCAACTGCACTTCCAAAGTGCACACAGTCTATTAGCCTTTCGTAAATCCACCCCAAAGTGTGAACTAGTGTTTCTCAACTAGGGTGCTGAAGCAATTTTGGGTGCGATTTGGGCTCCCCTAGCATAAAATCCAGTTTGCTTTGAATCAGAGATGGACAAAAGTACTCTGTGGTGATGGGGAGACTCTGTCATGGGGGTATGCTGATTTGGTGGGGGGTAGGCTGTCATGTATAGATAGAAATCTGATGTGATGGAGGCCTCTGACTGTGTGGGAGGGGGACTTGGTGGTGATGAGAGTCCTCTGATGTATAGGGGAGGCTTTGATGTAAAGGGCAGCCTTGATTTGTTTGAGGGACCTCTGATGTGAAGATGGCTTCTGACATTATGTGGTAATCTGATATGTAATGAGGAACCTCTGATGTGATAGGTGGACAGAGACTTTATAGAGGGACCTCTGATGTGATGGGGGGACAGTGATGTGATAGAGGGACCTCTGATGTGATGGGGGGACAGTGATGTGATAGAGGGACCTCTGATGTGATAGGGGGGCAGTGATGTGATAGAGGGACCTCTGATGCTATAGGGGGACAGTGATGTGATAGAGGGACTTCTGATGTGATAGGGGGACAGTGACTTTATAGAGGGACCTCTGATGTGATGGGGGGACAGTGATGTGATAGAGGGACCTCTGATGTGATAGGGGGGCAGTGATGTGATATAGGGACCTCTGATGTGATAGGGGGACAGTGATGTGATAGAGGGACCTCTGATGTGATAGGGGGACAGTGATGTTATAGAGGGACCTCTGATGTGATGGGGGGACAGGGATGTGATAGAGGGACCTCTGATGTGATAGGGGGACAGTGATGTGATAGAGGGACCTCTGATGTGATAGGGGGACAGTGATGTTATAGAGGGACCTCTGATGTGATAGGGGGGCCTCTGATGTGAAGAGGGACCTCTGATGTGATGGGGGGACAGTGATGTGATAGAGGGACCTCTGATGTGATGGGGGACCTCCGATGTGAGGGGGGTTCTGATGTGGTGAGGAGACTTCTGATGTGAAAGGGGGCCTCTGATGTAATGGAGGAACCTCTAATGTGATGAGTGGACATCTGATGTGTAGGAGGAGATTCTGACATTATGGAGGTTTGGGCTCTGATGTGGGGGGGGGTCTGATGTGATGAGGGGACCTTTGATGAGACATAAAGAACCTCTGATGTGAAGGGGGAGACCCTTTGATGTGATGGGGGAACACTGATATGATGGGGGGGGGACCTCTTATGTGATGGAGGGACCTCTGATATGATGAGGGGGATCTCTGATGTGATGGAGAAACCTCTGATGTGATTGGAGGAACTCTTATTTCACAGAGTGAGCTCTGATGTGATGGGGACCTCTGATGTGATGAGAGGATCTCTAAAGTTATGGAGATACCTCTGATGTGATGGGGGGACCTCTGATGTGATTGGGGGACAGTGATGTGATAGAGGGACCTCTGATGTGATGGGGGGGACCTCTGATGTGAAGAGGGACCTCTGATGTGATGGGGGGGGACCTCTGATGTGAAGAGGGACCTCTGATGTGATGGGGAACCTCTAATGTGATGAGGGGACCTCTGATGTGAAGGAGGAGATTCTGACATTATGGAGGTTGGGGCTCTGATGTGATGCAGAACCTCTGATGTGAGGTGGGGGGGCTCTGATGTGAGAGGGGGGGTCTGATGTGATGAGGGGACCTCTGATGTTATATAGAGGACCTCTGAAGTGAAGGGGGAGACCCTCTGATGTGATTGGAGGAACTCTGATGTGATGGGGGACCTCTGATGTGATGGGGGACCTCTGATGTGATGGGGAGACCTCTGATGTGATGGGGAGACCTCTGATGTGATAGTGGACCTCTGATGTGATGGGGAGACCTCTGATGTGATGGGGGACCTCTGATGTGATGAGAAGATCTCTGATGTGATGAGGAGACCTCTGATGTGATGGGAAGACCTCTGATGTGATGGGAGGACCTCTGATGTGATGGGGGGGACCTCTGATGTGATGGGGGGACCTCTGAGGTGATGGGGAGACCTCTGATGTGATGGGGAGACCTTTGATGTGATCGGGAGATCTCTGATGTGATGAGGGGGCTCTGATGTGAAATGTATTTCTTCAAAGCAGTTGTGTGCATTGTCCCATGCTCAGGTTTCCCATTGATAAGTTTACATTTTATTACATATTAGACTGGGGGGCCTCGGGATTTTGCATACTTTTAAAGGCCGCCGTGACTAAAAAAAGGTTGAGAAAGCTGCTATAAACATCTCAGGACTTTTTCTGAACTACATTTATAAAATGCCTGTTCAACCCAATCCTGAAATTTTAGTTTTGTGTGGTTGCTGGCACGTTGAATTACCAGCAGGCTTTTTACATCTTTCATGCTGGTTATATACTTGGCAGTTTTGTAAACTTTCCATCAGCTTTCAATAAAAAAACTAAAAATAAAAAAATTTAAGGAAACGAGTTCATGAGAGTAAAAGCCGAAGGCTTCCTCTGAAAATTCTATTTGTTTGGCTTTCATACTTGCCCTCTTGTTGATCATTTGTTGAGGATTTAAGTCCTTATCCTAAATGAGTATTTCGATAAGAACTTCTTACTATCCTTGTCTTCATGTTTGGTCCAGGCCAAGGACTGAAAACATCAAAGCCAGTGGACCAGCATAACAGCCAGACAAGTGTTTTAATAGAAAAATGGGGAGTAGTATTGAGCATCATTCCACAAAATTTGCAAGTCAGTAACGAAAATGGTCGGATTAAATTCCCATGTCTACCTGCAACATGCAAAGTCATCCACAACCCATCATCAAGCTCATCTTAGCATATCACCCCCAAATTGTCCACTTCGCTCCTTACAAGACTTCCTGCTTTCTAGCTCCCTCATTACCTCCTCCCTTGATCGCCTCCAGGACTTCTCCAGAACTTCTTCTGGAACTCCTTATTTCAATCTGTTCAGTTGTCTCCTACCATATCGGCCTTTAGGTTGATCCCGGAAAACTCATCTTTTCAGGACTGCCGAAACTGTACTTCGACCATCTCCATCAGCCCATCTCCCACAGTTTTTACCACTTTGCCCTTCGTTTTAGATTGTAAGCTCCGTGAGTAGGGCCCTCCCAATCCTGTACTGCTCCCTTCATATTGTAAAATTCTGTGAAGACTGTTGGTGGTATATAAACCCTGTATAATAATAGCAATATTAACCACTTGCTTACTGGCCACTTAAACCCCCTTCCTGCCCAGGCCAATTTTTAGCTTTCAGCGCTGTCACGCTTTGAATGACAATTGCGCAGTCGTGCGACGTGGCTCCCAAACAAAATTGAAGTCCTTTTTTTCCCACAAATAGAGCTTTCTTTTGGTGGTATTTGATCATCTCTGCTTTTTTTTTTTTTGCGCTTTAAACAAAAAAAGAGCGACGATTTTGAAAAAAACACAATATTTTTTACTTTTTGCTATAATAAATATCCCAATTTTTTTAAAAAAAATATATATTTTTTTCCTCAGTTTAGTCCGATACGTATTCTTCTACATATTTTGGGTAAAAAAAAAATCGCAATAAGCGTTTATTGATTGGTTTGCGCAAAAGTTATAGCGTCTAGAAAATAGGGCATAGTTTTATAGCATTTTTATTAATAATGTTTTTTTTTACTAGTAATGGCGGCGATTAGCGATTTTTATTGTGACTGCGACATTATGGCGGACACATCGGACACTTTTGACACCATTTTGGGACCATTGTCATTTTTACAGCGATCAGTGCTATAAAAATGCACTGGTTACTGTAAAAATGACACTGGCAGGGAAGGGGTTAACACTAGGGGGCGAGGAAGGGGTTAAATGTGTAACCTGGGAGTGATTACTACTGTGTGGGGGGAGGGGACTGACTGGGGGAGGTGACCGATCTGTGTCCCTATGTACAAGGGACACAGCATCGGTCTCCTCTCCCTGACAGGACGTGGATCTCTGTGTTTACACACAGAGATCCACATCCTTGTCTGTGTACCGGCCGATAGGGGGTGCCTGGCGGACATCGCGGCCGCCAGGCACACGCATCGGCATCTCAGTGATGCGCCGGGCGCACTCGCGCGCCCCCCCAGTGGCCGGAATAGCCGAGGCCGTCTATTGACAGCCTCCCGGATTTGTAGAGCCACCTTGAGGCCATCATTTGTCTATGGCCCGGCTCTCAAGTAGTTAATAATGTCTATGCTAGGTAGTCATGAAGATGACACATTTGACAAAACACAATCCAGCTTAGAATGAATACAGAGCATCATAAACCTTATCCAGGCTCTACAAATTACTTCTAATGAGGGCCTACTGTAAATGGTCAAGTCTTAAACAATCTTTAGCGTAGTTTGAAGAACATGAGCTAAAGCTAGAGCTAAACTTTCAATACCTCTCAAAATATCAACTAGAATCCAAATTCTGTAACTCCTACAGCAATGGAGTTACCTTCCTAAAAGTGTCTACACCAGGGTTTCTCAACCTTTTTAACATGGGCAAATCCTTGAAATAATTTTCTAGGCTGATAGAACCCCTGTTTATTGCTATATCTGGAACCTCTGCTAATGCTTACTATATCTACAGCTAACAGTACATTAGTGTGATGGTCAGCAGGAAGGGTGCTCTGGAACCCCAGCTAATACTTAGATAGTCAGTAGGAAGGGTCAGCGGGAAGAGTGCTCTGGAACCCCAGCCAATACTTACTATATCTACAGCTCTCAGTACATTAGTATAATGGTCAGTGGGAAGAGTGCTCCACTTTTGTGGTCATTGGGATTAACCCCCCCCTCCCCCACCTCTACAGATAGCTAAAAAGATCATTTGTGTCAGAAGGAATTTACCTGAGAGGCAGAAGTTTCTCATTGATCAAGGAAACCCTAGCAAGCTCTAGAGCAGGGGTCTCAAACTGGCGGCCCTCCAGCTGTTACAAAACTACAAGTCCCATGAGGCATTGTAAGGCTGACAGTTACAAGCATGACTCCCACAGGCCTGATGGGACTTGTAGTTTTGCAACAACTGGAGGGCCGCCAGTTTGAGACCCCTGCTCTTAAGGAATCCTGGTTGAGAAAGGCTGGTCTACACTAATGTAGAAGAAGTGTCTACTCAGTTAGACATCAAATATGCTTTTATTACAAGGTCTGGAGGGCTCATAAGATGCAATAAAAACGTGGATCAGTCACCTGTTTTGGCTGCCGCTTTGCCGTATGTGTGAACAAGGCCTTAAGATGTAGAAGCTTTAGTGAGAAGTAATATTTATTGACACAGCTTCATTTCTGTTCACTAACCTCAACTGAAATCGACCAATTATCATGGAAGGTGACACATTTGAATGCAGAGCATCTTAAAACCCTACTTAGCCAGGGTCTACAAAGGACTTCTAAGGAGGCCCTGTCATACATGGTCAAGTCATAAACAATCTGTAGAGAAGTTTGAAAAACACACATCTGGAGCTAAAATTTCTTAGGTCTCAAATCCTCGACTTTAATCCAAATTCCATAACTCATACAGTAATAGAGTTACCTTCCTAAAAGTGGCTACATTGATGTAAAAGAACACTTCACTCAGTTAGACACCAAACAACATGCCTATATCACAAAGTCTGGATGGCTGATAAGAACAAAGAACTTCTAATAAAGTCTTGTAGTAAATGGTCAAGTCATAAACAGTCTGGAGAGGAGTTTGAGGAACACACATGTGGATCTAAACTTTCTTCTGTCTCGAATTCTCAACTTTAATCCAAATTCCATACCTCCCACAGTAAGACTCCATTCACACAGGGGCAACACGACTTCCAGCGCGACTTTGGGAGGCAACTTGGACACGACTTGAGTATGAATCACAGCGCGACATGAGGCAACTTACAAGGCAACTTCAAGTTGCCTCCAGGACAGGAGGCTTTCCAGTGGCCAATCAAACAAGAGTCAGCTCTGTGGGAGGGAGGGGTTTTCCTGAGAAATGTATGTTCTCTTCCTGTATTGTTGTTTCTGTTAAGACAGTGATCCGAATTCTGAGGCGACTTCCATTGAAATCAATGGGTACAAGTTGCCTACAAGTCGCCTAGAAGTCTGATTGAAGTAGTACAGGAACCTTTTCTGAAGTCGGAGCGACAGCAGTAGTGTACATTAAGACGGCTCCCCTTCACTTACATTAATTTTCTCATGTAGGGCGACTTGAGGCGACTAGGGGCGACTTGAAGTCGGATCCAAAGTCGTCCCTGTGTGAATGGGCTCTAATAGAGTTACCTTCCTAAAAGTGGCTACATTCATCTAAAAGAAGACTTCACTCAGTTAGACACCAAACATGGCTGTATCACAAAGTCTAAAAGGCTTATAAGAACAAAGGACTTCTAATAAGGTCCTGTAGTAAATGGTCAAGTCATAAATAGTCTGGGGAGGAGTTTGAGGAACACATCTGGAGCTAAACTTTCTTCTGTCTTGAATTCTTAATCCAAATTCAGGAGTTTGAGAAACACATCTGGAGCTAAACTTTCTTCTGTCTTGAATTCTTAATCCAAATTCCATAACTCCTACAGTAATATAGTTGCCTTCCCAAAAATGGCTGTAAAAGAAGATTTCACCCAGTTAGACACCAAACACACCTATATCACAAAGCCTGGAGTGCTAATACGATACATTAAAAACATGGATCAGTTGAATTTTTCTACTGCCCCTTTGCCGTATGAGTGAACAAGGCCTTAAAATGTAGAAATGGAGATCCATTTCTGTTGGCCAACCTCAGCAGAAATCTGGTAGTTCTCACTTTGCAGCCCAAAACGGCAACAAGCACAACACAAGCATCAAATGACATAAATGCCTAACATCTCCATTTGTTTACATGAGCGGCATTACCAGCACTTTCTCCAAATGAAATGTGTTCTTTCTTTAACATTACTGAAGGAACAGAACAAATAATAAAGACTTTTGTCCATAGCAACCAGTTAAATATTTTCCCTCATTTTGCCGCCTGCATTAGAAATATGACAGCTGGAATGTCGGCCGGGTTACATCTTGCATATACAGTAATTTATGCTTTTTAAATATGACCTTGCAGTTGGTGTGACTATGAGGGCTCATGTGCGCAAGCACCCACGCTTCACCGCTCCGCTGAGCCAGAGAGGAGGGGGAGTTCAGGGTGTGAGACGGAACAAAGCGAATGTCGTGCATGGTACCCTCGCATACCGAACCGTTCAGCCAAGAGTACTGGGGGCCCAGGGGCCACAGCTATAATAGAAGTGTATGTAAACCCCATCAATGAATGTCTCTGTTCTATATATGCATAACAATACCTGCTGATCCTGACGGAAATCCAGTGAGTAAGCAGCTAGAAGGATATTGGTATCAGAACTTTTCTTGTAGAAGTCTATCTTGGCTCTTACCCGCCCCCCCCCCCCAAACCTCCCCCCCCCCCCCCTGGTGGCCTACAAGGCAATGGATGTCCTCAGTATCAGACTAAAGCTGACCATAAGCCATACAACCTTATGATACAATCTCTACACAATCACCTTTATGGTGGCCACACATGCTTCAGTTTTATCATTCGATCGATGTGTGAATTTGATCAAAATTATCAACATGGCGCACAGTTAAACTCGCCAATCAAGTCTAAATCTGATCGATTTTAGACTTAATTTAGAATTGATTAGATCAATGGAGTCTAGGCCAGGGAAGTGGCAGTAAAAAGGTTAAATAAGACCTCCAGCCTTCCCTCCAGTTATGCACAGGTGCACAGGCTCCTCTCCTTGACTGAATGCATCGATCATTTTTGCTCATAAATAAAATCATCTTTTGATAGATCAAAATATGGTAGAAACTGAGGTGCAATCGATAGCTTAGGTTCGTATCTTAACTTATCGATCGAAGTCGACTTCCCCGTATGTGGTATATCAATCAAACGTCGTCAGGAGAGATTGACTGGAAAAGAAATCGATCCTTTATCGAAGTGTGTATAGCGACATTAGATTTACCAAAACGATGTTATTGAGGACATCTAAACAATCCATCCAGTTGGTATCCAATCAGGGCGGCTCTTACACTACACGGCCTCAGATCCCTGAATCTAGAGCGGCGGAGATGGGCGCCTCGCAGCATCCAATGGGGCAACATGACCGATCCCGGAGAAGACGACTAGAGCCCCAGGGAGAGTCCTCTTTTCTTTGTGAAGGACAAGGCGTCCTGGAATGGGTAGGGCCCAAGCCTTGGAAAGAGTCTCGGTTCCGGTGAGTTCTCGTTGGCCCTTGAAAATCCAGGGCAGGGTGCAAAATCTCCTGTCAGGTTGATGGTGGATCTAAACGAGGTCGTACAATAATATTGTATAGAGTGTAAGGTCACCTAAAAAAAGGCTGAACAAAACGGAGGTCAGGGTCAATCATTAGTTTTGTAAACAAAAATTTTTTTTTACAAAAAATTAAAATTTGCATATACTTTCAGGTGCCTGTACCTCTGGATGTACTGATTGCTTTGAACACAGGCCTTCGCCTTGCATTGCCCGGCTCTTGCAGCATTCCGGTGGTACGGTTGCACTCCCAAGTTATTTACAAGGGATAGCAGGTTGTAGAATGGACATGTGAAGTAGGTGTGATAACCAGTAGAGAGGTGAATGCCTAAACACAAACACGCTCTCACGTATCCCCGTGTAATGTATGCTTTCATTGTCAGCTGCTCTGATCTCATTACTGCCCCAGCAAGGGGTCTGTAAATTTAGCCGGAGGCTACGACTCGTTAAAGTGCTCCTCCTGAGAATCCTGGCTGGCTGCGGCGTCTGCATTCCTCAGCAAGGTTATTAAAAAGCACCTAAAAAGCTGGAGAGTTTTTATTGTATTTTTCATTTTTTTTTTTTTTTTTTAAACACCAGAAGTCAGGTTCAGCCCAACGCCAGCGAGGAGCTCGGATCATGTAATACGTGACAAACATCTGTTTGGTGTCAGCAGCACATCTGCTTTGTCGTGGTTGGAGTGGCTCTTCTATGGAGTGTCTTTCTTTGAATCTGTTCTGTAAAACGTAAGACACTGTGACAGTAGAGATGTCTCTGGAGGAAGAGAAGCTTATGACTGTCTCTCTATAGGAGACCGTCTGTACTAGACATGGGCGCCGTCAATAAATTTGTTTAGTTTTGTTCCGTTCCGTTTCTTATTAGACGAAAATTCGTATTTCGGAATTCGTGTCCAAAATTCAATTTGGATTAGTTTTGTACGAAATATGAATTTTCGTTAGATTCGTTAACTTTTCGTAACAATTGTGAACATTCATTATGAGGGGCTCCCACCATCCCTGTGCTGTGCTCATTATGAGGGGCTCCCACCATCCCTGTGCTGTGCTCATTATGAGGGGCTCTTACCATCCCTATGCTGTGCTCATTATGAGGGGCTCCCACCATCCCTGTGCTGTGCTCATTATGAGGGGCCCCCACCATCCCTGTGCTGTGCTCATTATGAGGGGCTCTTACCATCCCTATGCTGTGCTCATTATGAGGGGCTTCCCACCATCCCTGTGCTGTGCTCATTATGAGAGGCTCCCACCATCCCTGTGCTGTGCTCATTATGAGGGGCTCCCCACCATCCCTGTGCTGTGCTCATTATGAGGGGCTCCCCCCATCCCTGTGCTGTGCTCATTATGAGGGGCTCCCACCATCCCTGTGCTGTGCTCATTATGAGGGGCTCCCCCTATCCCTGTGCTGTGCTCATTATGAGGGGCTCCCACCATCCCTGTGCTGTGCTCATTATGAGGGGCTCTTACCATCCCTGTGCTGTGCTCATTATGAGGGGCTCCCACCATCCCTGTGAGGTGCTCATTATGAGGGGCTTCCACCATCTCTGTGCTATGCTCATTATGAGAGGCTCCCACCATCCCTGTGCTGTGCTGACTTCCTCCTGGGGCTGTACCCTTGCTGTGCTCATTATGAGGGGCTACCACCATCCCTGTGCTGTGCCCATTATGAGGGGCTCCCCCCATCCCTGTGCTGTGCTGACTTCCTGGGTTTGTAGTAGCCCCGTTAATTCGTATTTCGTGTCCGAAATTCAATTTGGATTCGTACGAAATATGAATTTTCGTTAGATTCGTTAACTTTTCGTAACAATTACGAACATTCATTATGAGGGGCTCCCACCATCCCTGTGCTGTGCTCATTATAAGGGGCTCCCCCCATCCCTGTGCTGTGCTCATTATGAGGGGCTCCCACCATCCCTGTGCTGTGATGACTTCCTGGGTTTTTAACTTCATCATAACGAATAATCGTAATAATTATGACAATAATAAAACGATATTAAATGAACATTCTTATTTTGTCCGATTCTGAATCTCCCATCGACTACCAGTACCAGTCTGAGCCGTCTCTCTCACTCCCCAAACCAAATTCGTCAACAAAATTTCGTATTTCGTATAAAAATTCGTAAGAATAGAAATTCGGATTTCGGATGCTTCCGAAATGTACGAATTTTCGGAAATTCGTACGAATTTTCGATTCGTACGAAGCGAATCGCACATGTCTAGTCTGTAGTGGAATCCAGGATTACCACATTCTGAAGGTTTCCAGGGACTGGAAGTTGGACTTCTCCTATGTGTTGGGTTGGTCATAATCCAGTCAGGTCCAAATGGGAGGTAAAAGGTTAATCTGTCCTCCTTTTAATGTACATCTTCTGGACCCAGCTCCTCTGTCCTGCACAGATGTTCCTGCAGATCCATAAAATGTAGGAGAGCATCTGTTGTGGGATCCAGGATTACCACTTTCTGTAGTTTTCTGGTCTCAGGGGATCGGGAGTCAGTCTTCTCCTATGTGTTGGGTTGGTCAAGAATGGTCAGGTGCCAATGGGTGATAAAAGTTTGTTCAGTCCTTTTAATTCTCATCTTCTGGACCCAGGTCCTCTATCCTCCACATAAGTTTCTTGTAGATTCATAAAATGTCCCCCTGTTTAAAATCATCTGTTGTGGGAATCAGTGGCGGCTGGTGCTAAAAATATTTGGGGGGGGGGGCACGTAAACAAACTGAAAAAAAAAAATCATCAATTGCCGCCACTGTGCCCATTAAACGCAGCCACTGTGCCCAAGCGCCACCAGTTTGCCCCCTCAAATTCAGTCAGTTTCCCCCCAAATACAGCCAGTTTCCCCCCAAATGCAGCGTTTGTCCCCAAATGCAGCCAGTTTGTCCCCAAACGCAGCCAGTTTCCCCCCAAATGCAGTCACTTTCCCCCCAAATGCAGTCACTTTCCCCCCAAATGCAGCCAGTTTCCCCCCAAATACAGCCAGTTTGTCCCCAAATACAGCCAGTTTGTCCCCAAATGCAGCCAGTTTGTCCCCAAATGCAGCCAGTTTGTCCCCAAATGCAGTCAGTTTCCCCCCAAATGCAGTCAGTTTCCCCCCAAATGCAGTCAGTTTGTCCTCAAATACAGCCAGTTTGTCCCCAAATACAACCAGTTTCCCCCCAAATGCAGCCAGTTTCCCCCCAAATGCAGCCAGTTTCCCCCCAAATGCAGCCAGTTTGTCCCCAAATACAGCCAAGTTGTCCCCAAATGCAGTCAGTTTGTCCCCAAATACAGCCAGTTTGTCCCAAATACAGCCAGTTTCCGCCCAAATGCAGCCAGTTTGTCCCCAAATGCAGCCAGTTTGTCCCCAAATGCAGTCAGTTTCCCCCCAAATGCAGCCAGTGTGTCCCCAAATGCAGCCAGTTTGTCCTCAAATACAGCCAGTTTGTCCCCAAATGCAGCCAATTTGTCCCCAAATGCAGCCAGTTTGTCCCCAAATGCAGCCAGTTTCCCCCCAAATGCAGCCAGTTTGTCCCCAAATGCAGCCAGTTTCCCCCCAAATGCAGCCAATTTGTCCCCAAATGCAGCCAGTTTGTCCCCAAATGCAGCCAGTTTCCCCCCAAATGCAGCCAGTTTGTCCCCAAATGCAGCCAGTTTGTCCCCAAATGCAGTCAGTTTCCCCCCAAATGCAGCCAGTTTGTCCTCAAATACAGCCAGTTTGTCCCCAAATGCAGCCAATTTGTCCCCAAATGCAGCCAGTTTGTCCCCAAATGCAGTCAGTTTCCCCCCAAATGCAGCCAGTTTGTCCCCAAATGCAGCCAGTTTGTCCCCAAATGCAGTCAGTTTCCCCCCAAATGCAGCCAGTTTGTCCCCAAATGCAGCCAGTTTGTCCCCAAATGCAGCCAATTTGTCCCCAAATGCAGCCAATTTGTCCCCAAATGCAGCCAGTTTGTCCCCAAATGCAGCCAGTTCCCCCCAGCCATGCACTTACCTTCCTTGGGTCAGGGCCGTCCTTCTTCCGTCTTCTCCTGCCCTCGATGTCGCTTCAGCCAATCAGGTTCTCGGTAACCAGACCCAGTGAACCTGATTGGCTGAGACGCCTGTCAGTGTTAACCAAGGAACCCACCCCCCCCCCCCCCCGTGCGTCCTCTGGTTAACTATTTGGAAGCCAATTACAGCCCTCAGGCTGCTGGCTCTGATAGGCACTTCCAAAAACCAACCAACTGCTGGTATTCAGATGGCCGGCGCTGAACAGGGGGCCGGCTATCTGAATAGTGGGCGGCAGCGGCGGCGACAATACATAGGTTCATGCAATGTATGAACCTATGTATTGTTGTTGTGAGTGACGGCGCAGGAGAGAGAGGGGGCGGCGCTCCTGCGCCCACTATGGACGCACCGCCACTGGTGGGAATCAAGATTACCCCTTTCTGCAGTTTCTGGATTCCAGGGATTGGGAGTCGCTCTTCTCCTATGTGTTGGGTTGGTCAAAAATGGTCAGGTGAGGTCCCAGTGGGAGATGAAAGGTGGGCCTGTCCTCCTCCTTGCAATGTCCATCTTCTTGAACCAGTTTCTTAATCCTCCACAGATGTTCCTGTAGATCCATAAACTGTCCCCTGTATAAGAGCATCTGTTGTGGGAACCAAGATTACCCATTTCTGCAGTTTCTGGATTCCAGGGATTGGGAATTGCTCTTCTTCTATTTGTTGGGTAGGTCATGAATGGTCAGATTCCAATGGAAGATAAAAGTTGGGTCTGTCCTCCTTTTAATGTCCCAATAGGAGGTAAAATTCCCCCTCACTGGCTGTGATTGAAAGCTGTAGGAGCCAACAGGGAGGGAGGGAGAGAGCTGAGAATGCCGCTGCTCCAGTGCACATCACTGGATCGAGATCGGGTTTAGGTAAGTATAAGAGGGCACTGAGGAAGGGGGGGGGGAGGATTGCTGAACTCAGAAGGTTTTCTTTACCTTTATACAGAGAATGCATTAAGGTCAGCCTTTAGAACCACTTTAAGGCCTAAAATGTCTTTTTAAACGTGTGCAAAAAAATGCAAAAACAGCTCTGGTAGTGAAAGGCATAAAAAAGAATTCCAGATTTGGGAATTTTTTCAGTTACATTGGATCAGTGTGGAGCGCACTCTCTGCACACCATCTCCACCGCCATGAACGCCTATGCCCATTCACTGGGTGTTAAAGCCTCCATTTCTTGCTGCGATATACACTATATTACCAAAAGTATTGGGACACCTGCCTTTAGACGCACATTAATTTTAATGGCATCCCAGTCTTAGTTCGTAGGGTTCAATATTGAGTTGGCCCCGCCCATTGCAGCTATAACAGCTTCACCTCTTCTGGGAAGGCCGTCCACAAGGTTTAAGAGTGTGTCTATGGGAATGTTTGACCATTCTTCCAGAAGCCCATTGGTGTTTTATCGGGTTGAGGTCAGGCCAGTCAAACTCCTGCACCCCAAACTCGCTCATCCATGTCTTTATGGACCTTGCTTTGTGCCCTGGTGCGCAGTCATGTTGGAACAGGAAGGGGCCGTCCCCAAACTGTTCTCACAAAGTTGAGAGCATGAAATTGTCCAAAATGTCTTGGTATGCTGACGCCCTTCACTGGAACTAAGAGGCCAAGCCCAACCCTTGAAAAACAACCCCCCACACCATAATCCCCCCTCCACCAAATGATTTGGACCAGTGCACACAGCAAGGTCCATAAAGACATGGATGAGCGAGTTTTGGGTGGAGGAACTTGACTGGCCTGCACAGAGTCCTGACCTCAACCCGATAGAACATCTTTGGGATGAATTAGAGCGGAGACTGCGAGCCGGGCCTTCTCGTCCAAAATCAGCGCCTGACCTCACAAATGCGCTTCTGGAAGAATGGTCAAACATTCCCATAGACACACTCCTAAACCTTGTGGACAGCCTTCCCAGAAGAGATGAAGCTGTTATAGCTGCAAAGGGCGGGGCCAACTCAATATTGAACCCTATGGGCTAAGACTGGGATGCCATTAAAGTTCATGTGTGTGTGTAAAGGCAGGTGTCCCAATACTTTTGGTAACATAGTGTATGTGTGGGTACACGGTCAGCAAGAGGCTATATGATTCAAATATTTACATCCTGCAGACCTCATTTAATTGACTGTCTGAAAACAAATTGATAACGTTTCCCCTTAAAATCTATATTCAGGATGTGAGTTTGAGCTGCTCAGTCTATTTTCTCCTCTTCTGGAAGTATGGAAGTCTTTGAGAACGTCGGGAGATATGTCATTGTGATTTCCAAACCACTGTAGCTTTTCTTTTGTTTGAAATTCTTCAGCAGACTGGGGACTCTGCCAGAAATAACAAGCACTTTTGTTTCAACTCGCTCCTTTGCTCCACTTTGCTTCCTAATACCTCGATGTCCCGGTAATCTTACACAGTGATCACATTCGGCGGAGACAATCAAGCTGTGCCTCACCGGCTGTTCTTGGCAGAATATTGGACCGTTATCATGTTAATTGGGTGGACCTTTCTGTAGTGGATACATTATTTCAATTTCAGAGCATTAGGCGAGTATTTGCACTTTGATACACTGTTACATTGCAGCACTGGGGTCCTTGGCGCAGTTCTCAATTGAAGCAGTGGGGTTGATTTACTAAAGGCAAGTAGGCTGTTCACTTTGCAAGGGAATTTTCCATTTAGCCTAGTGAATGTGGTGATTGTTGACTTTGCCAAAAATGCCCAATCACATGCAAGAAAAATGATTGGAGGAAGTCAGCAGAGCCTCCCTCTCCAAGGTAAGGGAAAATTTCAGTAAACAGCCAATATGCCTTTAGTAAATTAAGCTGTAAGACTGAATAGAGAAAACACTCACATTGCCGTTGCTCCTGTTCTTGCAAAATCCGTCCTGATAAAGCCTAGCGGCGAAACGCGTTGATACACTTGGGCTTATACTATATACTTTGTAATCTTTTGTATATGGTTTTTAATAGTTGTTTGTCTCCCTTGTATACCATGTATGTGTTTATACTTTATTAAAGACAATTTTTTTTTTTTTTTGGGCAGATTTTAACACTAGGTTTTTAGTTAGTAGAAGTGTTTGGAACTATCCCATTTTAAAGAGCACCCATATCAGAGTATCACTTATAAGACACTGGGGAGAGAATAATATTACTCCCCCTTCCCTCCCCTCCCCTTTTTCTTAATTCTCTTCCCTTTCCCCCCCCCTTTTTTTTTCCCTTCCCCCTCCACATCCCGGTCACTTTTTGTCTCTACACATAGGTATTGACACTTTCTTATTTACATAGCCTATATCAGGTTCTAATACTTGTCTTTTTGTTAGTAGGTAGAAGGTTTTTTTTTTTTCCCCCCTCTTTATCTCTCTCCCTTCTTCGCTGCTCTGTTTCTATTTCTGATTACTCCTTGCCCTCTCTCCCGCCCAGCCTTGATTCCCCTAGGTATTGGGAGATTTCATGGCCGGGCCTTTTATATATAGGAGTGTAGAGTATTGTCCTTTTTTTTTTTTTGTGTTGTTGCTGTTTGAAAATATTGAGAGTGTGTATGTGTCCTATGTACTGTATTGTAAAATATGTGATGTGTTGCTAAAAAAACAATAAAAAGATATTAAAAAAATAAATAAAAAATTAAAGACTATTTTTGGATATTACTATTGTTTACTGTGCCGTCAAAGTCCGACCTGGGGTCACCCTGTGGGCCCCCTGTTTTTGTATTTCCCCAGTTAATTACAGATGAGGCAATGTAAGTGCTTTCTCTATTCAATTTAAGCTGTAAGACCTCATTGCAGCCAATACTGGATAGCTCAAACTAATGCAGGATGTTACTGAGATAGTTTTTTGGTAACATACCACATTCAGATCTCAGTTTTCAAAAGCCCTGATGAAGGAGATGATATGTGGCCACTGAAACGCGTAGACTCGTTTTCCCCCATTAATATTTGGAATAATATTTAGTGCTTCAATTTCAGATACAATTACAGCTGTTATTGGGGAGAGGGTTAATATCTGTTAGTTCCTCAGGAGGTCCCAACTTCCTGTCCAATTGATAGCAATGTTGCAAGGAGGGGGGTGAAGTAAAAAAAATTTGCTTGAAGAGTAGACAGTGAAGGACTATACAGTATGTATATTGAAGGCTTGGTGGCAACGTGAGGCCTGTACCTTTTAGAAATGTGAATTACGGATGCCGGTCTTCCCCTCCTGGGGAATGCCACTTAGGTTCCCCATGGAGCAGCCATTCTTAACCAGGGTTCCATGGAACCCCTGGGGTTTCTCCAAAAGTTGCTAGGGGTTCCTTGAGCCAACCTACCTACCGTGAATTCAGGTTCCAAGGCCAACACCACTTGGCGCAGCCAGCAACATGACAGCAATGATCTTTTTTAGCTGTCTATAAGGGTGGCATTCTGATGACCACTATAATGGGGGCATTCTTACCACTGGCCATCAGTGTGAGGGGAATTTGAATTACCACTGACCCACCAATGAATTGGATTTAGCAGGGGTTCCCCGAGGCCTAAAGATTATTGCAAGGGTTTCTCTGTGGTAAAAAGTTGAAAGGCTGCCCAAGAGGGTAGCCAAAAAGCTGGAGAACTCTATCTGGAATGCCACTTAGGTTCCCCATGGAGACACCTTTCTCAACAAGGATTCCATGGAACCCTGGGGTTTCTTCAGAAATTGCTAGGGATTCCAGGGCCCCAACACCACTTGGCACAGCCAGTGGCATGACACCAATGATCTTTTTAGTTGCCTATAAGGGTGGCATTCTGATGACCACTATAATGGGGGAATTCTTACCACTGGCCATCAGTGTAAGGGGAATGTTTCCCACTGACCCACCAATGACTTGGATTTAGCAGGGGTTCCCTGAGGCCTAAAGGTTATTGCAAGGGTTTCTCTGCAGTAAAAAGTTGAAAGGCTGCCCAAGAGGGTAGCCAAAAATCTGGTGAACTCTATCTGGAATGCCACTTAGATTCCCCATGCAATCCCTAGCAATTTCTGGAGAAACCCAAGGGTTTGACAGCGCATGTAGGTTCAAGGGCCAACCCCACTTGGCACAGCCAGCGGCATGACACCAATGATCTTTTTAGCTGTCTATAAGGGTGGCATTCTGATGACCACTATAATGGGGGCATTCTTACCACTGGCCATCAGTGTGAGGGGAATTTGAATTACCACTGACCCACCAATGAATTGGATTTAGCAGGGGTTCCCTGAGGTTTAAAGATTATTGCAAGGGTTTCTCTGCGGTAAAAAGTTGAAAGGCTGCCCAAGAGGGTAGCCAAAAAGCTGGTGAACTCTATCTGGAATGCCACTTAGGTTCCCCATGGAGACACCTTTCTCAACAAGGATTCCATGGAACCCTGGGATTTCTTCAGTCAGAAAGATTCCCCATGTAATCCCTAGCAATTTCTGGAGAAACCCCAGGGTTCCATGGAACCCTGGTTGAGAATGGCCTCTTTTCTCAACCAGAGTTCCATGGAACCCTGGGGTTTCTCCAGAAATTGCTAGGGATTCCTTAAGCTGTGGCTGATTCTGCAATCCCTAGCAATTTCTAGAGAAACCCCAGGGTTCCTTGGAGCCCTGGTTGAGAATGACCTCTCTTCTCAACCAGGGTTCCATGGAACCCTGGGTTTTCTCTAGAAATTGCTAGGGATTCCCTAAGCTGTGGCCGATTGACCTAATGTTTAACAGTGCATGTAGGTTCCAGGGCCAACCCCACTTGGCACAGCCCGCGGCATGACACCAATGATCTTTTTAGCTGTCTATAAGGGTGGCATTTTGACAACCACTATATTGGGGGCATTCTTGCCACTGGCCATCAGCTGCAGAATGAATGAACTCTGTACAGAAGCTCCCTGTTCATTCACAAACAAAAGCATTTTAAACACATTGTAAACACAGGGAGTGGTTCCAGTAATTGCGTCAACACCTGCTGCTCTGGGCCCCCTGTTGAATGTATGGAGCATGGGCCCCAATGATCTTTTTAGCTGTCTATAAGGGTGGCATTCTGACAACCACTATATTGGGGGCATTCTTACCACTGGCCACCAGCTTCAGAATGAATGAACAGGAATCGTTCTGTACAGAGGCTCCCTGTTCATTAACAAACGGAAGCATTGTAAACACAGGGAGGGCCACAGGGGGATTGATTCCAGTAATTACGCCAATGCCTACTGCTCTGGGCCCCCTGTTGAATGTATGGAGCATGGGCCCCCGTACAGAAGGGCAGGTGTTACCCCCTTATCAGTGGCCCTGAGCATGGCTACATTAATACATTAGGTAACCCTAGGATTAATTACAGATCTGCAACATAATCTCTCATCTCTTCAACTCAGGAAGTTGGATTTGAATGATGTAAGTAAGTAGGTTGAGGTCTGCAGATGTGGATAAGGTTTCCTACTGACCAGCCAATAAATTGGATTTAGCAGGGGTTCCCTCAGGCCTAAAAATTATTGCAAAAGTTTCTCTGGGGTAAAAAATTGTGAGGCTGCCCTAGAGGGTTGCCAAAAAAGCTGGAGAACTCTATCTGGAATGCCACTTAGGTTCCCCATGGAGACACCTTTCTCAACAAGGGTTCCATGGAACCCTGGGGTTTCTTCAGAAATTGCTAGGGGGCTGTGACCGATTGACCTACCGTTTGACAGTGCATGTAAGTTCCAGGGCCAGCACCACTTGGCACAGCCAGCGGCATGACACCAATGATCTTTTTTTAGCTTTCTATAAGGGTGGCATTCTGACAACCACTATACAGGGGGTCCCGGACGCCCGAGTTACGAACTTCTCCTACTTATGAACCGGGCGCTGCGGGGACCCTCTGCCATTTTGGGCGGACCGTCTGCTGTTCTGCGCATGCGTGGCCAGAGCCTTGGGAAATGTCGTAAATGTCAGTAATTGGGCACGCATGCGCAGAACGGCATTCGACGGAACATCGTAAATGTCCGTAATTGCCGGCCGACTTACGAACATTTCTGACTTGCAAACAGGAGGAAAGTCCCTAACGGGTTTGAACCCGGGGACCCCCTGTATTGGGGGCATTCTTACCACTGGCCACCAGCTGCAGAATGAACGAACAGGAACCGCTCTGTACAGAGGCTCCCTGTTCATTAACAAACGGAAGCATTGTAAACCCAGGGAGGGCCACAGGGGGATTGATTCCAGTAATTACGCCCATGTCTACTGCTCTGGGCCTGTATGGATCCTGTTTCCCCTGTGGCCCTCCCTGTGTTTAGAATGCTTCCGTTTGTTAATGAACAGGGAGCCTCTGTACAGAGCAATTCCTGTTCCTGTTCCTGTTCATTCATTCTGCAGCAGGAGGGCAGGTGTTACCCCCTTATCAGCGGCCCTGTGCATGCCTACATTAATGCACAACATCTGAGTTCGGTAACATCCATAATATGACCCTAGGATTTATTACAGATCTGCAACAAAATCTCTCATCTCTTCAACTCAGGAAGTTGGATTTGAATGATGTAAGAAAGATGGTTGGGGGACTGCAGATGTGGAGAAGGTGAGGTTGAATTAGGTGTAGTTTTAACATGCAAAGCTCATCTCAGGCTGAGATAATTTTCAAGCCAAGCAGAGTTTAGGATTACAGAGCAGGAATTAGCTTCAGATTTTCTAATTAAATTCTAGCCGGACAAAGTTCAGTTCATGATGAGGTAGTTACAGCCTAGCGAAGGGGAGATCAGCTCTGAATTACATAATTGGCGCTTGATACACTATTTATTTAGAACGTTATAACCATGAAGAGTTCTGCCCAGGCTGAGAATAGAGAGCTCAGCTTAAGAGGAGATGGTTCAAGTCGGCGATGAGGACTTCGCTCCCAGGACAGGGGAGTCAGAGGCTAATGATGAAGAACTCCGGTCCAGAAGAGCGTTTAATGATGACGGAGAGCTCCATTAAAGAATGGAATGGTGGGATTACACTGACGCGGGGTAAGAGCTGTATAGAGGGTAGGTTGATGATGGAGAGAGCTCAACTAAGAAGAAAATAGCTGAAGAGCAATGAGGCAGATACCGGGCCCGGATGAGATAGTCGGAAGATGATGATACGGGACTCAGGTCAGGAAGATGATGATGGAGACCTCGGGTCAGAATAAGATGATTGAGTGTTCAGCCAAGGATGTGATCGTTGAACTTCAGTGATGAGAAGATGAAGATGAAGAACCGGGGGCCGGGAAAGGATAATATTTGTGTTCCTGGCTACAGATAATATACTTGGAAATCTGTGGTGCAAAGACCACCTTAAAGGGAACCATTTAATATATTTTTTTAGATAAACATATAAAAGGCAAACCTTTTGTGCCCCATTGTTTGTCATGTTTGTCAATTTATTATGTAGAGGGATCGGTATATCTAGCACCACATCCTGGATACATACCGTATATACTCGAGTATAAGCCGTCCCGAATATAAGCCGAGGCACCTAATTTTACCACAAAAAAATGGGAAAACGTATTGACTCGAGTATAAGCCTAGCCCTAGGGAGTCCATCTGCATGCCTCACTTTGCCTCACTGTGTCCATGTGCATGCCTCACTGTGCCCATGCCTCACTGTACCCATGCGTCACTGTGTCCATGCCTCACTGTACCCATGCCTCACTGTGTCCATGACACACTGTGTCCATGTCACACTGTGCCCATGCCTCACTGTGCCCATGCCTCACTGTACCCATGTGTCACTGTGTCCATGCTTCACTGTACCCATGCCTCACTGTGTCCATGCCACACTGTGCCCATGCCACACTGTGCCCATGCGTCACTGTGTCCATGCCTCACTGTGTCTATGCCACACTGTGCCCATGCCTCACTGTGCCCATGCCTCACTGTGCCCATGACTAGACTGACGTTTAACATGGGAGTCTATGAAAGGGGTGCCGGGTTTGAAAAATCGTTTTGGGGTCCACGACCAGCCGCTACCGGGTCCCCAAATTCACCAGAGAAATGACCGTTTAACATGGGAGTCTATGGAAGGGGTGCCCGGCTTTGAAAAATCAGTGCTCGCCGGCCGTAGGTCCCCCGGACAACAAACTGTGCACACTTGTAGAGAAAGAGTGGGGCTATATGTGTGCCAAGTTTGGGGTCCAGGGGACCTAGGCCTGGTCGGTACCAGGTCCCCAAAGTCCGGGAGATCAGGCACAAAAAGGTGACTCGCGTATAAGCCGAGGGGGGCATTTTCAGCACAAAAAAATGTGCTGAAAAACTCGGCTTATACTCGAGTATATACGGTACATTAAAAAGGAAAGGGCGCTGTGGAATTTGAAGCTGCTAGAGGAGGAACAGACTAAAACTTGCACTGTATATGATTCACAAACTTTATTTTACATGACTTTTAAAACACATACTGTTCACAGTAAAACTAAATTAAGACTGAATATTGTATTAAGAAACCTGTTTGGTTTTATCTGCTCTTATTAGGGGTTACCAATATTGCATACGCACTTATGCAGTATAGATTTATAAGGTGGTCCCCATACACCTTTTCTGTGTGCCTTAACGCGTTTCATGTGATAGTCTTGTTTCTTCAGGAGAGCTTCAAGTACATATCCCTCAAGGTCCTCCTGAAGAAGTGGGACTATCCTGTTAAGCGTGCTGAGGCACACAGCAAAGGTGTATGAGCACCTCCTATGTACACTATGTAAAGATACAGCATATGCAATATGGGTAACCCATAATGGGGTCCAATACAACCAAGAGGGTTTCTTAATACAATAATTGGACTTAATTTCCCAAGAGGGACATTCTTCCCACTGACCACCAATGTAAGGAACATTCTTCCCACTGACCACCAATGTAAGGAACATTCTTCTCACTGACCACTAATGTAAGGAGCATTCTTCCCACTGGTCACCAATGTAAGATGCCCTCTTCCTACTGGCCACAAATGTAAGAGGCCTTTTTTCCCACTGGTCACCAATATAAGGGTCATTCTTCTCACTGACCACCAATGTAAGGAACTTTCTTCCCACTGATCACCAATGTAAGGAACATTCTTCCCACTGACCACCAATGTAAGGAACATTCTTCCCACTGATCACCAATGTAAGGAGCATTCTTCCCACTGATCACCAATGTAAGGAACTTTCTTCCCACTGATCACCAATGTAAGGAACATTCTTCCCACTGATCACCAATGTAAGGAACATTCTTCCCACTGATCACCAATGTAAGGGACATTCTTCCCACTGATCACCAATGTAAGGAACATTCTTCCCACTGATCACCAATGTAAGGAACATTCTTCCCACTGATCACCAATGTAAGGAACATTCTTCCCACTGATCACCAATGTAAGGAACATTCTTTCCACTGATCACCAATGTAAGGGACATTCTTCCCACTGATCACCAATGTAAGGAACATTCTTCTCACTGATCACCAATGTAAGGGACATTCTTCCCACTGATCACCAATGTAAGGAACATTCTTCCCACTGATCACCAATGTAAGAGACATTCTTCCCACTGATCACCAATGTAAGGAACATTCTTCCCACTGATCACCAATGTAAGGAACATTCTTCTCACTGATCACCAATGTAAGGAACATTCTTCTCACTGATCACCAATGTAAGAGACATTCTTCCCACTGATCACCAATGTAAGGAACATTCTTCTCACTGATCACCAATGTAAGGAACATTCTTCTCACTGATCACCAATGTAAGGAACATTCTTCCCACTGATCACCAATGTAAGGAACATTCTTCCCACTGATCACCAATGTAAGGAACATTCTTCCCACTGATCACCAATGTAAGGAACATTCTTCCCACTGATCACCAATGTAAGGAACATTCTTTCCACTGATCACCAATGTAAGGAACATTCTTCTCACTGATCACCAATGTAAGGAACATTCTTCCCACTGATCACCAATGTAAGGAACATTCTTCCCACTGATCACCAATGTAAGGAACATTCTTTCCACTGATCACCAATGTAAGGAACATTCTTCTCACTGATCACCAATGTAAGGGACATTCTTCTCACTGATCACCAATGTAAGGAACATTCTTCCCACTGATCACCAATGTAAGGAACATTCTTCTCACTGATCACCAATGTAAGGAACATTCTTCCCACTGATCACCAATGTAAGGAACATTCTTCTCACTGATCACCAATGTAAGGAACATTCTTCCCACTGATCACCAATGTAAGGAGCATTCTTTCCCTTGACCGCCAATGTAAGGGGCATTTTTACAATTAGCCCCTGATGAATTGGTCTTGTTAAGGGTTCCCTGAACTCTGAAATTATTTTAGGGGTTCCTCTAGGGTAAAAAAAAAAAAAAAAAGCTGAAAAGGGCTGGTTTATAGTACTTATATAGCTTTTGTTTCATTCATGTATGGCCTTGTTGTGTTACTTTAAAGTCCAATTTCTGCCGCAGCAGCGATTGTATAGTGGATATGCATTTCAGCAGCTACACAATGGGGAATTTCTGCCGCCTGCATTGTAGGTGCAGAGAAAGGGTGTGCAAACTTAGAAGGCCCAACAAAGAGGTCAGTGTAGGCTTGGTGGCAGCTCGAGAAAAGCCACACAGTAACTAATGGCATTGTAATCGGCGGGGAGGATTTCCCTGTAATACAAGCGCCTCATAAATCCTTGTTAACTCTCTATCAGAGTTGGAAACTTTTTCTCCTTTTTTTTTT
This sequence comes from Rana muscosa, assembly GCA_029206835.1. Lineage (NCBI taxonomy): Eukaryota > Metazoa > Chordata > Amphibia > Anura > Ranidae > Rana > Rana muscosa. Next base: position 314,331,431 of record CM055123.1, on the reverse strand, counting down.
TTTTTTCATTCTTGGCACCTTCCAGGGCCAGGTTGTGAATCAGTCAACTGCCTGCATTCATGAATAGTAAGGAAGCCATTGACGTGTTCCTCGCCTATTATTTTGGCAGCCAAGCTCACTGGCATGCTTAGAAGTAGCCGTGACTATAAATGGCTGTTTGTACGGATTAGCATTTGATCCACGGACATGTGATGTGCCTTATCACCGCTGAATAGTGTGTTTAAAGCCCCGCGCCGTCAGGTACATTGCTTTTTTTTACATTCTGTAACGTGAGCCGTCTCCAAGGGACGCTTTTATTAGTAGTACATCGGTGTTGAGTTTCTAATGCATTCTTGGATCCATTAGGCAAGGGGCTGGAGATGCTTGCTAGGCAAGAAGAGAAGACGTTGAGTGACCTCATACTACTGAGGTTACCTGTTTTCGTTTAGAGGAGAAAATGAGAATTACAGATTTTCCCCCGAAATAGACCAAGGTTACTGGTCTTCATCACAATTTGCGAAATATTACTTTAAAAAAAAGAAGAAGGAAGGAGTTTCTGTTCCTGAGGGCAGCGGGTCTAAAGTCCTGGGAGGACACATCTAGAACATTAACATTTCCTATTTTAAATCTTAGGCCTCGTACACCCGACCGGTTTTACCCGGCAGGAAAACTGCCATGAGAGCGTTTTGCCGGCAAAAGCGGCCGTGTGTATGCTCCATCGCAGTTTTCCCAGACAGGAAAACTTGCCGCGGATCGCGGCGGGAAAAAAGAGAGGTGGTTCTCTATTTTCCCGCCTGACTTTTTCCCATCGTGAAAACCGGTCGTGTGTATGCTTTTCTGAGGGCAAAAAAAAAACGTGCATGCTCAGAATCAAGTATGAGACGGGAGCGCTTGTTCTGGTAAAACGAGCGTTCATAATGGAGATATCACATTCGTCACGCTGTAACGGACTGAAAAGCACGAGGCTGAAAAGCATGAATCGCCTCTCACCAAACTTTTACTAACACGAGATCAGCAAAAGCAGCCCAAAGGGTGGTGCCGTTGGAATGGAACTTCCCCTTTATAGTGCCGTCGTATGTGTTGTACGTCACCACGCTTTGGACCGGCGGGATTTTGTATGACAGTCTACGCAAGACAAGCTTGGCAGGAAACCCGTCGGGAAGCTTTGCAGGAATACCAACGTTTTTTTTTTCCTGCTAGGAAAACCGGTCATGTGTACAGGGCTTCATTTTCTGGTAGGTATAAAGTACACTATATTGTCAAAAGTATTGGGACGCCTGTTGGGAGTTTAATGGCATCCCAGTCTTAGTCCGTAGGGTTCAATATCGAGTTGGCCCACCCTTTGCACCTATAACAGCTTCAACTCCTCTGGGAAGGCCGTCCACAAGGTTTAAGAGGGTGTCTATGGGAATGTTTGACCATTCTTCCAGAAGTGCATTTGTGAGGTCAGGCACTGATGTTGGGGGAGAAGGTCTGACTCACAGTCTCCGCTCTAATTCATCCCAAATGTGTTCTGTTGGGTTGATGTCAGGACTCTGTGCAGGCCAGTCAAGTTCCTCCACCCCAAACTCGCTCATCCATGTCTTTATGGACCTTGCTTTGTGCACTGGTGCGCAGTCATGTTTTACCAGGATAGGTTGCCATGCCCAAACTGTTCCCACAAAGTTGGGAGCATGAAATTGTCCAAAAATGTCTTGGTATGCTATTGCCTTTAGATTTCCCTTCACTGGAACTAAGGGGCCGAGCCCAACCCCTGAAAACAACCCCACACCATAATCCCCCCCCCCACCAAATGGTTTGGACCAGTGCACAAAGCAAGGTCCTTGAAGACATGGATGAGCGAGTTTGGGGTGGAGGAACTTAACTGACTAGGGTTGGTAGAGGTGCAATTTAGGTTTGGAATAAGTGCGGTATTGGGTCCAGTATGAGTGTGGTATGGATTGGGTACACTTGGTGTCCTGCTCTCAGTGGCTCAGTCCTTGCTAGCAGTATCAGAAATGGGCAAAACGCCCTCTCACCATTTCCTGGGATTCTGCGGTGATCTCTTGCTGTAGAAGAGGGGCCCCCCTAATGCCTTCCAGTGGTCAGTGGTGGGAAGCAGAGGGTGCGTGGATGTTCCAATCTCATTGTGGCAGAGGGTGCAGTGATGTGTGTGGCGCCTGGGTGTCCTTACTCCCAGTCTCAGGTTCAGATCACCGCTGGTATGGTCTCCCACTGGCAGGTGAATACCCACACAGAGGTTCTATTTCTCTATCTCCCTCTGTGCCAAGAGGGCAGTTTAATAAAAAATGATCCCTTACTCCTCCTAATTGCACAGTGTCTATTGGGATCTGAAGTGTAAGGAGGCAGTTGGCCCCATTATATGGCTGCCATCTCCAACTACAACTCCCAGGATTCTCAGCGCTCTGCATAGAAGTCTATGGGCTTGCTTGGCTTTAGAACTCCCCCTTCTGGCCGGAGGAGAATGGTGCAGCATACCATCAGTACCTCAGTACCGTGTTTCCCCGAAAATAAGCCCGGGTCTTATATTAATTTTGGCAACAAAAGACACAGTAGGGCTTATTTTCGGGGTAGGTCTTGTAATGTGCTGTTTTCTCTCCCCTTTTCTCTCCCTGCCTGACATGAATCCCCAGTGAGAACTGAGATAAAATGCTTGTAAAATCCTATAATCCACTCTATTACAGTAGTATATAATGTACAATGTGTGCGTTTCTGTAATATAATTGTGCCAAATACCTTCGTTATAGTGCCGCTGCCAGAGTTCTCTTCCCTGCAATTATTTTACAGAAACACACACATTGTACATTATATAATACTGTAATAGAGTTGATTATAGGATTTTACAAGCATTTTAAACTAGGGCTTATTTTCAGGGTTGGGCTTATATTGCAGCCCTCCTGGAAAAAAACGCTAGGTCTTATTTTTGGGGTAGGTCTTATTTTCGGGGAAACATGGGAGAGAAGAATAAAAGGCAATGGGGGAGATTTACTAAAGCTGGAGCACTCAGAATCTGGTGCAGCTGTGCTTGGTAGCAAATCAGCTTCTAACTTCAGCTTGTTCAATTAGGCTTTGACAAAAAAAAAAAAAAAAAAACATAGCAGCTGATTGGTTTCCATGTAGAGCAGGGATATGCAATTAGCGGACCTCCAGCTGTTGCAGAACTACAAGTCCCATGAGGCATAGCAAGACTCTGACAGCCACAAGTATTACACCCAGAGGCAGAGGCATGATGGGACTTGTAGTTTCAACAGCTGGAGGTCCGCTAATTGCATATCCTTGATGTAGAACTTCACCAGATTTAGCATGCTCCAGTTTTAGTAAATCTCCCCCAATGTCTCCTTCTCCATATTGCTGTAGTCCAGCACCTGGCTGCAATACGTTTAAAAGGGTCCACTTTGTGCCCTGATTGCTGAGTCTGCAAGGGTTGGCATGGTATTCAATATATGAAGAAGCCAAGCCAAGCATCTCCTAGCTTTCTGATGGGTGGAGTGCAGATCTGGTTCGTTCTTCAGCTTTTCTGCACAACGGGATATCAGAAGTTTTCATTTCTTATGGATCTTTGTGCCTTACTTTATGTGTCGTTTAATATATTTTTGTATTATTTTTTGCCCGTTATGCTTCTTTTTTTTATATATTTTTGAGATTTTTCATTATTTTAATTGTTAGTTATGTTTTTTATTTTTATATCGAAAGCTGATTAAATATGAGGTTACCACTTGCCTACCACCGACGATGAGGCTCTCGTTCTGGGCGGACGTCATATGACGTCTTCGCCTTCCCGAGCCACTAGGGGGCGCGCATGCGCGCCCGCCGCGTCACTGGGGACCTGGTGCGCGTGCCCGGCGGCTGCGATGTCCGCCGGGCACCCGCGATTGCCCAGTAACTGAGCAGGACCGTGGATCTGTGTGTGTAAACACACAGATCCACGTCCTGTCAGAGGAGAGGAGACCGATGGTGTGTTCCCAGTACAGAGAAACACCAATTGGTCTCCACCCCCTTGTGAGTCCCCGCCCCCTACAGTTAGAATCACTCCCTAGGATACACATTTAACGCTTTGATCGGCCCCCTAGTGTTAACCCCTTCCCTGCCAGTCACATTTACACAGTAATCAGTGCATTTTTATAGCAGGGATCGCTGTATCAATGTGAATGGTCCCAAAAACGTGTCAAAAGTGTCCGATGTGTCCGCCGCAATATCGCAGTCACAATAAAAATCGCAGATCGCCGCCATTACTAGTAAAAAAAAAAAAAAAAAAATGCTAGAAATCAATAACCTATTTTGTAGACGCTATAACTTTTGTGCAAACCAATCAATATACGCTTATTGCGATTTTTTTTTTTACTAAAAATATGTAGAAGAATACGTATCGGACTAAACTGAGGGAAAATTTTGTTTAAAAAAATAAAATAAAATTGGATATTTATTATAGCAAAAAGTAAAAAATATTGTGTTTTTTCAAACTTGTCCTTCTTCTTTTGTTTATAGCGCAAGAAATAAAAACAGCAGAGGTGATCAAATACCACCAAAAGAAAGCTCTATTTGTGGGAAAAAAATGATAAACATTTAGCTTGGGTACAGTGTAGCGTGACCGCGCAATTGTCATTCAAAGTGTGAGAGCGCTGAAAGCTGAAAAATGGCCTGGGCAGGAAGGGGGTTTAAGTGCCCGGTATTGAGGTGGTTAAAGGATGTTTCCTGTCTGATTGAAATCACGTCCTTCTCTAGCTCAGGGAATAATCCACTTTCATTATTTCAGAGTTTTGAAGGCTCACATACGCATTTAAGAACCCAAAAACCTCAACACTTCAAGAATTTTTGTTTTAGCTTCTTCATTATTCTATGTAAAGTTGCATTCAGGGAGCATTGTAAAGTGTCGTTCTAGAAGTGGATTTCTCCTCTATAGAGAATGTTCTGGCGAAGGGCACTTCACGCTGTGTGGGCCGGTGGTCTTCGCCCGCACAGAATAAACCTGTCAGAATATGATGGCTTCATTTCATGGTTGTGTGCAAAAGGAAATTTTGCCGTTGGGTTTGTTTTGTTGTCTTTTTTCTATTATGTAGCTAATTCAAAGTTTAATGGACATGTCACTGGATGGGACTGCAAAAAAAGTTGGCATAGACCCTTCAAAAATGTTCCTTCAAGTGGTAAATGCGACATTAATCACCGTTTTTTATTCATTTATTTTTTAATCATTAAATTCAATAAATAAGATCTGAGCCTTTTCGCTAACTTTGGATTTTATTTTAAGATTTACTACCCCGGCAACTACATATTACAATGAGAAATAAAGTATGTAGAGCATTGGAAGGATGAGAGCGTCACATGGATTGAATAAGGCCGGTATGAGGCTTTTTGTTTTATTATTAAAACGGAACTAAACCCGATGATTTTAAATATTTCCGAGTACATTCAAGGCATGCCTCTGGTGAGAAGAGTTACCAGTGTACTTGTACCGGCTCTCAACCAACTTTCTGGTCCCTAAAAATGTATGGTACCATAGCTGATCGCACCACCATGGCAACTGCAGATCTAATCAGAGGCTGCGATATCTCCGGCCTTGGCTTTGAAGGATAGGAGGGTTTAGTTCCACTTTAAATTACGATGTGAAGGTATAAAGTCAACTCTTTGGGGGTTCACAAATTTGTGGACTGAGTGGTGTCAGCCCTGCCCAGTATCTGTTGCTGAACTACTCAACCATTCCCATTCTCAGATCTCTACAGCATAAAGGCGAATCATTCTGTAGTCCAAGATGAGAATTTGGAGGGCTCTTTGAGATAACACAGGAAGCGTGCCGAGCAGGGCCATCATTAGAAATCACGGGGGTCCTATACAGTCTGCCTGACAGGGCCAAACCTCCCCCCAGTACCCCCTATCGGTGTCTCTGCTCACTGCCCCACACGCTGTACCCCTTGCCCCCTACTCCCCCCCGCTCTGTATATCCCCTGTCCTCCCCATTACCCAGCACCCTGCACAACCTGCCTCTCCCAATACTCTATCTGTACCTGCATTACACCTCCCTTGTATCCCTGACCCCTCCCCCATTACCTCGTATTCTGTACCCCCTGCACCTGCCAATAACCCCCAACCCCCACTCTGCACCCCCTGAATCCCCCTTACCTTAATGTATACCCCCTGTGTTCCCCATTTCCCAGCACCCTGCACCACCTGCATCTCCCAATACTCTATCTGCACCTGCATTACAACTTACCTGTATCCCTGACCACTCTCCCCATTACCCCGCATTCTGTACCCCCTGCACCTGCCAATAACCCCCACCCCCACTCTGCACCTCCTGCATCCCCCTTACCTTAATGTATACCCCCTGTGTTCCCCATTACCCAGCACTCTGCACCACCTGCATTTCCCAATACTCTCTCTGTACCTACATTACACCTTACCTGTATCCCCGACCCCTCCCCCCATTACCCCACATTCTGTACCCCCTGGCACCTGCCAATAACCCCCAACCCCCACTTTGCACCCCTGCACCCCTCTTACCTTAATGTATACCCCCTGTGTTACCCATTACCCAGCACCCTGCACCACCTGCATCTCCCAATACTCTATCTGCACCACAACTTACCTGTATCCCTGACCCCTCTCCCCATTACCCCACATTCTGTACCCCCTGCACCTGCCAATAACCCCCACCCCCACTCTGCACCCCCTGCATTTTCCTTACCTTAATGTATACCCCCTGTGTTCCCCAGCACCCTGCACCCCCTGCATCTCCTAATACTCTATATGTACCTGCATTACACCTCCCTTGTATCCCTGACCCCTCCTACCCATTACCCCGCATTCTGTAACCCCTGGCACCTGCCAATAACCCCCACCCCCACTCTGCACCCCTGCATTTTCCTTACCTTAATGTATACCCCCTGTGTTCCCCAGCACCCTGCACCCCCTGCATCTCCTAATACTCTATATGTACCTGCATTACACCTCCCTTGTATCCCTGACCCCTCCTACCCATTACCCCGCATTCTGTAACCCCTGGCACCTGCCAATAACCCCCACCCCCACTCTGCACCACCTGCATTCCCCTTACCTTAATGTATACCCCCTGTGTTTCCCATTACCCAGCACCCTGCATCACCTGCATCTCCCAATACTCTATCTATACCTACATTACACCTTACCTGTATCCCCGACCCCTCCCCCCATTACCCCGCATTCTGTACCCCCTGCACCTGCCAATAACCCCCACCCCCACTCTGCACCCCCTTACCTTACTGTATACCCCCTGTGTTCCCATTACCCAGCACCATGCATCACCTGCATCTCCCAATACTCTATCTGTACTTACATTACACCTTACCTGTATCCCTGACCCCTCCCCCCATTACCCAGCACCGTGCATCACCTGCATCTCCCAATACTCTATCTGTACCTACATTACAACTTACCTGTATCCCTGACTGCCCCCACCCACACTACCCCACACTTTGTGCCCCCTACACACCTGCCAATACCCCCCACTTCCTACACATACACACACTCTTCTGCACCCTCTGCATCTTCCTTACCTTACTGTATATCCCCTGAATTCCCCATTTCCCAGCACCCTTCACCACCTGCATCTCCCAATACTCTATCTGTACCTACATTAGACCTTACTTGTATCCTTGACCCCCATTAGCCCTCATTCTGTACCCCCTGCATCAGCCAATACCCCCAACCCCCACTCTACACCCCCTGCACCCCTCTTACCTTACTGTATAACCCCTGTGTTCCCCATTACCCAGCACCCTGCATCACCTGCATCTCCCAATAATCTACACCTACATTACACCTCCCTTATAACCCTTACTGCAATATACTGTATTTTATTGGTTGTGGGTTTAATTTTGCTTTAATACTGCAATAAATTATTTAACCGGTTAAAGCGGAGGTTCACCCAAATTCCAATACTTTGCTGTCTGCATCATTGCATAACCTAGATGACCACTGCCCTAAGAAATATGTTTTGGTGACATTTAAATACCTTATTTTTAATGACTTCCGGGTTTCCCTCCCGCGGGAGTAGGCGTCTCCCCGGCGCCGCATTGATTTCAGGTAGCTCGCCGCAGTGTATACTGGATGCAACACCATCACAACGGGGGGCGTGTACTTTCTATGACGCCGCCCGTTGTGATGGCAACCACTTAGTTTACGGCGCTACTCACCGTAAACACGGCGCAGGCAAGAGAAGGAGCGGTGAATGATGGGACAGGAGCATTCACCGCTTCCAGGAAACAATTGCTTCACAGCAAAATGGAAACTGCCAGGAAGGGAAAATATAAGTTGTTCTTTAACACGCAAACGGACAGGTTTTATCAAAAGACACCGAAAACGTGAGTATACATTTGTGTTGCAAAACCCCATGGAATGCACAAAAAAAAAACGATCGGCCGCGGAACCCCCACTTTAAGGACCAGGTCTTTTTCTGACATTTGTAATTTACAAGTTTAAATTAGTATTTTTTGCTAGAAAATTACTTAGAACCCCCAAACATTATATATATCCCGGTTTTTAACCCGGCAGTTTTCCTATGGGAAACACTGCGGTGGAGCATACACACATGGCCGGGATTCCCGGCCAAAGCTCCCGCCACAGTTTTCCTGACAGGAAAACCTCTGGTGTGTACCCGGGGAAAGTTACCGAGCAGGTTCTCGGTTTTCCCCTGGGGGTTTTACCGCCGGGAAAACCGTACGTGTGTTCTAGGCATTACTTTCTTTTCTCTCTGAAATAATTGTCAAAATGTTTTCTCGCTTTTCTTATCAAAAAATTCTCCCCGGGATGTGCCCTCTTGGCCAGTGGACCAGGAATCTTAATTTCCTGGGTAAAGTATCCAGCTATGTGAACTTCTAGAACTTTATGTAGCGTTATACTGCCCTGTCCCCTCCATGTAGACCATTGAAGGCTCCTCGGAGTGCATTAGTGACACAGCATGCCATCTCACAGCATTCCAAACTTCCGAGCCATTAACAGCCCATCACTCAAGGTTTATTGGATGGGAAAACACAACCATTAGTGGAGGAATACAGACTTCTCCGAACGTTTATTGGGCTTGGGAGCTTTTCACTGGTGAGTTTTTTTTTTTTTCCATTTTACATCAGCGGCAGATTTACAGGACATTGGGGTGATTTATAGACGACATCCCCAATGAAAGCAGCTGCTTCCTTTACGATGTATGCAATATATCTTACTGTCCATACCACTTTATGAAAAATAGTGGCCCTGCGGGGCCCGTATACTAATACGCAGGATAGGCAGTAATGTGTTTTGGTATGTGGCAGTAGCTGTGTGTTCATTCTACTACTAATGGAATCAAGGGTACTGTTCAGATGAGCCATTCTAAACCTTTTTAACATGGAGGAACCCTTAAATTAACTTTCTGGCTTCAGGGAACCCCTGCTTTTATATCATTTATTTACAGCTGTTGGTACATTAGTGGTATGATCAAAAGGTAGAACGCTCCTTACTTGGGTGGTCAGTGGGAAGAATGCCCCTTATATTGGAGGTCAGTGGGAAGAATGCCCCTTATATTGGTGGTCAGTGGGAAGAATGTTCCTTACATTGGTGATCAGTGGGAAGAATGTTCCTTACATTGGTGATCAGTGAGAAGAATGTTCCTTACATTGGTGATCAGTGGGAAGAATGTTCCTTACATTGGTGATCAGTGAGAAGAATGTTCCTTACATTGGTGATCAGTGGGAAGAATGTTCCTTACATTGGTGATCAGTGAGAAGAATGTTCCTTATATTGGTGATCAGTGGGAAGAATGCTCCTTACATTGGTGATCAGTGGGAAGAATGTTCCTTACATTGGTGATCAGTGGGAAGAATGCTCCTTACATTGGTGATCAGTGAGAAGAATGTTCCTTACATTGGTGATCAGTGGGAAGAATGTTCCTTACATTGGTGATCAGTGAGAAGAATGTTCCTTACATTGGTGATCAGTGGGAAGAATGTTCCTTACATTGGTGATCAGTGAGAAGAATGCTCCTTACATTGGTGATCAGTGAGAAGAATGTTCCTTACATTGGTGATCAGTGGGAAGAATGTTTCTTACATTGGTGATCAGTGGGTAGAATGTTCCTTACATTGGTGATCAGTGAGAAGAATGTTCCTTACATTGGTGATCAGTGAGAAGAATGTCCCTTAGACAGCTATGAGTAAGCACTTTTAAGTGTGTTACCCTGTTGCTGTGACATGTGGTGCCTGTTTTATTTAATTTTATTTTTCCAATAAAAGCAACGTTGGATTGGAGTGCGGCTGTCCAGATTCCTTCATTTTTTCTTCATTGCCTTGTGCATTGCCAGCACCCTTGGTTCCTGGAGAGGTTTTTGTTGTTGGGGTGAGTCTATTTGGAGCGGCAATATCTGTTTTGTATATATCCCTTAGATTGGTGGTCGGTGGGAAGAATGTCCCTTACATTGGTGATCAGTGGGAAGAATGTTCCTTACATTGGTGATCAGTGAGAAGAATGTCCCTTACATTGGTGATCAGTGAGAAGAATGTTCCTTACATTGGTGATCAGTGGGAAGAATGCTCCTTACATTGGTGATCAGTGGGAAGAATGTTCCTTACATTGGTGATCAGTGAGAAGAATGTTCCTTACATTGGTGATCAGTGGGAAGAATGTCCCTTACATTGGTGATCAGTGGGAAGAATGTCCCTTACATTGGTGATCAGTGGGAAGAATGTTCCTTACATTGGTGATCAGTGAGAAGAATGTTCCTTACATTGGTGATCAGTGGGAAGAATGTTCCTTACATTGGTGATCAGTGAGAAGAATGTCCCTTACATTGGTGATCAGTGAGAAGAATGTTCCTTACATTGGTGATCAGTGAGAAGAATGTTCCTTATGTAGCGCTACCCCCAGTTAAGAGAGCCGCTGATATTGATTTGGGCCCTGTAGTGCACTGCTGTCAACCCCTGGCAATCGGCTCTAACCTCCCGTGGCACAGCTGGTGATAGAGGGATAGGACCGCGTGACCGCAACTGTTGGTGACGCAGTCCTATAACAAACATACACAGAATATACTTTAAAACTCCTATTAAAGTAAGCGGAACTGACACCAAATGTACTTTACCCAGATATTTTACTGAGGCTAATGGGCAAGTAATAAACAACAGTATAACAAGTTGCAGATCCCTGCAATAAACAGTAATAAAGATAAACAGAGTAATCAGAATAATTAAGTATTGCTATGCAACTCTAGCGCTGCCCTTTTACAGCTACTTCCCCTCATGGGTAGACTAACACCCAGCAATGTCTACCTATGCAGTCAGGCCTGACTGATCTAAATGGAAGTTCAGTGAAACAATATTTGCTAGCAATCTCTCGGTGGTGCACTTGAAGAACAACTTTGTAATCCCAACGAATAGTAAAGATAAAGTATCTGTCTTTAAACAGCTCTCACCACCTGGACAAGTCCAAGTCCCTTTCCTCCATCGATTCGTCTAGGAACAGGAATCCACCGACATCCAAGTCTTCAATCCTTCTGGTGTACTGCAGCAAGGAGGATTAGATGTCTCTAAGGCTCTGCTAGGCTGGCAGAGGGCTCTTTGGAAAGGAGCACACGGCCCAGGCTTCAGGCCTTGTGCACACAGCAGTTCAGCACAGACATCCTCTTGCTAGGAGAGGGGTGTCCAAAGAGGCCGACCAAAACTCCGCCTCCCCTTTATAAAGTCTGCCCCAGCAGTCACTGTTCTGGAGCAATGCACCCTGGGTGCTGCAAGATGTACTGGGAGATGTAGTCTCTCTCTCCTCTGCTTTCACTTCCATAATGTCTCTTTACTTCCTCCCGACTCACCTCTCACCTGGAACTTCTTGTCTCTCTGTATTAAAGGGGAACACCCCGCTACACACTCCCCCCACTTGAACTCTTTGGTCCCCAAAGATAAACTTCAACAAATACTGTTTACCATTTTGGACAATGTCGAGCATGATGTTGGCATAGGGAATTCCCACCAAAACTTTGGGATGGAACTCTCTTGCCCACAAGTCACACTACCATGAGTGGCCTGCCTAACTGTGCCAGAGAGTGAGCTGGGGTTGCCCTCCACCAAATGGACGGTGGAAGGATCAGGTTGTTCAACACTTCTCCTAGCCGTTACAACAGAGTCCTCTGAGCTCGTCCCCATTTGGGGGTAAGTTAGTTTCTTGGGAGGCCTGATGACTCTGCGAGCCCTCTGCTCTCTTGGTGCTTCTGACTCTGGCACCACAGGCTCTTCTTCAGGAGTAAGTTCAGGTAACTTTGCTGGTTCTGGAACCTCTGATTCAGAAGTCGACTGACGTATAGAATCTCTAGAGTCCTCCTCAGCGCAAGTGTCAGGAACATCTTCCCAGTAATCAGCTGAGGGACTGAAGGGTATGAATTCAGTAGCCTCCGGATTCAGCGTTGCATCTGGGGTATCCCCTCCATTTGGGAGATCTATGGCGGACGTTCCCAGAGTCGAGGGAGGCCACAGCCAGTCCAGTTCTCCACCTTCTTCTGTACTCAATTGGGAGGCCTCCCCATCTTTGGCTCGAGAGGTCTGGGACCGAGTGTTCGGCCTAGGAATATCCAGGATAGAGGCCGGTTCAGGGGAGTCTCTCACGGGAGGTATTCTGACTGCCTCAGCAAGTGGGAGCAGGTGGTTCCGATGCCACGTCTTCAGTGGACCCACCTTTCCTTCTGGCTTTAGTTTGTAGACAGGCAAACCGGGCAACTTCCTACAGACAACATAGGGCTCAGATCTCCACCTGTCGGCAAGCTTGTGTTTTCCAGGGACCCCCAGATTGCGTAGCAGTACTCGGTCCCCGGGCTGCAGATCTTGCACTCGAACCTTCAGATCAAAATTTCTCTTGTTGCGGGCCCCCCTTTGATCCGAAGCCGCCTGGGCTTGTTCATAGGCCACCTGCAAGCTATGTCTAAGTCTGTCCACGTATCCCTTGTGGGATGTAGCTGAGGTATTGTCTATAGAAGTGCCAAAGGCCAGGTCCACAGGTAGCCTTGCTTCTCTCCCAAACATAAGTCGATAAGGGGAGTAGCCAGTGGCGTCACTTGTGGTACAGTTATAGGCATGTACTAGGGCTGATATGTGCTGACTCCAGTGTTGCTTCTTCTCTGTTTCTAAGGTTCCCAACATGTTGAGCAGGGTCCGGTTAAATCTCTCCGGCTGAGCATCTCCTTGTGGGTGGTAAGGCGTGGTTCTGGTCTTCTTTATTCCTAATGAATCCAAAAGTCTTCGGATCAACCGACTCTCAAAGTCCCTTCCTTGATCTGAGTGGAGTCTCTGTGGTAGTCCGTAATGGACAAAATACTTCTCCATAAGTATCTTGGCCACGGTGGATGCCTTCTGGTCTTTGGTTGGGAAAGCTTGAGCATAGCGGGTGAAATGGTCGGTTATTACCAGAACATTCCCCAATCCACTCAGGTCGGGTTCGAGGCAGAGAAAGTCAATGCATACCAGATCCATTGGGCCTTGACTCTGTAAGTGGCCCATTGGGGCAGCTTGATGGGGTAGGGTCTTTCTCTGAATGCATCGTGCACAGGAATGGCAATACTCCTCTACTTCTGCCCTCATGCAGGGCCAATAGAACCGATTTCTGACAAGCTGGAAGGTCCTTTCTGCCCCTAGGTGACCATGATGGTCATGCAGGGCAATTAGTACAGTCTCTCGGTGCTTCTCTGGAAGAAATAACTGCCACTTATCTTCTGAGTCATCAGAGGGGCCCCTTCGGTAGACCACTCCCTGATGTACCTGTAGCCTGTCCAATTCCTTCCTCAACAGGCGAGCCTCCTTTGAGGGGTGATGTAGGAATTTGTTGGGATCCTGATTCTCCAGGGCTTCGAGTACCAATCTCCCCATGGGGTCTTCCAATTGGTCACACCTCAACTCCTTCTTGGACAGTCTCGGTAGGTTGTCTTCCTCCAGTTGAGTTACCCCACAATAGTGTTTGGGGACTCCTACCATGGTAACCCCTATTTCTTCTGCTCTGGAGCCTCCTCTGGCTTGGAATTCAGCCCCTTGACAAAGGGCCCGCACCCCGTCCGGTGCCACTTGTGTCCAATCTTCCCAGTCATTTGTCGTGGCATGAGACCTCCGGGACAGGGCATCTGCATCCCTATTTCCGGCTCCTGGTCTGTACTTCAGACTGAAGTTGAATCCAGACAATGCGGCCAACCACCTGTGTCCGGTGGCATCTAGTTTCGCGGTGGTGAAGAGGTAGGTCAGGGGGTTGTTGTCTGTCTTCACAGTAAACTCTGCCCCATACAAGTAGTCTTTTAGCTTGTCTACTACCGCCCATTTGAGGGCCAGGAATTCCAGCTTATGAGTGGGGTAATTCTTTTCTGAGGGGGTCAGGCTCCTGCTCACATAGGCCACTGGTCGCAGTTGTCCTTCATGTTCTTGGTAGAGTACACCACCTAGACCCTCATGGCTGGCATCCACATGTAATTCATAAGGTCTGGTAGGGTCGGCGTAGGCCAGGACTGGGGCAGTGGTTAAGCTCCTCTTCAGAGCATGAAAGGCCTCTTCACACCTTGGGTTCCACTGATCTTGAACTGACTCACCAGGCCTCCTGGGCCCTGAGTCATCCTCTTCCCCTTCTGCCTTTAGCAATTCATTCAACGGGCGGGCAATCCGAGCAAACCCCTCCACAAACCTCCTATAATAGGAGCAGAACCCCAGGAAGGATCTGAGCTCTGTTACTGTGGTGGGTCGTGGCCAGGAAGTGACTGCTTCCAACTTCTCAGGATCTCTGGCCACCCCTTCTTCAGACACTATGTGCCCCAGATAGTTCACAGAAGACTGGTAGAACCGACACTTCTCGGGGGAAAGCTTAAGTCCCTCTTCGCTGAGTCTTCTCAATACTTTCTCCAACCTGGCTTCATGTTCTTCCAAGGTTCTTCCAAAGACAATGACATCGTCCAAGTACACAAGGACTTCTATAAGATTCATGTCTCCAACAGTCTTCTCCATAAGGCGTTGAAAGGTAGCAGGAGCTCCAGACAGACCCTGAGGCATCCTATTGAATTCGAAGAATCCCACCGGGGTTATGAAGGCTGTCTTCTCCCTGTCTTCTGGGTGCATAGGGATTTGATAGTACCCACTCTTGAGGTCCATCACACTGAACCATTTGGCTCCAGACAAACTTTGTAGGGCATCTTCTATCCTTGGCGTGGTGTATTGGTCAGGGATGGTTCTCCTGTTGAGAGTCCTGTAATCGATACAAAGCCTCAACGACCCATTCTTCTTTCTGACCACCACGATTGGGGAGGCATAGGGACTTCTAGACTCCCGGATCACACCAGTCTTCTTTAGTTCTACAAGTTGTTCCCTCAGATCCTCCAGATCTGCCAGGGGGACCCGCCTGACCCTCTCTCGGAAGGGCTTATCTTCTTGGAGGCGGATCCGATGGGTGGCACTTCTTGCACACCCCACATCGAATTCATCTTCGGAAAAGATCTTCTCCCACCTGGACAGCTGGGCCTTGGCTCTTTCTTTCCAAGCCCTGGGTAGGTTCGGGTTTTCCACGGACAGTTTCTCCCAAACCTCTCCTCCGTCACCCGTCCCCTTGACTTCGGACCAAGTGACCGGGGCAGCAGGGCTCACCTGACCAAGCAACACTCTGGCAGGGATCTCCATGGGTCCTCCCGTAGTGTTCCTAACACTCACCGGAACTCTGCCATGGGCCTTCTTCAGGGCCTTGAACGGAATCACTTCTGGTATCACTTCCAGGCCTGAGGACTCTTCCCTTGGGTCTGATTCCAGCATGACAAAGGGGCCAGGTTGTTCCCACGAAAGCTTCACAGTGGCCCTAAGACAGGTTACTTCTCCGGGCTGTAGCACTACTCCTTCTCTGCCAAGTCTCCACACCTTCCCTATCCCCTCTCCCGGGGTCTTCTGCTCTAAGACCAGTCGTTGGTAGGCCGTCTTTAGCATGGGATGGATTTTGGTGGCTGAATGGTTTCTCTTTTTCACTAGAGGGGTCAGGAGTCTCCTGACTAGATCCGTGTTTGTCCCAATGATCAGGGAAATCTTGCTGGCTCCAGGCGGCCGGGGACACACAACTGCCAGGGTGTCAAACACTTCAGCCTTCCCAGCCACGGATGGGTCGAAAGTCATCTTTATGGGCAGGTACCCATCATAAGGGAAACTCTGGGTTCCAAGTCCCCATATCTCCAGCTCTTCTATCTTCTGGATAGGCAGATGACTCAAGTGCCTATCATAGAAGTCCCGGTATAGTAAAGTCACCTGTGCTCCGGTGTCCAAAAGAGCTTTAGTATAGACTCCTTCCACTTGAATGGGCACAGTAGGAGACGGGCCCACCAGTTCCTTTGGGTATGGCCAGACTGGGGTCACCTCTTTTTTTTTGCTTTCGACCCTTGCCCTGCTCCTTTTGGACTTTAATTTTTCCTGAGCCTGGCATGCATTGACTTTCTCCCTCTCAATGGGGGCACAAACCCGCTGAGGGATGTTATTGTTCCTTTTAGGTGGATGTTCCTTCTTTGGGGTGCTGTACTTCCACTGAGGGGTCTTGCCCCCTCCCTCTGGGGTACATCTTGGTGGGGGTGTACTATACCTCCTCCTAGGAGTTTTGTCTCCTCCATTCTTGGCCTTTTTTTTTAGTTTGGAGCGCACTGAAGATGATGGGCACCCGGTTGACTCCTTCACCGGGGCCCTTTGGAGTTTCCCGCCGGCTTGCAATTATCTGTTCTCTTCTTCTTTGGGCTGGAGCATACGTTTGCAAAGTGGCCACTCCCTCCGCAGTTATAGCAAATCACCTCTTCTCGGTCCTGTAGGGAGGCCGGTGCTGAGGTGTTCGGGAACAACTCCTTTCTTGGGCTTGGTTTCTCTCGTCTTCTCTGATCTTTCTCCATCAAAGAGGTCAGCATCTCCAACACTTGGGCCATTTGCGATTTCAGAGTGTCAACCTCCGCTTCTCTTTCTGGGCTCTTGACCGAATGTACCAACACTGGTACAGGTGTGACATTCGCCTTGGCCACCTGCTGATCTTCCTCCAGCGCCTCTTCGTCCCTAATAATTTTTATTAGATCAGAGTAGGTTAGTGACATTCCTCCTCCTGAGGTTTTCAGGTGCAGCCAGACCGGGTCTGAGCGCCGCGCTCCCCTCATGATCTGCTTCATGCGTGCTTCATCTGCATCTTTGGGCAGCATTCCCTTCTTCAGTACAATCTTGCATAACTGCCTGTTCAGCCTTCTAACATATTCTGACAGTTTCTCATTCGGCTGCTGAAGAGTGTGTTCAATTTGATAAATCATCTCTGACACCTTCTCCAGCTGACCAAACTCTTCCTGCAGCATGGCCAGGCAATCTTGAGCTGTACAGTTTTCATTTCCAAACCGGAAGCTCTTCACCGATTCTGCCGCGGCACCTTTCAGACTTTCTAAGACTCGCTGTCTCTTCTGTGCCTCAGGCACCTCCCATGCTTCTACTGCCTGCAATGCCTGTTCCACCCAAGTGTCAAAATCTTCCTCCCCCGCAGGGACGGGGAGCTTCCCTGAGAAGGTGCTAAGCTTCTGGTAACCGGCCTCCACATGCACCGTACTGCTTTTCAGGCACTTAATTACAAGGTCTCCTAGAGCATTCAACAATTCAGGCCCTATAGCGGCCAGCGGTGATCCCGGGCTTAATAGTTCCTTAAGCTTTTCTGCTTTAGGGGATAGTGGTGGAGATAATTGTGGGAGTGATGGCTTTGGTGTCTGAAACCATTCTTCCTTCACTGGCAGCGTATGTATCAAGTGATAGATCTGATTATCTATGGCTTGTATACTCTGACTTTTAAAATGCTCTGGGATTTCATTTTTCCATTCTACCAGTGCGTATGTAAACGAGATCACTGGATCTGGCCTAAAATCCATCACCCATGCTTTGTGGCTCGGAGACAGTAACAATACGAGCTGTTTTATCTCCTCTTCCTTCCATCTTTCCCCCGGGAGTACAATGACTACCGCCGCGGTTGGATCGGCGCCAATCGCTGCGCACCACTGTGACATTGCCAGCGGGTCCATGCTGGTACTTCTGACCGGCTTGATTGCAGCGTGCAACGTACAAGGATCCCGGACTCGAGCCCCCACGTGTAGCGCTACCCCCAGTTAAGAGAGCCGCTGATATTGATTTGGGCCCTGTAGTGCACTGCTGTCAACCCCTGGCAATCGGCTCTAACCTCCCGTGGCACAGCTGGTGATAGAGGGATAGGACCGCGTGACCGCAACTGTTGGTGACGCAGTCCTATAACAAACATACACAGAATATACTTTAAAACTCCTATTAAAGTAAGCGGAACTGACACCAAATGTACTTTACCCAGATATTTTACTGAGGCTAATGGGCAAGTAATAAACAACAGTATAACAAGTTGCAGATCCCTGCAATAAACAGTAATAAAGATAAACAGAGTAATCAGAATAATTAAGTATTGCTATGCAACTCTAGCGCTGCCCTTTTACAGCTACTTCCCCTCATGGGTAGACTAACACCCAGCAATGTCTACCTATGCAGTCAGGCCTGACTGATCTAAATGGAAGTTCAGTGAAACAATATTTGCTAGCAATCTCTCGGTGGTGCACTTGAAGAACAACTTTGTAATCCCAACGAATAGTAAAGATAAAGTATCTGTCTTTAAACAGCTCTCACCACCTGGACAAGTCCAAGTCCCTTTCCTCCATCGATTCGTCTAGGAACAGGAATCCACCGACATCCAAGTCTTCAATCCTTCTGGTGTACTGCAGCAAGGAGGATTAGATGTCTCTAAGGCTCTGCTAGGCTGGCAGAGGGCTCTTTGGAAAGGAGCACACGGCCCAGGCTTCAGGCCTTGTGCACACAGCAGTTCAGCACAGACATCCTCTTGCTAGGAGAGGGGTGTCCAAAGAGGCCGACCAAAACTCCGCCTCCCCTTTATAAAGTCTGCCCCAGCAGTCTCTGTTCTGGAGCAATGCACCCTGGGTGCTGCAAGATGTACTGGGAGATGTAGTCTCTCTCTCCTCTGCTTTCACTTCCATAATGTCTCTTTACTTCCTCCCGACTCACCTCTCACCTGGAACTTCTTGTCTCTCTGTATTAAAGGGGAACACCCCGCTACACTTACATTGGTGATCAGTGGGAAGAATGTTCCTTACATTGGTGATCAGTGGGAAGAATGTTCCTTACATTGGTGATCAGTGAGAAGAATGTTCCTTACATTGGTGATCAGTGGGAAGAATGCTCCTTACATTGGTGATCAGTGGGAAGAATGTTCCTTACATTGGTGATCAGTAGTGATGAGCCGAACACCCCCGGGTTCGGTTCGCACCAGAACCCGCGAACGGACCGAAAGTTCGAACGAACATTAGAACCCTATTAAATACAATGGATGCGAACGTTCGAATTCTAAAGTGCTAATTATAAAAACTATTATGCATGTTATTGTCCTAAAAAGGGTTTGGGAACCCGGGTTCTGCACCAGGGGACATGTATCAATGCAAAAATAAGTTTTAAAAACGGTCGTTTTCCGGGAGCAGTCATTTTAATGATGCATAAAGTGAAAAAAAAAAAGTCAAATATTCCTTTAAATATCGTACCTGGGGGGTGTCTAAAGTATGCCTGTGAAGTGCCACGTGTTTCCCGTGTTTAGAACTGTCCCTGCACAAAATGACACTTCTAAAGGAAAAAAAAGCCATTTAAAACTGCTTGCGGCTTTAATGTAATGTCTGGTCCCGGTAATATGGATGAAAATCTTTAAGAAAAATGGCATAGCTACCCCATGACCCCCCCCCTACCCCAGCCCATTACCAGCCCCTTTGGGTCTTGTATGGATATTAAGGGGAACCCCGCACATAAAATAAAAAAGGCCCTATATACTCAGAACAGCCGTATACAGGCGGTGCATACAAGACAGGGACTGTAGGTTTGTTCTTATGTAGAATCTGTTTGTAATTTTGAACAGGTACATTGTTGAAGTGTAGCTCCAGACCAAAAATCTATTTTTAAACTTTTTGGAAAACATAGGTAAGGGTTATCACCCCTGTAACATTTGTTTTGCTGTCTGTGCCCCTGTTCAGAACATTTCACCTCACTTTCCGTCCTAATGACAACTGTTTTTGAAATGTGGTGTTTTTCTTGAAACAAGGATTGCTGATAAAGCATCAGTACAGAGGAGACACCTTTCTCCCATATTTATTCTTACAGGAGAGAATTTTCCTTCCTAGTGGTAGATTTCCTCTCACTTCCTGTTGTCTTCTTGCGTTTGCAAGTAGGAGTCGTTTGTAAGTTGGATGTTTGAAAGTAGGGACCTGCCGTATATACTCTGCAGAAATAGGCCCCTTAGTTGTTGGTGTTGGCACAACACTGTAAGCACTCACAGTTACTCTTGGTTGGTGCTGGAACGCCCTGCTGTCAACTATTATATCAGGAATTTTAATTACATATAATTGTTGAACAGTGGTAGTAAAAATTGGGCCTTTGATGGTGGTGCTGGTGCCACAACACTGTAAGCCCTGACAGTTACTCTTGGTGGGTGCAGCAATGGGCCCTGCTGTGAATTATTAGATCAAGAATTGTAATTACATGCCCCTGTTGAACAGGGGCTGAAAAATTGGGCCTTAGGCACTGGTGGCACAACACTGCAACCCTTCACAGATACTGTACTTGGAGCACAGCAATGAGCCCTGTTGCAAAGTATTGCTTCAAAAATTGTAATGACACGCCCCTGTTAAACAGGGGCTGAAAAATTGGGCCTTAGGCACTGGTGGCACAACACTGCAACTCCTCACAGATACTGTACTTGGAGCACAGCAATGAGCCCTGTTGCAAAGTATTGCTTCAAAAATTGTAATTACACGCCCCTGTTAAACAGGGGCTGAAAAATTGGGCGTTAGGCACTGGTGGCGGCACCCATAAACAAAAATGATCTTCCAAGCTATCATCATCAATCGTATCATTGAGGACTCGGAGGAGGAGGATAGCCAGTCAACATAACAGCACAGGCACTCAGCATCAGCATCAGTCTTGAAGGGATGTGACATTTTAAAATCAATTAGTCTGTTATATCAGCATCAGGTGTGTGGTAGCTGGTGGTGATCCAAGACTGGTTCATCTTGATGAAAGTCAGTCGATCAACCGAGTCGGTGGACAGGCGCACCCTGTGATCCGTGACAAATCCTCCAGCAGCACTGAATGTGCGTTCCGAAAGAACGCTGGATGCAGGACAGGCCAGTAGCTCAATTGCATACTGTGCAAGCTCTGGCCAGTGATCCATCCTCAAGACCCAGTAAGCCAGAGGATTTTCGGTGGGGAAGGTGTCCAAGTCTGACCTTGCCCCTAGATATTCCTGCACCATGTTTATCAGACGCTGGCGATGGTTGCTGGAACCGATCATACTTTGGGGCTGCGGACTAAAGAATTGTCTGAACGCATCGGTCAGACGGCCACCTTCCCCACCGCTCCTTCTTTGACTGGCCGAAGCCTCAGCAACTCGTTGTCCAGGACCAGGAGTTTGCAACCTCCCAGTCTCTGGGAACGCGTTGCACAGACCTTTCTGCAAGGCCTCCCGGAGTTGTCTCATCCTCTGCTCCCTCTGCGACGGTAACATAAGGTCCGCAACCTTACCCTTGTACCGTGGATCAAGGAGAGTGGCCAGCCAGTAATGGTCCCTCTCCTTGATCCGAAGAATACGAGGATCCTTCCGCAGACTTTGCAGGATCAGGGAGGCCATGCAGCGTAGGTTTGCTGAGGCATTCGCTCCGGAGTCCTCTGGGTCACTAAGGACGACATGATCCGCAGCCACCTCCTCCCAGCCACGTACAAGTCCACTGGTTTCTTGGGACTGTAAATCATCCCTAAAAGACTGCTGCTGATGATGCTGAGTGCCAGCCTCCACCTCCATGCTGACACAATCCTCCTCCTCCTCCTCCTCCTCCTCTTCCTGTGCGATGGGTGGGACAGAAGGAACACTGTCTGGGTAAAGGGGGCCTTGAGAGGCAAGGAAGTCCTCCTCTTCCTGCCTCTGTTCTGCCTCAAGTGCCCTGTCCATTATTCCACGCAGCGTGTGCTCCAACAGGTGGACAAGAGGTACAGTGTCACTGATGCATGCACTGTCACTGCTCACCATCCTCGTGGCCTCCTCAAATGGTGCCAGGACAGTGCATGCATCCCTGATCATGCCCCACTGGCGTGGAGAAAAAAAACCAAGCTCCCCTGACCCTGTCCTGGTGCCGTAGTCGCACAGGTACTCATTGATGGCCCTCTGCTGCGTGTGCAGCCGCTGCAGCATGGCCAACGTTGAGTTCCACCTGGTGGGCATGTCACATATA
Source organism: Rana muscosa (assembly GCA_029206835.1). Taxonomy (NCBI): domain Eukaryota; kingdom Metazoa; phylum Chordata; class Amphibia; order Anura; family Ranidae; genus Rana; species Rana muscosa. The sequence goes on along the minus strand of CM055123.1, from coordinate 314,309,167 downwards.
AGGCGGTTCTTGGGCAGGTTCAACTCCTTTTGCAGCTCAGCCAGGCGAGCACTGGCATTATAAGATCTGCGGAAATGCACACAGACTTTCCTGGCCTGCCTCAGGACATCCTGTAAGCCCGGGTACCTGCCCAAGAAGCGCTGCACCACCAGGTTAAGGACGTGAGCCACACAGGGCACATGGGTCAGTTGTCCCTGTCGGAGGGCGGAGAGGAGGTTGGTGCCATTGTCGCAAACCACCATTCCTGGCTTAAGCTGGCGTGGCGTCAACCACCTCTCGGCCTGGCCCTGCAGAGCAGACAGGACCTCTGCCCCAGTGTGGCTTCTGTCCCCCAAACACACCAGCGCAAGCACGGCATGGCATCTTTTTGCCTGCGTACTTGCGTAGCCCCGTGAACGGCTACGGAGCACCGCTGGTTCATAGGACAAACCACAGGAAGAGGCCATGGAGGAAGAAGAAGAGGAGGGGGTGGAGGAGAGAGGTGTGTCACAACCAGTAGTAGCATTTTGGAGGCGTGGCGGTGGGACAACCTCCAACACTACTGCACCTTGTCCTGAATCCTTCCCAGCTGCCAAAAGAGTGACCCAATGGGCCGTGAAAGAAAGGTAACGTCCCTGTCCATGCCTGCTGGACCATGAGTCAGCGGTAATATGCACCTTACCGCTGACCGCCCTGTCCAGCGAGGCCAAGACATTGCCTTCCACATGCCGGTAGAGAGCCGGAATAGCCTTCCGTGAGAAAAAGTGGCGTTTGGGAACCTGCCACTGAGGAACCGCACATTGCACAAACTCACGGAAGGGGGCCGAGTCTACCAACTGAAAAGGCAGCAGTTGAAGCGCTAGCAATTTAGCCAAGCTAGCATTCAACCGCTGGGCATGTGGATGGCTGGGAGTGAACTTCTTTCGACGGTCCAGCAGCTGGGGCAGGGAAATTTGCCTGCTAGAATCGGACGTCGGTGTACTGCTAGCAGAGTGGGCGCAACTACTTGCCTGTGACACACCTAATTCTACACCTTCATTCCTCTCAGTGCATGTTTCAGAGAGGACTGAAGTTATAGTGGGGTTGGAGATCCCAGCTGATGCGGTGCAAGGAGAGGTCCGCTTGGTTCTTTGGTGTGGGTCTTTGAGGTAGGCTTGCCAACGAGCTGCATGGCAGGTCAACATATGTCTGGTCAGGCATGTGGTACCCAAGCGGCTGATGTTTTGGCCACGCGATATACGCTTGAGACATATGTTGCAAACAGCAGCTGTGCGATCTGATGCACTAGCCTCAAAAAAGGCCCACACCAAAGAACTTTTTGAATGACGGGCAGAGGCAGCGCCCTGCACAGGCGGAGCTCTGCGGTGTGATTCCGTCGGTGTACTGCCCTTACGCTGGCCACCAAAGGGCATCCTGCCTCGTTGGAGATGTGCCTCCTCCTCATCCTCCTCCTCCTCCTCTCTCCTATTAGGCACCCACGTGGAGTCATTGACCTCATCATCCCCTCCCTCCTCATCACTGGAGCCAATCTGGCAGTATGCTGCAGCTGCTGGAACATGACTGCCAGATTGGTGTCCTTCTTGAGCATCCCCTCTGTCTGCTCTCACGCTACTGCCTTCCTCTAGCTGGGTTTCATCATCAGACCCTTCGAAACGCTGGGCATCCTCCTGGAGCATGTACCCAACACTGTGCTGAAACAGTTCGGGGGACTCCTCAGGAGGAGGACATGGTGGGTCTAGGGAAGGAGTGACTGATGATTTGTCTGACATTGATACCAGGGAAGACGACGCTTTGGCAGCTGCTTTTCCAGTACCCTGAGCCTGGGTGAGAGAGGATGAGGAGGAGGAGGAGGGCTTGGTCATCCACTCTACCAAGTCTTCGGCATGATGTGGCTCAACATGTCCAGCTGCCGAAAAGAAGGACAAGCGTGTCCCATGGCCATGTGCTGATGACAATGCACCGCGTCCACGACCAGCACTGTTGCCCCCAGACACAGAGCCTGCTTGCCCTCTTTTATTGCCTCCTGACTGTCTGCCTCTCCTTGTTTGCCTTCCAGACATTCTAATAGATGGCCTGCAGGGAGATGGGAAAAAAGCAATAAGGGCTACCTTCAGGTGTCCTTCTCTGTCCCTTGAAACAAGGACTTTCACAGTGAAAGAAACTGACACTGTCCCTACCTAGAGTTTTCTGTCCCTAGAATAAATGTTTTTTTTAATCACAATATAGCACAAGGACAATTCACTCAATGTCTCTCCAGGTCCCTGGAAACAAGGACTTGCAGAGTGAAAGAAACTGACACTGTCCCTACCTAGAGTTTTCTGTCCCTAGAATAAATGTTTTTTTTAAGCACAATATAGCACAAGGACAATTAACTCACTGTCCTTACAGGTCCCTGGAAACAAGGACTTGCAGAGTGAAAAAAAAAAAACACTCTCCCTACCTACAGTTTTCTGTCCCTAGAAAAAATGTTTTTTTTAAGCACAATATAGCACAAGGACAATTAACTCACTGTCCTTACAGGTCCCTGGAAACAAGGACTTGCAGAGTGAAAGAAAAAAAACACTCTCCCTACCTACAGTTTTCTGTCCCTAGAAAAAATGTTTTTTTTAATCACAATATAGCACAAGGAAAATTAACTCACTGTCCTTACAGGTCCCTGGAAACAAGGACTTGCAGAGTGAAAGAAAAAAAACACTCTCCCTACCTACAGTTTTCTGTCCCTAGAAAAAATGTTTTTTTTAATCACAATATAGCACAAGGACAATTAACTCACTGTCCTTACAGGTCCCTGGAAACAAGGACTTGCAGAGTGAAAGAAACTGACACTGTCCCTACCTAGAGTTTTCTGTCCCTAGAATAAATGTTTTTTTTAAGCACAATATAGCACAAGGACAATTAACTCACTGTCCTTACAGGTCCCTGGAAACAAGGACTTGCAGAGTGAAAGAAAAAAAACACTCTCCCTACCTACAGTTTTCTGTCCCTAGAAAAAATGTTTTTTTTAATCACAATATAGCACAAGGAAAATTAACTCACTGTCCTTACAGGTCCCTGGAAACAAGGACTTGCAGAGTGAAAGAAACTGACACTGTCCCTACCTAGAGTTTTCTGTCCCTAGAATAAATGTTTTTTTTAAGCACAATATAGCACAAGGACAATTAACTCACTGTCCTTACAGGTCCCTGGAAACAAGGACTTGCAGAGTGAAAAAAAAAAAACACTCTCCCTACCTAGAGTTTTCTGTCCCTAGAAAAAATGTTTTTTTTAAGCACAATATAGCACAAGGACAATTAACTCACTGTCCTTACAGGTCCCTGGAAACAAGGACTTGCAGAGTGAAAGAAACTGACACTGTCCCTACCTAGAGTTTTCTGTCCCTAGAATAAATGTTTTTTTTAATCACAATATAGCACAAGGAAAATTAACTCACTGTCCTTACAGGTCCCTGGAAACAAGGACTTGCAGAGTGAAAGAAACGGACACTGTCCCTACCTAGAGTTTTCTGTCCCTAGAATAAATGTTTTTTTTAAGCACAATATAGCACAAGGACAATTAACTCACTGTCCTTACAGGTCCCTGGAAACAAGGACTTGCAGAGTGAAAGAAAAAAAACACTCTCCCTACCTACAGTTTTCTGTCCCTAGAAAAAATGTTTTTTTTAATCACAATATAGCACAAGGAAAATTAACTCACTGTCCTTACAGGTCCCTGGAAACAAGGACTTGCAGAGTGAAAGAAACTGACACTGTCCCTACCTAGAGTTTTCTGTCCCTAGAATAAATGTTTTTTTTAAGCACAATATAGCACAAGGACAATTAACTCACTGTCCTTACAGGTCCCTGGAAACAAGGACTTGCAGAGTGAAAAAAAAAAACACTCTCCCTACCTAGAGTTTTCTGTCCCTAGAAAAAATGTTTTTTTTAAGCACAATATAGCACAAGGACAATTAACTCACTGTCCTTACAGGTCCCTGGAAACAAGGACTTGCAGAGTGAAAGAAACTGACACTGTCCCTACCTAGAGTTTTCTGTCCCTAGAATAAATGTTTTTTTTAATCACAATATAGCACAAGGAAAATTAACTCACTGTCCTTACAGGTCCCTGGAAACAAGGACTTGCAGAGTGAAAGAAACTGACACTGTCCCTACCTAGAGTTTTCTGTCCCTAGAATAAATGTTTTTTTTAATCACAATATAGCACAAGGAAAATTAACTCACTGTCCTTACAGGTCCCTGGAAACAAGGACTTGCAGAGTGAAAGAAACTGACACTGTCCCTACCTAGAGTTTTCTGTCCCTAGAATAAATGTTTTTTTTAATCACAATATAGCACAAGGAAAATTAACTCACTGTCCTTACAGGTCCCTGGAAACAAGGACTTGCAGAGTGAAAGAAACTGACACTGTCCCTACCTAGAGTTTTCTGTCCCTAGAATAAATGTTTTTTTTAAGCACAATATAGCACAAGGACAATTAACTCACTGTCCTTACAGGTCCCTGGAAACAAGGACTTGCAGAGTGAAAGAAAAAAAACACTCTCCCTACCTACAGTTTTCTGTCCCTAGAAAAAATGTTTTTTTTAATCACAATATAGCACAAGGAAAATTAACTCACTGTCCTTACAGGTCCCTGGAAACAAGGACTTGCAGAGTGAAAGAAACTGACACTGTCCCTACCTAGAGTTTTCTGTCCCTAGAATAAATGTTTTTTTTAATCACAATATAGCACAAGGACAATTAACTCACTGTCCTTACAGGTCCCTGGAAACAAGGACTTGCAGAGTGAAAGAAACTGACACTGTCCCTACCTAGAGTTTTCTGTCCCTAGAATAAATGTTTTTTTTAAGCACAATATAGCACAAGGACAATTAACTCACTGTCCTTACAGGTCCCTGGAAACAAGGACTTGCAGAGTGAAAGAAAAAAAACACTCTCCCTACCTACAGTTTTCTGTCCCTAGAAAAAATGTTTTTTTTAATCACAATATAGCACAAGGAAAATTAACTCACTGTCCTTACAGGTCCCTGGAAACAAGGACTTGCAGAGTGAAAGAAACTGACACTGTCCCTACCTAGAGTTTTCTGTCCCTAGAATAAATGTTTTTTTTAATCACAATATAGCACAAGGACAATTAACTCACTGTCCTTACAGGTCCCTGGAAACAAGGACTTGCAGAGTGAAAGAAACTGACACTGTCCCTACCTAGAGTTTTCTGTCCCTAGAATAAATGTTTTTTTTAAGCACAATATAGCACAAGGACAATTAACTCACTGTCCTTACAGGTCCCTGGAAACAAGGACTTGCAGAGTGAAAGAAAAAAAACACTCTCCCTACCTACAGTTTTCTGTCCCTAGAAAAAATGTTTTTTTTAATCACAATATAGCACAAGGAAAATTAACTCACTGTCCTTACAGGTCCCTGGAAACAAGGACTTGCAGAGTGAAAGAAACTGACACTGTCCCTACCTAGAGTTTTCTGTCCCTAGAATAAATGTTTTTTTTAATCACAATATAGCACAAGGACAATTAACTCACTGTCCTTACAGGTCCCTGGAAACAAGGACTTGCAGAGTGAAAGAAACTGACACTGTCCCTACCTAGAGTTTTCTGTCCCTAGAATAAATGTTTTTTTTAAGCACAATATAGCACAAGGACAATTAACTCACTGTCCTTACAGGTCCCTGGAAACAAGGACTTGCAGAGTGAAAGAAAAAAAACACTCTCCCTACCTACAGTTTTCTGTCCCTAGAAAAAATGTTTTTTTTAATCACAATATAGCACAAGGAAAATTAACTCACTGTCCTTACAGGTCCCTGGAAACAAGGACTTGCAGAGTGAAAGAAACTGACACTGTCCCTACCTAGAGTTTTCTGTCCCTAGAATAAATGTTTTTTTTAATCACAATATAGCACAAGGACAATTAACTCACTGTCCTTACAGGTCCCTGGAAACAAGGACTTGCAGAGTGAAAGAAACTGACACTGTCCCTACCTAGAGTTTTCTGTCCCTAGAATAAATGTTTTTTTTAAGCACAATATAGCACAAGGACAATTAACTCACTGTCCTTACAGGTCCCTGGAAACAAGGACTTGCAGAGTGAAAGAAACTGACACTGTCCCTACCTAGAGTTTTCTGTCCCTAGAATAAATGTTTTTTTTAAGCACACTATAGCAGAAGCACAAAACACACTGACACTCTCCCTACCTATCCTTCTCTTTCCCTAAACTAAAGGAATCCAGGTTAAGCAAGAAAGAAATAACAGTCACTGTCCCTGCCTATGCTACTCTATCCCTGCTCCGGAACACACTACACTAGGCCGCCGTGCTGGCGGCCTTTTATAGTGTGGGGCGTGTACTAAACACCCTCAGCAATAATTGGCCACAGGCATCCTGCCTGTGGCCAATCATTGCTCTCCTCGCTGCCGGCGCTGTGATTGGCCAAGCATGCGGGGTCACAGTGCATGCTTGGCCAATCACAGCGCCTGGATGACACTGCGATGGCGTAGTGCATTGTGGGCCGTTCGCGTCACTCGAATTTGGCGCGAACGGCCCAAATCGTTCGATCTTCGTCGAACGATCGAACAGCCAATGTTCGAGTCGAACGTATGTTCGACTCGAACACGAAGCTCATCCCTAGTGATCAGTGAGAAGAATGTCCCTTACATTGGTGATCAGTGAGAAGAATGTCCCTTACATTGGTGATCAGTGGGAAGAATGTCCCTTACATTGGTGATCAGTGAGAAGAATGTCCCTTACATTGGTGATCAGTGAGAAGAATGTTCCTTACATTGGTGATCAGTGAGAAGAATGTTCCTTACATTGGTGATCAGTGGGAAGAATGTTCCTTACATTGGTGATCAGTGAGAAGAATGTCCCTTACATTGGTGATCAGTGAGAAGAATGTCCCTTACATTGGTGATCAGTGAGAAGAATGTTCCTTACATTGGTGATCAGTGAGAAGAATGTTCCTTACATTGGTGATCAGTGGGAAGAATGTTCCTTACATTGGTGATCAGTGGGAAGAATGTTCCTTAGATTGGTGGTCGGTGGGAAGAATGTCCCTTACATAGGTGGTTAATCGGAAGAATCCTTCCCTTACAGATAGCTAAAAAGATCAATGGTGTCTGTGATAATTTATCTAAGAGGCAGACATTGCTCTGTGTTCAAGGATCCCCTGGCAACCTCGGATTTGCAGCTGATGACTTTTTTTTTACATTTTTTCTAGAGTGAAGAACCGCTTTAATTATTTTTAAATGCAAGCAGCGCAAGTACCATGAAATAGATCCCATCTTCAGATATGAGCTGTCATGTTTCCAGGGCTCGTTTGAGTGTGATTAGTGTCCGTGGGAAAATCGACTTTGATACATGAGGCCCATTGTGAGATGAATGTGATCAAGTATCGGATTGCAGATTCTCACACCTTGCCCATTGTTCCAGCTCGCTGGTTCAGGATTACCTGCCAGCCCGTGATTTCCTGGTGGACCACACCTTATCTAGGGACATGATCAAGGTCACAGAAACAAAGGTGTAGTCTACTATCAGACCCTTCATCCTAGAATGGTAAGGGTCTGATAGGGTCTTGCTTTTTTCCCTCCTTACTATCACTGGTGGCTTTAAAGATTGCTAATTCTTATCTCTTACTAATAGCAATGAGCCAACATGTCCTGTTCTGATTTGTTTCTGTTGATTACTGCACTGCTTAATTCAATTAGATGTAAACCTTATAGTAGAACTATAGGCAAAAAAACTTTTTTTTTTCATTTTGGATAGAGGGTTATAACCCCTGTCAGTTTCCCCCCCCCCCCCCCCCGCCATATGTGTTCTATTGGGGAGATTTCCCTTCACATTCTGTCCTATAGGCAAACAGGAAGTGAGAGGAAGTCCCTGCAAATTAATGTAATTTTTTGGGACCCCCAGGTCACCAGAACCAGGGACATCTTTAATATTGATTGGACCCTGGGCAAAAAATTTCTTGCCCCCCCCCCCTATGCAACTTCGCTCTCCATCTGCTCTGAGTCTGAGACATCCAATAAATAGCAGCGAGACTCCAAATCAGTTTACTGTATCAGATCAGACAGCGATTGGTTGCTAGAGGTTACGGCATAACATTACCGCTTACTGACTGGTTGCTGTCATGGATATGCAGTAGGGATGAGCTTCGTGTTCGAGTCGAACATACATTCGACTCGAACATCGGCTGTTCGATCGTTCGATGAAGATTGAACGATTTGGGCCGTTCGCGCCAAATTCGAGTGACGCGAACGGCCCACAATGCACTACGCCATCGCAGTGTCATCCAGGCGCTGTGATTGGCCAAGCATGCACTGTGACCCCGCATGCTTGGCCAATCACAGCGCCGGCAGCGAGGAGAGCAATGATTGGCCACAGGCAGGATGCCTGTGGCCAATTATTGCTGAGGGTGTTTAGTACACGCCCCACACTATAAAAGGCCGCCAGCACGGCGGCCTAGTGTAGTGTGTTCCGGAGCAGGGAAAGAGAAGCATAGGCAGGGACAGTGACATTTTTTTTTCTTGCTTAACCTGGATTCCTTTAGTTTAGGGAAAGAGAAGGATAGGTAGGGAGAGTGTCAGTCTGTTTTACTGTGCTAATCCTTGTTTCTAGGGACAGGGAAGGACAGTGAGGGAAATTCTCCTTGTGCTATACTGTGCTAAAGCATTCATCATCAACCATCTTTAAAAAAACATTTTTTATAGGGACAGAAAACTATAGGTAGGGAGAGTGTCAGTGTGTTTTACTGTGCTAATCCTTGTTTGTAGGGACAGGGAAGGACAGTGAGGGAAATTCTGATTGTGCTATACTGTGATAAAGCATTCCTCATCAACCATCTTTAAAAAAAAAAAAATTTATAGGGACAGAAAACTATAGGTAGGGAGAGTGTCAGTGTGTTTTACTGTGCTAAACCTTGTTTGTAGGGACAGGGAAGGACAGTGAGGGAAATTCTCATTGTGCTATACTGTGATAAAGCATTCCTCATCAACCATCTTTAAAAAAAAATTTTTTATAGGGACAGAAAACTATAGGTAGGGAGAGTGTCAGTGTGTTTTACTGTGCTAAACCTTGTTTGTAGGGACAGGGAAGGACAGTGAGGGAAATTCTCATTGTGCTATACTGTGCTAAAGCATTCCTCATCAACCATCTTTAAAAAAAAAATTTTTTATAGGGACAGAAAACTATAGGTAGGGAGAGTGTCAGTGTGTTTTACTGTGCTAATCCTTGTTTGTAGGGACAGGGAAGGACAGTGGGGGAAATTCTCCTTGTGCTATAGTGTGCTAAAGCATTGATCATCAACCATCTTTAAAAAAAAATTTTTTATAGGGTCAGAAAACTATAGGTAGGGAGAGTGTCAGTGTGTTTTACTGTGCTAAACCTTGTTTGTAGGGACAGGGAAGGACAGTGAGGGAAATTCTCATTGTGCTATACTGTGCTAAAGCATTGATCATCAACCATCTTTAAAAAAAAATTTTTATAGGGACAGAAAACTATAGGTAGGGAGAGTGTCAGTGTGTTTTACTGTGCTAAACCTTGTTTGTAGGGACAGGGAAGGACAGTGAGGGAAATTCTCATTGTGCTATACTGTGCTAAAGCATTCCTCATCAACCATCTTTAAAAACAATTTTTTATAGGGACAGAAAACTATAGGTAGGGAGAGTGTCAGTGTGTTTTACTGTGCTAAACCTTGTTTGTAGGGACAGGGAAGGACAGTGAGGGAAATTCTCATTGTGCTATACTGTGCTAAAGCATTGATCATCAACCATCTTTAAAAAAAAAAAAAATTATAGGGACAGAAAACTATAGGTAGGGAGAGTGTCAGTGTGTTTTACTGTGCTAAACCTTGTTTGTAGGGACAGGGAAGGACAGTGAGGGAAATTCTGATTGTGCTATACTGTGCTAAAGCATTCCTCATCAACCATCTTTGAAATCCTTGTTTTTTGGACAGTCAGGGAAATTGTCATTGTGCTATTCTGTGCGAAAGCAATCATCCTCAACCATATTTAGAAATCCTTAAGTAAAGGGACAGAGAAGGACACCTGAAGGTAGCCCTTATTGCTTTTTTTCCCATCTCCCTGCAGGCCATCCATTAGAATGTCTGGAAGGCAAACAAGGAGAGGCAGACAGTCAGGAGGCAATAAAAGAGGGCAAGCAGGCTCTGTGTCTGGGGGCAACAGTGCTGGTCGTGGACGCGGTGCATTGTCATCAGCACATGGCCATGGGACACGCTTGTCCTTCTTTTCGGCAGCTGGACATGTTGAGCCACATCATGCCGAAGACTTGGTAGAGTGGATGACCAAGCCCTCCTCCTCCTCCTCATCCTCTCTCACCCAGGCTCAGGGTACTGGCAAAGCAGCTGCCAAAGCGTCCTCTTCCCTGGTATCAATGTCAGACTCATCATCAGTCACTCCTTCCCTAGACCCACCATGTCCTCCTCCTGAGGAGTCCCCCGAACTGTTTGAGCACAGTGTTGGGTACATGCTCCAGGAGGATGCCCAGCGTTTCGAAGGGTCTGATGATGAAACCCAGCTAGAGGAAGGCAGTAGCGTGAGAGCAGACAGAGGGGATGCTCAAGAAGGACACCAATCTGGCAGTCATGTTCCAGCAGCTGCAGCATACTGCCAGATTGGCTCCAGTGATGAGGAGGGAGGGGATGATGAGGTCACTGACTCCACGTGGGTGCCTAATAGGAGAGAGGAGGAGGAGGAGGATGAGGAGGAGGCACATCTCCAACGAGGCAGGATGCCCTTTGGTGGCCAGCGTAAGGGCAGTACACCGACGGAATCACACCGCAGAGCTCCGCCTGTGCAGGGCGCTGCCTCTGCCCGTCATTCAAAAAGTTCTTTGGTGTGGGCCTTTTTCGAGGCTAGTGCATCAGATCGCACAGCTGCTGTTTGCAACATATGTCTCAAGCGTATATCGCGTGGCCAAAACATCAGCCGCTTGGGTACCACATGCCTGACCAGACATATGTTGACCTGCCATGCAGCTCGTTGGCAAGCCTACCTCAAAGACCCACACCAAAGAACAAAGCGGACCTCTCCTTGCACCGCATCAGCTGGGATCTCCAACCCCACTATAACTTCAGTCCTCTCTGAAACATGCACTGAGAGGAATGAAGGTGTAGAATTAGGTGTGTCACAGCCAAGTACTTGCGGCCACTCTGCTAGCAGTACACCGACGTCCGATTCTAGCAGGCAAATTTCCCTGCCCCAGCTGCTGGACCGTCGAAAGAAGTTCACTCCCAGCCATCCACATGGCCAGCGGTTGAATGCTAGCTTGGCTAAATTGCTAGCGCTTCAACTGCTGCCTTTTCAGTTGGTAGACTCGGCCCCCTTCCGTGAGTTTGTGCAATGTGCGGTTCCTCAGTGGCAGGTTCCCAAACGCCACTTTTTCTCACGGAAGGCTATTCCGGCTCTCTACCGACATGTGGAAGGCAATGTCTTGGCCTCGCTGGACAGGGCGGTCAGCGGTAAGGTGCATATTACCGCTGACTCATGGTCCAGCAGGCATGGACAGGGACGTTACCTTTCTTTCACGGCCCATTGGGTCACTCTTTTGGCAGCTGGGAAGGATGCAGGACAAGGTGCAGTAGTGTTGGAGGTTGTTCCACCGCCACGCCTCCAAAATGCTACTACTGGTTGTGACACACCTCTCTCCTCCACCCCCTCCTCTTCTTCTTCCTCCATGGCCTCTTCCTGTGCTTTGTCCTCTGAACCAGCGGTGCTCCGTAGGCGTTCAAGGGGCTACGCAAGTACGCAGGCAAAAAGATGCCATGCCGTGCTTGCGCTGGTGTGTTTGGGGGACAGAAGCCACACTGGGGCAGAGGTCCTGTCTGCTCTGCAGGGCCAGGCCGAGAGGTGGTTGACGCCACGCCAGCTTAAGCCAGGAATGGTGGTTTGCGACAATGGCACCAACCTCCTCTCCGCCCTCCGACAGGGACAACTGACCCATGTGCCCTGTGTGGCTCACGTCCTTAACCTGGTGGTGCAGCGGTTCTTGGGCAGGTACCCGGGCTTACAGGATGTCCTGAGGCAGGCCAGGAAAGTCTGTGTGCATTTCCGCAGATCTTATAATGCCAGTGCTCGCCTGGCTGAGCTGCAAAAGGAGTTGAACCTGCCCAAGAACCGCCTTATATGTGACATGCCCACCAGGTGGAACTCAACGTTGGCCATGCTGCAGCGGCTGCACATGCAGCAGAGGGCCATCAATGAGTACCTGTGCGACTACGGCACCAGGACAGGGTCAGGGGAGCTTGGTTTTTTTTCTCCACGCCAGTGGGGCATGATCAGGGATGCATGCACTGTCCTGGCACCATTTGAGGAGGCCACGAGGATGGTGAGCAGTGACAGTGCATGCATCAGTGACACTGTACCTCTTGTCCACCTGTTGGAGCACACGCTGCGTGGAATAATGGACAGGGCACTTGAGGCAGAACAGAGGCAGGAAGAGGAGGACTTCCTTGCCTCTCAAGGCCCCCTTTACCCAGACAGTGTTCCTTCTGTCCCACCCATCGCACAGGAAGAGGACGAGGAGGAGGAGGAGGAGAAGGAGGAGGATTGTGTCAGCATGGAGGTGGAGCCTGGCACTCAGCAGCATCAACAGCAGCAGTCTTTTAGGGATGATTTACAGTCCCAAGAAACCCGTGGACTTGTACGTGGCTGGGAGGAGGTGGCTGCGGATCATGTCGTCCTTAGTGACCCAGAGGACTCCGGACCGAATGCCTCAGCTAACCTACGCTGCATGGCCTCCCTGATCCTGCAAAGTCTGCGGAAGGATCCTCGTATTCTTCAGATCAAGGAGAGGGACCATTACTGGCTGGCCACTCTCCTTGATCCACGGTACAAGGGTAAGGTTGCGGACCTTATGTTACCGTCGCAGAGGGAGCAGAGGATGAGACAACTCCGGGAGGCCTTGCAGAAAGGTCTGTGCAACGCGTTCCCAGAGACTGGGAGGTTACAAACTCCTGGTCCTGGACAACGAGTTGCTGAGGCTTCGGCCAGTCAAAGAAGGAGCGGTGGGGAAGGTGGCCGTCTGACCGATGCGTTCAGACAATTCTTTAGTCCGCAGCCCCAAAGTATGATCGGTTCCAGCAACCATCGCCAGCGTCTGATAAACATGGTGCAGGAATATCTAGGGGCAAGGTCAGACTTGGACACCTTCCCCACCGAAAATCCTCTGGCTTACTGGGTCTTGAGGATGGATCACTGGCCAGAGCTTGCACAGTATGCAATTGAGCTACTGGCCTGTCCTGCATCCAGCGTTCTTTCGGAACGCACATTCAGTGCTGCTGGAGGATTTGTCACGGATCACAGGGTGCGCCTGTCCACCGACTCGGTTGATCGACTGACTTTCATCAAGATGAACCAGTCTTGGATCACCACCAGCTACCACACACCTGATGCTGATATAACAGACTAATTGATTTTAACATGTCACATCCCTTCAAGACTGATGCTGATGCTGAGTGCCTGTGCTGTTATGTTGACTGGCTATCCTCCTCCTCCGAGTCCTCAATGATACGATTGATGATGATAGCTTGGAAGATCATTTTTGTTTATGGGTGCCGCCACCAGTGCCTAACGCCCAATTTTTCAGCCCCTGTTTAACAGGGGAGTGTAATTACAATTTTTGAAGCAATACTTTGCAACAGGGCTCATTGCTGTGCTCCAAGTACAGTATCTGTGAGGGGTTGCAGTGTTGTGCCACCAGTGCCTAAGGCCCAATTTTTCAGCCCCTGTTCAACAGGGGCATGTAATTACAATTCTTGATCTAATAATTCACAGCAGGGCCCATTGCTGCACCCACCAAGAGTAACTCTGAGGGCTTACAGTGTTGTGGCAACGCCACCACCACCACCACCACGAAAGGCCCAATTTTTCAGCCCCTGTTCAAAAGGGGCATGTAATTACAATTCTTGATCTAATAATTCACAGCAGGGCCCATTCCTGCACCCACCAAGAGTAACTCTGAGGGCTTACAGTGTTGTGGCAACACCACCACCACCACCACCACCACGAAAGGCCCAATTTTTCAGCCCCTGTTCAACAGGGGCATGCAATTACAATTCTTGATCTAATAATTCACAGCAGGGCCCATTGCTGCACCCACCAAGAGTAACTGTCAGGGCTTACAGTGTTGTGGCACCAGCACCACCATCAAAGGCCCAATTTTTACTACCACTGTTCAACAATTATATGTAATTACAATTCCTGATATAATAGTTGACAGCAGGGCGTTCCAGCACCAACCAAGAGTAACTGTGAGTGCTTACAGTGTTGTGCCAACACCAACAACTAAGGGGCCTATTTCTGCAGAGTATATACGGCAGGTCCCTACTTTCAAACATCCAACTTACAAACGACTCCTCCTTGCAAACGCAAGAAGACAACAGGAAGTGAGAGGAAATCTACCCCTAGGAAGGAAAATTCTCTCCTGTAAGAATAAATATGGGAGAAAGGTGTCTCCTCTGTACTGATGCTTTATCAGCAATCCTTGTTTCAAGAAAAACACCACATTTCAAAAACAGTTGTCATTGGGACGGAAAGTGAGGTGAAATGTTCTGAACAGGGGCACAGACAGCAAAAAAAATGTTACAGGGGTGATAACCCTTACCTATGTTTTCCAAAAAGTTTAAATATAGATTTTTGGGCTGGAGCTACACTTCAACAATGTAGCTGTTCAAAATTACAAACAGATTCTACATAAGAACAAACCTACAGTCCCTGTCTTGTATGCACCGCCTGTATACGGCTGTTCAGAGTATATAGGGCCTTTTTTATTTTATGTGCGGGGTTCCCCTTAATATCCATACAAGACCCAACGGGGCTGGTAATGGGCTGGGGTAGGGGGGGGGGGGGGGGGTCATGGGGTAGCTATGCCATTTTTCTTAAAGATTTTCATCCATATTACCGGGACCAGACATTACATTAAAGACGCAAGCAGTTTTAAATGGCTTTTTTTTCCTTTAGAAGTGTCATTTTGTGCAGGGACAGTTCTAAACACGGGAAACACGTGGCACTTCACAGGCATACTTTAGACACCCCCCAGGTACGATATTTAAAGGAATATTTGACTTTTTTTTTTTCACTTTATGCATCATTAAAATGACTGCTCCCGAAAAACGACCGTTTTTATAACTTCTTTTTGCATTGATACATGTCCCCTGGTGCAGAACCCGGGTTCCCAAACCCTTTTTTCGGACAATAACATGGATAATAGTCGTTATAATTAGCACTTTAGAATTCGAACGTTCGCATCCATTGTATTTAATAGGGTTCTAATGTTCGTACGAACTTTCGGTCCGTTCGCGGGTTCTGGTGCGAACCGAACCCGGGGGTGTTCGGCTCATCACTAATATGCAGTAGTGTTTGTCTGTCAGCTTACCTTCCTTCCCATGTGTTCATCTTAGAGGCCTGAGCCCTTTCACCTGGCTTCCTTTATAATCTCCTCCCAGCCTGACTCCACCCCAGGCCCTATCACAGAACACTATACTAACCTGTGCACTGCAAGCCTGCCTTGCTGATCAACGTGTTTGTTAGGCATTGTGTGTTTGGGTTCCTGCCTGCCGTGTGCTACGTCTGTCTCTCTGTTACGTTATTGGCTTGTCCCCGACTATCCCTGTCTGCTCGTGACCCTTGACCTTCGGCTTGTCTTTCGTTACTCTTATATCTCGTGCTGCTGCTTCCCCTCTTGTCCCCTTATCCTACGGGGCGTGAGCTAGGAGACTCTGGGGGCCGCGACCTGGACCCAGCCTGCAGCATAACATCCTCACCACTAGAGGCTCTGGAGAAGACCTGCTGGGTCTTAGACTCCGCGCCCTGGGGAATCTTGGCTCTAGCTTCCCATAGGATCCCGGTTGTGCTCCTCTGGTCCCGCTTTCCACAACCACCCAGTTTCCTATCCGCAGCAGTCAGCCATAGGGTTCACTACCTTGCGGTGCACTCTTGTCCCACCTGGCCACAGGTGACCTGACAGTTGCTAGAGGTTACAGCACACATTACAGCTCACTGATTAGTTGCTAGAGGTTACAGCACATGATTTCTGCTTGTTGATTGGTTGCTAGAGATTACTGTACATACCTCCCAACTGTCCCTGATTTCAAGCAATGTCCCTCATTCCTCCTCGTTTGTCCCTCATTCCTCCTCGTTTGTCCCTCATTACTCCTCATTTGTCCCTCATTCCTCCTCGTTTGTCCTTCATTTTGGTCTGATCTATATAGTTGTATATAAAAAATTCACTTTTTTTCTTTCAAAAAGTCTTTCCCGGCGCTAAACCTTTCATCCAATTTCTAAATTGCTGCATTTGTCCATTTTAAAAGCCAATATAAAGTAATAGTAGTGGTAAAAAAAAAAGCCCTTTTGGATTTAGTTAACCTTTTTTTTTTTTATTAATTCTCCTTTAAGGGGGTGTGGCAGGGGGCGTGTCCTATGCCTACATACATTTGCTAGTAGGTGTCCCTCATTCCCATGTCAAAATGTTGGGAGGTATGATACAGTAATACTGCTTACTGATTGGTTGCTAGAGTAGGGTGACCAGACATCCCCGGTTTCAGGGGACAGTCTCCGGATTGAGGACACTGTCCCCGGACCAAGTCTGTCCCCGGTTTTGTCCCCGGATTGGATTTAAACAGGGGCTGGGGCAATTTCAAAGACAGTCGGCGCAGAATTAAAAAAAAAACAGAATTACACACCGCCACTCCGCCTCTCTTACTAGCTTAGGGGGGGGGGGGTGTATTTTTTTCCATTATCTGTGCCCCTTTCTGATGATCATGTGCTGGTCGGAGCGGAGGGAATATTTCTTCAGTTTCGGGTGCCCATTCAGTTCCGCTCCCATGTTCTTCTGCCTTGGCTCAAGTCCCGGCCAGCCGCCTGCCTGCTTATCTTCTTGCCTTCCCTGGAGGAGTGATCTTCCTCCACTCCCCACCCAGTAGTAGCCGGGGCCCGGAGAGTAAGACTTTACTTGACAGACTTGAGGGGGGCGGCACCGGGCAGAGAGTCGCTGATTGCCGCCATTACTAGTAAAAAAAAAATATGTCCCCGGATTTCATTTTAAAAACCTTATGCTAGAGGTTACAGCACATCATCTCCTCACTGCCTGCACACCATGGACTGGGGAGGTGAGGGGACCCATCAATAGACAGAAAACTTCTAGGGATCCTACAACTCCTGGGATCAGTGGCAGTGCTGGGGGAAGGGTGTGATCAATGGGAATGCTGATTTTTTTTTTTTGACCGACTACCAATATAAAGAGGAGTTTCAACACTGGCCACCAATGTAATAGGGGTTTACACTGGCCACCAATGTAATAGGGGTTTACACTGACCACCAATGTAATAGGGGTTTACACTGGCCACCAATGTAATAGGGGTTTACACTGACCACTAATGTGATAGGGGTTTACACTGACCACCAATGTAATAGGGGTTTACACTGACCACCAATGTAATAGGGGTTTACACTGACCACCAATGTAATAGGGGTTTACACTGACCACCAATGTAATAGGGGTTTACACTGACCACCAATGTAATAGGGGTTTACACTGGTCACCAATGTAATAGGGGTTTACACTGACCACCAATGTAATAGGGGTTTACACGGACCACCAATGTAATAGGGGTTTACACTGAGCACCAATGTAATAGGAGTTTACACTGACCACCAATGTAATAGGGGTTTACACTGACCACCAATGTAATAGGGGTTTACACTGGTCACCAATGTAATAGGGGTTTACACTGACCACCAATGTAATAGGGGTTTACATTGAGCACTAATGTAATAGGGGTTTACACTGACCACCAATGTAATAGGGGTTTACATTGAGCACTAATGTAATAGGGGTTTACACTGACCACCAATGTAATAGGGGTTTACACTGACCACCAATGTAATAGGGGTTTACACTGACCACCAATGTAATAGGGGTTTACACTGACCACCAATGTAATAGGGGTTTACACTGGTCACCAATGTAATAGGGGTTTACACTGACCACCAATGTAATAGGGGTTTACACGGACCACCAATGTAATAGGGGTTTACACTGAGCACCAATGTAATAGGAGTTTACACTGACCACCAATGTAATAGGGGTTTACACTGACCACCAATGTAATAGGGGTTTACACTGACCACCAATGTAATAGGGGTTTACACTGACCACTAATGTAATAGGGGTTTACACTGACCACCAATGTAATAGGGGTTTACACTGACCACCAATGTAATAGGGGTTTACACTGACCACCAATGTAATAGGGGTTTACACTGACCACCAATGTAATAGGGGTTTACACTGACCACCAATGTAATAGGGGTTTACACTGACCACCAATGTAATAGGGGTTTACACTGACCACCAATGTAATAGGGGTTTACACTGACCACCAATGTAATAGGGGTTTACACTGACCACCAATGTAATAGGGGTTTACACTGACCACCAATGTAATAGGGGTTTACACTGACCACCAATGTAATAGGGGTTTACACTGACCACCAATGTAATAGGGGTTTACACTGACCACCAATGTAATAGGGGTTTACACTGACCACCAATGTAATAGGGGTTTACACTGACCACCAATGTAATAGGGGTTTACACTGACCACCAATGTAATAGGGGTTTACACTGACCACCAATGTAATAGGGGTTTACACTGAGCACTGCTGAGTGAGTATGAACAGCATGGAATACACCATGTATTCATCGTTTTTTTATGATGTGGTTGATCTGGGACATGTTTGGACCGTTGTAAAGAATTTAAAATATCAACCACATTAAATCTTTACCCTGAGATTGAAAGCAACATAATGATGTAGAATATAAATGGCGCTCTGATAGAAGTTATGAGCTCCTTGTCAATGTTTGATGTTGCGGATGATTTTCAACTGTAAATCTCTCAAGTTGCAATCTGTCGAGTGACCAGCTTGCAGTATCATATTATGTATTCATTATGTTAATGTAATTAGAGGGCCCTACATATGCATTGCCATATGGCCACCCACATTGCTGTTGCTAGCGCATAAAGCAACTCTTTATCTATGTATGCAGCGATGATGATTGATGCAAACAAATTGGGTATTTATTTATTATTCATGCATTTAGAAATGAGAGAGCCGCTGATTCTTAACTAGAGAAATTTATATCCAACATTTACTCTTTTTTTTTTTTCTCTCAATAGGATAGATCAAAGGTTAAATGCCTTGTAGAGGTTTGTGGCCAGTATGAATATTTCTACCATTCTAACGGGTATTGCTGTATCTTTCTTTAACAAGCTCTCATTGGTCCAAGCTTGCTTGGAAATTAATGGGGTTGCAGAACCACATTTTCACAGGGCTGATTTTCATATACACTCCCCAGCCACTTTATTGGGTCCCCCTTGCTAGTAGCGGGTTGGACCCTCTTTATTAGGTCCCCCTTCCTGGTAGCGGGTTGAACCCCCTTTATTAGATTCCCCTTGCTAGTAGCGGGTTGGACCCCCTTTTATTAGATTCCCCTTGCTAGTAGCGGGTTGGACCCCCTTTTATTAGATTCCCCTTGCTAGTAGCGGGTTGGACCCCCTTTTATTAGGTCCCCCTGGCTAGTAGCGGGTTGGACCCCCTTTTGCCTTCATTCTTGGTGGCATAAAAACAACAAGGTGTTGGAAACGTCCCTCAGAGATTTTGCTCTATAGTGACCTGATAACATCACACAGTTGCTACAGATTTGTCGGCTACACATCCATGATGCCAATCTCCCCTTCCACCACATCCCAAAGGTGCTCTATTGGATGGGATCTGGTGAGTGTGGAGGCCATTGGAGGACAGGGACCTCATTGTCCAGCGGTGAGATGATTGGAGCTTTGTGACATGGGGCATTATCCTGCTGGGAGGAGCCATCAGAAGATGGGGGACACTGTAGTCATGAAGGGAAGGACATGGTCAGCAACAATACTCAGGTAGGCCGTGGTGATTAAACCATGGGGGGCCCAAAGTGTGCCCATCCCCCACACCATTACACCCCCACCACCAGCCTGAACCGGTGATACCCCATCCCCCTCACCATTCTTCATACCTTGGGTGTAACGAGGGGTTATTTGAGTTTATGTTGCCTTTCTATCATCTGGAACGTCTGCCCATTCTCCTCTGACATCAACAAGGCATTTTCCTCCACACAACTGCCGCTCACTGGATATTTTCTCTTTTTCCCACCATTCTCTGTTATCTCGAGAGATGGTTGTGCGTGAAAATCCCAGAAATACTCAGACCAGCCCGTCTGCCACCAACAACCATGCCACGTTCAAAGTCACTTCAATCCCCCTTTTGTCCCTATTCTGATGCTTGGTTAGAATTTCAGCAAGTTGTCTTCACCACATCTAGATGCCTAAATGTATTGAGTTGCTGTCATGTGATTGGCTGATTAGCAATTTGTGTTACCGAGCAATTGAACAGGTGTACCTAATAAAGTGTCTGGTGAGTGTATAGTGTATGCTGTATACTATAGTGCAGCCTTTTTCAACCAGGGTGCCTTCTGAGTTCTTTAACCCCTTCCCGCCCGGCCTATTGTAAAATGGTGGCCAGGCGGGAGCACTATTATCCTAGGAGGACGCCATATGATGGTACACACTCAGGCGCGATCTGTCACCCGGCTGTGTCCACCGAACACGGCCGATGACAGATCACTGCTGATACCATGTGATCGCTGTGGTCAATCACAGCAGATCACATGTCAATTGTACACAATGAATGGCTTTGTTTCATGCCATTCATGTGTACTATTATAATGAGCTCCGTGATTGGTCACAATGATCAGATGGTACAGAAAGGGCCAATCACAGACCATCTGTACCATGTGATTAGCTGTGGCCAATCACAGCTAATCACAATAGTAAACACTGAGTGAATAATTTTCGTTCAGAAAAAAAATGGTTGCTTATAACTGTAAAAATTCAGGCACACCCTAATCACCCTGTGCAGCACGGATTTGCCCTACTGCCTTGCCCACCCCATTTCCCCTGCAGCGCTGCTGGCTTCCCTCCTCTCCTCTCCCGCCGGGTGTTGCTGCGGGGATGTTTTAGGATGAATGGGGGAAGGGGCCATTAAAGTGGTTGTAAACCCTGATTTATTTAATTATTTTAAAAACCTGCAAGACAAAGCCATAATGAGCTAGTATGACTAGCATACTAACTCATTATGCATTACTTACCGTATATACTCGAGTATAAGCCGAGTTTTTCAGCACATTTTTTTGTGCTGAAAATGCCCCCCTCGGCTTATACTCGAGTTTGTGTCCATCTTCAAATTTGTGTGCCTGATCCTGCCCAGC
The DNA here is from genome assembly GCA_029206835.1 of Rana muscosa. Taxonomy (NCBI): domain Eukaryota; kingdom Metazoa; phylum Chordata; class Amphibia; order Anura; family Ranidae; genus Rana; species Rana muscosa. The sequence continues at coordinate 314,287,873 of CM055123.1, read as the reverse complement.
CGTAGGTCTTCTGGACCCCAATCTTGGCACACATGTAGCCCCACTCTTCCTCTACAAGTGGGCAAAGTTTGTTGTCCGGGGAACCTACGGCCGGGGAGCACCGATTTTTCAAACCCGGGCACCCCTTCTATAGACTCCCATGTAAAACGGTTATTTCTCTGGTGACTTTGGGGACCAGGTATCAGCCAGTTGTAGGTCCTCTGGACCTGGAACTTTTGTACACATATAGCCCATTTCTCCTCTACAAGTGTGCAAAGTTTATTGTCCTGGGGACCTACGGCCGGGGTGCACCGATTTTTTAATCTCGGGCACCCCTTCCGTAGACTCCCATGTTAAATGGTCATTTCTCTGGTGAATTTGGGGACCAGGTACTGGCCGGTCGTAAGTCCCCTGGACCCGGAACTTGGCACACATATAGCCCCATTTCTCCTCTACAAGTGTGCAAAGTTTGTTGTCCGGGGGACCTACGGCCGGGGAGCACCAATTTTTCAAAGCCGGGCACCCCTTCCATAGACTCCCATGTTAAACGTCAATCTAGTCATGGACACAGTGAGGCATGGGCACAGTCAGGCATGGGCCCAGTGAGGCATGGACACAGTGAGGCAAACTGAGGCATGCAGATGGGCACCCTAGGCTTATACTTGAGCCAATGCGTTTTCCCAGTTTTTTGTGGTAAAGTTGGGTGCCTCGGCTTATATTCGGGTCGGCTTATACTCGAGAATATACGGTACCTTAGATCGAAGCCCCCGAAGCCATCCTCGTCTCCCCTTCCGGCCGCAGACATCGCTCCGGAAGGTTACTTCCTGTTATCGCCGCTCCGGCGCTGTGATTAGCGGCATGCACGCAGGAGCCCTAAAAGCCGGCTCTGCGGGGTTTTATGAATGGGATTCTCAGTGTGCATGCGCCGTAGACAACGGTGTATTCCTTTTGGCAAATATCTCCTAAACCGTGTAGGTTTAGGAGATATTGCAAACACCTACAGGTAAGCCCTAATCTAGGCTTACCTGTAGGTGTAACTTCCCCGGAAGGGTTTACAACCACGTCATTTTCCAGTCCCTTCCCTTTCTGAATGAACACTGCGAGTGATCGGTAGGGGGTGTTTGAACTTTGGGGTGCACACCCTAATGCAATAAGCTGCGCACACCTATGCCCATCACTCATCATTGCCTAATATTCAGCAAATAACCAATTAGAAAATTGGCACAGTTAATGGATCCTGTTTGCATCATCGAGGCGCCCCTCCTGGGAGTCCGCTCTCAGCCGTGCACTTCCCTCCCCTAAGGCATAAGAAGTAGTTGAGTTTATGCGCACTCTACAGACAGGAAGAGCTGGATTAATTTTTACTCGACCCATGGGAGATATTTCCAGCCAAAGACATTTCGCTGTCCTGTTACCAGCCTACTGGGGAATGGGATGGCTGTAAACTAGATGACTTAGAGCACCAACCGAGGCTTACCGGCTGACGTTGGCTGAGTTCTCCAAACCAGCACAGTCTTGAGTGCCCATAATGAAGTGTTGGGATCTGAGAGGTATGATGACTGTGCTCTCCTGGATTGTTCATGCTTTGGGTATATATATGGTATTGGATGGAAGGCAGAGAACTCAATATTTTTATATTCATTAGGGCCCGTTACATTAATGAAACAACTTTATCCCCTGGGATTCAATCTAATACTGCAAATCTGAGTTGGCAGGCTCTGGCTTGCTTGTGCATGGCTTTAGTAGTAATGAACCTTCTGAAATCATATTAAAGAAAAGTTCGCCTTTTGAATTAAAGCGGAGGTCCCGCAAAAAATAAATAAATAAATAAATAAAAGCCAGCAGCTACAAATACTGCAGCTGCTGACTTTTAATAAATGGACACTTACCTGCCCAGGGTGCCCGCGATATCGGTAGCGAAGCCGAGCAATCGCTCGTCTCTCGGCTGCCCCCGCCGCCATCCTCGGTGAGGGAATCTGGAAGTCAGGCGTTGCGGCGTCACCGCCCAGTTCCCTACTGCACATGCGCGAGTAGCGCGGCGCGTTCCCAGTGGTCCCCGCTGTCTCCTGGGACCAGTGTGTTTCCCAGAAGGCTGCGGGTGGAAAGTGGGAGTCTCTCCTCCTAAGTGGGTTCAAATACCTGTATTAGACAGGTATCTGCACCCCCCTCCCCCCTGAAAAGGTGCCAAATGTGACACCGGAGGGGGGGGAGGGTTCCCGAAAAGCGGAAGTTCCATTTTTGGGTGGAACTCCGCTTTAAAATGACTGTGCAGTCAAGGGGCCTCAGTAGGTTGAAAAATGCTGCAGCTCTGAGAAATATTTGTCTAATGTACTTGGCCTATATTAGGCTGCAAGCCTGGTTGAAAAAAGGCATATTATAGAAAAGATCAGCCGGCAACCCAAAAACTTCTTCTTTAAAGGATTTTATTTGAGCATTACAACAAATAAACGATCCAGCATAAAGCTAACGCGTTTCGTTTTATGGTGCTATGAGGAAGGCTTTGGCTGAAACGCGTTAGTATTATGCTGGATCGTTTTTTTGCTGTAGCGCTCAAATAAATTGCTTTAAAGAAGAAGTTTTTGGGTTGCCAGCTTATCTTATTTATTATGGACTCTCAGTGAACGACATGGTCAGTACACCAACTCAGCAGCTTATACAACCTACAATACAGTGGTAGAGCTTAGGTGAGCATTTTGTGAAAAACTTCTATTGTTGTCCTGCCTTGTTGCTAGGGTGTGCCATATACACTATATTACCAAAAGTATTGGGACGCCTGCCTTTACACGCACATGAACTTTAATGACATCCCAGTCTTAGTTCGTAGGGTTCAATATGGAGTTGGCCCCGCCCTTTGTCCACGAGGTTTAGGAGGGTGTCTATGGGAATGTTTGACCATTCTTCCAGAAGTGCATTTGTGAGGTCAGGCCCTGATGTTGGACGAGAAGGTCTGGCTCGCAGTCTCTGCTCTAATTCATCCCAAAGGTGTTCTATGGGGTTGAGGTCAGGACTCTGTGCAGGCCAGTCAAGTTCCTCCACCCCAAACTTGCTTATCCATATCTTTATGGACCTTGCTTTGTGCACTGGTGTGCATTCATGTTGGAACAGGAAGGGGCCGTCCCCAAACTGTTCCCAAAACGTTGGGAGCAGGAAATTGTCCAAAATGTCTTGGTATACTGACGCCTTAAGAGTTCCCTTCACTGGAACTAAGAGGCCGAGCCCAACCCCTGAAATACAACCCCACATCATAATCCCCCCTCCACCAAATGATTTGGACCAGCGCACAAAGCAAGGTCCATAAAGACATGGATGAGCGAGTTTGGGGTGGAGGAAATTGACTGGCTTGCACAGAGTTCTGACCTCAACCCAATAGAACACCTTTGGGATGAATTAGTGCGGAGACTGCGAGCCAGGCCTTCTCATCCAACATCAGTGCCTGACCTCACAAATGTGATTTTGGAAGAACGGTCAAACATTCCCATAGACACCCTCCTAAACCTTGTGGACGGCCTTCCCAGAAGAGTTGAAGCTGTTATAGCTGCAAAGGGTGGGGCCAACTCAATATTGAACCCTACGGACTAAGACTGGGATGCCATTAAAGTTCATGTGAGTGTAAAGACAGGCGTCCCAATACTTTTGGCAACATAGTGTATGAGCAATCCCTGCCATTTGTGGCAGCAGGAGCCACCTGCAGTCTAGCAATCAAGGACGCTGGGTGGCAGAGGCCCCCTGCATCAAATCAACGTATAACACCAGGTGGTAGAAGCCACCTGCATCCTAGCAACCTAGGACTAGGGATGAGCTTCGTGTTCGAGTCGAACATACGTTCGACTCGAACATCGGCTGTTCGATCGTTCGACGAAGATCGAACGATTTGGGCCGTTCGCGCCAAATTCGAGTGACGCGAACGGCCCACAATGCACTACGCCATCGCAGTGTCATCCAGGCGCTGTGATTGGCCAAGCATGCACTGTGACCCCGCATGCTTGGCCAATCACAGCGCCGGCAGCGAGGAGAGCAATGATTGGCCACAGGCAGGATGCCTGTGGCCAATTATTGCTGAGGGTGTTTAGTACACGCCCCACACTATAAAAGGCCGCCAGCACGGCGGCCTAGTGTAGTGTGTTCCGGAGCAGGGATAGAGCAGCATAGGCAGGGACAGTGACTTTTATTTCTTTCTTGCTTAACCTGGATTCCTTTAGTTTAGGGAAAGAGAAGGATAGGTAGGGAGAGTGTCAGTGTGTTTTGTGCTTGTGCTATAGTGTGCTTAAAAAAAACATTTTTTCTAGGGACAGAAAACTGTAGGTAGGGAGAGTGTCAGTTTCTTTCACTGTGCAAGTCCTTGTTTCTAGGGACCTGGAAGGACAGTGAGTGAATTCTCCTTGTGCTATATTGTGCTTAAAAAAAACATTTTTTCTAGGGACAGAAAACTGTAGGTAGGGAGAGTGTCAGTTTCTTTCACTGTGCAAGTCCTTGTTTCCAGGGACCTGGAAGGACAGTGAGTGAATTCTCCTTGTGCTATATTGTGCTTAAAAAAAACATTTTTTCTAGGGACAGAAAACTGTAGGTAGGGAGAGTGTCAGTTTCTTTCACTGTGCAAGTCCTTGTTTCTAGGGACCTGGAAGGACAGTGAGTGAATTCTCCTTGTGCTATATTGTGCTTAAAAAAAAAAATTTTTCTAGGGACAGAAAACTGTAGGTAGGGAGAGTGTCAGTTTCTTTCACTGTGCAAGTCCTTGTTTCCAGGGACCTGGAAGGACAGTGAGTGAATTCTCCTTGTGCTATATTGTGCTTAAAAAAAACATTTTTTCTAGGGACAGAAAACTGTAGGTAGGGAGAGTGTCAGTTTCTTTCACTGTGCAAGTCCTTGTTTCCAGGGACCTGGAAGGACAGTGAGTGAATGCTCCTTGTGCTATAGTGTGCTTAAAAAAAACATTTTTTCTAGGGACAGAAAACTGTAGGTAGGGAGAGTGTCAGTTTCTTTCACTGTGCAAGTCCTTGTTTCCAGGGACCTGGAAGGACAGTGAGTGAATTCTCCTTGTGCTATAGTGTGCTTAAAAAAAACATTTTTTCTAGGGACAGAAAACTGTAGGTAGGGAGAGTGTCAGTTTCTTTCACTGTGCAAGTCCTTGTTTCCAGGGACCTGGAAGGACAGTGAGTGAATTCTCCTTGTGCTATATTGTGCTTAAAAAAAACATTTTTTCTAGGGACAGAAAACTGTAGGTAGGGAGAGTGTCAGTTTCTTTCACTGTGCAAGTCCTTGTTTCTAGGGACTGGGAAGGACAGTGAGTGAATTCTCCTTGTGCTATAGTGTGCTTAAAAAAAACATTTTTTCTAGGGACAGAAAACTGTAGGTAGGGAGAGTGTCAGTTTCTTTCACTGTGCAAGTCCTTGTTTCTAGGGACTGGGAAGGACAGTGAGTGAATTCTCCTTGTGCTATATTGTGCTTAAAAAAAACATTTTTTCTAGGGACAGAAAACTGTAGGTAGGGAGAGTGTCAGTTTCTTTTACTGTGCAAGTCCTTGTTTCTAGGGACCTGGAAGGACAGTGAGTGAATTCTCCTTGTGCTATATTGTGCTTAAAAAAAACATTTTTTCTAGGGACAGAAAACTGTAGGTAGGGAGAGTGTCAGTTTCTTTCACTGTGCAAGTCCTTGTTTCTAGGGACCTGGAAGGACAGTGAGTGAATTCTCCTTGTGCTATATTGTGCTTAAAAAAAACATTTTTTCTAGGGACAGAAAACTGTAGGTAGGGAGAGTGTCAGTTTCTTTCACTGTGCAAGTCCTTGTTTCCAGGGACCTGGAAGGACAGTGAGTGAATTCTCCTTGTGCTATATTGTGCTTAAAAAAAACATTTTTTCTAGGGACAGAAAACTGTAGGTAGGGAGAGTGTCAGTTTCTTTCACTATGCAAGTCCTTGTTTCTAGGGACCTGGAAGGACAGTGAGTGAATTCTCCTTGTGCTATATTGTGCTTAAAAAAAACATTTTTTCTAGGGACAGAAAACTGTAGGTAGGGAGAGTGTCAGTTTCTTTCACTGTGCAAGTCCTTGTTTCCAGGGACCTGGAAGGACAGTGAGTGAATGCTCCTTGTGCTATAGTGTGCTTAAAAAAAACATTTTTTCTAGGGACAGAAAACTCTAGGTAGGGAGAGTGTCAGTTTCTTTCACTGTGCAAGTCCTTGTTTCCAGGGACCTGGAAGGACAGTGAGTGAATTCTCCTTGTGCTATATTGTGCTTAAAAAAAACATTTTTTCTAGGGACAGAAAACTGTAGGTAGGGAGAGTGTCAGTTTCTTTCACTGTGCAAGTCCTTGTTTCTAGGGACTGGGAAGGACAGTGAGTGCATTCTCCTTGTGCTATAGTGTGCTTAAAAAAAACATTTTTTCTAGGGACAGAAAACTGTAGGTAGGGAGAGTGTCAGTTTCTTTCACTGTGCAAGTCCTTGTTTCTAGGGACCTGGAAGGACAGTGAGTGAATTCTCCTTGTGCTATATTGTGCTTAAAAAAAACATTTTTTCTAGGGACAGAAAACTGTAGGTAGGGAGAGTGTCAGTTTCTTTCACTGTGCAAGTCCTTGTTTCTAGGGACTGGGAAGGACAGTGAGTGAATTCTCCTTGTGCTATATTGTGCTTAAAAAAAACATTTTTTCTAGGGACAGAAAACTGTAGGTAGGGAGAGTGTCAGTTTCTTTCACTGTGCAAGTCCTTGTTTCCAGGGACCTGGAAGGACAGTGAGTGAATGCTCCTTGTGCTATAGTGTGCTTAAAAAAAACATTTTTTCTAGGGACAGAAAACTCTAGGTAGGGAGAGTGTCAGTTTCTCTCACTGTGCAAGTCCTTGTTTCCAGGGACCTGGAAGGACAGTGAGTGAATTCTCCTTGTGCTATAGTGTGCTTAAAAAAAACATTTTTTCTAGGGACAGAAAACTGTAGGTAGGGAGAGTGTCAGTTTCTTTCACTGTGCAAGTCCTTGTTTCCAGGGACCTGGAAGGACAGTGAGTGAATTCTCCTTGTGCTATATTGTGCTTAAAAAAAACATTTTTTCTAGGGACAGAAAACTGTAGGTAGGGAGAGTGTCAGTTTCTTTCACTGTGCAAGTCCTTGTTTCTAGGGACCTGGAAGGACAGTGAGTGAATTCTCCTTGTGCTATATTGTGCTTAAAAAAAACATTTTTTCTAGGGACAGAAAACTGTAGGTAGGGAGAGTGTCAGTTTCTTTCACTGTGCAAGTCCTTGTTTCTAGGGACTGGGAAGGACAGTGAGTGAATTCTCCTTGTGCTATAGTGTGCTTAAAAAAAACATTTTTTCTAGGGACAGAAAACTGTAGGTAGGGAGAGTGTCAGTTTCTTTCACTGTGCAAGTCCTTGTTTCTAGGGACTGGGAAGGACAGTGAGTGAATTCTCCTTGTGCTATATTGTGCTTAAAAAAAACATTTTTTCTAGGGACAGAAAACTGTAGGTAGGGAGAGTGTCAGTTTCTTTCACTGTGCAAGTCCTTGTTTCTAGGGACCTGGAAGGACAGTGAGTGAATTCTCCTTGTGCTATATTGTGCTTAAAAAAAACATTTTTTCTAGGGACAGAAAACTGTAGGTAGGGAGAGTGTCAGTTTCTTTCACCGTGCAAGTCCTTGTTTCTAGGGACAGGGAAGGACAGTGAGTGAATTCTCCTTGTGCTATAGTGTGCTTAAAAAAAACATTTTTTCTAGGGACAGAAAACTCTAGGTAGGGAGAGTGTCAGTTTCTTTCACTGTGCAAGTCCTTGTTTCCAGGGACCTGGAAGGACAGTGAGTGAATTCTCCTTGTGCTATAGTGTGCTTAAAAAAAACATTTTTTCTAGGGACAGAAAACTGTAGGTAGGGAGAGTGTCAGTTTCTTTCACTGTGCAAGTCCTTGTTTCCAGGGACCTGGAAGGACAGTGAGTGAATTCTCCTTGTGCTATATTGTGCTTAAAAAAAACATTTTTTCTAGGGACAGAAAACTGTAGGTAGGGAGAGTGTCAGTTTCTTTCACTGTGCAAGTCCTTGTTTCTAGGGACCTGGAAGGACAGTGAGTGAATTCTCCTTGTGCTATAGTGTGCTTAAAAAAAACATTTTTTCTAGGGACAGAAAACTGTAGGTAGGGAGAGTGTCAGTTTCTTTCACTGTGCAAGTCCTTGTTTCAAGGGACAGAGAAGGACACCTGAAGGTAGCCCTTATTGCTTTGTTCCCATCTCCCTGCAGGCCATCTATTAGAATGTCTGGAAGGCAAACAAGGAGAGGCAGACAGTCAGGAGGCAATAAAAGAGGGCAAGCAGGCTCTGTGTCTGGGGGCAACAGTGCTGGTCGTGGACGCGGTGCATTGTCATCAGCACATGGCCATGGGACACGCTTGTCCTTCTTTTCCGCAGCTGGACATGTTGAGCCACATCATGCCGAAGACTTGGTAGAGTGGATGACCAAGCCCTCCTCCTCCTCCTCATCCTCTCTCACCCAGGCTCAGGGTACTGGCAAAGCAGCTGCCAAAGCGTCCTCTTCCCTGGTATCAATGTCAGACTCATCATCAGTCACTCCTTCCCTAGACCCACCATGTCCTCCTCCTGAGGAGTCCCCCGAACTGTTTGAGCACAGTGTTGGGTACATGCTCCAGGAGGATGCCCAGCGTTTCGAAGGGTCTGATGATGAAACCCAGCTACAGGAAGGCAGTAGGGTGAGAGCAGACAGAGGGGATGCTCAAGAAGGACACCAATCTGGCAGTCATGTTCCAGCAGCTGCAGCATACTGCCAGATTGGCTCCAGTGATGAGGAGGGAGGGGATGATGAGGTCACTGACTCCACGTGGGTGCCTAATAGGAGAGAGGAGGAGGAGGATGAGGAGGAGGCACATCTCCAACGAGACAGGATGCCCTTTGGTGGCCAGCGTAAGGGCAGTACACCGACGGAATCACACCGCAGAGCTCCGCCTGTGCAGGGCGCTGCCTCTGCCCGTCATTCAAAAAGTTCCTTGGTGTGGGCCTTTTTTGAGGCTAGTGCATCAGATCGCACAGCTGCTGTTTGCAACATATGTCTCAAGCGTATATCGCGTGGCCAAAACATCAGCCGCTTGGGTACCACATGCCTGACCAGACATATGTTGACCTGCCATGCAGCTCGTTGGCAAGCCTACCTCAAAGACCCACACCAAAGAACAAAGCGGACCTCTCCTTGCACCGCATCAGCTGGGATCTCCAACCCCACTATAACTTCAGTCCTCTCTGAAACCTGCACTGAGAGGAATGAAGGTGTAGAATTAGGTGTGTCACAGCCAAGTACTTGCGGCCACTCTGCTAGCAGTACACCGACGTCCGATTCTAGCAGGCAAATTTCCCTGCCCCAGCTGCTGGACCGTCGAAAGAAGTTCACTCCCAGCCATCCACATGCCCAGCGGTTGAATGCTAGCTTGGCTAAATTGCTAGCGCTTCAACTGCTGCCTTTTCAGTTGGTAGACTCGGCCCCCTTCCGTGAGTTTGTGCAATGTGCGGTTCCTCAGTGGCAGGTTCCCAAACGCCACTTTTTCTCACGGAAGGCTATTCCGGCTCTCTACCGGCATGTGGAAGGCAATGTCTTGGCCTCGCTGGACAGGGCGGTCAGCGGTAAGGTGCATATTACCGCTGACTCATGGTCCAGCAGGCATGGACAGGGACGTTACCTTTCTTTCACGGCCCATTGGGTCACTCTTTTGGCAGCTGGGAAGGATGCAGGACAAGGTGCAGTAGTGTTGGAGGTTGTCCCACCGCCACGCCTCCAAAATGCTACTACTGGTTGTGACACACCTCTCTCCTCCACCCCCTCCTCTTCTTCTTCCTCCATGGCCTCTTCCTGTGGTTTGTCCTATGAACCAGCGGTGCTCCGTAGCCGTTCACGGGGCTACGCAAGTACGCAGGCAAAAAGATGCCATGCCGTGCTTGCGCTGGTGTGTTTGGGGGACAGAAGCCACACTGGGGCAGAGGTCCTGTCTGCTCTGCAGGGCCAGGCCGAGAGGTGGTTGACGCCACGCCAGCTTAAGCCAGGAATGGTGGTTTGCGACAATGGCACCAACCTCCTCTCCGCCCTCCGACAGGGACAACTGACCCATGTGCCCTGTGTGGCTCACGTCCTTAACCTGGTGGTGCAGCGGTTCTTGGGCAGGTACCCGGGCTTACAGGATGTCCTGAGGCAGGCCAGGAAAGTCTGTGTGCATTTCCGCAGATCTTATAATGCCAGTGCTCGCCTGGCTGAGCTGCAAAAGGAGTTGAACCTGCCCAAGAACCGCCTTATATGTGACATGCCCACCAGGTGGAACTCAACGTTGGCCATGCTGCAGCGGCTGCACACGCAGCAGAGGGCCATCAATGAGTACCTGTGCGACTACGGCACCAGGACAGGGTCAGGGGAGCTTGTTTTTTTTTCTCCACGCCAGTGGGGCATGATCAGGGATGCATGCACTGTCCTGGCACCATTTGAGGAGGCCACGAGGATGGTGAGCAGTGACAGTGCATGCATCAGTGACACTGTACCTCTTGTCCACCTGTTGGAGCACACGCTGCGTGGAATAATGGACAGGGCACTTGAGGCAGAACAGAGGCAGGAAGAGGAGGACTTCCTTGCCTCTCAAGGCCCCCTTTACCCAGACAGTGTTCCTTCTGTCCCACCCATCGCACAGGAAGAGGAAGAGGAGGAGGAGGAGGAGGATTGTGTCAGCATGGAGGTGGAGGCTGGCACTCAGCATCACCAGCAGCAGTCTTTTAGGGATGATTTACAGTCCCAAGAAACCAGTGGACTTGTACGTGGCTGGGAGGAGGTGACTGCGGATCATGTCGTCCTTAGTGACCCAGAGGACTCCGGAGCGAATGCCTCAGCAAACCTACGCTGCATGGCCTCCCTGATCCTGCAAAGTCTGCGGAAGGATCCTCGTATTCTTCGGATCAAGGAGAGGGACCATTACTGGCTGGCCACTCTCCTTGATCCACGGTACAAGGGTAAGGTTGCGGACCTTATGTTACCGTCGCAGAGGGAGCAGAGGATGAGACAACTCCGGGAGGCCTTGCAGAAAGGTCTGTGCAACGCGTTCCCAGAGACTGGGAGGTTACAAACTCCTGGTCCAGGACAACGAGTTGCTGAGGCTTCGGCCAGTCAAAGAAGGAGCGGTGGGGAAGGTGGCCGTCTGACCGATGCGTTCAGACAATTCTTTAGTCCGCAGCCCCAAAGTATGATTGGTTCCAGCAACCATCGCCAGCGTCTGATAAACATGGTGCAGGAATATCTAGGGGCAAGGTCAGACTTGGACACCTTCCCCACCGAAAATCCTCTGGCTTACTGGGTCTTGAGGATGGATCACTGGCCAGAGCTTTCACAGTATGCAATTGAGCTACTGGCCTGTCCTGCATCCAGCGTTCTTTCGGAACGCACATTCAGTGCTGCTGGAGGATTTGTCACGGATCACAGGGTGCGCCTGTCCACCGACTCGGTTGATCGACTGACTTTCATCAAGATGAACCAGTCTTGGATCACCACCAGCTACCACACACCTGATGCTGATATAACAGACTAATTGATTTTAACATGTCACGTCCCTTCAAGACTGATGCTGATGCTGAGTGCCTGTGCTGTTATGTTGACTGGCTATCCTCCTCCTCCGAGTCCTCAATGATACGATTGATGATGATAGCTTGGAAGATCATTTTTGTTTATGGGTGCCGCCACCAGTGGCTAAGGCCCAATTTTTCAGCCCCTGTTTAACAGGGGCGTGTCATTACAATTTTTGAAGCAATACTTTGCAACAGGGCTCATTGCTGTGCTCCAAGTACAGTATCTGTGAGGGGTTGTAGTGTTGTGCCACCAGTGCCTAAGGCCCAATTTTTCAGCCCCTGTTCAACAGGGGCATGCAATTACAATTCTTGATGTAATAATTCACAGCAGGGCCCATTCCTGCACCCACCAAGAGTAAGTCTGAGGGCTTACAGTGTTGTGGCAACGCCACCACCACCACCACCACGAAAGGCCCAATTTTTCAGCCACTGTTCAAAAGGGGCATGTAATTACAATTCTTGATCTAATAATTCACAGCAGGGCCCATTCCTGCACCCACCAAGAGTAACTGTCAGGGCTTACAGTGTTGTGGCAACACCACCACCACCACCACCACCACGAAAAGCCCAATTTTTCAGCCCCTGTTCAACAGGGGCATGCAATTACAATTCTTGATCTAATAATTCACAGCAGGGCCCATTGCTGCACCCACCAAGAGTAACTGTCAGGGCTTACAGTGTTGTGGCACCAGCACCACCATCAAAGCCCCAATTTTTACTACCACTGTTCAACAATTATATGTAATTAAAATTCCTGATATAATAGTTGACAGCAGGGCGTTCCAGCACCAACCAAGAGTAACTGTGAGTGCTTACAGTGTTGTGCCAACACCAACACCTAAGGGGCCTATTTCTGCAGAGTATATACGGCAGGTCCCTACTTTCAAACATCCAACTTACAAACGACTCCTACTTGCAAACGAAAGAAGACAACAGGAAGTGAGAGGAAATCTACCACTAGGAAGGAAAATTCTCTCCTGTAAGAATAAATATGGGAGAAAGGTGTCTCCTCTGTACTGATGCTTTATCACCAATCCTTGTTTCAAGAAAAACACCACATTTCAAAAACAGTTGTCATTGGGACGGAAAGTGAGGTGAAATGTTCTGAACAGGGGCACAGACAGCAAAACAAATGTTACAGGGGTGATAACCCTTACCTATGTTTCCCAAAAAGTTTAAAAATAGATTTTTGGGCTGGAGCTACAGTTCAACAATGTACCTGTTCAAAATTACAAACACATTCTACATAAGAACAAACCTACAGTCCCTGTCTTGTATGCACCGCCTGTATACGGCTGTTCAGAGTATATAGGGCCTTTTTTATTTTATGTGCGGGGTTCCCCTTAATATCCATACAAGACCCAAAGGGGCTGGTAATGGGCTGGGGCAGGGTGGGGGGGGGGGGTCATGGGGTAGCTATGCCATTTTTCTTAAAGATTTTCATCCATATTACCGGGACCAGACATTACATTAAAGCCGCAAGCAGTTTTAAATGGCTTTTTTTTCCTTTAGAAGTGTCATTTTGTGCAGGGACAGTTCTAAACACGGGAAACACGTGGCACTTCACAGGCATACTTTAGACACCCCCCAGGTACGATATTTAAAGGAATATTTGACTTTTTTTTTTTCACTTTATGCATCATTAAAATGACTGCTCCCGAAAAACGACCGTTTTTAAAACTTCTTTTTGCATTGATACATGTCCCCTGGTGCAGAACCCGGGTTCCCAAACCCTTTTTAGGACAATAACATGCATAATAGTTGTTATAATTAGCACTTTAGAATTCGAACGTTCGCATCCATTGTATTTAATAGGGTTCTAATGTTCGTACGAACTTTCGGTCCGTTCGCGGGTTCTGGTGCGAACCGAACCCGGGGGTGTTCGGCTCATCACTACCTAGGACACACTATTGTCAGGAGCCAATGCATCCTGGCAACTGCAAACATTGAATGGAAAAGAGCAGTAGTGTGAACTGAGCCTTACGGTCCCGCAGTGGGACCCTTTAATATTTTCTGCAGTGGACCCCCTTTCCTGCCGTCTTGGTAGCCCCCCCCCCCCCCCGTAGAGTGGCAGAAAACCAGGGCCCAGTTGCAAGTGTGACCTTTTTTATCACATCTGGACAGTTCATTTTTAGAACTACGTAGGGTTGGAGAACCTTTTCTGAACTGGTCCAGTAGATGGATAACCAATGCATCCTGGCAACTGCAAACATTGAATGGCAAGAGCCACCTGCACCTAGCAAACAATGACACTGGGCAGCAGGAGTCACCTTCATCCTTGCAACCCAGAACGCTGGGTAGCAGGGGCCACCTGCATCCTAGCAACCAAGAATGCTGGGCAGCAGGAGCCACCTGCATCCTAGCAATCAAGAATGCTGGGCAGCAGGAGCCAACTGCATCCTAGCAATCAAGAACACTGGGCAGCAGGAGCCACCTGCATCCTAGCAATCAAGAAGGCTGGGCAGCAGGAGCCACCTACATCCTAGAAATCGTGGACATGGGGCAGCAGAGGTCGCCTGCATCCTAGCAATCGAGGAAATGGGGCAGCAGGAGCCACCTGCATCCTACCAATCGTGGACATGGGGCAGAAGGGGCCACCTGCATCCTAGCAACCAAGAACGCTGGGCAGCAGGGGCTAGCAATCAAGAACGCTGGGCAGCAGGAGCCACCTGTATCCTAGCAATCATGGACATGGGGCAGCAGAGGCCGCCTGCATCCTAGCAATCGAAGACACAGGGCATCAGGAGCCACCTGCATCCTAGAAACCAAGAACTCTGGGCAGCAGGGGCCACCTGCATCCTAGCAACCAAGAACGCTGGGTAGCAGGGGCCACCTGCATCCTAGCAACCAAGAACGCTGGGCAGCAGGAGCCACCTGCATCCTAACAATCGAAGACATGGGGCAGCAGGAGCCACCTGCATCCTAGCAACCAAGAATGCTGGGCAGCACCTGCATCCTAACAATCGAAGACATGGGGCAGCAGGAGCCACCTGCATCCTAGCAACCAAGAATGCTGAGCAGCAGGTGCCAACTCCATCCACAGCTGTGTTGCTCTCTATCTGCATGTAAACGTAAGCCCAAATGCTACATGGGTACCGTGTACAGAAAAGATTTTACATAGGATCTTGCTGTAAAATGCTATGGCCATATGCATGAGCCCGAAGAAAAGGTTACCTTCTGTGGAGCACCACATGATAAAATAATCGATAGGCAATTCAATTATTTATTATACAAAAAACAAAACCTCCAATGTGACCCGACCACCAGACATGATCATAATACAATTCCATAGAATACTCTACCTCCAACACAACCTGACCACAGTCCGTAATTATAATCTCATAATGTAACAATAATATAACGTAACAATAATACAATGTAACAATAATATAATGTAACAATAAAATAATGTAAAAATAAAATAATGTAACAATAATATAATGTAAAAATAAAATAATGTAACAATAATATAATGTAACAATAATTGTAACTTTATAATATTAATACATTGCACAGACATAGAACAACGTAGAAAAGAGATCCCCCGACTACAAGGCCAGATGAAAGTCCCGCTCCGTCATTCTTCACACATTTCATTTCCATTTCCTTTGTAGTTGTAGCTGCCGCTTGTCTTTTGTATCTGGTAATTGGGTTTCTTCATCTAAGAAGATGAGGTGTAAGTGGAATAAAATCTTTCAGAGATCACAACCTTTATCTAGAACATTTTTTCTTTTTTTGTGGTTAGCTATTAAATATTGCCATATGTATTTGTGAATACTGTATATCAATGAAATATATACAAATTTATATATATATATTGTGAGGGGGTTAGCTCGGCAGCGGGTGTGTGTGACCCCCGGGATGGGCTCCCCACACAAAACAGGCCCAGCAAACGGAGGTTGTGGTTTTCAAAATCAAAAAGGTGCAGTTTATTTTCTATTTACAGTGACAAAACACAGCAAAGCAAAAGAAACATAACCAAAATAAATCCTGGTCAAGTTGACCTCTGACTAAACATACAGGTTTCCTAACTAACAACTGGGATCAGCCTAGTGCTGTCCTAGTCCCTAAGTCCCTGGTTTTAAATGTCCAAGCAAATAGCCACACAGGCTTTGTCTCACCGCACAGGGGTTCACTCTCCCTAGACAGTCCACACAGGTCTGGTTCCAGGCATGAGCTAACATCTAATGAAGCTGGGAGTTCTTATAGAGGCCTAAATGAGCTGACAAGCTTCAGCTGGCCTCATCAACTCCCTGTCTGTACGACGCCCCACACTCTCCCTAGAGGTATGAGTCATCCATGAGCCCACTAGCCTTATACAACTCTCCACCTAGTTGTATAAGTCGGCGTAAAGCCTGAATCTGGGCGAAATATATCTACCCCCCTGGATGCAACCAGGTGACTTTACCTTCCTGCTGTCACATACCCCCCCCCTCTTGTTTTAACCTCGGGGTTGGAACACCAGCAATCAGGCATTCATGTACTCGAGACAAAGCATCCACATTCCCCATTTGAACGCCAGGGCGATGCTTTACTGTGAAGTTGAATTCCTGGAGGGCCAGGAACCACCTATTCACTCTTCTATTTGTTTCCTTGTTTTGAGCCATCCACTTTAACGGAGCGTGATCCGTAACCATGTCAAAGTGCCTACCTAGCAGGTAGTACCGAAGGGAATCTAGAGCCCACTTCACCGCTAAACACTCCTTTTCAACGGTGGCGTAATTTACCTCATGGGACTTCAACTTCCTGCTGAGGTAAATGACTGGGTGCTCTTCCCCGTTCCAGACCTGGGACAATACTGCTCCTAACCCCACATCTGACGCATCACTTTGTACGACAAAGTCTTTAGAGAAGTCGGGTGAGTACAACACTGGCTGGCTACATAAGGCTTGTTTCAAGAATTGGAATGCTGCCTCAGCCTCGGGGGTCCATTTAATCATGACCGACCCTTTCCCCTTCGTCAGGTTGGTTAGGGGCACAGCCTTAGAAGCAAAGTGGGGAATGAATCGCCGATAATACCCAGCGATTCCCAGAAAGGCTCGTACCTGCTTCTTGCTGTTGGGACGTGGCCAACTCTGGATGGCCTCGACTTTGTTGAGTTGGGGTTTTATTACTCCCCTCCCAATGGTGTACCCAAGATATTTGGCCTCCTCCTGCCCAATGGTACACTTCTTGGGGTTAGCCGTAAACCCCGCTTCCCGAACAGAGTCCAGGACTGCTTGCACTTTTGGCAGATGTGAGGCCCAATCTGTGCTATGGACAATTACGTCATCCAGGTAAGCCGCAGCATACTTCCGATGGGGCCTCAGCATCTGGTCCATTTTCCGCTGGAATGTGGCCGGCGCATTCTGTAACCCGAACGGCATTCTTTTATATTGGAACGCCCCGTCTGGGGTTACAAATGCGGTTTTCTCTTTGGCCGACTTGGCCAGGGGGATTTGCCAATACCCTTTTGTGAGGTCAAGAGTCGTCATGTATCGGGCTGTTCCCAGCCGGTCGATCAACTCATCTATACGTGGCATGGGGTAGGTGTCAAATTTTGTAACTTTGTTCAACTGACGAAAATCGTTACAAAATCGCCAGCTCCCATCCGGTTTAGACACCAACACGATGGGACTAGACCAATCACTTTGGGACTCCTCTATCACCCCTAAGTTCAGCATTTTCTGTACTTCCTCCCGTATTGCCTCCCGTCGAGCCTCTGGGATCCGATAGGGTTTTAACTTCACCCTTTCACCGGGCGGGGTAATGATGTCATGCTCTACCCCAGATGTTTGTCCCGGCAGCTCAGAGAATACCTCCTTGTTGCGAAGCACAAACTCCTTAACCTCCTGTTGTTGGGGTTGTGACAAGGTGGCTGCTATTCCAACCTCAGGAATCACGCAACCAGTTTGAGCTGGTGACCAAGTGTCTGCGACTAGGGACTCTCTATCCCTCCAGGCTTTCAACAGATTAACGTGATAGATCTGTTCGGGCTTTCGCCTTCCTGGTTGTCTGACCTTGTAATTCACTTCGCTCACTTTTTCCATTATCTCGTAGGGGCCTTGCCATTTGGCAAGGAATTTACTTTCAACCGTAGGGACAAGTACCAATATCCTATCCCCCGGGGAAAAGGTACGGGTCTTGGCTCCACGGTTGTACACTCTCTGCTGTGCCAACTGCGCTTGGGCCAAATGTTCCTTCACGATGGGCATTACCTGTGCAATTCGATCTTGCATCAGGGCGACATGCTCAATCACACTCCTGTGGGGAGAACTCTCACTTTCCCAAGTTTCCTTGGCAATATCCAACAGCCCTCTTGGGTGTCTCCCATACAGTAACTCAAAGGGGGAGAATCCCGTAGAGGATTGGGGCACCTCCCTAATAGCAAACATCAAATAAGGAAGTAAACAGTCCCAATCCTTTCCATCTCTATCCACCACTTTCTTCAACATTTGTTTTAGGGTTTTGTTGAATCTTTCAACCAGCCCATCGGTTTGGGGGTGATACACAGACGTACGCAATTGCGTCACTTTGAACAATTTACACAGCTCTTTCATAACCCGGGACATAAAGGGTGTACCTTGGTCCGTAAGCAGTTCTTTACAAATACCCACCCGGCTAAAAACAAGAGATAGCTCTTTGGCTATGGTTTTGGCCGAGGTATTTCGGAGAGGGATCGCTTCTGGATAACGGGTGGCATAGTCCATTATAACTAATATGTACTGGTGCCCCCTAGCGGACTTGATTATAGGACCTACCAAATCCATGGCGATCCTCTCAAACGGGACCTCAATGATGGGTAGAGGGACCAGCGGGCTACGGAAATGTGGCATCGGGGCCAACCTCTGACACACAGGGCAGGAGGAACAATAATTTTCTACGTCCTTCATCACCCCCGGCCAATACTGATAAGGGAAATTCCGGAGAGTCCTCACCACTCTCAGGGGAGTTCTGGCTATCACATTCCTGGTACATAGGGGCACCAGTGAGGGGCTCAGGATCATCCCACAGTTCCCAGAACTTCGGAAAATCCCTTCCCACAATGGCGTCATGCGGTAACTGAGATACTAAGCCCACTGGATGAGAGAGGGTACCTTTGGGGGTCTCGAAACACACTGTAGTCACTGGATACTCTCGGGTGTCCCCATGCACACAAATAACAGCTACCTTGCTATTCCCAGAGACCTCTGTTTTAACTAACTCCGCCTTTATCAGGGTCACAAGGCTACCTGAATCCAGCAATACCACAACATTTCTACCATTAACACACATTTTGCATAAATGTTTCTCAGTTCCTCGAATGGCAGTGCATGCGACTGTCGCACACAGCGACTGACGTCTGCCCGTCAGAAAGTCACACTGCATGGGTTCCTCCACAACCGGGCAATTGGCTGCAATATGTCCCGCTTGCCGGCAGCGGTAGCAAACGATCCTTCTTGCCGCCTCTTGAGCCGCTGATTTCCCAGGCTGTTCTCGCCAAACTTGGGGTAGAGCTCCCACCCTCTCACTCTCTCCACCCTCACCCCTTGGAATCCTCTTATCCGCCCCTGGGGATGGTCTGGTCTTAGGGTGGAAAGTCCGAGTGTCTCTGGAAGAGGCCGTCAGGTTCTCTGTAGCCAAGTATTTCTCCACACGATCCACAAGACCATCGGCCGTCTCTGGGTCTCCATGGCTTACCCACTTTTGGATGGCAGTAGGAAGGGCTCTCAAAAACCGATCCATTACAACACGTTCCACAATCTTTGGTGCGGACAAAGTCTCTGGCTGTAGCCACTTTCTGCTCAGGTGAATGAGATCATACATTTGAGACCTGGGGGGTTTTCCAAGCTGGAAAGTCCAGTTATGCACACGCTGAGCCCGGACAGCCTGGGTGACATCCAGCCTTGCCAAAATTTCAGCTTTTAGCATCACATAGTCTTTTGCTTGGTTAGGCTCTAGGTCATAGTAAGCTTTCTGCGATTCACCAGTTAACAGAGGAGCCACCAGTCCAGCCCACTGCTCCTCAGGCCACTTTTCTCTTTCAGCGGTCCTTTCAAATGTGGTCAAAAATACCTCTGGATCATCCTCTCCAGTCATTTTTGTCAATAAACGACTCACCCCAAAGGACGCGGTATTAGTGGGACGGCTTTCCTCACTGGTCTGCGGACGTTGCTGCATTACTGCTTCCATCTGTTGTTGTAGTCTCTGCTCTTGCTTCTGCAACAGGTCTATGAAGCGGGCCTCAGATTGCTGCTGGGCTTGTTGCTGAGCTTCCAGACTCTGTTGGTGAGCTTGCTGCTGGGCTGCAAGGCTCTGTTGATGAGCTTGCTGCTGGGCTGCAAGGCTCCTTTGCAAACCTGCATTTGTCTGCTGTTGATTGGCATTTGCTAGAGCCAGCTGTTTCAGTATCTCCTCCATGCTGGCTTAAAAAAAAACTGCCACTGGTTCTCCACCAACTGTGAGGGGGTTAGCTCGGCAGCGGGTGTGTGTGACCCCCGGGATGGGCTCCCCACACAAAACAGGCCCAGCAAACGGAGGTTGTGGTTTTCAAAATCAAAAAGGTGCGGTTTATTTTCTATTTACAGTGACAAAACACAGCAAAGCAAAAGAAACATAACCAAAATAAATCCTGGTCAAGTTGACCTCTGACTAAACATACAGGTTTCCTAACTAACAACTGGGATCAGCCTAGTGCTGTCCTAGTCCCTAAGTCCCTGGTTTTAAATGTCCAAGCAAATAGCCACACAGGCTTTGTCTCACCGCACAGGGGTTCACTCTCCCTAGACAGTCCACACAGGTCTGGTTCCAGGCATGAGCTAACACCTAATGAATCTGGGAGTTCTTATAGAGGCCTAAATGAGCTGACAAGCTTCAGCTGGTCTCATCAACTCCCTGTCTGCACGACGCCCCACACTCTCCCTAGAGGTATGAGTCATCCATGAGCCCACTAGCCTTATACAACTCTCCACCTAGTTGTATAAGTCGGCGTAAAGCCTGAATCTGGGCGAAATATATCTACCCCCCTGGATGCAACCAGGTGACTTTACCTTCCTGCTGTCACAATATATATATATATATATATATATAAAACAAGGGCTAATATTGAATCTTCTGAGCATTTTTTTTTTTTGGGGGGGGGGGGGGGGGGTAGAGTTGCTATTCATCCTCTTTAAAGGGGTTGTAAAGGTTTGTTTTTTTATTTTCTAAATAGTTTCCTTTAAGCTAGTGCATTGTTGGTTCACTTACCTTTTCCTTCCATTTCCCTTCTAAATGTTTTTTTTCTCTGAACCAACAATGCACAAGCTTAAAGGAAACTTTTTAGAAATTAAAAAACGAACCTTTACAACCCCTTTAAGTACTGCAGGTATTTCCCCTAATCAAACTCACAAGTTGAGATACCCATGCCACCCATGCCAGGAGGCTCGAGGGGAACGTCCACCACACAATGCTTGCCCCATACAATCTCTACACGTCATCAGGGGACCGAATGCAAGAACCCAGAAAAAACAGCTTCTCCTGATGTCAGATATTTAGAACTGTGGTCTCCAAACTGCGGCACTTTGTTGGCCTTTATTAGGCCCTTGGTGCACTATCCCCTCCCCCCCCCCCCCCACTGATATGAGACACTATTCTGACAACTGACATCAACTATGGGGCAGTATTCCTCCCACTGATACCAATGATGGGGCACTATTCCTCCCACTGAAACCAATGATGGGGCACTATTCCTCCCACTGAAACCAATGATGGGGCACTATTTCTATCAATGACACCAATGATGGGGCACTATTCCTCCCAATGATACCAATGATGGGGAACTATTCCTCCCACTGAAACCAATGATGGAGCACTATTTCTCCCAATGATACCAATGATGGGGCACTATTCCTCCCACTGATACCAATGATGGGGCACTATTCCTTCCCATTAAACCAATGATGGGGGCGCTCTTCCTCCCACTGATACCAATGATGGAGCACTATTCCTCCTAATGATACCAATGATGGGGCACTATTCCTCCCACTGATACCAATGATGGGGCACTATTCCTTCCCATTAAACCAATGATGGGACACTATTCCTCCCACTGATACCAATGATGGGGCACTATTTCTCCTAATGATACCAATGATGGGACACTATTCCTCCTAATGATACCAATGATGGGACACTATTCCTCCTAATGATACCAATGATGGGACACTATTCCTCCCACTGATACCATTGATGGGGCAATATTTCTATCAATGACACCACTGATGGGGCACTATTCCTCCCAATGATACCAATGATGGGGAACTATTCCTCTCACTGAAACCAATGATGGGACACTATTCCTCCCAATGATACCAATGATGGGGCACTATTCTTCCCACTGAAATTGATGATGGGGCACTATTCCTCCCCATTAAACCAATGATGGGGCACTATTCCTTCAAATGATACCAATGATGGAGCACTATTCCTCCTATTGAAAAAATGATGGGGCACTATTCCTCCCATTGGCACCAATGATGGGAAACTTTTCTTCCCTCCAATACCAAAATGTAGGGATGTTTAGACCCAATGATGTCAGGAAAATTTCCACTCCCTGAAGTCTGTAGGACAATAAACTGGCCCTTTGTTTAGAAAGTTTGGAGACCCCTAGTTTAGAATATTGAAGCACCGGCCCCCGGCACATGGCCATGGAGTAGCAAGTTCCATCAGACAATGTTGGATCCGCTGAATGTTCTTTTGAAGACCACTGATGGACAAGGGAAGAAAAAGAAACATAAAGAGGAAGTGAAGCGTTTCTTTCTACATTAAGATTTCATTAAAGCTCTTTTAGGGTTCCTTTACACGAGCCGTACTCTCTACTGCCTTTCTAAAAAGTGATCGGTAGTGGAGCAGCGGCAGCCGCACATTCAGGGGACCTTCCACCTCCCTAATGCCCATTTTATTTATTTATTTTAAGCTGAAGAATTTTCTATTAACCACTTGGCGCCCAGAGGATGTCATATGGCGTCCTGGGCTTTGTGGTGGTATATCTGAATGATGGGTGCAGCTACAGGCATCATTTTTTAGAGCCGGCAATTCTGTGCATCATAAGAACGATCAAAGCGGCTGTTCCGCCGCTTGATCGTTCATACAGGTGGCGAGAGTGGACGCCCCCTCCCGCCATCCCTCCGGTGCTTCTACCGACTCACCGGAGAACAGATCCGCCGGCCCCGGGTTTCTACCATAGAGATTTCCAGCGGAGTCTCCATAAAGATGGTCGCTGGAGTCTCTATGATCGTTCGGAGGCCTGGCGCGACGTTATGACGTCACGCCCGGCCTCTGCATTCAAAAATGGTGCCGCTTCGGCTGGAAAGTGGTGATTATTATTTATTTATTTTTTAGGCTTCCCAGCCTAGAGGTGAGATGTGAGGTCTTATTGACCCCCCCCCCCATATCTCACTGTAAAGAGGTCCTGTCATGTCATATTCCTATTATAAGGGATGTTTACATTCCTTGTAATAGGAATAAAAGTGATCAAGATTGTATTTTTTTTTTTTAAAGTGTCAAAATAAAAAAATGTAAGTAAAATTAACAATAAAAAAAAAGAAAAAAATATTAAAGTGCCCCTGTCCCCGTGTGCTCGCACGCAGAAGCGAACGCATACGTAAGTCCCGCCCACATATGAAAACGGCATTCAAACCACACATGGGAGGTGTCACCGCGAATGTTAGAGCGAGAGCAATAATTCTAGCCCTAGACCTCCTCTGTAACTCAAAACGTGTAACCAGTAAAAAAAATTAAAGCGTCGCCTATGGGAATTTTTAAGTACCGAAGTATGGCGCCATTCCACGAGCTTGTGCAATTTTAAAGCATGACATGTTCGGTATCTATTTACTCGGCGTAATTTCATCTTTCACATTATGCAAAAAAATTGGGCTAACTTTACTGTTTTTTTTTTTTTTTTTTAAAGCATGAAGCTGGGTTTTTTTTTCCCCAATAAAAAAACGCGTTTGAAGAATTGCTGCGCAAATACCGTGCAAGATAAAAAGTTGCAATGACCGCCATTGTATTCTCTAGGGTCTCTGCTAAAAAACACACACATATATATATATATATATATATAATATATATATATATATATATATATATATATATATAGTGTTTTGGGGTTCTATTTAATTTTCTAGCAAAAAAAATGATGATTTTTACATGTAGACGCGAAGTGTCATGCCGCGTACACACGATCGTGATCCACGGCGGTGAAAACACCGCCGTGAATCACGGCATGAAAAAAAAATGAGAAACGAGGGAACGGCATGTTCCCCCACACACGACCGTTTTTCCCGTCATTTTTTTCTTTGACGAGAAAAACGACCGTCTGTGGGCTCCGCGGCAGTGTCTCCCTATGGGAAAACTGCCGCGGAAAAAAATGATGGAAAAAACGATGAGAAAATTTAGAACATGTTCTAATTTTTCTCGTCGTTTTTCCTGCCGTTTTTCTCAATGAGAAAAACGGCATAAAGCCCACAGACGATCGTTTTTCTCGGCGAAAAAAAAAATGTAATTTTTCCAGACGGGAAAAACGATTGTGTGTACGCGGCATAAGAATTGGCCTGGGCCTGAAGTGGTTAAAATACCACACCGCAACGGTGAGCCAAGTGGTGGGGTCACAGTTGTTGTGCGACACCCATTCACCTTCATGGATTGTACTGCCTGCCAAATGCCCTACCCCTCCTGATACCATTACATTACAGTATTTTACCACTCCGTGTGAGCGAGGCCTTAAAGAAATAATGTGGCTTGGTGCCAGAAGCATAACTAGAACCTTCAGGGCCCCGGTACAAGAAAACATGAAGGGCCCCCCTGACTGCAAGGGGCCCTTTCTATCGGCCCTGGGGGCCCTTCCCTCTGAGCCTCAGGCCCTTCCCACTGATTCCTAGACCCTTCACCCCCATCAAGGGGCCCTTTTATAAACCCCCGGTTCACACTGCTGTGACTTATCATGTGACTTGCGACAAGTCAAAACACCTTCATTTCAATGGGTGCCATCAATGCAACTCAAGTCGCAGTGACCAAAAAAAGGTTCTTGTGCAACTTTTCTGCAACTTTGGTGCAATTTGAGTGCCATGGACTGCAAGTCACAAGGAAGTTACAAGGAAATCGCAAGCAAGTTACCCAACTTTGGGGTTGCAGTGGTGTGAACAGAGCCGTGCCGTCCCGCAGTAGGACCCTTTCATATTTTCTGCAGTGGTCCCCCTTTCCTGCCATCTTGGGGGCCCCCCTCCCACAGTGACAGAAAACCAGGGCCCAGTTGCAAGTGTGGCCTTTTTTATCACATCTTCGTGGACAGTTCATTTTTAGATCTACGTAAGGTTGGAGAACCTTTTCTGAACTGGTCCAGTAGATGGACAACCTAGGACACACTGTTGTCAGGAGCCAATGCATCCTGGCAACTGCAAACATTGAAAGGCAAGAGCCACCTGCACCTAGCAACCAAGAACGCTGGGTAGCAGGAGCCACCTGCATCCTAGCAACCAAGAATGTTGGGTAGCAGGAGACACCTGCATCCTAGCAACCAAGAACGCTGGGCAGCAGGAGCCACCTGCATCCTAGCAACCAAGAACGCTGGGCAGCAGGAGCCACCTGCATCCTAGCAATCGTGGACATGGGGCAGAGGGGGCCGCCTGCATCCTAGCATTCGAGGACATGGGGCAGCAGGAGCCACCTGCATCCTAGCAATTGAGTACAATGGGCAGCAGGGACCACCTGCATCCATGCATTTGTGGACATGGGGCAGCAGGAGCCACCTGCATCCTAGCAATTGTGGACATGGGGCAGCAGGGGCCGCCTGCATCCTAGCAATTGAGTACAATGGGCAGCAGGGACCACCTGCATCCAAGCAATAGTGGACATGGGGCAGCAGGAGCCACCTGCATCCAAGCAATCATGGACATGGGGCAGCAGGAGCCACCTGCATCCATGCAATCTTGGACATGGGGCAGCAGGAGCCACCTGCATCCTAGCAATCGTGGACATGGGGCAGCAAGGGCCACCTGCATCCTAGCAATTGAGTACAATGGGCAGCAGGGGCCACCTGCATCCAAGCAATCGTGGACATGGGGCAGCAGGAGCCACCTGCATCCAAGCAATCATGGACATGGGGCAGCAGGGGCCGCCTGCATCCTAGCAATTGAGTACAATGGGCAGCAGGGGCCACCTGCATCCAAGCAATCGTGGACATGGGGCAGCAGGAGCCACCTGCATCCAAGCAATCGTGGACATGGGGCAGCAGGAGCCACCTGCATCTATGCAATAGTGGACATGGGGCAGCAGGACCCACCTGCATCCTAGCAATTGAGTAAAATGGGCAGCAGGGACCACCTGCATCCAAGCAATCGTGGACATGGGGCAGCAGGAGCCACCTGCATCCTAGCAGTTGCAAGTGTGACCTTTGCAACCCTGGCAGTTCCACAACTGCCAGGTACACACAGCCTTTTTATCACATCTTCGTGGACAGTTCATTTTTATATCTACGTAGGGTTGGAGAACCTTTCCTGAACTGGTCCAGTAGATGGGGACATCCAATAAATCCATGCGATGCTGTATGTGTTTCCCATTACGACACGCTCATGTTGTGCCTGTGATCCTGAAAGAAATCAGGAAACGTCTCCCGTGCAATAGTACTATTCTTCCCCTCTTCAATAAAAGTGGAATTTGCAGTTGGATTGGGATCCCTGTAGCGTTTGAAAGTGGCCATGGAGAGGGTTGGGGGAGGCAGAAAAAGTTGTGAAAGGAGCTTTTGTCTCTTTAAAAGCCAGCTAATAACTCCACAGGTGGGGGAGCCGCGTCCTCGCCTCCTGGGACCATACGGCCGCTATCTCTAGCAAACTTTCCTTTTTCCTGGAGGCACAAGAAATCAGTGAATGAGTTTTACAGCCTCGGGAGTCCTGCCTCGTGGTTTGCCAGCGGGAGCCCCGACAAAATCCCCTCCTCTCCCTCCCCAACATCACCCAGAAAAGAAAACAGGGAGCTTCTGAGAGAAAGCACTGCCCTTTACCAAATTGCATGGGCTTTTCCCAGGCGCCATTGTTGGCTGTTGCTAGGAGACAAGAGGTCTTCAGGTGTCACCAGGGAGACAAGGGCCTGGGTATTTGGTTTTAGGTCAGCCACAATAAAGACGGCAGAATGGAACGGGCATCCTCAGGACCTCCTCAGTCATTTGTCAGGCTATTTTAGCCCCCAGCGTCTATTCAGTAGCACTGAGAAGAGGGTATGTCACTGGAGGGGAGAGTAGGGAAACATAGCTAGACTATATGGCTATTGAAAGGGTTGAATTGGGAGAACATAAACATGTTAAGTAATTAAACGGAACAAGATGGATTCCTGGGAGTTAACTATCCCAGTCAAAACAGGTCAATCTATTCGTGCCACATGTATATGATGTTAGGCGCTGCCTTCTGCATGGGGAGAAAGAAGGAACCTCTTCGCCTTACCTAGATTGTACATTACTGGCAAACTCCAATGTAGGAGTTGCATCGCATTGGGGCAGGACAGTGGCTTAGTGGTTCTTTCTTTCTCCCCATGCAGAAGGCAGCACCTAACATCATATACACGTGGCACAGAATAGATTGACTAGATTAGTGGTCAGTGGGAATAATACCCCTTACACTGGAGGTCACTGGTAAAGAACCTTCTGGGATTGATGGTCAGTGGGAAGAATGCTCCTTACATTGGTGGTCAGTGGGAAGAATGTTCCTTACATTGGTCATCAGTGAGAAGAATGTTCCTTACATTGGTGATCAGTGAGAAGAATGTCCCTTACATTGGTGATCAGTGAGAAGAATGTTCCTTACATTGGTGATCAGTGGGAAGAATGTTCCTTACATTGGTGATCAGTGAGAAGAATGTCCCTTACATTGGTGATCAGTGGGAAGAATGTTCCTTACATTGGTGATCAGTGAGAAGAATGTCCCTTACATTGGTGATCAGTGGGAAGAATGCTCCTTACATTGGTGATCAGTGGGAAGAATGTCCCTTACATTGGTGATCAGTGAGAAGAATGTTCCTTACATTGGTGATCAGTGGGAAGAATGTTCCTTACATTGGTGATCAGTGGGAAGAATGTTCCTTACATTGGTGATCAGTGAGAAGAATGTTCCTTACATTGGTGATCAGTGAGAAGAATGTTCCTTACATTGGTGATCAGTGAGAAGAATGTTCCTTACATTGCTGATCAGTGAGAAGAATGCTCCTTACATTGGTGATCAGTGGGAAGAATGTTCCTTACATTGGTGATCAGTGGGGAAGAATGTTCCTTACATTGGTGATCAGTGAGAAGAATGTTCCTTACATTGGTGATCAGTGGGAAGAATGTTCCTTACATTGGTGATCAGTGAGAAGAATGTCCCTTACATTGGTGATCAGTGGGAAGAATGTTCCTTACATTGGTGATCAGTGAGAAGAATGTCCCTTACATTGGTGATCAGTGGGAAGAATGCTCCTTACATTGGTGATCAGTGGGTAGAATGTTCCTTACATTGGTGATCAGTGGGAAGAATGTTCCTTACATTGGTGATCAGTGAGAAGAATGTTCCTTACATTGGTGATCAGTGGGAAGAATGTTCCTTACATTGGTGATCAGCGGGGAAGAATGTTCCTTACATTGGTGATCAGTGGGAAGAATGTTCCTTACATTGGTGATCAGTGGGGAAGAATGTTCCTTACATTGGTGATCAGTGGGGAAGAATGTTCTTTACATTGGTGATCAGTGAGAAGAATGTTCCTTACATTGGTGATCAGTGAGAAGAATGTTCCTTACATTGGTGATCAGTGGGAAGAATGTTCCTTACATTGGTGATCAGTGGGGAAGAATGTTCCTTACATTGGTGATCAGTGGGAAGAATGTTCCTTACATTGGTGATCAGTGGGAAGAATGTCCCTTACATTAGTGATCAGTGGGAAGAATGTCCCTTACATTGGTGATCAGTGGGAAGAATGTTCCTTACATTGGTGATCAGTGGGGAAGAATGTTCCTTACATTGGTGATCAGTGGGGAAGAATGTTCCTTACATTGGTGATCAGTGAGAAGAATGTTCCTTACATTGGTGATCAGTGAGAAGAATGTTCCTTACATTGGTGATCAGTGAGAAGAATGTCCCTTACATTGGTGATCAGTGAGAAGAATGTTCCTTACATTGGTGATCAGTGGGAAGAATGTCCCTTACATTGGTGATCAGTGAGAAGAATGTCCCTTACATTGGTGATCAGTGGGAAGAATGTACCTTACATTGGTGATCAGTGAGAAGAATGTCCCTTACATTGGTGATCAGTGAGAAGAATGTTCCTTACATTGGTGATCAGTGGGAAGAATGTTCCTTACATTGGTGATCAGTGAGAAGAATGTCCCTTACATTGGTGATCAGTGGGAAGAATGTACCTTACATTGGTGATCAGTGAGAAGAATGTCCCTTACATTGGTGATCAGTGGGAAGAATGTTCCTTACATTGGTGATCAGTGGGGAAGAATGTTCCTTACATTGGTGATCAGTGAGAAGAATGTCCCTTACATTGGTGATCAGTGAGAAGAATGTCCCTTACATTGGTGATCAGTGGGAAGAATGTACCTTACATTGGTGATCAGTGAGAAGAATGTCCCTTACATTGGTGATCAGTGAGAAGAATGTTCCTTACATTGGTGATCAGTGGGAAGAATGTTCCTTACATTGGTGATCAGTGGGAAGAATGTTCCTTACATTGGTGATCAGTGAGAAGAATGTCCCTTACATTGGTGATCAGTGGGAAGAATGTCCCTTACATTGGTGATCAGTGAGAAGAATGTCCCTTACATTGGTGATCAGTGAGAAGAATGTTCCTTACATTGGTGATCAGTGGGAAGAATGTTCCTTACATTGGTGATCAGTGGGAAGAATGTTCCTTACATTGGTGATCAGTGAGAAGAATGTCCCTTACATTGGTGATCAGTGGGAAGAATGTCCCTTACATTGGTGATCAGTGAGAAGAATGTCCCTTACATTGGTGATCAGTGAGAAGAATGTTCCTTACATTGGTGATCAGTGAGAAGAATGTTCCTTACATTGGTGATCAGTGGGAAGAATGTCCCTTACATTGGTGATCAGTGGGAAGAATGTTCCTTACATTGGTGATCAGTGAGAAGAATGTTCCTTACATTGGTGATCAGTGGGAAGAATGTTCCTTACATTGGTGATCAGTGGGAAGAATGTCCCTTACATTGGTGGTCAGTGAGAAGAATGTCCCTTACATTGGTGATCAGTGGGAAGAATGTTCCTTACATTGGTGATCAGTGGGAAGAATGTCCCTTACATTGGTGATCAGTGGGAAGAATGTCCCTTACATTGGTGGTAAGTGGGAAGAATGTTCCTTACATTGGTGGTAAGTGGAGAAAATAGAAAAGAGATCCTCGGAGTTATTGGTAACTTATCTGAGAGGCAGAAATTGCTCAAGCTGCCACAATCAACCTCTGAAGGGATCCTAGAAATTCATGAAATCCTTGTTAAGAAAGGCCAATGCGGGGAAAGGGATGCCCAGTACCTAGACATGTATTCTTGGCCATTACAATCTATTTTATTCACTGACACTGAAATTACGAGCCAACCAGTGTCAAGTCAAAGCTCCTAATCTGAATACATGTAATTTCCTTCATGACAGGTTTCCTTTAATATCTTTATGGCAGTCATGTTTATGGTTTTCCCACCCCCCTCTGACATCTATGGTCAGGAGAAGAGGACATATACAATTCTTGTATTTTTTTCTCTGGTATATGGCATAAATTATGGTTTATTGAAATGACATTTGGGTTGTACCGGCAGTTTGGATAAAAATAGTGATAGCTGATTTCCTTTCCTCTTCTTTATTATTACAATTATGATGATCACTGCGACAGAAATCTGAGAGGTTGACACTTTGTAATACATTTTTCTGCTTGTCACTTCAGTAACGCAACGTATTGCATAATAGATTGATCCTCCAGAAAACGATCACATCTGGCTTCCTCGGCTTTAATTTCACATGTAAAATGATTAGCATAATGCCTATAAATTCAAAACCTGTTTTTCAAAGTTTGTCTCTTGTTAAGTTTACCGTACACGATTTGTGGGGGTGGACAGCCTTTCTCGGGAGGCTATAAAAATGTTGGGCCTACACTTCAGTAACTAATATCCTATGGGGACCCGGCGCAGTACATTAAGAAATCAGAAGCATATTAAGGAGCTATGAGTCATGGCTGGTTCAATCCACCGGAGACCGCCATTTGGTGAACATGATATGTAAGCTTGTTTTTGTGAGGGGAAGTATCATACGCTGAACTTTCATATTGCGGAAAAAAAAAAATTTTTTGTCTGTTCTCAACTGTACATTTCCCCCGGCTCATTGTACTTTGCGTCAAAATGGCAAATAATGCCAAAGCATTGCTGATACGAGGACAGTATTCTGTAGCCGTTGTGTCTTATGGTTCCTGTGTTTGAACTGAAACAATGTAACAGAAGTCAGTGAGTCAATCCCTTGAGGCTTATGAGCTCATCACTCTGTAGCCTGTAAGTGGCACATTACCGTGACTTAATATTTATCACTTCTAAAACAGGTGTCTTTCCTACATCAGCTTCCCCTTCCTTTAATACTATACTATTCCTTGAGCAATATACAAAGGTGGGTTGAACCCTCACCTACACTGACCACCAATGCAAGGAGGCAATTTCCATCTACCAGGAAAGAACAGTATTTCTGAAACCAGGGTTCCATGGAACTCTAGGGTCCCTCCTGAGGTTGTCAGGGATTCCTTGAGCAATGAGCAAAAGGTGGGTTGATCTCCCAACTTCACTGACCAATGCAAGGAGACAATGTTTCTCAACCAGGAGAGAGGAGTGTTTGTCAAACCAGGGTTCCATGGGACTCTAAGGTTCCTTTTGGGGTTGCCAGGGGTTCCTTGAGCAATGAGCAAAGGTGGGTTGATTCACCACCTTCACTGACCACCAATGTCATGGGACTCTAAGGTTCCTTTTGGAGTTGCCAGGGGTTCCTTGAGCAATGAGCAAAGGTGGGTTGATCCACCACCTTCACTGACCACCAATGGAAGGAGACAATTTTCTTCAACCAGGGGAGAGCTATGTTTCTCAACCAGGATTTCATAGAATCCTAGGGTTCTTCCTGGTGTTGCCTGGGGTTCCTTGATCAATGGGCAAAGGTGGGTTGATCTCCCACCTTCACTGACCAATGCAAGGAGACAATTTTTCTCAACCAGGAGAGAGCAGTGTTTCTCAAACCAGGGTTACATGTAACTCTAGGGTTCCTCTTGAGGTTGTCAGGGATTCCTTGAGCAATGAGCAAAGGTGGGTTGATCCACCACCTTCAATGACCACCAATGGAAGGAGACAATTTTCTTCAACCAGGGGAGAGCTATGTTTCTCAACCAGGATTTCATAGAATCCTAGGGTTCTTCCTGGTGTTGCCTGGGGTTCCTTGATCAATGGGCAAAGGTGGGTTGATCTCCCACCTTCACTGACCAATGCAAGGAGACAATGTTTCTCAACCAGGAGAGAGCAGTGTTTCTCAAACCAGGGTTCCATGGGACTCTAAGGTTCCTTTTGGGGTTGCCAGGGGTTCCTTGAGCAACGAGCAAAGGTGGGTTGAACTCTAACCTACACTGACCACCAATGCAAGGAGGCAATTTTCTTCAACCAGGGCAGAGCCGTGTTTCTCAACCAGGGTTTCATGGAATTCTAGGGTTCCCCCTGACGTTGCCTGGGGTTCCTTGAGCAATGAGAAAAGATGGGTTGATCTCCCACCTTCACGGACCAATGCAAGGAGACAATTTTTCTCAACCAGAATAGAGCAGTGTTTCTCAAACCAGAGTTCCATGGAACTCTAGGGTTCCTCTTGAGGTTGCCAGGGGTTCCTTGAGCAATTAGCAAAGGTGGGTTGATCCACCACCTTCACTGACCACCAATGTAACTAAACAATTTTCCTCAACCAGGAGAGACATAGATAGAAGGCTGGAGGTCAGCTTTAGGTATGATCACGTTAACTTGCTTGGCTCCTTTCAGCCTCTCCTCATGTCTAAATGAACTATGTAACTCCCAAACCTGTTTGTGTTGTACAATACATCTCTTTAGGGACAGAAACACATCGTGAATCTCTACAGTTCAGCAAAATATGCTTTTGCTGTATAAATAGCAGCTCAGTAGAACATTGACAGGAAACATATACATTCACATAGTAGGAAGCATTTGAATAAATACTGCATTCAGTCTCGATGGTTTACACATACCAAGTTAATACTACCCAACCCATCTCACCCTGGAGTAACAATTATTTTTGAATCAGTACCCTTTGGGAAAAGATCACCTTCTCCAGTACCAACGAGCCAATCTTCCAAGCATTATGTTTGCAATCAAAATAATTCTTCCATAATAGCGCTCTCTTTATTTTTCTTTTCCCTTTCCAAATCACTTTCCTGTTTGCCTGACTCAGGGGGTCTATATGTCTTAATTGAGCGACTGTACTTATTCAGCCAGAATCTTACATTCCGGGAAATCTGTCCATCGAATGTTGACCCACGGGGGGGGCACTTAATCATATATATCACATTGCCGGTCTCATGTGTACTTCTTGATTGGAAACTTGATGCCCCTACTTGGATGGGGAGCAAACTCACCCCTAATTATAGCCAAATAGTTTTGCCAATTGCTACATGGAAAAGTAGCAAATTGAGGAAAAGATAGCAATCTTTGTACTCTACTTTCTGCCCTCACTATTAAAAGATATATTTTACAAATTTGGGAGAGGTAATGGAAATTTTCTAAAGATCTACCAGGGCCCGGGGTTTGAATATTATTACATAGAATGAAATATTGCAAGATTGGGGAAGTGCCATTAACATCACCATCGTCCAATGTATCTATGCCTGAAGAAGTGGCCATAAAATGCGTTGATGACGTAATTTAACCCATTCTTGTGACTGCCTCTGCTGACAACACATTGGTTCTATATTGGAAACTTATCCCTTCTGCCAAATGATAGTGATTATAATGGGAAGATTGCCATATTCTTTACAGCCTACCTATGATACCAATCTATAATGGGAAGATTGCCATATATATAATGGGAAGATTGCCATATATATAATGGGAAGATTGCCATATTCTTTACAGCCTACCTATGATACCAATCTAACACACAGACATGGAGCATCAAAGCTACATTAGAGGAGCAATTATGAGGGCTTCTGACAACCTAAAGTCTGGCTATTACTGACTAGGTTTTCCAAATTGTTGTATATCTTGGAAAATAATTCCCTTGTCTAAGTTAGAAGAGGGAAGGAAGATATTAACTGCATACACACCTCTTGTATCTGCCAGTCTAGCTGGTTTAGATCAGTCTTTCTGAAAGGGGTTTAAGCTAGTGCATTGTTGGTTCACTTACCTTTTCCTTCTATTTCCCTTCTAAATGTTTTTTTTCTTTGTCTGAATATCTCACTTCCTGTTCCTCCTCATGAAGCTTGCCCCCCATCATCCGAGCCGTTCTGGCTGGGGCTTAGCCAGCATGCTCGCCCCCTCTCTGGGGACTACATCCCTGCACGGATCCTCCCGTGCCTGTGAACCTACAGAGCGTCTCCCCGCAGGGATGTAGTCCCAAGGGAGGGGGCGAGCACGCTGGCTAACCCCCAGCCAGAACGGCTCGGATGATGGGGGCAAGCTTACTCCCCGCAGGGATGTTGTCCCAAGGGAGGGGGCGAGCACGCTGGCTAACCCCCAGCCAGAACGGCTTGGATGATCATGAGGAGGAACAGGAAGTGAGATATTCAGACAAAGAAAAAAAACATTTAGAAGGGAAATCGAAGGAAAAGGTAAGTGAACCTACAATGCACTAGCTTAAAGCGGAGCTTCGCCGGAAAAAAAAATATTAAAAGCCAGCAGCTACAGCTTCAGCAGCTGCTGGCTTTTAATATTTGGACACTTACCTGTCCTGGAGTCCAGCGACGTCCGCAGCAGAGGACGAGCGATCGCTCGTCGCTCTGCTGCTCCCTCCGCCATCCTCGCTGAGGGAACCAGGAAGTGAAGCCCTGCGGCTTCGTGCCCGGTTCCCTACGGAGCATGCGCGAGTCGCGCTGCGCCGTTCTGATTGGTGCTCCTGTGTTCTGGGAGCCGAGTGTCTCCCAGAACACCAAGGGAAGTCTGCGGGAAGTGACGTCACTCCCGCAGATTCCCGGAGAGAGGACTCCCGGATGTGGGTGAAAATACCTGTCTTAGACAGGTATCTTCACCCCCCTCCCCCCTGAAAGGTGTCAATTGTGACACTGGAGGGGGGGAGGGTTCCAAATAGCAAAAGTTGCTATTTAGGGTGGAGCTCCACTTTAATGGAAGCTATTTAGAAAATAAAAAAACAAACCTTTACAACCCCTTTAACTTTTTTGCCTCAGAGGAACCCTTAAAATAATTTTCAGGTCTTGGGAAGCCCTTACTGAAACCAATTTATGGGAGCCAACAGTAGAAAATGCCCCTTACATTGGGGATCTGTAGGAAGAATGCCGCCCTTACAGTGATGATCAGAATATCACCCTTACAGACAGGTAAAAAGATGATTGGGTCATACTGCTGGCTTTGCTTTGGCCCGGAACTATGGAGGCTCCATCAGATAGGAGGTCAATCATCCACAGCCTAAGGAACGCCTTGCAACCTCTAAAGTGTAGCAAGGTCCCCAAATTTAACCCCGCTATACCTAAATTTAGGAGAAGGTTTGAGCTGTAATTGGGTTTAGACCACCTTAATTGTTAGGACATTCTGTTTTATACTTCAGGTAGTAAACTGGTGCATGGTTCCCTGTGGCCTGTAGTTGGCGCTGCCATAATGGGCCAGGGTTGAACCGCTGGTATAGTGCTGTGCCTTGGATGTCCTCTCTCGACGGTTGTGTGGTGGGCGTGGTCGGCCTGCTGTTCACGCCGGGAGAGGGTATAAAAGGGGCAGACGCTGCTTGCGAAGAGTGGGTTCGGGGTTCGGTCTTGGTTCCAGAGTTGGAGTCCTGGTACGTGGCCCCTGGCCCTGCTGGCCAGGGGCCCACATACGCATCGGTCCCAGGCACTTTTAGCCCTGGGGCTGCAGCAACAACCTTGGGCCCAGCACCTTTAGCTGGGGCCTGTGTCCTGGAATGAGAAATCCCAGGGTGCCTCTGGCATGGGGACCCGTTCTGAGATGAGGAGGCTGAGGGAGGACCCTTCTGAAGGACCGGTGAAAAGTTCATGGAGAAAAAAGGGCCTGGTAACTCTCTGGAGGGATTAGATCCATCCAACACCAGAGGATTGGGATTAACGGTTCTGTGGCAGAGAATATCCTAGTCTCATCTAGAAGGGGAAAACTAAAGAAACGTCGGAGCATCACTTCGGCTGCTAGGATCTGCTTTCATAGGGAACTATCCAGGTGAGCCTAGCCTATTCGAGGAACGAGTAGTGAATTCATAAGTTGTCTTGTGCCTGGACTTATATCCAAACTCTTAAGCCCTGTACACACGATCGATTTTACCGATGAAAACAGTCCGATGGACTTTTTTCATCGAACAAACCGATCGTGTATGGGACCCATCGGTCTTTTTTCCATCGGTTTTAAAAAATAGAACATGTTTTAAATTTTTCCGATGGATCAAAAACCGATAGCAAATTCCGATTGTCTATGGGCAAGCCCATCGGATAAAAAACCCACGCATGCTCAGAATCAAGTCGACGCATGCTCAGAAGCATTGAACTTCATTTTTCTCGGCTCATCGGAGTGTTTTACGTCACCGCGTTTGGAACGGTTCGGTTTTTTGACTGATGGTGTGTAGGCAAGACTGATGGAAGTCAGCTTCATCGGATTTCCGATGGAAAAATCCATCGGATTAGAATCCATAGGATATCCGATCGTGTGTACGAGGCTTCACTGTCCTGTCTTCTATCCACCCTTTTTAATCATTGACCTTGCATATAAAGAAATAAACTCTATGTTGGAGTTTACTACTGGTGTGGACCTTGGAGTTACGTGGGGATATAAAGACTTGTCCTTACATATCGGTGAGGGACGAGAACCAACTAAAGGGAGAACCTTGCTGCAGGACCCTAGTTTGTGACACGCTCAACCTCTTCACACAAGAGAGGGTACGGGCACATAGCATGGTGTGTCTTTCCTGCCAGTGAGCCAAAGGGGAAGGTGCATGCCGTGTGCTGCAGAAGGAACCCTGGTTGAGAATGGCTGGTTTAGATCCTACAGACAAGGAGTAGATATTTCTCCATCCCTTGTTCTCAAGGAGACATCTACCTCTATGGCCAGCTTTACTTTCAGGATAGTCCAGACTAATGCACAACAAGTCTCTTGCCAATGTATTTTCCACACCAGGATCCATAGGTCATCCTCCACAAACTGACATACTGGTGACCTTCTTTTCCTTCCTCCTGCTCATCCCAGTCTTCCTTTGGTCTTCCTTTGGTCTTCATAACTAATCTGAACTCTACAGCTTTGTCATCACTTACTTTGTCTTACAAACTGACACTTTTCTACATCCCACCAGCCTTCAGATCTGTTCATTAGTCTTATGAAACACTCAGTACGGCTTCTAGTTACATTAACAAAGTTACCGTTATCACAGAGGAATGATGCTCGGGGCCATACAGTATTATCATTATAAATAGCCTTTGGCCTTTCAGACTCTGAGTCTGAAGACCATCATATGATCTAGACGTATGACACTCTTAAACTGTAAAAGAAAAATAGCAAAATTAGAACAAAACATCATGTGTGTGATCTCTGATTCCAACAGTGCTGGAGCCATTCTGGAATTAGTGCTGGCACACATACAGGAGTGATATTGTTATGGTACTCTCAGAATCCTTGGCAGGTCTTTCAAAACTACCAGTCGCTGAATCCCTGCCAGGACTTCAGAATCCCTGCCTTGACTTCTAATGGTATTCATGGAATTCCTGCCAGAACCACCAATGGTACTCTCAGAATCTCTACCAGGACTTGCAATGGTTACAGTAGCAATGTTAGTGTCAGGGTCAGGGGTCAGGCTCGGAGACCAGTAGCTATAGCAGTAGATAGGCTCCCATTGACCAGCTGGATAAGTCCAGAAGCAGGTCACCTTGGCGGACAACACAGGCCCACCCAAGGTGCGGAGTCTAACCACTAACCTGTGTTCACCAAATCACCTGATGATGGGGATGGGTTTTGCTGCATGTTAGTACCAGGTTGCAGTCCTCGGGATCGCCCCACCAGGAGGTGAGCAAGCCGGGGTCCAGTAGCAGATAAAGCAGGTAGGGATCCACCAGAAGTGCAGTCAGTAAACAAGCCAAACATTGGTAATGAGTGGTTGCAGGTTGAGATTAAGTAGAAGAGTTGAGGAACAAGCCAAAAGTTTGTAACGAGTCGCAGCGACGATACAGACAGAAATGTGGCAAACAGGAAGTGCAGAGACATGGCTTAAATGGAAAGTTAATGGGAGGAACAAAGAGTTCAAGGTTCAAGAAAAAGTGGGTTCAAGGCAAGATCAATCACGGAATTGTCCAGGGAGCTTTGAGTATCCCAGGTGACTCAGCAAGAAGAGACACCGCCAGGCATAGCAGAGGTCGCAGGCACAGACCCGGGTCCTGACACAGAATCCCTGTCAGGACTTCCAGTGTTTGCAGTAGCACCAGTGGGTGTGTCCTCCAGAAGGGTCTTCAACCTTTGAAGTGACTTGTGATGTGTCTTATGGCCAGCTACCTGAGAGCTAAAGCACTATAATACTTACTTGCCAGTTGCCCGTTTATTGCCAATCCGGATTGAGCTGACTACTCTCTTGCTTGCTGCCCACCTAGACCTCTGCTCGGACCTGACTACTCTCTTGCTTGCTGCCCACCTAGACCTCTGCTCGGACCTGACTACTCTCTTGCTTGCTGCCCGCCTAGACCTCTGCTCGCACCTGACTACTCTCTTGCTTGCTGCCCGCCTAGACCTCTGCTCGGACCTGACTACTCTCTTGCTTGCTGCCCACCTAGACCTCTGCTCGGACCTGACTACTCTCTTGCTTGCTTCCCACCTAGACCTCTGCTCGGACCTGACTACTCTCTTGCTTGCTGCCCACCTAGACCTCTGCTCGGACCTGACTACTCTCTCGCTTGCTGCCCACCTAGACCTTTGCTCAGACCTGACTACTCTCTTGCTTGCTGCCCACCTAGACCTCTGCTCAGACCTGACTACTCTCTTGCTTGCTGCCCACCTAGACCTCTGCTCAGACCTGACTACTCTCTTGCTTGCTGCCCACCTAGACCTCTGCTCGGACCTGACTACTCTCTTGCCTGCCTCAACCCCTGCCTGGACCTGTCTACACTCTCATTTGCAGCTCTGTAAACAGTCTCCACTGTGTAGCTTCTCTGTTTCAGTCAATCCTGAGGGTACAACCTGGTATCAGTTTGCAGCAAATTAAGCCAGGATCACTAGGGTTCCTGGTCCATCTCCACTATCAGGAGCTGTGGTGAAGGCCAACTGCCACTCAGAATCCTTGCCTTAGGTGAGCCCGTGTGACATGCCATGGAGGCCAATCAGTGGCGGTGCATCCATAAAAGGCGCACGAGCGCCGCCCCCTCTCTCCTGCCATCCCTCTATCATTAAAGATAGATTCATGCTTTGCTTTGATGGGCACAGTAGCGACAATTGATGGGCACAGTGTCAGCAATTGATGGGTACAGTAGCTGCGTTTGATGGCACAGTGGTGGCGAGTGATGGGCACAGTGTTAGAAATTGATGGGTACAGTAGATGCGTTTTGATGGCACAGTGGCGGCGAGTGATGGGCACAGTGTCAGAAATTAATGGGTACAGTAGCTGTGTTTGATGGCACAGTGGCTGCGTTTGATGGCACAGTGGCGGCGAGTGATGGGCACAGTGTCAGAAATTGATGGGTACAGTAGCTGCGTTTGATGGCACAGTGGCGGCGAGTGATGGGCACAGTGTCAGAAATTGATGGGTACAGTAGCTGTGTTTGATGGCACAGTGGCTGCCTTTGATGGCACAGTGGCGGCGAGTGATGGGCACAGTAACTGCATTTGATGGGCACAGTGGCTGCGTTTGATGGGCACAGTGTCAGAAATTGATGGGTACAGTAGCTGTGTTTGATGGCACAGTGGCTGCGTTTGATGGGCACAGTAACTGCATTTGATGGGCACAGTGGCTGTGTTTGATGGGCACAGTGGCTGTGTTTGATGGGCACAGTGGCTGCGTTTTATTGGCACAGTGTCAGAAATTGATGGGTACAGTAGCTGTGTTTGATGGCACAGTGGCTGCGTTTGATGGGCACAGTAACTGCGTTTGATGGGCACAGTGGCTGCATTTGATGGGCACAGTGGGTTCGTTTGATGGGCACAGTAACTGCATTTGATGGGCACAGTGGCTGCATTTGATGGGCACAGTGGCTGCGTTTGATGGGCACAGTGTCAGAAATTGATGGGTACAGTATCTGTGTTTGATGGCACAGTGGCTGCGTTTGATGGGCACAGTAACTGCGTTTGATGGGCACAGTAACTGCATTTGATGGGCACAGTGGCTGCGTTTGATGGGCACAGTGGCTGTGTTTGATGGGCACAGTGGCTGCGTTTGATTGGCACAGTGTCAGAAATTGATGGGTACAGTAGCTGTGTTTGATGGCACAGTGGCTGCGTTTGATGGGCACATTAACTGCGTTTGATGGGCACAGTAACTGCGTTTGATGGGCACAGTGGCTGCATTTGATGGGCACAGTGGCTTCGTTTGATGGGCACAGTAACTGCATTTAATGGGCACAGTGGCTGCGTTTGATGGGCACAGTGGCTGCGTTTGATGGGCACAGTGGCTGCATTTGATGGGCACAGTGGCTGCGTTTGATGGGCACAGTGTCAAAAATTGATGGGCACAGTGGCTGCGTTTGATGGGCACAGTGTCAGAAATTGATGGGTACAGTAGCTGTGTTTGATGGCACAGTGGCTGCGTTTGATGGGCACAGTAACTGCATTTGATGGGCACAGTGGCTGCATTTGATGGGCACAGTGGCTGCGTTTGATGGGCACAGTGTCAGAAATTGATGGGCACAGTGGCTGCGTTTGATGGGCACAGTAACTGCGTTTGATGGGCAAAGTGGCTGCATTTGATGGGCACAGTGGCTGCGTTTGATGGGCACAGTGGCTGCGTTTGATGGGCACAGTGTCAGAAATTAATGGGCACAGTGGCTGCATTTGATGGGCACAGTAACTGCGT
Source organism: Rana muscosa (assembly GCA_029206835.1). Lineage (NCBI taxonomy): Eukaryota > Metazoa > Chordata > Amphibia > Anura > Ranidae > Rana > Rana muscosa. Next base: position 314,247,131 of record CM055123.1, on the reverse strand, counting down.
TTGATGGGCACAGTAACTGCGTTTGATGGGCACAGTGGCTGCGTTTAATGGCATAGTGGCGGCAATTGATGGGCACAGTAATTGCGTTTGATGGGCACAGTGGCTGCGTTTGATGGCATAGTGGCGGCAATTGATGTTTTTTTTTTTTTTTTTAAGTTTGTTTGCGCCCCCCCCAAAAAAAAATTTGAGCAGCAGTCACCACTGGAGGCCAGAACAGTTATCCCCATTGCTGTACCTTCAGAATAACCATTTCCCGAATAAGCCGGCCCGGGATTTCACATTTGTAGGATGAATGCTGCCTCAGTGGGAAGGAGGCCACATAGACACTGGAGTTCCATCCATAGACACATATCAGAATCTTGCCGAATTTGTCCGTAAAGAATCTGTAAATTTTGAATAAAATGAACTGCGTAGACTTTCTGGCTGGTCCTGAATAGAGTCTTATTTCGTTGTTTCTACATTGGGTACGGAAGGGTAGATAGATGGCTGTCCAGCCGGAATCTGTTGAAGTACACATGCCTGAGGGAAGAAGGCTCGCGGCTCGCCACATTTTTTTTGTGCAGTTATCTTTAGGCGTGGTTGGCGCACATTGAACACAACCTGTTATTTGTGAACCACATCCTCTACGTTTCAGTGGGGGGTTCCATTTCCTAAACTGTCTACTAAACTCGGTGTAGAAGGATCTGTGGTACGGCCAGTATACAGACGGCATTCTTCTGGGCGGGCGAGTAAATGGGCCCCGATATGTAATATAATCTGTAGATATCATTATGTAGCCGTCACTCTACAAATACTCCGCCCTCCATGCTTTGTGTGTGCGCACCAAGTGATCGCCGCAGGTAATCGCTGGCTATGCAGACAACTGCCAACAGCCCGTCAAGCTGGCGTTATGGTGAGCGGGGGATGGTGGCCACACCGAGCTGCTCATCCAATGATTCTCACCGTTACAATTCGCATCGCCCTAAATCACCGGTGTGAATGTAGCCTTATAGTTTTCCTAATTCTGGAAACACACGGCAAATCACTTGCTGACCCGTCCATTTCTGGAACTTTCTGTTCACAAGTTTAAATCAGGGGCACTATTCCTCCCACTGATACCAATAATGGGGCACTATTCCTCCCACTGACATTCCTCTCGCTGACACCAATCAGGGGCACTATTCCTCCCACTGATACCAAGGATGGGGCACTATTCCTCCCACTGATACCAAGGATGGGGCACTATTCCTCCCACTGATACCAAGGATGGGGCACTATTCCTCCCACTGACACCAATGATGGGGCACTATTCCTCCCACCGACACAAATCAGGGGTACTATTCCTCCCACTGACACCAATGATGGAGCACTATTCCTACCACTGATACCAACGATGGGGCACTATTCCTCTCGCTGACACCAATCAGGGGCACTATTCCTCCCACTGATACCAATGATGGGGCACTATTCCTCCTACTGACACCAATCAGGGGCACTATTCCTCCCACTGACACCAATGATGGGGCACTATTCCTCCCACTGACACCAATGATGGGGCACTATTCCTCCCATTGATACCAATGATGGGACACTATTCCTCCCACTGACACCAACGATGGGGCACTATTCCTCCCACTGATACCAATGATGGGACACTATTCCTCCCACTGACACCAATGATGGGGCACTATTCCTCCCACTGACACCAACGATGGGACACTATTCCTCCCACTGACACCAAGGATGGGACACTATTCCTCCCACTGACACCAACAATGGGGCACTATTCCTCCCACTGATACCAATGATGAGGCACTATTACTGCTATAAGATCAAAGACAAGGCATTTTTTATTCCCACTGGCCACAGTCTGGCCCTCCTAAGGTCTGAAGGACAGTAAACTAGCTCTTTGCTAATGCCGGCCATACACGGTTCGAATTTTGAAATAATTTTATTTCGAAAATCGTATTAAAGAATTTTCGGACGAATTTCGCACCGTTAGTGGGGCTGCGGCAACAGCCGATTTTCGTGCGGCAATCAAATTTGAGGAATCCGACATGTTGGAAATTTTTGGAAAAACTAACGATTTTCTAATGAATGATGGGAGAATCGTGCGAGAAATGTAACAGAAAAAAAAAATGTGCATGTGCAAGAAAAGAAAATTCCCGGAGAGAAAAGAATATTCCCAGAAAGAAAAGAAGATTCTCAGAGAGAAAAGAAGATTCCCGGAAAGAAAAGAAGATTCCCGGAGAGAAAAGAGGATTCCGGTAATAAAAGAAGATTCTCTGAGAGAAAAGATGATTCCCGTAAAGAAAAGAAGATTCCCAGAAAGAAATTAAGATTCCCGTAAAGAAAAGAAGATTCCCGGAAGGAAAAGAAGATTCCCAGGAAGAAAAGAAGATTCCCGGAGAGAAAAGAAGATTCCCAGAAAGAAAAGAAAATTCCCGGAAAGAAAAGAAGATTCTCTGAGAGAAAAGAAGATTCTCGGAAAGAAAAGAAGATTCCCGGAGAGAAAAGAAAACTCCCAGAAAGAAAAGAAGATTCTCAGAGAGAAAAGAGGATTCCCGGTAAGAAAAGAAGATTCTCTGAGAGAAAAGATGATTCCCGGAAAGAAAAGAAGATTCCCAGAAAGAAAAGAAGATTCCCAGGAAGAAAAGAAGATTCCCAGGAAGAAAATAAGATTCCCAGAAAGAAAAGAAGATTCCCAGGAAGAAAAGAAGATTCCCAGAAAGAAAAGAAAATTCCTGGAAAGAAAAGTAGGATTTTTAAAACAGCTTACCTGTAAAATCCTTTTCTTGGAGTACATCACGGGACACAGAGCAGCATAGTCATTACTATGTGGGTTATATAGAATTACCTTCAGGTGCTGGCACTGGCAACTTCCAAAACAGGAAGTACCCTCCCCTATATAAGCCCCTCCCATCCGGGAGTACCTCAGTTTTGTAGCAAAGCAATACGTGTCCCCAAAAGAGGGGTGGGAGCTCTGTGTCCCGTGATGTACTCCAAGAAAAGGATTTTACAGGTAAGCTGTTTTAAAAATCCTACTTTCTTGTTCATACATCACGGGACACAGAGCAGCATAGTCATTACTATGTGGGACGTCCCAAAGCAATGCCACATGAGGGGGGGGATACACCATACATAAGCTGGGCGCCATCAGGCATGAGGATCTTTTGCGGCCTGCAACACACTGCGCCCAAAGGCGACATCCTCCTGACTTCTCACGTCCACCTGGTAGGACCTAGTAAACGTGTGTACTGAAGACCATGTTGCGGCCTTACAAATTTGCGCCAGGGAGGCCTGGTGATGCACTGCCCATGAAGTTCCAACTGCTCTCGTGGAGTGCGCCCTAACTTTGAACGGAGGCGGTCTACTTCTCAAGCCATAGGCTTGTATTATGACCTGTCGAATCCACTTGGCTAAAGTAGATTTTGATGCTGCCTGACCCTTTCTGGGGCCTTCCGGCAGAACAAACAAAGAATCCGTTCTACGAATCTGAGCAGTGGCTCTTAGATAAGCTTTAACTGCTCTTACTACATCCAAAGAATGCAATAACTTTTCCTCTACCGAGCTTGGTTTGGGGAAAAAAGAAGGAAGAACCACATCCTGGTTCAAGTGAAACCTCGATACCACCTTAGGAAGAAAGGCTGGGTGAGGACGTAATACTACTCTGTCCTTATGGATAACCAGATATGGCTCTTTACAGGACATGGCGGCTAATTCCGACACTCTTCTAGCCGAGCATATGGCTACTAAAAATATCAATTTCCTGGTGAGTAGAACCAAGGAAATGTGCCGCAAAGGTTCAAATGGCTGCTTCTGCAGAACCGACAGAACCAAATTTAGATCCCATGGGCACATGGGAGCCTTAATCGGTGGAATAATACGAGTCACACCTTGCATAAAGGATTTGACAAGTGAATGCATAGCCAGGGGCCTTTGAAATAGTATTGACAAGGCCGAAACCTGGCCCTTGATAGTACTTAAGGCAAACTTCCTGTCTACAGCCCACTGCAGGAAGTCCAGAATTCTGCCTATAACGTACTTACGTGGATGCCATTTTCTGGCCTCGCACCAAGTGATGTACGCCTTCCAAACTCTATAGTAGATCTACCTGGATACAGGCTTCCTGGCATTGATTATAGTTGATACCACAGAGTTAGAGAGACCTCTCTTCTTTAGGATGTGGGATTCAATAGCCAGGCCGTTAAACTTAGAGTTAGTAAGGAAGGGTGGTATATCGGTCCTTGCGAAAGCAGGTCCGGACGACGTGGAAGGGTCCAAGGACTCCCCACAGACATTTTGATGATCTCCGCGTACCAGGCCCTTCGGGGCCACACTGGAGCCACCAGGATTACCGGCTTCTTCTCCAACCTGACTCTGCGAAGGAGTCGAGGCAACAATTGTAGCGGAGGGAATGCATATATCAGTCTGAACTGATCCCAAGGGAACACCAGAGCATCCGAGCCGCAAGCGAGGGGATCCCTTGTCCGGGAGACAAATCTGTCCACCCTTGCGTTGAATCTGGATGCTAGCAGATCTACATCCGGTGTTCCCCACCGCTGACATATTGCTCGGAAGACCTCGGGATGAAGGGACCATTCCCCTGGGCATAACTGTTGGCGACTCAGAAAGTCCGCCTTCCAATTCTCCACCCCTGGAATGAAGACAGCTGATATACATGGGACATGCTTTTCTGCCCATTCCAGGATGTGACTTACTTCCCTCTGGGCTGCACGACTCCTGGTGCCTCCCTGATGATTGATATATGCCACTGCTGTGGCATTGTCTGATTGAATTCTGACAGGGGACCCTTGGAGTCTGGATGTCCAGGCTACTAGGGCGTACCGGGCTGCTCGTATCTCTAAGAGATTGATGGGCAGGGTTTTTACTACATTTGACCATCTGCCCTGGAGAGACCATTGCTCCAGTACTGCCCCCCAGCCTATAAGGCTGGCATCTGTAGTGACCACCTTCCAAGATATCGGGCTGAAGGGTTTTCCCTTCTGGAGATTCTGGGGGATCAACCACCAGCAGAGACTCTTCCGAACGGAAGGGGACAAAGCCATCGGGAAGTCTAGAGCCTGAACTTTTCCGTTCCAGGCTGACAATATGGCCCTTTGTAAATTCCTTGAGTGGAATTGGGCGTATGGCACAGCTTCGAATGATGCTACCATCTTTCCTAGCAGCCTCATGCACAGGCGTATGGACGGCTGTCTTTTTGCACAAAGCAGACGGACCAAGGCCCTCAAAGAGGATACCTTGTCTAGAGGTAAGAAAATCTTCCTCTGGTCTGAATCCAGCCGTAGCCCTAGATATACCAGGTTTTTCACTGGCTGTAGGGCTGACTTGTCCAGGTTGATGACCCAACCGTGAGACTCTAGATACTTGATTGTATCGACAATTACCACTTCTAGCTTGGCAACTGAGTGGTCCATCAACAACAGGTCGTCTAGGTATGCCATTATCGTTACACCCCGTGTTCTTAGATCGGCCAACAGTGGGGCCAGAATTTTTGTGAACACTCGTGGTGCTGTGGCCAGACCGAATGGTAAGGCTCTGAACTGAAAATGGCGCCCTTCTACTGCAAAGCGTAGGAATTTTTGATGACCTGGAAAGATGGGAACATGCAAGTAAGCATCTTTGATGTCGATCGAGGCTAACCATTCCTCCCCTTGTAGGGCAGCGGTGACCGATCGGATCGACTCCATCCGGAAAGACCGGACGTTTAGAAATTTGTTTAGACTCTTTAGGTCCAATATGGGTCTTATGTCCCCGTTTGGCTTCGGGACTGTGAAAAGGTTTGAGTAGAAACCCAACCCCCACTCTTCCATAGGAACCTCCATAATTACTCCTTGGAGCAATAGTTGTTCTAACACCAATAGGAGAGACCCTCTTTTCAGAGGGTCTCTTGGCATGCCTGACCACATAAAATGGGACGGAGGAGACTCCTTTAATTCCAACTTGTATCCCAGAGTTACTGCGGAGAGCACCCATCTGTCTTTGATCGTCTCCCGCCAGGTCTCTGCGAACAACTGAAGTCTTCCCCCCACCCGTTTGAGTGGGGGCAGCCCTTCATAGGCTTGACTTGGAGGCTGGTTTAGTACCTCTTCGGATCCAGGGCTTTTTATTACCCTGTGGCTGTCCCTGATTTTTACCTCCTGAGTTTGACCGAGGAGGCCGTCGGAACTGCTTAGTAGCAGACGTCGCAGGGATAGGAGAGGTAGTCCTCTTAAAAGATGGACCCCTAGACCTCTTTTTACTCGGTAAGAGAGTACTTTTACCACTGGAAATCTTCTGGATATACTTATCCAGGTCTTCGCCAAAAAGGCGTTCCCCATGAAATGGGAAGCTAACTAAGAGCTTCTTACAGGGAGCTTCAGCAGACCAGTTTTTGAGCCACAGAAGCCTACGCATATGTACCAAAGACAGCGTGAGGCGGGAGGCCTGATGGATAGAATCCTTGATGGCGTCAACCGCAAAGCATAATGCTCTAGGCAGATCAGCCAGAGCCTGGGCCTGCTGGTCTGGCAAATCCCTCAGGACCATTTTCATTTGATCCTTTAAAGCTTGGCAGATCCCAATAGCTGCCACTGCTGGCTGTGTAACAGCCCCTGCTGTGGAAAAAGCAGATTTTAATAAAGATTCCAATTTTTTATCCACTGGATCTTTGAACATTTGAACATTATCTACTGGACATGTCAGTGATTTGTTCACAGAAGAGATGGCTGCATCCACCGTAGGAACATTCCATCTCTGGGTGAACTTTTCCTCCATGGGATAGATCACCGGAAACCTTTTAGGCGGAACAAATAGTTTATCAGGATGTTCCCAGTCCTGGTATATAAGTCCTTCCAATAATGGATGTATTGGAAAGGAGCAATTAACCTGGGGAGCTTTTAGCGACCCCAATGAGGAGACAGCAGTAGTTGATGGTTCCACAAGAGGCATTTTAAATGCAGATCGAACCATGTCAGTTAGGGTCTGGACCCACAATCTTTCAGTCTGTGATGCTGAAAATGGTTCATCTACTGTCGATTCCTCAAAAACAGAGCTAACCTCCTCCTGATCCCCTTCAGGTAGGTCGGTCCCTTCCTGGGACTGTTGCTCTGCCAACAGGCACTCTAATGGAGGTGATGGAGATCTGGCGCGCTTTCTTTCCTGTAGAGAAGAAGCGATCAATGCAGCCAATCTCTGCTCCAATCCCTCCAGAGTTGAGGAAAAAACCTCCTCTGTTATATATGCAGGAGCAGGTGGACTGAGGACAGCCGCAGTACCTGGCACTCCCGGGGGTTCCTTATGGGTATTAACCTCTGATTTCTCAGGGGAGGAGGGTGCAGATGACTGCTCCAGATCCTCAGAGCCCGATGGAGACCCCCTACACTTCCTGAGAGGTATATCTCGGAGTTTTTTAGGCGGCATATTCCTTAGTTCAAAGCTGAGGTATTCCAGCCGCAATACACCCCTTTACTGAAATAGTCTAATGCAATTTGCTGCTATGTACATCAGTGGGTGTCTACTAATGCGTCTTTCTGGGGATGCCTGTATCAACCGCCCGCTGTAAGCCCCTATACCATGCTACCAGCTCCTTTTCATGCTCTGTGTCCATAGCAAGCAGCGTGGACTGAGTCCTTTTATCTTGCTGGGACGCCCGCACATGCGCAGAAGCGCTGGGCGCACAGAGCGCGTCATCCGCCAGGCTCCGCCCCTTTTTTGAAGCTAAACCTTATAAAAGGAAAGCATGTGTGCGCGCGCGCGCGCGTGCACGTGTGCGCTCTTGGTGCCATGTAGGGAGAGGAGCCAGGGTCCCTGTTTCACCAGGACTCGGGGATGGAAGGAAACTACTTGGCAGCATGACAGAGGAATGCAGCTTCCCTGATAGAGAGCTCACTCATCTGCCTGGACTTTCACCATGGAAGGAATAGTCCCAAGAAAAAAGACGTTCCACAGCGGCCTCTAGTGGACAAACACAGGTACCGCACCTTTGTCTTTTTTTTTTTTTTTTTTTTTTAAAACCTCCTTTATGAAAAAACATTTCCAGGTTTACAGTTTTTTTAAAACTTCCCTTATGAAAAAACATTTCTAGGATTACTTAGGCATATACAGCTATTAGCGGGAATACCCTTTAGGTAACAGGCAGAAAGACATATTAGGCTTGGGGGTCCCCTCAATAGAACCAAGTTCCTGAGGGGCCCCCACTTACCTTTTCCCCGCCGCAGGACTTTGTTTGGTCCACAGAAGCCCAAACTTCACCTTTCACGGCAGGCATTGTACTAGACCTTCAGGGACCGGGTTCCCAAGGATTCCACTCCCCTGGACCTGTATAGCACCCTGCACAGAAAACATCTTGGTCGTGGGTATGACCAGAGCTCTGGATCCCAGGGTCCAGCCCTCCTAAGAGAGGCATTACAGGCAAAACCCTGCTCTTCTCTGCAAGGCCCGGGTACCGACCGTTTAGCTATGAAGCTTTTTTGGTCGGATCCGGAATAGCTTGCTAAGGCCCAGAGAACCTGTACACAAGCCCAGATGAATACATGTTAACCTTGGCCAACACCTTAGACACTGGCAAAAAACTGAGGTACTCCCGGATGGGAGGGGCTTATATAGGGGAGGGTACTTCCTGTTTTGGAAGTTGCCAGTGCCAGCACCTGAAGGTAATTCTATATAACCCACATAGTAATGACTATGCTGCTCTGTGTCCCGTGATGTATGAACAAGAAAGAAGATTCTCTGAGAGAAAAGAAGATTCCCGGAAAGAAAAGAAAATTCCCGGAAAGAAAAGAAGATTCTCAGAGAGAAAAGAGGATTCCCGGTAAGAAAAGAAGATTCCCGGAGAGAAAAGAAAATTCCCAGAAAGAAAAGAAGATTCTCAGGGAGAAAAGAGGATTCCGGTAAGAAAAGAAGTTCTTCCCGGAGAGAAAAGTAAATTCTAAGAAAGAAAAGAAGATTTCCGAAAAGAAAAGAAGATTCCCAGACTCGAAAATTTAATTCTGTAGGAACATGAGGTGAAATTGAAGGTTTAGTCGGTTGAATTTTGAAATCATTGGTGCCATCGGATCACAAAAGGCACAAATTTTTTTGGATTTTCAAAAGAATTGAACCCGTGTATGGCCATTGGCCAGCATTAGGTTTACTTATAAGAAGAAAGAAAACATTTCCCTCCATATTCTCGCTCCGTAGTAAGCGATACATTGTTGTAATACGTACTTCACGGCACTGCAATCCATAAAGGGCATTGGCCTCTTACATTATTGAGTCAGGATAATAAAAAAAGACCATCAGTTCCGGACATTTGCTTCTATCTAACAATTTCTCTTGTGTAACAATCCTTTCCTCCTCTTATTAAACGGTAATGACACTTCCCGAGTATCCTACCAGATCAGTCTCATCACAACCATCACACTTATTCTATTTTTTTATATATGTACACTAGATTGCCAAAAGTATTGGGACGCCTGCCTTTACACGCACATGACCTTTAATGGCATCCCAGTCTTAGTCCGTAGGGTTCAATATGGAGTTGGCCCCGCCCTTTGCAGCTATAACAGCTTCACCTCTTCTGGGAAGGCCGTCCACAAGGTTTAGGAGGGTGTCTATGGGAAGGTTTGACCATTCTTCCAGAAGCAAATTTGTGAGGTCAGGCACTGATGTTGGATGAGAAGGCCTGGCTCGCAGTCTCCGCTCTAATTCATCCCAAAGGTGTTCTGTTGGGTTGAGGTCAGGACTCTGTGCAGGCCAGTCAAGTTCCTCCACCCCAAATTCGCTCATCCATGTCTTTATGGACCTTGCTTTGTGGACTGGTCCAAATCATTTGATGGAGGGGGGGGGATTATGGTGTGGGGGTTGTATTTCAGGGGTTGGCCCCTTAGTTCCAGTGAAGGGAACTCTTAAAGAAAGGGAGTTACCGCTCAGGTGTGATCGATGAATCTTTTTCACTGGATCCAAAGCCACAGGTGCTGGCAATGCATATGGTAATGCAGACAATGGAGAAAGTTTGGACAGCCGCACTCCAAAAAATTGTTCCTTTTATTGTAAAAATCAAATCACAAAAATACATGCCACAGCAAAAAACAGATGCAACTTGACGCGTTTCACACTGTAGCTCAGTGCTTAATCATAGCTAACAAACATGACGAGTGGATATCAAATATATACACTTATCCTCGTGACTAGTGGAGTAGTGATTGGAGATCCAATTAATTTGTTAATTAATAGGTATCTCCTGTGAACACAACTGTAAAGGTATGTACTTACCGAGGCCGAGATGCCGAGAGTGGTTCACCTTTGCGACTTGACGCACTCCACCCCCTGGAGTTGAGACAGGGAGTGGATGGCGAGAAGCGGCACCGGCTACCGGCAGGTGGTGGGTACTTTTAGACGGTCCGGTAGTGTTGAGTAGACTGAAGAAACAGGCTTCAAGCGGGAACTAGTCGGATTGGTAAAGTTCAAACAGCAGGAGATAATGGAAGCCGGTGCAGGTTGAGTCCGGGTTGCAATTGCAAGGTAACAGTCCCGGCTGGGGGTCTAGCACAGTAAAAGGCAACAAGTCCAGAGAATACCGGGAACCAGGCAGGAGTTCAAAGGAAACGCGGAAGTCCAAAAGGTACAAGCAGGAGGTCAAGGATTGTAGACAAGCAGCAGATCCGAGTCACAGGCCGAGGGTCAAACACAGGAGAAGGCAGAAGTCCGTATAGCAAGCCGAGGGTCAGGTCCAGGAGAGAGATCAGAGGAGTCAAGCCAGTCCGGGTCACAAGGAGATTTTCAAGATAGTTTTCCAGAGTCTTGGGTATACAGGAAAGCTGACAAACCAGCAACTTGTCAGTGCAACTGGATCTCTTTAAATAGGCCCGCCTGGATTCCTATTGGTGCGCCGCCGCGCATGCGCGCGCGCCGCTGCGTCGGCGCGCGCACCCGAGGACGTAGAAGCGCCGTCCCGCGCACGCGCATGCGCCGAAGCATCATTCCGCCGCGCGTGCGCATTGGGCGCTGATTGGCGCCGTTGGACGGATTTCCCTGACAGTGCCCCCCTCCTAGGGGCGGACTCCGGACGCCCAGACTAGACATCAACTCGGGATGTTCCTGGTGAAAGACTCTAATTAGGCGGGGAGCATGTAGGTTCCTAGATGGTTCCCAAGAGTTGTCCTCTGGGGGATACCCCTTCCATTTGATTAAATACTGCAACTGCCTGCCTCTTTTCCTGCAGCCCAAGATAGATTCCACCACATACTCATCTTCACCATCAACCTCCACAGGTGGAGGAGGTGGCTCATCCCTTCCCGGGAAGGAGCTGGAGACTACTGGTTTCAACAGAGACGTGTGGAAGACCGGGTGTATCCTGTAGGAGTCGGGCAGTGCCAATTCAAAGGCCACAGGGTTGATTACTCGCTTGATTTTAAAAGGGCCTATAAATCTTGGTCCCAATTTCCGTGAAGGGATCGGTAATTTGAGGTTGGTGGCGGAGAGCCATACTTCCTCCCCAACTTTGAAGACTGGATTTTCCTTCCTACCCTTGTCATAGTATCTCTTGTAAGACTCCTGGGCGTTTTGCATCATTTCCTGGAGTCTCAGAAAATTAGATTGAACAAAGGCTATCCGATCTTGAACAGCAGGAACAGAGCTCTCCGGAATGTCATCAGGGAGGAAGGAAGGATGGAAGCCAAAGTTGGCCCAAAAAGGAGTTTGACTGGTGGCTGAATGCACCGAGTTGTTATATGCAAATTCAGCGTAGGATAATAGGGAGGACCAATCGTCTTGTGAGGCTGAGCAAAAACAACGGAGATATTGTTCTAGGGTTTGATTGGTTCTCTCTGTCTGTCCGTTGCTCTGGGGGTGATATGCCGATGATAGGCAAATCTTGACTTCTAAAGATTTGCAAAGTTCCTTCCAGAATTTCGACGTGAATTGAACGCCTCTGTCAGAGGTGATGCTCTTAGGCACCCCATGGAGCCTGATTATCTCCTGAAAGAAGGCTTTGGCTGTATCTGCAGCAGAGGGGGTACCGATCATGGGCACGAAGTGTGCCATTTTGGAGAGGCGGTCAATTACGACCAGAATCGTGGTAAAACCTCCAGAGGGCGGTAGATCTACAATGAAGTCCATGGACACATCTGCCCACGGACGTTCAGGGATAGGCAAAGGTTTGAGTAGTCCCCAACTCTTGGTTTTGGGTCCCTTATACCGTTGGCAACGGGTACAGGAGGCAACATAGGACTTGCAATCTTGTCTCCAACCAGGCCACCAGAAGGAGCGAGAGATTAGTTCCATGGTTTTTTTGGTTCCAAAGTGACCAGCTAGTTTATGGTCGTGGAAAGTTTTCAGAATCAGTTGCCTTGTTTCCAGAGGGACGAAGACTTTACCTTGGGACCAGAGCAAGTCATTATGCTTCTCTAGGGAAGAGGTTACTTGGTCAGGACAATGCTTAGAGGCGGCTTTTATGGAAGTTAGTAGATCAGCCTGTGGAATGAGCAGAAAGTTTTGTGCTGATAGGATGGTACTTGGTTCCTCTGCTTGAGGGGTCTCGGGAAACATCCTAGAGAGTGCATCCGCCTTCACGTTCTTGGAACCGGGCCTATAAGAGATATGAAAGTTAAACCTGGTGAAGAAGAGGGCCCATCGGGCTTGTCTGGGTCGAAGACGTTTTGCTGTTCTCAGATATTCTAGATTCTTATGATCCGTGAATATCATGACAGGGTGAGGGGCTCCCTCCAGAAGGTATCGCCATTCTTCCAGGGCGAATTTGATAGCTAATAGTTCCCGGTCTCCGACGTCATAATTACGTTCTGGAGAAGTTAATTTACGAGAGGCAAAGGCTACTGGATGAAGAAGGGATTTGGGGCCCTGCCTTTGAGAGAGGATGGCCCCAGTGGCTGACTCTGAAGCATCTACTTCCAGAGTAAATGGCAGTAGCGGATCTGGATGCTTCAATACAGGTGCCGATGTGAATGCATTTTTTAGTTTATCGAAGGCATCCTGAGCTTCCGGTGACCAGTGAAAGCGGTAGCCCTGGCGTGTCAGTTGGGTTATAGGTGCCACAATAGAGGAGAACCCCACAATGAACCTCCTGTAGAAGTTGGCGAAACCTATAAACCGTTGTACCCCTTTCTTGTCTGTTGGGGCTGGCCATTCCTGGATAGCTTTGACTTTCTGCGGGTCCATTGCGACCCCATTGGTAGAAATAATAAATCCCAAAAATTGCACAGTGGTTTTCTCAAAGTCACATTTCTCGGCCTTGAGGTAAAGTCTATGTTCTCGGAGAATAGTGAGGACCTTGATGACATGGATTCGGTGCAGTTCAAGGGAGGACGAAAAAATAAGAATATCATCTAAGTAGACTACTAGGAAGTCGTCCAAGTGTTCACGGAAAATGTCATTGACCAGGTGCTGGAAAGTAGCTGGGGCGTTGCAAAGCCCGAATGGCATGACCAAGTATTCAAAATGACCGAACCTAGATCTAAAAGCCGTCTTCCATTCGTCTCCAGCCCTGATCCGGATGAGGTTGTAGGCCCCTCGAAGGTCCAGTTTAGAGAAGATCCGAGCTGATCGGAATCGTTGGAACAACTCCGGGATGAGAGGAAGCGGGTATCTATTTTTAATAGTAATTTTATTTAATTCCCTATAGTCGATGCAGGGCCTCAGAGTCCCGTCTTTTTTTTCAACGAAAAAGATACCGGCACCGGCTGGGGAAGAAGAGGGGCGAATGAATTTCTTTTCCAGATTTTCCTCAATGTAAGACTTGAGGGCCTTCAACTCAGATTCGGACAAGGGAAAGATGCGGCCGAATGGAATTTTGGAGCCAGGCAGAAGGTCAATGGGACAATCGTAGGGACGATGTGGAGGTAGGCGGTCGGCCTGCTGTTTGTCGAAGACGTCCTGGAATTCTAAGTATGCTGATGGAACATGTGGTAGGTTATCCGGTTGAGGGGTTAAAGTAGCACAGACAGTGGGAAGTGCGGGAAGACAGTGTTGGGAACAATATGAAGAAGTGAAGTTAACTTCCCTTTTGGCCCAGTTTATATGAGGCTCATGTGCTTGTAACCAGGGGAGGCCCAGGATGATGGGAAACATGGGAGATGGGATGAGGTCAAATCGAAGGTATTCTTGGTGGCCTGAATCCGTGATAGCAAGGATGGGTTTTGTTTCTTGCGTAATTACCCCTGAACGAGGCAGGGATCCATCCGCCAGACGAACCTGAAGATAACGGTCCTTGGTTTGCAGAGGAAAGTGAAGTTGGGAAGCAAGTGAAGAGTCCAGAAAGCAGCTGCAGGCTCCTGAATCAATAATCGCCGGTAGGCGGGTTGCTCCTGTTGGTAGCTGTAGAGAAATGGAAAGAACAACATAAGTCTGTGGTAAGCCAGAAACTTGGTAGTTCAAAGTGTCTTTGAGGGTACACTTACTAGGTCTCACTGGGCAGCTCCGAAGGAAATGGCCAGTACCCCCGCAGTAAAGGCACAGATTGGCCTGACGTCTGCGCTGTTTTTCCTCAGGAGAAAGGGGAGGACGAACCAGACCAAGCTGCATGGGTTCAGGCTCGGGAGGAGAAGATGCTGTAGGAACTTGGATGGGTGGGTAGGCAGGAGCTGATCGGGGCAAAGTCCAGTTTGGACGGGTAGTCTGGAAACGCTCGGAACGCCGCTCCCGCAGGCGTCTGTCAAGCTGAGTGACAGACTGGATCAAATCTTCCAGAGTAGTTGGAACGCCAATCCTGGCCAGCTCGTCTTTAAGAGCCTCAGACAGTCCTTGGCGATATTGGTATTTAAGGGCCGTCTCATTCCAGCCAGTGTCAGCTGACCATTTCCGGAATTCGGCCGTGTAGTCCTCCACCGGCCTTCTCCCCTGGGTTAAACTGTGGAGAACAGACTCAGCTGTAGCTGATCGCTGAGGATCGTCATACAGCTGCGCCATACTCTCGAAGAAGGTGTCCACGGAATCTAGTATGGGGCTGCTTTGCTCCATCAGGCCATGGGCCCAGGCCTGGGGTTCGTCGGTTAGAAGGGAGATGACGAACCCCACCTTTACCACTTCTGAAGAGAAAGTCCTGGGTTGAAGGGCGAAGTAAAGAGAACATGCATTTTTGAAAGCCCGATATTTCTTACGGACGCCAGAAAATCGCTCAGGCAGGGGGACCCTGGGTTCAGGGGTAGCCATTACTACGGTGGGATTTGCCTGATTTTGAGACGTGGAGGCAACATTGGCAACGGTAGCAGCTGGTGATGCTGGTCCTGTAGCTCCAGTAAGTAGCTGAAAGCGGCCATCCATTTGGACATAACCTTCTTGTAATTTCTGAACCGCATCGGTTAGTGCGGTGACTTGCTGACATAGGGTCTCGAACGGTGAACGCACCCTGTCGGCCTCAGACATCTGGCTGGTTTGTACTGTAAAGGTATGTACTTACCGAGGCCGAGATGCCGAGAGTGGTTCACCTTTGCGACTTGACGCACTCCACCCCCTGGAGTTGAGACAGGGAGTGGATGGCGAGAAGCGGCACCGGCTACCGGCAGGTGGTGGGTACTTTTAGACGGTCCGGTAGTGTTGAGTAGACTGAAGAAACAGGCTTCAAGCGGGAACTAGTCGGATTGGTAAAGTTCAAACAGCAGGAGATAATGGAAGCCGGTGCAGGTTGAGTCCGGGTTGCAATTGCAAGGTAACAGTCCCGGCTGGGGGTCTAGCACAGTAAAAGGCAGCAAGTCCAGAGAATACCGGGAACCAGGCAGGAGTTCAAAGGAAACGCGGAAGTCCAAAAGGTACAAGCAGGAGGTCAAGGATTGTAGACAAGCAGCAGATCCGAGTCACAGGCCGAGGGTCAAACACAGGAGAAGGCAGAAGTCCGTATAGCAAGCCGAGGGTCAGGTCCAGGAGAGAGATCAGAGGAGTCAAGCCAGTCCGGGTCACAAGGAGATTTTCAAGATAGTTTTCCAGAGTCTTGGGTATACAGGAAAGCTGACAAACCAGCAACTTGTCAGTGCAACTGGATCTCTTTAAATAGGCCCGCCTGGATTCCTATTGGTGCGCCGCCGCGCATGCGCGCGCGCCGCTGCGTCGGCGCGCGCACCCGAGGACGTAGAAGCGCCGTCCCGCGCACGCGCATGCGCCGAAGCATCATTCCGCCGCGCGTGCGCATTGGGCGCTGATTGGCGCCGTTGGACGGATTTCCCTGACAACAACTGAATCCAACATGCGGTTGATAACACACACACCCATGAAAAGACCTGCAGATATCGTGTATATTACTAGTGAAAATTGGATCTCCAATCACTACTCCACTAGTCACGAGGATAAGTGGATATATTTGATATCCATTCGTCATGTTTGTTAGCTATGATTAAGCACTGAGCTACAGTATGAAACGCGTCAGTTTGCATCTGTTTTTTGCTGTGGTATGTATTTTTGTGATTTGATTTTACAATAAAAGGAACAATTTTTTGGAGTGCGGCTGTCCAAACTTTCGCCATTGTCTGCAAGGGAACTCTTAAGGCGTCAGCATACCAAGACATTTTGGACAATTTCATTTTCCCAACTTTATTGGGAACAGTTTGGGGACGGCCCCTTCCTGTTCCAACATGACTGTCCACCAGAGCACAAAGCAAGGTCCATAAAGACATGGATGAGCGAGTTTGGGGTGGAGGAACTTGACTGGCCTGCACAGAGTCCTGACCTCAACCCCAATAGAACACCGTTGGGATGAATTAGAGCGGAGACTGTGAGCCAGGCCTTCTCATCCAACATCAGTGCCTGACCTCACAAATGCTCTTCTGGAAGAATAGTTAAACATTCCCATAGACACCCTCCTAAACCTTGTGGACAGCCTTCCCAGAAGAGATGAATCTGTTATAGCTGCAAAGGGCGGGGCCAACTCAATATTGAACCCTACGGACTAAGACTGGGATGCCATTAAAGAGGAAGAAAAATAAATAAAAAATACTCCCTGCAAGACAAAAGCATAATGAGCTGGTATGCATAGCATACTAGCTCATTATGAATTACTTACCTGAGATCGAAGCCCCCCGCAGCGGTCCTCGTTCCCCTCCTCCGTCGCCGCCATCTCTCTTCCGTGTATCGCGGCTCCGGCGCTGTGACTGGCCGGAGCCGCGATGACGTCACTCCCGCGCGGGCGCGGGGCCGCCCGGCGGTTTCGGCATGAATATATTCATTGCCGGCACGCTCAGTGCGCCTGCGCCGTAGACATCGGTGCCGTATTTTTGGCAAATATCTCCTTAACCGTGTAGGTTTAGGAGATATTTCTTGCACCTACAGGTAAACCTTAATCTAGGCTCACCTGTAGGTCAAAGTGGTCTGTAAGGGTTTACAACCACTTTAAAGTTTATGGGAGGGTAAAGGCAGGCGTCCCAATACTTTTGGCAATATCGTGTATATATATATATATACAGTATATCTTATGCAATCCTCTTCTATAGTGTGACCTCCATGGAGGACCTCGTTGATTTAATGTTTTGGCCTCGGAGAGAGTTGGTTTGACTTTTTTGTCACCTCACGCTCTCCTTATCTTATATTGTTATGGAGGAACATTAAAGAAATCCTGCCGGCACAGATGGCGGAATATAAAGGAGATTAGTTTCCACTTACACCATTTTATAATTCATTAGTAATGAAAACCAAGGACATCAAAGAGAATTTTACACTCCATATACTCTTGATCAATCTTATTTTATTTTTTTATGATGTGCTTAAATAGAATTATAGTTCGTCCTATTAAAATGGACTGTTAATTAATTTATTACCGCGGATAAGCATTTGCCGGGGTGATAACGGTTACAGCGGCTATTGTATGCAAAGTATTGCAGATTACACGGAGATTGTGCGTCTTCTTAGGAAACGGGGACCGTGCGTTCGATTTCTAGTAACGCTTCAAGCAAACGTGTGTGCTTATTATATCGATTTCTTTAGCCGTGCTGGAAAATGACTGTTTAATGTGTTATTCTAAGGCCATTAAAGAATCCCTCCCCCCTCCCGCCAGTAATTTTTTTATTTTTTGTAAGGGGCCCAGAGGTCCCCAGTTGCCCGGAGGTCCCCAGGGCCCCGGATGGCAACCCCCCCTTTTTTTATTTTTTATTAATTATTATTTATTTTTATTTTTTAATTATAATTTTTATTTTTTTGTAAGGGGCCCAAAGGTCCCCAGTTGCCCAGAGGTCCCCAGGGCCCCGGATGGAAACCCCCCCTTTTTTTTAATATATATACATTTTTTTTTTTTATTTATTTTTTTTTTATATTTTTTTTTTGTAAGGGGCCCGGAGGCCCCCAGGGCCTCGGATGCCAACACCCCCCCCCCTTCTTTTTTTATATATATATATATACATTTTTTATAAATTTAGTTTTTTTGTAAGGGGCCCAGAGGTCCCCAGGGGGCCTGGAGGTCCCCAGGGCCCCCGGATGGCAACCCCCTTTTTTTTAATATATATATATACATTTTAATTTTTTTTTTTTATTATCATTTTTTTTTTGTAAGGGGCCCAGAGGTCCCCAGGGCCCCCCGGATGGCAACCCCCCCTTTTATATATATATATATATATATATATATATATATATATATATACACATTTTTTTTTTTAAATTAAAAAAAATTATAATTTTTTTTTGTAAGGGGGCCGGAGGTCCCCAGGGCCCCAGATGGCAACTCCCCCTTTTTTTTTATAAATTTTTTTATTATCATTTTTTTTTTGTAAGGGGCCCAGAGGTCCTCAGAGGCCCGAAGGTCCCCAGGGCCCCTGATAGCCCCCCTTTTTTTTTGTTCTTTTGTATTTTTTTTGTTCGTCAGCACCCACAGCCCCCCCCCCCCGACCTCAAAAATTCGCGGAGGCAGCACCCCCTGCTTTTTTCAATTCGTGGCACCCCCCACCCCCGCTTCTCAATTCGCGGCGGGGCCGGTTCTCCTCTGCTCCAGGGGGCCCATGCCTGAAGCTGTGTAAGGGGCCCCGAAATTCCTGATATCGGCCCTGTAAGCGGCAGAGGCCATTGGGCAGATGGGTGCAGAGTTGTGTTGTATTTGGGAAGGGACACGTGTAGATGATGTGCACTCGGACGCAATAGACTGGTCTTCTTGCACATTGAGGACTGCTGCTCCTATGGTTCAATGGACCCTACAAGCCAGGGGTCTCCAAACTACGGCCCGTGGGCCACATTGCACGCCGCTATTAGATGTTATCCAGGTTGCAAGTGATGTGTACAGTCTCTACCCCCCCCCCACAGCAACCCAACCTAACCCCCCCCCCTGCAATCCCCTGGTGCAGTCTATAGGTCCCTGCTTTTGTCCTAGCAACCAGGGACATGTTTGCCCCCCCAGCATTCACAGGAGGAAGCCCCTTCCGTAAGCCTAATTACAGAGGTAAGGGGGGGGGGGGGAACTTATGTAAACGGGCACTCTGATGGGACACTGATGTAAGCGGGAACTCTGATGGGGACACTGATGTAAGGGGGAACTCTGATGGGGACACTGATGTAAGGGGGAACTCTGATACTCTGATAGGGACACTGATGTAAGGGGGAACTCTGATATGGACACTGATGTAAGGGGGAACTCTGAGGGGGACACTGCTATAAGGGGGAACTCTGAGGGGGACACTGATGTAAGGGGGAACTCTGATGGGGACACTGATATAAGGGGGAACTCTGATGGTGACCCTGATATAAGGGGGAACTCTGATGGGGACACTGATGTAAGGGGACCTCTGATAGGGACACTGATATAAGGGGGAACTCTGATGGGGACACTGATGTAAGGGGGAACTCTGATGGGGACACTGATGTAAGGGGACCTCTGATAGGGACACTGATATAAGGGGGAACTCTGATGGGGACACTGATGTAAGGGGGAACTCTGATGGGGACACTGATATAAGGGGGAACTCTGATGGTGACCCTGATATAAGGGGGAACTCTGATGGGGACACTGCCGTAAGGGGACCTCTGATAGGGTCACTGATGTAAGAGGGACCTCTGATGGTGACATTGATGTAAGGGGGAACTCTGATAGGGACACTGATATAAGGGGGAACTCTGGCGGTGACCCTGGTGTAAGGGGGAACTCTGATGGGGACATTGATGTACAGGGGATTTTGATGTGGACACTGATGTAGGGGGGAACTCTGATGGGGACTCTGATGTGGGGGGGGGATACTCTGATGGGGACACATCATGTCAGGTGATCTTTGATGGGAACCCTGGTTAAAGGGGACTCTCATGGGGACAATGATGTAAGGGGGAACTCTGATGTGGGGGGGTACTCTGATGTGGACACCTCATGTACGGTGAGCTCTGATGGGGACCTGATGTAAAGAGGACACTGATGTAAGGGGGAACTCTGATGGGAACACTAATGGGGACCCTGATGTAAGGGGGAACTCTGATAGGGATTCTGATGTAAGGGGGAACTCTGATGGGGACACTGATGTAAGGGGGAACTCTGATATGGACACTGATGTAAGGGGGAACTCTGATGGGGACACTGATGTAAGGGGGAACTCTGATGGGGACACTGATGTAAGGGGGAACTCTGATGGGGACACTGATATAAGGGGGAACTCTGATGGTGACCCTGATATAAGGGGGAACTCTGATGGGGACACTGCCGTAAGGGGACCTCTGATAGGGACACTGATGTAAGGGGGACCTCTGATGGTGACATTGATGTAAGGGGGAACTCTGATAGGGACACTGATATAAGGGGGAACTCTGGCGGTGACCCTGGTGTAAGGGGGAACTCTGATGGGGACATTGATGTACAGGGGATTTTTATGTGGACACTGATGTAAGGGGGAACTCTGATGGGGACTCTGAAGTGGGGGGGGGATACTCTGATGGGGACACATCATGTCAGGTGATCTTTGATGGAAACCCTGGTTAAAGGGGACTCTCATGGGGACAATGATGTAAGGGGGAACTCTGATGTGGGGGGGTACTCTGATGGGGACACCTCATGTATGGCGAGCTCTGATGGGGACCTGATGTAAAGGAGGACACTGATGTAAGGGGGAACTCTGATGGGAACACTAATGGGGACCCTGATGTAAGGGGGAACTCTGATAGGGATTCTGATGTAAGGGGGAACTCTGATGGGAACACTGATGTAAGGGGGAACTCTAAAGGGGACACTGATGTGAGGGGGAACTCTGATATGGACACTGATGTAAGGGGGAACTCTGATATGGACACTGGTGTAAGGGAGAACTCTGATGGGGACATTGATGTACAGGGGATTTTGATGTGAACACTGATGTAAGGGGGAACTCTGATGGGGACTCTGATGTGGGGGGGGGGATACTCTGATGGGGACACATCATGTCAGGTGATCTTTGATGGGAACCCTGGTTAAAGAGGACTCTCATGGGGACACTGATGTAAGGGGGAACTACGATGTGGGGGGGGGGGTATTCTGATGGGGACACCTCATGTACGGTAAGCTCTGATGGGGACCTGATGTAAAGGAGGACACTGATGTAAGGGGGAACTCTGATGGGGACCCTGATGTAAGGGGGACTCTGCGTTTGGTGAATATTGTGAGTTGGTCTGGGTCGGTCCTGTTTCAGTAGCACCAATTGCTGGAGTTCTTTTTAAAGTGAACCTGTCAGCCACTTTACAATTTTAAAATGAAGCATTCTTCCTGGGACTGGGCCCCCATATTGGAGACTGGGCCCCCATATTGGAGACTGGGCCCCTATATTGGAGACTGGGCCCCCATATTGGAGACTGGGCCCCTATATTGGAGACAGGGCCCCCATATTGGAGACTGGGCCCCCATATTGGAGACTGGACCCCCATATTGGAGACTGGGCCCCCATATTGGATACTGGGCCCCCATATTGGAGACTGGGCTCCTATATTGGAGACTGGGCACCCATATTGGAGACTGGGCCCCCATATTGGAGACTGGGCTCCTATACTGGAGACTGGGCCCCCATATTGGAGACTGGGCCCCTATATTGGAGACTGGGCCCCCATATTGGAGACTGGGCCCCTATATTGGAGACTTGGCCCCCATATTGGAGACTGGGCTCCTATATTGGAGACTGGGCGCCCATATTGGAGACTGGGCCCCCATATTGGAGACTGGGCTCCTATACTGGAGACTGGGCCCCCATATTGGAGACTGGGCCCCCCATATTGGAGACTGGGCCCCCCATATTGGAGACTGGGCTCCTATATTGGAGACTGGGCCCCCATATTGGAGACTGGGCTCCTATATGGGAGACTGGGCCCCCATATTGGAGACTGGGCCCCCTATACTGGAGACTGGGCTCCTATATTGGAGACTGGGCCCCTATATTGGAGACTGGGCCCCTATATTGGAGACTGGGCCCCCATATTGGAGAATGGGCACCCATATTGGAGACTGGGCCCCCATATTGGAGACTGGGCCCCTATATTGGAGACTGGGCCCCCATATTGGAGAGTGGGCCCCCATATTGGAGACTGGGCCCCTATATTGGAGACTGGGCCCCCATATTGGAGACTGGGCCCCTATATTGGAGACTTGGCCCCTATATTGGAGACTGGGCCCCCATATGGAGACTGGGCCCCTATATTGGAGACTGGGCCCCCATATTGGAGACTGGGCCCCTATATCGGAGACTGGGCCCCTATATTGGAGACTGGGCACCCATATTGGAGACTGGGCCCCCATATTGGAGACTGGGCCCCTATATTGGAGACTGGGCCCCCATATTGGAGAGTGGGCCCCCATATTGGAGACTGGGCCCCTATATTGGAGACTGGGCCCCCATATTGGAGAGTGGGCCCCCATATTGGAGACTTGGCCCCTATATTGGAGACTGGGCCCCCATATTGGAGACTGGGCCCCTATATTGGAGACTGGGCTCCTATATTGGAGACTGGGCCCCCATATTGGAGACTGGGCCCCCATATTGGAGACTGGGCCCCTATATTGGAGACTGGGCCCCCATATTGGAGACTGGGCTCCTATATTGGAGACTGGGCCCCCATATTGGAGACTGGGCCCCTATATTGGAGACTGGGCCCCCATATTGGAGACTGGGCTCCTATATTGGAGACTGGGCCCCCATATTGGAGACTGGGCCCCCCATATTGGAGACTGGGCTCCTATATTGGAGACTGGGCCCCCATATTGGAGACTGGGCCCCCATATTGGAGAATGGGCACCCATATTGGAGACTGGGCCCCTATATTGGAGACTGGGCCCCCATATTGGAGACTGGGCCCCTATATTGGAGACTGGGCCCCCATATTGGAGACTGGGCTCCTATATTGGAGACTGGGCCCCCATATTGGAGACTGGGCCCCTATATTGGAGACTGGGCCCCCATATTGGAGACTGGGCTCCTATATTGGAGACTGGGCCCCCATATTGGAGACTGGGCCCCCCATATTGGAGACTGGGCCCCTATATTGGAGACTGGGCCCCCATATTGGAGACTGGGCTCCTATATTGGAGACTGGGCCCCCATATTGGAGACTGGGCCCCCCATATTGGAGACTGGGCCCCCCATATTGGAGACTGGGCCCCCATATTGGAGACTGGGCCCCCATATTGGAGACTGGGCTCCTATGTTGGAGACTGGGCCCCCATATTGGAGACTGGGCTCCTATATTGGAGACTGGGCCCCCATATTGGAGACTGGGCCCCCTATACTGGAGACTGGGCTCCTATATTGGAGACTGGGCCCCTATATTGGAGACTGGGCCCCTATATTGGAGACTGGGCCCCCATATTGGAGAATGGGCACCCATATTGGAGACTGGGCCCCCATATTGGAGACTGGGCCCCTATATTGGAGACTGGGCCCCCATATTGGAGAGTGGGCCCCCATATTGGAGACTGGGCCCCTATATTGGAGACTGGGCCCCCATATTGGAGACTGGGCCCCTATATTGGAGACTTGGCCCCTATATTGGAGACTGGGCCCCCATATTGGAGACTGGGCCCCTATATTGGAGACTGGGCCCCCATATTGGAGACTGGGCTCCTATATTGGAGACTGGGCCCCCATATTGGAGACTGGGCCCCTATATTGGAGACTGGGCCCCCATATTGGAGACTGGGCTCCTATATTGGAGACTGGGCCCCCATATTGGAGACTGGGCCCCTATATTGGAGACTGGGCTCCTATATTGGAGACTGGGCCCCCATATTGGAGACTGGGCCCCCCATATTGGAGACTGGGCTCCTATATTGGAGACTGGGCCCCCATATTGGAGACTGGGCCCCCATATTGGAGAATGGGCACCCATATTGGAGACTGGGCCCCCATATTGGAGACTGGGCCCCTATATTTGAGACTGGGCCCCCATATTGGAGACTGGGCCCCCATATTGGAGACTGGGCCCCTATATTGGAGACTGGGCCCCCATATTGGAGACTGGGCCCCTATATTGGAGACTGGGCCCCCATATTGGAGACTGGGCCCCTATATTGGAGACTGGGCCCCCATATTGGAGACTGGGCTCCTATATTGGAGACTGGGCCCCCATATTGGAGACTGGGCCCCTATATTGGAGACTGGGCCCCCATATTGGAGACTGGGCTCCTATATTGGAGACTGGGCCCCCATATTGGAGACTGGGCCCCCCATATTGGAGACTGGGCCCCTATATTGGAGACTGGGCCCCCATATTGGAGACTGGGCTCCTATATTGGAGACTGGGCCCCCATATTGGAGACTGGGCCCCCTATACTGGAGACTGGGCTCCTATATTGGAGACTGGGCCCCTATATTGGAGATTGGGCCCCATATTGGAGACTGGGCCCCCATATTGGAGACTGGGCTCCTATATTGGAGACTGGGCCCCCATATTGGAGACTGGGCCCCCTATACTGGAGACTGGGCTCCTATATTGGAGACTGGGCCCCTATATTGGAGACTGGGCCCCTATATTGGAGACTGGGCACCCATATTGGAGACTGGGCCCCTATATTGGAGACTGGGCCCCCATATTGGAGAGTGGGCCCCCATATTGGAGACTGGGCCCCCATATTGGAGACTGGGCCCCCATATTGGAGACTGGGCCCCTATATTGGAGACTTGGCCCCTATATTGGAGACTGGGCCCCCATATGGAGACTGGGCCCCTATATTGGAGACTGGGCCCCCATATTGGAGACTGGGCCCCTATATCGGAGACTGGGCCCCTATATTGGAGACTGGGCACCCATATTGGAGACTGGGCCCCCATATTGGAGACTGGGCCCCTATATTGGAGACTGGGCCCCCATATTGGAGAGTGGGCCCCCATATTGGAGACTGGGCCCCTATATTGGAGACTGGGCCCCCATATTGGAGACTGGGCCCCTATATTGGAGACTTGGCCCCTATATTGGAGACTGGGCCCCCATATTGGAGACTGGGCCCCTATATTGGAGACTGGGCTCCTATATTGGAGACTGGGCCCCCATATTGGAGACTGGGCCCCTATATTGGAGACTGGGCCCCCATATTGGAGAATGGGCTCCTATATTGGAGACTGGGCCCCCATATTGGAGACTGGGCCCCTATATTGGAGACTGGGCCCCCATATTGGAGACTGGGCTCCTATATTGGAGACTGGGCCCCCATATTGGAGACTGGGCCCCCCATATTGGAGACTGGGCTCCTATATTGGAGACTGGGCCCCCATATTGGAGACTGGGCCCCCATATTGGAGAATGGGCACCCATATTGGAGACTGGGCCCCTATATTGGAGACTGGGCCCCCATATTGGAGACTGGGCCCCTATATTGGAGACTGGGCCCCCATATTGGAGACTGGGCTCCTATATTGGAGACTGGGCCCCCATATTGGAGACTGGGCCCCTATATTGGAGACTGGGCCCCCATATTGGAGACTGGGCTCCTATATTGGAGACTGGGCCCCCATATTGGAGACTGGGCCCCCCATATTGGAGACTGGGCCCCTATATTGGAGACTGGGCCCCCATATTGGAGACTGGGCTCCTATATTGGAGACTGGGCCCCCATATTGGAGACTGGGCCCCCTATACTGGAGACTGGGCTCCTATATTGGAGACTGGGCCCCTATATTGGAGACTGGGCCCCATATTGGAGACTGGGCCCCCATATTGGAGACTGGGCTCCTATATTGGAGACTGGGCCCCCATATTGGAGACTGGGCCCCCTATACTGGAGACTGGGCTCCTATATTGGAGACTGGGCCCCTATATTGGAGACTGGGCCCCTATATTGGAGACTGGGCACCCATATTGGAGACTGGGCCCCCATATTGGAGACTGGGCCCCTATATTGGAGACTGGGCCCCCATATTGGAGAGTGGGCCCCCATATTGGAGACTGGGCCCCTATATTGGAGACTGGGCCCCCTATACTGGAGACTGGGCTCCTATATTGGAGACTGGGCCCCTATATTGGAGACTGGGCCCCTATATTGGAGACTGGGCACCCATATTGGAGACTGGGCCCCTATATTGGAGACTGGGCCCCATATTGGAGAGTGGGCCCCCATATTGGAGACTGGGCCCCTATATTGGAGACTTGGCCCCTATATTGGAGACTGGGCCCCCATATGGAGACTGGGCCCCTATATTGGAGACTGGGCCCCCATATTGGAGACTGGGCCCCTATATCGGAGACTGGGCCCCTATATTGGAGACTGGGCACCCATATTGGAGACTGGGCCCCCATATTGGAGACTGGGCCCCTATATTGGAGACTGGGCCCCCATATTGGAGAGTGGGCCCCCATATTGGAGACTGGGCCCCTATATTGGAGACTGGGCCCCCATATTGGAGACTGGGCCCCTATATTGGAGACTTGGCCCCTATATTGGAGACTGGGCCCCCATATGGAGACTGGGCCCCCATATTGGAGACTGGGCCCCCATATTGGAGACTGGGCCCCTATATCGGAGACTGGGCCCCTATATTGGAGACTGGGCCCCCATATCTTGATGTACATGATACAGACCAGAGATCTGGAGAAGAAGAAGGGTGGATCATGAATGATAACACAGATTTCTTTCCGCCGCTCTTGTTCTGCGTTATCTCCATCGCCCTTCACTCTTCAGGCGGACTGCGGACTGCGGACAGGCGGTGACTGACATTTTCCATTTACTGGGGGAGACGAGAGACGGAGAGCGGAATTTGCCCGGGTGATTTGCTTAGTGTATATCACCGGCTCCTATATGGAAGTCAAAGTGGAAGGGCCACACGTCGGTGGAATGCACAAGCGGCGCTCATTGTGGATTTCTTCTGCCTGGATAACCTTCCTTTCCTTCCTTTGTCGGTGTGATGAGGCCGTTTGCTTCATTCCTATTTGTATCAATTTATTCAGAATAAAGCATTTAACAAACATCATGTTTTCTCTTTACAAAACGTGAACGCATTTTCCCCGGGAGCTTTAGATTTATTTCCTTCTGTATTGTTATATTGGATGATGGCGGTCTCTCCACAAAGATGGGATATCCTTGAAAACGCTGATAAGCGAATAAGCTAGACCAATAAACGATATTCCCCTTAAAGTTGAACTCCACAAAGGCTATAAGTCTACATTGTGTGTACCAAATGTCTCTGCAAACCCAGATATTACCTTGTAAAAGTAACCGTGACATCATCACTGTGCTGCAGGTAGCCTGTGCAGAGAGCAGAGCTGTGGGAGGGGCCCAGCAGGCTCCACCCACTACAGTAAACTACATGAGGGGGCGGGGACAAGACCAGTTCCCCTGCACAAGGAGAGGGAGCAGCGGTGAGCGGTCTTTATTACAGGAAGTCTCACGCTGGATTACTGCACAGAACTGGAAGAAATACACAAAGCTCAGAGATTGAAGGAATAATACGTTCTGGATTTCTTTATGATCAGTGCAGTATTGTGGGCTTCAGCAGTAAATATCAGACTACTGACACCATCCACTGCTCTACTGACACCATCCACTGCTCTACTGACACCATCCACTGCTCTACTGACACCATCCACTGCTCTACTGACACCGTCCACTGCCCTACTGACACCATCCACTGCTCTACTAACACCATCCACTGCCCTACTGACACCATCCACTGCTCTACTGACACCGTCCACTGCTCTACTGACACCGTCCACTGCTCTACTGACACCATCCACTGCTCTACTGACACCGTCCACTGCTCTACTGACACCGTCCACTGCTCTACTGACACCATCCACTGCTCTACTGACACCGTCCACTGCTCTACTGACACCGTCCACTGCCCTACTGACACCATCCACTGCTCTACTAACACCATCCACTGCCCTACTGACACCATCCACTGCTCTACTGACACCATCCACTGCCCTACTGACACCATCCACTGCTCTACTGACACCGTCCACTGCTCTACTAACACCATCCACTGCCCTACTGACACCATCCACTGCTCTACTAACACCATCCACTGCCCTACTGACACCATCCACTGCTCTACTGACACCATCCACTGCCCTACCGACACCATTCACTGCTCTACTGACACCCTCCTCTGCTCTACTGACACCATCCACTGCCCTACTGACACCATCCACTGCTCTACTGACACCATCCACTGCCCTACTGACACCATCCACTGCTCTACTGACACCATCCACTGCTCTACTGACACCATCCACTGCCCTACTGACACCATCCACTGCTCTACTAACACCATCCACTGCCCTACTGACACCATCCACTGCTCTACTGACACCATCCACTGCTCTACTGACACCATCCACTGCCCTACTGACACCGTCCACTGCTCTACTGACACCATCCACTGCCCTACTGACACCGTCCACTGCCCTACTGACACCATCCTCTGCTCTACTGACACCATCCACTGCTCTACTGACACCATCCACTGCCCTACTGACACCGTCCACTGCTCTACTGACACCATCCACTGCTCTACTGACACCATCCACTGACCTACTGACACCATCCTCTGCTCTACTGACATCGTCCACTGCTCTACTGACACCATCCTCTGCTCTACTGACACCATCCTCTGCTCTACTGACACCATCCACTGCTCTACTGACACCATCCACTGACCTACTGACACCATCCACTGACCTACTGACACCATCCACTGCTCTACTGACAACATCCACTGCCCTACTGACCATCCACTGCCCTACTGACACCGTCCACTGCTCTACTAACACCATCCACTGCCCTACTGACACCGTCCACTGCTCTACTGACACCGTCCACTGCCCTACTGACACCATCCACTGCCCTACTGACACCATTCACTGCTCTACTGACACCGTCCACTGCCCTACTGACACCATCCACTGCTCTACTAAAACCATCCACTGCCCTACTGACACCATCCACTGCTCTACTGACACCGTCCACTGCCCTACTGACACCATCCACTGCTCTACTAACACCATCCACTGCCCTACTGACACCATCCACTGCTCTACTGACACCATCCACTGCTCTACTGACACCATCCACTGCCCTACTGACACCGTCCACTGCTCTACTGACACCATCCACTGCCCTACTGACACCGTCCACTGCCCTACTGACACCATCCTCTGCTCTACTGACACCATCCACTGCTCTACTGACACCATCCACTGCCCTACTGACACCGTCCACTGCCCTACTGACACCGTCCACTGCTCTACTGACACCATCCACTGCTCTACTGACACCATCCACTGATCTACTGACACCATCCTCTGCTCTACTGACATCGTCCACTGCTCTACTGACACCATCCTCTGCTCTACTGACACCATCCACTGCTCTACTGACACCATCCACTGACCTACTGACAGCATCCACTGACCTACTGACACCATCCACTGCTCTACTGACAACATCCACTGCCCTACTGACCATCCACTGCCCTACTGACACCGTCCACTGCTCTACTGACACCATCCACTGCTCTACTGACACCGTCCACTGCTCTTCTGACACCATCCTCTGCCCTACTGACACCATCCACTGCCCTACTGACACCGTCCACTGCTCTACTGACACCGTCCACTGCTCTTCTGACACCATCCTCTGCCCTACTGACACCATCTTCTGCTCTACTGACACCGTCCACTGCTCTACTGACACCATCCACTGCCCTACTGACACCCTCCTCTGCTCTACTGACACCGTCCACTGCCCTACTGACACCATTCACTGCTCTACTGACACCATCCACTGCTCTACTGACACCATCCACTGACCTACTGACACCATCCTCTGCTCTACTGACACCGTCCACTGCCCTACTGACACCATCCACTGCTCTACTGACACCATCCACTGCTCTACTGACACCCTCCTCTGCTCTACTGACACCGTCCACTGCCCTACTGACACCATTCACTGCTCTACTGACACCATCCACTGCTCTACTGACACCATCCACTGCCCTACCGACACCATTCACTGCTCTACTGACACCCTCCTCTGCTCTACTGACACCGTCCACTGCTCTACTGACACCATCCACTGCTCTACTGACACCATCCACTTCCCTACTGACACCATCCACTGCTCTACTGACACCTTCCACTGCCCTACTGACACCTTCCACTGCTCTACTGACACCATCCACTGCCCTACCGACACCGTCCACTGCCCTACTGACACCATCCACTGCTCTACTGACACCTTCCACTGCCCTACTGACACCTTCCACTGCTCTACTGACACCATCCACTGCCCTACTGACACCTTCCACTGCCCTACTGACATCGTCCACTGCTCTACTGACACCATCCACTGCCCTACTGACACCTTCCACTGCCCTACTGACACCGTCCACTGCTCTACTGACACTGTCCTCTGCTCTACTGACACCATCCACTGCCCTACTGACACCATCCACTGCTCTACTGACACTGTCCTCTGCTCTACTGACACTGTCCACTGCCCTACTGACACCATCCACTGCTCTACTGACACTGTCCTCTGCTCTACTGACACCATCCACTGCCCTACTGACACCATCCACTGCTCTACTGACACTGTCCTCTGCTCTACTGACACTGTCCACTGCCCTACTGACACCTTCCACTGCCCTACTGACACCGTCCACTGCTCTACTGACACCCTCCTCTGCTCTACTGACACCGTCCACTGCCCTACTGACACCATCCACTGCTCTACTGACACTGTCCTCTGCTCTACTGACACCATCCACTTCCCTACTGACACCATCCACTGCTCTACTGACACCTTCCACTGCCCTACTGACACCATCCACTGCCCTACTGACACCTTCCACTGCCCTACTGACATCGTCCACTGCTCTACTGACACCATCCACTGCCCTACTGACACCTTCCACTGCCCTACTGACACCGTCCACTGCTCTACTGACACCATCCACTGCCCTACTGACACCATCCACTGCTCTACTGACACTGTCCTCTGCTCTACTGACACTGTCCACTGCCCTACTGACACCATCCACTGCTCTACTGACACTGTCCTCTGCTCTACTGACACCATCCACTGCCCTACTGACACCATCCACTGCTCTACTGACACTGTCCTCTGCTCTACTGACACTGTCCACTGCCCTACTGACACCTTCCACTGCCCTACTGACACCGTCCACTGCTCTACTGACACCCTCCTCTGCTCTACTGACACCGTCCACTGCTCTACTGACACCATCCACTGCTCTACTGACACCATCCACTTCCCTACTGACACCATCCACTGCTCTACTGACACCTTCCACTGCCCTACTGACACCTTCCACTGCTCTACTGACACCATCCACTGCCCTACCGACACCGTCCACTGCCCTACTGACACCATCCACTGCTCTACTGACACCTTCCACTGCCCTACTGACACCTTCCACTGCTCTACTGACACCATCCACTGCCCTACTGACACCTTCCACTGCCCTACTGACATCGTCCACTGCTCTACTGACACCATCCACTGCCCTACTGACACCTTCCACTGCCCTACTGACACCGTCCACTGCTCTACTGACACCTTCCACTGCCCTACTGACACCGTCCACTGCTCTACTGACACTGTCCTCTGCTCTACTGACACCATCCACTGCCCTACTGACACCATCCACTGCTCTACTGACACTGTCCTCTGCTCTACTGACACCATCCACTGCCCTACTGACACCGTCCACTGCCCTACTGACACCATCCACTGCTCTACTGACACTGTCCTCTGCTCTACTGACACCATCCACTGCTCTACTGACACCCTCCTCTGCTCTACTGACACCGTCCTCTGCTCTACTGATACATCACATGTACGCTGCTAAATTGTTTTGGTTGGCTTGAAGAAAAGGTAAGAACCCTGATAGGAGTGGACTAGAAATAATTGGAATACAAATGTATCCAATGCAGATCTTGACGGATATTCTCCAGATATTTTCACCAGAGATATACTCTAATGATATTATCTGCTGCATAAGGAAAGCGATTATTTGTATAGAGATAAAAAACATTTTGATGAAGCTAAAGACTGATCTTTATCTCTCCCATCCGGCATTTACTATTTTATCTTTTTTTTTTTTTTCCCAGAGGAGGTGAGCAGGTGGTAACCTTCGACCTTGCCAAAGCAATGAGGGTTAGCTGAACAGAAAAAGCAAATATTAGCTTGGCGTAGCTCCTTTGCTCAGGGCCTCATTTTCATCTGGACAACATTGACTCATGCAAAATGGTTTCAGTCTCTGGGGGTAACGGGGTTTTCATTGGAGGGGGTGTCTGCCAGGATGGAGGGGGGGGGGGGTCTCCTGAATGCCTGTGAATCCACCATTAAATAAAACGCCTTTGACAATAATGTCGGCGCAGACAAAGATCAGCATCCTTCTTCTATCGCACTCACTTAGAAGTACCAGTTGAGAAAATCTTGGCTTGTGATCTTCACCGTCTGACAATTTGGCGAACAACGGTCCCAGTGTCATGCTTGTTTAAACCCCCATGAAGCTGGGTGGAGGGCGAGAA
Source organism: Rana muscosa (assembly GCA_029206835.1). NCBI lineage: Eukaryota > Metazoa > Chordata > Amphibia > Anura > Ranidae > Rana > Rana muscosa. The sequence goes on along the minus strand of CM055123.1, from coordinate 314,214,266 downwards.
AAAAAAAAAAAAAAAGATTCTTCAGAATGAAAAAGTTGAGTTTGTAGCTTCATTGGACAATACGATTTCCACCCGGGATATTTCGGCGACGTGTGAGAAGATAGAATGTAGTCCGAGGGCTCATCTGAAATAGTGCTGTGCGTTTTATTGTGCCGGTCGTAACACGGATTTGTCCACACACAAGAAATCAGAAGAGCGTTTATCCTAGGTTCACATCTATGCAGCTGCGGTTGATTTTTTATTTTTTCGGCACGTTTTGTGGTGCATTTTTGAACCCGCGTTTTTTTTTTTTTATCTCTTTGAAAAACTGTGAATAGCTGGTTGTTAAGGAGCGGGTCGGGAAGCTGCCCGCCATGTCCTTAACCACTTAAGCCCCGGACCAATACGGGCCATTATGACCAGGCCTCTTTTTGCGATTCGGCACTGCGTCGCTTTAACTGACAATTGCGCGGTCGTGTGATGTGGCTCCCAAACAAAATTGGCGTCCTTTTTTTCCCACAAATAGAGCTTTCTTTTGGTGGTATTTGATCACCTCTGCGGTTTTTATTTTTTGCGCTATAAACAAAAATAGAGCGAAAATTTTGAAAAAAAATGACATATTTTTTACTTTTTGCTATAATAAATATCCCCAAAAAATATATAAAAAAACATTTTTTTCCTCAGTTTCGTCTGATACGTATTCTTCTACATATTTTTGGTAAAAAAAATCGCAATCGGCGTTTATTGATTGGTTTGCGCAAAAATTATAGCGTTTACAAAATAGGGGATAGTTTTAAGGCATTTTTATAAAAAACATTTTTTACTAGTTATGGCGGCGATCAGCGATTTTTTTCGTGACTGCGACATTATGGTGGACACATCGGACACTTTTGACACCATTTTTGGGACCATTGTCATTTTCACAGCGATCAGTGCAATAAAAATGCACTGGTTACTATGAAAATGACACTGGCAGTGAAGGGGTTAACCTGTAGAGGGTGCTGGAGGGGTTAAGTGTGCCTAGGGGCGTGTTTCTAACTGAGGGGGGGCGTGGCTACGTCTGACACGTCACCGATCTCCGCTCTGATTACACAGAGCGAAGGAGATCGCTGACAGTGTCAGTAGAGTTGCGGGGAGATGTGTGTGTACACACACATCTCCCCGCTCCGAGCCTCCGTGAGACGATCGCGGGGATCCCCGCGGCGATCGAGTCCGCGGGACCCGCGGTCCCACTCACGGGGAAGGCAGGGGGGTCGCGAGCGCGCCCCCGACGTTGGCAGTTAAAGGGCCACGTACAGGTACGTGATTGTGCCTGTACGAGCCATTCTGCCGACGTATATCTGCGTGAAGAGGTCGGCAAGTGGTTAAAGAGGAGGTCCACCCTGAAAGAAAATTACATAATCCCCCCCCAAAAAAAAGAAAAAAATTAATAGAAAAAACAAACAAATTTATACTCACCCTAAATGCCTGTTGCTATGCGGAAGTCCCCTAATCTGCCTCTAATGTGCCTCTTCTCGTCCGCGGTGGGTCTCCTTCCGCTTCCTCTTCTTGTGAATGGGGCGCGCTGCCTTCTGGGAACTGTGTGTATCCCAGGAGGCAAGCCGCCCATTCACAAAGCGCCGTGCGAGTGGCGCATGCGCAGTAGGAAACAGGCAGTGAAGCTGTAAGGCTTCACTGCCTGTTTCCCTTAGTCAGGATGGAGGAGCCGGGACCTGACAGCAGCGATCGATCTCCGTGGCGGGACCGACATCGCGGGCGAGTAGGACAGGTAAGTGTCTTTATTAAAAGTTAGCAGCTACACTGTTAGTAGCTGCTGACTTTAAAAAAAAAAAAAAAAAACTGGCTGCACCTCCGCTTTAACAACGATGAGTCACCAGCTGTCAGCGGGCTTCCCCGTTAACAGCTGAATGTAAAAAAATCTGAGCATGCAGCCTGGCAGGTCAGGAAAGGGAGGGGACAAGCGTGGAGCACCACCACCCGATTCCCCCCCCCCCCCCCCGATTTTTTATTGCCAGATCCGTGTTACAACCGGCACATTAAATCGCACAGCACTATTTCAGACCACATGTTCCCGAGCCCTCGGACTACATTCTATCTTTGTCATTTTTTTACTGTACACCTTTTTTTTTGGTGGATGAGTACTCATTCACATGGGGGGGGGAACCCGCTGACAGCTGATGACTCATCGGTTGTTAAGGATACGACGGCCGGATTCCCGGTCCGCTCCTTAATGACCAGCAATTCACAGTTTTTTAAAGAGAACAAAAAAAGTTGCAAAACGCTAGAAAACCACATGCAAAAACGCATCAAAAACGTGCCGGAAAAAAACGCATCAACCGCAGCTGCATAGATGTGAACCTAAGATAAACGCTCTTCAGATTTCTTGTGTGTGGACAGATCCGTGTTACAACCGGCACATTAAATCGCACAGCACTATTTCAGACCATATGTTCCTGAGCCCTCGGACTACATTGTATCTTCGTCGTTTTTTTACTGTACACCTTTTTTTTTGGTGGATGAGTACTCATTCACATGGGGGGTCCAGGATCAGGGGGCGCCCTTGTTAAAGGGGGCTTCCAGATCTCGCTAAGCCGCCTGCCCCCGGCCCCTCCACAACCACTGGCCAGGGTTGTGAGTAAGAGGCCCTTGCCCCCATCAACATGGGGACAAGGTGCTTTGGGGCTGGGGGGGGGGGCAGAGCCTTCCCTGCCCCAATGCACCCCCCCCCATGTTGAGGGCAAGTTGCCTGGTATGATACGAAAGAGGGGGGTGCCTCTTTGCTAGTCCCCTCCCTTTCCTAACCTGCCAGGCTGCATGCTCAGATAAGGGCCTGGTATTGCTTTTTTTATTTCCCCGATTTTTTTATTTCTGGTAAAAAAAATTTTTTACATTTAGCGGGCTTCCCTGTTTTAAGCTGGATGTAAAAAAAATAATTGCCGGAAATAAAAAAATCAGGGAAAAAAAAACTTCCATACCAGGCCCTTATCTGAGCATGCAGCCTGGTAGGTTAGGAAAGGGAGGGAACTAGCAAAGAGGCACCCCCCCCTCTTCCAGCCCATACCAGGCAACTTGCCCTCAACATGGGGGGGGGTGCTTTGGGGCAGAGAAGGCTCCGCCCCCCTCAGCCCCAAAGCACCTTGTCCCCATGATTGATGGGGGCATGGGCCTCTTACTCACAACCCTGGCCAGTGGTTGTGGAGGGGCTGGGGGCTGGGGGCAGGCGGCTTAGCGAGATCTGGAAGCCCCCTTTAACAAGGGGGCCCCCAGATCCTGGTCCCCCCCTATGTAAATGAGTACTCATCCACCAAAAAAAAAGTGTACAGTAAAAAATTACAAAGATAGAATGTAGTCCGAGGGCTCGGGAACATATGGTCTGAAATAGTGCTGTGCGATTTGATGTGTCGGTTGTAACACGGATCTGTCCACACACAAGAAATCTGAAGAGCGTTTATCTTAGGTTCACATCCATGCAGCTGCGGTTTATGCGTTTTTTTTCCCGTCACGTTTTGCGTGGTGTTTTTGCATGCAGTTTTCTAGCGTTTTGCAACTTTTTTGCTCTCTTTAAAAAACTGTGAATTGCTGGTCATTAAGGAGCGGACCGGGAATCCTTAACAACCAATGAGTCATCAGCTGTCAGCGGGTTTCCCACTGGCAGCTGAATGTAAAAAAAAAGAATTGCCTGCAAAAAAAAATTGGTGGGGAAAATGGCATCGCCCCCCCCCCCCCTTAATCCATACCAGGTCCTTTGGGTCTCTTCCTAACAACCCTGGCCGGTGGTTGTGGGGGGTCTGCGGGGTTTGGGGCTTAATAAAAATCTGAAATCCCCCTTTAACAGATCCCGGCACTCCTCCCCTATGTGAATGACTATGGGGTACATAGAACCCACAGGGCTAAGGACTACCTCCATATGAAACCACTTGGGACTGGCAATTGGCCAGGTTTGGCCCAGCTTTGCATCATAGGAGAAAGGAAAAAGTCACATTATACCTCGAAGAAACCGGTATTTGACTTAATTTCTGATGGGAGAATGGAACAGTGTGAGAGTGGTGATAAGTATAGCCAAAATGCGGGGGTAGGAGGGTTGGTGGCAATGATGGGCAGGCGAGTGATTTTTTTTTCCTTTCCCAGCATGGGCAAAGCACAGGTTCTCTTTAAAACAAGAGCAAACCTGACATATAGAATTACCTGAAGTTCCCCGAAGTTTATTAAATAAAATGGTCCAGCCGTTCTCAACTAGGGTTCCTCCAGAGGGTGGTAGGGGTTCCTCCTATTTGATGATACCAGCATACTTCTGTTGGCAATGCCACTTGGCAGAACCAGCCGCGTCACACTAATCTTTTTAGCTACCTGTAATGGGGGCATTTCAATCGGGGGGTGCCCTCTTCCCAATGACCACCAATTAAATTGGCAGTTTTCCCTCGCACCCCAATGAACGAATTTTAGTAGGGGTTCCCAGTGACCTAAAATTATTTCATGGGTTCCTCTCGGGTAAAAGGTTGAGAGAGAGTGGCCTAGTGGATTAAAATAAAATACAAGCAATATGATTATTATTATTATTAGCATTACTTGGCACCTAAATAAACCCGTTTCACCTTGACGGCACATGAGCGCAATCTGTCTGCCGACATTCTCCAGCGTCTGCTGTTGGCAAGTATATGTTAACCTTAAACCACTTTTTCCAAATACAGATCCTAGCCGCTACATTTGTTTAGCTTAGTGTAAAACAAGGCGGCAGATGTAAAATGCAGATAAAGCTGAGACAGAAAACATCCTTACACCATTCCAGATGTTTAATGGTGCAGCAAGGATGTGCAACTAGCATGAATCATGCTCAAGGTGCAGATACTACATTCCTGGATGGAGCCTTGGAAGAGATAGTCACAACATAGAAATGTCCATTCAGTTTTTTTGTTCTGTGTTGCCCATTTATCTGGCTTTGTGTATAACTAAGAGTATATGGTGGAATTTAATGTCGAGTATTGGTTGGAGGAACTGTGAGTTTCAATGTGCCTTCCCGAAAGCTGGTTGTCCCTGGCGAGAAGGTTTCCCTCTGCAGTAGTATACTTTATACCGGAGGTATTGGATTAAAATTCATGGAGGTCCTGTCAGTAAAGTTTTCTTCCAGAAGAGGTCTGAATCGCATGTTTTAGATCCTTCACATCACAGCCCACATATTTATATCACAGCCCCAACCTTTACATCAATGTCCTCAGTACCCCCTTCACATCAAAGTCCTCCTTCACATCACAGTTGACCCCCCAAAATACAGTCCCCCCTTTTACATCACAATCCACCCTCCCTTTCTGAAATCGTGTTCCCAACCACATCACAGGCCCCCCTTTAGGTCACAGTCCCACCCCAAATCACTGTACCCCACTTTATGGCAAAGTGTTCCCCCTTCATAGCAGTGTCCTTAGCCCCCTTCACCCCTCTTCATAGCAGTGTCATTAGCTTAGCCCGCCTTCATAAAAGTGTCCTTAGCCTTAGTGTCCCCCTCACCCCCCCTTCATAGCAGTTTTCTTAGCCCCCCTTACCTCCCCTCATAGCAGTGTCCTTAGCCCCCTTCACCCCCACATCACAGCAGTGTCCTTATCCCCCTTCACTCCCCTTCATAGCTGTATTCCTAGCCCCCTTCACCCACCTTGATAGCATGGTCCTTAGCCCCCTTCATCCACCTTCATAGCAGTGTCCTTAGCCCCCCTTACCTCTCCTTCATAGCAGTATTCCTAGCCCCCTTCACCCACCTTGATAGCATGGTCCTTAGACCCCTTCACCCACCTTCATAGCAGTGTCCTTAGCCCCCTTAACCCACCTTCATAGCAGTGTCCTTAGCCCCCTTCACCCACCTTCATAGCAGTGTCCTTAGCCCCCTTCACTCCCCTTCATAGCAGTATTCCTAGCCCCATTCACCCAACTTGATAGCATGGTCCTTAGCCCCCTTCACCCCCTTCATAGCAGTGTCCTTAGCCCCCTTCACCCCCACATCACAGCAGGGTCCTTAGCCCCCTTCACCCCTTCATAGCAGTATTGTTGGCCCCCTTCATAGCAGTGTCCTTAGCCCCCCTTACCTCCCCTCATAGCAGCATACTTAGCCCCCTTCACCCCTCTTCATAGCAGTGTCCTAAGCCCCCTTCAACCACCACATCATAGAAGTGTCCTTAGCCCCCTTCACCCCCCTTCATAGCAGTGTCCTTAGCCCCCTTCACCCCCACATCACAGCAGGGTCCTTAGCCCCCTTCACCCCTTCATAGCAGTATTGTTGCCCCCCTTCATAGCAGTGTCCTTAGCCCCCCTTACCTCCCCTCATAGCAGCATACTTAGCCCCCTTCACCCCTCTTCATAGCAGTGTCCTAAGCCCCCTTCAACCACCACATCATAGAAGTGTCCTTAGCCCCCTTCACCCCCCTTCATAGCAGTGTCCTTAGCCCCCTTCACCCCCACATCACAGCAGGGTCCTTAGCCCCCTTCACCCCTTCATAGCAGTATTGTTGCCCCCCTTCATAGCAGTGTCCTTAGCCCCCCTTACCTCCCCTCATAGCAGCATACTTAGCCCCCTTCACCCCTCTTCATAGCAGTGTCCTAAGCCCCCTTCAACCACCACATCATAGAAGTGTCCTTAGCCCCCTTCACCCCCCTTCATAGCAGTGTCCTTAGCCCCCCTTACCTCTCCTTCATAGCAGTATTCCTAGCCCCCTTCACCCACCTTGAAATCAAAAAGGTTACGCTCATTCTGATTCTCTTAGATGCGATAACCATTGGCACTCGGGATTTGACAAACTCTGCTCTTTTCTCCGAATTTTACATTTTTTGTGCTTCTCTATTTAAAATACGATGATGAAGTCTTACAACTAGTATTATGTGTCTACCTAAATGTAGTGATGTTGTTTTGCATGTCAAAGCATATCTAAAGTCCAAACCTTTTTTTTTTCATTTTAATGAGTACGGCAGCCTTTTTAAAACCTTTCTAACATGAAGGAACCGTTGAAATAATGTTTAGGTTTTAGGGAACCCCTGTCAATAATTACTATATATGCCGGCCATGGTACCTTACCATGGTGATCAGTGGGTCAAAGGTTTCTTCCATTGGTGGTCAGTGGGAAGAATGTTCCTTACATTGGTGATCAGTGGGAAGAATGTTCCTTACATTGGTGATCAGTGGGAAGAATGTTCCTTACATTGGTGATCAGTGGGAAGAATGTTCCTTACATTGGTGATCAGTGGGAAGAATGTTCCTTACATTGGTGATCAGTGGGAAGAATGTCCCTTACATTGGTGATCAGTGGGAAGAATGTCCCTTACATTGGTGATCAGTGAGAAGAATGTTCCTTACATTGGTGATCAGTGGGAAGAATGTTCCTTACATTGGTGATCAGTGGGAAGAATGTTCCTTACATTGGTGGTCAGTGAGAAGAATGTTCCTTACATTGGAGATCAGTGGGAAGAATGTTCCTTACATTGGTGATCAGTGGGAAGAATGTCCCTTACATTGGAGATCAGTGGGAAGAATGCTCCTTACATTGGTGATCAGTGGGAAGAATGTTCCTTACATTGGTGATCAGTGGGAAGAATGTTCCTTACATTGGTGATCAGTGAGAAGAATGTCCCTTACATTGGTGATCAGTGAGAAGAATGTTCCTTACATTGGTGATCAGTGGGAAGAATGTTCCTTACATTGGTGATCAGTGGGAAGAATGTTCCTTACATTGGTGGTCAGTGAGAAGAATGTTCCTTACATTGGAGATCAGTGGGAAGAATGTTCCTTACATTGGTGATCAGTGGGAAGAATGTCCCTTACATTGGTGATCAGTGGGAAGAATGTTCCTTACATTGGAGATCAGTGGGAAGAATGTTCCTTACATTGGTGATCAGTGGGAAGAATGTTCCTTACATTGGTGATCAGTGAGAAGAATGTTCCTTACATTGGTGGTCAGTGAGAAGAATGTCCCTTACATTGGTGATCAGTGAGAAGAATGTTCCTTACATTGGTGATCAGTGAGAAGAATGTTCCTTACATTGGTGGTCAGTGAGAAGAATGTTCCTTACATTGGAGATCAGTGGGAAGAATGTTCCTTACATTGGTGATCAGTGGGAAGAATGCTCCTTACATTGGTGATCAGTGGGAAGAATGTTCCTTACATTGGTGGTCAATGAGAAGAATGTTCCTTACATTGGTGATCAGTGAGAAGAATGTTCCTTACATTGGTGATCAGTGAGAAGAATGTTCCTTACATTGGTGACCAGTGGGAAGAATGTTCCTTACATTGGTGATCAGTGAGAAGAATGTTCCTTACATTGGTGATCAGTGAGAAGAATGTTCCTTACATTGGTGATCAGTGAGAAGAATGTTCCTTACATTGGTGATCAGTGAGAAGAATGTTCCTTACATTGGTGACCAGTGGGAAGAATGTTCCTTACATTGGTGATCAGTGGGAAGAATGTTCCTTACATTGGTGGTCAGTGGGAAGAATGTTCCTTACATTGGTGATCAGTGAGAAGAATGTTCCTTACATTGGTGGTCAGTGGGAAGAATGTTCCTTACATTGGTGATCAGTGAGAAGAATGTTCCTTACATTGGTGATCAGTGGGAAGAATGTTCCTTACATTGGTGATCAGTGAGAAGAATGTTCCTTACATTGGTGACCAGTGGGAAGAATGTTCCTTACATTGGTGATCAGTGGGAAGAATGTTCCTTACATTGGTGATCAGTGAGAAGAATGTTCCTTACATTGGTGATCAGTGGGAAGAATGTTCCTTACATTGGTGATCAGTGAGAAGAATGTTCCTTACATTGGAGATCAGTGAGAAGAATGTTCCTTACATTGGTGATCAGTGAGAAGAATGTTCCTTACATTGGTGACCAGTGGGAAGAATGTTCCTTACATTGGTGATCAGTGGGAAGAATGTTCCTTACATTGGTGGTCAGTGGGAAGAATGTTCCTTACATTGGTGATCAGTGGGAAGAATGTTCCTTACATTGGAGATCAGTGGGAAGAATGTTCCTTACATTGGTGATCAGTGGGAAGAATGTCCCTTACATTGGTGATCAGTGGGAAGAATGTTCCTTACATTGGAGATCAGTGGGAAGAATGTTCCTTACATTGGTGATCAGTGAGAAGAATGTTCCTTACATTGGTGACCAGTGGGAAGAATGTTCCTTACATTGGTGATCAGTGAGAAGAATGTCCCTTACATTGGTGATCAGTGGGAAGAATGTCCCTTACATTGGTGATCAGTGGGAAGAATGTCCCTTACATTGGTGATCAGTGGGAAGAATGTTCCTTACATTGGAGATCAGTGGGAAGAATGTTCCTTACATTGGTGATCAGTGGGAAGAATGTTCCTTACATTGGTGGTCAATGAGAAGAATGTTCCTTACATTGGTGATCAGTGGGAAGAATGTTCCTTACATTGGTAGTCAGTGGGAAGAATGTTCCTTACATTGGTGATCAGTGAGAAGAATGTTCCTTACATTGGTGATCAGTGGGAAGAATGTCCCTTACATTGGTGATCAGTGGGAAGAATGTTCCTTACATTGGTGGTCAGTGGGAAGAATGTTCCTTACATTGGTGATCAGTGAGAAGAATGTTCCTTACATTGGTGATCAGTGGGAAGAATGATCCTTACATTGATGGTCAGTGGGAAGAATGTTCCTTACATTGGTAGTCAGTGGGAAGAATGTTCCTTACATTGGTGATCAGTGAGAAGAATGTCCCTTACATTGGTGATCAGTGGGAAGAATGTTCCTTACATTGGTGATCAGTGGGAAGAATGTTCCTTACATTGGAGATCAGTGGGAAGAATGTTCCTTACATTGGTGATCAGTGGGAAGAATGTTCCTTACATTGGTGGTCAATGAGAAGAATGTTCCTTACATTGGTGATCAGTGGGAAGAATGTTCCTTACATTGGTAGTCAGTGGGAAGAATGTTCCTTACATTGGTGATCAGTGAGAAGAATGTTCCTTACATTGGTGATCAGTGGGAAGAATGTCCCTTACATTGGTGATCAGTGGGAAGAATGTTCCTTACATTGGTGATCAGTGGGAAGAATGTTCCTTACATTGGTGATCAGTGAGAAGAATGTTCCTTACATTGGTGATCAGTGGGAAGAATGTTCCTTACATTGGTGATCAGTGAGAAGAATGTTCCTTACATTGGTGATCAGTGGGAAGAATGTTCCTTACATTGGTGATCAGTGAGAAGAATGTTCCTTACATTGGTGATCAGTGGGAAGAATGCTCCTTACATTGGTGATCAGTGGGAAGAATGTTCCTTACATTGGTGGTCAGTGGGAAGAATGCTCCTTACATTGGTGGTCAGTGAGAAGAATGTTCCTTACATTGGTGATCAGTGAGAAGAATGTTCCTTACATTGGTGGTCAGTGGGAAGAATGCTCCTTACATTGGTGGTCAGTGAGAAGAATGTTCCTTACATTGGTGATCAGTGAGAAGAATGTTCCTTACATTGGTGATCAGTGGGAAGAATGTCCCTTACATTGGTGATCAGTGGGAAGAATGTTCCTTACATTGGTGATCAGTGGGAAGAATGTTCCTTACATTGGTGATCAGTGGGAAGAATGTTCCTTACATTGGTGATCAGTGGGAAGAATGTTCCTTACATTGGTGATCAGTGGGAAGAATGTCCCTTACATTGGTGATCAGTGGGAAGAATGTCCCTTACATTGGTGATCAGTGGGAAGAATGTTCCTTACATTGGTGATCAGTGGGAAGAATGTTCCTTACATTGGTGATCAGTGAGAAGAATGTTCCTTACATTGGTGATCAGTGGGAAGAATGTTCCTTACATTGGTGATCAGTGAGAAGAATGTTCCTTACATTGGTGATCAGTGGGAAGAATGCTCCTTACATTGGTGATCAGTGGGAAGAATGTTCCTTACATTGGTGATCAGTGGGAAGAATGTTCCTTACATTGGTGATCAGTGGGAAGAATGTTCCTTACATTGGTGATCAGTGGGAAGAATGTCCCTTACATTGGTGATCAGTGGGAAGAATGTCCCTTACATTGGTGATCAGTGGGAAGAATGTTCCTTACATTGGTGATCAGTGGGAAGAATGTCCCTTACATTGGTGATCAGTGAGAAGAATGTTCCTTACATTGGTGATCAGTGGGAAGAATGTTCCTTACATTGGTGATCAGTGAGAAGAATGTTCCTTACATTGGTGATCAGTGGGAAGAATGCTCCTTACATTGGTGATCAGTGGGAAGAATGTTCCTTACATTGGTGGTCAATGGGAAGAACGTTATCCTCACCTATTGTTAAAAAGACCATTGATGTCAGTGGTTACATATCGGAGAGGTAGACATTGCTCATAGCTTTTGGAACCCCTAGCAACCTCTCTTTTCTTTTTTTTGCTGTCTGTAGTCTGTTGGGAATATTTTTTCTTCATTTCCCGTTTTAAGACACAATGGAAAATGAGAGGAAATATTTGAAAAGTAAGGGAAGTCCTCTCTCAGACAGGTGTCCTCAGCACAAGTGTACACACTAGTACCCGGGTTTGACTGAAGCAGTAACAATCCAAAACTCTGTGAATTCTTGACCAAACATCCCCGCTTCTATATCGTAGGGCCTAAGGCAAATTGCCTTGTCTAATGCATTGTAGAAATGGGCGCCGTCAATAAATTTGTTTAGTTTCATTTCCGTTTCGTATTAGACGAAAATTCGTATTTCGTAATTCGTGTCCGAAATTCAATTTGGATTTGTTGTGTACGAAGTACGACTTTTCGCTACATTTGTTAACTTTTTGTAACAATTACAAACATTCGTTATGATGAATTTAAAAAGCAAAAAATACCCTTCTCAATATGGCAGTCATCGACTCATTATGCTCATTATGAGGGGCTCCCACCATCCCTGTGCTGTGCCGACTTCCTGGGTTTGTAGTGGCCCGTTAATTCGTATTTCGTAATTCGTGTCCGAAATTCAATTTGGATTTGTACGAAATGTGAAAGTTCATTCGTTTCGTTAACTTTTCATAACAATTACGAACATTCGTTATGAGGGGCTCCCACCATCCCTGTGCTGTGCTCATTATGAGGGGCTCCCATCATCCCTGTGCTGTGCTCATTATGAGGGGCTCCCACCATCCCTGTGCTGTGCTCATTATGAGGGGCTCCCACTATCCCTGTGCTGTGCTCATTATGAGGGGCTCCCCCCATCCCTGTGCTGTGCTCATTATGAGGGGCTCCCCCCATCCCTGTGCTGTGCTCATTATGAGGGGCTCCCACCATCCCTGTGCTGTGCTCATTATGAGGGGCTCCCATCATCCCTGTGCTGTGCTCATTATGAGGGGCTCCCCCCATCCCTGTGCTGTGCTCATTATGAGGGGCTCCCACCATCCCTGTGCTGTGCTCATTATGAGGGGCTCCCATCATCCCTGTGCTGTGCTCATTATGAGGGGCTCCCCCCATCCCTGTGCTGTGCTCATTATGGGGGGCTCCCCCCATCCCTGTGCTGTGCTCATTATGAGGGGCTCCCACCATCCCTGTGCTGTGCTCATTATGAGGGGCTCCCCCCATCCCTGTGCTGTGCTGACTTCCTGGGTTTTTAACTTCACCATAACGAATAATCGTAAATTATTATGACAATAATAAAACGATAATAACGAACATTCTTATTTTGTCCAATTCTGAATCTCCCATCGATTACCAGTACCAGTCTGAGCCGTCTCTCCCACTCCCCAAATTCGTCAACGAAATTTCGTATTTCGTATAAAATTCGTAAGAATAGAAATTCGTATTTCGGATGCTTCCGAATGTAGGAATTTTTTGGAAATTCGTACGAATTTTCGATTCCTACGAAACAAATCGTCGAATGCATTGGGCTCGCGTTGGACAAGGCTGCCCAGTGTAGCCTATAGTATATGACCCCAACAGCCATAACTACGCCCCAAACTACCTAGGATTTCATATTAGTCATTGAGGTTCCAATCACTTTTGGGACCAATAAGAAGCTTTGAGACGGGTCAAGGTGTTTAACGTATTGGAGATTATCTGGTAAAATGTTAATTCTTTTTTATGGTGAACATAAACAAAAAAGAACTTTCCGGGAATTGGCATATGCCAGCATTCAATAAACGTTTGCTGTTGCATCAGATCACAAATGAAATGAAGGAATAAGTAAACCCATCGTGCTACGTTATTATGTTTCTTCTGTATAAAGTGTGAAAATCGCCATCGTTTGTTGCTCTTCTTCCCCCTGTAATCCCGCTGACTCTGCTGTCAGTCATTGAAAGTTGTGATCATTCTCAAAATACAAAGCTTGGTGTGTGGTCTGGTGTCAGTGGATGTGTGTTATTGTGGCAGCATTCTGAGTGGTTTAGGTCCAAGAAAAGGAACAGAGGAACAGCAAACCATCATAATTCCCGTTTCTATTAAACTTTCAGGAGTGCCTTTTTATAGACACTATATTGTCAAAAGTATTGGGACACCTGCCTTTACACGCACATGAACTTTAATGGCATCCCAATCTTAGTCCGTAGGGTTCAATATGGAATTGGCCCACCCTTTGCAGCTATAACAGCTTCAACTCTTCTGGAAAGGCCGTCCACAAGGTTTAGGAGGGTGTCTATGGGGATGTTTGACCATTCTTCCAGAAGAGCATTTGTGAGGTCAGACACTGATGTTGAACAAGAAGGCCTGGCTCACAGTCTCCAAAGGTGTTCTATTGGGTTGAGGTCAGGACTCTGTGCAGGCCGGTCAATTTCCTCCACCCCAAACTCGCTCATCCATGTCTTTATGGACCTTGCTTTGTGCCCTGGTGCGCAGTCATGTTGGAACAGGAAGGGGCCGTCCCCAAACTCCTCCCACAAAGTTGGGAGCATGAAATTGTCCAAAATGTCTTGGTATGCTGACGCCTTAAGAGTTCCCTTCACTGGATAAAAGGGGCCACGCCCAACCCCTGAAAAACAACCCCCACACCATAATCCCCCCTCCACCAAATGATTTGGACCAGTGCACAAAGCAAGGCCCATAAAGACATGGATGAGCGAGTTTGGGGTGGAGGAACTTGACTGGCCTGCACAGAGTCCTGACCTCAACCTGATAGAACACCTTTATGAGGAATTAGGGCGGAGACTACGAGCCAGGCCTTCTCGTCCAACATCAGTGCCTGACCTCACAAATGCACTTCTGGAAGAATGGTCAAACATTCCCATAGACACCCTCCTAAACCTTGTGGATAGCCTTCCTAGAAGAGTTGAAGCTGTTATAGCTGTAAAGGGCAGGGCCAACTCAATATTGAACCCTACGGACTAAGACTGGGATGTCATTAAAGTTCATGTGTGTGTAAAGGCAGGTGTCCCAATACTTTTGACAATATAGTGTATTTTGATATTTGGATGTTTTTTTTATTTTTTATTCTCTATCCTGATAAAGGAATTTGGGAGCTGGAATCTAGTTGATGTGACGCAACTTTGGTTTGGGTACACCACATCCCTTAATCTCCTATTTGGCTTCTGCATGCAGTTAAGCTAGGAATTTGTTGCTCAATCTTCCTTTTGTAGCACTAACCCCATAGGGTCTATAAGTGATAGGGGTTCCCACTGCTGCACAACTAGGCACTAGGGATGAGCTTCGTGTTCGAGTCGAACATACATTCGACTCGAACATCGGCTGTTCGATCGTTCGACGAAGATCGAACGATTTGGGCCGTTCGCGCCAAATTCGAGTGACGCGAACGGCCCACAATGCACTACGCCATCGCAGTGTCATCCAGGCGCTGTGATTGGCCAAGCATGCACTGTGACCCCGCATGCTTGGCCAATCACAGCGCCGGCAGCGAGGAGAGCAATGATTGGCCACAGGCAGGATGCCTGTGGCCAATTATTGCTGAGGGTGTTTAGTACACGCCCCACACTATAAAAGGCCGCCAGCATGGCGGCCTAGTGTAGTGTGTTCCGGAGAAGGGAAAGAGAAGCATAGGCAGGGACAGTGACATTTTTTTTTCTTGCTTAACCTGGATTCCTTTAGTTTAGGGAAAGAGAAGGATAGGTAGGGAGAGTGTCAGTCTGTTTTACTGTGCTAAACCTTGTTTGTAGGGACAGGGAAGGACAGTGAGGGAAATTCTCATTGTGCTATACTGTGCTAAAGCATTCCTCATCAACCATCTTTAAAAAAAAATTTTTTTATAGGGACAGAAAACTATAGGTAGGGAGAGTGTCAGTGTGTTTTACTGTGCTAAACCTTGTTTGTAGGGACAGGGAAGGACAGTGAGGGAAATTCTTATTGTGCTATACTGTGCTAAAGCATTCCTCATCAACCATCTTTGAAATCCTTGTTTTTTGGACAGTCAGGGAAATTGTCGTTGTGCTATTCTGTGCGAAAGCAATCATCCTCAACCATATTTAGAAATCCTTAAGTAAAGGGACAGAGAAGGACACCTGAAGGTAGCCCTTATTGCTTTTTTTCCCATCTCCCTGCAGGCCATCCATTAGAATGTCTGGAAGGCAAACAAGGAGAGGCAGACAGTCAGGAGGCAATAAAAGAGGGCAAGCAGGCTCTGTGTCTGGGGGCAACAGTGCTGGTCGTGGACGCGGTGCATTGTCATCAGCACATGGCCATGGGACACGCTTGTCCTTCTTTTCGGCAGCTGGACATGTTGAGCCACATCATGCCGAAGACTTGGTAGAGTGGATGACCAAGCCCTCCTCCTCCTCCTCATCCTCTCTCACCCAGGCTCAGGGTACTGGCAAAGCAGCTGCCAAAGCGCCCTCTTCCCTGGTATCAATGTCAGACTCATCATCAGTCACTCCTTCCCTAGACCCACCATGTCCTCCTCCTGAGGAGTCCCCCGAACTGTTTCAGCACAGTGTTGGGTACATGCTCCAGGAGGATGCCCAGCGTTTCGAAGGGTCTGATGATGAAACCCAGCTAGAGGAAGGCAGTAGCGTGAGAGCAGACAGAGGGGATGCTCAAGAAGGACACCAATCTGGCAGTCATGTTCCAGCAGCTGCAGCATACTGCCAGATTGGCTCCAGTGATGAGGAGGGAGGGGATGATGAGGTCACTGACTCCACGTGGGTGCCTAATAGGAGAGAGGAGGAGGAGGAGGATGAGGAGGAGGCACATCTCCAACGAGGCAGGATGCCCTTTGGTGGCCAGCGTAAGGGCAGTACACCGACGGAATCACACCGCAGAGCTCCGCCTGTGCAGGGCGCTGCCTCTGCCCGTCATTCAAAAAGTTCTTTGGTGTGGGCCTTTTTTGAGGCTAGTGCATCAGATCGCACAGCTGCTGTTTGCAACATATGTCTCAAGCGTATATCGCGTGGCCAAAACATCAGCCGCTTGGGTACCACATGCCTGACCAGACATATGTTGACCTGCCATGCAGCTCGTTGGCAAGCCTACCTTAAAGACCCACACCAAAGAACAAAGCTGACCTCTTCTTGCACCGCATCAGCTGGGATCTCCAACCCCACTATAACTTCAGTCCTCTCTGAAACATGCACTGAGAGGAATGAAGGTGTAGAATTAGGTGTGTCACAGCCAAGTACTTGCGGCCACTCTGCTAGCAGTACACCGACGTCCGATTCTAGCAGGCAAATTTCCCTGCCCCAGCTGCTGGACCGTCGAAAGAAGTTCATTCCCAGCCATCCACATGGCCAGCGGTTGAATGCTAGCTTGGCTAAATTGCTAGCGCTTCAACTGCTGCCTTTTCAGTTGGTAGACTCGGCCCCCTTCCGTGAGTTTGTGCAATGTGCGGTTCCTCAGTGGCAGGTTCCCAAACGCCACTTTTTCTCACGGAAGGCTATTCCGGCTCTCTACCGACGTGTGGAAGGCAATGTCTTGGCCTCGCTGGACAGGGCGGTCAGCGGTAAGGTGCATATTACCGCTGACTCATGGTCCAGCAGGCATGGACAGGGACGTTACCTTTCTTTCACGGCCCATTGGGTCACTCTTTTGGCAGCTGGGAAGGATGCAGGACAAGGTGCAGTAGTGTTGGAGGTTGTTCCACCGCCACGCCTCCAAAATGCTACTACTGGTTGTGACACACCTCTCTCCTCCACCCCCTCCTCTTCTTCTTCCTCCATGGCCTCTTCCTGTGCTTTGTCCTCTGAACCAGCGGTGCTCCGTAGGCGTTCAAGGGGCTACGCAAGTACGCAGGCAAAAAGATGCCATGCCGTGCTTGCGCTGGTGTGTTTGGGGGACAGAAGCCAGACTGGGGCAGAGGTCCTGTCTGCTCTGCAGGGCCAGGCCGAGAGGTGGTTGACGCCACGCCAGCTTAAGCCAGGAATGGTGGTTTGCGACAATGGCACCAACCTCCTCTCCGCCCTCCGACAGGGACAACTGACCCATGTGCCCTGTGTGGCTCACGTCCTTAACTTGGTGGTGCAGCGGTTCTTGGGCGGGTACCCGGGCTTACAGGATGTCCTGAGGCAGGCCAGGAAAGTCTGTGTGCATTTCCGCAGATCTTATAATGCCAGTGCTCGCCTGGCTGAGCTGCAAAAGGAGTTGAACCTGCCCAAGAACCGCCTTATATGTGACATGCCCACCAGGTGGAACTCAACGTTGGCCATGCTGCAGCGGCTGCACACGCAGCAGAGGGCCATCAATGAGTACCTGTGCGACTACGGCACCAGGACAGGGTCAGGGGAGCTTGTTTTTTTTTCTCCACGCCAGTGGGGCATGATCAGGGATGCATGCACTGTCCTGGCACCATTTGAGGAGGCCACGAGTATGGTGAGCAGTGACAGTGCATGCATCAGTGACACTGTACCTCTTGTCCACCTGTTGGAGCACACGCTGCGTGGAATAATGGACAGGGCACTTGAGGCAGAACAGAGGCAGGAAGAGGAGGACTTCCTTGCCTCTCAAGGCCCCCTTTACCCAGACAGTGTTCCTTCTGTCCCACCCATCGCACAGGAAGAGGACGAGGAGGAGGAGGAGGAGGAGGAGGAGGATTGTGTCAGCATGGAGGTGGAGCCTGGCACTCAGCAGCATCAACAGCAGCAGTCTTTTAGGGATGATTTACAGTCCCAAGAAACCCGTGGACTTGTACGTGGCTGGGAGGAGGTGGCTGCGGATCATGTCGTCCTTAGTGACCCAGAGGACTCCGGACCGAATGCCTCAGCTAACCTACGCTGCATGGCCTCCCTGATCCTGCAAAGTCTGCGGAAGGATCCTCGTATTCTTCGGATCAAGGAGAGGGACCATTACTGGCTGGCCACTCTCCTTGATCCACGGTACAAGGGTAAGGTTGCGGACCTTATGTTACCGTCGCAGAGGGAGCAGAGGATGAGACAACTCCGGGAGGCCTTGCAGAAAGGTCTGTGCAACGCGTTCCCAGAGACTGGGAGGTTACAAACTCCTGGTCCTGGACAACGAGTTGCTGAGGCTTCGGCCAGTCAAAGAAGGAGCGGTGGGGAAGGTGGCCGTCTGACCGATGCGTTCAGACAATTCTTTAGTCCGCAGCCCCAAAGTATGATCGGTTCCAGCAACCATCGCCAGCGTCTGATAAACATGGTGCAGGAATATCTAGGGGCAAGGTCAGACTTGGACACCTTCCCCACCGAAAATCCTCTGGCTTACTGGGTCTTGAGGATGGATCACTGGCCAGAGCTTGCACAGTATGCAATTGAGCTACTGGCCTGTCCTGCATCCAGCGTTCTTTCGGAACGCACATTCAGTGCTGCTGGAGGATTTGTCACGGATCACAGGGTGCGCCTGTCCACCGACTCGGTTGATCGACTGACTTTCATCAAGATGAACCAGTCTTGGATCACCACCAGCTACCACACACCTGATGCTGATATAACAGACTAATTGATTTTAACATGTCACATCCCTTCAAGACTGATGCTGATGCTGAGTGCCTGTGCTGTTATGTTGACTGGCTATCCTCCTCCTCTGAGTCCTCAATGATACGATTGATGATGATAGCTTGGAAGATCATTTTTGTTTATGGGTGCCGCCACCAGTGGCTAAGGCCCAATTTTTCAGCCCCTGTTTTACAGGGGCGTGTAATTACAATTTTTTTTGCAATAATTTGCCATAGGGCTCATTGCTGTGCTCCAAGTACAGTATCTGTGAGGGGTTGGAGTGTTGTGGCACCAGTGCCTAAGGCCCAATTTTTCAGCCCCTGTTTAAAAGGGGCGTGTCATTACAATTTTTGAAGCAATACTTTGCAACAGGGCTCATTGCTGTGCTCCAAGTACAGTATCTGTGAGGGGTTGCAGTGTTGTGCCACCACTGCCTAAGGCCCAATTTTTCAGCCCCTGTTCAACAGGGGCATGTAATTACAATTCTTGATCTAATAATTCACAGCAGGGCCCATTGCTGCACCCACCAAGAGTAACTCTGAGGGCTTACAGTGTTGTGGCAACGCCACCACCACCACCACCACGAAAGGCCCAATTTTTCAGCCCCTGTTCAAAAGGGGCATGTAATTACAATTCTTGATCTAATAATTCACAGCAGGGCCTATTCCTGCACCCACCAAGAGTAACTCTGAGGGCTTACAGTGTTGTGGCAACACCACCACCACCACCACCACCACGAAAGGCCCAATTTTTCAGCCCCTGTTCAACAGGGGCATGCAATTACAATTCTTGATCTAATAATTCACAGCAGGGCCCATTGCTGCACCCACCAAGAGTAACTGTCAGGGCTTACAGTGTTGTGGCACCAGCACCACCATCAAAGGCCCAATTTTTACTACCACTGTTCAACAATTATATGTAATTACAATTCCTGATATAATAGTTGACAGCAGGGCGTTCCAGCACCAACCAAGAGTAACTGTGAGTGCTTACAGTGTTGTGCCAACACCAACAACTAAGGGGCCTATTTCTGCAGAGTATATACGGCAGGTCCCTACTTTCAAACATCCAACTTACAAACGACTCCTACTTGCAAACGCAAGAAGACAACAGGAAGTGAGAGGAAATCTACCCCTAGGAAGGAAAATTCTCTCCTGTAAGAATAAATATGGGAGAAAGGTGTCTCCTCTGTACTGATGCTTTATCACCAATCCTTGTTTCAAGAAAAACACCACATTTCAAAAACAGTTGTCATTGGGACGCAAAGAGAGGTGAAATGTTCTGAACAGGGGCACAGACAGCAAAACAAATGTTACAGGGGTGATAACCCTTCCCTATGTTTTCCAAAAAGTTTAAAAATAGATTTTTGGGCTGGAGCTACACTTAAACAATGTACCTGTTCAAAATTACAAACAGATTCTACATAAGAACAAACCTACAGTCCCTGTCTTGTATGCACCGCCTGTATACGGGTGTTCAGAGTATATAGGGCCTTTTTTATTTTATGTGCGGGGTTCCCCTTAATATCCATACAAGACCCAAAGGGGCTGGTAATGGGCTGGGGTGGGGGGGGGGGGGGGGGGTCATGGGGTAGCTATGCCATTTTTCTTAAAGATTTTCATCCATATTACCGGGACCAGACATTACATTAAAGCCGCAAGCAGTTTTAAATGGCTTTTTTTTCCTTTAGAAGTGTCATTTTGTGCAGGGACAGTTCTAAACACGGGAAACACGTGGCACTTCACAGGCATACTTTAGACACCCCCCAGGTACGATATTTAAAGGAATATTTGACTTTTTTTTTTTCACTTTATGCATCATTAAAATGACTGCTCCCGAAAAACGACCGTTTTTAAAACTTCTTTTTGCATTGATACATGTCCCCTGGTGCAGAACCCGGGTTCCCAAACCCTTTTTAGGACAATAACATACATAATAGTCGTTATAATTAGCACTTTAGAATTCGAACGTTCGCATCCATTGTATTTAATAGGGTTCTAATGTTCGTACGAACTTTCGGTCCGTTCGCGGGTTCTGGTGCGAACCGAACCCGGGGGTGTTCGGCTCATCACTACTAGGCACATAACATTTTCAGTATTCATCCAAACACAGGGATCAGGGACAACTTCCTCCCTATGTACAACTCCGGGTGGATTCTTCTGTATAGGCTAACAACAGTCTCTGTTAGGTTTAGTAACTGCTCCTTACAGGCTGGGAACTCTCAGTCCCTTTAGTAAGTAGTACAATGGGGTGTGAACTGCATCCTGGAGCACCTCCACTCCCTTGTAGACACTGGTCCCAACTCTACCTCCATGAGCGTCCGCAAAGGGGGGGGGGGAAGGGCCCCCCTGGAATTGGCAAGGTATCCGCACATGGACACTGGTGTGCCTGAGCGGTCCTTGCAGGGCCCGCCGTGGCCGCCGCTGACTTTTTTCTGAGTATGGACACAATAGCAGCTATATGGGCAGTTGGGCACAAAAGCATAAAAAGACGTTATTGTGCCAATAAAGCTGCCATTAATATAGATGCACAATAGCAGCTATATGGGCACGACAACATCTATAAGCGCACAATAGTAGCTATGGGCACAACAGCATCTATATGGGCACAATAGCAGCTATATGGGCACAGCAGCATCTATATGGGCATAATAGCAGCTATATGGGCACAGCAGCATCTATAAGGCACAATAGCAACTATATGGACACAGCAGCATCTATAAGGCACAATAGCAGCTATATGGGCACAGCAGCATCTATATGGGCATAATAGCAGCTATATGGGCACAGCAGCATCTATATGGGCATAATAGCAGCTATATGGGCACAGCAGCATCTATATGGGCATAATAGCAGCTATATGGGCACAGCAGCATCTATATGGGCATAATGGCAGCTATATGGGCACAACATCACCTAGGAAGGGTTCTGGTTGTCCCAAACGTCTTCCATCTAAGGATTATGGAGGCCACTGTGCCTTTAGGAAGTGCAGCAGAGATAAGAAAAATTGCCGGCTAAAAAAATTCATGAAAAAATAGCGTGCCCCCCCCCCCCGTCCAAGGACCATACCAGACCCTTTGGTCTGGTATGGATTAGGAGAGGACACACCCACGCAAAAATGTAAAAAAAAAAGCCCCCCCCCCAAAATCTATACCCTTATCTGAGCCTGGCAGGTCAGGAAAGGGAGGGGAAGAACGAGGGCCCCCCACGCATGAACCATACCAGCAGGGCCGTTTGAAGGAATTTGGGGGCCCCAAGCACAGTGGACAACACATTTTTAAGTTGAGAAGCGGGGGGTGCTACCGCGGGCCATCGAGTCCTCTGGCTCCTTTTTCTGCTGTGGCTGCCCTCTGGACAGCTCGGGGGCCCCAAGCAGCTGCTTGGTTTGCCTGTCCTGTTCCGACACCCCTGCATACCAGACCGCATGCCCTCAACATAGAGGGGGGGGGGGGGTGGGTGCTTTGATGTTGATGGGGACAAGGGCCTCTTCCCGACAACCCTGGCCGGTGGTTGTCGGGATTTGCGGGCGGGGGGGATTATCGCAATCTGGAAGCACCTTTTAACAAGGGGATCCCCAGATCCTGCCCCCCCCTATGTAAATGGGTATCGGGTACCATCACCGTGCCCCTACTCATTCACTAAAAAAGCAGTGAAATGTAAAGGAAAACAAGAGCCGGTTTGTGACAAATAAATAAATAAATAAAAATTGCGGCAAAATCGCAGTAAAAACGCACTTCCAAAAATGGGAAAAGCTCTGCAGAAACGCTCAAAAAGTAACATGCATAGATGTGAATGGAGCCTTACTGATCCTTGACCTGCAGGTTTGATCATTTGTAGCAGGGGGTTCCCCGATACCTGAAAATCATTTCAGGGGTTCCTCCTGGATATAAAGGTTGAATAACGCGGTCTTTAAACAGTCAACATCTGTGAATGCGGTGATTTCTCTAATCATGAATCTTCATTTGGCTTGCTCACAATTGATGGCCAGTTAATCTCTCTGTTCCTTTTCTCTCCGTATGATGCGAGTTCATGGCTGGGTGGGTAGTAGAGCGTCGGCAGACCTCCCTTTGCTACCCCCTGGGGTGATTCATTAGCTGGTAGCTGCTTATGGAGAATGAGATATGCCTTTGTTTTATAATCCCAGGCACAACCTCTCATCCCTGTGGGAGCATCTGACCGAGGCTGAGACTGCGACGCGCGAGCGCCAAACACACATACGCGGCGTATGATACGCCCATCTTTTCGCTGGCTGATGCACAAACAAGATGCCTGAGTCACAATTCCAGATGGGCATCTTCTGTCTCCTGGCAACCGCTCACTGACGGGGCTCCTCGCCTTGCAACGCCGTTTTGTGCAAAGTTATCAGACCTTGGGGGGGGGGGGGGGGGGGGGGGGAATACAAAAAAAAATCAACCGCTGACTTTCATAAAATGTAGAATTCATACAAGGAAGGCGAGATTTGTACATCTTTGTCTTTAGTCAATGAATTGCCTCCTCGCTAACCAATGACGGCTTCCTGCCTACAATGTAACTCATTTGCATTGATACATTTTTATGAGAGAAGAAGCATCTTCATTAAACAAAATGTTTTGCTTGTTTGTTTGCTACTGTGTGTCGTTATCAGGATTTGCTTCTTTGTGACAATATTAGTTTAATGGGCATAATTGGTACTCTTGTGTTGATTGTAAAATAGGAAAGTCGTCTTTGGTGATGGGCTTAATGGGTCTGTAGGTTCTCCAGAAATTAGGTAGAAGTTCGGTAAGTCGTCAGTTTCATTGGGAACAACCTAGAGCAGCAGGGGTCTCCAATCTGCGGCCCGGGGACCAGATGAGGCCCTTTGCTTGCCCTTATCCGGCCCTTGGGGCACTGTTCCTTCCACTGACACCAATGATGGGGCACTATTCCTCCCACTGACACCAATGATGGGGCACTATTCCTCCCACTGATACCAATGATGGGGCACTATTTCTCCCACTGACACCAACAATGGGGAAAAATTCCTCCCACTGATAAAAATTATGGAAAACTGTTACTCCCACTGATACCAATGATGGGGCACTATTCCTTCCACTGATACTAAGGATAGGGCACTTTTCCTCCCACTGATACCAATGATGGGGCACTATGCCTTCCAATACCACGAATGATGAGGCACTATACCTCCCACTGACACCAATTATGGGGCACCATACCTTCCAAGGGGCACCATGCCTTCCAATACCACAAATGGTGGGGCACTACCCCCCCTTTCCCCCCGAGTCTAATGAAAGGGCACTATTTCTCCCACTGACACCAATGATGGGACTCTATTCCTCCCAGCGATACCAACAATGAGGAACAATTCCTTCCACTGATATAAATTATGGAACACTGTTCCTCCCACTGACACCAATGATGGGGCACTATTCCTCCCACTGACACCAATGATGGGGCACTATTCCTCCCACTGACACCAATGATGGGGCACTATTCCTCCCACTGACACCAATGATGGGGCACTATTCCTCCCACTGACACCAATGATGGGGCACTATTCCTCCCACTGATACCCATGATGGGGCACTACACAAGACCTAACGTAGATGGCACATGACAATAGCAAAATTAATTTTGAAGGATGTGATTCGAAGATTAGAATTTTACTACAATGCAACAGAGTTTTATCAATTTCATACAAGTATTTGTCCTATGTCACCGATTAACCAATGACACCATCAAGTGACTGGTTATCTGTCACCTTGAATATTGCAGCTCCCTGCTCATTGGCCGACCTCCACACAGACAGTCCCCTCTTCAGTCTATTATGAAGGATACGCCAGACTCATCCACCTTACCAGTCACTCAGTTTCTGCCACCCATCTCTGCCAATCCCTCCACTGGCCTCCACCCCTGTCTGCCAATTCCTCCACTGGACTCCACCCCTCTCTGCCAATTCCTCCACTGGCCACCACCCCTCTCTGCCAATCCATCCATTGGCCTCCACCCCTGTCTGCCAATTCCTCCACTGGACTCCACCCCTCTCTGCCAATTCCTTCACTGGCCACCACCCCTCTCTGCCAATCCCTCCACTGACCACCACCCCTCTATGCCTATCCCTCCACTGGCCTCCACCTCTCTCTACCAATCCCTCCACTGGACTCCACCCCTCTCTGCCAATTCCTCCACTGCCCGCCACCCCTCTCTGCCAATCCCTCCACTGACCACCACCCCTCTATGCCTATCCCTCCACTGGCCTCCACCTCTCTCTACCAATCCCTCCACTGGCCTCCACCTCTCTCTACCAATCCCTCCACTGGACTCCACCCCTCTCTGCCAATTCCTCCACTGCCCGCCACCCCTCTCTGCCAATCCCTCCACTGACCCCCACCCCTCTATGCCTATCCCTCCACTGGCCTCCACCTCTCTCTACCAATCCCTCCACTGGACTCCACCCCTCTCTGCCAATTCCTCCACTGCCCGCCACCCCTCTCTGCCAATCCCTCCACTGACCACCAACCCTCTCTGCCAATCCCTCCACTGGCCTCCACCTCTCTCTGCCAATCCCTCCACTGGCCTCCACCCCTGTCTGCCAATTCCTCCACTGGACTCCACCCCTCTCTGCCAATTCCTCCACTGATCTCCACCCTTCTCTGCCAATTCCTCCACTGGCCGCCACCCCTGTCTGCCAATTCTTCCACTGGACTCCACCCCGTCTGCCAATCTCTCCACTGGCCTCCACCCCTCTCTGCCAATCTCTCCACTGGCCTCCACCCCTCTCTGCCAATCCCTCCACTGGCCTCCACCCCTCTCTGCCAATCCCTCCATTGGCCACCACCCCTGTCTGACAATTCCTCCACTGGCCTCCACCCTCTCTGCCAATCCCTCCATTGGCCACCACCCCTGTCTGCCAATTCCTGCACTGGCCTCCACCCCTCTCTGCCAATTCCTCCACTGGTCACCACCCCTCTCTGCCAATTCCTCCACTGGCCGCCACCGCTCTCTGCCAATCACTCCACTGGCCACCACCCCTCTCTGCCAATCCCTCCACTGGCTGCCACCCCTATCTGCCAATCCCTCCATTAGCCACCACCCCTGTCTGCCAATTCCTCCACTGGCCTCCACCCCTCTCTGCCAATCCCTCCACTGGCCGCCACCCCTCTCTGCCAATCCCTCCACTGGCCTCCACCCCTCTCTGCCAATCCCTCCACTGGCCGCCACCCCTCTTTGCCAATCCCTCCACTGGCCGCCACCCCTCTCTGCCAATCCCTCCACTGGCCACCACCCCTCTCTGCCAATCCCTCCACTTGCCACCACTCTTCTCTGCCACTGCCAGTCCCTCCACTACCGTCCACTCTCCCAATGAGTACAGTTCAAAATAATAACATCAACCTACAAAGCCATCCAAAACTCTGCCCGAGCTACAGCACCAATCTAATTTCAAATTATCACCCAAATCCTCCTCTCCACTCCTCCTTGGATCTCCTGATTCTCTAAATCCCTCTTCACCTCCCCCACGCACTTCCTGATCTCTAGATACCTCCTCACCTCCCCCATGCACCTTTCAGGACATCTCCAGAGCCTCTCCCACCCTCTGAAACTCCCTACCCCGATCTGCCCAATTGTCATCTACACTCATCCTTGAAAATTGATCTCCTTGTGGAAGCCTATCCTGACTCCACCTAATAACTGAACTTTTACTTTCTCTACCAACTCACCCCCCATACAGTTATTACCTTTTGCATAGTAATCTATCTCAGTGTTTCTATCTATCTATCTATCTATCTATCTATCTATCTATCTATCGTATGAATAGGGTAGTCGGAAGAAAACCCTACAGGCTTGTGCTTCCATTCACTTCTATAATGTAAATGAATAATGTAAAGGTTGTGATACTCATAGATGGAGCGGGTTGTGCGGTTTAGTAAATGAGGGTTCCTATTAGGTGGAAGTAATGTTATTCCTTTTCCAGTGCTTTGGTCTTAAAGAGAGATTTAATATCAGTATAAAGCCAGCACTTTGCCTCAAGGATATAATCTCCGGGCCCCGCCGTGTGCGGCTGATTCCCGGTAAATTTATAGTCCCTTTGTAAAGGAGCAGAAATGTTATAATGGAAGGAGGCCGTCTTCCTCCACGGTGCTCCCCCCCCCCCACTCCTCGCAGGCCTGCGCCACACAGAGGACTTTAATGTGGCAACAATAAGTCCCATGAGCCCGGCTGTGCGGTGTAAAACCTGTGTTCGGGATTCGGCTGTGAACAACCGCCTAGAGACACCTGCTTAAATATTAATTCCATTCCCGCCCCGATGTTACATTAATAATAAAGTTGACACTTTACCTCCGGCCCCTCCGGAGAGTGCGCCATGTGCACAGGACAGCTGACAGTCTCATTTGTATTTGCAAATTATTGATGAGATTCACCATCCAATAAGTCTTGGAGGGAGATAGTGCTCCGAGCTTTGTGGTTAGAATAAAGAATCCATTTTTTTTTCTTTTACTGAACCCTGCATTACCTGGATAGAAACCGTTCACTTCTTATATTGGGGCCGATTTTACCCCTTTAGACTGGAATACCTAACTGACTCCACCAGGCCTTTTTGTGTTCTGTTTTGGGTATTTAAAGTAAAGCCGGCCATGGATGGAGCGATTTTCTTTCCTGCAAAAATTGCTTCATTCCCCCACCAAAGCAGTTAGTGTTCATGGGGGAATCCCTTTCGTGAAGCTATTGTGTTCTCCCAGGGAGGGGGGGGGGGGACGCCGCGAGAACACACAGTGATTAACACTAGCGGCTATAGCCGCTGGCAATAATCGCATGAAAAATCTAACAGGCTGGTTATACCCAAGTTGGTCAATCGGTCAACTTGAGTGAAGTCAGCCTGCCCACACATGGTTCGAATCTCTCGGTTGGTCCCCACTCAACCAGCTGAGATTTAAACCATCTATGGCCAGCTTAAGAAGAAAATTGGAAGCCCTAACCAGTATAATTATGTTCAAGAGCAATGTTTCTCGAAAACCTATGTATGCCATCTAAGTCCCCAAGGGTGCCAGGAGCACAGGACAATGATTGCCCTCAATCAGCATAATCAATTGGCATCGTGTATGCAGCCTGGCCACCAGCACCATAGCAACCAATGATGTGAAGAAGAGCTCTGATGTAATGGGGAACCTCTGATGTGAAGGGAGGCTTTAATGTGATGGGGGGGACCTCTAATGTGAAGGGGGGCTCTGATGTGATGGGGGCCTTTGATGTGATGGGGGACCTCTGATGTGATGAGGAGATCTCTGATGTGATGGAGGACCTCTGATGTGATAGGGGACCTCTGATGTGATGGGGGACCTCTGATATGATAGGGGACCTTTGATGTGATGGGGGACTTCTGATGTGATGGGGGGGCCTTTGATGTGATGAGGGGACTCGTAATGTGATTAGGGGGCCTCTGATGTGATGGGAGGTTCTGATGTAATGGGGAACCTCTGATGTGATGGAGGGCCTCTGATGTAATGGGGGACTTCTGATGTGATGGGGGACTTCTGATGTGATGGGGGACTTCTGATGTGATGGGAGGTTCTGATGTGATGGGGAACTTCTGATGTGATGGGATGTTCTGATGTGATAGGGGACCTCTGATGTGAAGGGATGTTCTGATGTGATAGGGGACCTCTGATGTGAAGGGGTGTTCTGATGTGATAGGGGACCTCTGATGTGATGGGGGACTTCTGATGTGATGGGGGACTTCTGATGTGATGGGAGGTTCTGATGTGATGGGGGACCTCTGATGTGAAGGGATGTTCTGATGTCATAGGGGACCTCTGATGTGAAGGGATGTTCTGATGTGATAGGGGACCTCTGATGTGAAGGGGTGTTCTGATGTGATAGGGGACCTCTGATTTGATGGGGGACCTCTGATGTGAAGAGGGGCTCTGATTTGATGGAGGAACCTCTGATGTGATGGAGGGACCTCTAATGTGAAAGTAGGCTCTAAATGCGATGGGGGACCTCAGATGTGAAGAGGGACTCTGATGTGATGGGGGACCTCTGATGTGATGAGGAGATCTCTGATTTGATGGGGGACCTCTGATGTGATGGGGGACTTCTGATGTGATGGGGGACTTCTGATGTGATGGGGGGGGCCTTTGATGTGATGAGGGAACTCGTAATGTGATTATTAGGGGGCCTCTGATGTGATGGGAGGTTCTGATGTGATGGGGGGCCTCTGATGTGATGGGGGACTTCTGATGTGATGGGAGGTTCTGATGTGATAGGGGACCTCTGATGTGAAGGGATGTTCTGATGTGATGGGGGACCTCTGATGTGATGGGGGACCTCTGATGTGAAGAGGGGCTCTGATTTGATGGAGGGACCTCTGATGTGATGGAGGGACCTCTAATGTGAAGGGAGGCTCTAAATGCGATGGAGGACCTCAGATGTGAAGAGGGGCTCTGGTTTGATGGAGGACCTCTGATGTGATGAGGGGCTCTGATTTGATGGGGGACCTCTGATGTGATGGGGGACCTTTGATGTGAAGGGAGGTTCTGATGTGATAGGGGACCTCTGATGTGATGGGGGGACCTATGATGTGATGGGGGACCTCAGATGTGAAGGGGGACCTCTGATTTGATGGAGGGACCTCTGATGTGATGGGGGACCTCTGATGTGATGGGGGGACCTCTGATGTGAAGGGATGCTCTGATTTGATGGGGGACCTCTGATGTGATGGGGGACCTCTGATGTGAAGAGGGGCTCTGATTTGATGGAGGGACCTCTGATGTCATGGTGGGACCTCTGATGTCATGGCGGGACCTCTGATGTCTTGGCGGGACCTCCGATGTGAAGGGGGACCTCTGATGTCATGGCGGGACCTCTGATGTCATGGTGGGACCTCCGATGTGAAGGGGGCTCTGATGTGATGGGGGAACCCCTGATATGAAGAGGGGCTTCCAGATTTGAAGTTAATTTTATCTGGGCCCAGGATTCCTTTTGATAAGTAACATTTAACATGCAGAAAGGTTGAGAAATGTTGGTCTTGAGGACTAGTTTAACTTTTTAGGTTATTCTGTATTCAAAAAAGACCCTGGAAGAAAAAGGGTATATTGGGGAGTAGGGAGGGTTAGGAAATGCTAGAAAAAAAAAAAAAAAGTAGAAAGAAATGTATTATAAATATCACTCATTATAAGGAATGCTGTCTGTTACACATTTTTATATTTAATTGCTCACTATAGGTTTGTGCAATTTGCATGTTGCTTTTTTGTGTGCAAACCCGAAAGTCTGATGGAAAAGTTGAATGGGAGTCGAAGGACATGAGTTATTGGGGATGACGTTCTGTGTATGTGCGAGTTTATCAGTCAATAGATGTCGTTGGGAAGGTAGCAGGTCTGGTTGTTGTTGGCTCAATGGATAAGTCACCGTAGTCCAGATTAGAGAAAGAAATCTCGTCTGCCTCAAGCAACTTGTGATCTACACAAAGTAATTCAATCTTGTAGAGCTTTCTACACCTCGTCCGATTCACCTCATTGCCTGCTATTTACATGTCACAAAACATCTGCTGCCTCCTGGATTTGTCGCTTTGCACCGCGGCGGCGCGTCTCACTTGGCGGTCACCCGTGCTTCAACTTTGTGGTTTTTGTGCCTTAAAAGCTCTCATTTTTTTTTTTATGGATCTGAGGCTTTAGCTATATATTTATTTTTGTGAAGGTTTCACTGTTCTAAGAATGTATGAAACAAATTTAGCACATTCCACATCATTATGTGTCTTTTTTTTTTTTGTTCTTCTTTCATGTGAAGTTATTTAGTAAAGTATCAGAGAGGACCATTAATAATGGAACTGCTAAAGGTGTTTTGCAAAAGGCATAGACCAGCTGTTGCTCTATCTAAAGGGTCTCCAAGATTTCACGCATGAGGGACAAATCTTTGATTTTTTTTTGGCCTGCAAATATTTGTAAAATGATGTTTAATAAATGAATGAGCCCCTCTTAGATCAGAGTCTACCCCCTTACATAGGTAGCCTCCGCTGACCTGAATCCTCAATCTGTTTGCATTGTTGACATTCCACTAACCGTAGCTGAGGGCCAAATACGAGCCTGGGCCCCTGGTTTGAGGACCCCTGCTCCAGCTGGTGGATTCTCTTGCTGGGCCACATTGAAATACGGCACAGTGTGTGAGTGTTCCTCTTGTAGGCAGGTGCAGTCTATATTCTCCACTGCAGGTGGCGCTGGACTGCAGTGGCAACGCAGATAGGGGAGGAAGTTGAGAGGAACTTGGCTACTCTATGGTTCCCTTTGTCACTGGGGCATTTTCTACTCCCACCGGCCACTCCGGTCCCCCTGAAGTCTAAAGGACAGTAAACTGACCTTTTGGTTAGAAAGTTTGGAGACCTCCTGGTTTAGATGCCTGATATTTCACCCCAGCAGGGCTGCTAAATAAAATGATAAAAATGAATAAAAAAATAAAATAATAAAAAAAAACTACTGACACCGTCCTCTGCCCTACTGACACCGTCCTCTGCCCTACTGACACCGTCCTCTGCCCTACTGACACCGTCCACGGCCCTACTGACACCGTTCACTGCCCTACTGACACCGTCCTCTGATCTTCTGACACCAATCTCTGCCCTACCGACACCGTCCTCTGACCTACTGACACCATTCAGTGCCATTATGACACCATCCCCTGCTCTACTGACACCATCCTCTGCTCTACTGACACCGTCCTCTGCCCTACTGACACCGTCCACTGCCCTACTGACACGGTCCTCTGCCCTACTGACACCGTCCACTGCCCTACTGACACGGTCCTCTGCCCTACTGACACCGTCCACTGCCCTACTGACACGGTCCTCTGCCCTACTGACACCGTCCATTGCTCTACTGACACCGTCCTCTGCTCTACTGACACCAATCTCTGCCCTACCGACACCGTCCTCTGACCTACTGACACCATTCAGTGCCCTACTGACACCATCCTCTGCTCTACTGACACCGTCCTCTGCCCTACTGACACCGTCCACTGCCCTACTGACACCGTCCTCTGCCCTACTGACACCGTCCTCTGCCCTACTGACACGGTCCTCTGCCCTACTGACACCGTCCCCTGCTCTACTGACACTGTCCTCTGCTCTACTGACACCGTCTACTGCCCTACTGACACCGTCCTCTGCTCTACTGACACCGTCCACTGCTCTACTGACACTGTTCACTGCCCTACTGACAAAATCCTCTGCTCTACAGACACCGTCCACTGCCCTACTGACACCGTCCACTGCCCTACTGACACCTTCCACTGCTCTACTGACACCGTCCTCTGCTCTACTGACACCGTCCTCTGCTCTACTGACACCGTCCACTGCCCTACTGACACCATCCACTGCCCTACTGACACCGTCCACTGCCCTACTGACACCGTCCTCTGCTCTACCGACACCTTCCACTGCCCTACCGACACCGTCCTCCGACCTACTGACACCATTCAGTGCCCTACTGACACCATCCTCTGCTCTACTGACACTGTCCTCTGCCCTACTGACACTGTCCACTGCCCTACTGACACCGTCCTCTGCCCTACTGACACCGTCCCCTGCCATACTGACACCGTCCACTGCCCTACTGACACCGTCCTCTGCTCTACTGACACCATCCACTGCTCTACTGACACCGTCCACTACTGTACTGACACCGTCCACTGCTCTACTGACACCGTCCTCTGCTTTACTGACACCATCCACTGCTCTACTGACACCGTCCACTGCTCTACTGACACCGTCCACTGCTCTACTGACACCGTCCACTGCCCTACTGACACCATCCACTGCCCTACTGACACTGTCCTCTGCTCTACTGACACCATCCACTGCCCTACTGACACCATCCACTGCCCTACTGACACCCTCCACTGCCTTACTGACACCATCCACTGCCCTACTGACACCATCCACTGCCCTACTGACACCATCCACTGCTCTACTGACACCGTCCACTGCTCTACTGACACCATCCACTGCTCTACTGACACCGTCCACTGCCCTACTGACACCATCATCTACTCTACTGACACCATCCACTGCCCTACTGACACCGTCCACTGCTCTACTGACACCGTCCTCTGCTCTACTGACACCGTCCACTGCTCTACTGACTCCGTCCACTGCTCTACTGACACCGTCCACTGCTCTACTGACACCATCCACTGCCCTACTGACACCATCCACTGCTCTACTAACACCATCCACTGCCCTACTGACACCATCCACTGCTCTACTGACACCACTGCTTTAATGCCTTCTCAGAAAGTAATGGTTCTCTTGATTTAGTCCAATAAAATCTAAGCAGAGCATGGTCCTTATTCAGTCCGATTGTCACTTAACATTTTCTGCAGAAAGTAAAAATGAGAAAGCGTTATCTTCTCACCGCAATTAAACGCAGGCTTACATGCAGTCACAGGCCCGTCTCCAAATTGCCTTCCCCATTTGCATTTGCTGCTGCTGGCTGTGACACACACCTGGTTAATACGGCGTTTTCTCTGATGTGAAACCAGCTGCTCCAATGGCTTCTACATTACCGGCATTTTTCAATTGCTAGTTTACTTGTGACAATAAATAAAGCGAGTAATTATTCCTCCTTCTAGGAACCCGGACATCTTCTCCTGACACCTTTGATCAGTCAGGTAAACTAATGTGTGAACCAACTTAGGAGGACATTCCAGCATTGCTAAGATGCCGGAGCTCTATGGATAGAATTATTACATCGATCAGCGCATTTTTTTTTAGCACTGATCAATGTAATAATATCACCGATCCCCAAAAAGTGTAATTTGGGGTCAGATTTGTCCGTCGCAATGTCGCAGTCCCCCTAAAAATCGCAGATCGCCGCCATTACCAGTAAAAACAATAAAATAAAATAAAATTCCCTAAATCTATCTCGTAGTTTGTAGACGTGATAACTTTTGCACAAACCAATCAATATACGCCTATTTCGATTTTTTTTTTTCCAAAAATATGTAGAAGAATATATATCGGCCTAAACTGATGAATACATTTTTTTTTATATATATATTTTTTGGGATACGTTTTATAGCAGAAAGTAAAAAAATTAATATTTTTTTTTCGAAATTGTCGGTCTTTTTTTGTTTATAGCGCAAAAAAAACGCAGAGGTGATCAAATACAGTAGTACATCGGATTGCGAGTAACGCGGTTAACAAGCATTTCGCAATACAAGCTATTATTTTTTTGAAATCCTGACAAAAGCAGGATTCAAGCCTCTGCGGTGTGCAGTACCGCATTTGGCCAGAGGTGCGGGGGCGCCGTTGACACTCGGAGCTGTTTGTAGCGGTTCGGAGCCGCTCGGATGCACTCGGAAATACTCGGAAACACTCCGTTGCTGAGTGTTTCCTAGGCTTTCTGAGTGGCTCCGAACGGTCTCCGAGTATTTACGAGTCTCTCCTGCGCCCCCCCCGCCTCTTGCCACATGCGGTACTGCATACAATAGAAGTCAATGTAGAACAATTTATCTTCGTTTCCCGTGACTTCTATGGGGAAACTCGCTTTGGTATGCGAGTGCTTTGGATTACAAGCATTCTCCTGAAACGGATTAATCCAAGGTTCAACTGTACCACCAAAAGAAAGCTCTATTTGTGGGGAAAAAAAGGACGTCAATTTTGTTTAGGTACAGCGTCGCACGACGGCGCAATCGTCAGTTAAAGAGACGCAGTGCCGTATCGCAAAAAATGCTCTGGTCATTAAAGTGGAAGTAAAAACCTCCTATCATTTTCAGCCAAGGAAGCTGCCATCTTGGCCTCTGTTTAATCTTCAACTGCCATGATGCTGCACATGTGATCAGCTATGTCACCAGCCATTGGATGGTTTGACAGTCTGGTTGAGCGCACAGCCAATGGGAGGGTTATATTCCCGGGAACGTGCCGGAAATGTAACTTAATTGAAAGGGTTAAATGGATGGGTTTACTTCCGCTTTAAGGGGGGGTAAAACCTTCCGGGGCTGAAGTGGTTGACTTCACCCGCAGATGGAAATTCATCCCTTTGATCTGTAGATGAATAAACAGAAAGATACAAAATGAAACAATTTTTCTTTTTATCTTTCTTTTTCAGCGGCTGAGCGATGTTGTTGATAAACATTGCCCGGCTGCTTTGTTTATTTATTTTTTATTTTTTGACAGTTCCAATTGCCTGGAACTTCGTTTACACTTCAGCTGTCAACAGGGGGACCCCACTGACCGCTGAATGAGTCATCCGTTGTTAAAGTGGTTGTAAACCCACTTATGCCACTTGCACCTACAGGTAAGCCTAGATTAAGGCTTACCTGTAGGTGCAAAAAATATCTCCTAAACCTACACGGTTTAGGAGATATTTGCAAAAAAGACTGTACCGATGTCTACGGCGCATGCGCGCCATAGACAACGGTGCATTCACAGTGGGAATCCCCATTCACAGCCGGATTTGACGGCTCCCGCGCGCATGCGCAGAGTGAGCCCCGATCTAAGGTAAGTGATGCATAAGGAGCTAGCATGCTAGTCATACTAGCTCATTATGGCTTTGTCTTGCAAGTGAAGCTGAAAGGAACCCAAGCCTGAAAATATCGGCTACAGGTATCAGAGGATTTGCATGAGTACCGATACTTGTGCAAATGCTTATTATCAGCACCGATACCGGTATCGGTATCAGTAGAACCCTGCTGTACTTTAAAAAAAATTTTTTTTTTACTTTTTTTTTTTTTTACATCACATAGGGGATACAAAGTCCCCTATGAGAGAGTTTTTAGGTGACAGGTTTTCTTTAATGAGACATGCAGGGTCTTAAATTCCCCCCAATGTCTCTTCTGGATGTATTGCAATGCAGAGCGCAATGCAATTCATCCCTTCCTGGCTATGCTACCCAGGGAAAGTGACGGGAAGGGGGGAGGGGTGCATCAGCACTGCGCCGCCCGGAGGGGGGGGGGGTAGTTGTAGAGCTGCACGATTCTGGCTAAAATGTGAGAATCACAATTTTTTTTTTGCTTAGAAGATAGATCACGATTCTCGCACGATTCTCGCGGCGTAACATTCTCTTTCACATTAAAACAAAAAAAAAATTGGACTAACTTTACTGTTTCTTTTTTTTTATTATTCATTGCAGTGTATTTTTTTTCCAATAAATTGCATTTGAAAGACCGCTGGGCAAATACAGTGTGACATAAAATATTGCAGCAATTGCCATTTTATTCCCTAGGGTCTCTGCTAAAATATATATATAATGTTTAGGGGTTCCAAGTAATTTTCTAGCAAAAAATATTGATTTTAATTTAGGAAACAAGTGTCGGAAAAAGATTTAGACTTTAGGTGGTTAAACTTCCTGCATTTACACACAGAAGTTTGATAAGAAGGAAGCTATTTACAATGTTTCCTGTTGTTACAAACTTGGCAGACTGCCCAGATTTTTTCTTTACACACGCACAGAAGTTTATCCCTTTGATCTAAGAAGGAAACATTAGTTACAATGTTTCCTGTTAAAAACTTGTCAGACTGCCAGAAATTTTCTTTTGACAGCTGATAAGTCTCTCCACTTGTTATATCAAAGAATCGGCAAACTCTGCTATGGAGATCGTCAGGGGGGTTGAATCGAGATCACGATTTTTTAACGATTAATTGTGCAGCTCTAGGTAGTAGTGCTTGTTTTTTCCGCCCCCGCCCCCCAGAAGAAAAGCCCACCAGCCACCACTGGGCGTCATACATGTTGCTTTCTGGGTCACCAACAGCATGGGGAGGAGAACGGAGGTGTGTCCACTGTTCTCCCTCCCCTCCACCCGCCATGTTGGTCCCGGGCCCGCAGATGGGCAAGCGGAGCCTGGAATACATGACGGGGGCGAGAACATGGGGGGGGCAGTACCGGGGGGTGTGTGGAAGCAATCGGGCAGCAGCGCAGCCGTTCGAATGCTTCCACCTGACAGGTAGGGGGTCTGCCTGTCAGTTTTACACACAATCCCAGTGACTGCAACCACCGGATTGTGTGTGTGAATCCCCCCGCTGTCAGGTCCCTACGACGTTAAAAAAAAAAAAGAACTCGTACTGACGGGCGCCCCTGTAGGAAGGGCGCCTGTAGGCACATGTCTACAGTGCCTAGTGGAAAATCCGGCCCTGGCTAGAAAAGAAAAACATTGCCGGGCGGAAGCCGTCTGTCCTCTCGATAGTTTGCCGTTATTAATGGCGCCGACTGGAGCCTGTTGAGTTTTGATGCATGGCTCTACAGTTCTCGGGTTCAGGCATCAGTAAGTTTCCCCCGCATCGGGTCTTAAGATTTATACGTTCCTGTTATAAATGTTTATATGACAGAGCTGTCCAAGAATTCTACAGCAAAGGTGGCAAGGATTGATAATCACTTTGGGCTTCTCGGGTGTCGGGCTCCTTGGCGCGGCACGTTATATAGAATTTGATGACTGGAGTAAATACATTTTGAAGAAGGTGATACAAAACACACGCTGATTCATTCACATTCTCCCTTCTATTTCTGAATATGGATGACGGCTCTGTAATTATTTTATGAAAAAAAAAAAAAAACACTCTAAGTACCTTTTTTCTAATGGATATCCAGCTGTCACATGACCCGGCTCTCTCCCAGCCTGTCTGCAGGGAAACAGTGGCAGGAGGAGCTTCTAGTCCTCTGCTGCTGATCACATGTTCAAAAAAATAAAATAGTAAAAATAAATAATTAATATAAATAAACTGTTTTCATTTGTCATACAAATATATATTTGAAATTAAATCTTTATTATTATTTTTTTTTAGCAATAACATGATGTGGGGCAGATATCTGCCAGTCACAGGTTGTGTCACGCCCCTCCAGCCTGTGTCTTAGTAATAAGAGGAAGGTGAAGCCTCCATCAATCTACAAGTAATATCCCTCCCCCCATTGCGTTTAGCTGGTAAGTGGACATGGAGGAGGGAGGGAGTGGGCTGTCATTAAGTATACGCCCACATATGTGACTCTATAGTCACATGGGCTGCTCACATATGATAGGGAGGAAATGCTCCGCATAGAAACACTCACTGAAAAACTGAGCATGTGCAGAGCTGCCAACACTGCTCTGCAAAAATCCCTAGCTGATTTGGGGACATGGACAGGAGGGGGAGATAGAGAGCAGGTTTTTTGCAATCTCATAGTGGCTGAGTGAGTATGAACAGCACAGAATACACCAGTGGCGTCCCATCCATTAGGGGGACCCCAATCCATTCACCCGGCCCCCTAATCTCCATGCAGGGCGCCAGACGCATGGATTTCAATGTGGGTTTTTATTTTTTGAAGCACGTGATTAGAGCCGAAGGCCAATCAGGAACTGATTGGCCGGGAATCTTAGGACGGGTCTCAGGACCCGTCTCCTGTTCGGCCAGGAGGAGAAGCATCCATCGCCCCCTACCCCGGATTGATTCAGCAGTGCACCGCCACCTCATCCTCCTCCCTGCACCTCTCGCTGTATAAGGTAAGGAGGCCATGGATCACGCGGGGGGGGGTGGCAGTAGTGCGCGAATCACTGCCTATCGAGCCCCGGAGGAGGTGGGGGTGGTGTGTAGTGCAAGTGGAACGCCAGATCGCCGATGTGATCGATCGTTCGTGAGCCACGCGTGGGGGGTGGTATGTAGTGCGAGTGGAATGCCAGATCGCCGCTGTGATCGATTGTTCGTGAGCCACGCGCGGGGGGTGGTATGTAGTGCGAGTGGAATGCCAGATCGCCGATGTGATCGATCGTTCGCGAGCCACGTGCGGGGGGTTGGTGTGTAGTGCGAGTGGAATGCCAAATCGCCGCTGCGATTGATCGATCTCCGCGTGGGGGGTGGTTTGGGGTGTGCTAGTGCAAGTGAGGGGGCCATGTCTGTTTGCCGCCACCCCCCCAAAATTTGGACCACCAGCCGCCACTGGAATACACCATTTATTGAGAGTTTTTTTACGATATGGATTTATGGACACTTTGACAACTTGGGGTTGGAAAGAATATCCTTTCAGTGCCCCCTCCCCTGCATTACAAGGGTTAAATGCTCATTAGGGGGAGACGAAACCCATCATTGCACGTGGAGTAGGCAAAAGTGCCACCAGGAGCGCCTTAGAGAGGGGGCTTGGTGGGATTGCATTACTGAAGGGACCCTGGTGGAATGAAAAAATTTAAGTCCTGCTTGCTGCATTTTTTGGTGCACTCCACAAAACGGCAGCAAAAAAGCAGCTCCCCACTGAAGTAGAAATAGGAAAACGCGTCAAAAATGCACCGCGGTTGGTCACACATTCATGATTCACAGGTGCATGCTGGGAGTCAGGCAACCAGAAAACACGCTGGAAACGCGTCAAAAAAAGCATCTCCACAAACCTTACAAACCTTACATGCAGGGCCATCTTAATGCAAGGGCACTCTTAATGCAAGGGCACTCCTGGGCACTGCCCAGGGGCCCCAGGTACATGGGGGGCCCCACATTAATTTTGCATTACGTCCTACTTGCCAACTGTCCCAGATTTGCTGGGACAGTTGGCACAGTTATGCTTATTACTAAACTGTCCCGATATGGTCGTGTCCCGGGAAGCGTCCCAGCACCTATACTGTGCCCTCCTGATCCCAGTATTCTGCCCTCCTGACCCCCGCTGTACTGTGCCCTTCTGCATTCCCCCCTGTACTGTGCCCTTTGTGTTGACTATATTATCTTTCTGGCTGCCGTGATTTTTAGAATTTTGTATCCATCTTCAGACAAATTTATTTTTTCAAAACGTTGTCTTTAAAGTAAAAACTGTTACAAGTCTGCATAATGCAAGCTGAGCGTGTGATGAAAAATGTATGAGCGGAGGAGATCCGTCAAAGTGATGAGTAGATTCGGAGATGTAGAAATCTTGACTTTTCCTGTTTAGTCCTCATGCACATGGACACGTGCCCTCTCCACCGCTCCGGCAGATCTCTGCCACCTCACTCCCGGTGACAGAATAGGGTCCCGCCGACTTAATGCATGTACTTGTTAACTCCTTCATTTTCTTGTACCATGCGGCTGGATACATGGGGATCTCCATATCGGGGCTTTGGTCCTGGTTGCTCTTTTGGGGGGGAACCAACTGCTTTGGAGGGAACCAGAGCCCTGACCCTCTCATGACCTGTCACCTGAGCCTGGTACTGATCCTCGCTTTGCTGCTGTTCCTCTCACCAGTTCATGGGTTGCACGTGGCAACTTTTCTTCTACTTTTCTGCCAAGGTACCCTTTGAGGAAATGCCTGGACAGCCGCATTCCAATTAATATTGTAGAAAATCAATCAATTCCATGTAGAACAGAGGTAAAGGTACAAAAGTACTGACGCGTTTTACACCATCATCAGTGCTTAGTCATATGACTAAGCACAGATGATGGTGTGAAATGCGTCAGCTGCTTTTATACCTGTATCTTTGTTGTCATACATGGAATTGATACATTTTCTACAATAAAGGCGTTTAATTGGAGTGCAGCTGTCCAGACATTTCCTTTTCACCAATACATGTGCAGAGCCAGCACCCACAGCCTTCACTTCAAGGAGGGTGTACCACATTGAGCAGTAAACTTTATCTTGTACCTCGTGTGTGCTTTACAGCAGCAGTCCCCAACCTTTTTGGCTCTATGGACCGGTTTCATGAAAGCCACTTTGCCAATTTTCCTAGAGACTGGGGTGGACAGGTCGGGGGGTGGGGTATTCACAAAGTCTGTCCTCAACCTTCTTAACACCACAACCTCCATTACAGCACAGCCACCCCTTTATATCAGTGTCCCCAATCCCCATTTACATCACAGTTCCCCATTTACAGCAGTCCCACAGTTTCCTCAGTCCCCCTTCACATCACAGCCCCTTCCTTTACATTGCAGTGCCCCTGCCATCTGCCTCCTCCTCTCCTTTCCTCTCATACATTAATCTCTGCCTCCCCTACACAGGACTCCTACCTGCAGGGCAGAGGCTGTTATCAGTCTGCGTGTCCTCCCCGGCTCCTCCGCCTGCTGGCCTAGCCGAGGATGTCATTCTAACAGCAGGGCAGGGGGCAGGAGGAGCTCTCCATTCCGATCTGCAGCTGTTCCCGCCTCCTGCCCTGCTGATTGGATGACATCATTGGCCGGGCAGGCGGAGGAGCCGGGAGAGGACACATGGGCATGGCCGCACAGCAGGAGATGAGCGTCGACCACGGTCTGTGATAACCCTGTGCGGATCGCTAATCTCCTGCTGAAGCAGGCCACAAACTGGCATCGGTCTATGGCCAGAGGGTTGGGAACCCCTGCTTTACAGGCCCTGTTCTTTTGATACGCCATGTACCACCATGCAACCCTTTGAATGACTTCAGACCTCAGACCAGGCTCATGAACAGATAACTAAGCTGTACTTGAAGGCTGCAACAGTACAGTCCTTTAGCTAATTATTTATAACTAACTATTTCTCAGCTGCCCAGGCATACCTTTTCAGGTAGAAGTCCATTGGTGGCAAAGTCTTTAGCAGGTAGGCTCCCTTAGGGTGGTGGTGATCGAAGGTTGCTCCGGGTTACATCTTGATCTGGATTTGGACTGGACCTTCTAATCTTTCCCATGGGGTCCCACTCACTCTCTGAGCTCCGCCTTCCCGCTCATTTATAGACTGAAAAGAGTGGAGAGCAGAACCCAAAAAGCCCAGGAAACCAGCAGACCCAATATTAAGCCTTTCCCACCTGGGTAGTCAAAATCCCTAACTAACACCTGCCTACACATGGATTAGGCCAGTTATAAAACCAAACTTTGGGATAAAACTAACTTTCTACCATCCTACCCTGCCACACAGTCCCCCCCCCACCCAGTCTCCCCCCCCCCCAGTGTCCCCCCCCCCCCCCTTACCTGGTGAAGACAGCAATACTCACCTAGGTCCTCTATCTAGGTCCCTTACTGCTGTCAGTGCAGGGACCCCTAATCCAGCACTGTGATGGTACACAGAGACCACGGGTCTTTTTTCCAGTGATCAGAGAGAGGGGAGTGGGTTGATATTGATCTAGTGGGGCTTTAAAGCAGAACTAAATAAAATATTTGGAACAGGCAGGCTTTTTATTGCAGAAGAGACATATGGCACATCAAACTTACCTACCTGTTTGCAACCTTCTTTAGAATGTACCTTGAGTTGCACGTAAACAGCCCCATGGTCATTCTCGGCACACCATGATAGCGGAATGAGCACATCATGGTTTTATGCACATCATTTCCTGCAGGCCATTGAAGATGACTGAGGACCGCACTCCTGGAAGGAGCCAGAGAGAAGATGTTGGATCCGGCAAGGAAGCTAGTGGACATCCCAACGCTGAAGCAGAGGTGAGTATTTGCTAACTTTAGTTCTGCTTTAACATTTACAGGAATTGCCCAGGATTATTCAAAAGCCAGCCAGCCAGCCATTGGCTCCATCACAGACATTACCTGGTGCATTTAGATGAATGGGGTATCCAGATAGGAGACTCCCCAGAGTACATGGGGTAGGTTAACATGGCCACATAACAAAGTTTTTACAAGTTTCTTAATTTTTCCAGTTTTGCACTGCCCAGTTTCCATTGTCGTTATTGTTGCATTTTTTTGCAATTCTGTTGAACTTTTTTGTTCAAATCTCAAGCAGTGGTTCAGTGAAATCGAGAGAGATTGTGCTGGCCATACAGGCAAATATTCACTGTAAGCCATTCACAGCATGCAAGGAATGGACCATGAACAAATGGCAGTAGGTCATGTCTTACTGCCATTTACTAAGCTTTCATCTGATTTGCCGAGTGCTTCTTATGTTGCTTCTACTAAGACAGGGGTCTCCAAACTTTCTAAATCAAGGGCCAGTTTCCTGTCCTTCAGACTTTAGGGGGGGGGGGCTGCATTGTGGCCATTGGAAGTAGAAAAGGTCCAGACGTCACTGGTAAAAAACAATGCCCCATCTTTGGTGTCAGTGGGAGGAATTGTGACCCATCATTGATGTTATTGGGCTAAATTGTCCCATCATTGGAGTCATTGGGCCTCGTGGTTAGTGTCATTAGGAGAAATTGTGCCCCATCATTGGTGTCATTGGGCCTCATTGTTGGTGTCTTTGGGATAAATCATGCCCCATTGTTGCTATCAGTGGGTTAAATGGTGCCCCAAGGGCCGAATAAAAGCAAGCAAAGGGCCGCATCTGGTCCCCGGGCCGCAGATTGGAGGCCACTGCTCTAGAGCGCTCCCAATGAAACTGACGACTTACCGAACTTCTACCTAATTTCTGGAGAACCTACAAACCCATTAAACCCATCACCAAAGATGACTTTCCCATTTTACAATCAACACAAGAGTACCAGTTATGTCCATTAAACTAATATTGTCATAAAGAAGCAAATCCTGATAATGACACACAGTAGCAAGCAAACAAGCAAAAATTTTGTTTAATGAAGATGCTTCTTCTCTTATAAAAACGTATCAATGCAAATGAGTTACATTGTAGGCAGAAAGCCATGTCATTGGTTAGCGAGGAGGCAATTAATTGACTAAAGACAAAGATGTACATATCTTGCCTTCCTTTTATGAATTC
The DNA here is from genome assembly GCA_029206835.1 of Rana muscosa. Taxonomy (NCBI): domain Eukaryota; kingdom Metazoa; phylum Chordata; class Amphibia; order Anura; family Ranidae; genus Rana; species Rana muscosa. The sequence continues at coordinate 314,171,029 of CM055123.1, read as the reverse complement.
TGGCCCCTGGGCCGCAGTTTGGAACTCACTGTACTAAGAAATTAATAAAACCCATCACAGGCAAGAGTGCCTCTGCTTAGGGGACCTTACCATTCACACTTGGACGATTGGGAATTGCGGCAAAAATCGTGATGCATGTTTGGGGGGCCAGTCATCCTGAATGGCCCCCCCAAACGTGGTGCAATTTTACAGTGATTGTTGCGTCACAATTGCAGCAAAATTCCTATGTAAAACCGCACCTGGTTCAGGGACAAAATTTGGTCCCTGAGCTTCTTTGTCATGACAAACATGCAAGGGGCAGCCCATTTCAGTGAATGGGCTGCCCTACCCGTGACATGAGGAAACGTGCGTGACTCGTGCTTTTAAAATTGGGAACCCGCATTATCTGACCATGGCCTTATGTATTTATTGTATATCCAGTGTAGAAAAGAGCACAGCAGGATACAGCCATGGGTTTACGAAACTCAGAAGGGTTCCTGAAAGATAATACGATCTGTTTAATAAAGGATTGCTACATTGTTTGCACAATATAGGCCACAAGGACACTAGAAAATGAAAATAAAGGCTGTTTTTAATTTAATTTTAATCTACGGAGCTTATGGGATGGATTTTGGAAACTTGCATGAAGCACATTGAAAACATATGAAGAATGGCTTTAGTTATTTTGTGTTGTTTGAAGAAGTTTTGAGTTAACCCAAGTGTATCACCATTTAGAACATAGCTGCCTATTAATAGATGGGTTTTCTTAGTAGGGTTTGGGCCTTCTTTGTTGCTACTGTAGTTTTCCTTGGTTCCCATGCAGATAAGATGATGTTCCTCAGTCCAATTCAGATTGGGAGACAGTGGGAAAGTTTTATGCCTATCAGCAGTCTACAAACTTTGGGTTCCCTTGTTGGCCTACAGAGCTCAGGAGCAGTGCTGGGACAGGGTCATGTAGAGCCCAGGGCGAACATGTAAAATTGTGCCCCCCCCCCCCAAGATGTATGATTATGTGTCAGCGAAAATCCCCCCCGCCCAAAAAAATCAAGCACTAATCTGCATGCTTACCCCTACGCATAAATCCCCCCTTCCTTCCAATACAAATCCACCCCCTTGCTGAAGGTTTTTTTATTTATTTATAAATGCATTCACACAAGAATCACACAACTTTCACCCAGGAATCACACATTATTTTAGTTGAATCCTTTAGAATGTTTGTGAAGGTTGGGTGAAGGTTGCGTGACTCTTGGGTGAAGGTTGTGTGAATCTTGGGTGAAGGTTGCGGGACTCTTGGGTGAAGGTTGCGTGACTCTTGGGTGAAGGTTGTGTAAATCTTGGGTGAAGGTTGCGTGACTCTTGGGTGAAGGTTGCGTGATTCTTGGGTCAAGGTTGCGTGACTCTTGGGTGAAGGTTGTGTAAATCTTGGGTGAAGGTTGCGTGACTCTTGGGTGAAGGTTGCGTGACTCTTGGGTGAAGGTTGTGTGAATCTTGGGTGAAGGTTGTGTGAATCTTGGGTGAAGGTTGCGTGACTCTTGGGTGAAGGTTGCGTGACTCTTGGGTGAAGGTTGTGTAAATCTTGGGTGAAGGTTGCGTGAATCTTGGGTGAAGGTTGTGTGAATCTGGGGTGAAGGTTGCGTGACTCTTGGGTGAAGGTTGCGTGACTCTTGGATGAAGGTTGTGTGAATCTTGGGTGAAGGTTGCGTGACTCTTTGGTGAAGGTTGCGGGACTCTTGGGTGAAGGTTGCGTGACTCTTGGGTGAAGGTTGCGTGACTCTTGGGTGAAGGTTGCGTAAATCTTGGGTGAAGGTTGCGTGACTCTTGGGTGAAGGTTGCGTGATTCTTGGGTGAAGGTTGCGTGATTCTTGGGTCAAGGTTGCGTGACTCTTGGGTGAAGATTGTGTGAATCTTGGGTGAAGGTTGCGTGACTCTTGGGTGAAGGTTGCGGGACTCTTGGGTGAAGGTTGCGGGACTCTTGGGTGAAGGTTGCGTGAGTCTTGGGTGAAGGTTGCGTGAATCTTGGGTGAAGGTTGCGTGACTCTTGGGTGAAGGTTGCGTGACTCTTGGGTGAAGGTTGCGGGACTCTTGGGTGAAGGTTGTGTGACTCTTGGGTGAAGGTTGCGGGACTCTTGGGTGAAGGTTGCGGGACTCTTGGGTGAATGTTGCATGACTCTTGGGTCAAGGTTGTGTGACTCTTGAGTAAAAAACATTTATAAACTGACTGTTTGAAAGTTTCTACCTGAACCAACACCTGAAAATACAGAAGTCAGAACTTTTGTTGAGGAGTTCAACATATTGAGTAATGCCCTGTACACACGATAGGAATTTCCGATGAAAAAAGTCAGATGGAGTCCGACAGTGGGCCCCATCGGAGAAATTCCGATAAATTCCATCGGATTTTAAATATAGAACCTGTTCTATTTTTTTCCGATGGGAGCTTGGTCGGAAAAAGGTCAGATCGTGTGTACGCGGCGTAAGTCCTCTTGAAAGCAATAGATGTTTTCATGGCCAACCATTTTGCCTGTACTGCAAAATCCATGATCCGCATCTGATGTGTACAAGTCCTAGTTGAAGGCAACTCTCGTTTTTCTCCAGAGTAGGCTGGGGCAATACAAAATAATTTTTCTTTCGAGCAAATTAGTGAATAAATAATTTGACTCCATATCTCAATCATCCATTTAACGAGGAGTCCACCTTCTTAACTTTCCAATTACCAGTCAGATTTTCAAAGGTTTCCAATTTGCTGTGTTCTCGAATCTCTCATCTGTTCTTTTTGATTGCCCGTATTTTCGGTCCCCTTATACAATTGGTGCTGCGTCTCTGTATTTTATACAATGTACAAATTCGCCCATCACTTTTACTCATCATTGACCTGATTATAGGTGTGATGGTCAGTCTGCAGAACTGAGAAATGAGACAACATCCTCAAGGAAATTGTCAGGATAAACATGTCACATTTTCATTGGCGCGTCTGACACTTGGTGTCTGGGGAGACTATCTGCACCAATTTTTTCCTCTTTCGTCTAGTATCAAGTGAGAGAAGCAATTATGTAGAGTTATGATCCACAGACAATCGACAGTCCTTCAACCTTGAGTCCCAGACTGCCCAGGGACATTGCAGGATCTTGTCGTTTCTTGGTGCTCGGATATAGCCTGGAGGCAGATCACTTAAGAATATGTTGATGCGTGATGATTATTTCAAGTGCTTTCCTATTACCTCTCATAACAGTAAAACTGCCTTATATCAATTTCCTAGTTCATAAAGCCTGAAGAACGTCTAATTTATCCCGAAAGCTTGCATCTTTCATAACTTAAGTATGCCAATAAAGGGGATCACCTCAACTAGGAATGTTCTGCATCAACTCCTACCAGGATTTTAAGGGTTTTATATAACCTTTTTCAGTGCCTGCTGTTTGCCAATGTTTGCATACTTGCCAGGATAGTTTGGCTATAGGGGTTGATTTACTAAAGGGAAAAAGACTATGCACTCTGCAAGAGCAGTTTCTCCAGAGCTTAGTAAATGAGCCGAATCTCTGCTAACTTCCAGCAACCAATCAGGTGCAAGCAAAAATGCATTTTTTTTTTGTTTGTTTTCCTTGCATGTGGTTTGGCACTCTTTGCAAAGTGAAGCCTCGTCTCATCTACTAAGCTTTGCAGCAACTGCACTATTTGCCTTTAGTAAATCAACCCTATACTGTATGTTTAAGGGGATGATGGTAATCATCCATAAAGAGGAATTTCATTCCTCCCCTACATTTATTTATTTTTTTCTCCTCTGTCTGCTAGATTTTCAACATAGATGCCGCTTTTTGAAGGCCAAGTTGACATGAATCATAGACATGGGGCGCCGTCAATAAATTTGTTTCGTTCCATTTTGTTTCGTATTAGCCGTTAGTTCGTATTTCGTAATTTGTGTCCGAAATTCAATTTGGATTCGTACGAAATACAAATTTTCGTTAGATTCGTTAAATTACGAACATTCGTTATGATGAATTTAAAAAGCAAACCCAGGAAGTCAGCAGTGCTGCTGACTTCCTGGGTTTGCTTTTTAAATTCATCATAACGAAGGTTCGTAGTTGTTACGAAAATTTAACGAACCTTCGTATTCAATCCAAATGAATTTTCGGACACGAATTCCGAAATACGAACTAACGGCAACGGGCTACAAACAAACCCAGGAACTCGGCACAGAACAGGGATGATGGGAGCTCCTCATAATGAGCACAGCAGGGGTACAGCCCCAGGAGGAAGTCAGCACAGCACAGGGATGGTGGGAGACCCCTCATAATGAGCACAGCACAGGGATGGTGGGAGCCCCTCATAATGAGCACAGCACAGGGATGGTGGGAGCCCCTCATAATGAGGACAGCAGGGGTACAGCTCCAGGAGGAAGTAAGCACAACACAGGGATGGTGGGAGCCCCTCATAATGAGCACAGCAGGGGTACAGCCCCAGGAGGAAGTCGGCACAGCACAGGGATGGTGGGAGCCCCTCATAATGAGCACAGCACAGGGATGGGGGGAGCCCCTCATAATGAGCATGGCACAGGGATGGTGGGAGCCCCTCATAATGAGCACAGCAGGGGTACAGCTCCAGGAGGAAGTAAGCACAACACAGGGATGGTGGGAGCCCCTCATAATGAGCACAGCACAGGGATGGTGGGAGCCCCTCATAATGAGCATGGCACAGGGATGGTGGGAGCCCCTCATAATGAGCATGGCACAGGGCTGGTGGGAGCCCCTCATAATGAGCACAGCAGGGGTACAGCTCCAGGAGGAAGTAAGCACAACACAGGGATGGTGGGAGCCCCTCATAATGAGCACAGCAGGGGTACAGCCCCAGGAGGAAGTCGGCACAGCACAGGGATGGTGGGAGCCCCTCATAATGAGCATGATGAGTCGACGACTGCCATATTGAGAAAGGTATTGTAGCCAGGGCCGTTAGTTCGTATTCCGTAATTCGTGTCCGAAATTCAATTTGGATTGAATACGAATTTTCGTTAGGTTCGTAACAATTACGAACATTCGTTATGATGAATTTAAAAAGCAAAAAATACCTTTCTCAAATTCGGATCCGAAATTCGTCAACGAAATTTCGTATTTCGTAAGATTCGGAAGCTTATAAATTCGTATTTCGGATGCTTCCGAATGTACGAATTTTCGGAAATTCGTACGTATTTTCGATTTGTACGAAACGAATCTCACATGTCTAATGAATCATGATAAATGAACGCCTGTCTGCAATCCTACATGACAAGTTGGCCTTCTTCAAGATAACCTGGGATCCCTGGATAAAATATCTTTGAGATTCCTCTTGGGAGGGACTGAAAACTATATTCTGACCATAGAGGGTGCACTAATTTTCTTTCCCTCCCTCTTTTTTCCTTTCACTCCGCCTTGTTTTTTTAATTTCTTTTCAGAATTTTCTTCATCTGCGTTGGTTTTTCTCTTTGAATGTACTTCATTGTACATAGGCTGACAAATGTTGCGCGGTGTGAGATAGAAGAAAGTGTTTTGTCCCTAGAGTGTGGCGCACACCATAATAAGCGACTCCTTCAGCTAGGGAGGTGGTCCTGCCCCTCTTTTCTTTTGAATGGAGGAGGTCAGGGCTAAACTAAGGTTAATATTTGTTGGTTTCGCTTTCTACTTCTCCTTCTCCATAGTTGACCCATCAACAGGGAGAGGAGGAGAGAATACTTAATTGGATTGTCTTATTCTATATAGTTATTCTTTTAAGCTAATTGTATTTTATTACCAGATGGCTTTATGATCAGTGGATACTACAACGCTTTGACTTTGTTTATTGTGCGTTCATAAGGCTGAATGTATCCGGAGATTGATTTGTATCCCTCTTTTGCCACGTTTTCAAGTTGGCTTTTGTACTGCTTTGAAATATTTATGAAAAATGGTTGGAAATTAGAAAAAAAAAAAACACAGATGCCCAGCAAATCCAGTGTTGTCTGGTGTAATCCTTCACTCTACCGTTGCATGCCTGGTCCCATGCCACCACCAATGACCCTTCTTATGTCATCTAAAGGAACCGCTGTCTCTTCCTGGTTCTTGCAGCCTCTCTTCTCTTGACATGCCACCATGCATGCACAGTGTAGTGTAAATTATTATTATTATTATACAGGATTTATATAGCGCAAACAGTTTGCGCAGCGCTTTACAACATTGGGGAAGACAGTACAATTACAGTACAATACAGGAGGAATCAGAGGGTCCTGCTCGTTAGAGCTTACAATCTAGAAGGGAGGGTCAAGAACCAGGCCCCCCCTTTTTTTTTTTTTTGTAAGGGGCCCAGAGGTCAGCAGGGCCCCGGATGGCAACCCCCCCTTTTTTTATTTATTTATTTAATTTAATTTATTTATTTATTTTTGTAAGGGGCCCAGAGGTCCCCAGAGGCCCGGAGGTCCCCAGGGCCCCGGATGGCAACCCCCCCCTTTTTTCTTTTGTTCTTTTTTTTTTTTGTCAGCACCCAAAGCCCCCCCTGTGGCAGCACCACTCCGCTTCTTAATTTGCGGCACCCCCCCCCCCAGTTTTCCTCTGCTCCAGGGGGCCCATGCCTGAAGCTGTGTAAGGGGCCCCAAAATTCCTGATGGCGGCCCTGTGGGTGGGATAGGCTTTTCTGAAGAGAAGGGTTTTCAGGGATTGTCTAAAAGCAAATAGAGTAGGAGATAAGCGGACAGATTGGGGTAAAGCGTTCCATAGGCTTGGAGAGGCTCTGGAAAAGTCCTGGAGGCGAGCGTGGGAGGAGGTGATGAGAGAGCTAGAGAGCAGCCTCAAAGCCTCCTGTGATCCATTATGTGGGTCTTCCAGGAGACTGCGTTCAAGGTGGATGCTTCACCATCTTTATCCTTTTACCTTCTCCCCTGGGTTGTCTTTGAAAAGACATACGCGCCCAGCAAATTTAGTGTTGTCTGGTGGAACCCATGGCAATGCTGCCACATGCCAGGTCCCACACTACCATTTCCTCTTCTTATGTCATCAGAGGGACGGCTGTCTATTCCTGGTTCTTGCTGTTGGTCTTCTCTTGACATGCCGCCGTGCATGCTCAGTGTGGTGAAAATTGCCTCTAAGCCTCCTAGGATCCATTAGGTGTGTCGCCCAGGAGGCTGCATTCAAGGTGGAAGCTCCAACGTCTTTCTCCTTTTACCTTTTCCCCTGGTATTTCTTTGAAAGACATACAAGCCCAGCAAATCCAGTGTTGTTTGGTGTAGTCCTTGGCTCTGCCGTTGCTTGCCACCGTCTTCTCTTCTTATGTCACCAGAGGGGTGGCTATCTCTTCCTGGTTCTTGAAGTCTGTCCCCTGATAATGCACCACTGTGTATGGTCAGTGTGGTGTAGATTGCCTCTTGGGATGCATGATGTGGGTATTCCAAGAGGCCATGGACATCTGATGTCATTGCCACCTAGTCGAGCAATGTGGAAGCTCCAACTTTTTTTAAACAAAAAAAGAAAAAAGTATTTATGAAAAGTAAAATAAGAATATTTATGAATGTGGTGGTAGTGGTGGTGGAAGGGGCGTGGGGGGAAATTTGGCAAAATTAGATAAAGCCGCAAAAAATGGAGGTCAATTTTAAGGAATTTCCCATGTGGCCTGCTTTCTTCTGATGGTGGATTTCCCCAGTTGAGAGAAAACACGCCAGCATGCTTAGCATGGTGAGAGATAAGGGTTGATTTATTAAAGGCAAATATTCTGTTACTTTGCAAGTAAAGTTGCACTTTGGAAAGGGAATTTGCCCCAGAGCTTAGTGAATGAGGTGAAGCCCTGTTGACTATCCCCATTCATGGTTTCCTTTGCACCTGATTGTGTATTCTTTGTATAGTGAAACTTCACCGCATTTCCTAAGCCCTGTGGCAAATTCCTTTGCAAAGTGCAACTTCCCTTGCAAAGAGAACATCCTTTATGCCTTTAGTAAATCAAACCCATTGTATCGTACAGACCTGTGGAATGGAAGGTTGTGTCGAAGAAGGCTTCCAAGCAGTAGGTGGATGAGAGGGCACCATGTCATCAAGTGTTTTATGGCACTGGGCACCCCTAACATGGCAGCCCTGGTTGTATCAAACAACATAGAGAAAGGTTCTACCTGCTTCTACGGGTATTCTTTGTATACCTGTCAATAATAAAGCCGACTCAGCAAAACAATACAGTGCTTCTTGTGGGATATTTATGGAGCAGTTTCATATGTTTATTGACCTTTGTGAGGTTAGCAAGAATCTTCTCTGCTTTGCACAAGATGAATGGAAGTCTACAGAGATATCTCTGGCTACATGTTGTAGACAGTGTGTGTACATCCTGTCTAACAAACGTTTGGTTGTGTACGCCCGGCTCTTCCTTGTCAGTTTTACATTAAAAATGAAGCACAAGACTTGGCGTGTTTTTCCAGCTGTTGCAATAAGTGATAGTCCCAGCGTTCATCATGCTGGCTTATATGCATAGAGCATAAAATGTAGAAACATAATGTTTAGATCATGCTTTCAAAATTCATGGCCTACGACTGTAGCGAACGTCACATCGGCACTGCGCTGGAACTATAAACCTGTATTATTGTAAAGAGCATTCAACACTGAAATACAAGTGCTGTGTATTAGAGCATTTATTTTTTCATAACGTTTCTTAAGAATAGGAACATTGGGGTTGATTTACTAAAGCTGGAGAGTGCAAAATCTGGTGCAGCTCTGCATGGTGGCCAATCAGATTCTAACTGTGGGAAGAATGTTCCTTACCTTGGTGGTCAGTGGGAAGAATGCTCCTTACATTGGTGGTCAGTGGGAAGAATGTTCCTTACATTGGTGATCAGTGGGAAGAATGTCACTTACATTGGTGATCAGTGAGAAGAATGTTCTTTACATTGGTGATCAGTGAGAAGAATGTCCCTTACATTGGTGATCAGTGGGAAGAATGCCCCTTACATTGGTGGTCAGTGGTAAGAATGTTCCTTACATTGGTGGTCAGTGGGAAGAATGTCCCTTACATTGGTGATCAGTGGGAAGAATGTCCCTTACATTGGTGGTCAGTGGTAAGAATGCCCCTTACATTGGTGGTCAATGGGAAGTATGTAACACTTGCAGACAACTAAATGAATAAATGATGTCTTGCTGTTGGCCTTGTCAAATGGCATTGGACCTGGAGCTATGCAGGCACCATTAAATAGCAAGTTAATCATCCACAGCTCAAGGAGCCCCCTAACAAACTCTGGAGGAACCCTAGGATTCCATGGAAAGCTAGTTGAGAATGGCTACTCTATATTGTTCTTCCACATTCTTCCTTCTTTGTCTCCTACACCAAGGATGGAACCAGTTCTTTAAGTTGCACCTAACCTCTGGAGGAAACCTAGAATTCCATGGAACCCTGGGTAAGAATGACCGGTCTATAAGGTTCTTATTCCACATTCTTACTTCTTGGTCTCCTACACCAAAGATGGAAGCAGTTCTTTAAAGTAGCACCTAACAACCTCTGGAGGAACCCTAGGATTCCATGGAAACCTGGCTGAGAATGACCAGTCTATAATGTTCTTCTTCCACATTCTTACTTCTTTGTTTCCTATACCAAGGATGGAACCAGTCCTTTAAGTTGCACCTAACCTCTGTAGGAAACCTAGGATTCCATTGAACCCTAGCTGAGAATGGCTACTCTATATTGTTCTTCCACATTCTTCCTTCTTGGTATCCTACACCAAAGATGGAAGAAGTTCTTTAAAGTAGCACCTAACAACCTCTGGAGGAACCCTGGGATTCCATGGAACCCTGGCTGAGAATGACCAGTCTATAATGTTCTTCTTCCACATTCTTCCTTCTTTGTCTCTTACACCAAGGATGGAACCAGTTCTTTAAGTTGCACCTAACCTCTGGAGTAAACCTAGGATTCCATGGAACCCTGGGTAAGAATGACCGGTCTATAAGGTTCTTATTCCACATTCTTCCTTCTTGGTCTCCTACACTAAAGATGGAAGCAGTTCTTTAAAGTAGCACCTAACAACTTCTGGAGGAACCCTAGGATTCCATGGAACCCTGGGTAAGAATGACCGGTCTATAAGGTTCTTATTCCACATTCTTCCTTTTTGGTCTCCTACGCCAAAGATGGAAGCAGTTCTTTAAAGTAGCACCTAACAACCTCTGGAGGAAACCTAGGATTCCATGGAACCCTGGCTGAGAATGACCAGTCTATAGTGTTTTTCTTCCACATTCTTCCTTCTTGGTTTCCTACACCAAGGATGGAACCAGTTCTTTAAGTTGCACCTAACCTCTGGAGGAAACCTAGGATTCCATGGAACCCTGGGTAAGAATGACTGGTCTATAAGGTTCTTATTCCACATTCTTACGTCTTGGTCTCCTACACCAAAGATGGAAGCAGTTCTTTAAAGTAGCACCTAGCAATGTATGGGGGAAAAATAGGATTCCATGAAACCCTAGCTGAGAATGGCTACTCTATGTTGTTGCTCCACATTCTTCCTTCTTTGTCTCCTACACCAAGGATGGAACCAGTTCTTTAAGTTGCACCTAATCTCTGGAGAAAACCTAGGATTCCATGGAACCCTGGGTAATGACTTGTACACACGATCGGAATTTCCGATGAAAAAAGTCTGACGGAATTTTTTCATCGGATATTCCGACCGTGTGTATGCCCCATCTGACTTTTTCCATCGGAAATTCCAACGGATTTAGAAAGAGAACATGTTTTCTTTTTCTCCGATGAAAAAAAATTCCGATCAGAAATTCCAATCGTCTGTATGGAACTCTGACAGAGAAAAAAACACGCATGCTCAGATTCAAGTCGTAGTGTTGTATGTCACTGCGTTCTTGACGGTCATAATTTGGTGTGACAGTGTGTATGCAAGACAGCTTGAACGGAATTCCGTAGAAAACTCAGTCGGACAATCCGTCGGACTTTATTTCGACGGACAGTCCGATCGTGTGTACAAGGCATAAGAATGACCGGTCTATAAGGTTCTTATTCCACATTCTTCCTTCTTGGTCTCCTACACCAAAGATGGAAGCAGTTCTTTAAAGTAGCACCTAACAACCTCTGGAGGAACCCTAGGATTCCATGGAACCCTGGCTGAGAATGACCAGTCTATAATGTTCCTCTTCCACATTCTTCCTTCTTGGTTTCCTACACCAAGGATGGAACCAGTTCTTTAAAGTTGCACCTAACCTCTGGAGGAAACCTAGGATTCCATGGAACCCTGGGTAAGAATGACCGGTCTATAAGGTTCTTATTCCACATTCTTCCTTTTTGGTCTCCTACACCAAAGATGGAAGCAGTTCTTTAAAGTAGCACCTAACAATGTATGGGGGAGACATAGGATTCCATGAAACCCTAGCTGAGAATGGCTACTCTATGTTGTTCTTCTATATTCTTCCTTCTTGGTCTTCTACACCAAAGATGGAAGAAGTTCTTTAAAGTAGCACCTAACAACCTCTGGAGGAACCCTAGGATTCCATGGAACCCTGGCTGAGAATGACCCTTCTATAATGTTCTTCTTCCACATTCTTCCTTCTTTGTTTCCTACACCAAGGATGGAACCAGTTCTTTAAAGTTGCACCTAACCTCTGGAGGAAACCTAGGATTCCATGGAACCCTGGCTGAGAATGGCCGATCCATAAGGTTTTCCTTGCACATTCTGAATCCTTGCACAAAAGATGGAATCAAGTATTACATATGTCTTTATTGTAACCCTTTCAGTCAATTATTTGTGTGTGGGCCAGAAAAAAAATCATGACTTTGGTATTTAATATTTCCGATTCTGTTAACCTTTTGAGGCTAATAGAGATGTTCAACAGACATGGTCAACCATGATTAAAACCCTTCGGGGCAGAAACGCAAAAGTGGACTGTGTAGTGTTGGTAAGCTGTTTGCCTACTTGAAGTAAAGGATGGGAACTCGGATGTGGGTTAGAGATTTACTATCCATCTAGCTATCAAAAGGTATGGAATCTTATCTTGCACCAGAGTTTCCCTTTTGGTGAAGACAGGGTGACGGAGTTGAGCAGGTATACAGTTTATTCATTGATATGGAAGAAAACTGTGGGCCAAAATAAATTCACTGAAAAAAAAATATCATACTACTGGCTTCAGTAGGTTTCCTGTAGGATTGATGCAATGAAAACTTTTGGCAAGCAAGCGAGTCATGGCCATTTTTTAAATGGATCGGTATCAGCTCCTTGACATTATTTCCAATTAATTATTACAATCTACTGTTTCTAAATAGTTTTCTGGATACCTGGAGCATCGTAACTTTTGTAGCCTGTAGACCTCATCTGGTAGTTTTGCATTGAGACCAGAGGAAAAATCAGGGCAAAGGCATTGTGCTGCACTGCTAAGAAAGCAAATATGACTTCCCCAATGTATTCATGTGGTTGAAAGCTTAAGATTTTTAAAGCATTAACAAACAAGGTCATTTACATTAAGCCAATCATGTTCACTTGTGTAATATATATATATATATATATATATATATACCGTATATACACGAGTTTAAGCCGACCCGAATATAAGCAGAGGCACCTAATTTTAGCACAAAAAACTGGGGAAATGTATTGACTTGAGTATAAGCCTAGGGTGTCCATCTGCATGCCTCACTGTGCCTCACTGCGTCCATGTGCATGCCTCACTGTGCTCAATCTCCCTACCTGATCTCCTGTGCTGTGTGACTAGACTGACGTTTAACATGGGAGTCTATGGAAGGGGTGCCCGGCTTTGAAAAATCGGTGATCCCCGGCCGTAGGTTTTCTGGACAACAAACTTTGCACAATTGTAGATGAAGAGAGGGGCTACATGTGTGCCAAGTGTGGGGTCCAGCGAATCTAGGGCCAGCCGGTACCGGGTCCCCAAAATCACCGGAGAAATGACAATTTAACACTGGAGTCTATAGAAGGGGTGCCCGGGTTTGAAAAATCGGTGCTCCCCGGCTGTAGGTTTCCTGGACAACAAACTTTGCACAATTGTAGATGAAGACTGGGGCTACAGGGGTGCCCGGCTTTGAAAAATCGGTGCTCCCCGACCGTAGGTCCCCCGGACAACAAACTTTGCACACTTGTAGAGGAGAAATGGGGCTACATGTGGGGTCCAGAAGACCTACGGCTGGCCAGGATCAGGCGCACAAACTTGAAGATGGACACAGACTCGAGTATAAGCCGAGGGGGGCATTTTCAGCACAAAAAAATGTGCTAAAAAACTCGGCTTATACTCGAAGATATACGGTATATATATATATATATATATATATATATATATATATATATATATATATATACATACATGAAAAATAAAGAAAGATATGTGTCAAATATTAATTGGTTGAGTTGGAACCTAAATTGACTTGTGTTTTCCTTTCGATGACTCAAGGGTTGTTTCTTCGAAATACCCAACTCCTAACCTCACAGCCGTGTTTCATTCCGGTGCATGTCAACTGTATAAATATACATTTGACACTGTGTAGCAAGAAGATTCTTGTTTATTATCGCTGAGGCTACATCGGGGTTAAGTTTGTTTATACAGGAACTGCCGTATATCGCATGTGCCGATTGACCAATTCAAATAAACATATCCGCAGCCATTTGCCCCCATTTTTGGTAATGTCTTTCCAGATGAAGTCTTTATTGCAATCTTTGTGTCTCAACGTCGCACTTTTCATTTAAACACGCTGGATGTATCTTGCCACTATTTACAGGGAATGCCTCCAGAGTAGTCCAATGCAGCTTTTCTCAACTCCCTTTCAGTCGTGGCGCCCTTTAAAAGTATGCAAAATCCCAAGGCCCCCCCCGGTCTAAAATGTTACATTTTTTAATGTTACTTATCAATGGGAAACCAGAGCTTGGGATGAAGCACACAACCATCTTGATGAAATTAACTTCAGAAGCTCCCTTTACATCAGAGTTCATGTCCAACACACCCATCATGTCACAGGTCCCATCTTCACATCAAAGTCCCCCCTATGCGTCAGATGCTCTGCCATCACATTGTCAGAGTCCTTCCCCATGAAGTCCCTTCATCCATCTATGATCCAAGTCACTGGGTCTTGTGCTCAGGGCACCCTGGGGCAACCCAAGTTGCGCCCCAGGCTACCGAGGCACCCTGGTTGAGAAACACTGATATAGGAACCAGTATCAACGTATTTCACATGTCCTTCTTCAGGACAGGGTCCCCACGCAATGTCTGACATAAACATATTAATTGTTCCATTGGCAAAAAAAAAAAATGCTTGTAGGTTACCAAGTCTGTTCTCATCAAAGGTGACATACAAAACACCAATCTTTTTGATGTAGGAGCACTGAACTTTATTGATATGCTTTATAATGCGGTGGGTGGTTTGCGGTCCTCGAGACTGCTCACTAGCAACTGTGGAGTCTTGCTGGAACGCCAGAGGAGTTTATTGAAATTTTAAAAGGATAGGAGTGCCCGTCAGCTAGTATGGATCTAAGGTCCCTAACTCACATTCAGGGCCACTGAAAGGGGGGGACCACCAGCCCTCCTGTAGGGGGCCCCGGACAGCAGGAGGATCTGTGGAGCAGAGAATAAAGAATGACAGCGTCTCTCACCCAGCAAAGCCGGTTTCTCTCCATCTCGCTCCCGCCGGCTTTCAGCTCACAGCTGGGATGAGGAGATGGCAGCTTGGAGCCTGGAGCGGCGAGAGAGAAGAAGTGTCAGCGGGAGGTGTGCTGTGTTTTGTTCTCCCCTCCTGTCAGAAGAGTGCTGGTCTTTACAGTACATGAGACCGGATCGCTCTTACTGTAGATCGCACGGCACTGTACACACAGCGCCCCCTATCCACATTTGTTGCTGCCGGGAGGTGAGCACTGAGCAGTCTTTGGAGGAGATGGGGGCGCTGTGTGTGTGTGTGTACAGTGCAATGCAATCTACAGTAAGAGCGATCTGGTCTCATGTACTATAAAGACCAGCACTCTTCTGACAAGAGGGGAGAACAAAACACAGCACACCTCTTCCTGGCTGTGTTGGCATTGGCAAATGTAATGGGGATTTGGGGAGGGCGATATGTGTGAGGAGGAAGAATGGGGGGATATGTGCTGGAAGGAGAGATTGGGGGTGGGGGCAAGGGGGTAATTTAGAGGGGGTTGTGCTAGAAGGGGGGATTTTTGTTTGGAAATTTGTGCACGGGGGGGCCCCCGTCAGGTAGGCTGTATGGGGCCCCGTGATTTCTCTAAGCGGCCCTGCTCACATTCCTACATAAACATACTAGGGCCAATTTAGACAGGAGCTAATAACCCTGCCAGCATATCTTCGGAGTGTGGGAGAAAACCGGAGTACCCAGAGGAAACCCACACAGGCACAGGGAGAACATGCAAACTCTAGGCAGGTAGTGCCATGGTTGGGATTTATACCAAAGACCCCCAGTTGTGCTGCCAGGCGGAAGTGCTAACCAATTAGCCACTGTGCTGCCCTTAACCGCCTGAACAACCTCTCAGCGTCTCCCCAAAATGACGCCATTAAAAAGGGGCGCAAGAAATAGCCTCATAGTGCAGCATTTATAAAAAAAATTGTAACCCCACATACCATATTTATATACATCTCAAATGCTAATGTGCCCCAGCTCAGCACCAACATAACCAGCTCAACAAACTCTCTCTTCCGGAGCCAGAGTGCGTTCCAAAGGCCGGATGTGACGTACCGGAAGTGCCGGTCAGAAGGACCCACCTCTACGTGTTTCATCTCACTGACCTCATCAGGAAGCTATATCTACAACAATTTTTTTGTATTCACTTTATTTATTTCCATATTTCATTTAAGATGCAGGGATTCATTTGTGTTTGTAAGAATTTACACTATGTTTATGATTAGCTCCGCCACTTATATTTTGTTAAGAGATTTATTAATTTTTTTTTGCAGATTCATACTTTCCTAGGTGGATGCAGCATTGGTCCAATGCTGAATCTGTCCCCCGCCGGCTCTAAGGCTGGATTCACACCTGTGCATTTTTTGTGCTTTTTGCATTTTACGGATTTGCACTACAGTCCATTTATCATGGTTTCCAATGGAACACGTTCTGTAGTTCAAATCTGCAAAATGCACTAAAAATGCCATAGGTGTGAATCCAGCCTTACACTGAGAACCGAGTGATCAAACTCCCCCCGATCGCTCGATTCTCACAGCTCTCTGAGTGGAGAGCTGGTGACTGTCAGTGGCCTGCTCAAGCTCCTGCAGCTCGCTGAGAGGCTGAGCCAGGTGCCTGTTTTAGGCATGTGGGCAGATACCGACTTCATTGTCGCAATCTTGCCCGAGCCTGGACCAGCTTTCCCCGTACTTGTAATCTGCTTTAAAGGGTCAGTTCATCCAAAAACTGCTGCGTCAGAGTCTCTTTTGGTAGATGCTGAAGGGTTAAGCTACAAAACATTGGTTTCCAGCTCTTATAGGAGGAATAAGAACATGGGTGGAGATAACCAAGGATACAGCAGGATTGAACATAGAAGTAGGATCTATCACAGATGGATTCACAGATAGCCTCATCAAGAGATACAAGAGGCAGTAGTATATTTAGGTTTTGTGCTGCCCTAGGCCTGACTAAACTCGTGCACCTCCTAATTTAAATATGACCCACCCCTTCCTGTCAAGGCCACACCCCTTTCTGTTTACGACCCGCCCTGAAATTTTCGAGTGGGGACACTAGTTCTGAGAGCCTGGGGGAGGGAGCAATGCATTCTCTTAATTTGCATAGATTTCCTCTCACTTCCTGTTTGGCTATGGGGCAGGAAGTGAAGGGAAATCTCTGCAATGGGACAGGGATGGTAAAAAATAAACTGAAAGGGGCTCTAACCCCCCCTTACTCTATCCAAAATGGAAAAAAAAAAAGTGTTGCCTATAGTTCTACTTTAAGCACAAATTCCTGATAATTTTATGGAGAGGACTAAGAAGATATAACCATGCCAATGGTGCAGCAGAAAACATATAGGACAGTGAGGAAGGTTTGTGGTCCAGGATAATAGGACAGTCAAGATTAGAAGCAGCGCCCCCCCCCCCCCCCAACATTTGCGGAATGCCGGACGCCCGCATACCGGCTGCTTTATGGGGGCGCTAGACTAAATTTGCCTCTCAGCCCAGTCCGCCCCATAAGACTGGCAGTGTAGCGCAAGCCGATGGGGACTCTTTCTGTGCTGCCTCCCCGCAAAGTGCTGCCCTAGGCCTGGGCCTTGTTGGCTTAGGCCAGGATACAGCCGTTGACAAGAGGACAACATATGACTGAGACCACCAGAAATCTGACTTTTTCTTGGACTGTTCCTCAACCTAATATTATATATACTGGTATATATATATTTTTTTTCTCTAAACTTGTGTTTCCACCTTGTCTCGGCAGCATTTCTGTTTCGAGTTCATTTGGCAACCGTTATGTTTTAAGACACGCATTGCGCAAATATTGTCTGTTCTGAAAACTGGCGTTTTAATAGCACAAAACTGAGCCACGCAGTCTGTGGAGCCGCCTGTTGTTGACAGCTCCTTGTGTGCGCTGATGAAAATAAAGTTGGGAACCTGAGAAAGCCTCTCCTTTCCTCCTTCACATCCAGGCCATCTCTTCATTCGCAATTTATGACACGGCTTTTTAATTTTTATTTTTTTTCCTTATTTATTTCACTTCTTCTTATCTCACTGGTGGGAAGCTGTGACGCCGATAATGATAAAGGAGCACAGATGACAGCGGGAAACCAGCTTCAATCAGAACTGTTAAAACAGCCCTGCCAGGCTCGCTTCATCAGGGGGTAATCAGGCTTGGCAGAGAGCCTCCCAACTATGGACTTGTGGCAGGCTCCTTCTGGGTCCTAGTGCATTGGAGTTTAGAAGTAGGCTTTACCGGCTGGCTGCCTTTACTGTATTAAAGGTTCATTTTACCTTTTTCGCAATAAAAGTTCCCATGCATTCAAGCATCTCCGGTAGATCAAAATTCACTGTGCAGCTTAAAAAAAAGAAAAAAGGAGCCTTTTTTAACCGCTTCAGCCCCGGACCATTTTGCTGGTCAAAGACCGGGCCCCTTTTTTTGCGATTCGGCACTGCGTCGGTTTAACTGACAATTGCGCGGTCGTGCGACGTGGCTCCTAAACAAAATTGGCTTCCTTTTTTTACCCCACAAATAGAGCTTTCTTTTGGTGGTATTTGATCACCTCTGCGGTTTTTATTTTTTTTGCGCTATAAACAAAAATAGAGCAACAATTTTGAAAAAAAATGCAATATTTTTTACTTTTTGCTATAATAAATATCCCCCAAAAATATATAAATAAACATATTTTTTCCTCAGTTTAGGCCGATACGTATCCTTCTACAAAAATCGGCAATAAGCGTTTATTGATTGGTTTGCGCAAAAGTTATAGCGTCCACAAAATAGGGGATGGTTTTATGGCATTTTTATAAAAAAAATTTTTTTATTAGTAATGGTGGTGATCAGCGATTTTTATCGTGACTGCGACATTATGGCGGACACATCGGACACTTTTGACACCATTTTGGGACCATTGTCATTTATACAGCGATCAGTGCTATAAAAAATGCACTGATTACTGTGAAAATGACACTGGCGGTGAAGGGGGTTAACCACTAGGTGGCGCTGTAGGGGTTAAGTGTGTCCTGGGGAGTGATTCTTACTGTAGGGGGGATGGGCTGTGTGTGACATGACACTGATCTCCGCTCCGAGATCAGTGTCATTGTCACTAGGCAGAGCGGGGAGATGCTTGTTTACATCACCATCTCCCCGCTCTATCGCTCCGTGAGACGATCGCGGGTATCCCCGCGGCGATCGAGTCCGCGGGACCCACGGTCGGGCTCGCGGCAGGGTCGTGAGCGCGCCACCACACGGGGCGGCATCTTAAAGGGGACGTACCTGTACGCCCATATGCTTGTCGGTGCCATTCTGCCGACGTAAATAGGCGTGCGGCGGTCCTTAAGTGGTTAAAATAGAAGGCCAGTCAAATACTATCTAGGTTTAAACCTGCTCCCACCCCCATTCTAAGTCCTGTACCAGTGGTCTCCAAACTGTGGCCTGGGGGGCCAGGTGCGGCCCTTTGCTTGCTTTTATCCTGTCCTTGGGGCACTACTTTCATCCACTGATACCAACAATGGGAGACATAATCCCCCCTCCCCCCCCCCACATACATACACACACTGACACCAATGAAGGGGCAGAATACCTCCCAATGACACCAACAATGGGGCGGGGCCTAATGACAATAATTATGTGGCACGATTCCTCCCAACATAGGTGTGTGCAGCCTATTGCATTAGGGTGTGCACTCCAAAGCTCAAACAGTGTCAGCACTGATCACTCATTGTGTTCATTCAGAAAGGGAAGTGGCCAGTAAATTACTTATTTACCGGCCCCTTCCCCACTCATCCAAAAACATCCCCCTGTGTGTGCCCGCAGCAGCAGCCGGTGGGAGAGAAGAGGAGGAAAGCCAGTATCGCTGCGGGTGGTAGGGGGAAGCCAGGGCAGTAGAGGGAATCTGCGCTGCATGGGGTGATTAGGGTGTGCCAAGGCACACCTGGCACACCCTGTGCGCACGGCTTTGCCTCCCAATGACCCCAACGATGGGGCACAATTCCTCTTACCGACACCAAAGAAAGGGCACTATTCCTTCCACTGATACCAATGATGAGGCACTATTCTTTCCCACTGATACCAATGATGAGGCACTATTCTTTCCCACTGATACCAATGATGAGGCACTGTTTATTCTCTCACTGATGTCGGGACCTTTTCTATTCCCAGTTGCCACGGTCCGGCCCTCCTTAAAATAGAAGTACGGGGAAAGCTTGTTTGGTTGCACTTCTCCTATGGATCACAGGAGCTCAGTATGTTCTGCACTCCCGTGACCTGTTTTCAGCAGACAGCGGGCTAAAGTCTGCTGTCGGCTGATGTCACCGAGCCGGTCCAGGCTTGGAATGTGCCCACATGCCTGGTTCGGCACCTAACTCAGCCTCTCAGCGAGCCACTTAGAGCCTGAACGGACCCGCTCCCTCAACAGCCGAGCGCTCCAGTGAGTGCAGGGTGGATGCAGCACTTTGCTTGCCCTTATCTGACCCTTGGAGCACTATTCCTCCCAATGACATCAACTATGGGGCACTATTTCTCCCACTGACACCAATGATGGGACACTATTCCTCCCACTGATACCAATGATGGGACACTATTCCTCCCACTGATACCAATGATGGGGCACTATTCCCTCCACTGATACCAATGATGGGGCACTATTCCTCCCCACTGACACCAATGATGGGACACTATTCCTCCCACTAATACCAATGATGGGACACTATTCCTCCCCACTGACACCAATGATGGGACACTATTCCTCCCACTAATACCAATGATGGGACACTATTCCTCCCACTAATACCAATGATGGGACACTATTCCTCCCACTAATACCAATGATGGGACACTATTCCTCCCACTAATACCAATGATGGGACACTATTCCTCCCACTGATACCAATGATGGGACACTATTCCTCCCAATGACATCAACTATGGGGCACTATTTCTCCCACTGACACCAATGATGGGACACTATTCCTCCCACTGATACCAATGATGGGACACTATTCCTCCCACTTATACCAATGATGGGGCACTATTCCCTCCACTGATACCAATGATGGGGCACTATTCCTCCCCACTGACACCAATGATGGGACACTATTCCTCCCACTAATACCAATGATGGGACACTATTCCTCCCACTAATACCAATGATGGGACACTATTCCTCCCACTGACACCAATGATGGGACACTATTCCTCCCACTGATACCAATGATGGGACACTATTCCTCCCACTAATACCAATGATGGGACACTATTCCTCCCACTAATACCAATGATGGGACACTATTCCTCCCACTAATACCAATGATGGGACACTATTCCTCCCACTGACACCAATGATGGGACACTATTCCTCCCCACTGACACCAACGATGGGACACTATTCCTCCCACTAATACCAATGATGGGACACTATTCCTCCCACTGATACCAATGATAGGACACTATTCCTCCCACTAATACCAATGATGGGACACTATTCCTCCCACTAATACCAACGATGGGACACTATTCCTCTCACTGATACCAATGATGGGACACTATTCCTCCCACTAATACCAATGATGGGACACTATTCCTCCCACTAATACCAATGATGGGACACTATTCCTCCCACTAATACCAACGATGGGACACTATTCCTCCCACTAATACCAATGATGGGACACTATTCCTCCCACTAATACCAATGATGGGACACTATTCCTCCCACTAATACCAATGATGGGACACTATTCCTCCCACTGACACCAACGATGGGACACTGTTCCTCCCACTGACACCAACGATGGGGCACTATTCCTCCCAATGATACCAAATGGGGCAATGTTTACTCCCAATGATGCCAGGAAAATGTCCATTCCCACTGGCCACAGTCCGGCCCCCCTAAAGTCTGAAAGACAATAAACTGGCCCTTTGTTTGGAAAGTTTGGAGACCCCTGGCCTAGAGGAACCCCCCTGGTTGAGAATGGCTGCTTTAGGCTATTGGGAAAATTTTCCTTATTTAAGAAAATTTTATTTTATTTGTACGTTGGTTGAAACTTTTCATTCAACGATTTTTAACAAAGTCATTTAGCAAACTAAGGGTTAAGCACGGCGGCTCACCTTGAAGTTCCTGTAGAAGACGAGTTAATCGCACGGCGGACAGAAGCGACTTTATAAAAAGGATGTAAGTAGGACGTGTTATTTCTGTTTCAGGAGAAGCGTTCCGGTATAATAGACCGGGATGGCCTTGGCAGCCAACGTAGAGAGTGTAAAAGCTTTAATTAGCAAGAATCTGCGGTAAAGCCCGGGGGGGGGAGGGGGGGCGGCGAGGACACTTTGGACTAGAGCGGCGATTCAAACGTTCAACTCGTCCTTTCAGTTCATTCTCACCGCAACATCAAGCAGACAAGTGCATCTGTTGTCCTCACACCTATTAACATCCATCCAGCCTTCCTGGGGAGAGCCCTCCCCCCTTCGCGGCAATCACTGACAGCAATAGATGTGTTCTGCCTCACCAGCCTCCACCGGAGACCCCCCGACAACGCTCACTTTTTTAATAGGAAGCTGATCCCCCCCCCCTCCTTCTGTAAATAAAGAAGCTCCGTTATTCAGCATACGGGGCGCCATCTTTTATGTTCTCACCGCCTCGGGCTGGACGGTAATGGCTGTGAAGTAACCCTTCGGACTTTATTAAAGTCACGTTGTTTGACCATTATATGAAATTGTAGGCTTGTGCAATCCGTCGTTTTCGTAACGAATCAAAATTCGTCCGAATTTAACAACTTTCGGACATTCGGAAGCATTCGAATTTCCGTAACAAAGCAATTACGAATAAATCCCAATCCGAAATAAATGATATCGCAAATAGCGGCATAATTCGTTGTTGCGTTAATTGCGGCCTAATGCAACAGAAAGTCGACTTGTTGTGATCAGTCACGGAAAATTAACGAATCAACGAACCAAAAAACAAAAAAAGTTACGAATGTACGAATCCATTCGAAGCACAATGAAGCCCTGTACACACGTGCGGGAATCTCATCGGGAAAAAAAAACGTTGGTTTTCCCGACGAGATTCCTGGCAAGCTTTCCTTGCTCGCCGAGTGTACACACGGCCATTCAAAAGAACCGCGGTGCCCTACGTGCGATGCGCAGGAAAGCATGCAAAATGAACAGGCTGCTCTACGTGCGATGCGCAGGAAAGCGTGCAAAATGAACGGGCTGCCCTACGTGCAATGCGCAGGAAAGCGCGCGAAATTAACGGGCTGCCCTGCGTGCGATGCGCAGGAAAGCACGCAAAATCAACAGGCTGCCCTACGAGCGATGCACAGGAAAGTGCGCAAAATCAACGGGCTGCCCTACGTGCGATGTGCAGGAAAGCGTGCAAAATCAACAGGCTGCCCTACGAGCGATGCACAGGAAAGCGTGCAAAATCAACGGGCTGCCCTACGTGCGATGCGCAGGAAAGCGTGCAAAATGAACGGGCTGCCCTACGTGCGATGCGCAGGAAAGCGTGCAAAATGAACGGGCTGCCCTACGTGCGATGCGCAGGAAAGCGTGCAAAATGAACGGGCTGCCCTACGGGCGATGCGCAGGAAAGCGTGCGAAATGAACGGGCTGCCCTACGTGCGATGCGCAGGAAAGCGTGCAAAATGAACGGGCTGCCCTACGTGCGATGCGCAGGAAAGCGCGTTAAATGAACGGGCTGCCCTACGTGCGATGCGCAGGAAAGCGTGCGAAATGAACGGCCTGCTCTACGTGCGATGCACAGGAAAGTGCGCAAAATGAACGGGCTGCCCTACGTGCGATGCGCAGGAAAGCGTGCAAAATGAACGGGCTGCCCTACGTGCGATGCGCAGGAAAGCGCGCAAAATGAACGGGCTGCCCTACGTGCGATGCGCAGGAAAGCGTGCGAAATGAACGGGCTGCCCTACGTGCGATGCGCAGGAAAGCGCGCGAAATGAACGGGCTGCCCTACGTGCGATGCGCAGGAAAGCGTGCGAAATGAACGGCCTGCTCTACGTGCGATGCACAGGAAAGCGCGCAAAATGAACGGGCTGCCCTACGCGCGATGCGCAGGAAAGCGTGCAAAATGAACGGGCTGCCCTACGTGCGATGCGCAGGAAAGCGCGCAAAATGAACGGGCTGCCCTACGTGCGATGCGCAGGAAAGCGTGCGAAATGAACGGGCTGCCCTACGTGCGATGCGCAGGAAAGCGCGCGAAATGAACGGGCTGCCCTACGTGCGATGCGCAGGAAAGCGTGCGAAATGAACGGCCTGCTCTACGTGCGATGCACAGGAAAGCGCGCAAAATGAACGGGCTGCCCTACGCGCGATGCGCAGGAAAGCGTGCAAAATGAACGGGCTGCCCTACGCGCGATGCGCAGGAAAGCGCGCAAAATGAACGGGCTGCCCTACGTGCGATGCGCAGGAAAGCGTGCGAAAGGAACGGGCTGCCCAACGTGCCATGCGCAGGAAAGCGTGCGAAAGGAACGGGCTGCCCAACGTGCCATGCGCAGGAAAGCGTGCGCGAGCGCGCCCCCCGCACCTGCAAACAAAGCCCAAATCTTGGCCTCTAATCTTCCTCCATCTCTTGCTGTTTTCAGGAATTACGGTATATTC
This sequence comes from Rana muscosa, assembly GCA_029206835.1. Classification (NCBI taxonomy): domain Eukaryota; kingdom Metazoa; phylum Chordata; class Amphibia; order Anura; family Ranidae; genus Rana; species Rana muscosa. The sequence continues at coordinate 314,146,900 of CM055123.1, read as the reverse complement.
TCAGTCTGCGATGCGGTAGCTGGATTCCAAAATGTTGATGACGCTGCATTTTTTTTCCCCTTTATTTATTTATTTATTTTTTCCATAAGCGACCACCAATTATTCGCAGCCATTTCACAAACCCGCGCGCCCATCTTAAAAAGCCTGCCAGGTCAACTTCCTTCACCCCCCGATATCGCGGTTCAGCAAATTTTTTTTTTTTTTAGATTTTTAAAAAACAAAACAGATATTTTTTTTTTCTAGTAGAGGCCTCTAAACCGTGTCTTCACGGCGCAGCGCAAGTGCTCCGGGGCTCCTCGGCAAATGTAAATCTTTTGTTTCGCTCCACAATCCATCCCCCCCCCCGGCTTCAACTGCCTGCACGATCGCTGCCTAAACAAAGACAAAGCAGATTTGGCCGGCGTCCATCATGTGGAATTCCGTGACCAGAAGTGCACCTTCCGCCCACCCCGCATCATCCAGGACCTAGGGAAAGGGGGGAGGCAGGAATACCCCTCCAATCCAGCCCTGGACCCCTGGGGGGGTGGGGGGGAGGCAGGGATACCCCTCCAATCCAGCCCTGGACCTCTGGGGGGGGGGTGGGGGGAGGCAGGGATACCCCTCTAATCCAGCCCTGGACCTCTGGGGGGGGGGGTGGAGGGGGCAGGGATACCTCTCGAATCCAGCCCTGGACCTCTGGGGGGAATGGGGGGGTAGGAATACCCCTCCAATCTAGCCCTGGACCTCTGGGGGGGGTGGCGGAGGCAGGGATACCCCTCCAATCTAGCCCTGGACCTCTGGGGGGGGAGGCAGGGATACCCCTCCAATCCAGCCTTGGACCTCTGGGGGGAATGGGGGGGCAGGGATACCCCTCCAATCCAACTCTGGACCTCTGGGGGGAATGGGGGGGCAGGGATACCCCTCCAATCCAGCCCTGGACCTCTGGGGGGAATGGGGGGGGGCAGGGATACCCCTCCAATCCAGGCCTGGACCTCTGGGGGGAGGGTGGGGGGAGAGGCAGGGATACCTCTCCAATCCAGCCTTGGACCTCTGGGGGGGTGGGGCAGGAATACCCCTCCAATCAAGCCCTGGACCTCTGGGGGGGTGGGGGGGAGGCAGGGATACCCCTCCAATCTATCCCTGGACCTCTGGGGGGAATGGGGGGGAGGCAGGAATTCCCCTCCAATCCAGCCCTGGACCTCTGGGGGGGTGGGGGGGAGGCAGGGATACCCCTCCAATCTAGCCCTGGACCTCTGGGGGGGAGGCAGGAATACCCCTCCAATCTAGCCCTGGATCTCTGGGGGCAATGGGGGGGAGGCAGGGATACCCCTCCAATCTAGCCCTGGACCTCTGGGGGGAGGCAGGAATACCCCTCCAATCTAGCCCTGGATTTCTGGGGGCAATGGGGGGGAAGGCAGGGATACCCCTCCAATCTTGCCCTGGATAGGGTGACCACGTGTCCCGGATTGCCCGGGACAGTCCCGCATTTTGCAGGTCTGTCCCGGGCACATTCATTCCAGGACAATACAGTGTCCCGGAATGAAACTGACACAGCCACCCCCCCTCCCCCCCGGGCCAATCTGATGCCCCCAAAAAAGGCCGCCACATCACTGCTTTACTCACTGACAGTACTTGTCCTGGCTGGAAATGCCTGGAGGAGCACAATCCCCGCCCCCTGTTTGTGATTGGAGAAATCATAAATCCCGCCTCTTGAGTCCAATCACTGCGCTGTGATTTGTTACAGCACAAGTTGATTTTTGGGAAGGGAGGGTGTCCCTGAATGGTAGTTTGGAAATGTGGTCACCCTAGCCCTGGACCTCTGGGGGGGGGGGGGGGAGGCAGGAATACCCCTCCAATCTAGCCCTGGACCCGTGGGGGGGGGGAGGGGGACGTCTCGTGCCGGGGAGAGTGCTGCAGTCGTCCCCCCCCCCCCTTTGTTGCATTAAAGGGTTACGTGGAAGGGATTTCTTGGAGAGCTGCTGGAAGTGGCCTCCTGCTGGGTTCCTTATAGTCCTAACAGGCAGCATTCATTTTCCATCGCTGACTGCTGGTTGTGTTGTACTTACAGGCGGCCGTCTGGCCTTTCCGCTGAGCACATGCTCAGTGTAATCACATCCAGCCTGATGGGAAACCCATTCCATCCGCACGTGAGGCTGGAACAATTACCGCCGCGCCATTCACCGAGCGTCTCCCAAACTCGTTCCCTGCCTTCGGGGAAATTCCAATTCTATATATTTTTTTTTTTTTTTTGATTTTAATTAAAGTGATACTAAAACACACCGACTGATTTACGTTCTCCCTTCTATTTCTGTATGTTGATGACGGCACTGTAATTATTTTTATAAAAAAATATATATATCTATAGTGCCTTGAAAAAGTATTCATACCCCTTGAAATTTTCCACATTTTGTCATGTTACCACCAAAAAACGTAAAAAGGTATTTAATTGGTGTAGCAAAGTCTCCGAGGGCCCCTGAAGCCCAATGATGACCTCCAGAGTTAAGCCTCGTACACACAAGAGTGTGTCCAAGGCATAACTAGAGGCTTTGCACATCTAGAGAGGGACATTTCTGCCCATTCTTCTTTGTAAAATATCTCAAGTTCTGTCAGATTGGATGGAGAGCGCCTGTGATCAGCAATTTTCAAGTCTTGCCACAGATTCTCAATGGGATTTAGGTCTGGACTGTGACTGGGCCATTCAACACATGAATATGCTTTGATCTAAACCATTCCATTGTAGCTCTGGCTGTATGTTTCGGGTCGTTGTCCTGCTGGAAGGTGAACCTCCCCCCCAGTCTCAAGTCTTTTGCAGACTCTAACAGGTTTTCTTCAAAGATTGTCCTGTATTTGTCTCCATCCATCTTCCCATCAACTCTGACCAGCTTCCCTGTCCCTGCTAAAGAAAAGCATCCCCACCACATGATGCTGCCACCACCATGTTTCACGGTGGGGATGGTGTGTTCAGAGGTGATGTGCAGTGTTAGTTTTCCGCCACACATAGCGTTTTGCTTTTAGGCCAAAAAGTTCAATTTTGGTCTCATGTGACCAGATCACCTTCTTCCACATTTTTCCTGTGTCCCCCACATGTTTGCTGTGTCCCCCACATGATTGCTGTTTCCCCCACATGATTGCTGTTTCCCCCACATGTTTGCTGTGTCCCCCACATGATTGCTGTTTCCCCCACATGTTTGCTGTGTCCCCCACATGATTGCTGTGTCCCCCACATGTTTCCTGTGTCCCCCACATGTTGCTGTGTCCCCCACATGATTGCTGTTTCCCCCACATGATTGCTGTTTCCCCCACATGTTTGCTGTGTCCCCCACATGATTGCTGTTTCCCCCACATGATTGCTGTGTCCCCACATGATTGCTGTGTCCCCCACATGATTTCTGTGTCCCCCACATGTTTCCTGTGTTCCCCACATGTTTGCTGTGTCCCCCACATGATTGCTGTTTCCCTCACATGATTGCTGTTTCCCCCACATGTTTGCTGTGTCCCCCACATGATTGCTGTTTCCCCCACATGTTTGCTGTGTCCCCCACATGATTGCTGTGTCCCCCACATGTTTCCTGTGTCCCCCACATGTTTGCTGTGTCCCCCACATGATTGCTGTTTCCCCCACATGTTTGCTGTGTCCCCCACATGATTGCTGTTTCCCCCACATGATTGCTGTGTCCCCCACATGATTGCTGTGTCCCCCACATGATTGCTGTGTCCCCCACATGTTTGCTGTGTCCCCCACATGGCTTCTCACAAACTACAAACAGGACTTCTTATGACTTTCTTTCCCCAATGTCTTTCTTCTTGTCACTCTTCCATAAAGGGCAGATTTGTGGAGAAGCACGACTAATAGTTGTCCTGTGGACAGATTCTCCCCCCTGAGCTGTGGATCTCTGCAGCTCCTCCAGAGTTACCATGGACCTCTTGGCTGCTTCTCTGATGAATGCTCTCCTTGCCCGGCCCGGTCAGTTTAGGTGGACGGCCATGTCTTGGTAGGTTTGCAGTTGTGCCATACTCTTTCCATTTTCCGATGATGGATTGATCAGAGCTCCGTGAGATGATCAAAGCTTGGGAGATTTTTTTTATAACCTAACCCTGCTTTATACTTCTCCACAACTTTATCCCTGACCTTTCTGGTGTGTTCCTTGGCCTTCATGATGCTGTTTGTTCACTAAGGTTCTCTAACAAACCTCAGAGGGCTTCACAGAACAGCTGTATTTATACCAAGATTAAATTACACACAGGTAGACTCTATTTACTAATTAGGTGACTTCCGAAGGTTTCAATTGGTTCCACTAGATTTTAGTTATCAGAGTAAAGGGGGCTGAATACAAATCCCCCCCCCCCCCACACTTTCACATATTTATTTGTAAAAAAATTTGGAAAATCATTTATCATTTTCCTTCCACTTCACAATCATGTGCCACTTTGTGTTGGTCTATCACATAAAATCCTTCACAAATGCAGTGGTAATGTTTTTTTTATGGGATTGAGTTAATTTTCATGGGAAACTTTGCAAATAATATACTCCAGTATAAGCCAAGTTTTTCAGCCCCCCTCGGCTTATACTCGAGTCTGTGTCCATCTTCACCTTTGTGCGCCTGATCCTGGCCAAACTTGGCACACATGTAGCCCCACTCTTCATCTACAAGAGTGCAATGTTTGTTGTCCGGGGGACCTACGGCCGGGGAGCAACAATTTTTCAAAGCCGGGCACCCCTTCCATAGACTCCCATGTTAAACGGTCATTTCTCCAGTGATTTTGGGGACCCGGTACTGGCCGGTCCTAGGTCCCCTGGACCCCAATCTTAGCACACATATAGCCCCACTCTTTATCTACAAGTGTGCAAAGTTTGTTGTCCAGGGGACCTACATCCGGGGGGCACCGATTTTTCAAATCCGAGCACCCCTTCCATAGACTCCAATGTTAAACGTCAGTCTAGTCACACAGCGCAGGAGGTCAGGTAGGGAGATTGGGCACAGTGAGGCATGGACACAGTGACAGCGAGGCATGGGCACAGTAAGGCACAGTGAGGCATGGACACAGTGAGGCAAAGTGAGCAGGGCCACCATCAGGGGGGTACAGGCAGTACACCTGTAAGGGGCCCGGAGATCCCCAGGGGCCCGTATGGCAACCCCCCTTTTTTATGTATTTTTTTATAAAAAGAAAAAAAAAATCTTTTTTTTTGTAAGGGGCACAGAGGTCCACAGAGGTCCCCAGGGCCCCGGATGGCAACCCCCCCCCCCTTTTTTTTTAAATGAAAATATATATATATATATATATATTTTTATATTTTTTTAAGGGGCCCAGAGGTCCCCAGAGGCTCGGAGGTCCCCGGGGCCCCGGATGGTAACCCCCTTTTTTAGGTATTTTTTATTTTATTTTTTTAATTAATTTTTATTTATTTTTTTGTAAGGGGCCCAGAGGTCCCCACTGCCCCGTGTGGCAACCCCCCTTTTTTTTATTGTTCTTTCTTTGCTTGTCAGCACCCAAAGCCCCCCCCCCCCCCGACCTCAACAATTCGCAGCGGCAGCACCCCCCGCTTCTCAATTTGCAGTGTGAGGCATGGGCACAGTGAGGCATGGACACAGTGAGGCATGGGCACAGTGAGGCATGGGCACAGTAAGGCACAGTGAGGCATGCACATGAACACAGTGAGGCAAAGTGAGGCACAATGAGGCATTCAAATGGACACCCTAGGCTTATACTCGAGTCAATAAGTTTTCCCAGTTTTTTGTGGTAAAATTAGGTGCCTCGGCTTGTATTCGGGTCGGCTTATACTCGAGTATATACGGTAATCTCATCACATTTTGGGTTATATGCAAATTGCCATCATAAAAACTGAGGCAGCAGACTTTGTAAAAATAAATATTTGTGTGTGTCATCCTTCAAAACTTTTGGCCACAGCTGTGTATGCCTCTCCAGCCACCTACTGGGCACACCTCGCCAGGGGGAAGCACAATAAAAATTCAGGTTGCCCATTTGTCTTGCTCAACCTTCTATGTTCCAGAAGCAACTGGAAAACAGGGGTGAGCAATCAAAAACTGAAACCCAGTGAGATCCAGAACAGCCAAAAGCAATCAGCAACTGCTCCACTGATTACAGAGGAGCCAAAAAGAAAACGAAGTTCGCCTACAGGGCCTAGCAGCCTCATTAGGAGGGTGCTGCAAAAAAAATAAAAAAACGAAGGCCCTGTGTACAGCATGGCCATACAATGCAGGGAGATGATAAGCTCACTTGAAGCACAGGTGGGCTATAGAAACAGGATTTAGATGCAAGAGGAGTGTAATGTGTGACCTCCACTCCGTAATGTTGGGGGGGTGATAAAACTAGCAGCTGCTGACAATGGTTGTACATATCTCATTAGTCTGTGTAATGAGCTATTAATACTGCAATTACATCCCATTGATTTACTGAGTAGATAATTGTCATCTTTTGCAAAGCTCGAGTGATTAATATCTCTCATTATCAGTCTGTTCCTTCATCGAGGGCTGAATTGTTTAAGAAAAATCTCTTTTTAAGCACGGTTTCGACACGCCAACTAGCAAACGCTCGTAAGCATTCTGGGCAAAGCAGTCTACATCAAGAGACCCCGAGACCAACCGGCTAAGAGTGAGAATATATGCTCTGGTGGTCACCCTGCAGCCGCCAAGGGTCGAAATGTAATTAAATGCCGAAACAATGGTTTATTGTGTGAACGTTTTTTTTTTAAACCAGGTAGCATAATTACTGCTCATCTGCTCTGCTTTCCAAAGAGATTCTTGTTTTCTAAAGAGAGAGTTCTGGAGTCAAGGTGAACTGGTGAAACCCACACACAAAATGCACTTAGGGTGTGTCAGGACCCATCCATGACCCCTGAAGGGGGCAAGGCACACTTAGGTCCACCTGACCAAAGGGCCAAGTGGACCCTGTTCCTCATGGTCAGCCAAAGCAACTACCGAGTACTGGGCAAGGGCCCCCCCCCCCCTTAGGCAGGGGAACAAGGAATCTAAGGGCCACACGTCATCCCCCTAGACCAGTGGTTCTCAACTCCTGTCCTCAGGACCCACTAACAGGCCAGATTTTAAGTATTACCTTGGTGAGATGCAGACTAGAATACTGCAATCCCTGAGCAGCAAATTATATCACCTGTGATGTATTTCCATTATCTTGCAAACCTGGCCTGTTAGTGGGTCCTGAGGACAGGAGTTGAGAACCACTGCCCTAGACTTTGGAGGACACATGAAGACCCACACCCTACAGCCTACAAGACACATGCATAAGTGCAAGTGACAAACGTGAATAAAAATAAATAAGAGAAAATTAAAAATGCCAGCGCGGGTGCAAAGACCTTGCGTCCTGGTAACAAAAAGTGCTGCGGTCTTGGCCATTGGAGCTCAGTAAGAGGTAAATGTGAGACTTGTCGAGGGGGATGAGAGAGAACAATGGAGCTCAGTAGGCTTGTGCAATTTGTTTCGTAACGAATCAAAATTTGGCCGAATTTAGCAACTTTCGGACATTCGGAAGCATTCGAATTTCCGAACAAAGCAATTACGAATAAAACCGAATCCGAAATGAATTATATTGCAAATAGCGAATGCCCGAATGCCTTCGGCATAATTCGTTATGAAAAAAGTTAGGAATGTACGAATCCATTCGAAGCACAATAACACTCTCTGCTCTGCTCTCTGCTTCTCCCTCACCGTGCTGAACTCCCTCTCAAAATGGTGTACAGGGGGCGGAGACTATAGCCGCATGTAAAAAAACGAAAGTAAAATACGAGATTTCAAATCCATTCGAAGCACAATAACACTCTGCTCTGCTCTCTGCTTCTCCCTCACCGTGCTGAACTCCCTCTCAAAATGGTGTACAGGGGCGGAGCCTATAGCCGCATGTAAAAAACAAAAGTAAAATACGAGATTTCAAATCCATTCGAAGCTCAATACCACTCTGCTCTGCTCTCTGCTTCTCTCTCACCGTGCTGAACTCCCTCTCAAAATGGTGTACAGGGGGCGGAGCCTATAGCCGCATGTAAAAAAACGAAAGTAAAATACGAGATTTCGAATCGTTACAAATAACCGCAATGTATTTAGAAAAGTACGAATCCATTCGAAGCACATTAGGCATAATAGGCAGCGTCGTTGTGAGAGAGACACGGAAAATTATGAATCAACGAACCTAAAAAAAGTTAGGAAAGTAGGAGTTGTGTCCAGAATCAACGAAAAACAATGCACTCTACCGAAAGTACGAATTATATATCAACTAAAAATAAGGCTTTACATTAATACGAATCATTCCGGTTCAACGAAAAATGTCGCTTGCGAAAATACAAATTAGTCCGAACACGAAAAATCCCGTCTAGCAAAATTACGAACGATTACGAATCAACAGGACCGAAAAGAAACAAACCGAAACTAAACAAATTATTCCATTGTGCACAAGTCTAGAGCTCAGTAAGAGGTAAGTATGAGACTCGTAGAGGGGGGGTGAGCGAGGACAATGGAGCTCAATGCCCAATGAGAGGGCATTGCAGCTCAGTAACTGGTAAGTATGAGCCATCTAGAGAGGGATAAGACAGGACAATGGAGTTCAGTAAGAGGTAAGTATGAGACTTGTAGAGGGGGATGAGCGAGGACAATGGAGTTCACTAAGAGGGTAAGTATGAGACTTGTGGAGGGGGATGAGAGAGGACAATGGAGCTCAGAGGTAAGTATGAGACTCGTAGAGGGGGACGAGAGAGGACAATGGAGCTCAGTAAGAGGTAAGTATGAGACTCGTAGAGGGGGATGAGAGAGGACAATGGAGCTCAGTAAGAGGTAAGTATGAGACTCGTAGAGGGGGATGAGAGAGGACAATGGAGCTCAATAGGAGGCAAGTATGAGACTCATAGAGGGGATGAGAGAGGACAATGGAGCTCAATGCCCAATGAGAGGGCATTGCAGCTCAGTAACTGGTAAGTATGAGCCATCTAGAGAGGGATAAGACAGGACAATAGAGTTCAGTAAGAGGTAAGTATGAGACTTGTAGAGGGGGGTGAGGGAGGACAATGGAGTTCACTAAGAGGGTAAGTATGAGACTTGTGGAGGGGGATGAGAGAGGACAATGGAGCTCAGAGGTAAGTATGAGACTCGTAGAGGGGGATGAGAGAGGACAATGGAGCTCAATAGGAGGCAAGTATGAAACTCGTAGAGGGGATGAGAGAGGACAATGGAGCTCAGTAAGAGGTAAGTATGAGACTCGTGTAGCACTGACCCCCGTATGAGCTGCTGGTTTAATTTGGGCCTTGCATGTTACCTCAATGTTCGTTGTCTAGGGGAATAAAGTCTGTAAGAACTCCAATGTCCACACAGGATGTAAAACCTTAAGCTGTTAGGTTTTATTTTCTTTTGCATATAACATATGAAGAATAGTAGAAGGATGAAGGGAAAAGGGGTAGGTTCAGGCACGCAGTACAGATCACTGGGGAAAACTCCTCAACTACAAAGTCATTCACCACTCCTCCTCGAGTGGGTATTGCTCACCCGGATAGGCCCCTCTCACCTGGCCTAGCAGCCGGTATGATGCACGGACAATGATCAGGACCAGTCTCTGCCACAGACCGGTTGTGCACAAAATTGGATAATCCGGGATCCTCTGCCACAGGACTTAGCGCCCGAACTTCCAGCCTTTAACCCGACCTGGCAGACTGCAAGGTGAACTTTAGGTACGGTGCATCCTCCAAAAGAATTACCAGGCCCTCCTCAAGACACCAGCCTTCTGCTCGGTCTTCTCCAGGACAGGTCCTCCCCTGGTTTCCTCCATTGAGTGGCTTCCTCCCACAGGATGGACAACTCAGGATCACCTTCAAAGTGTAGGCCCTAGTCAGCATGACTAGGGCCTACTTGGTAGAGTTGCAGCCTCGGACCAACATGGTCCCGAGGCCAAGATCACACACACACTCCTCGTGCCAGGAGGGCCACGAGGGGAAGAAAGGACCCCAAAAGATGGCGTCTGCCCCTTAAGTACCCTTCCCCAGCATGCTCAGCGGGTAGACCAAGCCCACTGAACTGTTCCCGGGGAAAGGCACCCAATCCACTCTGGCCTGTCAGTCTTCCACATTGGCCTGGGGTGGTAACGCCACCTACAGGCGAACAGTGAGAAGTATTCCAACACAGCCATAGCCGGAACAGAGGCTAATTTACCATAATTATTTACAGGGTCTGAGCTACCAGCTCAGACACCCACTAAATTTAACATAGCGCCCAGTCATTGGGAGCAGGGCGCTACACTCGTAAAGATGAATGAGAGAGGACAATGAAGTAGGGCTGCAACTAACGATTATTTTCATAATCGATTAGTTGGCCGATTATTGTTTTGATTAATCGATTTAATTTGTTAATAACCTTAAAAAAAGTGTGGTGTATAATTTAGTTAATATGTAAAGTTTTAAAAAAGACAATTTATTCCTAAATATCCCTATGAAGTGGTAAATAAAAATAACCAACTATATGGTTAGGGAGCAAAATCTCTAATCCACTCTGAGAATAACAGACAGAGGGGATATACTGTATATACTATTAGAGGGTGAATCTGGTAAATATCATCAAACTCGGATCAAATTTTTTTATTTAAAGAAAAAAAAGTTAAAGACTGTAATATGCTGGCCATACAACGCCTTCCTTAAAAAAAAATCAAATAATTTTAAGAATGTTCGTTAGATTTTCTAATCGTCAGTGGGGTCAAATCAACGTTAGTTTTCAACCACAGTGACGGGAAAATAGAAAACTTCTTGGTGAAAGGAATTTTCAGACGGTGTATGTGGTTTTCATTCAGAAATTACATTCATTTTAAAACTGAATGTTAAAAGCATGTGAAAATTTCAAACAACATTCTTTCATTCAGCGAATGTACAAAGATATTTCGTATTTATATAATATTACCAGTAGTGATTATTTGCTCTTTTTGTACTATAAAGGGCTAATTTTTGTTTTTCTTAACCCATTATGTTATTAGCCGATTAATCGATTATGAAAATAGTAATCGATTAATTTCATAATTGATTCGTTTTCGATTAATCGATTAGTTGTTTCGGCCCTACAATGAAGCTCAGTAAGAGGTAAGTTCGAGACTTGTAGAGGGGGGGATTGGAGAGGACAATGGAGCTCACTAAGAGGTAAGTATGGGAGTTGTAGAGGGGAAGAAGAGAGGACAATGTAGCTCAATAAGAAAAAAGTATGAGACTCGAAGAGGGGGATGAGAGAGGACACTGTAGCTCAGTAAGAGGTAAGTATGAGACTCGAAAAGGGGGATGAGAGAGGACAATGTAAATAAGTAAAAGGCGAGTATGAGCCTTGTAGAAGGGAACGAGAGACAACATTGGAGCTCAGCAAAGGGTAAGTTTGAGACCTGTAGAGGAGCATAAGGGAGGACATTAGAGCTCAGTAGCAGGAAAGTATGAGCTTTGTAAAGGAGAAGAGAGAAGATATTGGACCTTGGTAAAAGGTAAGTAGCAGGGATAAGAGAGAACATCAGATCTCAGTAAGAGGTAAGAATGAGATATGAAGAAAGGGACAAGAGAGGACCATAAATCACAGTAAGAGGTAAGTATGAGCCTTGTAGAATGGAACGAGAGAGGAAATTGGAGCTCAGTGAGAGGTAAGTATGAAGCCTCGTACACACAACCGAGTTTCTCGTCAAAAAACGACAAGAAACTTGCTGGCAGAGCTTTCTCGCCGAGGAAATCGGTCGTGTGTACGCGGCTATCAGGTTTCTCGTCAAGAAAACCGACAAGAATCTCGACGAGAAAAATAGAGAACCTGCTCTCTATTTTCTCGTCAGGATTCTCCATTTTCTCGCCGAGATTCTCATCAGCATGTTTCTCGACGAGAAAAGTGTGAGTGTGTGTACACTTACCTGTCGCCGTGGAAACCCGCGCATGCTCGAAATGACTTTGACGCATGCGCGGTAGCTTCCTAGGCATAGGTAGGGTGTAGCAAGATGGCGGCGACGGCATCGAATGTGACGAGCGCACGTTTGTCGTAGTCGATTACGTCACCGCGTTCGCTCTATTCAAAGAACCGCGGGTTCTTTGAATCGAGCGTGTGTACACTCGGCCGGGACAAGTTTCTTGTCCAAGAATCTCGTCAAGAAAAACAACAATTTTTTTCCTGACGAGATTCTCGGCCGTGTGTACGAGGCTTGAGACTTGTAGAGGAGAATAGGAGAGGTCAATGGAGCTCAATAAGAGGTAAGTATGGGATTTGTAGAGGAGAATAGGAGAGGTCATTGGAGCTCAATAAGAGGTAAGTATGGGATTTGTAGAGGAGAATAGGAGAGGTCAATGGAGCTCAATAAGAGGTAAGTATGGGACTTGTAGAGGAGAATAGGAGAGGTCAATGGAGCTCAATAAGAGGTAAGTATGGGACATGTAGAGGAGAATAGGAGAGGTCAATGGAGCTCAATAAGAGGTAAGTATGGGACTTGTAGAGGAGAATAGGAGAGGTCATTGGAGCTCAATAAGAGGTAAGTATGGGATTTGTAGAGGAGAATAGGAGAGGTCAATGGAGCTCAATAAGAGGTAAGTATGGGACTTGTAGAGGAGAATAGGAGAGGTCAATGGAGCTCAATAAGAGGTAAGTATGGGATTTGTAGAGGAGAATAGGAGAGGTCAATGGAGCTCAATAAGAGGTAAGTATGGGAATTGTAGAGGAGAATAGGAGAGGTCAATGGAGCTCAATAAGAGGTAAGTATGGGAATTGTAGAGGAGAATAGGAGAGGTCAATGGAGCTCAATAAGAGGTAAGTATGAGACTTGTAGAGGAGAATAGGAGAGGTCATTGGAGCTCAATAAGAGGTAAGTATGGGACTTGTAGAGAGGGATGAGAGAGAACAATGGAGCTCAGTTGGAGATAAGTATGAGATATGGAGAGAGGGACAAGAGAGGACAATGAACCTTGAATAAGGGAACAAGAGTGGACAATGGAGCTCAATTGGTGGAACTCCAATAAAATGAAGCTACATTCTAAATTCAGAAGGAAATCTCAATAGGCTGGACCCTTGATAACGGCTCTGAAAGAGAAAGTAAGAAAAAGTACGAGGTTATACTTCTTATACTTTCAAACTTTCATTTTCCTGAACATATTTCAGCCGCGAAGGTGATCTAAAAGTGCACCTATCATTGAACCACGTTATTTGTATTCCAGTCTATGAAGGTGAGCATGCTTTCCAATGTATCAGATTGATGATGAATGGCGATCTTCCTGGTTAAACATGACCATAAATAATCAGACTTGTGTTTTACTTGTCATTGGGCTGTATAATGTATCTGAAGGAAGATCACGTTTTTCAAGCAAAGACATATATAACAAGGACATGTAATCCTGGCTGCTTCAGGCCGGGGGGGGGGGGGGGGCTTTTCATCTGATTGATCACCTGTGACCCGCTGTACACTTGATTTATGTTCCTGGACATTAATAGAACTGGGCTCAGACAGCCCCGACATGCTCATAGGATGGGTTTAAAGGGAAACTCCGGGCACAGAGATCTTTCTAAAAATTCTGACATGTAAAGAAATGTTGCCTCTTCTACATTGTAATAAATGGCCAGATTTAGAGAACCATAAAATCAATAGTTTTGTTTCTGCTGGAGAGTAGAGCTCCCCACTGTACTTCTGTCCCGCTCCGGATATGAGACCTGCGGGTCTTATAGGTGGAAGCACTCGTGTCTTTTTACTGCCCCCTCTTCCCTTGAGCTCCCCCTCATGTTCTATATATTTTTAATACAACCTTTATTGTAGGGTTTATCCAGAGGTAGCTAGGGGGTTCTTGAGCAGGAGAAATCTCTGCTTCTTGGTTGCTTTTAACAACAGTGATCTTTTTAGCTAGCTGTACAAGCAAGATTCTTCCCACTGACCACCAATGTAAGGAACATTCTTCTCACTGATCCCCAATGTAAGGAACATTCTTCCCACTGATCACCAATGTAAGGAACATTCTTCCCACTGATTACCAATGTAAGGAACATTCTTCTCATTGATCACCAATGTAAGGGACATTCTTCCCACTGATCACCAATGTAAGGAACATTCTTCTCACTGATCACCAATGTAAGGAACATTCTTCCCACTGATCACCAATGTAAGGAACATTCTTCTCACTAATCACCAATGTAAGGAACATTCTTCCCACTGACCACCAATGTAAGGGACATTCTTCTCACTGATCACCAATGTAAGGAACATTCTTCCCACTGATCACCAATGTAAGGGACATTCTTCCCACTGATCACCAATGTAAGGGACATTCTTCCCACTGATCACCAATGTAAGGAACATTCTTCCCACTGACCACCAATGTAAGGAACATTCTTCTCACTGATCACCAATGTAAGGGACATTCTTCCCACTGATCACCAATGTAAGGGACATTCTTCCCACTGATCACCAATGTAAGGGACATTCTTCCCACTGATCACCAATGTAAGGGACATTCTTCCCACTGATCACCAATGTAAGGGACATTCTTCCCACTGATCACCAATGTAAGGAACATTCTTCCCACTGATCACCAATGTAAGGGACATTCTTCTCACTGATCACCAATGTAAGGGACATTCTTCCCACTGATCACCAATGTAAGGGACATTCTTCCCACTGATCACCAATGTAAGGAACATTCTTCCCACTGACCACCAATGTAAGGAACATTCTTCTCACTGATCACCAATGTAAGGGACATTCTTCTCACTGATCACCAATGTAAGGGACATTCTTCTCACTGATCACCAATGTAAGGGACATTCTTCCCACTGATCACCAATGTAAGGGACATTCTTCCCACTGATCACCAATGTAAGGAACATTCTTCCCACTGATCACCAATGTAAGGGACATTCTTCCCACTGATCACCAATGTAAGGAACATTCTTCTCACTGATCACCAATGTAAGGAACATTCTTCTCACTGATCACCAATGTAAGGAACATTCTTCTCACTGATCACCAATGTAAGGAACATTCTTCCCACTGATCACCAATGTAAGGAACATTCTTCTCACTGATCACCAATGTAAGGAACATTCTTCTCACTGATCACCAATGTAAGGGACATTCTTCCCACTGATCACCAATGTAAGGGACATTATTCCCACTGATCACCAATGTAAGGGACATTATTCCCACTGATCACCAATGTAAGGGACATTATTCCCACTGATCACCAGTGTAAGGAACATTCTTCCCACTGACCACCAATGTAAGGAACATTCTTCCCACTGATCACCAATGTAAGGAACATTCTTCTCACTGATCACCAATGTAAGGAACATTCTTCTCACTGATCACCAATGTAAGGAACATTCTTCTCACTGATCACCAATGTAAGGAACATTCTTCTCACTGATCACCAATGTAAGGAACATTCTTCCCACTGATCACCAATGTAAGGAACATTCTTCTCACTGATCACCAATGTAAGGAACATTCTTCTCACTGATCACCAATGTAAGGAGCATTCTTCCCACTGATCACCAATGTAAGGAACATTCTTCCCACTGATCACCAATGTAAGGAACATGACTATCGTATAACAGATGTCCTTATTATATATACCCCTTATTTATTATCTACTTATTACTAAGTAAACGAGACCACACCAGGAGTTGGAGAAATATATATAGGCCGTAGCAGCCTTATTTATTAAAACGCTGTATAACTTTTTTAACAGTACCCATAAACTCTGTCCTAAAGGACCCTCAGTAAATTACTGGTGTCGCTCTCTGCAGGAACCTCTATTAACTTTTTGTGTCCATTATTGCACTGCGGTACTTCTCAAACTCCGCTAATAGGCCTCAAGCCGACATGCTGGCTCAGAGACAACCATGACCGCAGTGCACCATCCCAATGCTTCCAGCTAAACCTCCGTTAACTGTAAGCCCACCGTCAGGACCCATACCAACGACAGGTCCTGAACCCTTCTTTCCGAGGTAACATCCTTCCCCTGCAAAGAACAGACACCCGCCACAGCACCCAAATGTAAAAACCTTTACAATTGGGTGCCCCTCCACACCCTGAGAGCCCTCTGTATACCATCCTGTAATCCTAACGCCCATAGGTCTATACCCACATCACTGAGGTGTACCCCATCATCCCGAAGGTACCGCCATGTCTCCAACTCCAGCTCAAATGGCGTATCACCAAACCCCCATTCCTAACCATGAACCTGGCCACATCCCGATTAACTTTCCTCCGCGCCCTATTGATGCCTTCTATGGATCTAGCCGTCCGCCATGAAGTGCGAGCCACCATGTCGGACCACACTATCACCATTTCCGGGAATGCCATACGAAGACGAAGAATATCAAATTTGATATCCTTCGTCACATCCAGCATAGATCTAACACCTAAGTCATTCCCACCTACGTGCAAAATTAAAACGTCAGGTGGTCGGTCCAGTCGCGCATAACGATGCACTTCTGGAACCGTCCTACTCCATAACATTCCCGGAATTCCCAGCCAGCGAATCCGGGCCTCCTGCCTCGGAAACCCCAATTGCCGACCTTCCGGCCTTGCCTCAGCCCTCTTACCCCCCCTGTACACGTAAGAGTGCCCCAGTATCCAGACCAACGCCGGCGCCACACCTGAAAGAGAGAAAAACATGTATCCACCGTAACCACAGCCAAACCTGTCAACTTAACCTCATTATTATGTGTTTTTTTTTTTTTTTTAACTCCAATCAGCCCCACTCCTTCTCTCCTCATACCCTTCCTCCTATTCTCCTCACACCCCTACCACTAAGTGAGGGCGAATGTAAGATCGAAATCTCCTTGATTCCCATCTCCCAATGCGCTTGACCGACTCACTATCCAACCCACTCCGAGCCGCTTCCGTAGCCGCCCCAATTCTGAACGAATGTGACGAAAATTCTTTCGCCTCTAAACCCAGGCACCCCAAACATTTTCGGAAAACCGATATGAACTGAAACCTGGACAACGGACACCCATCCGCATGTATCAGAAAGGACCCCACGTTCCCTGGGCGTACCACCAGAAAGCCCCGAACGGCCCCAACCGGACAAAGCGGTGAGCCCGGCAATGAAAAAATCTGAACTCTCTTGCCCCTCCCTTTTTGATCCGTTTTTGATCTACGTAACCACAAGGACACTCTATCCTCCTGGCAACGCACTTCATTAGCCCCAATCCCCCCGTGGACTTTCTTAGACGGGCTAACCAGCTCGCCAATCCTGAACGCCCCAAAGAATGCCAAGGAAAATGCCACTCGGAACAAGGCAGCTTCGTATTCCGAGGTGCAAACCTCCCGTAGCTTAGCCAACACCCCCTTCAGGACCCCAAAGGACACCGGGCGTCTGGTGTCTTTAAACGGCCTAACCCGCCTATAACCTCTGAGCGCTTGTCGAACCCAGAAGTCTTTCGTGTAATCAGGCAAACCTTGCCATTTAAACAAAAATGCCAATCCCGCAACCTTTTTATCCAGCGCGGATACCGACACCCCCGCTTCCATGCTCCTGGATATAAAGTACAAGACTAGCAACCCCACCTCCGGACCCTCAATCTCAACTCCCGTCATTCTACCCAGATCCGCCCATTCCAACCAAACTTTCTGATATGCAGCCCACGTCGTCTCACTCACCGACTTGCTGATCCATCCGGCGACTAATCTAACGCAATCTTCCACAGCCAGTCTGGACAAGGTACCCCTCGTTGCTCCGCGTCCGGTGCCAACTCTCGGAACCTGTCCCACTGAAAGTGAGATAAAGTGTCAGCCACCACATTGTCCACTCCCGGAAGGTGAACAGCATACATGAAGATGTTTAACTGTAGGCATCTCAACACCAGCTGTTGTAGCAGGCGAACCACCGGCGGCGATGCCGCCGATGCTCTGTTAATCACCTGCACCACGCCCATGTTGTCGATGTGAAAACGCACCTTCCGATCCCGGAAAGCCTCGCCCCATAGTTCCACCGCCAATACTACTGGAAACAGTTCCAGCAGCAACATATTCTTTATGAAGCCTGCCTCCACCCAACTCTGTGGCCACGAACCCGCACTCCATCGGCCTTGGAAAAAAGCCCCAAAACCTGCTGAGCCCGCAGCGTCTGTGAACAAATCCATATCAAAGTTGCTGACCGGGCCCGACATCCATAATGCCCTACCATTGAAGGACTCCAAGAATGTATGTCAGACCTGCAGGTCAGACCTGTGGGAACATACCAGCCTAACAAAATGTTGCGGCGACTGCACCCCAGCCGTACTTGCCGACAACCGTCGGCAAAACGCTCTCCCCATCGGCAATATGCGACAGGCGAAATTCAGCTTCCCCAATAAAGATTGCAGCGTTCGCAGCTGTACCTTGCGCAAACCCAACATCAGCTTAAGTTCTCTTTTCAGATCCGCAAGCTTATCTTCCGGTAAACGGCATTCCATGGCTTCTGAATCCAGCGTTATCCCTAAAAACGTAATGACCGTTCTTGGCCCCTCCGTCTTGTCCGGCGCCAATGGGACGCCAAAACGATCCGCCATGTGCTCCAGCGTTGCTAACAGAATCGCACAATCCCTGGATGAAGCCGGGCCCACGCAGAGGAAGTCATCCAGATAGTGTATGACCGAATTTACCCCTGCCACGTCCCTGACCACCCATTCCAGAAAGGAGCTAAACTCCTCAAATAATGCACACAATATGGAACAGCCCATAGGCAGGCACTGGTCCACATAAAACTCCCCGTTCCAATGACACCCCAATAATCTAAAACTATCCGGGTGCACCGGAAGAAGCCGAAAGGCCGCCTCCACATCTGATTTTGCCATGAGAGCCCCCTTTCCATAATGCCGGACCCAAACCACTGCTGCATCGAATGATGTGTAACTCACCGTGCAAGCATCCGGCTCAATGGCGTCATTAACCGACCCCCCTTTAGGAAAAGAAAGGTGGTGAATGAGCCGAAATTTATTCAGCTCCTTTTTTGGCACCACACCCAGCGGAGAGACCACCAAATCCTTTAACGGGGGAACTGTAAATGGGCCGCTCATGCGGCCCAACGCCACTTCCTTTCGTAGTTTCTCCGAAACTACGTCGCCATGTAGCAACGCCGATCGCAAATTGCGCGGCACGGGGGGAACCTCCCTCAACGAGCATGGAATACGAAAACCCTCCGCAAACCCCCTTTCCAACAACCGCGCAGCCTCCCTGTCCGGATACCTACCTAGAAACGGCCGCATCCTTTCCACCATCACTGGCGTCTTCCCTCTTATTCGTAAGTTCTCCGGAACGGTTCTTCCCTTGCTTAAAGCATCTAGACGAGGGGTGGGAACCCCCGCATCCGGAACACTCATGTTTGAAACGGCACGTTCCTCCAAACTTGCATGTACCCGAATTAAACTGCCAACAAACCCCTTTTGCCTTACCGGCCGGTTGTCCAGGGGAAGACGATCCACCGGCCCCCCCCTGAAAAAACTGATTCGGGGCCCTCGCCGAAGTCATCAATCGCATCCACAAACTAATGTCTTTGTGGTCCCATCTTAACTCCGGCCGCATCGCCATCCTCTGGCGAAACTGCTCATCGTACCTCAACCAAGCCGTGCCCCCGAAGGTTCTGTATGCTTCCCCTATCGCATCCTGGTAGCAAAACAGAGCAGAGCAGAACTCCGGCTTCTTTACCCCTATCACACTTGCCAAAATGCCAAATGCCTGCAGCCAATTTGTAAATGTCCGAGGGATAAGGCGATACCTACGCTTCTCCTCATCTTCCTTCTTGGAGTCATCCGGCTTGACTCTGTCCAAGTTGAACTTCCCCAACGGCAGCAGTGAAAATATCTCCACATACTCACCTTTCCAAATCTTGTCACGTACCTCCACCTTTAAATGCGCTCCCAACGGTCCCTCAAAACAGATATAGACCTCGCACATCGCCGCGTCAGCCAACCTTACCAGGTCCTGCCTGCCCGTCTCCCCCACTGCCGCGGGCATATCAACCCCCTCCTTCCTTACCGGAGGACTTTCCGTCCCCCCCTGCTGTGGCACCACCACCGCTGCCCCTGCCACCCCGCTCCTGCCATCCCCCCCACCGGGGGAACCCATGCCTCTGACGGGCATGGCACCCCACCTGCTGAATTTTCAAACCTGTCCACCAATTCCTTGATCCCTGCTAAAAACCCCCTCATACTTGTATCCATCCCTACCACCGACCTCTGACCCCGGTCTGCCAAATCACCATCCCCAGCCGAGTACCCCCACCCGGACGTCCCAGCATCACCCCTACCACTGCAGCCCCCAGCACCCCACACCTGTGACTGACCCAGTGAAGATAAAGGAAAAACAAACTTACCGGGCTGCCTAGGAAGCGACCCACCAGCCGACCGTCCCGCCTCCATCGATGCTGACCTTCCGAGAGGCTCACGTTCCGCCTCCAATTCCGATCCTGCACCGTTCGACCGTTGCTCCTCCCCTTCCGCTCCCGATGCAAGCCCTCCAGGAGAAGGATCCCTGGATGCCGAGGGTCCCGCTCCACACCGACTCCTTCTTCGTGTTCTGGACCCGCCCACCGATTTTTTCGTTGCCTTGCCCAGGCCGGGGGGGCTCCGTCCAGCCCTGTCGCCTACGTCCGCTGCCTCTTCCCTCTGCTCCTCCGCCGCAAGGTCCCCGGCCGCCGCAGTGGAAGGCCCGGCCACCGCCACACTGGATCTCCCCCGCCGAGGCGCCGTCCCCGGTGACATCACTCTGGGGGCGGGGCCCGCTGCTTCCGACTCCCATCGCCGTGCGGGCCTGGTGGCCGCTCCGGAACTCCCGGAACGGCCGCCCGCGGAGCTCCGACTCTGCCGGGGATTCCTTCCGGCGTCCAACCCGGCGACAGCAGCTCGCTTCGCGGGAGGACCCGAAGGGGCCCGCGAATGGGGATTCCCTATTTGTCTGCGAGCTCCGGAGGAGAGGTCAGGAGAGAAGCGCTCCGGCGGTTTGGACTGCCGAGCTCGCGCTGACACTCTCCCCCCATTAATCTCTTCCTCCAACGGACGCCCGAGCAAAGGCCCTAAATGTTCCTGGGCCCACTGTGGGCCTCACGCTGCTGTTTCTGCCCGCAATTGGGCCAGGAGCTGCTCCAAGTCTGCCATCCTGAACTTTCTCAGCGCCGCATGTTATCCGAGGAGGGGGCGGAGTCTTCCTTTATACACTCAATGCCCCCTCCCACCCAAATTAACCCACCAATCTTATCCCCTCTTCCTCAGTCTTACCCCACCAATCCCCTAATCCTTCACATAAGTCCCTGTTTCCCTAGTCATGTTCGCCCTTCACCCATTCATTGCATTCCTTGCTCCGGGCTTTTCTTTCTTCCCACTGATCACCAATGTAAGGAACATTCTTCCCACTGATCACCAATGTAAGGAACATTCTTCCCACTGATCACCAATGTAAGGGACATTCTTCCCACTGATCACCAATGTAAGGGACATTCTTCCCACTGATCACCAATGTAAGGAACATTCTTCTCACTGACCACCAATGTAAGGAACATTCTTCTCACTGATCACCAATGTAAGGAACATTCTTCTCACTGATCACCAATGTAAGGGACATTCTTCCCACTGATCACCAATGTAAGGAACATTCTTCCCACTGATCACCAATGTAAGGAACATTCTTCCCACTGATCACCAATGTAAGGGACATTCTTCCCACTGATCACCAATGTAAGGAACATTCTTCCCACTGATCACCAATGTAAGGGACATTCTTCCCACTGATCACCAATGTAAGGAACATTCTTCCCACTGATCACCAATGTAAGGAACATTCTTCCCACTGATCACCAATGTAAGGAACATTCTTCCCACTGATCACCAATGTAAGGGACATTCTTCCCACTGATCACCAATGTAAGGGACATTCTTCCCACTGATCACCAATGTAAGGAACATTCTTCCCACTGATCACCAATGTAAGGAACATTCTTCCCACTGATCACCAATGTAAGGAACATTCTTCCCACTGATCACCAATGTAAGGGACATTCTTCCCACTGATCACCAATGTAAGGAACATTCTTCCCACTGATCACCAATGTAAGGAACATTCTTCCCACTGATCACCAATGTAAGGAACATTCTTCCCACTGATAACCAATGTAAGGAACATTCTTCCCACTGATCACCAATGTAAGGGACATTCTTCCCACTGATCACCAATGTAAGGAACATTCTTCCCACTGATCACCAATGTAAGGAACATTCTTCTCACTGATCACCAATGTAAGGAACATTCTTCCCACTGATCACCAATGTAAGGAACATTCTACCCACTGATCACCAATGTAAGGAACATTCTTCTCACTGATCACCAATGTAAGGGACATTCTTCCCACTATTCACCAATGTAAGGAACATTCTTCCCACTGATCACCAATGTAAGGAACATTCTTCCCACTGATCACCAATGTAAGGAACATTCTTCTCACTGATCACCAATGTAAGGAGCATTCTTCTCACTGATCACCAATGTAAGGAACATTCTTCTCACTGATCACCAATGTAAGGAGCATTCTTCTCACTGATCACCAATGTAAGGAACATTCTTCCCACTGATCACCAATGTAAGGAACATTCTTCTCACTGATCACCAATGTAAGGAACATTCTTCCCACTGATCACCAATGTAAGGAACATTCTTCCCACTGATCACCAATGTAAGGAACATTCTTCTCACTGATCACCAATGTAAGGAACATTCTTCCCACTGATCACCAATGTAAGGAACATTCTTCTCACTGATCACCAATGTAAGGAACATTCTTCTCACTGATCACCAATGTAAGGAACATTCTTCCCACTGATAACCAATGTAAGGAACATTCTTCTCACTGATCACCAATGTAAGGAACATTCTTCCCACTGATCACCAATGTAAGGAACATTCTTCTCACTGATCACCAATGTAAGGAACATTCTTCTCACTGATCACCAATGTAAGGAACATTCTTCTCACTGATCACCAATGTAAGGAACATTCTACCCACTGATCACCAATGTAAGGAACATTCTTCTCACTGATCACCAATGTAAGGAACATTCTTCTCACTGATCACCAATGTAAGGAACATTCTTCCCACTGATCACCAATGTAAGGAACATTCTTCCCACTGATCACCAATGTAAGGAACATTCTTCTCACTGATCACCAATGTAAGGAACATTCTTCCCACTGATCACCAATGTAAGGGACATTCTTCCCACTGATCACCAATGTAAGGAACATTCTTCCCACTGATCACCAATGTAAGGAACATTCTTCCCACTGATCACCAATATAAGGGACATTCTTCCCACTGATCACCAATGTAAGGAACATTCTTCCCACTGATCACCAATGTAAGGAACATTCTTCTCACTGATCACCAATGTAAGGAGCATTCTTCTCACTGATCACCAATGTAAGGAGCATTCTTCCCACTGACCACCAATGTAAGGGACATTCTTCCCACTGACCACCAATGTAAGGAACATTCTTCTCACTGATCACCAATGTAAGGAACATTCTTCCCACTGATCACCAATGTAAGGAACATTCTTCCCACTGATCACCAATGTAAGGGACATTCTTCCCACTGATCACCAATGTAAGGAACATTCTTCCCACTGATCACCAATGTAAGGGACATTCTTCTCACTGATCACCAATGTAAGGGACATTCTTCCCACTGACCACCAATGTAAGGGACATTCTTCCCACTGACCACCAATGTAAGGAACATTCTTCTCACTGATCACCAATGTAAGGGACATTCTTCCCACTGATCACCAATGTAAGGGACATTCTTCCCACTGACCACCAATGTAAGGGACATTCTTCCCACTGACCACCAATGTAAGGAACATTCTTCTCACTGATCACCAATGTAAGGGACATTCTTCCCACTGACCACCAATGTAAGGGACATTCTTCTCACTGATCACCAATGTAAGGAGCATTCTTCTCACTGATCACCAATGTAAGGAGCATTCTTCCCACTGACCACCAATGTAAGGGACATTCTTCCCACTGACCACCAATGTAAGGAACATTCTTCTCACTGATCACCAATGTAAGGAACATTCTTCCCACTGATCACCAATGTAAGGAACATTCTTCCCACTGATCACCAATGTAAGGGACATTCTTCCCACTGATCACCAATGTAAGGAACATTCTTCCCACTGATCACCAATGTAAGGGACATTCTTCTCACTGATCACCAATGTAAGGGACATTCTTCCCACTGACCACCAATGTAAGGAACATTCTTCTCACTGATCACCAATGTAAGGGACATTCTTCCCACTGACCACCAATGTAAGGGACATTCTTCTCACTGATCACCAATGTAAGGAGCATTCTTCTCACTGATCACCTATGTAAGGAGCATTCTTCCCACTGACCACCAATGTAAGGGACATTCTTCTCACTGATCACCAATGTAAGGAACATTCTTCCCACTGATCACCAATGTAAGGGACATTCTTCCCACTGATCACCAATGTAAGGAACATTCTTCTCACTGATCACCAATGTAAGGGACATTCTTCCCACTGATCACCAATGTAAGGAACATTCTTCCCACTGATCACCAATGTAAGGAACATTCTTCCCACTGATCACCAATGTAAGGGACATTCTTCCCACTGATCACCAATGTAAGGAACATTCTTCCCACTGATCACCAATGTAAGGGACATTCTTCTCACTGATCACCAATGTAAGGGACATTCTTCCCACTGATCACCAATGTAAGGAACATTCTTCCCACTGATCACCAATGTAAGGAACATTCTTCCCACTGATCACCAATGTAAGGAACATTCTTCTCACTGATCACCAATGTAAGGGACATTCTTCTCACTGATCACCAATGTAAGGAACATTCTTCCCACTGATCACCAATGTAAGGAACATTCTTCCCACTGATCACCAATGTAAGGGACATTCTTCCCACTGATCACCAATGTAAGGGACATTCTTCCCACTGACCACCAATGTAAGGGACATTCTTCCCACTGACCACCAATGTAAGGAACATTCTTCTCGCTGATCACCAATGTAAGGGACATTCTTCCCACTGACCATCACACCAATGTACCATGACCTATAGGAATAAAAATTATTAGCAGGGATTTCTTGAGACAGGTTTTTCAAGGATCCCTCTGTGGTAATAAAGTTGAGAACGTTTTGAGTTTACTTAAAAAGATAAATGAATGGCTTAAGAACCAAAGAGCTCCACTGCAGGTTTTTGTTTGAAATATATGAGAGCCATGTTTAGATTCTATGGCAGGGTCGGTGGTTTTATTATCCTCCTTTGTATGTGTCGGGTGCTTTTTATCCAGTCAACATTGCATTTAAAACTGAACTTATAAATAGGTTCTCACCCCTAATTAGAGTTAATGGTTTGAGGATAGTAATTTTCTGAAGAAAGCCATAATGGTATATATAATACCAGTGCTAAGATCTGGAATTTGTTAAAATGACACGCTTGTTTAAAAAACAAAAGAAGAGGGGATTAATGTCACTTTCCATTGCTTTCATAGAAGACAGAGGTCTCTGTAGGACACCTGATAGATACTCTCTTAGTTTTCCCACACATGGCTCATGATGGAACGGTGGAGACCAAATCTCTTCATTTGAAGGCCCCGAGACCCCTTTCCTTACACAGTTGTGTGTGGTCCGAACCTTCCACAAGTAACATTTCTGCTTCTTATCTGTCAGCTATGAACCGCTTCTTTTTTTTTTTTCCAAGGAATTAAGGAATTCTCTGGTTTGTTTTTAATTCCTAATCTCCTTCATGGTATCTTGTTACGGCCGAGACAGCCCAATTTAGTCTTGCCACAAATCATATGTTTAGTAATGCTCTTAGGGTGGCCGTGTCCGCCGGGTCTGACTTGATCTGAGCATCATCTTTGACCACAAGAAGCATTTTATTCTATCACAAAAAAAATAGGGCTGTTACTGATTAAAATTTTCGTGTTCGATTAATTGATTTTTTTTTTAAATCGATTAATCTCGATTAATTATAATGCACATACAGATCCAACTACTTTTAGCTGATCTCCTTGCAGGCCGATTCCCAGTGCAGCTCCCAACCACTGGAAAAATCGATAGGATACAAAATACACACAAAGGCAGCGCTCGATGGGAATAGCATTAAAACTTTTATAGTCTTCAAGTAGGTAACAAAATAAATATTGCACTGGAGATAAAATCGATGTAGCTACATAAACTGTAAAAATGGTGCGAGTAATACCAAACGGCAGCAAAAGCAGTCATAAAAACATGTAGCCAAGTATAATACTGGTATAAAAATGTGTACAACGATACCACTGCTGAATCCAGATGAGGAGGGGTTAACATCAGTCTGTCGGCATGTAGATGTCCCGTGAAGGGAACGATCACAACTCCCAGTGGATGGCTGTAGAATCCCAGGTTGATAGAGGGAAGTGATAGAGGGAAGTGTAACAGCCCTTGCGTGTGGCAGATAGTAAGGTCCCCGCCGGCATGCAGATATGAAGGCACAGCAAAGGAGCCCTTCAGATGGACACGGCAAGCCCAAAGAATTTTGATCGATCAAAAGAATTTTGATCGATCAAAACAATTAATCGATTAATCGAGGAATTAATAGTTAATTTCCACAGCCCTAAAAAAAAAAGTTGTCCAGTTTGTCAGAAAATCATTGTGGCAAAAGGGAGGAAAGTGCTAAGCCTGTGTACACATAGATCTAGCATTGCGTTGAAGGCCAGAAGAATGACCCCCTATTACTATGGACGGCTATTATGCAGCTGCCAGAGGTTAATAGGTTGATGTTTTCTAATATAATAGGTGCAGCTGGGTACCGAGATTGACAAGATCAGTCAATTATTTTCGGTTATCGTTAGTCCACTGCTTATAGAGACCCTTGGTAGTCGTCAAACTTGGTAGGGTCCAGAGTGCAAAACATGCGTTCGAATGTTGGTCATTCTACCCTACAGATGTTTTCTTTTTTTTTTATATAATTGTAGAAACCGGCCCTCTTTCTCCCCACTCCTTGGCTCGCTCACGGGAGAAAAAGGCACACAGTCCCCACCATGCCCGTACCCCCTGGTTTGCAGAGGTTAAGCACTCTTATTTTAACTTACGGGTCCTGCAGCGAGGTTCCCTTCAAAGCTGGTTTCTGTCCCTAGGATGTAAGGACAAAGTCTCTATAGCCCCGTACACACGGTCGGACTTTTGGCCAACAAACTTCATTTTGAGCAAGTTGGACCAACCATCCGACCGTGTGTACGCTCCATCGGACAAACTTTTTTTGCTTTTTTCTTGTTTTCATCGGACAAAAGTTGGGTCTGCAAAACGGACAAACTTTTGCCCAACAAAAGTCAGATGGAGCAAAGTCCGACCGTGTGTACAGAAAACCATCGGACTTTTGTCCGATGGACAAAACAACTAATGTTAAAATCAACCAACAATAGCAGAAGTTGACCAAAGGGTGGCAGGTAAAGAGCAGAAAAGAGCAGAAAAACCACGTGATGTTGCAAAAAGTTTTGGGAAAGTTTGCAGAAAAGTCCTGTGGTGTGTATGCTATGGGTGTGCCCGACCAACTCCGTTCGGACAAAAAAACCACGGAAAAGTCAGATGGAAGTCCGACCGTGTGTATGGGGCTTATACCCCAAGTAACTCCAAGGTCCACACCAATAGCCACTCCAACATAGAGTTTATTTTTCTTATGCATGAACATCCACAAAGTTGAGAAGAGAGAAAGGTGTTAGAGAGACAGATCAGTTTTGCTTCTTCGCCATTCGATCCCGAGTGGGTACAGCTCACCCGGATAGTCACCCAAGGGCACTAGCAGCCGGCATGTAGCTCGAACAGTCTATTCGATTTCCTAATGGATGCGTTCAGGAGATCCTCTGCCACAGAATCTATAGTGTCCCAAACCTCCTACTGGTCCCGTCGTTTAGATCCCTTTTTCCGGATGGATGACATCCCTCCGAAGAGTTACTGGGCCCCTTCCTTCACTGTGATCTCTCACCAGTCCGTCCTCCCCCAGCCTCCTCTTCTAGAAACGGGTCCCCTCGCAAGGTGGCACCCTGGGATTCCTCCTCCCGAAGTGGGCTCCAGCTAAAGGTGCCGGGCCCAGGGCTGAAGTTGCAGTCCCAGGACTGAAGGTGCCTGGGACTGAAGCGCATGTGGCCCCATAGCCTGGAGGGCCATGCACTTGAACTCGGACCGTAGGTTCTCCCTCCGGGCATGGGCCCCAGGAATTGCTCTCTCTCCAATGGCGGCCGCCCCTTTTGTACCCTCTCCCGGCATGCACAGCAGGTAGACCACACCCACTGTACGGCTGCCGAGAGAGGACACCAAATCACTACTCCATCACCTGTGGTTCAACCCCGAGTACAAGTGACAGCGCCACCCATACTTCTTAGGGGAACTGCACGCCAGGTATAACAGCAGCAAGGCAGAGTCCAGTAAATTGAAAGATTCGATCCAACTACCACTCGAATCACCCCTAAATTTAGCATAGCAGTCCCTACATTTAGGACCCCCGCTACACAATTGACAATTTTTATTGAAGATTTATATTTTTCAATATAGCAATAGAAAATGTTAACAATCATTGGAAATCATGCAAGCGTCCAATAGCGAACCGATGTAGATTACACACATAGCAATACTTGTGGGTCTTGAGTAAAAACCAATGAAATGGCTACATAGTTCTGTAACCAGATATTGCGTATACTACTGAGGAGTCAGGCGATCCGGTAGCCTGGAATCAATACAATGGGTTCTTGAAATAGCTTAGCCAGTAATTCCGAACCCAAGGAGGTATGGCGAATGCCTATCGGGCTCATATGAAGGAAGAAGAAGAAACAAAAAGAGGCGAAGTCGAAAGAGTAGACAGACAGGCCTCATCATTCCTGGGTCTCTAGAGAGAGCCGACATCCCAGACGCAAGAAGGGCTTAAAGGGGTTGTAAAGGTTCGTTTTTTTATTTTCTAAATAGGTTCCTTTAACCACTTCAATACCAGGCACTTATACACCTTCCTGCCCAGGCCAATTTTGAGCTTTCAGCGCTGTCGCAATTTGAATGAAAATTGCGCGGTCATGCTACACTGTACCCAAACAAATTTTTTATCATTTTGTTCCCACAAATAGAGCTTTCTTTCGGTGGTATTTGATCGCCTCTGCGATTTTTATTTTTTGCACAACAAATAAAAAAAGAGCGAAAATTTTGAAAAAAACTATGTTTTTCTTTGTTTCTGTTAATTTTTTGTAAATAAGTACCTTTTCTACTTCAATGACGGGCACTGATAAGGCGGCACTAACGGGCACTGATAAGGCGACACTGATGGGCACCGATGAGGTGGCACCAATGAGGTGGCACTGATGAGGTAGCACTGATGATGGGCACTGATAGGCGGCACTGATGGGCACTGATAGGCGGCACTGATGGGCACTGATATGTGGCACTGGTATGCGGCACTGATTGGCACTCATAGGCGGCACTGATGGGCACTCATAGGCGGCACTGATGGGCACTTATAGGCTGCACTGATAGGTGGCACGGACGGGCACTGATAGGTGGGCACTTATGGGCACAGATGGGCATGGATGGGCACTGATAGGTGGCACTGATGGACACTAGTAGGTGGCACTGATGACACTGATGCCCAGCAATGCCAGCCACCACACATTGTGGTCGTGCCATGATGGTGCCAGTCAGTGCCCATTTGTGGGCACTGATTGGCATATGTTTTTTATGTTTTAGTACATGTGGATGGCCATGGGGGACTTACCTGGCCATCCACATGCTTGGGGCTTCCCTGTGGTCCTGGGGGGGCTTCCCTGGTGGTCCAGTGTGGGTATCCGAGGGGGGGCTGCGCTGATAAACAATCAGCGCGAATCCCCCCCCTGTCAGGAGAGCCGCCGATCGGCTCTCCTCTACTCGCGTCTGTCAGACGCGAGTGAGGAAGAGCCGATCAACGGCTCTTCCTGTTTACATCGTGATCAGCCGTGATTGGACACGGCTGATCACGTGGTAAAAAGCCTCCGCCGGAGGCTCTTTACCGAGATCAGTGTAGCGGTGTGTCAGACTGACACACCGCTCCACCGATCGCCGCGATGCGTGCCCCCCGGGCGCGCGGCGGCTGTTATCCTGCAGGACGTCAATAGACGTCCAGTGTGGATAACAGAACCACTTCCCGGACGTCAATCTCCTATTGACTGGGCGGGAAGCGGTTAAGCTAGTGCATTGTTGGTTCACTTACCTTTTCTTTCCATTTCCCTTCTAAATGTTTTTTTTCTTTGTCTGAATTTCTTACTTCCTGTTCCTCCTCAGTAAGCTTGCCCCCCATCATCCAAGCCGTTCTGGCTGGGGGATAGTGAGTGTGCTCGCCCCCTCCATTGGGACTACATCCCTGCGGGGAGACGCTGTGAATGTTCACAGTGTCTCCCTGCAGGGATGTAGTCCCAAGGGAGGAGGGGGCGAGCACGCTGACTAACCCCCAGCCAGAACGGCTCGGATGATGGGGGCAAGCTTACAGGAAGTGAGAAATTCAGACAAAGAACAAAAAAAAACATTTAGAAGTGAAATGGAAGGAAAAGGTAAGTGAACCAACAATGCACTCGCTTAAAGGAACCTATTTAGAAAATAAAAAACAAACCTTTACAACTCCTTTAAAGTGTGGCTTGGACAAGCTATGAAACATCGTCAACGTTATAGTCAAGTTGAATGTGACTCAATTAGTACAAGATATACCATGACCTGGATATATGAGAACTTTCACAGACTTCTTTTCTTCTTCTTCTTTTCCTTATTCCCCTAGGCTACCTCAACTGACAGAGCCTAAACTCCTCAACCCTCCCCAGTTCAGATAGGGCTCATGGAGGCAAATAGATCACCAGGATAAAGTTTACAGATTTTAGTGATATAATCAACATATATCGTATATACTCGAGTATAAGCCGAGTTTTTCAGCACATTTTTTTGTGCTGAAAATGCCCCCTCGGCTTATACTCGAGTCACCTTTTTGTGCCTGATCTCCCAGACTTTGGGGACCCGGTACTGGCTGGCCGTAGGTTCTCTGGACCCCAAACTTGGCACACATGTAGCCCCACTCTTCCTCTACAAGTTTGCAAAGTTTGTTGTCCAGAAAACCTACGGCCGGGGAGCACCGATTTTTCAAAGCCGGGCACCCCTTCCATAGACTCCCATGTTAAACAGTAATTTCTCTGGTGACTTTGGGGACCTGGTACTGGCCGGTCGTAGGTCTTCTGGACCCGGAACTTGGCACACATGTAGCCCCATTTCTCCTCTACAAGTGTGCAAAGTTTGTTGTCTAGGGGACCTACGGCCGGGGAGCACCGATTTTTCCAAGCCGGCACCCCTTCCATAGACTCCCATGTTTAACGTCAGTCTAGTCATGGGTACAATGAGGCATGGGCACAGTGAGGCATGGGCACAGTGAGGCAAAGTGAGGCACAGTGAGTTATGCAGATGGACACCCTAGGCCTATACTCGAGTCAATACGTTTTCCCAGTTTTTTGCGGTAAAATGAGGTGCCTCGGCTTATATTCGGGTCGGCTTATACTCGAGTATATACAGTCGTTTTCGTCTTCCGTGCAAACAATGATAATTCTAGATATGAGACGACTTGTTGTCTTTAAGATCTCTTTGCCATTGCCTACTGGTGGAACCTACCTTCAAATGTGTCGCCGAATTATGCTTGTTTTTCCCTGACCTTTTTTGTTTCTTTCAATGGAAAACATTCAAGAATTGTAAAAAAAAATCCAACAGAGACAGTGAACCCCTAATAATTGATATGTCACAAGGGAAGAACCCATAACTAAGATGTTGGTATCTCACCACCAAACTTGGTAGGGATGTGAACCTAAACGGCTGCCTCTTCCATTTTTTTATTGTTTGACCCAGTCATGTTTGTGTGGTGGTGCCAGTTGGTCACAGTCAGGAAGAAAGGCTGGGGATTAATCAGATCAATTAGAAATTGTGTTCTGTTTTCTTTGGTTCTCCATTGAGGTAAGCTGAACCAGCTTATTCCACATTCCTCAAACCGAGAGGTTTCTTGACCTTCTCAGTCACAGGTGTCAAACACAAGGCTTCTTAAAGGGGAAACCCTAACCCTAAACCCTAACCCAACCTTAACCCTAAACCCTAACCCCAACCTTAACCCTAACCCCAACCCCTAACCCTAACCCCAAACCCTAACCCTAACCCTAAACCCTAACCCAAACGCCTAACCCCAACCCTAAACCCCAACCCTAAATCCTAACCCCAACCCCTAACCCTAAACCCTAGCCTTAAACCCTAACCCCAACCCTAACCCCAACCCCTAACCCTAAACCCTCGCCTTAAACCCAAACCCCAACCCTAACCCTAACTCCAACCCCTAACCCTAAACCCTAGCCTTAAACCCTAACCCTAACCCCAACCCCTAACCCTAACCCCAACCCCTAACCCTAAACCCTAACCCTAAACCCAAACCCTAAACCCAAACCCTAACCCTAAACCCCAACCCCTAACCCTTAACCCTAACCTTAAACCCTAACCCTAAACCCTAACCCCAACCCCTAACCCTTAACCCTAACCTTAAACCCTAACCCCAACCCTAAACCCTAACCCCAAACCCTAACCCTAAACCCTAACCCCAACCCTAACCCTAAACCCCAACCCCTAACCCCAACCCTAACCCTAAACCCTAACCCCTAAACCCTAACCCTAACCCTAAACCCTAGCCCTCACACCCCCCTCGTCTCCACCCCTACCTGGTCTCAGCAGTCAGCAGCAGAGAGGACAGGGCTCCTCCACCAGATCCTGCCCTTCTCTGTCCAGCCCTCCTGGCAGCAGCACAAGGCAAGGGGGTGCACTGATGTAAGGGATAGTGGGGGGGATTCTCTTGACACCTTATGTAAGGGGGGTGGGACGTGGGGTGCTGATACAACCGGTCCTTTGAGGGCAACCATAATGCTGATGTGGCCCACAAGCAAATGGAGTTTGACACCCCTGTTCTAGGTGAACTGGAGAGACTGAGGGCAGTCGCATTGTGTCTCTAATATCTGTGGGCACCCTAAGAAGACATTAAATGATATACTGTAGCCTTCTAATGTGTGCTTAAACAAACAAGGAAATATCAAACACGGACCACCTGGGTTGCCTCTGTCTCCCCCTCCCACCCCCTACATCTTTTTTCCCCGTTCTCTTTTCTATCCTGTTCTCTTTTACTTTTTCCTTTTCTTCCAACTGTTCTACAGATGTACAGAGTATTCCTCCACACACTGGAGCAAATTGGACCATGCTTTAGAGGTTTTTTTTTGCCTTTCTCTGGATCAACTGTGGTTATTTGGAGGTTTTCTGTCAATTTATTTATTTTGCTATTGGTTGAACTAGATCAGGGGTCTCCAAACTGCTGGTTTATTGTCCTTCAGACTTAAGGGGGGCCATTGGGAGTAGAAAATGCCCTAGCATCAGTGGGAGTAAACATTCCCCCCATCGTTAGTGTCAATGGAGAGGAATTGTGCCAATTGTTGGTGTCCTTGGGAGGAATAGTGCCCCATCATTGGTGTCATTGGGCCCCATTGTTGGTGTCATTGGGAGGAATAGTGACCCATCTTTGGTGTTATTGGGCCCCATTGGGAATAGTGCCCCATCCTTGGTGTCATAGGGAGGAATAGTGCCCCATCTTTGGTGTCATTGGGCCCCATTGTTGGTGTCATTGGGAGGAATAGTGCCCCATCTTTAGTGTCATTGGGCCCCATTGTTGGTGTCATCGGGAGGAATAGTGCCCCATCTTTGGTGTCATTGGGCCCCATTTGGAATAGTGCCCCATCGTTGGTGTCATTGGGTCCCATTGTTGGTGTCATTGGGAGGAATACTGCCTCATCTTTGGTGTTATTGGGCCCCATTGGTGTCATTGGCACCATTTGGAAAAGTGCCTCATCGTTGGTGTCATTGGGTCCCAATGTTGGTGTCATTGGGAGGAATAGTGACCCATCTTTGGTGTTATTGGGCCCCATTGGGAATAGTGCCCCATCCTTGGTGTCATAGGGAGGAATAGTGCCCCATCTTTGGTGTCATTGGGCCCCATTGTTGGTGTCATTGGGAGGAATACTGCCTCATCTTTGGTGTTATTGGGCCCCATTGGGAGCAGTGCCACATTGTTGGTGTCATAGGGAGGAATAGTGCCCCGTCATTGGTGTCATTGAGAGGAATTGTGCCCTTTATTGGTATCAGTGAGTAAAATAGCACCCCAAGGGCTGGATAAAAGCAAGCAAAGGGCCACATATTTGGTGTCATTGGGCCCCATTTGGAATAGTGCCCCATCGTTGGTGTCATAGGGAGGAATAGTGCCCCATCATTGGTGTCATTAGGCCCCATTGTTGGTGTCATTGGGAGGAATAGTGCCCCATCTTTGGTGTCATTGGGTCCCATTGTTGGTGTCATTGGGAGGAATGGTGCCCCGTCTTTGGTGTCATTGGGCCCCATTTGGAAAAGTGCCCCATCGTTGGTGTCATTGGGTCCCATTGTTGGTGTCATTGGGAGGAATAGTGCCCCATCTTTGGTGTTATTGGGTTTCATTGGGAATAGTGCCATAGGGAGGAATAGCGCCCCATCATTGGTGTGATTGGACCCCATTGTCAGTGTCATTGGGAGGAATTGTGCCCCATCGTTGGTGTCATAGGGAGGAATAGTGCCCCATCATTGGTGTCATTGGGCCCCGTTGTTGGTGTCATAGGGAGGAATAGTGCCCCATCTTTGGTGTTATTGGGCCCCATTGGGAATAGTGCCCCATCGTTGGCGTCATTGGGCCTCATGGTCATTGAGCGGAATTGTGCCCTTTATTGGTATCAGTGAGTAAAATAGCACCCCAAGGGCCGGATAAGGCAAGCAAAGGGCCACATCTGGCCCCCGGGCCACAGTTTGGAGACCACTTAGCTAGATGGAGTTGTGCCTTTTTTTCAGCCTATGTAACTAGTTGTCATGTCTTTTTATGGCCTTATTACCGTCTTTATTTTATCGGTTTTAGCGGGACGGAGACCCTTCATGGTCTTTATGATATTTTTAGTCTCCACCCAAATCTCCTGAAGGCCGCCGTTCACAATTGGGATTTCCCTTGAGTACCTTCAGTGTTTGAAGTAGGAGAAGAGATCCTGAGAGAAGGTAACCTGACGAGGCTTTGGGTGCCTCTTAAGATGGTTCCTTGTCATCGACTCTTTGACAGCCCCGTAAAAAAAACGGCACAATGAAAGCAAAGCTCATTCGATAGCGCCTGTCCTTAGGTAATGCAGACGCTGATTGCGGTATTGATTTCCATTAGCTGGTGTTCAGCCTCGTCTCAGAAGCTCCCCACACCTCTGTGCCCCCCCCCCAGTTGTCATCCGAAGCTATTGACCTGAGGACGATTCCCGACAAAGCAAGGCGTATCATCTCACCGGTCACCTTGATTGGTATTCCTGCTCTAGTGTGTCGCATCAACCACTTAATCAAGCAGAAGACATGTGCCTATTGGAGCTAATGCTCTGTCTTCAGAGAACGCACGAGTCGCTTACTAATAGCGCGCAATACAATTGAAGACGTTCTTACTCAAGTCTTATGCCGCGTACACACGACCGGTTTTAATGACGAGAAAAATGAAATTTATCTACAAGTGTGCAAAGTTTGTTGTCCGGAGGACCTACGGCCGGGAAGCACCGATTTTTCAAATCCGGGCACCCCTTCCATAGACTCCCGTGTTAAACGTAAGTCTAGTCATGGGCACAGTGAGGCATGGGCACAGTGAGACATGGGCACAGTGAGGCATGGGCACAGTGAGGCACAGTGAGGCTTGGGCACAGTGAGGCATGGGCACAGTGAGGCTTGTTCACAGTGAGGCATGGGCACAGTGAGGCATTGGCACAGTGAGGTTTGGGCACAGTGAGACATGGGCCAAGTGAGGCATGGGCACAGTGAGGCATGGGCACAGTGAGGCTTGTTCACAGTGAGGCATGGGCACAGTGAGGCATTGGCACAGTGAGGTTTGGGCACAGTGAGGCATGGGCACAGTGAGACATGGGCACAGTGAGGCATGGGCACAGTGAGGCTTGTTCACAGTGAGGCATTGGCACAGTGAGGTTTGGGCACAGTGAGGCATGGGCACAGTGAGGCATGGACACAGTGAGGCACAGTGAGGCACAGTGAGGCATGGGCACAGTGAGGTTTGGGCACAGTGAGGCATGGGCACAGTGAGGTTTGGGCACAGTGAGGTTTGGGCACAGTGAGGCATGGGCACAGTGAGGCATGGGCACAGTGAGGCACAGTGAGGCATGGGCACAGTGAGGCACAGTGAGGCATGGGCACAGTGAGGTTTGGGCACAGTGAGGCATGAGCACAGTGAGGCATGTCCATGTGAAGCATGAGCACAGTGAGGCATGGGCACAGTGAGGCATGCAGATGGACACAGTGAGGCAAACTGAGGCACGCACATGGACACAGTTTGGGCACAGTGAGGCATGGGCACAGTGAGGCATGGGCACAGTGAGGCACAGTGAAGCATGGGCACAGTGAGGCATGGGCACAGTGAGGCTTGGGCACAGTGAGGCTTGGGCACAGTGAGACATGGGCCAAGTGAGACATGGGCACAGTGAGACATGGGCACAGTGAGGCATGGGCACAGTGAGGCTTGTTCACAGTGAGGCATGGGCACAGTGAGGTTTGGGCACAGTGAGGCATGGGCACAGTGAGGCATGGACACAGTGAGGCACAGTGAGGCATGGGCACAGTGAGGCACAGTGAGGCATGGGCACAGTGAGGTTTGGGCACAGTGAGGCATTGGCACAGTGAGGTTTGGGCACAGTGAGGTTTGGGCACAGTGAGGCATGGGCACAAGTGAGGCATGGACACAGTGAGGCACAGTGAGGTATGGGCACAGTGAGGCATGGGCACAGTGAGGTTTGGGCACAGTGAGGCATGTCCATGTGAAGCATGAGCACAGTGAGGCATGGGCACAGTGAGGCATGCAGATGGACACAGTGAGGCACAGTGAGGCATGCAGATGGACACCCTAGGCTTATACTCGAGTCAATCAGTTTTTCCATTTTTTTGTGGTAAAATTAGGTGCCTCGGCTTATATTCGGGTCGGCTTATACTCCAGTATATACGGGTAATTATGTATTATTTATACATTATATTATTAATTTATTTATATATAAACATAATGGCAGTTTTGCCTGTAAAGCTGAAATCTTGGAACATGGTATATTTTTAAACTCTCCTTCAACTTTCTTTGCTGTTTCCTCGCTTTCTTTCATTTTCGCAGGTTTGCTTTATTCTAAAGATCACTTGCGTTTTCTATCTTAAAAAAAAAAAAGAAAGAATAAAAAGTAAAGCCTGACCCCGTCATTGATTGCCCGCGTTCTCGCCTACGCCTCCTATACCAGCTTCTCCTGCTGACTTGCATATCAAGAAGTGAGAATGGATTTTTTTTTTTTTTTTCTGAGGCTTTTTTTTTTTTTTTATCATTCCTAAAGGGAATGTTGAAAGTAGTTCTGGGCGGACAGGCAGTGCGCTGGGAGCCACATGATCGGTTCCTGAAGATTTCACCAGCTATTTTCCTTTCCAAATCAGACTGCGTCGAGAACTTCTGAACTTACTTGACTGTCAACAGTTCATCTGATGGATTCCTTGCGGAGGTTTCTGTCTGTCTGTGATGAAATGTACACTTCCCTCCTTCCTGTGCATGGCGTTCTTCACAAGCGCGCAGGGCGTAATTGGCTCTAATTACTTAATAATTTAGTGTTTTATAGGAAACAATGTTGCAGCTCATGTGAAGCACTATGTGATTGCAATTAAATGATTCCAGCGGCTTGTGCTAAGAAATGTTTTCTTTTTATTATAATCCTTGCATATTTTTTATTCAATGGCAGCCATTAAGGGATTTATTCCTTGTATGGAAAGTCCCACTGATTCCAAATCAAAAGCATATTATGATTTTATGTTCCTGCAATTTAGTAGCGGGATATTCCAGTGATAACGATTTTAAGGTATTTTCTTTTTTTTTCCCCCATTGTAAGAGATACTTGAAAAATTTAAAACTTGAAAAATGTTTCCCAATACCCTGCCATAAAGGCTTGAAACAGAGTGGCAAATGGTTTTTACAAGGCTGGTTTGCTGTCCCAGCACTAGGGTGACCACATGTCCCGGATTAGCCGGGACAGTCCCGCATTTTGTAGGTCTGTCCCGGGCACATTCATTCCAGGACAATACAGTGTCCCGGAATGAAACTGACACAGCCACCCCACCCCCCCCCCCCCCCCGGGCCAATCTGATGCCCTCAAAAAAGGGCGCCACATTATCGCTTTACTCACTGACAATACTTATCCTGGCTGGGAATGCCTGGAGGAGCACAATCCCCGCCCCCTGCTTGTGATTGGAGAAATCATAAATCCCGCCTCTTGTGTCCAATCACTGTGCTGTGATTCGTTACAGCACAAGCTTTTTGGGAAGGGAGGGTGTCCCTGAATGGTAGTTTGGAAATGTGGTCACCCTACCCAGCACCCAACCAGGGCCCGATTCCCGACAAGGCCACCGAGGCCAGGCCTCGGGGCAGCAGTGGGTGCAGGGGGGGGGGCGCCGGTTGTAACACACAACGGGACTCGGGAGACTGCTGTGTCACGGAGCTCACTGTGAAAAGTTTGGGCGCGCTGTGATAAAAGTCCCGCCCTCCTCCTAGACCAGCTCCTGTGATTCTGTCTATCACACAAGCTGATCTAGGAGGAGGGTGGGACTTTTATCACAGCGCGGCCAAACTTTTCACAGTGAGCTCCGTGACACAGCAGGAGCAGGAGATGCCCGATGTGCTTAAGGGTCCTTTCAGACATGCGGATCCTGTTCCTTTCATATCCGCTTGCTCAGCGGGGATCACTCCGTTGATCCCCGCTGATCCAGCGGGTGACAGTGCGGTCCCCGCACACTGTGCAGGGACCGCCCTGTCAGATCTCCGCTCTCCTCTATGGGGGGATCGGATGAACATGGACCGTCTGTCCGTGTTCATCCGATCCGCTCTGCAGACGGATGGAAAAATAGGATTTTCCTCCGTCTGCAGAATCGGAGAATTGCGGACACGGATGAGATCGGGTGTCAGCGGATGTTCATCCACTGACACCCGCTATCTCATAGGGATACATGTATGTACAGGGCTGTTATAATGGTGAGGGGGGCTGCAATTATGGTGAGGGGGCTGTAATCATGGTGAGGGGGGCTGCAATGATGGTGAGGGGGGCTGCAATGATGGTGAGGGGGGCGGGCTGTAATGATGGTGAGGGGGGCTGTAATGATGGTGAGGGGGGCTGTAATGATGGTGAGGGGGGCTGTAATGATGGTGAGGGGGGCTGCAATGATGGTGAGGGGGGCTGTAATGATGGTGAGGGGGGCTGTAATGATGGTGAGGGGGGCTGCAATGATGGTGAGGGGGGCTGTAATGATGGTGAGGGGGGCTGTAATGATGGTGAAGGGGGCTGCAATGAGGGCACAGTAACGGCCGCTGGGCATCTGTTGGTTTCACCACAGACTTCACCCACACTGTGCAGATATGTATGCCTCTGGCTGCTCATGGACTCCAAAAGGGGGTGGAGCACACCTGTCTTCTGGATGGAACCTTGAACTAGGCCCAGGTCTATGATTATAAGGGCTGTGGATACCTGCACACACCCCCTACTGGTCTCCAGCAACAGCACTTAGTATAAGGCAGTGTTTCTCAACTCCAGTCCTCAAGGCGCCCCAACAGGTCATGTTTTCAGTTATTTGTGCCCACGTTTCTTATGAAAGCTGATGACAGCTTGTGAGATGCAGAGGAGCCCACCCATCTTCGTTAGAATGTACCAACAGCCCTGAAGAAGGGGAAGGCCATTCCCCCAAAACACGTTGGCTCTATCTGTACATATTTTACCTCCAATAAATGATTTGATTCTTAAACAATTTTTTCTCATTCTATTATTATTATTTTTAAAAAAAATCCCCATTGTAGGAGATACTTGAAAAATTGAAAACTTGAAAATGTTTCCCAATATTCTGCCATAAAGGCTTGAAAAAGAGTGACAAATGGTTTTTACAAGGCTGGTTTGCTGTCCCAGCACCCAACCCACCTTCTTTTGCAGCACGGGCTTGGGACCGGCCGTAGCGGAGTTGGTATTTTCTTTTTTTTTAAAGCTGGAGAAAACAAAAGTCCTCCCTTGTGTTGCGGCTGCCCTCCGGAAGGGTTTAAATGCTCTAGGGCAGAGGTTCTCAACCTTCTTGAGACCAGGACATATCCATGCTCCAGTAGCAAAAAGAAAGGTATAGTCAGAATGCAAATTGCATATTGAAATGCTTTAGTAAGGAGAGAGGAACTCCTGGTGTCCCGAATAAGAAAACTCTTGATTTATTGGAGGTAAAACGTGTACGTGTGGAGCCAATGCATTTTAAGGGAATTGCCTTCACCTTCTTAAGAACTGTTGGCACATTCTAATGAAGAGTGGGTAGACTCCACGGTTGTACCTAAGTTACTCATCTCCGTTAGAATATACCTACAGCCCTGAAGATGGGGGATGCAATTTCCCCAAATATGTTGGCTCTATCTGTACATGTTTTGTTTTTTTTTCCCCCACATTGTAGGAGAGACTTGAAAATGTGAACATTTTTCCTAATTCCCTGCAATGAAGGGTTGAAACAGAGTGGCAAATGGTTTTTACAAGGCTGGTTTGCTGTCCCAGCCTTCAACCCACCTCCTTTTGCAGCACGGGACCGGCCATGGCGGAGTTGGTATTTTCTTTTTGTAAAGCTGGACAAAACAAAAGTCCTCCCTTGCAATGGGGCTGCCCTCCGCAAGGGTTTAAATGCCCTAAGGCAGAGCTTTTTAACCTTATTGAGACCAGGGCATGGTAAAACCTTCCATGCCCCAGTAGCAAAAAAGAAAGGTAAACTCATACAATAAAAGTATAAGAATGCAAATTACATATTGAAATGTAAGGAGAGAGGAACGCCTGGTGTCCAGAATAAGGAAATTCGTTACAAAGAAAATAATCATTTATTAAAGGTAAAACATGTACGTGTGGAGCCAACGCGTTTCGGGGGAATTGTCTCCCCCTTTTTCAGGGCTGTTGATACATTCTAACGTAGATGGGTAGGCTCCATGGTTGTACCCAGGTTTCTTATAAAAACTGATGATATCTTGTGAGATGCAGAGGAGCCTACCCATCTCCATTAGATTGTACCAACAGCCCTGAAGAAGGGGGAGGCAATTCCCCCTGAAACGTGTTGGCTCTGTCTGTACATGTTCTACCTCCAATAAACGATTTGATTTTTAATTAAGAGTTTCCTTATACTGGACACAGAAGCGCTCCTCTCTCCTTACTCAAGTGGCTTCTCAGCTGGAGCGACAGATCTTTTGTACCAGCAAGGTAGCAGCCCATATCTCCAAAGAGAGATCAACACCATCATTTACCTGCGGAACCACCTAATATCTATTATGAACCATTCTACTGGTCCAGCGCGGCCTGTAGCTCAAACTAATAATAAAATGGTGGAAGGCTGTGGATGGGGGACTGGGTGTCACTGTGAGGGGTTGGAGGTTTTGGAGGGGGTTAGGGGACTCTGCGGCAGACTTGGTCGCCATGTAAGGAGCAGGAGGCAACCGTGGGGGATGCATGTCTGTAGATGCTTGAAGTAGGCACCGTAGGAGATGAAAGAGCACTGTGAGACAAACATTTGGAGGTTGGGGGCACTTTGGGGGCACTGCAGGTGGTTGGGAGGCACTATGGGAAGTTTGACAGCACTGTGGGGGCTTAGAGATCTCAGGGGGTCCCTACGGGAGGCTGAGTGGCACTAAGGGAACTGGGGGGCAATGTCACAGGTTAGGGATCTGCATCTGGCTTGAAACCCAGAAGGAGGGGGCTACAGTCTGGCAATGGGCCATGGCCTGGTGGTTGAGAACCACTGCTCTAGACCTAAGGACTAGGGATGAGCCGAACACCCCCGGGTTCGGTTCGCACCAGAACCCGCGAACGGACCGAAAGTTTGCACGAACATTAGAACCCTATTAAATACAATGGATGCGAACGTTCGAATTCTAAAGTGCTAATTATAACGACTATTATCCATGTTATTGTCCTAAACAGAGTTTGGGAACCCGGGTTCTGCACCAGGGGACATGTATCAATGCAAAAAGAAGTTTTAAAAACGGCCGTTTTTCGGGAGCAGTCATTTTAATGATGCATAAAGTGAAAAAAAAAAGTCAAATATTCTGTTAAATATTGTACCTGGGGGGTGTCTAAAGTATGCCTGTGAAGTGCCACGTGTTTCCCGTGTTTAGAACTGTCCCTGCACAAAATTACATTTCCTAAAAAAAAAAAAAGCCATTT
This sequence comes from Rana muscosa, assembly GCA_029206835.1. NCBI lineage: Eukaryota > Metazoa > Chordata > Amphibia > Anura > Ranidae > Rana > Rana muscosa. The sequence goes on along the minus strand of CM055123.1, from coordinate 314,104,580 downwards.
AAAACTGCTTGCGGCTTTAATGTAATGTCTGGTCCCGGTAATATGGATGAAAATCTTTAAGAAAAATGGCATAGCTACCCCATCACCCCCCCCCCCCCTACCCCAGCCCATTACCAGCCCCTTTGGGTCTTGTTTGGATATTAAGGGGAACCCCGCAACACAAAATAAAAAAGGCCCTATATACTCTGAACAGCAGTATACAGGCGGTGTAAACAAGACAGGGACTGTAGGTTTGTTCTTAAGTAGAATCTGTTTGTAATTTTGAACACGTACATTGTTTAAGTGTAGCTCCAGCCAAAAAATCTATTTTTATGCTTTTTGGAAAACATAGGGAAGGGTTATCACCCCTGTAACATTTGTTTTGCTGTCTGTGCCCCTGTTCAGAACATTTCACCTCACTTTGCGTCCCAATGACAACTGTTTTTGAAATGTGGTGTTTTTATTGAAACAAGGATTGGTGATAAAGCATCAGTACAGAGGAGACACCTTTCTCCCATATTAATTCTTACAGGAGAGAATTTTCCTTCCTAGGGGTAGATTTCCTCTCACTTCCTGTTGTCTTCTTCCGTTTGCAAGTAGTAGTCGTTTGTAAGTTGGATGTTTGAAAGTAGGGACCTGCCGTATATACTCTGCAGAAATTGGCCCCTTAGGTGTTGGTGTTGGCACAACACTGTAAGCACTCACAGTTACTCTTGGTTGGTGCTGGAACGCCCTGCTGTCAACTATTATATCAGGAATTGTAATAACATATAATTGTTGAACAGTGGTAGTAAAAATTGGGCCTTTGATGGTGGTGCTGGTGCCACAACACTGTAAGGCCTGACAGTTACTCTTGGTGGGCGCAGCAATGGGCCCTGCTGTGAATTATTAGATCAATAATTATAATTGCATGCCCCTGTTGAACAGGGGCTGAAAAATTGGGCCTTTGGTGGTGGTGGCGGTGGTGGTGGTGGTGTTGACACAACACTGTAAGGCCTGACAGTTACTCTTGGTGGGCGCAGCAATGGGCCCTGCTGTGAATTATTAGATCAATAATTATAATTGCATGCCCCTGTTGATCAGGGGCTGAAAAATTGGGCCTTTGGTGGTGGTGGTGGTGGTGGTGGTGGTGGTGTTGACACAACACTGTAAGGCCTGACAGTTACTCTTGGTGGGTGCAGCAATGGGCCCTGCTGTGAATTATTAGATCAATAATTATAATTGCATGCCCCTGTTGAACAGGGGCTGAAAAATTGGGCCTTAGGCACTGGTGGCACAACACTGCAACCCCTCACAGATGCTGTACTTGGAGCACAGCAATGAGCCCTGTTGCAAAGTATTGCATCAAAAATTGTAATTACACGCCCCTGTTAAACAGGGGCTGAAAAATTGTGCCTTAGCCACTGGTGGCGGCACCCATAAACCAAAATGATCTTCCAAGCTATCATCATTAATCGGATCATTGAGGAGGAGGAGGAGGATAGCCAGTCAACATAACAGCACAGGCACTCAGCATCAGCATCAGTCTTGAAGGGATGTGACATTTTAAAATCAATTAGTCTGTTATATCAGCATCAGGTGTGTGGTAGCTGGTGGTGATCCAAGACTGGTTCATCTTGATGAAAGTCAGTCGATCAACCGAGTCGGTGGACAGGCGCACCCTGTGATCCGTGACAAATCCTCCAGCAGCACTGAATGTGCGTTCTGAAAGAACGCTGGATGCAGGACAGGCCAGTAGCTCAATTGCATACAGTGCAAGCTCTGGCCAGTGATCCATCCTCAACACCCAGTAAGCCAGAGGATTTTCGGTGGGGAAGGTGTCCAAGTCTGACCTTGCCCCTAGGTATTTCTGCACCATGTATATCAGACGCTGGCGATGGTTGCTGGAACCGATCATACTTTGGGGCTGCGGACTAAAGAATTGTCTGAACGCATCGGTCAGACGGCCACCTTCCCCACCGCTCCTTCTTTGACTGCCCGAAGCCTCAGCAACTCATTGTCCAGGACCAGGAGTTTGTAACCTCCCAGTCTCTGGGAACGCGTTGCACAGACCTTTCTGCAAGGCCTCCTGGAGTTGTCTCATCCTCTGCTCCCTCTGCGACGGTAAGATAAGGTCCGCAACCTTACCCTCGTACCGTGGATCAAGGAGAGTGGCCAGCCAGTAATGGTCCCTCTCCTTGATCCGAAGAATACGAGGATCCTTCCGCAGACTTTGCAGGATCAGGGAGGCCATGCAGCGTAGGTTAGCTGAGGCATTCAGTCCGGAGTCCTCTGGGTCACTAAGGACGACATGATCCGCAGCCACCTCCTCCCAGCCACGTACAAGTCCACTGGTTTCTTGGGACTGTAAATCATCCCTAAAAGACTGCTGCTGATGATGCTGAGTGCCAGCTTCCACCTCCATGCTGACACAATCCTCCTCCTCCTCCTCCTCTTCCTGTGCGATGGGTGGGACAGAAGGAACACTGTCTGGGTAAAGGGGGCCTTGAGAGGCAAGGAAGTCCTCCTCTTCCTGCCTCTGTTCTGCCTCAAGTGCCCTGTCCATTATTCCACGCAGCGTGTGCTCCAACAGGTGGACAAGAGGTACAGTGTCACTGATGCATGCACTGTCACTGCTCACCATCCTCGTGGCCTCCTCAAATGGTGCCAGGACAGTGCATGCATCCCTGATCATGCCCCACTGGCGTGGTGAAAAAAACCCGAGCTCCCCTGACCCTGTCCTGGTGCCGTAGTCGCACAGGTACTCATTGATGGCCCTCTGCTGCGTGTGCAGCCGCTGCAGCATGGCCAACGTTGAGTTCCACCTGGTGGGCATGCCACATATAAGGCGGTTCTTGGGCAGGTTCAACTCCTTTTGCAGCTCAGCCAGGCGAGCACTGGCATTATAAGATCTGCGGAAATGCACACAGACTTTCCTGGCCTGCCTCAGGACATCCTGTAAGCCCGGGTACCTGCCCAAGAACCGCTGCACCACCAGGTTAAGGACGTGAGCCATACAGGGCACATGGGTCAGTTGTCCCTGTCGGAGGGCGGAGAGGAGGTTGGTGCCATTGTCGCAAACCACCATTCCTGGCTTAAGCTGGCGTGGCGTCAACCACCTCTCGGCCTGCCCCTGCAGAGCAGACAGGACCTCTGCCCCAGTGTGGCTCCTGTCCCCCAAACACAGCAGCGCAAGCACGGCATGGCATCTTTTTGCCTGCGTACTTGCGTAGCCCCTTGAACGCCTACGGAGCACCGCTGGTTCCGAGGACAAAGCACAGGAAGAGGCCATGGAGGAAGAAGAAGAGGAGGGGGTGGAGGAGAGAGGTGTGTCACAACCAGTAGTAGCATTTTGGAGGCGTGGAGGTGGAACAACCTCCAACACTACTGCACCTTGTCCTGCATCCTTCCCAGCTGCCAAAAGAGTGACCCAATGGGCCGTGAAAGAAAGGTAACGTCCCTGTCCATGCCTGCTGGACCATGAGTCAGCGGTAATATGCACCTTACCGCTGACCGCCCTGTCCAGCGAGGCCAAGACATTGCCTTCCACATGCCTGTAGAGAGCCGGAATCGCCTTCCATGAGAAAAAGTGGCGTTTGGGAACCTGCCACTGAGGAACCGCACATTGCACAAACTCACGGAAGGGGGCCGAGTCTACCAACTGAAAAGGCAGCAGTTGAAGCGCTAGCAATTTAGCCAAGCTAGCATTCAACCGCTGGGCATGTGGATGGCTGGGAGTGAACTTCTTTCGACGGTCCAGCAGCTGGGGCAGGGAAATTTGCCTGCTAGAATTGGACGTCGGTGTACTGCTAGCAGAGTGGCCGCAAGTACTTGGCTGTGACACACCTAATTCTACACCTTCATTCCTCTCAGAGCAGGTTTCAGAGAGGACTGAAGGTATACTGGGGTTGGAGATCCCAGCTGATGCGGTGCAAGGAGAGGTCCGCTTTGTTCTTTGGTGTGGGTCTTTAAGGTAGGCTTGCCAACGAGCTGCATGGCAGGTCAACATATGTCTGATCAAGCATGTGGTGCCCAAGCGGCTGATGTTTTGGCCACGCGATATACGCTTGAGACATATGTTGCAAACAGCAGCTGTGCGATCTGATGCACTCGCCTCAAAAAAGGCCCACACCAAAGAACTTTTTGAATGACGGGCAGAGGCAGCGCCCTGCACAGGCGGAGCTCTGCGGTGTGATTCCGTTGGTGTGCTGCCCATACGCTGGCCACCCAAGGGCATCCTGCCTCGTTGGAGATGTGCCTCCTCCTCATCCTCCTCCTCCTCCTCTCTCCTATTAGGCACCCACGTGGAGTCAGTGACCTCATCATCCCCTCCCTCCTCATCACTGGAGCCAATCTGGCAGTATGCTGCAGCTGCTGGAGCATGACTGCCAGATTGGTGTCCTTCTTGAGCATCCCCTCTCTCTGCTCTCACGCTACTGCCTTCCTCTATCTGGGTATCATCATCAGATCCTTAGAAACACTGGGCATCCTCCTGGAGCATGTACCCAACACTGTGCTCAAACAGTTCGGGGGACTCCTCAGGAGGAGGACATGGTGGGTCTAGGGAAGGATTGACTAATGAAGATAATGATACCAGGGAAGAGGACGCTTTGGCAGCTGCTTTGCCAGTACCCTGAGCCTGGGTGAGAGAGGATGAGGAGGATGAGGTGGGCTTGGTCATCCACTCTACCAAGTCTTCGGCATGATGTTGCTCAACATGTCCAGCTGCCGAAAAGAAGGACAAGCGTGTCCCATGGCCATGTGCTGATGACAATGCACCGCGTCCACGACCAGCACTGTTGCCCCCAGACACAGAGCCTGCTTGCCCTCTTTTTTTGCCTCCTGACTGTCTGCCTCTCCTTGTTTGCCTTCCAGACATTTTAATGGATGGCCTGCAGGGAGATGGGAAAAACAGCAATAAGGGCTACCTTCAGGTGTATACTGTGCAGGAGGCTTAGCAACAATGACACTGACACTGTCCCCTGCCTATCCTTCTCTGTCCCTAAACTCAAGGATTTCAAATACGGTTCAGCAAGATTGGTTTAGAACAGAATAGCACACTGACAGTTTCCCTCACTGTCCTTCTCTGTCCCTACAAACAAGGTTTAGCACAGAATAGCACACTGATAGTTTCCCTCACTGTCCTTCTCTGTCCCTACAAACAAGATTTAGCACAGAATAGCACACTGATAGTTTCCACGAGTGTCCTTCTCTGTCTCTAAACTCAAGGATTTCAAATACGGTTCAGCAAGATTGGTTTAGAACAGAATAGCACACTGACACTTTCCCTCACTGTCCTTCTCTGTCCCTAAACTCAAGGATTTCAAATATGGTTCAGCAAGATTGGTTTAGAACAGAATAGCACACTGACAGTTTCCCTCACTGTCCTTTTCTGTCCCTACAAACAAGGTTTAGCACAGAATAGCACACTGATAGTTTCCCTCACTGTCCTTCTCTGTCCCTACAAACAAGATTTAGCACAGAATAGCACACTGATAGTTTCCACGAGTGTCCTTCTCTGTCCCTAAACTCAAGGATTTCAAATATGGTTCAGCAAGATTGGTTTAGAACAGAATAGCACACTGACACTTTCCCTCACTGTACCTCTCTGTCCCTACAAACAAGATTTAGCACAGAATAGCACACTGACAGTTTCCCCGAGTGTCCTTCTCTGTCCCTAAACTCAAGGATTTCAAACATGGTTCAGCAAGATTGGTTTAGCACAGAATAGCACACTGACACTTTCCCTCACTGTCCTTCTCTGTCCCTAAACTCAAGGATTTCAAATATGGTTCAGCAAGATTGGTTTAGCACAGAATAGCACAGTGACAGTTTCCCTCACTGTCCTTCTCTGTCCCTACAAACAAGGTTTAGCACAGAATAGCACACTGATAGTTTCCCCGAGTGTCCTTCTCTGTCCCTAAACTCAAGGATTTAAAATATGGTTCAGCAAGATTGGTTTAGCACAGAATAGCACACTGACAGTTTCCCTCACTGTCCTTCTCTGTCCCTACAAACAAGATTTAGCACAGAATAGCACACTGATAGTTTCCACGAGTGTCCTTCTCTGTCCCAAAACTCAAGGATTTCAAATATGGTTCAGCAAGATTGGTTTAGAACAGAATGGCACACTGACACTTTCCCTCACTGTCCTTCTCTGTCCCTACAAACAAGGTTTAGCACAGAATAACACACTGACACTCTCCCTACCTATCCTTCTCTGTCCCTAAACACAAGGAATCCAGGATTAGTAAAGGAAAAAAATGACACTGTCCCTGCCTATGCTTCTCTTTCCCTGCTCCGGAACACACTACACAAGGCCGCCGCGCTGGCGGCCTTTTATAGTGTGGGGCGTGTACTAAACCCCCTCAGCAATAATTGGCCACAGGCATCCTGCCTGTGGCCAATCATTGCTCTCCTCGCTGCCGGCGCTGTGATTGGCCAAGCATGCGGGGTCACAGTGCATGCTTGGCCAATCACAGCGCCTGGATGACACTGCGATGGCGTAGTGCATTGTGGGCCATTCGCGTCACTCGAATTTGACGCGAACGGCCCAAATCGTTCGATCTTCGTCGAACGATCGAACAGCCGATGTTCGAGTCGAACGTATGTTCGACTCGAACACGAAGCTCGACCCTACTAAGGACCTAAGACCTTACTTACCTGATCCTCCACTCATTGGACCTATGGACCTATATAGGATAGGATAGGATATAGGATATATTTATGGGTGAAGATCTACTTTAATATTTTAAATAATGTGAGCTTTGCCACATATAAACTTTTCAAATGAATTGTATGGGTGTGGGAGCGTCTTGAATAACATGTCATAGAAATATATCAGTATCTTGGCAAGCATTATTTTCAATTTGTTTTGGATACTATAATTGGGATTCCATGGTGTTCATGCTTTCTATCCACTGAGTAGTTGTTGTAAGAGCATTTTTTTCCATTTGACCCATGGAGTCAGATGAGTGCTACAAAAATGCAATATGTCCTACTTTTTCAACATATACCAACACAGCGTGTTGGTGTTAACTGAGGCCATAGGACATAAGACAAATTGCCTTGCTCTTGTGTTGGAACTGCATTGGACAACGGTGCCTAACTCCACCCTACGCAGCCAGTGTGAATGAACCTAGAAATGTTCATTACCTTAATAATGTGAGCCTTGTCTTTATGGGTGAAGGTCTACCTGAATAATGTGAGCTTTGCCTTTGTAGGTGAAGGTCTACATTAATAACATGAGCTTTGCCTTTATGGGTGAATGTCCCACTTAATAATGTGAGCCTTGCCTTTATGGGTGAAGGATTGCCTTAAAAATGTGAGCTTTGCCTTTATGGGTGAAGGTCTACCTTAATAATGTGAGCCTTGCCTTTATGGGTGAAGGTCTGCCTTAATAATGTGAGCTTTGCCTTTATGGGTGAAGGTCTACCTTAATAATGTGAGCCTTGCCTTTATGGTGAAGGTCTGCCTTAATAACGTGAGCCTTGCCTTTATGGGTGAAGGTCCACCTTAATAATGTGAGCTTTGTCTTTATGGGTGAAGGTCTGCCTTAATAATGTGAGCTTTGCCTTTATGGGTGAAGGTCTGCCTTAATAACGTGAGCCCTGCCTTTATAGGTGAAGGTCCACCTTAATAACGTGAGCCTTGCCTTTATGGGTGAAGGTCCACCTTAATAATGTGAGCCTTGCCTTTATGGGTGAAGGTCCACCTTAATAACGTGAGCCTTGTTTTTATGGGTGAAGGTCCGTGTTAATAATAATATGAGCTTTGTCTTTGTAGGTGAAGGTCTACCTTAATAACGTGAGCCTTGCCTTTATGTGTGAAGGTCCACCTTAATAATTTGAGCCTTGCCTTTATGGGTGAAGGTCGACCTTAATAATGTGAGCCTTGCCTTTATGTGTGAAGGTCCACCTTAATAATGTGAGCCTTGCCTTTATGGGTGAAGGTCCGCCTTAATAATGTGAGCCTTGCCTTTATGGGTGAAGGTCCGCCTTAATAATATGAGCCTTGCCTTTATGGGTGAAGGTCCACCTTAATAACGTGAGCCTTGCCTTTATGGGTGAAAGTCCACCTTAATAATTTGAGCCTTGCCTTTATGGGTGAAGGTCTACCTTAATAATGTGAGCCTTGCCTTTATGGGTGAAGGTCCACCTTAATAATGTGAGCCTTGCCTTTATGGGTGAAGGTCCGCCTTAATAATGTGAGCCTTGCCTTTATGGGTGAAGGTCCGCCTTAATAATATGAGCCTTGCCTTTATGGGTGAAGGTCCACCTTAATAACGTGAGCCTTGCCTTTATGGGTGAAAGTCCACCTTAATAATTTGAGCCTTGCCTTTATGGGTGAAGGTCTACCTTAATAATGTGAGCCTTGCCTTTATGGGTGAAGGTCCACCTTAATAATGTGAGCCTTGCCTTTATGGGTGAAGGTCCGCCTTAATAATGTGAGCCTTGCCTTTATGGGTGAAGGTCCGCCTTAATAATATGAGCCTTGCCTTTATGGGTGAAGGTCTGCTTATTAATGTGAGCCTTGCCTTTATGGGTGAAGGTCCACCTTAATAATGTGAGCTTTGTCTTTATGGGTGAAGGTCCGCCTTAATAATGTGAGCTTTGCCTTTATGGGTAAAGGTCTGCCTTAATAACGTGAGCCTTGCCTTTATAGGTGAAGGTCCACCTTAATAACGTGAGCCTTGCCTTTATGGGTGAAGGTCCACCTTAATAATGGGAGCCTTGCCTTTATGGGTGAAGGTCCACCTTATTAACGTGAGCCTTGTTTTTATGGGTGAAGGTCCGTCTTAATAATGTGAGCCTTGCCTTTATGGGTGAAGGTCCACCTTAATAACGTGAGCCTTGTTTTTATGGGTGAAGGTCCGTCTTAATAATATGAGCTTTGTCTTTGTAGGTGAAGGTCTACCTTAATAACGTGAGCCTTGCCTTTATGGGTGAAGGTCCGTCTTAATAATATGAGCTTTGTCTTTGTAGGTGAAGGTCTACCTTAATAATGTAAGCCTTGCCACCCATATACATATATATGGGTGTGGGAGCATGTTGAAGAACTTATGAACCTTGGATAGATTGGTTGACGATGTCTTGGGAAGCATCATTTCTAAATATAGTTTTGGAAGCCATCATTAGGATTCACCGGAGTTCATTCTTTGTATCCACTGAGTAGTTATTGTAAGAGTTTTTATTGTTGCCACTTGACGCATGGAGGGAGGTGAAATGGAATCTCGGAGAGGGCTGTTTTGTCTGTAAAAGTAAAAAATATGAGAGGGGCATGGGGGGCTTGTGGATTGCAAGAAAGAAATCATTGCATGTTCCCATCCATTAAGAAGAGTTGGGAGCCACATGAAAGCTTTTGAGGACCACTTCTTGCCTTCTATTGGTATAAAGAATCTTGTGAGAGCTCAGTGTGAAGCAGTTTGCTATCTATACATCTGGAATGTGTAGAGTTGACTTGCGAAGACACAAGAGCCCTTGAAAACGTTGGGCTCAGTCTTCTCATTCATAAGCTCGCTACATAAAGCCTGTGTCCAGGGGCGCACTGCCAAAGCCAAAGGCAATGGAACCCACGGAGGGAGTTGGATGCTGGGCTGCCAATTACCCCCCTGCTGAGTCCAAACCTAATCCCCTCAAACAGAGAGCAGAGAGGAAGGACCAAACAAGGCAAGTCTCAATCAGGTTAAAGTGTGAAGCTGGGATTAGCAAGGGGTGCAAGACTGCAACAGTGACCTTTTTCTTCTTAATTCCATCATTTCCTCTCTTCGGGAGATATTTGCCGAGTGTGTGGTAAAACTAAAGAGAAAAGAACCGTGCCGGTGACTTGGGATGGATGGAAACGCTTACGTAATGCTAGGCTGCTGTCTATGAAACACTTGGCTGTGACCTGTGTGTATTTCTAAATGCAATTTTTTAAACTGGAAATACATTCACAATAGGTCTGTCCCGTGCCATGGTGAGACCAGACTTTTTGTGGCCAAAATGTCTATTTCAGGGGCCTCAAAACTCAATTTCATCAGCATTATGGCTGCCCTCAAAGGGCCAGTTGTATCTGTAAAGCCCCATACACACGGTCTGACTTTTTGCCAACAAACTTCTAAATTCCCAGGTTTTTAAAAAAATCCGACCGTGCGTACAAAAGTCCGCTCTGTAAACGAACAAACTTTTCGGCAACGAAAGTCCTACAGTGCAAAGTCCTGCCGTGTGAACAGAAGTCCATCGGACTTTAGTCCAAAGTACAAATACGCATGCTCAGAACCAATGTTAAAATCAACCAACAATAGCAGAAGTTGACCATAGGGTGGCGGTAAAGAGCAGAAAAACCACGTGATTTGGTGAAAGTTTTTCTAAAAAAGTCCTGCCGTGCATACCAAGTTCACGGCCAATGCCCTTCAAACAAAAATCCACGGAAAAGTTTGTTTGAAGTCCGACCGTGTGTATGAGGCTTATGGCTATATAAATGCTTCTACTCTTTATGATACCAGCAGTGTGCGACCCTCTTTTTCAACTTGCATAGAATTGTATTATCCTCATAATTATAAGCAGATGTGCAGAGCCCCCCCACCCTCTCTACATCAGATGTCAAGAGCCCCCCACAATCAGAAATGAAGCTTTTCCGCCACCCTTAAATCACAGTGCACCAACAATCTCTCCGCTGAAGCCGGCCGCTGGGCATCTGTTGGTTTCACCACAGACTTCACCCACACTGTGCAGATATGTATGCCTCTGGCTGCTCATGGACTCCAAAAGGGGGTGGAGCACACCTGTCTCCTGGATGGAACCTTGAACTAGGCCCAGGCCTATGATTATAAGGGCTGTGGATACCTGCACACACCCCCTACTGGTCTCCAGCAACAGCACTTAGTATAAGGCAGTGTTTCGCAACTCCAGTCCTCAAGGCGCCCCAACAGGTCATGTTTTCAGTATTTCCCTCAGATGAAATGGCTGTGGTAATTACTAAGGCAGTGAAACTGATCAAATCACCTGTGCAAAATAACGGAAAGCCTGAAAACATGACGTGTTGGGGCTCCTTGAGGACTGGAGCTGAGAAACACTGGTAGCATGCAGCTTTTTCAAAAAAGATTTGTGCACCAGGAGGGTTCAACCCTTATCCATCAGCAGCAGGACTCGATAGCACGCACCTCTTCAAGGGTTCGTGCATTAGGGGGTCTAACCCATACGCTTTAACAGCATTCTATTTATTATTTTTCATGCTGGTTTGAGTTTCTGAACATTTACTTTGGAACACACCACAGAGGGTGTAACACACACACACAATTGATTTATTGGTTCACACACAGGATATTTATCACATACATCTCTCTGACTCGTTCGACATACGCACCGGGGAATTCCCATACTCCTAGAGGAAGAGCGCCACACCCACATTCCTTTTTTCCACCATTATGGCAGCAAATAGCTTCCATAACCCTGGTAATTTCTTCAACCGCGGGCGGTCCGCTTTCAGATAAAAGTGGTCTCTGCGACAGATTCACCGCGAGATCACTTTTATCGGCGACGGGAGAGGTGCCCGCTGTGCTCCGGTCGTCTCCGCCGCTTACCGGAGCCGCCGATAGTGGCTGAGACGATCCGACCCTATTCACTTAGTAGCACGGAGTAGAGTGAGGGAATGATGGCCCCCACTCGGCTCCATAACATTGGATGACGGAAGCGACGTCAAACGTCACTTCGCCCAATGGTGTTAACCGGGACATTTTTTTTTTAAAGACATTTTAATTTTTAATAGCATTTAAGTGTAAATGTGAGATGTGAGGTCTTTTTGGCCCCGAATCTCACATTAAAGAGGACCTGTCATGCTTTTTTTCTATTACAAGGGATGTTTACATAATATAATAGGAATAAAAGTGACCCAAAAAATATTTTTTTTTAAAAACAGTGTAAAAAATTCAAATAAAAAGTAAGAAAATAATAAAATAAAATTTAAAGCGCCCCGTCCCGCGGAGCTCGCACGCAGAAGCGAACGCATATGTAAGTCGCGCCCGCATATGAAAATGGTGTTCAAACCACACATGTGAGATATCGCCGCAATCATTATAATGAGAGCAATAATTCTAGCCCTAGACCTCCTCTGTAAGGCCCCTTTCACACTGGGGCGGGCAGGTGCGGTGGCGGTATAGCAGCGCGATTTTCAGCGCTGCTATACTGTCGTTCTTACCGCGGTATGCGGTCGCTAGGGGGGTTAATTTAATCCCCGCTAGCGGCCGAAAAAGGGTTAATACCGCTCGCAAACCGCGGCTATTGCCGCGGTTTGCGGGCGGTATTACCGCGCTGTCCCATTGATTTCAATGGGAGACCGCGGTAAAGGAGCGGTGAACACACCGCTCCTTTACCGCTGTAAAGAAGCGGCTAGCAGGACTTTTGGAGCGGTCCTGCTAGCGCACCGCTTCAGTGTGAAAGCCTTCGGGCTTTCACATTGAAGGCACAGGGCAGGATTTTTTCATGCGGTATAACAGCGCTATTATTAGCGCTAAACCGCATGAAAAACGCCCCAGTGTGAAAGGGGCCTAACTCAAAACTGGTAACCTGTAGAAATTTTTAAACGACAACTATGGAGATTTTTAAGGGTCAAAGTTTGTCGCCATTCCACGAGCGGGCGCAATTTTGAAGCGTGGCATGTTGGGTATGAATTTACTTGGCGTAACATTATCTTTCACAATATAAAAAAAAAATTGGGCTAACTTTACTGCTGTCTTATTTTTAAATTCAACAAAATGTGTATTTTTTCCCCAAAAATTTCTCTTGTAAGACCGCTGCGCAAATACGGTATTGCAACGACCGCCATTTTATTCTCTAGGGTGTCTGAAAAAAAATAAAAATATAATGTTTTGGGGGTTCTAAGTAATTTTGTAGCAAAAAAATATATTTTTTTAAACTTTTTTTTAACAACAAGTTTAAAAAAATAGGCCTGGTCCGTAAGTGGTTAATTTGCGGGGATTTCCTCTCACCTCCTGTTTGGCTATGGGATAGGAAGTGGAGGTAAATCTCCCCAATGGGACACAAAGATGGTGAAAAAATATCTGACTAGGGTTATAACCCTCCCTTTCTCTATCCAAAATTAAAAAAAGAAAAAATTGTTTTGTCTATAGTTCTACTTGAAAGGAAAAGTATGGGATGGGTTAAATAACTAGTACATATCACATTAGTCACATATCAGCTAATCTTTTTTTGCTACCTCTTTTAGTTTTTACAGCATGTGCACATGAACTTTCCTTCAGCTGGCAAAAACTTTTAGTTTGAAAAGTTCTCAGGGGGTGTGAACATCTCCACCAACACACCAACACACCCCCTGCCTCTGTCCCCCCTCCCCTACGAGACGTGTCTGTGCTGATAGATAGAGAGGGGGAGGAGGGAGAAGGGAGGGGGAGCAGCTACGCTCTGGGAAGTCTCAGAAACAAGCAGAGGGAGGAGAGCCGATATTAATCAAGCAAAATTACAGGAAAGGGGGTGGATCCAGACTATATTCACACCATTGCCTGGATGATGCTGTATGAAAGACTGTAGAACCTCCCACAGGTATTTATCTGGATTTTAATAGAATGGGGGCACTTCTGAGAGGACTGGGAGGGTTTATAGATATCAGCAGCTCACATAGAATAGATGTAAGCAAAAAAAAGGAAACCCATACTTCTCTTTTAAGGATGTGGCTACTTCGTTCTAAGATTCAACAGAGCAAAAATGGCGTTCAGCTTAAAAGTCCCAGGTGGAGAGGAAAGAAAGGGTAACTGGGTTAGGAGATACCTCTATAACAGCGCACTTTCCCCTAACTTAGGGCTTTCCAGCAGTAACCTCCCGATACATCTGTAAGGGTCCTGTTTTTTGAGTGCAGCTTTGTCATGGAGACACCACCCCCCCCCCCCCCCCCCAGTCTACTGATTGAATAATAAGGAATAATAAGGATAAGCAGCAGCACACTAATTAGGTCATCCTGTATTCTTCCTCCTCCTGCGGGAATGTTCACAAAAAGGCTGCAACAGCTAACAAATTCAAAAATCTGATTTATGACCGCTTGAAAAAGTATTCATACCCCTTTGAAATTTTCCACATTGTGTCATGTTACAACCAAAAACATAAATGTATTTTATTGGGATTTTATGTGATAGACCAACACAAAGTGGCACATAATTGTGAAGTGTCTTGTTTGCGGTCACCTACTGGGAATCCTAAACCACAGAGGAGGTATTTGTCCCGTCCTGATGCTTTCTATCAGGATCCTTCCAAGCGAGTCGCAGCTCCTCCGAGGAGTTCTAGGCTTGATAACAAGCAGCAGGCGCTCATTGCGCTCATTATTCTGTGTGGCCTGAATGCTCTTAGATTCCCAATTTTATAAAACTTATGGAAAGGTTTCCCTTTTTCTATTGGTATAAAGTTCAGCAGCAATAACTCACCAGTCGGTCTACGAGGTCTGCTGCTGCCACACGGTGGCCGTCTTGGGTAATGTCGGATGGCGAACAAAGAATTCCGGCAGCTCAAAAATAAAGAAGAGCAGTATTGTATTCTTATTATAAGTATTTATAAAGCGCCGACAATGTAGACAGCACTTTAAAAAAAAATAGCAACAATAATAAAAAATTATAATAATAACAAAAATAGTAATAATTAATCATTTACATTCAGAGGGTGGTGATAAATTGGGAATACTCAGAATGGTCAGGGGTCAGGGGTAGTGGGGTCCCCCAGGGTTCTGTGCTGGGACCAATCCTGTTTAATTTATTCCTAAAAAAGACCTGGAGGACGGGGGTAAGCAGTGCAATCTCTGTATTTGCGGACGATACTAAGCTAAGCAGGGCAATAACTTCTCCGCAGGATGTGGAAACCTTGCAAGAAGATCTGAACAAATTAATGGGGGGGGGGGGGGGGGGACTACATGGCAAATGAGGTTTAATGTAGAAAAATTTTAAATAATGCATTTGGGTGGTAAAAATATGAATGCAATCTTTACACTGGGGGGAGAACCTCTGGGGGGATCTACGATGGAAAAGGACCTGGAGGTCCTAGTAGATGATAGGCTCAGCAATGCCAAGCTGCTGCTAACAAAGCAGACAGAATATTGGCATTAAAAAGGGGATCAGCTCCAGAGATAAAACGATAATTCTCCCGCTCCACAAGACTCTGGTCCGGCCGCACCTGGAGTATTCCGTCCAGTTCTGGGCACCAGTCCTCAGGAAGGATGTACTGGAAATGGAGAGAGTACAAGGAAGGGCAACAAAGCTAATAAAGGGTCTGGAGGATATTAGTTATGAGGAAAGGTTGTGAGCTCTGAACTTATTCTCTCTGGAGAAGAGACGCTTGAGAGGGGATATGATTTCAATTTACAAATACCGGACTGGTGACCCCACAATAGGGAGAAAACTTTTTTCACGGAAGGGAGTGTAACAAGACACGTGGCCACTCATTAAAATGAGAAGAAAAGCGGTTTCACCTTAAACTATGTAGAGGGTTCTTTACTGTAAGAGCGGCAAGGATGTGGAATTCCCTTCTACAGGCGGTGGTCTCAGCGGGGAGCATCGATAGTTTCAAAAAAAAAACTATTAGATAATCACCTGAACGACCCCAACATACAGGGATATACAATGTAATACTGACATATAATTACACACATTAGGTTGGACTTGATGGACTTGTGTTTTTTTTCAACCTCACCTACTATGTAACTATGTAGCTATTTGTAACTATGCATTCACTTCAGTCCCTGCATCTCAAGCAGCTTACATACAATTTTCCCATTAGCTATACCCAAGCGATAGTAACTACTTTGCGATGTTATCGTGTTTGTTCACAATGTTACTGTTTTACTTTTTAACCACTTAAGAACTGCTCACTGTATATATACGTCATTTTTTTTAAAGATGGATATCTCGGTAACGGCGGCAGCTGCTGCCACAACCGAGATATCCATCTCTTCAGTGAGCGGTCCTGTTTACGATAATGGTGGTCTCTGCGGCGGATTCGCCGCGAGATCACCGTTATAGGCGGCGGGATCCTTCGGCGGCGGCGGGGTCCTTCTCCCTCTGTGGTATGGATAAGAGTGAGGGGAAGATGGCCCCCACTCATCTCCATACCATAGCAGGGCGGCGCTGACGTCAAAACGTCAGCTCCGCCCATACGTCTTAAAGGGACATTTTTTTTTTTGTCATTTTTTCAAATGACATTTTTTTATTTTTTTTTGCATTTTAGTGTAAAAATGAGATCTGTGGTCTTTTTGACCCCCAGATCTCATATTTAAGAGGACCTGTCATGCTTTTTTCTATTACAAGGGATGTTTACATTCCTTGTAATAGGAATAAAAGTGATCCATTATTTTTTTTAAAACAGTGTAAAAATAAATAGAATCAAGTAAAATAAATAAGAAAACAAAATTTATTTATTTTTTTAAAACGCCCCGTCCCGACGAGCTTGCGCGCAGAAGCAAACGCATACGTGAGCAGCGCCCGCATATGAAAACGGTGTTTAAACACATGTGATCGTTAGAGCGAGAGCAATAATTCTAGCCCTAGACCTCGTCTGTAACTCAAAAGATGCAACCTGTAGAATTTTTTAAACGTCACCTATGGAGATTTTTAAGGGTAAAAGTTTGACGCCATTCCAGGAGCGGGCGCAATTTGAAAGTGTGACATGTTGGGTATCAATTTACTCGGCGTAACATTATCTTTCACAATACAAAAAAAAATGGGCTAACTTTACTATTGTCTTATTTTTCAAAAAAGTGATTTTTTTTTTCCCAAAAAAAGTGAGCTTTTAAGACCGCTGCGCAAATATGAAGTGACAAAAAGTATTGCAATGACCACTAATATATTCTCTAGGATGTTAGAAAAAAAACAATATATAATGTTTGGGGGTTCTAAGTAATTTTCTAGCAAAAAAAAACTGTTTTCAACTTGTAAACACCAAATCTGAAAAACAGGCAAGGTCCTTAAGTGGTTAAAGAATGGAAACATTTATTACTGTAACCTGTTGGAAAGGCCACGTTGCAAGTTTGTAAAACTGAGATGCATTGGCGTGTGCCCGTCCGTCCGCCCGCCCGTCATCTATCACTCACACTAGAGCTGCACAATTAATCGTTAAAAAATCGTGATCTCGATTCAACCCCCCCTGACGATCTCCAATGCAGAGTTTGCCGATTCTTTCATATAACAAGTGGAGAGACTTATCAACTGTTAAAGAAAACATCCGGGCAGTCTGCCAAGTTTTTAACAGGAAACATTGTAACTAATGTTTCCTTCTTAGATCAAAGGGATAAACTTCTGTGTGTGTGTAAAGAAAAAATCCGGGCAGTCTGCCAAGTTTGTAACAACATGAAACATTGTAACTAACTTCCTTCTTATCAAACTTCTGTGTGTAAATGCAGGAAGTTTACCCACTTAAAGTCTAAATCTTTTTCCAACACTTGTTTCTTAACCTCCCTGGCGGTATGATTCTGTCAGATTTTAGGTGCTGAAAGCGGGTACCATTATTCTGCATGGAAATTTGGCGTTTTATATTGCAGGCCTGTAATTCTTAGGAATAACTCACTTAAATCTGTCCAAACCAGAGTCTAGTAGACATCCCGGGTATGATAAAGTTCAAAAAACAAAATTATACATTATAATAAAATAAATAACTATAAAATAATTATAACAAATAATAATATAATAATAATAAAAGTGTTTTTCAGTGTTTGATGACGAATTTCCCCACAAATCGCTATCGCTTAATTCTGCAAGTGATTCTAATTTATTATCGCTGTTTTTTAGCTGGTCTAAGACGACTTTTGACATAAAGGGACACTTTTTGGTTGCTATGGACAATCTCCAGTTTCCAGGCAGAAAAAAAAGTTTTTATTATATAAAAGTGCATGCAGGACACTGGGCAGACCACTAGGGACAATGGGGGTGTGTAATTATTACATACAGTACTGTAATCAGTAAGATTATAGTGTACTGTATGTGTACTGTGTTTTAACTTTTTTGAATTTGGCGCCGATCTCCGTCCCCGTGCGTCGTAACGTCGCAGGGAACGGAGCTAGGCGGCACTCGGAAGTGTGTGAATCGAGCGAGGAGACACGGCTCGATCACACAGCGGAGAGGCATCGCAGGATCCAGGGGACAAGGTAAGTAACTCCTGCCTGGATCACTGCGACGCAGCCCGAGTCTGGCTCGGGGTTACCGCTTTTGGTGCTGAAATTTAACCCCGAGCCAGACTCGGGAATACCGCCAGGGAGGTTAAGTTAAAATCAATATTTTTTTGCTCGAAAATTACTTGGAACCCCCAAACATTATATATATTTTAGTAGAGACCCTAGGGAATAAAATGGCAATTGCTGCAATATTTTATGTCACACTGTATTTGCCCAGCGGTCTTTCAAATGCAATTTTTTGGGAAAAAATACACTTCAATAAAAATAAATAAAAAAAAAAACAGTAAAGTTAGCCCAATTTTTTTTTGTTTTAATGTGAAAGAGGATGTTACGCCGCGAGAATCGTGAGAGAATCGTGATCTATCTTCTAAGCCAAAAAATCGTGATTCTCATTTTAGCCAGAATCGTGCAGCTCTAACTCACACACACACACAGACAGTTGGCTGAAGATTTGTTCAAGCATTAAAAGAAAAGCTGCCAGTCCATATGACCACATCGCAACATGTGTTCTACCATCTGGCCTTTTCTGGAGGTTTATAATACATCTGCATGTAATTCCGTTGTTAACAGAATTGCGCAATGTTCTCTAAGCATGCCTGCCAGCTTTCCTCTGTCTGTGTGTCAGGTAACCAGCCAGCAATACTTTTATCTCTTTGGGTCATTCGTTTTCACCATTTGACTACCGGCCTGTAATGCCCCTTGCCTGTGCACACCATTTTTTTCAGTTTTCAGAGCTGTGATGGTTTGACTGGCAAGTACTCTGTCATGCAACATTGTATCCAAATGAATTTGATATAATTTTTTGGAGACAGAGCTTTCTCCTGGTGGTATATAATGAACACTGGATTTTTTTCCCCATCATACACAGAGGGGGGAGGAGGTAAAGGGGTTATGTACAGTCATATACAGAGGGAGGAGGAGATGAAGGGCTAATGTACAGGTCATATACTGAGGGAGGAGGAGATGAAGGGGTTAATGTACAGGTCATATGCAGAGGGAGGAGTAGGGGGAGGGGTTAATGTACAGGTCATATACAGAGGGAGGAGGAGATGAAGGGGTTAATGTACAGGTCATATACAGAGGGAGAAGGAGATGGAGGGGTTAATGTACAGGTCATATACAGAGGGAGGAGGAGATGAAGGGGTTAATGTACAGGTCATATACAGAGGGAGAAGGAGATGGAGGGGTTAATGTACAGGTCATATACAGAGGGAGAAGGAGATGAAGGGGTTAATGTACAGTCATATACAGAGGGAGGAGGAGGGGAATGGGTTAATGTACAGGTCATATACAGAGGGAGAAGGAGATGAAGGAGTTAATGTACAGGTCATATACAGAGGGAGGAGGAGGGGAAGGGGTTAATGTACAGGTCATATACAGAGGGAGGAGGAGATGAAGGGGTTAATGTACAGGTCATATACAGAGGGAGGAGGAAAGGGAGGGGTTAATGTACAGGTCATATACAGAGGGAGAAGTAGATGAAGGGGTTAATGTACAGGTCATATACAGAGGGAGGAGGAGAGGGAGGGGTTAATGTACAGGTCATATACAGAGGGAGGAGGAGATGAAGGGGTTAATGTACAGGTCATATACAGAGGGAGGAGGAGAGGGAGGGGTTAATGTACAGGTCATATACAGAGGGAGAAGTAGATGAAGGGGTTAATGTACAGGTCATATACAGAGGGAGGAGTAGGGGGAGGGGTTAATGTACAGTCATATACTGAGGGAGGAGGAGATGAAGGGGTTAATGTACAGGTCATATACAGAGGGAGGAGGAGAGGGAGGGGTTAATGTACAGGTCATATACAGAGGGAGAAGTAGATGAAGGGGTTAATGTACAGGTCATATACAGAGGGAGGAGGAGAGGGAGGGGTTAATGTACAGGTCATATACAGAGGGAGGAGGAGGTGAAGGGGGTTAATGTACAGGTCATATACAGAGGGAGAAGCTGAAGGGGTTAATGTACAGGTCATATACAGAGGGAGGAGTAGGGGAGGGGTTAATGTACAGGTCATATACAGAGGGGGAGGAGATGAAGGAGTTAATGTACAGGTCATATACAGAGGGAGGAGTAGGGGGAGGGGTTAATGTACAGGTCATATACAGAGGGAGGAGGAGGGGGAGGGGTTAATGTACAGTCATATACAGAGGGGGAGGAGATGAAGGGGTTAATGTACAGGTCATATACAGAGGGAGGAGGAGGGGGAGGGGTTAATGTACAGTCATATACAGAGGGAGGAGAGATGAAGGGGTTAATGTACAGGTCATATACAGAGGGAGGAGGAGGGGGAGGGGTTAATGTACAGTCATATACAGAGGGAGGAGGAGATGAAGGGGTTAATGTACAGTCATATACAGAGGGAGGAGGAGATGAAGGGGTTAATGTACAGGTCATATACAGAGGGAGGAGTAGGGGGAGGGGTTAATGTACAGTCATATACTGAGGGAGGAGGAGATGAAGGGGTTAATGTACAGGTCATATGCAGAGGGAGGAGGAGGGGGAGGGGTTAATGTACAGTCATATACAGAGGGAGGAGGAGAGGGAGGGGTTAATGTACAGGTCATATACAGAGGGAGGAGGAGATGAAGGGGTTAATGTACAGGTCATATACAGAGGGAGGAGGAGAGGGAGGGGTTAATGTACAGGTCATATACAGAGGGAGAAGTAGATGAAGGGGTTAATGTACAGGTCATATACAGAGGGAGGAGTAGGGGGAGGGGTTAATGTACAGTCATATACTGAGGGAGGAGGAGATGAAGGGGTTAATGTACAGGTCATATACAGAGGGAGGAGGAGAGGGAGGGGTTAATGTACAGGTCATATACAGAGGGAGAAGTAGATGAAGGGGTTAATGTACAGGTCATATACAGAGGGAGGAGGAGAGGGAGGGGTTAATGTACAGGTCATATACAGAGGGAGGAGGAGGTGAAGGGGGTTAATGTACAGGTCATATACAGAGGGAGAAGCTGAAGGGGTTAATGTACAGGTCATATACAGAGGGAGGAGTAGGGGGAGGGGTTAATGTACAGGTCATATACAGAGGGGGAGGAGATGAAGGAGTTAATGTACAGGTCATATACAGAGGGAGGAGTAGGGGGAGGGGTTAATGTACAGGTCATATACAGAGGGAGGAGGAGGGGGAGGGGTTAATGTACAGTCATATACAGAGGGGGAGGAGATGAAGGGGTTAATGTACAGGTCATATACAGAGGGAGGAGGAGGGGGAGGGGTTAATGTACAGTCATATACAGAGGGAGGAGGAGATGAAGGGGTTAATGTACAGGTCATATACAGAGGGAGGAGGAGGGGGAGGGGTTAATGTACAGTCATATACAGAGGGAGGAGGAGATGAAGGGGTTAATGTACAGTCATATACAGAGGGAGGAGGAGATGAAGGGGTTAATGTACAGGTCATATACAGAGGGAGGAGTAGGGGGAGGGGTTAATGTACAGTCATATACTGAGGGAGGAGGAGATGAAGGGGTTAATGTACAGGTCATATGCAGAGGGAGGAGGAGGGGGAGGGGTTAATGTACAGTCATATACAGAGGGAGGAGGAGATGAAGGGGTTAATGTACAGGTCATATACAGAGGGAGGAGGAGGGGGAGGGGCTACTATCGAGTGGAGGACAAGCAAAGTTTGGGGTTATTTCTGAGCGAAGTATTAGCAGATTTGGGGGTCACTACGGAGCAGTGAGGGGAACCTTGGAAGTTGTAGCTGAATAGGTGGGATGCAAATACTGTTGGGTCCTACCAAGTCCAGGACAAGAGGGATCAATGCAATCAGATCCTTCTACTCACAGCCAACTTCTACTGCCCAATTGATTTTGGTGGGGCATGGATAGGATATATGTACAGCTGACTATGATGTCATAGTGTGGGGGGGGGGGGGTGTGAGCCTTTGCACTTTCTATTCCTTGTTACATTGTTGCAAATATTTGTCTTATTTTTCCCTTTAGAAATTACTCATAAATGTTTTCTCTAACAATTGCTTTTCTACATTCCTATTTGAACTCTTCAAAAAAGGAAAAAATATAACCCGGCATCGCCGGCTCTTGTTTACATATTCGATTCCGGTAACCCTTCCCCCACAAGCCGACTGCTTAAAACATAAACAACTTGTGTAAAGAGCATCTTACGTTTCCCGCCGCCGCCACCGGCTCAGAGTTCAAACACTGCGACGTCGGGAAAAATTATCTCTGAGCGCGGAGCCTTTTGACCCGGAATAGAAAAAGACACTTCAAATCTTCAACTCTTGTCTGCTGATATTTATTGTGTTGTAAATAAGTACAGAAATTTTTCTTTTTTCTTTTTTTTTATATTGTTTATTTAACTCTATCAGGGGTCTGACAATATAAACACGCGGGTTACAAAAATAGAACATCATTAGAGGATTCTACAGAGAACGCCAAAATGTTTCTGCTACATTTCATAGACTAAACCTGCTTTAGTGGCTCACCGGCCACTTTATTAGGTCCACCTTGCCAGTAGCGGGTTGGACCCCCTTTATTAGGTCCTCCTTGCTAGTAGCGGGTTGGACCCCCTTTATTAGGTCCTCCTTGCTAGTAGCGGGTTGGACCCCCTTTATTAGGTCCTCCTTGCTAGTAGCGGGTTGGTCCCCCTTTATTAGGTCCCCCTTGCTAGTAGCGGGTTGGACCCCCTTTATTAGGTCCCCCTTGCTAGTAGCGGGTTGGACCCCCTTTATTAGGTCCTCCTTGCTAGTAGCGGGTTGGACCCCCTTTATTAGGTCCTCCTTGCTAGTAGCGGGTTGGTCCCCCTTTATTAGGTCCCCCTTGCTAGTAGCGGGTTGGACCCCCTTTATTAGGTCCCCCTTGCTAGTAGCGGGTTGGACCCCCTTTATTAGGTCCTCCTTGCTAGTAGCGGGTTGGTCCCCCTTTATTAGGTCCCCCTTGCTAGTACTGGGTTGGTCCCCCTTTATTAGGTCCCCCTTGCTAGTAGCGGGTTGGACCCCCTTTATTAGGTCCCCCTTGCTAGTAGCAGGTTTGACCCCCTTTATTAGGTCCCCCTTGCTAGTAGCGGGTTGGACCCCCCTTATTAGGTCCCACTTGCTAGTAGCGGGTTGGACCCCCTTTATTAGGTCCCCCTTGCTAGTAGCGGGTTGGACCCCCTTTATTAGGTCCCCCTTGCTAATAGCGGGTTGGACCCCCTTTATTAGGTCCCTCTTGCTAGTAGTGGGTTGGACCCCCTTTATTAGGTCCTCCTTGCTAGTAGCGGGTTGGTCCCCCTTCATTAGGTCCCCCTTGCTAGTAGCGGGTTGGACCCCCTTTTATTAGGTCCCCCTTGCTAATAGCGGGTCAGACCCCCTTTATTAGGTCATCCTTGCTAGTAGTGGGTTGGACCCCCTTTATTAAGTCCCCCTTGCTAGTAGCGGGTTGGACCCCCTTTTATTAGGTCCCCCTTGCTAGTAGCGGGTTGGTCCCCCTTTTATTAGGTCCCCCTTGCTAGTAGCGGGTTGGTCCCCCTTTTATTAGGTCCCCCTTGCTAGTAGCGGGTTGGACCCCCTTTTATTAGGTCCCCCTTGCTAGTAGCGGGTTGGTCCCCCTTTTATTAGGTCCCCCTTGCTAGTAGCGGGTTGGACCCCCTTTTATTAGGTCCCCCTTGCTAGTAGCGGGTTGGTCCCCCTTTTATTAGGTCTCCCTTGCTAGTAGCGGGTTGGACCCCCTTTTATTAGGTCCCCCTTGCTAGTAGCGGGTTGGTCCCCCTTTTATTAGGTCCCCCTTGCTAGTAGCGGGTTGGACCCCCTTTATTAGGTCCACCTTGCTAGTAGCGGGTTGGACCCCCTTTATTAGGTCCTCCTTGCTAGTAGCGGGTTGGACCCCCTTTATTAGGTCCTCCTTGCTAGTAGCGGGTTGGTCCCCCTTTATTAGGTCCCCCTTGCTAGTAGCGGGTTGGACCCCCTTTATTAGGTCCCCCTTGCTAGTAGCGGGTTGGACCCCCTTTATTAGGTCCTCCTTGCTAGTAGCGGGTTGGACCCCCTTTATTAGGTCCTCCTTGCTAGTAGCGGGTTGGTCCCCCTTTATTAGGTCCCCCTTGCTAGTAGCGGGTTGGACCCCCTTTATTAGGTCCCCCTTGCTAGTAGCGGGTTGGACCCCCTTTATTAGGTCCTCCTTGCTAGTAGCGGGTTGGTCCCCCTTTATTAGGTCCCCCTTGCTAGTACTGGGTTGGTCCCCCTTTATTAGGTCCCCCTTGCTAGTAGCGGGTTGGACCCCCTTTATTAGGTCCCCCTTGCTAGTAGCAGGTTTGACCCCCTTTATTAGGTCCCCCTTGCTAGTAGCGGGTTGGACCCCCCTTATTAGGTCCCACTTGCTAGTAGCGGGTTGGACCCCCTTTATTAGGTCCCCCTTGCTAGTAGCGGGTTGGACCCCCTTTATTAGGTCCCCCTTGCTAATAGCGGGTTGGACCCCCTTTATTAGGTCCCTCTTGCTAGTAGTGGGTTGGACCCCCTTTATTAGGTCCTCCTTGCTAGTAGCGGGTTGGTCCCCCTTCATTAGGTCCCCCTTGCTAGTAGCGGGTTGGACCCCCTTTTATTAGGTCCCCCTTGCTAATAGCGGGTCAGACCCCCTTTATTAGGTCATCCTTGCTAGTAGTGGGTTGGACCCCCTTTATTAAGTCCCCCTTGCTAGTAGCGGGTTGGACCCCCTTTTATTAGGTCCCCCTTGCTAGTAGCGGGTTGGTCCCCCTTTTATTAGGTCCCCCTTGCTAGTAGCGGGTTGGTCCCCCTTTTATTAGGTCCCCCTTGCTAGTAGCGGGTTGGACCCCCTTTTATTAGGTCCCCCTTGCTAGTAGCGGGTTGGTCCCCCTTTTATTAGGTCCCCCTTGCTAGTAGCGGGTTGGACCCCCTTTTATTAGGTCCCCCTTGCTAGTAGCGGGTTGGTCCCCCTTTTATTAGGTCTCCCTTGCTAGTAGCGGGTTGGACCCCCTTTTATTAGGTCCCCCTTGCTAGTAGCGGGTTGGTCCCCCTTTTATTAGGTCCCCCTTGCTAGTAGCGGGTTGGACCCCCTTTATTAGGTCCACCTTGCTAGTAGCGGGTTGGACCCCCTTTATTAGGTCCTCCTTGCTAGTAGCGGGTTGGACCCCCTTTATTAGGTCCTCCTTGCTAGTAGCGGGTTGGTCCCCCTTTATTAGGTCCCCCTTGCTAGTAGCGGGTTGGACCCCCTTTATTAGGTCCCCCTTGCTAGTAGCGGGTTGGACCCCCTTTATTAGGTCCCCCTTGCTAGTAGCGGGTTGGACCCCCTTTATTAGGTCCTCCTTGCTAGTAGCGGGTTGGTCCCCCTTTATTAGGTCCCCCTTGCTAGTACTGGGTTGGTCCCCCTTTATTAGGTCCCCCTTGCTAGTAGCGGGTTGGACCCCCTTTATTAGGTCCCCCTTGCTAGTAGCAGGTTTGACCCCCTTTATTAGGTCCCACTTGCTAGTAGCGGGTTGGACCCCCTTTATTAGGTCCCTCTTGCTAGTAGCGGGTTGGACCCCCTTTATTAGGTCCCCCTTGCTAATAGCGGGTTGGACCCCCTTTATTAGGTCCCTCTTGCTAGTAGTGGGTTGGACCCCCTTTATTAGGTCCTCCTTGCTAGTAGCGGGTTGGTCCCCCTTCATTAGGTCCCCCTTGCTAGTAGCGGGTTGGACCCCCTTTTATTAGGTCCCCCTTGCTAATAGCGGGTCAGACCCCCTTTATTAGGTCATCCTTGCTAGTAGTGGGTTGGACCCCCTTTATTAAGTCCCCCTTGCTAGTAGCGGGTTGGACCCCCTTTTATTAGGTCCCCCTTGCTAGTAGCGGGTTGGTCCCCCTTTTATTAGGTCCCCCTTGCTAGTAGCGGGTTGGTCCCCCTTTTATTAGGTCCCCCTTGCTAGTAGCGGGTTGGACCCCCTTTTATTAGGTCCCCCTTGCTAGTAGCGGGTTGGTCCCCCTTTTATTAGGTCCCCCTTGCTAGTAGCGGGTTGGACCCCCTTTATTAGGTCCCTCTTGCTAGTAGCGGGTTGGACCCCCTTTATTAGGTCCCCCTTGCTAGTAGCAGGTTGGACCCCCTTTTATTAGGTCCCCCTTGCTAGTAGCGGGTTGGTCCCCCTTTTATTAGGTCCCCCTTGCTAGTAGCGGGTTGGACCCCCTTTATTAGGTCCCTCTTGCTAGTAGCGGGTTGGACCCCCTTTATTAGGTCCCCCTTGCTAATAGCGGGTTGGACCCCCTTTATTAGGTCCCTCTTGCTAGTAGTGGGTTGGACCCCCTTTATTAGGTCCTCCTTGCTAGTAGCGGGTTGGTCCCCCTTCATTAGGTCCCCCTTGCTAGTAGCGGGTTGGACCCCCTTTTATTAGGTCCCCCTTGCTAATAGCGGGTCAGACCCCCTTTATTAGGTCATCCTTGCTAGTAGTGGGT
Organism: Rana muscosa; assembly: GCA_029206835.1. NCBI lineage: Eukaryota > Metazoa > Chordata > Amphibia > Anura > Ranidae > Rana > Rana muscosa. The sequence continues at coordinate 314,078,100 of CM055123.1, read as the reverse complement.
TGGACCCCCTTTATTAAGTCCCCCTTGCTAGTAGCGGGTTGGACCCCCTTTTATTAGGTCCCCCTTGCTAGTAGCGGGTTGGTCCCCCTTTTATTAGGTCCCCCTTGCTAGTAGCGGGTTGGTCCCCCTTTTATTAGGTCCCCCTTGCTAGTAGCGGGTTGGACCCCCTTTTATTAGGTCCCCCTTGCTAGTAGCGGGTTGGTCCCCCTTTTATTAGGTCCCCCTTGCTAGTAGCGGGTTGGTCCCCCTTTTATTAGGTCCCCCTTGCTAGTAGCGGGTTGGACCCCCTTTTATTAGGTCCGCCTTGCTAGTAGCGGGTTGGTCCCCCTTTTATTAGGTCCCTCTTGCTAGTAGCGGGTTGGACCCCCTTTATTAGGTCCCTCTTGCTAGTAGCGGGTTGGACCCCCTTTTATTAGGTCCGCCTTGCTAGTAGCGGGTTGGACCCCCTTTTATTAGGTCCCCCCTGCTAGTAGCGGGTTGGACCCCCTTTATTAGGTCCCCCTTGCTAGTAGCGGGTTGGACCCCCTTTTATTAGGTCCCCATGGTTTAAACCCCACGGCCTACCTGAGTATTGTTGCTGACCATGTCCATCCCTTTATGACTACAGTGTCCCCATCTTCTGATGGCTCCTCCCAGCAGGATAATGCACCAGGTCACAAAGCTCCAATCATCTCACCACTGGACAATGAGGTCACTGTACTCCAATGGCCTCCACACTCACCACATCTCATCCAATAGAGACCCTTAGGGATGTGGTGGAATGGGAGATGACTGGCATCATGGATGTGCAGCCGACAAATCTGCAGCAACTGTGTGATGTTATCAGGTCACTATGGAGCAAAATCTCTGAGGGACGTTTCCAACACCTTGTTGTATCTCTGCCACCAAGAATGAAGGCAAAAGGGGGTCCATCCCGCTACTAGCAAGGGGGACCTAATAAAGTGGCCGGTGAGTGTGGATTGGTTGGTTCTGTCCTGGTTGTGTATTGGCCAGAACAGGGTGCCTCCTCCAGGCACGTCCATCCACATGTGTTATGGGTGCCAAAACCTCTGAAGAGCAAAATGAAAATATGAGTCAAGCAGAAGAATATTTCAGGATTGATTTGTATTGATGGATATTGTGAGCAGTCAATGTAACCGAGAATTTCTTCTGATTTTTGCAGAGACCTCAGTGAGAACTTCATCCAGGCCATTCCAAGGAAGACCTTCCGAGGAGCCACGGAACTCAAGAACCTGTGAGAACAACACTTTTCTTTCTGGATGGGGGGAGGGGGGTTATTGGTGTCCTGATGTCATCTCAAAAACAATTCATTTTTAGTTCGATATTTTTACATCTCGATTATGTTAAGTAACAAATAATAAGGAAAGAAAAGTCAAAGCACCGCACACCAATAGAGCCTAAGTGCTAGACTAATGAAAGCCACTTCATCCCGACGCGTTTCTATAAACAGAGTTCAAAGGTCTGTAGCTCCTAGCAGAACTTACCCCTTCCCAACCCCCCACCCCCCACTCCCTCCCTAATCTTCCCCTCTAAAATAAATCCTAAAATCTCCCCTCCTAGCACAACCCTCCCAATTTCCCCTTCCTAGCACCCCCCCATCCCTCCCTTCTAGAACAACAGCCCCCCGACTCCTAAATCCCCCCTTCTAGCATAAATCCCCAAATCTCCCCTCCTAGCACAACCCTCCCAATTTCCCCCTCCTAGCACCCCCCCCCATCCCTCCCTTCTAGAACAACAGCCCCCCGACTCCTAAATCCCACCTTCTAGCATAAATCCCCAAATCTCCCCTCCTAGCACAACCCTCCCAATTTCCCCCTCCTAGCACCCCCCCCATCCCTCCCTTCTAGAACAACAGCCCCCCGACTCCTAAATCCCCCCTTCTAGCATAAATCCCCAAATCTCCCCTCCTAGTACAACCCTCCCAATTTCCCCCTCCTAGCACAACCCCCCCCAGATCCCTCCTCCTAGCACCCCCCCATTCCACCCTTCTAGAACAACCCCCCCCCCACATTCCTCCCAAATCTCCCCCTCTAAGATACATCCTAAAATCTCCCCTCCTAGTACAACCCTCCCAATTTCCCCCTCCTAGCACACAACCCCCCCCCCCCCCCAGTTCCCACCTTCTAGCACCCTCCCCCATTCCACCCTTCTAGAACAACCCCCCCCCCACATTCCTCACAAATCTCCCCCTCCAAGATAAATCCTAAAATCTCCCCTCCTAGTGCAACCCCCCCAATTTCCCCCTCCTAGCACCCCCCCATCCCTCCCTTCTAGAACAACAGCCCCCCCCCTCCCCCCGACTCCTAAATCGTCCCTTCTAGCATAAATCCCCAAATCTCCCCTCCTAGTACAACCCTCCCAATTTCCCCCTCCTAGCACACAACCCCCTCCAGTTCCCCCCTCCTAGCACCCCCCCCATTCCACCCTTCTAGAACAACCCCCCCCCACATTCCTCACAAATCTCCCCCTCCAAGATAAATCCTAAAATCTCCCCTCCTAGTGCAACCCCCCAATTTCCCCCTCCTAGCACCCCCCCATCCCTCCCTTCTAGAACAACAGCCCCCCCTCTCCCTCCCCACCCCACTCCTAAATCCCCCCTTCTAGCATAAAACCCTCAAATCTCCCCTCCTAGCGCAACCCTCCCAATTTCCCCCTCCTAGCACCCCCCATCACTCCCTTCTAGAACAACAGCCCCCCCTCTCCCTCCCCACCCCACACCTAAATCCCCCCTTCTAGCATAAAACCCTCAAATCTCCCCTCCTAGCGCAACCCTCACAATTTCCCCCTCCTAGCACCCCCCCATCCCTCCCTTCTAGAACAACAGCCCCTCCCTCTCCCTCCCCACCCCACTCCTAAATCCCCCCTTCCAGCATAAATCCCCAAATCTCCCGTCCTAGCACAACCCTCCCAATTTCCCCCTCCTAGCACACACCCCCCCAGATCCTTCCTCCTAGCACCCCCCTATTCCACCCTTCTAGAACAACCCCCCCCCACATTCCTCCCAAATCTCCCCCTCTAAGATACATCCTAAAATCTCCCCTCCTAGTACAACCCTCCCAATTTCCCCCTCCTAGCACACAACCCCCCCCCCAGTTCCCCCCTCCTAGCACCCTCCCCCCATTCCACCCTTCTAGAACAACCCCCCCCCACATTCCTCACAAATCTCCCCCTCCAAGATAAATCCTAAAATCTCCCCTCCTAGTGCAACCCCCCCAATTTCCCCCTCCTAGCACCCCCCCATCCCTTCCTTCTAGAACAACAGCCCCCCCCTCTCCCTCCCCACCCCACTCCTAAATCCCCCCTTCTAGCATAAACCCTCAAATCTCCCCTCCTAGCGCAACCCTCCCAATTTCCCCCTCCTAGCACCCCCCCATCCCTCCCTTCTAGAACAACAGCCCCCCCTCTCCCTCCCCACCCCACTCCTAAATCCCCCCTTCCAGCATAAATCCCCAAATCTCCCGTCCTAGCACAACCCTCCCAATTTCCCCCTCCTAGCACACAACCCCCCCAGTTCCCCCCTCCTAGCACCCCCACCCCCCCATTCCACCCTTCTAGAACAACCCCCCCACATTCCTCACAAATCTCCCCCTCTAAGATAAATCCTAAAATCTCTCCTCCTAGCGCAACCCTCCCAATTTCCCCCTCCTAGCACCCCCCCCAGTTCCCCCCTCCTAGCACCCCCCCATTCCATCCTTCTAGAACAACCCCCCCACATTCCTCACAAATCTCCCCCTCTAAGATAAATCCTAAAATCTCTCCTCCTAGCACAACCCTCCCAATTTCCCCCTCCTAGCACACAACCCCCCCCCCCAGATCCCCCCTCCTAGCTAGCACCCCCCATTCCACCCTTATAGAACAACCCCCCCCCCTACTCCCAAATCCCTCCTTCTAGCAAAAAGCCCTGATCGTGCTATCTTTACCCATGGAGGGAGCCACGTGTTATTTTCTCGGTGTCTGTCCTTTAGGCTCCATTCACACTTTGGAGTGCAACTTTGTCATCACTTTGGATGGCGCCACTTGGATACCACTTTGGCTTCGACCAGCGATAATGGACTGCTGCTGCACTGTATAACATTCAGGTCCGACTTTCATGCAACTCCTGAGGGTTAACATTGAAGTCTATGGCCCTCAAGTTGCATGAAAGTCGGACCAAAGTAGTGCGTGAACTACTTTGAAGTTGCTGCATACAGTATCTCACAAAAGTAAGTACACCCCTCAGTCACATTTTTGTAAATATTTTCTTGTATCTTTTCATGTGACAACACTGAAGAAATGACACTTTGCTACAATGTAAAGTAGTGAGTGTACAGCTTGTATAACAGTGTAAATTTGCTGTCCCCTCAAAATAACTCAACACACAGCCATTAATGTCTAAACCTCTGGCAACAAAAGTGAGGACACCCCTAAGTGAAAATGTCCAAATTGGGCCCAAAGTGTCAATATTTTGTGTGGCCGCCATTATTTTCCAGCACTGCCTTAACCCTCTTGGGCATGGAGGTCACCAGAGCTTCACAGGTTGCCACTGGAGTCCTCTTCCCCTCCTCCATGATGACATCACGGAGCTGGTGGATGTTAGAGACCTTGCGCTCCTCCACCTTCCGTTTGAGGATGTCCCACAGATGCTCAATAGGGTTTAGGTCTGGAGACATGCTTGGCCAGTCCATCACCTTTACCCTCAGCTTCTTTAGCAAGGCAGTGGTCATCTTGGAGGTGTGTTTGAGGGTGGTTATCATGTTGGAATACTGCCCTGTGGCCCAGTCTTTGAAGGGAGGGGATCATGCTCTGCTTCAGTATGTCACAGTACATGTTGGCATTCATGGTTCCCTCAATGATCTGTAGCTCCCCAGTGCCGGCAGCACTCAAACAGCCCCAGACCATGACACTCCCCCCACCATGCCTGACTGTAGGGAAGACACACTTGTCTTTGTACTCATACCACCCAACCGTCACGGATTGGGCGGGACTTTCCTGCATTGATAAATTTTTCCCGCGCTCCCGCAATACAGGAAATTTTCCCGCATAATGCAGCACGGGAGGAGGAAGGAGGAAGAGGTAAGAATCACCCGCCCCCCTTAACAGCTTGCGAGGAAGAAGTCGCTGAACAGGAGAAGGAAGGAGACGAGCACCCGGCGCCCCCCGCCCCGCAGTCTGCGATAGCACCCACCCCCTTATCAACGTTAAAGTCTTGGCCAACCCCCCCCGCTCAACAACTTTAAATAAATTGGTTTCCCGTGTGGCCGATTGCACAACCCCTTCCCCCCGCTCAACAACTTCAACATTTTCTGGCTTACCCGCGACAGCACCCCCCCCCCAACAACCAGCCCCCCCCTCCCCGCTTCTCAAACAGCCCTGCTCCCCAAGTTTCCCACAGTTAAATGTTGAAAAGTTGAGGTATGTGGTGTACTCCTCATCTGGTTGCTGCCACACACGCCCGACACCATCTGAACTAAATAAGTTTATCTGTCACATGAAAAGATAGAATAAAATATTTACAAAAATGTGAGGGGTGTACTTACTTTTGTGAGATACTGTATGCAGCAACTTCAAAGTAGTTCACCGCATTGACAAGTCGCACACGTGTGAATGGAGCCTAAGATATAAACGTCTTTACAGGGCCAGACTTCTCAGAAGTAGAGGTCTTCAGTCCAATGTTTGTAAGTTTAACCATCTGTAGCGAAGACGGACATTTTTCCCTAACACTTTGCTTTCTTTCTAGACAACTGGACAAAAATCTGATCAGTTGTATTGAAGATGGAGCTTTCCGAGCCCTGCGAGGGTTGGAAGTGTTGTAAGTATCATGTCTTTTGTCAAGCTCTATTTTTTAACTGAGCATTTCAGGTGGACCTGTTGATTCAACCATGGAGGCATGAGGGGTGAAACCCTATCCATTCAGAAGTGCCCCCATTCTGTTAAAATCGAGATTTATACCTGTGGGAGGTTCTACAGTCTTTCATACAGCATCATCCAGACAATGGTGTGAATATAGAGTCAGGATCCACCCCCTTTCCTCTCATTTTGCTTGATTGATGTCGGCTCTCCTCCCTCTGCTTGTTTCTGAGACTTCACAGAGCGTAGCTGCTCCCCCCTCCCTTCTCCCTCCCTTTCCCTCCTCCCTACTCCCCCTCCCTATCTATCAGCACAGCCACGTCTCTTAGGGGAGCAGGGACAGAGGCAACTTTTCAAACTGAAAGTGGACCGTTTTTGCCAGCAGAAGGAAAGTTCATGGGCACCCAAGCAGACTCGCTCCCGAGCCTCTGCTCTGCATGTCCATTCACACACACAGAGCCACGGCTCAGCCCCGTCCCCTCTCTCTCCCCATTGGCTCACTGGCTGTGATTGACATTGGCTCCCGCTGCTGTCTCGACCAATGAGGAGGGAGAGTCGAGGTCCGAGGCTCTCATGCAGTTGAGAGACAGGTTTGTCTAATGCCCGGGGCAAGGATGCGGAGCTGTGCTCCCCTTCCCCAGTGTTAATGCATGCATTAGAATAGGTTTACTGCCCTGTGTCCATTCTCTGTCCCTTTGCTTCCCTGTGCCCAGGGCAGCTTCCCCTCCTGCCCCCCACCCCTCGTCCTGGCCCTGTTCTCATGCACATCGCTGGATCAAGATGGGACTAAGGTAAGTATTGGGAAGGAGGGGCAGGGGGGGCTTTAGGACCTCCTTATAGTATCATAGTAGGTAAGGTTGAATGAAGACAATAGTCCATCCAGTTCAACCTGTGTAGGTGTATGTGTGTCAGTGTCTATAATTATTTCCATGGGCGTAGCATAAGGGGTTGCAGGGGTCACAATCGCAACCCCGCCCCTAGCTCCAGGGGGCCCCTGCAGCCTCCCTGTCATATTATCATATCCTCCACAAAGTCCAGGTTCGATCTGCCCTAGGGCCCCACAGCCATGCTCCAGTACTGGGCTTCCACTTTGCCTTCCACAGTCCACACCCCTCTGTTCTCATTGGCTGGGGAGAAGCTGTGAGACATTTCCTGAATGGAGAGGAGCATGGGGTTTGAACAGGCCAGGGTGGGGAAGTGTCTGTGTTGTGTGCTGGCAACATGGAATGGTAACCGAGCTCAGCGAGTTAAGAGGAGGAGAGTGCCATCCTGTAGCCACAATGGGACCGATGCCACTGGTGAGGTAAGACACCGCTCAGTGTCTTCTAGTCACTAGCTGAGATTCTCTGTACCCCCCCACTCGGGGATGTCCGCTTACCCCACATCCATGACAACTGGGGAAAAGACACACACCTCCGGGAGGTGACCTTCACCCAACATCTACCAACGCTGACAGAGAAACCTTCAGAAATTTCTAAAACAAGTCACTTAACACTTCCTGAGGGGCCCCTGAGGGGCTCCAAGCACCAGATTTCATGTCACATGGCTTTGCTTCCCCACTAGTTACAGTGCTGGAATGGGATAGGAGCTCTGTCAAATGACCTGCCAGGGGTACCTGTCCTTTCATTCTCCAGGGGTGATCCCTGTCCTCTAATGTAAGGATGAACTCTGGGAACTCTAAACTCTTAAGCCACTTTGAGTATTTTGGCGTACGGTGGGTGTATCTGCACACACTGTGGAAGTGGTGGGTGGTAGTGGGGGGGGCCCAGGTCAGCTTTTGCACCGGGGCCCACAAGCTTCAAGCTACGCCTCTGATTATTTCCCATATCCCTGTATATCGTGTTCACTAAGATGCACGTCCAAGAGTCCTTTAAAAATATCAATACTTCCTGCTGACACCACATCCTTATTACCAGTGGTGGCCCATAATTCAGGGTGCAGGGGTGCCGCCCCCCTAATCCATGCATCCCACCCCCTAATCTACATGCAGGGGGGCGGACGCATGGATTTCAATGGGGTTTTTCGGCTGCTGCAAGTAGGAGGTTTTTTACCTTCATGCATAGAATACATGAAGGGAAAAAAACTTGAGCCTTTAGAACAGGGGTAGGCAACCTGGGGCCCTCCAGCTGTTGCAGAACTACAAGTCCCATCATGCCTCTGGGAGTAATTGTAAGTGCCAGCCTTGCAATGCCTGATGGGAAATGTAGTTCCACAACAGCTGGAGGGCCCCAGGTTGCCTACCCCTGCTGTAGGACCTCTTTAATCGTAGGGTATGATGGCGAGCGCCTTTCCTTTCACTGTTTGGACAAGGGGGCACTCTACGTCTAGAGGAAAAGAGATTTCACCTCCAAATACGGAAAGGTTTCTTCACAGTAAGAGCTGTGAAAATGTGGAATAGACTCCCTGCAGAGGTGGTTCTGGTCAGCTCAGTAGATTGCTTTAAGAAAGGTCTGGATTCTTTCCTAAATGTACAGAATATAACTGGGTACTGACATTTATAGGTAAAGTTGATCCGGGGAATATCCGATTGCCTCTCGGGGGATCAGGAAGGATTTTTTTTCTCTTGCTGTAGCAAATTGGATCGTGGTTTGCTGGGGTTTTTCGCCTTCAGCCTAGTACACACGGCCGAGAATCCCGTCAGGAAAAAAACTTAGTTTTTCCTGACGAGATTCCTGGCAAGCCTTTCTTGCCAAGCCGTGCATACAGATGGCCATTCAAAAGAACCGCCGTTCTTTTGAATGGCAAGAATGCGGTGACTTCATCGACTATGACGAGCATGCGCTCGTCACATTTGATGCCGTCGCCGCCATCTTGCTTCACCCTACACTACCCTTGTAAGCTACTGTGCATGCGTCGAAGTCTCATCGGGCTTACCGGAGGACAGGTAAGCTTGTAGCCGCATACACACACACACAGTTTTCTCGTTGGGAAACAGGCCGACGAGAATCCCGACGAGAATATAGAGAGCAGGTTCTCTATTTTTCTCGTTGAGATTCCCGGCAGCTTTCCCGACGAGAAACCATACACACGGCCGGTTTTCTCGGCAAAAAGCTCTGCCAGCAGTTTTCTTAATGGTTTCTTGCCAAGAAAACCAGTCGTTTGTACGAGGCCTAACTCTGGATCAACTGTGGGTATAGAATTGGGTATATGGGATTGTATGATGATATTATTTTATTTTTTTATGTTTGAACTGGATGGACTTGTGTCTTTTTTCAACCTGACTAACTATGTAACTATGTTTGAATATGATGGTTGTGTGAAATGGGAGCTTGACTGTTTTGGACCGCTGTGAATTTGCAATAAGGTAAAAGAGCTTTAACTTTGGACAAAGACCCTTGTGCTGATGTTCTGTGCTTTTGCATGCTTGAGGTTCCTCTAAGTTGCTGAGGGAGGTTTCATCCTGGCACCAAGCACTGAATAAAATATGTGTTCCTGAAGTACACGTAACACAACAGTTATGGGTTATGGGCTGACCTGTCATCAGATCTTACATGGATTCCCCGCGCTGTAGCCCGCTAGTTGACTTGTATGAAGAGTTATGCGATATTGGATAATGTGTATGTAATGATAGGTTGCACAAGTCACAGCTACGCATTCCGATTCTTTTGCTCCAATAAGGAATTCCTCTCCTTCACAACATTCATTAGAGGCGTAGATGGTAAATTGCTGTCAGTTGTGTTTGTGGTTTGTGTTGCATTTTTTTGTGTCCTGGGAACAGTGCTGAGTGCTGAGACTTTAACTTTGCCAAACGTGATGTGCCTGTATCCTGGGAATCGACTTTCCCTTCTGTCATTTTTTAGCTGCGTGTGATTAAAATGTTCTTTTTTTTCTTTCCTACAGAACCCTCAATAACAACAACATCACCACAATCCCTGTCTCAAGTTTCAACCATATGCCCAAACTGAGGACATTGTAAGTATAGAGGATTTGCAGTCTGGAAGCAAAATGCTTTAATCTGTTGGCTCTGCAATTATTCGTTACGAGCGTAGAAGCGGAAATGTTCTTTTCTTCAGAAGTTCGGTTACTAGTTGCTCAATAAAGGACGCAATACTTCTTTCACTGAAAGAATTTTAAAAACTGGAGAGTTTTATAAACAAATGGGAGTCCAGTTTAAGGGCTGTGTCACGGTCAGGGGTCAGGCTCGGAGACCAGTAGCTATTGCAGTAGAGCGGCTACCACCAACCAGCTGGATAAGTACAGAAGCAGGTCACCCTGGCGGATGACTCGGGCTTACCTGAGGTGCAGAGTCTAAGCACTAACCTTTATTCCCCAGAGCTCCTGATGGTGGAGATAAGTTTTGCTGTGTGTTAGTGCCAGGTCGCAGTCCTCAGGATCGCCCCACCTGGAGGTTGCTCGCCAGGGTCCAGTAGCAGATATAGCAAGTAAGAATCAAGCAGAAGCGTAGTTTGTAAACAAGCCAAGGATTGGTAACAAGTGGTTGCAGGTTGGGATCGAGCAGAAGCGTAGTCAATAACAAGCCAAAGGTCAGCAACGAGTGGTAGCGGAGATACAGACGGCAGCAGGAGCAACAAGAGCAAGATGTTGGCTGGAGAGAGCACAATAATCTGGCAAACAGGAAGTGCAAAGGCGTGGCTTAAATAGGAAGTTAATGGGTGGAGCAAAGGGTTCAAGGTTCAAGAGTAACAAGACACAAGGCAAGGTTTTCTAAGGAATCAGGCAGGGAGCTGTCCAGTAGCTCAGGTGGCTCAGCAACCAGTGTTCACCAGAGCTCCTGATGGCGGTGATGGGTTTTGCTGCGTGTTAGTACTGGGTCGCAGTCCTCAGGATCGCCCCACCTGGAGGTGAGCAAGCCAGGGTCCAGTAGCAGATATAGCAGGTAGGAAACAAGCAATAGCATAGTCAGTAAACAAGCCAAAGATCGGTAACAAGTGGTTGCAGGTTGGGATCAAGCAGAAGTGTAGTCAATAACAAGCCAAAGGTCAGTAACGAGTGGTAGCGGAGATACAGACCGCAGCAAGAGCAACAAGAGCAAGACATTGGTTGGAGAGAGCACAATAATCTGGCAAACAGGAAGTGCAAAAGCGTGGCTGAAATAGGAAGTTCATGGGCGGAGCAAAGTGTTCAAGGTTTAGGAGAAACAAAGCAAGGTTGTCTAAGGAATCAGGTGGGGAGCTGTCCAATATCTCAGGTGGTTCAGCAAGCGGTATTCACAAGAGCTCCTTATGGTGGAGATGGTTTTTGCTGTGTTAGTGCCAGGTCGTGGTCCTCAGGATTACCCTTCAGGAGGTGAGCAAGCCAGGATCCAGTAGCATGTACAGCAGGTAGGGATCAAACAAAAGAGTGGTCAGTGAACAAGCAAACTGTCAATAACAAGTGCTTGCAGGTTGGGGTCAAGCAGAAGTGTAGTCGAGAAACAAGTCAAAGGTGCGACAAGAGCGAGACATTAGCTGGAGAGAGCACAATAATCTGGCAAACAGGAAGTGCAAAGGCATGGCTTAAATAGGAAGTTCATGGGAGGAGCAAAGGGTTCAAAGGTTCAAAAGTAATAAGACACAAGGCAAGGTTGTCTAAGGAATCAGGCAGGGAGCTGTCCAGTAGCTCAGGTGGCTCAGCAACCGGTGTTCACCAGAGCTCCTGATGGCGGTGATGGGTTTTGCTGCTTGTTAGTACTGGGTCGCAGTCCTCAGGATCGCCCCACATGGAGGTGAGCAAGCCAGGGTCCAGTAGCAGATATAGCAGGTAGGAAACAAGCAAAAGCATAGTCAGTAAACAAGCCAAAGATCGGTAACAAGTGGTTGCAGCTTGGGAACAAGCAGAAGTGTAGTCAATAACAAGCCAAAGGTCAGTAACGAGTGATAGCGGAGATACAGACAGCAGTAAGAGCAACAACAGCAAGATATTGGCTGGAGAGAGCACAATAATCTGGCAAACAGGAAGTGCAAAAGCGTGGCTTAAATAGGAAGTTCATGGGCAGAGCAAAGGGTTCAAGGTTTAGGAGAAACAAGGCAAGGTTGTCTAAGGAATCAGACGGGGAGCTGTCCAATATCTCAGGTGGTTCAGCAAGCGGTATTCACAAATTCACACAAGTTCCTTATGGCGGAGACGGTTTTTGCTGTGTGTTAGTACCAGGTCGTGGTCCTCAGGATTACCCATCAGGAGGTGAGCAAGCCGGGATCCAGTAGCAGGTACAGCAGGTAGGGATCAAGCAAAAGAGTGGTCAGTGAACAAGCAAACTGTCAGTAACAAGTGCTTGCAGGTTGGGGTCAAGCAGAAGTGTAGTCGAGAAACAAGCCAAAGGTGCGACAAGAGCGAGACATTAGCTGGAGAGAGCACAATAATCTGGCAAACAGGAAGTGCAAAGGCATGGCTTAAATAGGAAGTTCATGGGAGGAGCAAAGGGTTCAAAGGTTCAAGAGTAATAAGACACAAGGCAAGGTTGTCTAAGGAATCAGGCAGGGAGCTGTCCAGTAGCTCAGGTGGCTCAGCAACCGGTGTTCACCAGAGCTCCTGATGGCGGAGATGGGTTTTGCTGCGTGTTAGTACTGGGTCGCAGTCCTCAGGATTGCCCCGTCAGGAGGTGCACAAACACAGGGCCAGTAGCAGATATAGGAGGTGGGACTCTGCTATGTTCCATATAGATTGATTGACCTCAGATGTGTCCCCCCCCCTCCAAGTTGTTGCAAAGGGACAGTTTTTACACTCTGAGGTTTCTAGTTATATTCTGATAGATCCAGCCATACTGGTGACAGCTTTGAGGCATATACCTAGCCAATCGGGTTGATCTCTGTATGTCCCTTGTGTTCTATGTGGACCTCCAGCATAATGTGAGATGTTTATACTATATATGGATCTTAGATTCTTCTAATATTCTTCTAATATACTATCAACCACCATCTCCCTAAGGATGACTTAATAGGTCGAAACGCGTCGGGGGTTCTGGGTGCATGCTATCAGGATCATAATCATTTCTCATTTGGCAACTCACTACCATCCAATTTAATAGTTAGTAAAAGTTTAAGTTATTATTAGTTAGTTATTATTTCAGATTTTCTAATTTTCGGGTTTTCGAATATTAGTTTTTATCTTCGGATTTAAGTTCTTTTGAATTTTTGTTCTTATTTTCGGATTTTAGAAATTTCGGATTTTCGGATTTTGAATTTCAGAATTTCAGAATTTTCGAATTTCAGAATATTAGAATTTACAAATATAAAATTTCAAATATTCTGAAAAATTTGTTAAACAGGTTTTTGTTAATTAGGAATGAAGCCAATTGCACATGTCTTGAAGTTACTCCTTGCACACATCTACTCTATTGATGGTTTAATATCATATGACATAATAACGATTCCACATCTGAAAATTTTTATATTTTTAACAAATGAAGGGAAAATGATCCATTAAGGGTAGGGAACCTTGGCTCTCCAGCTGTTTCGAAACTACAAGTCCCATGAGACATTGCAAGACCCTGACAATCACAGGCATGACTCCTAGAGGCAGAGGCATGATGGGATTTGTAGTTTTGAAACAGCTGGAGAGCCAAGGTTCCCTACTACTGCGTGATTAATCCATCCAATGAAATTCCAATACCTATAATTTAATAGTTAGTAATAGTTACGTTTTTATTAGTTAGTTATTACTTTAGATTTTCAAACTTTTGGGTTTTCGAATTTTCGGATTTGGGTTCTAATTTGCGAATTTCCGAAACTTCGGATTTCCGAATTTCTGAATTTTCGAATTTACGAATTTATGAATTTTCGAATATTCGAGTTTTAGAATTTTCCAAATATTCGGAAAAATTTGTTAAACAGTTTTCTTTAATTCTGATATTTACGAATTAACAAATTTGTCGAAATTCATGAAAATAACAAATTCGCAAAGAAACAAATTGCAGATGTCTAGAAGGTACTCCTTGCACACAGCTACTCTACTGATGGTTTATTATCATACGACATAATAAAGATTCCACACCTGAAAAATATTATATTTTTTTAACAAATGAAGGGGAAATAATTCATGCCAGTAAATGGCGCCTTCTATCCCCAGTATAGCCAGGAAACATTTTAATAGATTTTTTTTGCACATTTGTATGTAAAGATAAGTCGTAGAATTTTTGCGGTAATTATTATATTACATCTAATGAATTGCTGGCTTGTAAGCAGTAATCAGAATGGAGGGACGCCGATGGTTAGGGCGACGTTTCCCTGCGTTTTGTATAATCTGGCTGGCGGTAAATGGAATGTCACGCATGACTGGGAAGAAGCAGTAAAAGCTTTATCCAATAATAAGTCTGATACTCATGCAATATGTAATATATCCTAATCCTATTTCAGCCGATTGCTCTATGCGCTGAGGTGGAATTATTAGCGAGGATGGGGGGAGGGGAATAAATTAGTCCTTTTCGTATTTACATGACAATACCATATCTAGTGGGATAGGCTGTGATGGGATTGTAATGGGTCTGTAAAGAGAAAGACATTATTTAAAAGACTTCTTTGAAATGAGGAGCATTTGTAGAGGAGCGTCATTTATTTTCGGCTTTAATTTACATTTTGTTTATTAATTTAATGCCACGTGCCATTATCATTGGGGCTTTAAGCTGGCCTGTTATCAAAGCAAGGTCAATGATGTTGTGAGCTCAACCAGCTTTTCTCAACTTCTTTTTTTTTTTAACCCTAAAATTATTTTTAGTTCTTGGGGAGCCCTTCGTAAATCTACTTTACTGAGGGTCAATGGCAAAAATGCTCCTAATATTAGTGGTCAGTAGGAAGAGTTCCAACCTTTGCAGGGGTGGTAAAAAAATGCCACCATTACAGATAGCTAAACAAGATAATTGGGTCATATTGCTGGCTTTGCCAACTGGCAGTGGGCATGGATCATCAGATCTCAGGGAAACTTTACCAAAACCAATTCATCAGGGGTCAATGGGAAAAATGCCCCTTCCTTTGGAGGTCAGTGGAAAGAATGTCCCTTACATTGGTGGTTATTGGGAAAAATGTTCCTTACATTGATGATCAGTGGAAAGAATGTCCCTTACGTTGGTGATCAGTGGGAAGAATCGTGATTCACGGCGGTGAAAACACCGCCGTGAATCACGACATGAAATTAAATGAAAAACGAGGGAACGGCATTTTCCCCCACACACGACCGTTTTTCCCGTCATTTTTTTCTTTGTCGAGAAAAACGACCGTCTGTGGGCTTCGCGGCAGTGTCTCCCTATGGGAAAACTGCCGCGGAAAAAAATGATGGAAAAAACGATGAGAAAATTTAGAACATGTTCTAATTTTTCTCGTCGTTTTTCCTGCCGTTTTTCTCAACGAGAAAAACGGCATAAAGCCCACAGACGATCGTTTTTCTCGGCGAAAAAAAAAAAATTCATTTTTCCCGACGGGAAAAATTATCGTGTGTACGCGGCATTACATTGGTGGCAGGTGACAAGAATGCCCTTTACATTGGTGATCAGTGGGAAGAATTCTCCATACATTGGTAGTCAGTGGGAAGAATGCTTCTTACATTGGTGATCAGTGGGAAGAATGGCCCTTACATTGGGGGTCAATGTGAAAAATGCCCCCTCTGTTGGAGATCAATTGAAAGAATGCCCCTTAAATTGGTGGCCAGTGGGAAGAATACCCTTTACATTGGTGGCCAGTGGGAAGACCACCCCTTACATTGGTGGGCAGTGGGTAGACTGCCTCTTACATTGGTGGTCATTGGGAAGAATGTTCCTTACATTGATGGCCAGTGGGAAGACTGCCTCTTACATTGGTGGCCAGTGGAAAGAATGTTCCTTACCTAAGTGGTCATTGGGAAGAATGTTCCTTACATTGGTGGCCAGTGGGAAGACTGCCTCTTAGATTGGTGGCCAGTGAAAATAATTTTCCTTACCTAGGTGGTCATTGGGAAGAATGTTCCTTACATTGGTGGCCAGTGGGTAGACTGCCTCTTACATTGTTGGTCAGTGGGAAGAATGCCACTCTTAGAGACAGCTAAAAAAGATCATCAGTGTTGGGCTGCTGGCTCTGCCAAGTGGCTTTTGCCCTGGAACAATAAAGGCATCATAAGATGGGAAGTCAATCAGCCACAGCTCAAGGAATCCCTATAAATCGCTGCAGGAACCCTAGATTTCCATGGTACCCTCATTCGGAATGGCTGAGCTAAAGTGAGAATTTTGTCTCCAGTGATGCCTCCTGAAAAAGCATTTTGGAAACATCAAAGAGATGAATTACGTCACACCTTTAGTACCTCTAGTAGACATAATTGACGTTTGTAGGGGTATCACATGTCATCCTCATAATTCCTCCCTGGGTCCCATAGTCCAAAATGTAATTAGGATCCCATGTGCCTTCAAGCTTACAAGAATTTAATAATGTGTACTAATTTAGCCAAAGGGTTTAACACCCCCCCCTGCCCACCACCACCACTACCACCACCACTACTACCACCACTACCACCACTACTACCACTGCCTTTCTTTTTTTTCTTTTTTTCTTTACTTATTTTTTGGAAACAATCTTTAAATAATAACAATGACCACACATTTTCCTCTAGAATATCTAATGTTCCTCTTGTTTTTTTTTATTTTTTTTATTTCAGCCGCCTGCATTCCAACAACTTGTTTTGTGACTGTCACTTGGCCTGGCTATCTCAGTGGCTCCGCCAGCGGCCGACCATTGGATTATTCACGCAGTGTACCGGGCCTCTTCCCCTCCGAGGACTGAACGTGGCCGAGGTCCAGAAGCACGAGTTCGCCTGTTCAGGTCTGAATGCTTTGTCTTCTTCTCCTCGCAGGGTTTCAGTTATTTGTCCCAACATGCTTCAGTTAAAGTAGATGAGAACGCAATCCATGAAATCAGAATGTTTTTAGGTCTGCAGCTTTCATTAAAATAATCCCGGGTGATACTTCCAGGAAGGTCCTTGTTCAGGCACTGTTATTATAGGGTGATAGCGCTATCTCCCGGTTGTGCTCCTAGGTCCAGATGGAGGCTTCAAGTTACCGTTTCAACACACATTATGCAGGAATGGGCCACTGTTGTCACCATCAGGAAGCCCAACATGCACTTTTCTTCCATGATGTTGGTGGGGGGGTTTTTATTTTCTCGAATGAGTGGTCTTGTTAGGATCTGGTCAGTGGTGGCTGGTGCTCAAAATTTTTGGGGCGGCGCAAACAAACTGAAAAATTGCTGCCACTGTGCCCATCAAAAGCAGCTACTGTGCCCATCAATTGCTGCCACTGTGCCCATCAATTGCCACTTCTGTGCCCATCAATTGCTGACACTGTGCCAAGAATTGCTGAAACTGTGCCCATCAATTGCTGCCAGTGTGGCCATCAATTGCTGACACTTTGCCCATCAATTTCTGACACTGTGCCCATCAATTGCTGCCAGTGTGCTCATCAATTGCTGCCAGTGTGCCCATCAATTGATGCTATTGTGCCCATCAAATGCTGCCAGTGTGCATCCCCCGCCCGCCCGGCACTTACCTGTCTCAGTGGGGCAGTGGGTCACGGCGGCGATGTCCTCCACGCTCCTCGATGTCTTCTCCCATCCTCTCTTCCCATCCTCTGCTATGATTGGACACCTGATAGGCTTCCAATCACAGCGCCTGTCGTTTCAGTCAAACAGGTGACAGGTAACAGACCCGAGCACCCGACTGGCAAAGAGGCAGTTCAGTGTTAGGAAAGCAAATATTCATTCGCTTTCCTAACACAACGCGGAGTGAACTGCGAGTGCCCAGCATGGCACCCACTGTTCACCTTTTTGGACGCCTATTAGAGCCTATGGCTGTAATCAGGTGCTTCCAAAAAATGCATGAATCTATCTATGGTGATAGACAGGTGGCAGGAGAGAGGGGGAAGCGCCCGTGCACCCTTTATGGATCTGGTTAGGTTGTAGCAGTCTCCTCACAGCTACAGAACCAGCCTTCTACTCTGCATTGGCTGCCATATGGAAGGTAGACATGGGGATTTAGTGTTGGAGTGAATGAGTCCCATCTGCTTCAGGGCAGCCACAGCTGAGACCTTCCATAAGGCTGAATGAAAGAGACTCTCAATATAATAAAATATTAATGTTGGCTTCGTCTTCCCGCCACACAGATGGGCAACATGGAGACCTCCACTCAAGCATGTTATTGACATTTGTTTATACCAACATTAATGAACATGGGAGACGGTCCTGCTGAGAGACCCGGCCATTCCTATGTGCCACCCACACATCCGTGTCTGTCTGTGAAATCATAGCTAATCCACTTTATCCTCATTGTTTTGCAATGACCAACCAGCCAGAGGAAGTTCAGGCAATCACTGGTAGCTTACATAGAGAAAAGGCCTCTACAGCAGTCATTTTTGCAAAAAAATGTAGATATGGCACTTACTGTTCCAAAGGTTTATTGGTTTTAAACACTTTATAAAAATTGCAAAGGTCATTTTGACCAATAAACAGACCCTGGCTCCTTGTTCCTCACTTCTCTTCTGGAAATTAAGGAATTGAGCTTTTGAAACCTAGAAATGTGGTCACCACTTTCGGTCTAAACATATGTAGCACCTCTCTGACACCCCAAAGGCAGGATAGCACCTCCAGAGGCCAAGGGCAGGTCCATGGCTAAAATGGGGGGGGGACCAAGAAAGGATATTGGGGGCCAGTTATTTTTGTCTTTTTAAAGTTTTATTACAGAGCAGTTAAGGATGTGAGGGTTAGGGGTCCCAGATTCCATAGCAGATCACTTACAGAATCTCCGGATCCAGATGAATGTCCATATTCACAGTGCCAGAGCCTTTAAGGCAGGGGTGTCAAACTCAATTTCATCAAGGGCCGGTTGTATCTGTAAGATTAGATGTCCGGCGCATCCCCTCCCCTTACATTAGATGTTAAGAGCCAACCCACCATCAGAAGTTGAGTCCCCCACTCTCCCTTACATCACAGTGCTCCCCCCTTTCCTTTGGCTTCTGCTGTGAAGAAGCTGGATTCATTGTTTAAAAGCAGAAAGTAAGGGTCTTGAGGAGGACCAGAGGAGGGCGAGGGCCACATGAAATGGCCTGGAGGGTCGGATTCGGCCCGCGGGCCTTGTGTTTGACACCTGTGCTTTAAGCTGACCCCGCAACACTGTAAGCACATCCTACGCCTTTCAGTGCATCCTCCAAGTGAGTCACCAGGCCATTCTGGGAGACCAGCCTTCTTCCTGGGTCTCTCTAGCAAGGGACCTCCCCTGGATCTTCTTCCTTGGCACAGCTTCCTCCAGACCAGGCAGGGCAGCTTCAGGACCACTTCAACACACGTTAGATCTAAACCAGGCTATTGGGCCTAACAGCAGAGCTCCAGCAGCACCTCCCTAGTCCCTAGCCCAGGGAAAAGAAAAAGTACATGGCTTGACCCAAATATTTATATTCTCCCCCAGCATGCACCAGTGGTATAACCCTCCTACTGGATTGGCTGAAGGAAATATAAATATTCATAACTTAGTTTTGATTGTGATTCTCATACTATGACCAGTGACATCTACTGGCGACAGTGAGAAATCACGAGCCAACTTAAACTTGGAGAAAAACGATACAATCAGTCTGAGCTAACTACAGGCCAGCCAACAACTACATTTAGGCCAGTAGCCCCTGTTTAGGACAAGGGGGCTACACATACTCCAGGAGTGTGCATTGGCCATCTCCTCATCAATTGGAGCTGCTCAATGAATGTATTGTATTCCTGTTATGGTACAAGCAGAATGTCTTCCAGGACTTCCAGAACCCCTTCTCTCAGAATGCCTGCTAGGTCATCTAGAATCCATTCCAGGACTTTCAGTGGTGCTCACAGATCCCATGCCAGGACTTCCAATGGTACTCTCAAAATCCCTGCTAGGACTTCAGCGGTACTCATAGAATCCCTGTCAAAATTTCCAATGGTATTTACAGATTCCCTGCCATGGATTCCAATAGTACCCTTTAGAATACCTGCCAGAACTTCCAATGGTACAAGCAGAACCCATGACAAGATTTCTGGAGTTGGTGCTGTGTCCTATCGTCCTATCGCCAACTTTCCGTTATACAAAAGAGCCATTATACTTCCTGATTTTGATGATTGCTTGTTGCCAACACAGATTGTCTTGACTCTTTTCTTGTCCCCTGCCTGCCCACAACCTCTGACTGGAAGCGACTACTCTTCTGCCTAGTGTTTCATGTACAGTCCCCACACTATAGCTGTTCTTTTACAGCTACTGGGGTGGAAGGAATCCTGAGGGTCGTGACCTGGTGACAACTTGCAGTCATGAAAACCTGGACCTCTAGGGTCTCTGGTCTCCATTTCCACCTTCAGAAGCTCTGGTGAAGACCAACTCTCGCTTGGACCTCGTGCCTAAGGCGAGAGTGCATCACATGCCAGGAGGCACCATGACAATTACCCCAAGGGCAAAATTAGTGTTGGTAAAACGCTGGTAAGTATAATCTGGTGCGATCTCCAGTCTTAAGAGGCAGCTTTCCATACCATGGGGTTTTCCTATGGGTCCCCGGAGCAGTCAAAAGAAAATGTGAATGATAAGAGCACCACACAACTTTGATAAATCCAGTATAGATTTATTAATCTCAAAAACAACAAGTCAACAGATAAAAATCCAATGCGTTTCGGGGGCTCACAACTCCCCATTCATCAGGGCTTATGCTGGTGGTGATAGAACAAATACTGGACAACCAGAACAGAGGATCAAGAATTATGAGGACAACAGTGCGGGTGGCAGACTGTCTCTCAGTCTAACAGAGAGACAGAACTGTTGCCATCCTATTTCTTGATCCTCTGTTCTCATTGTTCAGTATTTCTTTTATAATTACCAGCATAAGCCCTGATGAAGGGGAGTTGTGAGCCCCTAAACGTGTTGGCTTTATAGCTCTTGATGTTTCCTTTTGAGAATAATAAATCTGTACTGGACTTATCATAAAGTCATGTGACGCTCTCACCCTTCCCACTTTCCTTTGACAATTCTGGTGACCAAGAGGAATACTCTGTGTAATAGAGAGCTGCATGCGGCATAAGGTCTAATCAAGGCTTGGTCTTCACCAGAGCTCCGAAAGGTTGACATTGGCCAGATACCTACAGGTATACTGGACTTTTCATAAAGTTGTGCGGTGCCCTCATCCTTCTCACTTTACTTTGACCACTCCGGGGACCTATAGGCAGGGCTTTTTTTCTCAGACAATAGGTGCAGGAACTCCCCCTTTCCAAGCCACCCCTTTTCTCCGCCCCCTAGCCATCTCCCAGTACCGCCCCTTTTAGACAATAAAGAACCAAGTATCATTTTGAGGTGCTAAGTAATTTGTATGGAATTTGGTAATGATGTCAAGAAAAGCAGTAAAATAGATCCCCTGCAGCCAGCAACAATAGATCCCCCTAACAACAATGGACCACCCACAACAAAATTTCCCTGCCAGCAACAATAGACTCCCGGCAGCATCAACAGATCTCCATACAGCCAGCATTAATAGACTCTCTGGCTGCCATCAACAATAGACCACTCCCCCAACAGTAGATCTCTTTCAGCAACAACTGACCCCCCAGCAACATAAGACCCCCCCAGCAACAATAGGTGCCCTACCAACAACAATAGACCTCCCCAGCAACAATAGACCCCCCCTGCAAAAATAGATCCACCAGCAGTGAGCATCAATACCCTGCAGCACACCCCAGCACCCCTTGCCATTGCATACAGTCAGTCCAGGAGGTGCCGGAACTGCGTTCCCCGCGTTCCCGCTGAAAAAAAGCCCTGCCTATAGGAATATACCGTATATAATAGAAACCTTCAGGCAGAAGATCGCACCAGTATATACGTACATTTGGATCCAGTGCTCCATCCACACTGATTTTGCACTTAAAGTAATTGTTGTGGCTCCTCCCGAGAGATGACGGTGGGCTCACCCAATGCATGAGGTCTAATCAAGGGTTGGTCTTCACCAGAGCTCCCGAAGGTTGACATTGGCCAGGCACCTTCTGTATACTGGACTTATCATGAAGTTGTGTGGTGGCCTCATCCTTCCCACTTTACTTTGACCACTTCGGGGACTCATAAAATAGAAACCTACCTTTTAAGACCTAATGCCGCGTACACACGACCGTTTTTCATGACGAGAAAAATTTAATTTTTTAGATTGGTCGTGAAAAACGGTCGTGTGTATGTAGGCTCCATAGCATTTTTCGCGACGAGAAAACTGCCCGAAAAAAAATTAGAACCTGCTCTATTTTTTCTTGTCGTTTTTCACGTCATTCTTTTTCACGTCGTGAAAAAACGGTCGTGTGTATGCTTCTACGAGGGGGAAAAAACCGCGCATGCCCAGAATCAAGTTATGAGACGGGAGCGCTCGTTCTGGTAAAACTAGCGTTCGTAATGGAGATAGCACATTTGTCACGCTGTAACGGACTGAAGAGCACGAGGCTGAAAAGCGCGAATCGTCTCTCACCAAACTTCTACTAACACAAGGATCAGCAAATGCAGCCCAAAGGGTGGCGCCATCCGAATGGAACTTCCCCCTTTATAGTGCCGTCGTACGTGTTGTACGTCACCGCGCTTTGCTCAAGCATTTTTTTTTTCATGAACGTATGTAGGCAAGGCAGGCTTGAGAGGAATCACGACAAGAAAAACGTCGTTTTTTTTTTGCATGACATGAATAACGGTCGTTGGTACGCGGCATAAGATTGCACCAGATTATACATACGTTGGGATCCAGTGCTCCACCGACATCAATTTTGCACTTTGAGTAATAGTTATGACCAGGGCCGCCATCAGGGGGGTACAGGCAGTACACCTGTAAGGGGCCCGGAGGTCCCCAGGGGCCCGGATGCCCCCCCTTTTTTTTGTAAGGGGCCCAGAGGTCAATCCCCCTTTTTTTATTTTTTTTTAATAATTATATTTTTTTATACATTTTTTTTTAATTTTTTTTTTAATTTGTTATTTTCTTTTATTTATTTTTTTATTTTTTTGTAAGGGGCCCAAAGAAGGTCCCCAGGGCCCCTGGATGGCAACCTCCCTTTTTTTTTTTTTTTATAAAAATTATTATTCTTTTTTATTAATTTTTTTTTATTTTTTATTTTATTTTTATTTTTTGTAAGGGGCCCAGAGGTCCCCAGAGGCCCAGAGGTCCCCAGAGCCCCGGATGGCAACTTCCCCTTTTTTAATTTTTTTTATAAAAATTATTATTTTTTCTTTTTATTATTATTTTTTTGTAAGGGGCCCAGAGGTCCCCAGGACCCCGGATGGCAACCCCCCCAACCTCAACAATTCGCGACGGCAGCACCCCCTCGCTTCTCAATTTGTGGCACCCCCCCCGCTTCTCAACTTGCGTCAGCCCCCCGCCCGCTTCTCAATTCGCAGCGGCGGCACCCCGGTTCTCCTATGCTCCAGGGGGCCCATGCCTGAAGCTGTGTAAGGGGCCCCAAAATCCCTGATGGCGGCCCTGGTTATGACAGTTGGTCTTCACCAGATTTTCTGAAGTTTGAGATGTCCCCGAGACTCTAGTGATCCCAGTTTTCTTTGAAGAACATACAGAGGCTTTTGGTGTTTTCTGCTCATTGTGAATAGGGATGAGCTCAGGCGCGTTCCCATTGAACACGTGCAGAGCCCGCCAAGGATGTCGGCACCTTCGGAACCGCGCTGCGCTAATCACAGGCAGGGAGACATTGTCCCGATGCTCAGCTGCAGAGATCGGGAAATGTCTCCATGCCTGTGATTAGCGCAGCGCGGTTTCCGACGGTGCCGACTTCCTTGGCGGGCTCTGCACGTGCTCAATGCGAACACGCCTGAGCTCATCCCTAATTGTGAATGGCCCCTCCTTTGCTATTCATAAATCGATCGAGCAGGTGCCAGTTTCTCTTCTTTTTTTTTTTTTTTCGTTGTTTAGCTGCTGATTTTTGGATCCCTCATGCGTTGCTCCACCATTGCTAAATGGTCTGTCAACAAGATTAATCTTTTATCCATACAATGGAGCAGTTTTTAACCAATTAGATTTGGAGACGGAGCAGTGATTACAAGGTCATCATTTCTGCTTGATTGCTGCAACCCGATAACTTTGCCTAATCCGTGCTCTGTGTATTAGGGGTCTTATAACCTGTGTTTATATTACCTGGAAAGGTTTTACCATAATTGCATGCCATAATTGCTTACAGTGTGGTTACACTTCTATCTCGGGGGGGGGGGGGGGGGGGGTCTAGCATGGATATAATGAGTTATTCTTTATTCTAGAGGAAGCATGAGACATTTCGGTTGCTCTGTACTGAAGCGCCCCTTGTAGGCGTAAAGTGGAACTGCAAACTCTGATGTGTTTTAGTACTAAAGCCTCGTTCGCACACACGGCCGGTTTTCTCGGCAAGAAAACTGCTGGGAGAGCTTTTTGCCGAGAAAACCGGTCGTGTGTATGGTTTCTCGTCGGGAAAACTGCCGGGAATCTCAACGAGAAAAATAGAGAACCTGCTCTCTATTTTCTCGTCGTGGTACTCGTCGGCCTGTTTCCCGAAGAGAAAACCGTGCTTGTGCGTACGAGGCTACATGCTTACCTGTCCTTTGGTAAGCCCGCGCATGCTCGATGAGACTTTGATGCATGCGCGGTAACTTACAAGGGTAGTGTAGGGTGAAGCAAGATGGCGGCGACGGCATTGAATGTGACGAGCGCATGCTTGTCGTAATCGATGATGTCACCGCGTTCTTGCCATTCAAAAGAACGGCGGTTCTTTTGAATGTGCCGTGTGTACACTCAGGGCCGCCATCAGGGGGGTACAGGCAGTATACCTGTAAGGGGCCCGGATGGCAACCCCCCTTTTTTTTATTTTTATTAATTTTCTTTTTGTAAAGGACCCAGAGGTCCCCAGGGCCCCGGA
This sequence comes from Rana muscosa, assembly GCA_029206835.1. NCBI lineage: Eukaryota > Metazoa > Chordata > Amphibia > Anura > Ranidae > Rana > Rana muscosa. The sequence continues at coordinate 314,053,480 of CM055123.1, read as the reverse complement.
TGAAAACCCCCTTTTTTTTTAATAATTTTTTTATTTTTTATTTTTTTTGTAAGGGGCTCAGAGGTCCCCAGAGGCCCGAAGGTCCCCAGGGCCCCGGATGGCAACCCCCCTTTTTTTTTTTATACATTTTTTATTTATTTATTTATTTTTGTTGTACGGGGCCCAGAGGTCCCCAGAGGCCCTGAGGTCCCCAGGGCCCCGGATGGCAACCCCCCTTTTTTTTTATAATTTTTTTTTTTTTTGCAAGGGGCCCAGAGGTCCCCAGGGCCCCGGATGGCAACCCCCTTTTTTTTTTGTTCTTTTAATTTTTTTCTTGTTCGTCAGCACCCAAAGCCCCCCGACCTCAACAATTACATTTGCGGCGGCAGCACCCCCCCCCCCCCGCTTCCCAATTCGTGGCACCCCCCCTCCCGCTGCTCAATTTGCGGTGGCAGCACCCCCCCCCCCCCCCCGGTTCTCCTCTGCTCCAGGTGGCCCATGCCTGAAGCTGTGTAAGGGGTCCCAAAATTCCTGATGGCGGCCCTGTGTACACTCGGCAAGCAAGGAAAGCTTGTGCCAGGAATCTCGTCGGGAAAACCGATGTTTTTTTTTTTTCCCCAACGAGATTCCCGCCCGTGTGTACAGGGCTAAAGAGTGAAGCGCCAGAAAAACCTCCTCAATCCTTCTCTGACGGCTCCTTGTTTCTCCAAAGCCCACCACACAAGTTACAATCTGGATGTACAATCCCCTGTAGATCTACCGACAGCTAGGCTGCAGAAAAAACCTCCATCACTCCTCTCCAGGCTCTCCAGTCTCCACCCTGACCAATGGGTGCTGGCTTCAGATGGTCCGTGATCCGTGCACCATATTCCAAGAAACGAATAAAGCCCAGAGTGCACTTCAAAGCTTTGGATCATACACCATATTACCAAAAGTATTGGGACGCCTGCCTTTACACGCACATGGACGATTGAGCAACAAATTCCTAGCTTAACTGCATGCAGAAGCCAAATAGGAGATTAAGGGATGTGGTGTACCCAAACCAAAGTTGCGTCACATCAACTAGATTCCAGCTCCCAAATTCCTTTATCAGGATAGAGAATAAAAAAAAAAACATCCAAATATCAAAATACACTATATTGTCAAAAGTATTGGGACACCTGCTTTTACACGCACCTAAACGTTAATGGTATCCCAGTCTCAAGCCCTGTACACACGGGCGAGAATCCCGTCGGGAAAAAAAAAAAAAACGTTGGTTTTCTCGACGGGATTCCTAGCAAGCTTTTCTTGCCAAGCCCTGTGTACACACACGGCACGTTCAAACGAACCGCCGTTCTTTTTAATGGCAAGAATGTGGTGACGTCATCGACCATGACGAGCACGCGCTCGTCACATTCGATGCCGTCGCCGCCATCTTGCTTCACCCTACACTACTCTTGTAAGCTACCATGCATGCGTCGAAGTCTCATCGAGCATGCGCGAGCTTACCTGGGGACAGGTAAGCATACACAGGCGCGGTTTTCTCGTCGGGAAACAGGCCGACGAGAATCCCGACGAGAAAATAGACAGCAGGTTCTCTATTTTTCTCGTCGAGATTCCCGGCAGTTTTCCCGACGAGAAACCCATACACACGGCCGGTTTTCTCGGCAAAAAGCTCTCCCAGCCGTTTTCTTGCCGAGAAAACCGGTCGTGTGTACGAGGCTTTAGTCCATAGGGTTCAATATTGAGTTGGCCCGCCCTTTGCAGCTATAACAGCTTCAACTCTTCTGGGAAGGCCGTCCACAAGGTTTAGGAGGGTGTCTATGGGAATGTTTGACCATTCTTCCAGAAGAGCATTTGTGAGGTCAGGCACTGATGTTGGATGAGAAGGCCTGACTCGCAATGTAAAGGTTTTTTTTTGGGGGGGGGGACTTTAAATGAGGCACGTGAAAACAACAAGATGATTTGTCCAAACATATTGCCATATTTATTGATATATAAACATGTCATAACATAATTTAATTCATACATACATCAGTAAAAATTATTTCAACTATATACACCCCCCATGAAACATTATAATTCATCTATATACATGCATAGCAGAATGACACTTTATAGTATATAATATTGTGAGCCAATAATGCTCAGTAGAACCATTAAAAAAACAGATATATGACCAAATATTATGTACATATATTCATATAGGCCTGGCTTACAGTCTTCTAATTCATCCCAAAGGTGTTCTATCGGGTTGAGGTCATGACTCTGTGCAGGCCAGTCAAGTTCCTCCACCCTGGGGACCTCCGGGCCCCTTACAGGTGTACTGCCTGTACCCCCCTGATGGCGGCCCTGAGGAGGAGATTTGCCTTCACACAATTACATAAGAGTGAAGTAGACAAAATGTATTCTGCGCTTGATATGAAACATCTGATTGTAGCGATGTCGTCAGCCAGGATAATGTTCCCCTTATTATAAAGTTACAAAGTAAATCTCTGAGACATAACATTTATGATGTGTGATCTCTGCTGTGCAGTTTATATGGTGCCCTGTGTCGCTGTGCACTCGTCCTGGCAGTCTCCTTACCGGGAAAGCTGGCATGTGCCATGCTGTCATCTCTGCCATCCCGGCATCTGGAGTCATGTCACCCCACGCTTCTCCGGCCATCTGGGTTGGAACACATTTTGTATCCAGAATTATTTACATACAAATCTTCCACTGCAAAATGTGCCGTGATACCAATCTGTAAAGAATCATCCAAACTGATATTTCCAGATTTCAGAAGATGACAAAGGGTGAGGGGACTCGATCCCTGGCCTGGGTTTCCAGCTCTGCGCTGGATGAAGAGATCTTTTACTCCCTGTTCGATAATTTGTCTGTTTGTAAATTGCTAAAGAAAAAACACGTTATTGCAGCCAATCTGAACCAGAGCTCCATGGAACTTTAGGATTCTGACAGAGGTTGCTGAGGGGTTCTTACACCTGAGACTGATTGACCTCCCAAGGTTCAAGGCCTCTTGGCAAAGCCAGTTGTATGATATCAATGATTAAGGTGCATTCTGCAAACAATGTAAGGAACATTCTTCCCACTGATCACCAATGTAAGGAACATTCTTCTCACTGATCACCAATGTAAGGGACATTCTTCCCACTGATCACCAATGTAAGGAACATTCTTCCCACTGATCACCAATGTAAGGGACATTCTTCCCACTGATCACCAATGTAAGGAACATTCTTCTCACTGATCACCAATGTAAGGAACATTCTTCCCACTGATCACCAATGTAAGGAACATTCTTCTCACTGATCACCAATGTAAGGAACATTCTTCTCACTGATCACCAATGTAAGGAACATTCTTCCCACTGATCACCAATGTAAGGAACATTCTTCCCACTGATCACCAATGTAAGGAACATTCCTCTCACTGATCACCAATGTAAGGAACATTCTTCCCACTGATCACCAATGTAAGGAACATTCTTCCCACTGATCACCAATGTAAGGAACATTCTTCCCACTGATCACCAATGTAAGGAACATTCTTCCCACTGATCACCAATGTAAGGAACATTCTTCCCACTGATCACCAATGTAAGGAACATTCTTCCCACTGATCACCAATGTAAGGAACATTCTTCCCACTGATCACCAATGTAAGGGACATTCTTCCCACTGATCACCAATGTAAGGAACATTCTTCCCACTGATCACCAATGTAAGGGACATTCTTCCCACTGATCACCAATGTAAGGAACATTCTTCCCACTGATCACCAATGTAAGGAACATTCTTCTCACTGATCATCATCACCAATGTAAGGAACATTCTTCCCACTGATCACCAATGTAAGGAACATTCTTCTCACTGATCATCACCAATGTAAGAAGCATTCTTCCCACTGACCACCAATGTAAGGAACATTCTTCCCACTGATCACCAATGTAAGGAACATTCTTCCCACTGATCACCAATGTAAGGGACATTCTTCCCACTGATCACCAATGTAAGGAACATTCTTCCCACTGATCACTAATGTAAGGAACATTCTTCCCACTGATCACCAATGTAAGGAACATTCTTCTCACTGATCACCAATGTAAGGAACATTCTTCTCACTGATCACCAATGTAAGGGACATTCTTTCCACTGATCACCAATGTAAGGAACATTCTTCCCACTGATCACTAATGTAAGGAACATTCTTCCCACTGATCACCAATGTAAGGAACATTCTTCTCACTGATCACCAATGTAAGGAACATTCTTCTCACTGATCACCAATGTAAGGGACATTCTTCCCACTGATCACTAATGTAAGGAACATTCTTCTCACTGATCACCAATGTAAGGGACATTCTTCTCACTGATCACCAATGTAAGGGACATTCTTCCCACTGATCACCAATGTAAGGAACATTCTTCCCACTGATCACCAATGTAAGGGACATTCTTCCCACTGATCACCAATGTAAGGAACATTCTTCCCACTGATCACTAATGTAAGGAACATTCTTCCCACTGATCACCAATGTAAGGAACATTCTTCTCACTGATCACCAATGTAAGGAACATTCTTCCCACTGATCACCAATGTAAGGAACATTCTTCCCACTGATCACCAATGTAAGGAACATTCTTCTCACTGATCACCAATGTAAGGAACATTCTTCTCACTGATCACCAATGTAAGGAGCATTCTTCCCACTGATCACCAATGTAAGGAACATTCTTCCCACTGATCACCAATGTAAGGAACATTCTTCTCACTGATCACCAATGTAAGGAGCATTCTTCCCACTGATCACCAATGTAAGGAGCATTCTTCCCACTGATCACCAATGTAAGGAACATTCTTCTCACTGATCACCAATGTAAGGAGCATTCTTCCCACTGATCACCAATGTAAGGAACATTCTTCTCACTGATCACCAATGTAAGGAACATTCTTCCCACTGACCACCAATGTAAGGAACATTCTTCCCACTGATCACCAATGTAAGGAACATTCTTCTCACTGATCACCAATGTAAGGAACATTCTTCCCACTGATCACCAATGTAAGGAACATTCTTCCCACTGATCACCAATGTAAGGAACATTCTTCCCACTGATCACCAATGTAAGGAGCATTCTTCCCACTGATCACCAATGTAAGGAACATTCTTCCCACTGATCACCAATGTAAGGAACATTCTTCTCACTGATCACCAATGTAAGGAACATTCTTCCCACTGATCACCAATGTAAGGAGCATTCTTCCCACTGATCACCAATGTAAGGAACATTCTTCTCACTGACCACCAATGTAAGGGACATTCTTCCCACTGATCACCAATGTAAGGAACATTCTTCCCACTGATCACCAATGTAAGGAACATTCTTCCCACTGACCACCAATGTAAGGAGCATTCTTCCCACTGACCACCAATGTAAGGAACATTCTTCTCACTGATCACCAATGTAAGGAACATTCTTCTCACTGACCACCAATGTAAGGAACATTCTTCTCACTGACCACCAATGTAAGGAACATTCTTCTCACTGATCACCAATGTAAGGAACATTCTTCTCACTGATCACCAATGTAAGGAACATTCTTCTCACTGATCACCAATGTAAGGAACATTCTTCTCACTGATCACCAATGTAAGGAACATTCTTCTGACTGATCACCAATGTAAGGAACATTCTTCCCACTGACCACCAATGTAAGGAACATTCTTCTCACTGATCACCAATGTAAGGGACATTCTTCTCACTGATCACCAATCTAAGGAACATTCTTCTCACTGATCACCAATGTAAGGAACATTCTTCTCACTGATCACCAATGTAAGGAACATTCTTCCCACTGATCACCATTGTAAGGAACATTCTTCTCACTGATCACCAATGTAAGGAACATTCTTCTCACTGATCACCAATGTAAGGGACATTCTTCTCACTGATCACCAATCTAAGGAACATTCTTCTCACTGATCACCAATGTAAGGAACATTCTTCTCACTGATCACCAATGTAAGGAACATTCTTCCCACTGATCACCAATGTAAGGAACATTTTTCCCACTGACCACCAATGAATTGGTTTCCGAAGGGGTTCCCAAAGACCTAATTAATTCAAATTGTCCTAAGCCCAGTCATCTGATTTTACATACCCCTGGCCACCCATCTGATAGCAGTAAAACCCAACCCAACAAGAGTTGGTATTCTTCCTCACTTCATCCAAAGTCTAGAAAAATATATTCTTGGCATTCCCTACACTTGATGGGCTCTATTTCTAAAATATTAAATGTCAAACACCTTTGTGCATGCTGCACACATTTTGGGTGTAATTTCACTAATAGAGTAATCCCTATGCTCGTTAGCTCCGTCTAGTGGCCAAAATGCGGTATATTTTCTCACTGAGGTATTTCAGAAAACGATATTGTACTATAGCCACTAGATGGAGCTGACGATCATAGGAATTCATTAGAGCATACTGCATGAATATTGTCTAATTTCTCTAATAGGGTAATCCCTATGCTCATTAGCTCCATCTAGTGGCCAAAATACAGTATATATTCTCATTGAGTTATTTTAAAAAACTATATCTTATTATAGCCACTAGATGGAGCTGACGATCATAGCAATTCATTAGCATGCTGCATGAATTTTGACTGTAATTTCTCTAATAGAGTGATCCCTATGCTCATTAGCTCCATCTAGTGGCCAAAATACGGTATATTTAACCACTGAGGTATTTCAAAAAACTATATTGTATTAGAGCCATTAGATCAAGCTAACGATCATAGGAATTCTTTAGAAGAGTTGTCTCCAAACTGCGGTCTGGGGGTCAGATGTGGCTCTTTGCTTGCCTTTGCCTGGCCCTTGCAGCACTATACCACCAACTGACACCAATGATGGGGCACCATTCCCCCTACTGACACCACTATTCTTCTGATTGAAATCAAGAACGGGGCACCATTTCCCCCATTGAAACCAATGATGGGGCACTGATGCTGGGGCATTTTCTACTACCAGTGGTGACAGTCCGGCCCCCCCTAAAGACTGAAGGACAGTAAACTTGCCCTTTGCTTGGATAGTTTGGAGATCCCTGCATTAGAGCATGCTGCATGAAAGTTGGCTGTAATTTTTCTAATAGAGTAATCACTATGCTCGTTAGTGCCTTCTAGTGGCCAGAATGCAGTATATCTTCTCATTGAGGTATTTTAAAAATCTGTTTTGTAATATAGCCACTAGATGGAGCTGACAATCATAGGAACTCATTAGCATGCTGCATGAATTTTGACTGTAACTTCTCTAATGGAGTAATCCCTATGCTCATTAGCTCCATCTAGTGGCCAATATGCAATCTTTTTTCTCATTGAGGTATTCCGGAAAACTATACCATCCTATTGCCAATAGATGGAGCTGACGATCATAGGAATTCAATAGCATGCTGCATGAATGTTGACTGTAATGTCTTTAATAGAGTAATGCCTGTGCTCATTAGCTCCATCTAGTGGCCAAAATGGGGAATATTTTCTCATTGAGGTATTTTAGAAAACTATACCGTATTATGGCCGCTAGATGGAGCTGACGATCATAGGAATTCATGAGCATGCTGCATGAATGTTGACTATAATTTCTGTAATAGAGTAATCCCTATGCTCATTAGCTCCATCTAGTGGCCAAAATATAGTATACATTCTTATTGAGGTATTTCAAAAAACGATATTGTATTATGGCCACCAGATGGAGCTGAAGATCATAGGAATTCAATAGCATGCTGAATTATGACTGTAATTTCTCTAATAGAGTAATCCCTGTGCTCATTAGCTCCATCTAGTGGCCAAAATGCGGTATATTTTCTCATTGAGGTATTTTAGAAAATGGTACTGTATTATGGCCACTGGATGGAACTGACGATCATAGGAATTCATTAGCATTCTGCATTAATTATTACTGTAATTTCTCTAATAGAGTAATCCCTATGCTCATTAGCTCCATCTAGTGGCCAAAATACAGCATACATTGTCATTGAGGTATTTCAAAAAACGATATTGTATTATGGCCACTAGATGGAGCTAATGAGCATAGGGATTATTCTATTAGAGAAATTACAATCATAATTAATGCAGAATGCTAATGAATTCCTATGAATTGGCCGAAATACAGCATACATTGTCATTGAGGTATTTCAGAAAACAATATTGTATTATGGCCACCAGATGGAGATGATGATCATAGGAACTCATTCGTATGTTGCACGAATGTTGATTGTAATTTCTCCAACAGAGTAATCCCTATGCCCATTAGCTCCATCTAGTGGCCAAAATACAGCATACATTGTCATTGAGGTATTTCAAAAAACGATATTGTATTATGGCCACCAGATGGAGCTGAAGATCATAGGAATTCAATAGCATTCTGAATTATGACTGTAATTTCTCTAATAGAGTAATCCCTGTGCTCATTAGCTCCATCTAGTGACCAAAATGCGGTATATTTTCTCATTGAGGTATTTTAGAAAACGGTACTGTATTATGGCCACTAGATGGAGCTGATGATCATAGGAACTCATTCGTATTCTGCATGAATGTTGACTATAATTTCTGTAATAAAGTAATCCGTGTGCTTATTAGCTCCATCTAGTGGCTAAAATACAATATTCTGTATATTCTCATTGAGGTATTTCAGAAAACAATATTGTATTATGGCCACTAGATGGAGATGATGATCATAGAAATTCATTAGTATGCTGCATGAATTATGACTGTAATTTCTCTAATAGAGTAATCCCTGTGCTCATTAGCTCCATCTAGTGGCCATAATGCGGTATATTTTCTCATTGAGGTATTTTAGAAAACGATACTGTATTATGGCCACTAGATGGAGCTGACAATCATAGAAACTCATTCGTATGCTGCATGAATGTTGACTATAATTTCTGTAATAGAGTAATCCATGTGCTCATTAGCTCCATCTAGTGGCTAAAATACAATATTCTGTATATTCTCATTGAGGTATTTCAGAAAACAATATTGTATTATGGCCACCAGATGGAGATGATGATCATAGGAATTCATTAGCATGTTGCACGAATGTTGATTGTAATTTCTCCAATAGAGCAATCCCTATGCCCGTTAGCTCCATCTAGTGGCCAAAATATGGTATACATTCTCATTGAGGTATTTCAGAAAACTATATTGTATTATGGCCACCAGATGGAGCTGAAGATCATAGGAATTCAATAGAATGCTGAATTATGACTGTAATTTCTCTAATAGAGTAATCCCTGTGCTCATTAGCTCCATCTAGTGGCCAAAATGCGGTATATTTTCTCATTGAGGTATTTTAGAAAACGGTACTGTATTATGGCCACCAGATGGCGCTGAAGATCATAGGAATTCAATAGAATGTTGAATTATGACTGTAATTTCTCTAATAGAGTAATCCCTGTGCTCATTAGCTCCATCTAGTGGCCAAAATGTGGTCTATTCTCTCATTGAGGTATTTTAGAAAACTGTACCGTATTATGGCCACTAGATGGAACTGATGATCATAGGAATTAATTTGCATTCTGCATGAATTATGACTGTAATTTCTCTAATAGAGTAATCCCTAGGCTCATTAGCTCCATCTAGTGGCCGAAATACAGCATACATTCTCCTTGAGGTATTCCAGAAAACGATATTGTATTATGGCCACTAGATGGAGCTAATGAGCATAGGGATTACTCTATTAGAAAAATTACAGTCATAATTCATGCAGAATGCTAATGAATTCCTATGAATTGGCCGAAATACAGCATACATTGTCATTGAGGTATTTCAGAAAACGATATTGTATTATGGCCACCAGATGGAGATGATGATCATAGGAACTCATTAGCATGTTGCACGAATGTTGATTGTAATTTCTCCAACAGAGTAATCCCTATGCCCATTAGCTCCATCTAGTGGCCAAAATACAGCATACATTCTTATTGAGGTATTTCAAAAAACGATATTGTATTATGGCCACCAGATGGAGCTGAAGATCATAGGAATTCAATAGCATGCTGAATTATGACTGTAATTTCACTAATAGAGTAATCCCTGTGCTCATTAGCTCCATCTAGTGGCCAAAATGTGGTCTATTTTCTCATTGAGGTATTTTAAAAAACTGTACCGTATTATGGCCACTAGATGGAGCTGACAATCATAGGAACTCATTCGTATGCTGCATGAATGTTGACTATACTTTCACTAATAGAATAATCTCTCTGCTCATTAGCTCCATCTACTGGCCAAAATACAGCATACATTCTCATTGAGGTATTTTAGAAAACGATATTGTATTATGGCCACTAGTTGGAGATAATGAGCATAGGGATTACTCTATTAGAAAAATTACAGTCATAATTCATGCAGAATGCTAATGAATTCCTATGAATTGGCCGAAATACAGCATACATTGTCATTGAGGTATTTCAGAAAACGATATTGTATTATGGCCACCAGATGGAGCTGAAGATCATAGGAATTCAATAGCATGCTGAATTATGACTGTAATTTCACTAATAGAGTAATCCCTGTGCTCATTAGCTCCATCTAGTGGCCAAAATGTGGTCTATTTTCTCATTGAGGTATTTTAAAAAACTGTACCGTATTATGGCCACTAGATGGAGCTGACAATCATAGGAACTCATTCGTATGCTGCATGAATGTTGACTATACTTTCACTAATAGAATAATCTCTCTGCTCATTAGCTCCATCTTCTGGCCAAAATACAGCATACATTGTCATTGAGGTATTTTAGAAAACGGTACTGTATTATGGCCACTAGATGGAGATGATGATCATAGGAATTTATTAGCAGGTTGCATGAATGTTGATTGTAATTTCTCCAACAGAGTAATCCCTATGCCCATTAGCTCCATCTAGTGGCCGAAATACAGTATACATTCTCATTGAGGTATTTCAGAAAACGATATTGTATTATGGCCACTAGATGGAGATAATGAGCATAGGGATTACTCTATTAGAAAAATTACAATCATAATTCATGCAAAATGCTAATGAATTACTATGAATTGGCCAAAATACAGCATACATTGTCATTGAGGTAGATGGAGCTGACAATCATAGGAACTCATTCGCATTCTGCATGAATTATGACTGTAATTTCTCTAATAGAGTAATCCCTAGGCTCATTAGCTCCATCTAGTGGCCGAAATACAGCATACATTCTCTTTGAGGTATTTCAGAAAACAATATTGTATTATGGCCACAAGATGGAACTGACGATCATAGGAATTCATTATCATGCTGCATGAATTATGACTGTAACTTCTCTAATAGAGTAATCCCTAGGCTCATTAGCTCCATCTAGTGGCCAAATATATATTATACATTCTTATTGAGGTATTTTAGAAAACAATACTGTATTATGGCCACTAGATGGAGCTGACGATCATAGGAACTCATTAGTATGCTGCATAAATATTGTCTGTGATTTCATTAATAGAGTGATCTCTCTGCTCATTAGCTCCATCTAGTGGCTAATATACAGTATGGTTTCTCATTGAAGTTTTTCAGAAAACAATATCATATTATGGCCACTAGATGGAGCTGATTAGCATAGGGATTACTCTATTAGAGAAATTACAGATATAATTCATGCAGAATGCTAATGAATTCTTATGAATTGGCCGAAATACAGCATACATTGTCATTGAGGTATTTCAGAAAACGATATTGTATTATGGCCATCAGATGGAGATGATGATCATAGGAATTCATTAGCATGTTGCACGAATGTTGATTGTAATTTCTCCAATAGAGTAATCCCTATGCCCATTAGCTCCATCTAGTGGCCATTTAAAAAAGCGATATCATATTATGGCCACTAGATGGAGCTGACGATCATAGGAATTCATTAGTCTGCTGCATAAATATTGACTGTGATTTCATTAATAGAGTGATCCCTCTGCTCATTAGCTCCATCTAGTGGCCAAAATACAGTATATTTTCTCATTGAGGTATTTCAGAAAACGATATTGTATTATGGCCACTAGATGGAGCTGACGATCATAGGAATTCATCAATTAGAGACAATACAGCCCCCCAAACTTCCGATGGGCTTCGTTACAAAGTAATTTAAATGTAAAATTATTTTTAGCGCCAATCAGCGTTTTTGGCGTTTTCTATCGTCGTTTAGCAGGGCCTTTGATACTGGAAGATGAGCGAGTAGCTGTAATGTATAAACCCCGGACCCCTCCGTCTCCTCGATCCGCACGCAATCCTCCTCTCTATTATCGTTTGTCTCCCTTAAATGGATTTCAGAATTCAACAGTGAAATTATTTTCTGCTAACATTTTTCTGTTTGCAATTGAAAATCGCTCTGGAGGTTATTTTGCTGCGGCATTAAACATTGTACGGCGCGTGTGAAAAGCGACTTGTGTCATTACAGACTCCTTCGTTCCAGGATAAATTATGGAAATGGTTTTCCCCGTGTTACAGGGTGCACTTTGCAAAAGAAAATTGCTTCGGGTTATAGAGAACTTTTATCTTTAAATCTCACGCCGCTCGTTTTTAAAGCAACAGAGCGATACATCTGTGCCGTACCTCTGCCGGGGGGGGGGGGGGAGAGGAGGGAGAGGGATCCGCATTCTACGAGACGCTAGAGGATTGATGGGAATGGAGACGTCTTCTACAGCACAGAGGATAGGAACTTGACACTCTGGGTTCCTGGTGCCCAACCTGTGGCCCTTTGGCACATTTTGTGTGTCCCTCGGGGCCCCTTGCAGACACCGATCTGTTTCCCTATTGCCCTGTTATAACAGTGATTTCTAGCAGTCTCATGTAATAGGTCTCCAGTCTATAACTGTCTCCTATAGCATATCCCCAGTCCCTAACAACTCCTACAGCATGTCCTCAGTCTCTGACCATTTCCTGTATCATGTCTACTGTCTCTGGCCATCTCCTGGAGTATGTCTGCAGTCTCTGACCATTTCCTGTATCATGTCTACTGTCTCTGACCATCTCCTGTAGTATGTCTGCAGTCTCTGACCATTTCCTGTATCATGTCTACTGTCTCTGACCATTTCCTATAGGGTGTCTGCAGTCTCTAACCATCCCTTGTATCATGTTCTCAGCCTCTGACCATCTCCTATAGTATATATGCAGCCTTTGACCATCACCTGTAATATGTCTTTAGTCTCTGACCATCTTCTGTATCATGTCCTTAGTCTCTGACCATCTCTTGTATTATGCCCTCAGTCTCTGATTATCTCCCCCATTAAATCCTCAGTATCTGACCATCTCCTGTATTAAATCCTCAGTCCCTGATTAGCTCCCCCATTAAATCCTCAGTCTCTGACCATCTCCTGTATTATGCCCTCAGTCTCTGACTATCTCCTCTATTATGTCCTTAGTGTCTGACCATCTCCTGTAATAAATCCTCAGTCTCTGATTATCTCCCCCATTAAATCCTCAGTCTCTGACCATCTCCTGTATTATGTCCTCAGTCTCTGACCATCTCCTGTATTATGCCCTCAGTCTCTGACTATCTCCTCTATTATGTCCTTAGTGTCTGACCATCTCCTGTATTAAATCCTCAGTCTCTGATTATCTCCCCCATTAAATCCTCAGTCTCTGACCATCTCCTGTATTATATCCTCAGTCTCTGACCATCTCCTGTATTAAATCCTCAGTCTCTGACCATCTCCTGTATTATGCCCTCAGTCTCTGACTATCTCCTGTATTATATCCTCAGTCTCTGACCATCTTCTGTATTAAATCTCCAGTCTCTGACCATGTCCTGTATTATGTTCTCAGTCTCTTATCATCTCCTGTATCATGTCTCCAGTCTCCAACAACTCCTATAGCACAATCACAGTCTCTTACAGTCTCCCTCAGCATGTCTCTGACCATCTCTTGTAACATGTCTGCAGTTTCTTACTATCTCCTGTACTAGGTTCGCAATCTCTGACCGTCTTGGTACCATGCCCGTAGTCTCTGACCATCTCTTGTATCATGTCTGCAGTCTCTGACCGTGTTATATCCCACAGTCTCTGATCATCTATTTGTATCATGACCATAGTCTTCTTTAACTATATCCTCTTCTGTGTCTGTTGTCTCTGACACTGAATAGTCACTGAAATTATTGTGTGGCCCTTTGGTGATGTTGAAGGCCACACCTGAGCCCCCCCCCCCCCCATATCAGGAAGGTTTAGCAACATTGCTCTAGGTTTTTGGTGGACACATGGTGGTATACTGTACACCGGATAACTGAAGCAGATGTTTACCAGTAACCCTTCTAATGTATGAAGTTGCACCTCGTAGTTCCACCTAGAAAGTTCACCTAGAAAGTTCTGGTGCAGTCTGGCAGGTGACGCGGGGTCTTTAAGAGGTTGGTCTTCACCAGAGCTCCTGAAGGTTGACATTGGCCAGAAACCTATACTGGACTTGTCATAAAGTTGTGTAGTGCCTCGTCCCTCCCAATTTTCCTTTGACCACTTAGAGCAGGGGTGTCCAAACTTTTTTCAAAGAGGGCCAGATTTGATGAAGTGAACATGCGTGAGGGCCGTCCATTTTGCCGGACATTCTTTGAACCTTTAAAATTCGGTCTAAGTGTGTTCCTCCGAGCACGAATACACGGCCCAACAAGAATTCCCCTGCCTTTGTGGCTGTGTGCGGTGAAGAGATGAGCTTGGGCGTATTATTTGGCTATACCGTATATATTGGCGTATAACACGCACCTTCACTTTAAGAGCGAAGTTTCAGGATTTTTTTTTTTTTAATTTAATAAAGAACTGTGAAGCAAAATAAGGGTCAGTGCCCATCTGCAGCCTCACAGGTGCCCATCTGCAGACCCCCCATTGCCATGAATGTAGCCTCACCATTGGCAGGAATGCAGCACCATTGCCAGGAATGCACCCGCCATTGCCAGGAATGCACCCGCTATTGCCAGGAATGCACCCGCCATTGCCAGGAATGCACCCGCCATTGCCAGGAATGCACCCACGATTGCCAGGAATGCACCCGCCATTGCCAGGAATGCCCCCGCCATTGCCAGGAATGCACGCGCCTTTGCCAGGAATGCACTCACCATTGCCAGGAATGCACCCACCATTGCCAGGAATGCACCCACCATTTCCAGGAATGCACCCACCATTTCCAGGAATGCACCCGCCATTGCCAGGAATGCACCCACCATTGCCAGGAATGCACCCACCATTTCCAGGAATGCACCCACCATTTCCAGGCATGCACCCGCCATTGCCAGGAATGCACCCACCATTGCCAGGAATGCACCCACCATTTCCAGTAATGCACCCACCATTTCCAGGAATGCACCCGCCATTGCCAGGAATGCACCCGCCATTGCCAGGAATGCACCCGCCATTTCCAGGAATGCACCCACCATTTCCAGGCATGCACCCGTAATTGCCAGGAATGCACCCACCATTGCCAGGAATGCACCCACCATTTCCAGTAATGCACCCACCATTTCCAGGAATGCACCCGCCATTGCCAGGAATGCACTCGCCATTGCCAGGAATGCACCCGCCATTGCCAGGAATGCACCTGCCATTGCCAGGAATGCAACTCACCATTGCCAGGAATGCAGCACGATTTGCCAGGAATGCAGCACCATATTTGCTAGGAATGCAGCACCATATTTGCCAGGAATGCAGCACCATATTTGCCAGGAATGCAGCACCATATTTGCCAGGAATGCACTCATGAGCACCAAAAATTAATTACAGGAGAATCTCCTGTTTACACAGCGGCCTCTTTAATAGAAAGTCCCGCCTCCTTTGATGGACAGAACAGTCATCCAATGGCAGCGCGGGACTTCCTATTACAGAGGCCGCCCGTAAACAGGAAATTCTCCTGTGTGTGTACAGTGGCCGCGCTCGTCCTGCCTCCTCCCTGTCCCGTTCCAAGGCATATACATCTTTTGTGGCCCCCCGGCGCTGGGAGATCATCGGGGGCCACAAAAGATCTATATGTCTAAATAAGCCGGCGGGCCGTTCAAAACCGGGAACGCGGGCCGCGATTGCCGGACTTTGGACATGCCCGACTTAGGGAGACCCAGAGGAATACCCTGTGCACTTGAAAGCTGCCTCTTAAAACTGAAGATTGCACCAGATTATACATTCCTTGGGATCCAGTGCTCTACCAACACCAACTTTGCACTTATGCCGCGTACACACGGTCGGAATTTCCGACAAGAAAAGTTCGATGTGAGCTTTTGGTCGGAAATTCCGACCGTGTGTAGGCTCCATCGGACTTTTTATGTCGGAAAAGTGTTCCGCCCACAAAAGATTGAGAGCAGGTTCTCAAATTTCCCCGACGGAAAAAGTTCCTATTGGAGATTCCGATCGTCTGTAGCAATTCCGACTAAGCAAAAATTCCTACGCGTGCTCGGAAACAATTCGACGCATGCTCAGAAGCACTTCATTTTCTCGGCTCGTCGTAGTGTTGTACGTCACCGCGTTCGTGACGGTCGAAAGTGCAGAGAACTTTTTGTGTGACCGTGTGTATGCAAGCCAAGCTTGAGCGGAATTCCATCGGAAAAACCATCCAAGGTTTTTCCGACGGAAATTCCAAATGCGTGTATGCGGCATTAGAGTAATTGTTGTGGGTCCCATTGACAGGTGACATGGGCTCACCCTAGGCATGAGGTCTAGTCAAGGGTTGGTCTTCAGCAAAGCTCTTGAAGGTTGACGGTAACCAGAGACCTATACCAGACTTATCATAAAGTTGTGTGGTGCACTCATCCCTCCCGATTTAGGAATACCCTGTGTACTTAAAAGCCGCCTGGAGATCCCACCAGATTATACATTCCTTGAGATCCAGTGCTCCACCAACACCGATTTTGCAATTTGACTAATAGTTATGGTGCCTCATGGCATGTTAGGTAGGTTCAGCTTAGGCATGGGGTCTAATCAAGGGTTTGTCTATACCAGTGCTCCTGAAGGTGGAGAGGGGCTGGAGACCCCAGTGGTTCCAGTCTTCTTTGCTGCAAACTGTCACCAGGTTGTGACCCTCAGGATTGCCCCACCAAGGAGATAGCATGAACAGAATGGCTATGGCACATATGCCGTGGCCAAATCAAGCCACTTCACGTGGCATTCCACCACCTCCAGCTCTCGCGCTCTCCCTGCTCACTGTGCTCTGGGATCCTCATCTGTGGGGCTCAAAGGAAGAGTGGTGCAGCCAAGGAGGGGTAGAAATGAGATGTGGATAGCCTGTGAAAGAGAGCTGAACCCTGCATACTAGCACACTAGCACAATGCACTCGGTACATAGCACACTCCTCAACCTTGCACTCTGTACGTAGCACACCCCTGAACCCTGCACTCTGTATGTAGTGCACCCCTGAGCTCTGCACTCTGTAGAAAGCACACCCCTGAGCTCTGCACTCTGTACGCAGCGCACCCCTGAACTCTGCACTTTCTATATAGCACATCCCTGAAACTGCACTCTGTACACCGCGCACCCCTTAGCCCTACACTCTATACACGGCGCACCCCTGAACTCTGCACTCTGTACATAGTGTACCCCTGAACTTTGCACTCTGTATGTAGTGCCCCCCTAAACCCTGCACATAGTGCATCCCTGAACTCTTCACTCTGTACATAGCTTACGCCTAAACTCTACATCCTGTACATATTACAACCCTGAACTCTTCACTCTGTACACAGCGCACCCCTAAACCCTGCATTCTGTACATAGTGCAAAGTGTATCCCTGAACTCTGCACTCTTTACACAACACACCCCTGAACCCTGCACTCTGTACACATCGCACCCCTAAACCCTGCAGTCTGTACATAGTGCACCCCTGACCTCTGTACATAGCGCGCCCCTAAACCCTGCATTCTGTACATAGTGCACCCCTGAACTCTGTACATAGCACACCCCTTAATATTGCACTCTATACATAACGCATCCCTGAACAATGTACTCTGTACACAGCGCACCCCTGAATTCTGCACTCTGTACATAACGCACCCCTGAACAATGTACTCTGTACACAGCGCACCCCTGAAATCTGCACTCTGTACATAACGCACCCCTGAACCATGTACACTGTACACAGCGCACCCCTGAATTCCGCACTCTGTACATAGTGCACCCCTGAATTCTGCACTCTGTACATAGTGCACCCCTGAATTCTGCATTCTGCACGTAGCTCTCCCCTGAACCCTGCAATCTGTACATAGTGCACCCCGGAACTTTCCACTCTGTACGTAGCTCTCCCCTGAACCCTGCATTCTGTACACAGCGCACTCCTGAACTCTACACTCTGTACACATCGCACCCTTGAACTCTGCACTCTGTACATAGCGCATCCCTAAACTCTGCAAATAACGCACTCCTGGTATTTATTGCCCCTTGAGGATCCTCCCGCTGTAAGTGCCACTTGGCCACACCCACCATTCTGTGCAGTTTGGGGGGGGGAGCGGTTGGCTGAGTTCCAGCACATTTTCTCCAAGAAAAAATGCAGTGGATACATTTATTTAGTCTTACAGATACAACTGGCCCTTCGAGGGCCCCTCCTTACAGGGTTGGTCACAATGCCACCCCTACAGATGGATAAAACGATCATTGCTGTCATACTGCTGGATCTACCAGTTGGTGTTGGATCAGGGACTATGCAGGCAGCATCAAATGGGTAGTCAGTCAGCCACAGCTCGAGGACCCCTAACACCCCCCTGGAGGAATCCTGTTTGAGAATGGCTGCGTTCCAAAGATTATTGCCTAGAAGAAGTTGACCTGTTATGCAATATATAGTTCACATGCTACTTCTTGGGGTCTAATGACTCCCTTATGAATGACATCTACGTAGACCAATGTTGGTCTTTGTTCCTCTGCTGACTATGGATCCGTTACAATAACTCTATGATCACATTGTATTGAAATCACGCAATGCTTTATTAAACTTTGCAGCCTTGTTGTTCAAGCTAATTTTTTTGCAGTCCTTTTTTTTTTATTCTGGCATCTTCTGGCTCTCGGAGTGTCTACTGTACTCTTCATCCTATGTTGTCTTTACAGGTCAGACGGATCCTACCAGCACTCAGATCTGCAGCCTTTCCATCGGCTCCTGTCCAGCAATGTGTACCTGCAGCAATGGCATTGTGGATTGCAGAGGAAAAGGTCTCACGGCGATTCCAGCAAACCTCCCAGAAACTATGACCGAAATGTAAGTTCTTCCTGCTTTTATACTTCATAAAGGAAACCTGTAGTGAGGGAAATATGCAGGCCACCATTGCCTGACCTGCCTGACTCTATAGTCTAGTGCTTCCCTTCTCAACCTTTTTACCCCAGAGGAACCCTTAAAATAATTTTTAGGTCTTGGGGAACCTTTCTAAAACCAATTGATCAGGTAGGAAAAATACAAATTACAATGGTGGCCAGTGAGGAGAATGTCCCTCTTATATTGGTGATCAGTAGATAGAATACTCCCCTTACATTGGTGGTCAATGGGAAGAATGTTCCTTACATTGGTGATCAGTGGGAAGAATGTCCCTTACATTGGTGATCAGTGGGAAGAATGTCCCTTACATTGGTGATCAGTGAGAAGAATGTTCCTTACATTGCTGATCAGTGGGAAGAATGTTTCTTACATTGGTGATCAGTGGGAAGAATGTTCCTTACATTGGTGATCAGTGAGAAGAATGTTCCTTACATTGGTGATCAGTGGGAAGAATGTCCCTTACATTGGTGATCAGTGAGAAGAATGTTCCTTACATTGCTGATCAGTGGGAAGAATGTTCCTTACATTGCTGATCAGTGGGAAGAATGTCCCTTACATTGGTGATCAGTGAGAAGAATGTTCCTTATATTGCTGATCAGTGGGAAGAATGTTCCTTACATTGGTGATCAGTGGGAAGAATGTTCCTTACATTGCTGATCAGTGGGAAGAATGTTCCTTACATTGGTGATCAGTGGGAAGAATGTTCCTTACATTGGTGATCAGTGGGAAGAATGTTCCTTACATTGGTGATCAGTGGGAAGAATTTTCCCTACATTGGTGATCAATGGGAAGAATGTTCCTTACATTGGTGATCATTGAGAAGAATGTTCCTTACATTGGTGGTCAGTGGGAAGAATGTTCCTTACATTGGTGATCAGTGGGAAGAATGTCCCTTACATTGGTGATCATTGAGAAGAATGTTCCTTACATTGGTGGTCAGTGGGAAGAATGTTCCTTACATTGGTGATCAGTGGGAAGAATGTTCCTTACATTGGTGATCAGTGGGAAGAATGTTCCTTACATTGGTGATCAGTGAGAAGAATGTTCCTTACATTGGTGATCAGTGGGAAGAATGTCCCTTACATTGGTGATCAGTGGGAAGAATGTTCCTTACATTGGTGATCAGTGAGAAGAATGTTCCTTACATTGGTGATCAGTGGGAAGAATGTTCCTTACATTGGTGATCAGTGAGAAGAATGCTCCTTACATTGGTGATCAGTGGGAAGAATGTTCTTTACATTGGTGATCAGTGAGAAGAATGTTCCTTACATTGGTGATCAGTGGGAAGAATGTTCCTTACATTGGTGATCAGTGGGAAGAATGTTCCTTACATTGGTGATCAGTGGGAAGAATGTTCCTTACATTGGTGGTCAGTGGGAAGAATGTTCCTTACATTGGTGATCAGTGGGAAGAATGTTCCTTACATTGGTGATCAGTGAGAAGAATGTTCCTTACATTGGTGATCAGTGGGAAGAATGTTCCTTACATTGGTGATCAGTGAGAAGAATGCTCCTTACATTGGTGATCAGTGGGAAGAATGTTCTTTACATTGGTGATCAGTGAGAAGAATGTTCCTTACATTGGTGATCAGTGGGAAGAATGTTCCTTACATTGGTGATCAGTGAGAAGAATGTTCCTTACATTGGTGATCAGTGGGAAGAATGTTCCTTACATTGGTGATCAGTGGGAAGAATGTTCCTTACATTGGTGATCAGTGAGAAGAATGTTCCTTACATTGGTGATCAGTGGGAAGAATGTCCCTTACATTGGTGATCAGTGGGAAGAATGTTCCTTACATTGGTGATCAGTGAGAAGAATGTTCCTTACATTGGTGATCAGTGGGAAGAATGTTCCTTACATTGGTGATCAGTGGGAAGAATGCCCCTTACATTGGTGATCAGTGGGAAGAATGTTCCTTACATTGGTGATCAGTGGGAAGAATGTTCCTTACATTGGTGATCAGTGGGAAGAATGTTCCTTACATTGGTGATCAGTGAGAAGAATGTTCCTTACATTGGTGATCAGTGGGAAGAATGTTCCTTACATTGGTGATCAGTGAGAAGAATGTTCCTTACATTGGTGATCAGTGGGAATAATGTTCCTTACATTGGTGATCAGTGGGAAGAATGTCCCTTACATTGGTGATCAGTAAGAAGAATGTTCCTTACATTGGTGATCAGTGGGAAGAATGTTCCTTACATTGGTGATCAGTGGGAAGAATGTTCCTTACATTGGTGATCAGTGAGAAGAATGTCCCTTACATTGGTGATCAGTGGGAAGAATGTTCCTTACATTGGTGATCAGTGGGAAGAATGTTCCTTACATTGGTGATCAGTGAGAAGAATGTCCCTTACATTGGTGATCAGTGGGAAGAATGTCCCTTACATTGGTGATCAGTGGGAAGAATGTCCCTTACATTGGTGATCAGTGGGAAGAATGTTCCTTACATTGGTGATCAGTGAGAAGAATGTTCCTTACATTGGTGATCAGTGGGAAGAATGTTCCTTACATTGGTGATCAGTGGGAAGAATGTTCCTTACATTGGTGATCAGTGGGAAGAATGTTCCTTACATTGGTGATCAGTGAGAAGAATGTCCCTTACATTGGTGATCAGTGGGAAGAATGTCCCTTACATTGGTGATCAGTGGGAAGAATGTCCCTTACATTGGTGATCAGTGGGAAGAATGTTCCTTACATTGGTGATCAGTGGGAAGAATGTTCCTTACATTGGTGATCAGTGAGAAGAATGTTCCTTACATTGGTGATCAGTGAGAAGAATGTTCCTTACATTGGTGATCAGTGAGAAGAATGTTCCTTACATTGGTGATCAGTGGGAAGAATGTCCCTTACATTGGTGATCAGTGGGAAGAATGTTCCTTACATTGGTGATCAGTGAGAAGAATGTTCCTTACATTGGTGATCAGTGGGAAGAATGTTCCTTACATTGGTGATCAGTGAGAAGAATGTTCCTTACATTGGTGATCAGTGAGAAGAATGTTCCTTACATTGGTGATCAGTGAGAAGAATGTTCCTTACATTGGTGATCAGTGGGAAGAATGCTCCTTACATTGGTGATCAGTGAGAAGAATGTTCCTTACATTGGTGATCAGAGGGAAGAATGCTCCTTACATTGGTGATCAGTGAGAAGAATGCTCCTTACATTGGTGATCAGTGGGAAGAATGTTCCTTACATTGGTGATCAGTGAGAAGAATGTTCCTTACATTGGTGATCAGTGAGAAGAATGTTCCTTACATTGGTGATCAGTGGGAAGAATGTTCCTTACATTGGTGATCAGTGGGAAGAATGCTCCTTACATTGGTGATCAGTGAGAAGAATGTTCCTTACATTGGTGATCAGTGGGAAGAATGTTCCTTACATTGGTGATCAGTGAGAAGAATGTTCCTTACATTGGTGATCAGTGGGAAGAATGTTCCTTACATTGGTGATCAGTGGGAAGAATGTTCCTTACATTGGTGATCAGTGAGAAGAATGTTCCTTACATTGGTGATCAGTGAGAAGAATGTTCCTTACATTGGTGATCAGTGAGAAGGATGTTCCTTACATTGGTGATCAGTGGGAAGAATGTCCCTTACATTGGTGATCAGTGAGAAGAATGTTCCTTACATTGGTGATCAGTGGGAAGAATGTTCCTTACATTGGTGATCAGTGAGAAGAATGTTCCTTACATTGGTGATCAGTGAGAAGAATGTTCCTTACATTGGTGATCAGTGGGAAGAATGTCCCTTACATTGGTGATCAGTGGGAAGAATGTTCCTTACATTGGTGATCAGTGGGAAGAATGTTCCTTACATTGGTGATCAGTGGGAAGAATGCTCCTTACATTGGTGATCAGTGAGAAGAATGTTCCTTACATTGGTGATCAGTGGGAAGAATGTTCCTTACATTGGTGATCAGTGGGAAGAATGTTCCTTACATTGGTGATCAGTGGGAAGAATGCTCCTTACATTGGTGATCAGTGAGAAGAATGTTCCTTACATTGGTGATCAGTGGGAAGAATGTTCCTTACATTGGTGATCAGTGGGAAGAATGCTCCTTACATTGGTGATCAGTGAGAAGAATGTTCCTTACATTGGTGATCAGTGGGAAGAATGTTCCTTACATTGGTGATCAGTGGGAAGAATGTTCCTTACATTGGTGATCAGTGGGAAGAATGCTCCTTACATTGGTGATCAGTGAGAAGAATGTTCCTTACATTGGTGATCAGTGGGAAGAATGTTCCTTACATTGGTGATCAGTGAGAAGAATGTTCCTTACATTGGTGATCAGTGGGAAGAATGTTCCTTACATTGGTGATCAGTGGGAAGAATGTTCCTTACATTGGTGATCAGTGAGAAGAATGTTCCTTACATTGGTGATCAGTGAGAAGAATGTTCCTTACATTGGTGATCAGTGAGAAGAATGTTCCTTACATTGGTGATCAGTGGGAAGAATGTCCCTTACATTGGTGATCAGTGAGAAGAATGTTCCTTACATTGGTGATCAGTGGGAAGAATGTTCCTTACATTGGTGATCAGTGAGAAGAATGTTCCTTACATTGGTGATCAGTGAGAAGAATGTTCCTTACATTGGTGATCAGTGGGAAGAATGTCCCTTACATTGGTGATCAGTGGGAAGAATGTTCCTTACATTGGTGATCAGTGGGAAGAATGTCCCTTACATTGGTGATCAGTGGGAAGAATGCTCCTTACATTGGTGGTCAGTGGGAAGAATGTTCCTTACATTGGTGATCAGTGGGAAGAATGTCCCTTACATTGGTGATCAGTGGGAAGAATGTTCCTTACATTGGTGATCAGTGAGAAGAATGTTCCTTACATTGGTGATCAGTGGGAAGAATGTTCCTTACATTGGTGATCAGTGAGAAGAATGTTCCTTACATTGGTGATCAGTGAGAAGAATGTTCCTTACATTGGTGATCAGTGAGAAGAATGTTCCTTACATTGGTGGTCAGTGAGAAGAATGTCCCTTACATTGGTGATCAGTGAGAAGAATGTTCCTTACATTGATGATCAGTGAGAAGAATGTTCCTTACATTGGTGGTCAGTAGGAAGAATGTTCCAAATCCAAAATGTTGCTTTTGTCACCAGAACAAGGGGTACGGATAAATCCAGGGGGTGCCACCAATGAGGTAAAGTAAGGCCACTATCTCAGGTGGCACTTGGTGGGGGGCAGTGCTGAGGCTAGAGTATCCATACTGGACACTCCATTCTCACTGCACTTGGTAACATTGTACCGTATACACAGGACAGCATTACTTAGTTGGTTGCTTGGATGCTGGTGGCTCAGCCGCTCAGTATAATTGGTTAATATGGTTCAGGTGTCCTCAGCCTCCGGTGATGCACCACCACACAGCATCATTAGTTGCCAGAGTGGTGGCAAAAAAATGGGGTTGGCGTAGGTATTAATTGACGTGGGTGGGGGGGTGTTACTTGTGGTTGGGTACTTGGTGCCATTCCACATTGACCCCATATCCACCCTTTGACCCACGATAAATGCTTAAGGATCCCTGCTCAAGGTTAGATGAGTTGGATGCTGCTGACTGGTGAGGGTGCAGGCTGAGGAGAGGTCCGTCCAGACCCAAAGCACAATAGGAGGAGATAGACCGGCCCCCGCACACCTAACCCATCTCAAGTGGTTAGCAGGTAAAAGCAGCCTCAGCTCGATTCATCAAAGCCAAGAACCCAACATGTTTCGTCCCGGCCCTGGGGCTTTATCATGGAGAACATGATTTAGCCCAGAGGCCAGGCCAGACATGTTGGAGTCGTGGTCTGGATGAATCGAGTTGAGGCTGCTTTTACCTGCTATGCAGTCGGCCCAGGTGAGGTGTGCGGCGGCTGGGCTATCTTCTATTTCTCCCATATCCACCCTTCTTCTGTAAATCACAGGGATCTCCTCCCCGCAGCATTCTCTATACGTTTATATTTGGCGAGGCCGCACACAACCGCGTCATCCATTCTCAGACCCATTCTTGGGATCTTTGAATGGAAAACTACAACTCCAATTTTCCACTGCGGCAGAGGGACTCATAATTCTCAATGGAACACAAGTACAGTGACGTCATCACGCATGTAGTTTATTTATCCACTTGCCAACCTCAATACATATATATATATATATATATATATATATATATGTTTCGATTTGTAAGTGGTTTTCCGGGTTTTTTAGCCAGTGGCTGGCTTTCTCATAGAAGTGGCTCATTAGCCACTGGATCGCTTTCAGAACTTTGGGAAGGGATGTCCCCTGCCGCCGCTCACCAGTGTCTCTTGGGTTTGCTATTTTTACCGGCGTGTCCCAGAAACGATCCAACGGTGGGGTCATAGAGGCGGAAAAAAGACCAGATCCCGTCTGATCGCCTCTATGGCCTTGGAAGACCAGAGCGATGTCATGACATCACTTCCGGTCTAGGGCGGAAGTAGACAATTTTTTTTTTTTAAAGCAAAAAATCAAAGACATTTTTATTTTTATTTTTATTTTTTTTATTTAATTTTTTTGCTTTTAAAGTTAAAGGAGAGATTTGGGATCTTTTTGACCCCATATTTCTCCATAAAGAGGACCTGTCACCCTTATTTCTATTACAAGGGATGTTCACATTCCTTGTAATAGGAATAAAAGTGATAAAAAAAAAAATGAAAGGGACTGTGTAAAAATAAAATATAAAACAAAAATAGGAAAGGTAAAGGAGAGATTTGGGGTCTTTTTGATCCCAGATCTCTCCATAAAGAGGACCTGTCACCTTAATTTATATTAGGAGGGATGTTTGCATTCCTTGTAATAGGAATAAAAGTAAAAAAAAAAAATTAAAGGGACAGTGTCAAAATAAAATATAAAACAAATATAAAACAAAAATAAGAAAAACATTTTTTAAAGCGCCCCCACCCCTGCATGCTCGCGCGCATAAGCGAACGCGTAAGTAAGTCGTGTTCGCATATGTACACACCACACATGTGAGGTATTACCTTGAATGTTAGAGCGAGAGCAATAATTCTAAACCTGCCCTGTAACTCTTAACAGGTAACAGGTAAAACATTTTAAATCATCGCCTATGGAGCTTTTTAGGTACCATAATTTGTCGCCATTCCACTAGCGTGACATTTTGGGTATCTATTTACTCAGCGTAACATCATCTTTCATATAATTTATGAATTTACGAATCGTCGAATTTTCAAATTTTAGAATTTTCGATTTTTCGAACTTACGAATTTTAGAATTTTCAAATTTATGAACTTACGAATTTTAGAATTTTTAAATTTATGAACTTACGAATTTACGAAGATTCAAATTTTTGAGTTTCCGAATTTTCGAATTTACGAACTTACGAATTTTCGAATATTCAAATTTTCATTGTGAATAATTATTGCGCTAGCCCTGAAACAAACCAAAAAAAGGGGGAAAGCAGCTACTCAAGAATGTGACAAAAATTCAAAAAGAGTGAAGGACATGGAAATTCCCAACCGACTGGTGGACCAAGCTGTCAGAGAAGATCCTAAAGAATGTGGGGTACGCCTCACTGGTATCCAGAATGTGTTAACCACAAGTAAGACCAATGGACCCAATACTTCCTCAGCTGAAGGTCGATTTGATGTTGGTATCCCAACCATGTGAATGGCTAGGATAGCGATGGAAATCCACAAGACATCCAAAGGTGCTGACTCAGTTCCTGTAAGCAAAACCCTTTAAGGGGTATTGAAGACCCACCGGAGAGACCCAAAAAACTTTCATTTACAGAACATGAAAAGAAAGGAAAAAATAGGGGCTCCGATGGTGCAGGTCAAAATAAGTAGGTTTTAATTAATAAAAACCGACATACAAAGATAAATATGATCACAGTTCGAATAAAAGCAATATGGGGAGTGGTGTACCTGGCCCAACGCGTTTCGTTCCAAATAGGACTTCTACTGGGGCAGCAATATGGGGAGTGGTGTACCTGGCCCGACACGTTTCGTTCCAAATAGGACTTCTACTGATGGTAGACCACTCCCCATATTGCTTTTATTCGAACTGTGATCATATTTATCTTTGTATGTTGTTTTTTATTAATTAAAACCTACTTATTTTGACCTGCACCATCGGAGCCCCTATTTTTTCCTTTCTTTTCATGTTCTGTAAATGAAAGTTTTTTGGGTCTCTCCGGTGGGTCTTCAATACCCCTTAAAGGGTTTTGCTTACAGGAACTGAGTCAGCACCTTTGGATGTCTTGTGGATTTCCATCGCTATCCTAGCCATTCACATGGTTGGGATTCCAACATCAAATCGACCTTCAGCTGAGGAAGTATTGGGTCCATTGGTCTTACTTGTGGTCAACACATTCTGGATACCAGTGAGGCGTACCCCACATTCTTCAGGATCTTCTCTGACAGCTTGGTCCACCAGTCGGTTGGGAATTTCCATGTCTGATTGATCCATTGTTGCTGACAGTCGGATCCAACAGTTCCGGTAAGCGTGTTTAAGTCATACCATTTATCAGAAGAAATTTCGCTGGGATTGTTCATACAGCTTCATGACATCTCTACTGTGTAGAGCTGGGAGATTTTCTCCCCCAAAAAAATCTGCGATTTAAAAAAAAAAAACCTGATTCACGATTCGCATAGAGTTTATTTATTTTTTTGATGGACACCGCGCCGGTCCATCAAAAAAAATCCATCAAACCGGACTAGGCCGAAGCCGTCGCCTCGCCTAAAAACTCCTGCCCGCAGCTCCTCAGGACCGGCGCGGTGTCAGCGCCGGTTCTGGTGAAAATAAATAAATCGATTTGCTGAAATTGTGAATCGATTTGACCTCTCAACGCGATTCAAGTTTTAAATCGATTTTTTCTCCAGCCCTACTACTGTGTTATCCTTTTTTATTCACCTATGATGGACATTTTCACGATATCCATTTCATGTGCGGACTGATTATTAATTTAATTGCTTCACTGTCACACCCAGTTGGGTGTATATTGTTTAGTGTTTTATCCACATTACACGGTTTTAACACATAGCGGCTACATACTCACCTTCATTCAAATTTTCGAGTTTGCGAAATTTAGAATTTAGGAACGTACGAATTTTCGAATTTCTGAACTTCCGAATCTACAAACTTCCGAATTGAAGAATATTAGAATTTACGAATTTTCGAATTTACGAATTTTGAATTTACAAATTTACAAATTTTTCGAAATTTTGAAATGACAAATTTTCGAATTTACGAACTTACAAACTTCCGAGTTTACGAATATTTGAATTTACGAATTTTCAAATTTAAATGGGTTTTCATTCATTCGGATGATTCTGAATTAACGAACTTGTCGAGATTTGTTAAAAAATTAATTCGGAACAAAACAAATTGCACATTTACTGTATTCATTGTTACGGAACGTGGAATCCACCTTCCACTTAGTGACCTTCAGAAGTCAGAGCTTCTTGAGTCAAATCTGGACCCTTCGGATACGGATGACTTCATAGGCTGAGCCCCCCCCCCCCCCCCCCCAGTCTAATAGCAATGTGAGCAGGTGTTGTTTTCCACCTCTTTTACGGACTTCTGTGCGGCGTCGGCACTCGGCAGACACTGATTCATCATCACCTCTTGTAAAGTTAAATGACCGTGAGGCTCCTGGAAGCTGAACAGAGGCCCGGCTCTCCATGTGTTGGCAGAAGAACGAGGGTCCCCATTTCCTCCTGTAATTACCGCCCGGGCTCTCTGTTACAGCTGATCTCCTCCACTGTCCGGTCCTCTCTGGGGGGGGGGGGGGGGGGGGGCCTGGTGACTTCACTTAATACGCAGCTGCGATCCAACCGCCCGGAAGAGTCAGCCGAGCCTAAAAAAAAAAAACATTACACACGCTTTATTATAACACCAAATCATTACATGGGCTCCTGCTGACACCTCCGAAAAATGTAAAATTGACGGAGTGTTGAGTCAGGTCATTGTTGCTCAATTGGGCGCAGCTGACACGTCACCTCTTCTCCACGCATCTCCGTCTCGGGACACTTAGAGCGAAATATTAATTAGCGACTTCCCATGGGGGAGGGGGGGGGCTCTTTGAGGGTTTTAAGAAGGGCACTTTCAAAGGTGACCCAACTCTTCACGTAAAAGCAATCTCGGTAATCGGAAATTATCTATGAAAGCGAAGATTAGTCATCTAGGACTCATACCCGTCTATTATCTGGAAAATGACTTTCCCGCTCGCTCCTGTTGCTCGGAATACACGCGTGCAGCGGAAATCCCGGCACAGAATAAGCCGCTGACGCTAAATAGTCAAAATTGTACGTTTGTGAGATTAATTGGTAAAAGAATATTGAAAAGAATTAGTCTATTCATACGTTAAAGGAAGCTCCCGTACCGGACATCTGACATTGATGGTTGGCTCTCGTACGGCCACTATGGCGAGAAAGTGAATCTTCTGGGATTTTGTTGGGGTTCAACATTTGCTAGAAAGGTCTTTTTGCCCCACTTGTGCTCCTGAGAGTTCAAAAAGAGAAAATTGTACATTAAAATACACTCACCGGCCACTTTAATTAGGTCCCCCTTGCTAGTAACGTGTTGGACCCCCTTTATTAGGTCCTCCTTGCTAGTAGCGTGTTGGACCCCCTTTATTAAGTCCCCCTTGCTAGTAGCGGGTTGGACCCCCTTTATTAAGTCCCCCTTGCTAGTAGCGGGTTGGACCCCCTTTATTAAGTCCCCCTTGCTAGTAGCGGGTTGGACCCCCTTTATTAAGTCCCCCTTGCTAGTAGCGTGTTGGACCCCCTTTATTAAGTCCCCCTTGCTAGTAGCGTGTTGGACCCCCTTTATTAAGTCCCCCTTGCTAGTAGCGTGTTGGACCCCCTTTATTAGGTCCCCCTTGCTAGTAGCGGGTTGGACCCCCTTTATTAAGTCCCCCTTGCTAGTATCGGGTTGGACCCCCTTTATTAAGTCCCCCTTGCTAGTAGCGGGTTGGACCCCCTTTATTAAGTCCCCCTTGCTAGTAGCGGGTTGGACCCCCTTTATTAAGTCCCCCTTGCTAGTAGCGTGTTGGACCCCCTTTATTAAGTCCCCCTTGCTAGTAGCGTGTTGGACCCCCTTTATTAAGTCCCCCTTGCTAGTAGCGGGTTGGACCCCCTTTATTAAGTCCCCCTTGCTAGTAGCGGGTTGGACCCCCTTATTAGGTCCCCCTTGCTAGTAGTGGGTTGGACCCCCTTTATTAGGTCCCCCTTGCTAGTAGCATGTTGGACCCCCTTTATTAGGTCCCCCTTGCTAGTAATGTGTTGGACCCCCTTTATTAGGTCCCCCTTGCTAGTAGCATGTTGGACCCCCTTTATTAGGTCCCCTTTGCAAGAAGCGTGGTTGGACCCCCTTTTGCCTTCATTCTTGGTGGCATAGATTCAACAAGGTGACAATAGTGACATGATAACATCACGCAGTTGCTACAGATTTGTCAGCTGCACATCCATGGTGCCAATCTCCCGTTCCACCACATCCCAAAGGTGCTCTATTGGATGAGATGTGGTGAGTGTGGAGGCCATTGGAGTACAGTGACCTCATTGTCCAGCGGTGAGATGATTGGAGCTTTGTGACATGGTGCATTATCTTGCTGGAAGGAGCCATCAGAAGATGGGGACACTGTAGTCATAAAGGGATGGACATGGTCAGCAACAATACTCAGGTAGGCCGTGGTGATTAAACCATGGGGGGGCCCAAAGTGTGCCCATCCCCCACACCATTACACCCCCACCACCAGCCTGAACCGGTGATACCCCATCCCCCACACCATTACACCCCCACCACCAGCCTGAACCGGTGATCCCCCATCCCCCACACCATTACACCCCCACCACCAGCCTGAACCGGTGATACCCCATCCCCCACACCATTACACCCCCACCACCAGCCTGAACCGGTGATCCCCCATCCCCCACACCATTACACCCCCACCACCAGCCTGAACCGGTGATCCCCCATCCCCCACACCATTACACCCCCACCACCAGCCTGAACCGGTGATACCCCATTCCCCACACCATTACACCCCCACCACCAGCCTGAACCGGTGATATCCCATCCCCCACACCATTACACCCCCACCACCAGCCTGACCCGGTGATACCCCATCCCCCACACCATTACACCCCCACCACCAGCCTGAACCGGTGATACCCCATCCCCCCACACCATTACACCCCCACCACCAGCCTGAACGGTGATACCCCATCCCCCACACCATTACACCCCCACCACCAGCCTGAACCAGTGATACCCCATCCCCCCACACCATTACACCCCCACCACCAGCCTGAACCGGTGATACCCCACCCCCCACACCATTACACCCCCACCACCAGCCTGAACGGTGATACCCCATCCCCCACACCATTACACCCCCACCACCAGCCTGATCCGGTGATACCCCATCCCCCACACCATTACACCCCCACCACCAGCCTGAACCGGTGATACCACATCCCCCACACCATTACACCCCCACCGCCAGCCTGAACCGGTGATACCCCATCCCCCCACACCATTACACCCCCACCACCAGCCTGAACCGGTGATATCCCATCCCCCACACCATTACACCCCCACCACCAGCCTGAACCGGTGATATCCCATCCCCCACACCATGACACCCCCACCACCAGCCTGAACCGGTGATACCCCATCCCCCACACCATGACACCCCCACCACCAGCCTGAACCGGTGATACCACATCCCCCACACCATTACACCCCCACCACCAGCCTGAACCGGTGATATCCCATCCCCCACACCATTACACCCCCACCACCAGCCTGAACCGGTGATATCCCATCCCCCACACCATTACACCCCCACCACCAGCCTGAACCGGTGATAGAAGGCAGGATGGATCCATGCGCCAAATTCTGACCCGACCATCTGAATGTCGCAGCTGAAATCCAGACTCATCAGACCCGGCAACGTTTTTCCAATCTTCTATTGTCCAATTTTGGTGATCCTGTGCCAATTGTAGCCTCAGTTTCCTGTCCTTATCTGACCGGAGTGGCACCCGGTGTGGTCTTCTGCTGCTGTAGCCCATCTGCTCCAAGGTTGGATGTGTTGTGTGATCAGAGATGGTATTCTGCATACCTTGGGTGTAACGAGGGGTTATTTGAGTTACTGTCGCCTTTCTATCATCTGGAACCAGTCTGCCCATTCTCCTCTGACATCAACAAGGCATTTTCCTCCACACAACTGCCGCTCACTGGATATTTTCTCTTTTCCCCACCAGTCTCTGTAATCCCTGAGAGATGGTTGTGTGTGAAAATCCCAGAAATCCTCAGACCAGCCCGTCTGCCACCAACAACCACGCCACGTCCAAAGTCACTTCATTGCCCCTTTCTTCCCCATTCTGATGCTCAGTTTGAGCAAGTCGCGCAAGTCACCACATTTGATGCATAAATGCATTGAGTTGCTGCCATGTGATTGGCTGATTAGCAATTTGTGTTACCAAGCAATTGAACAGGTGTAGCTAATAAAGTGTCCGGTGAGTGTATTTCATATTATAGAAAATGCAACAGGAGCTTTAGGTCTGTGAAGTTCTCCACTGATCCAAGTCATGGTTTATCTACTAGTAGTCACATTCACCTGGACTTGTTCTTAAATGCTGAAGACCTTTCACCGCTCATCCATTCATCTTTTTCAGTTGTCAGTGAAGGTTCTCCAGTATCCAGGTCATGGTAGGACTAGCAGCAGTAAGTCACATTTCCCACCAGTGGCGGTGCGTCCATAGAGGGCGCCGGAGCGCCGCCCCCTCTCGCTCCCGCACCGCCACTGAAAGACAATACATAGATTCATGCATTGCATGAATCTGTGTATTGTCACCGCTGCCGCGCTGCCCACTATACATATGGCCGGCCTCCTGGTGAGCGCCGGCCATATGAATTAGAGTGGCGGCCGGCGGTGGGTGTGACTTGGAAGTGCCTATCAGAGCCAGCGGCTCTAAAAGGCTTTCCGAATACAGCTCTCACGCTGTATTCGGCTTCCAAAAACTGCTCCCAGGTACGCACGGGGGTGCGTTCCTTGGAGAAGACTGTGGAGGTTTCAGCCAATCAGGTTCACCGGATCTGGTTACCGGTAACCTGATTGGCTGAAGCGACATCGAGGGCGGGAGAACACATCGAGGACGGCGCGGACCGAGGAAGGTAAGTGCAGGGCTGGGGGGGGACAGGCTGCATTTGGGGGGAACTGGCTGTATATGGGGGACAAACTGGCTGCATTTGGGGGGGACTGGCTGTATATGGGGGACAAACTGGCTGCATTTGGGGGGAACTGGCTGTATATGGGGGCACACTGGTTGTATATGGGGGGCACACTGGCTGTATATGGGGGGCACACTGGCTATATATATGGGGGGCACACTGGCTGTATATGGGGGGCACACTGGCTGTATATGGAAACAAACTGGCTGTATTTGAGGGGGCAAACTGGTGGTGTTTGGGCACAGTGGCTGCGTTTAATGGGCACAGTGGTGGCAATTGATTTTATTTTTTTCAGTTTGTTTGCGCCCCCCCAAAAATTTTGAGCACCAGCCGCCACTGTTTCCCACTGATCACCAATGTAAGGAACATTCTTCTCACTGATCACCAATGTAAGGAGCATTCTTCCCACTGATCACCAATGTAAGGAACATTCTTCCCACTGATCACCAATGTAAGGAACATTCTTCCCACTGATCACCAATGTAAGGAACATTCTTCCCACTGATCACCAATGTAAGGAACATTCTTCCCACTGATCACCAATGTAAGGAACATTCTTCTCACTGATCACCAATGTAAGGGACATTCTTCCCACTGATCACCAATGTAAGGGACATTCTTCTCACTGATCACCAATGTAAGGGACATTCTTCCCACTGATCACCAATGTAAGGAACATTCTTCCCACTGATCACCAATGTAAGGGACATTCTTCCCACTGATCACCAATGTAAGGAACATTCTTCCCACTGATCACCAATGTAAGGGACATTCTTCTCACTGATCACCAATGTAAGGAACATTCTTCCCACTGATCACCAATGTAAGGAACATTCTTCTCACTGATCATCACCAATGTAAGAAGCATTCTTCCCACTGACCACCAATGTAAGGAACATTCTTCCCACTGATCACCAATGTAAGGGACATTCTTCTCACTGATCACCAATGTAAGGAACATTCTTCCCACTGATCACCAATGTAAGGAGCATTCTTCTCACTGATCACCAATGTAAGGGACATTCTTCTCACTGATCACCAATGTAAGGAACATTCTTCCCACTGATCACCAATGTAAGGAACATTCTTCCCACTGATCACCAATGTAAGGAGCATTCTTCCCACTGATCACCAATGTAAGGGACATTCTTCTCACTGATCACCAATGTAAGGAACATTCTTCTCACTGATCACCAATGTAAGGAACATTCTTCCCACTGATCACCAATGTAAGGAACATTCTTCCCACTGATCACCAATGTAAGGAACATTCTTCCCACTGATCACCAATGTAAGGAACATTCTTCCCACTGATTACCAATGTAAGGAACATTCTTCCCACTGATCACCAATGTAAGGAACATTCTTCTCACTGATCACCAATAAATTGGTTTTAGTAAGAGTTTCCTGTGACCCCAAAATATTTGGGGGTTCCTCCAGGTTTATTAAGACAGTCGTATATTCTCTTAAAGTGATACTAAACACTCTCTGTGTAATGTACTTTCTCCCTTCTATTTCTGTATGTGGATGATGACGGTGTAATTATTTTAATTAAAAAAAAACATGTCCCTTTTATGATCGTTTTTTATGAAGTGAGTTTACTGACACTTTAAATATATAGAAATTGTTACTGCACTGAGACAAGTGTGCACGCCAGGAGATTTGACTTTACTAGCTGCTTTCTTGTTCCAGGGCTGCAGCTCAGAAGTTACTGAAGTCAGAGAGAAGCTTCCACTAATTATTGGTTTCCTGTTAGCTTCTCTGTAGAGCTCATCGTATATTTTTAGGAATTATGACCTCGTGGTTTTTTGGAATTCTTTTTTTCAGGGATGAAATTGAGATGACGCCATGTTTTAAATCCGCAGCACGGGAAAATGCTGCTTCTTATTGGTAGTTCTTATTAACCCTTTAAAATGCAAGTGCAGCCTGTTCTATCATCTGCAGCACTGAAAATAATACTCTGGATCTGATTTATATTCATTATATCTTATATTATTCTTTTCAGACGCTTGGAGCAGAATGGAATCAAGTCTGTACCCCCCGGAGCGTTCTCTCCCTATAAGAAACTGCGTAGGATGTAAGTACTCAATGCTATAACCAAGTTCATAGAAATACTGCAATGTGGTCACTAGATGGCACTCAGGAGCATACCTACTGCCTATTATACTCAGCACCATCTAGTGCCCATAATGGGAAATGGCCACTAGAGAAATGCAATAAATGTTGTAAGATCCCTTCTTAGTGCCCCACTTAGCTCTATGTAGCATTATTGTTACCCCCTAGTTAACTCTACTTAACATTATTGTTATTCCCTATTTAACACTGCTTAATCTGATTGTTACCTCCTATTTAACTCTACCTAACCTTATTGTTGCCCCCCTAGTTAACTCTATGTTACCTTATTGTTAACCTCTAGTTAATTAGCCTTATTGTTATCCCCCTGGTTAGCGCTATTTAACCTTCTACTCCCCCTAGTTAAATAATTTTGTTACTACCTAGTTAACTCCACTTAGCCTTATTGTTACCTCCTTGGTAACTCTTCTTAACCTTATTGTTACTACCTAGTTAACTCTACTTAGCCTTATTGCTACCTCCTATTTAACTTAACTTAATTTAATCTGATTGTTACTAGACCTGTGCACTGCCGAAAAATTAGTTTGTTTTCGTTTTCGTTTCATTGTTTTTTTTTCCCATTTCTCAGGTCATTATTCGTTATTTCAAATAAATTCGTAACTTCGGAAAAATTTGAATCTTGGATTTTCGTTCTTTCGAAATTTCGGAAAAATTTGTTTAACGGGTTTTCGTTAATTCGAATATTTCCAAATTAACAAATTTGTCAAATTTAGTCAAAAAAAACGTATTCGGAACAAAACTAATTGCACATGTCTAATTGTTACCCCCTAGTTAAATCTACTTAGCTTTATTGTTCCCCCTAGTTAAATAATCTTAGTGTTACCGCCTAGTTAACTCAACTTAGCCTTATTGTTACCCCCTTGGTAACACTACTTAACCTGATAGTTATTCCTTTATTTAACTCTACTTAACCTTATTGTTATCCCCTAGTTAACTGTACTTAACCTTATCGTTAACCGATAGTTAACGCTACTCAACCTTATTGTTGTCCCCTAGTTAACTCTACTTAGCTTTATTGTTCCCTCTAGTTAAATAATCTTATTGTTACCGTCTAGTTAACTCTACTTAACCTTATTGCTATCCCCTAGTTAATTTTACTCAGCTTTATTGTTTTCCATAGGTAAATAATCTTATTGTTACCACCTAGTTAACTCTACTTAATCTTATTGTTATCCCTAGTTAAATCTACTTAGCTTTATTTTTCCCCCTATTTAAATAATCTAAAGCCCTGTACACACGATCGGTTTTACCGATGAAAACCGTCCGATGGATTTTTTTCATCGAACAAACCGATCGTGTATGGGACCCATCGGTCTTTTTTCCATCGGTTTTAAAAAATAGAACATGTTTTACATTTTTCCGATGGATCCAAAACCGATAGCAAATTCCGATCGTCTATGGGCAAGTCCATCGGATAAAAAACCCACGCATGCTCAGAATCAAGTCGACGCATGCTCAGAAGCATTAAACTTAATTTTTCTCGGCTCATCGGAGAGTTTTACGTCACCGCGTTTGGAACGGTCGGTTTTTTGACTGATGGTGTGTGGGCAAGACTAATGGAAAACAGTTTCATCGGGTATCCGATGGAAAAATCCATCGGACTAGAATCCATAGGAAATCCGATCGTGTGTACAGGGCTTCAGTGTTACCACCCAGTTAACTCAACTTAGCCTTATTGTTACCCCCTTGGTAACACTACTTAACCTGATAGTTATCCCCTATTTAACTCTACTTAACCTTATTGTTATCCACTAGTTAACTCTACTTAGTCGTATTGTTACCCCCTAGTTAACTTAATTTATTCTGATTGTTAACCCCTAGTTAACTCTATTTAGCCTTTTTGGTACCTCCTAGTTAAAGCGGAGGTTCTGCGGTCCATCGTTATTTTTTTTTTAAGTCCATTCAATACGGTTTCAGATAACAATTAAGTACTCACTCGTCTGGCGATTAAAATCATCCCCCGTCCGTTTTCGTTTTAACACTTATATAAACTGATCCTGGGATTTTCCATTTTGCTTGTGGGCATTGTGAAGCCCACAAGCACTCACTTCCGGGTAGCGGTGAATGCTCGTCTCCCGGCATTCACCGCTCTATCTCGTGTCTGCAGGTGCTTAATGGCAATATTCACCTGCGTGCCCTGATTTAAAATGGTGGAATTAGAACTGCCCTCGTCACGTGACCGGGTAGATGAGTCACGTGACGAGTGAAATCTTGAGAGATTTCGCTGGACGGCGTTCCGCATTGTCTCCTGGGAAGCATGACACTTTGCTCCCAGGAGACATTGCGGAGACCTCCCAGTATACATAGCGCAGCGGGGGAAAGCAAAAGATACGCCTACTCCCGTGGGAGGAAAACCAAGAAGTCCTAATTCAGACAGCTGATTCACGGTAATTAGAGCCACACAAAAAAAAAGTTTGGGCATATGTGTATGTAAATGTTGCAAGGATGTGGATAAAGTAAAGTTGAAATTTTTGGTGAACCTCCGCTTTAACTTACTTTAATCTGGATGTTATCCACTAGTTAACTCTACTTAACCTTTTTGTTGTCTACGTAGTCTTATTGGTATCCCCTAGTTAACTTAATTTAATCTGATTGTTACCCCCTAGTTAACTCTATTTAGCCTTTTTGGTACCTCCTATTTAACTTACTTTAATCTGGATGTTACCTCCTATTTAACTCTACTTAACCTTATTGTTTACCCTCTCATAGTTAACTCTGCTTATCCTTATTGTTACCCACTATATAACTCCACTTAACCTGATTGTTACCCGCTAATTATCTCTACTTAGCCTTATTGTTTCTTGTACTGGTCATTACTTCAACTGATTGCATCTCTCACTACTCTAGGACAGTGTATTGGCATCCTACGTTAACCCTCGTGGGTGACGTTGCGTTGGGTCATTAAGTTGTAAATGCCGCCTGATTAGCTCCTTGATTCACTAATGATAAATGTCTCAGCTAAAGTTTCCTGAAGTCCCAAAGAGTCAGAGATCTGCTTTAATTGCAGATTCTTCAAATGTCACGCCAATGTATTTTCTCCTCTCTCATAAGCAGTCATCTCCTGCAGAGAGGACGGCGGGGGGAATGAAGTTAATTGCTTAGCCTGTCAGTCCTCTACCTGTCCTTCAAACTTCTCCACCATAATTTTAGCCCAAAAGGCCAATAAGTAATATTGGGAGGCAAGTAACAAGACATTGAATCGAGCAGGTGAGAGACGCAACGCCGGCTCCCGGGGAGCATCCTGAGGTCGTTGAGTCTAGCTAGAAAAATACCTTTATGTCTATACAGAGGGGAAAATACTGATTTGCTCCCCTACAGATTTTGTAAGTTTGCCCAAAGAAATGAAGGGTCTATAATTTTTATCATAGGGGTATATTATATGATAGAGACAGAATATCAACCAAAAATCCAGAAAAAAAAACACGATAAAAATGTTATGAATGGAGTTGCAGTTCAGAGAGTAAAATAAGTATTTGATCCCCTTAGTAGTTGGTGGAGAACCCTTGTTGGGGAGCACAGAGGTCAGACGTTTCTTGTAGGTGGTGATCAGGTTTCCACACATCTCAGGAGGGATTTTGGTCTTTACAGATCTTCTACAAATCCTTAAGGCCCCTTTCACACTGAGGCGCTTTGCAGGCGCTATTGCGCTAAAAAGCGCCCTGAAAAAGCCGCTACTTTGTATCCAATGTGGAAGCCCGAGGGCTTTCACACTGGAGCGGTGCGCTTGCAGGAGGGTCAAAAAACTCCTGCAAGCCGCATCTTTGAGGCGCGGGAGGAGCGGTAAAAATACCGCTCCTATAGCGCCCCTGCCCATTGAAATCAATGGGGTAGCGCCTCCAAAACGCCCGCAAAACGCCGCAAAGAGGCGTTTCAGCTGGCGTTTTTAACCCTTTTTTGGCCGCTAGCGGGGGTTAAAATCACCCCGCTAGCGCCCGCAGATCGCGGCAAAAACGACGGTATAGCGGCGCTAAAAATAGCGCCGCTATACCGCCAGCGCTTCAGTGTGAAAGTAGCCTAAGGTTTCTTGGCTGTCACTTGGCAAATCGAAGTTTCAGCTCCCTCCAAAAACTTTCTATAGGATTAAGGTCTGGAGACCGGCTAGGCCACTCCATGACCTTAATGTGCTTCTTCTTGAGCCACTCCTTTGTTGGCTTGGCGGTATGTTTTGGGTGATTGTCATGCTGGAAGACCCATCCACGACCCATCTTCAGTGTTCTGGCTGAGGGAAGAAGGTTCTCTTCCAAGATTTTACAATACACGGCCCCGTCCATTGGCCCCTTAATGCGGCAAAGTCGGCCTGGACCTTCAGCAGAGAAACAGCCCCAAAGCCTCATGTTTCCCCCTCCGTGTGACTGTAGGGATGGTGTTCTTAGGGTCATAGTCACCATTTTTATTCCTCCAAACACAGTGAGTCAAGTTAATGTCAAAGAGCTCAATTTTGGTCTCATCTGACCACAGAACTTTCTCCCAACCCTTCTCTGAATCATTTAGATGTTCAAACTTCAGACGGCATTGTACATGTGTCTTCTTAAGGAGGAGGACCTTGCGGGTGCTGCAGGATTTCAATCCATGGCGGTGTATTGTGTCACCAATGGTGTGTTTGGTGACTGTGGTCCCAACTGCCTTGAGATCATTCACAAGCTCCTCCCATGTAGTTCTGGGCGGATCCCTCACTTTTCTCATGTCCATCCTCACCCCATGAGGAGAAATCTTCCATGGAGCTCCAGACCGAGGGCGATTGATGGTTATTTTGTATTTCTTCCATTTCCGAATAATCGCTCCAACAGTTGTCTCCTCCTCACCAAGCTTCTTGCTGATGGTCTTGTAGCCCATTCCAGCCTTGTGCAGGTCTCCAATCTTCTCCCCGACGTCCTCTGACAGCTCTTTGGTCTCCCCCATGATGGTGAGCTGTGATTGGAGGGAAGCGATTCTGTGGACAGGTGTCTTTTATACACATAACGAGTTATCGTTAGGAGAACCTTCTTACATTGACAGGACTAATCTGTACCACATGAGACCCTCCTGTAGCCAGTCTGTGGGGGGAGAATTATTGTTGGTTGGGAGGGGATCAAATACTTATTTTACCCACTGAACTGCAACTCTATTTATAACATTTGTATCATGTGTGTTTTTTCTGGATTTTTGGTTGATATTCTGTCTCTATCATATAAAATACACCTATGATAAAAAATTATAGACCCTTCATTTCTTTGAAAGTGGGCAAACTTACACAATCTACAGGGGAGACGATCGTTATTTTCCCCCCACTGTAACGTGATTTCATTTGTCATGTGACTCTGTTTGTCGAAAGTCGCATCCCAAGTCGCACCAGTGTGAACCGGGGCTCAATGTAGGTGGAATTTTCAGAATTTCCATTTGAACAAAAATCTAACAGTGTATGGTTTTTATAGGGCAAGTTTGTGTCACATTTACTGTCTAATGTCTTCTCATTGGGAAACGCGGATTGGCCGGGAGCTCATTGTAAGATCACCGGCCACGACTGTACATGACTGAGTT
Organism: Rana muscosa; assembly: GCA_029206835.1. Classification (NCBI taxonomy): domain Eukaryota; kingdom Metazoa; phylum Chordata; class Amphibia; order Anura; family Ranidae; genus Rana; species Rana muscosa. The sequence goes on along the minus strand of CM055123.1, from coordinate 314,012,437 downwards.
AATCTGCTGCATCCATTTCATCTCTCGTTTTCTCCATTATTGTTTTCCAGAGACCTCAGCAACAACCAGATCTCGGAGATTGCTCCCGACGCGTTCCATGGCCTCCGCTCACTTAATTCCCTGTAAGTCGAATTTAGAACGGGGGGCTACCAAACCAAATGAAATTACCGGGCCAGGCCTATCTGGAATGCATGATCTCATGTCGCCTGCCTCTCTCTTATGTAATGCAGATTTTAATGTAATTTCTACTTCAGAATTACATTTACGGCCGCGGTATTAAAACGCAGCACATTTTTACACTGGGAGAATAAATATCTCCTATCATACGGCGGCGGCATAAAGCCATTTACTCAGGAGAGGCCCTTTAATACCGTGATGTCTGGGATGACTGCACCGGAAAATGTGAATTTTAATGCGGCTCGCTTTCTGCGGCCTGGAAATTGATGAGATTCAGCAGCTTTTCCCTTTCATGTTAATTAGAACGTCATGCGGAGAAGACGTAATTAAAAAAGTCCAGGAAAATGCTCCGTGATTTACAAACCTGTGAAATAGATTTGAGGAAGTGCCTTATCTTGATTGGCGGTAATGGGACTGCTTTATTACCGCCGCGGCGTAAGTGAAGACTTGTGCTAAAGCTGATTATTAACGTTATTGAAAAATTGATACGTTCAATTAATTTCACATGCGGCAATGTGTCTTGTTCCTGAACGAGCTTATGGCACTTGCCTCCCAATGCCGTAGCGCAGAGCGCTCTGCAGCGAGAGAATTAAGGCTGGACTCCCTCCAAAATGGCTAAATACACTGATAAAATGTAAATATATACAGTATATATATATATATATGAGGGTTTTTTTCTGAGAGAGGGGCATGTATTCCTTTCTTCCCCCTGAGTCACCCCATGTCTTTGCCCCCTACCCACCTCTGAGAACCATCTCTTGTCTTCACCCCTTCTCACCTCCGAGCACCATCTCTTGTCTCCTCCCCCTACCAACCTCTGAGAACCATCTCTTGTCTTCGCCCCCTACTCACCTCCGAGCATCATCTCTTGTCTCTGCCCCCTACCCATCAACGAGCACCATCTCTTGTCTCTAACCCCTACTCACCTCTGAGCACCATCTCTTGTCTCCACCCCCCTACCTATCTCCGAGCACCATCACTTGTCTCTGCTCCCTACCCACCTCTAAACACCATCTCTTGTCTCCACCCCCTACCCACCTCTGAGCACCATCTCTTTTCTCTGCCCCTTACCCATCAATGTGCACCATCTCTTGTCTCTGCGCCCTACCCATCTCCGAGCACCATCTCTTGTCTCTGCCCCCTACTTACCTCTGAGCACCATCTCTTGTCTCCGACCCCCTACCTATCTCCGAGCACCATCTCTTGTCTTCGCCCCCTACTCACCTCCGAGCATCATCTCTTGTCTCTGCCCCCTACCCATCAACGAGCACCATCTCTTGTCTCCACCCCCTACCCACCTCTGAGCACCATCTCTTGTCTCCACCCCCTACCTATCTCCGAGCACCATTACTTGTCTCTACTCCCTACCCACCTCTGAGCACCATCTCTTGTCTCCACCCCCTACCTACCTCTGAGCACCATCTTTTGTCTCTGCTCCCTATCCACCTCTGAGCATCATCTCTTTTCTCTGCCCCTTACCCATCAATGTGCACCATCTCTTGTCTCTGCGCTCTACCCATCTCCGAGCACCATCTCTTGTCTCTGCCCCCTACTCACCTTTAAGGCACCATCTCTTGTCTCCACCCCCTACCTATCTCCGAGCACCATCTCTTGTCTCTGCTCCCTACCCACCTCTGAGCACCATCTCTTGTTTCTGCCCCTACCCATCAACGAGCACCATCACTTGTCTCTGCTCCCTACCCACCTCTGAGCACCATCTCTTGTCTCCACCCCCCTACCTATCTCCGGGTACCATCTCTTGTCTCTGCTCCCTACCCACCTCTGAGCACCATCTCTTGTCTCTGCCCCCTACCCATCAACGAGCACTATCTCTTGTCTCTGCCCCCTACCCATCAACGAGCACCATCACTTGTCTCTGCTCCCTACCCACCTCGGAGCATCATCTCTTGTCTCTGCTCCCTACCCACCTCAGAGCATTATCTCTTGTCTCTGCTCCCTACCTATCAACAAGTACTATCTCTTGTCTCTGCCACCTACCAACCTCTGAGCACCATCTCTTGTATCCACCGCCTACCCACTTCTGAGCACCATCTCTTGTCTCCACCCCCTACCAACCTCTGAGCACCATCTCTTGTCTCTGCTCCCTATCCACCTCTGAGCATCATCTCTTTTCTCTGCCCCTTACCCATCAATGTGCACCATCTCTTGTCTCTGCGCCCTACCACCTCCGAGCACCATCTCTTGTCTCTGCTCCCTATCCACCTCTGAGCATCATCTCTTTTCTCTGCCCCTTACCCATCAATGTGCACCATCTCTTGTCTCTGTGCCCTACCACCTCCGAGCACCATCTCTTGTCTCTGCTCCCTACTCACCTCTGAGCACCATCTCTTGTCTCCACCCCCCTACCTATCTACGAGCACCATCTCTTGTCTCTGCTCCCTACCCACCTCTGAGCACCATCTCTTGTCACTGCCCCCTACCCACCCACAAGCACTATCTCTTGTCTCTGCCCCCTACCCATCAACAAGCACCATCACTTGTCTCTGCTCCCTACCCACCTCAGAGCATTATCTCTTGTCTCTATTCTCCCTACCTATCAACAAGCACCATCTCTTGCCACCTACCCACCTATGAGCACCATCTCTTGTATCCACCCCCTACCCACTTCTGAGCACCATCTCTTGTCTCCACCCCCTACCCACCTCTGAGCACCATCTCTTGTCTCCGCTCCCTATCCACCTCTGAGTATCATCTCTTTTCTCTGCCCCTTACCCATCAATGTGCACCATCTCTTGTCTCTGCACCCTACCCACCTTCGAGCACCATCTCTTGTCTCTGCTCCCTACTCTCCTCCGAGCACCATCTCTTGTCTCCATCCCCCTACCTATCTCCGAGCACCATCTCTTGTCTCTGCTCCCTACTCTCCTCCGAGCACCATCTCTTGTCTCCATCCCCCTACCTATCTCCGAGCACCATCTCTTTTCTCTGCTCCCTACTCACCTCCGAGCACTATTTCTTGTCTCCACCCCCTACCCACCTCTGAGCACCATCTCTTGTCTGCACCCCCCTACCTATCTCCGAGCACCATCTCTTGTCTCTGGCCCCTACCCACCTCCAAGCACCTTCTCTTGTCTTCATCCCTTACCCACCTCTGAGTACCATCTCTTGTCTCTGCCCCCTGCCGACCTCTGAGCACCATCTCTTGTCTCTGCCCCCTACCCACCTCAGAGCATCATCTCTTGGCTCCACTCACTATCCAACTCCCACTACTGCCCCATCCACAGTATAGAAAACTAAGTATAACTGCGGTGTTAAGTAATGTGTATGGAATTTGTTAATGATAACAAGAAAGGCAATTAAATTAGATCCCCTGCACCAAGCAACAATAGACCTTCCCCCAGCAACAATAGTTCCCCCTAGCAACAATAGATGTGGCACATCTGTGCGATGTACATAACCTACTACCTCAACACTGACATTTACCAAAGCAAAACATGCTGTTCAGATTGGTGGCAATTGACAGCTTCAAATGGTATGAGGTTCCCCATAAAAATACATAGCAGGCCCTTATCCTTGATGAGGGTTTGGTATGGGTGTCAAAGAGGAACCTCCACAAAAAAAATAAAAAAACAAGAAAAAAAGAAATTGGCATGGCCCCCCCCTCCCCCAAAAATCTGACATGAATTTTAGGAGGAACTCACCAAAAAAAAAAAAGAGTGTGGGGTCCCCTTGCAAAAAAAACAAAAACAGGTCCATATCCAACCATGCAGCCTCACAGGCCAGGAAGGGGCGAGGGCATGAGCATGTAAAGTCATACCAAGCCACTTGCCCTTAAAATGGGAGGGGTAACTTACCTGGCAAAGCGCCTTGTCCCCATTTTAATGAGGACAAGGACCTCTTTCTAACAACCACTTGGTGGTTGTGGGGGTCTGCAGGTGGGGGGGGGGCATCAGAATCTAGGGGACACTTTTACAATAAGAGGGCACCCAGATACCACTCCACACAAGTAAATTAGTAAAGTACATAGTATGCTTCTTTTTTTCTTTTTATTAGATTTTGCCCAAACCTACACTTTAACCCTTTCGCTGCCTGGTCCATACATGGTACGTATGGCCAGGATAGAATGTAATGCAGTGCGATCTACATTGATTTACATTCAGTGGAGCACAGGTGAGCCATTTAGGGTCTTTTAGACCCCGGATGGCTCATTAAAGAGAACCTGTCACCAAAAAAGATTGGGTTCTGAAGTTTGTCGCCATTTCATGGGCACAAGTAAATTTAAGGTTTTACATGTTGGGTATCTATTTACTCGGCACAACCTCATTTTTTAGATTTTCCCCCCAAAAGTTGGGTAATTTATTGTGTTTGTATGCCCTAAAATAAACTTTAACGGAAATTTTGCATTTCCTAGGCCTTTGCGGTAATATCGTGTGCCGTAAAAAAAATTAAACTGACACTATTTTATTCTCTAAGGGTGTATGCTTTAAGAAAATATACAGTGGAACCTTGGATTATGAGCATAAACCGTTCCAGGAGAATGCTTGTAATCCAAAGCACTCGCATATCAAAGCGAGTTTCCCCCATAGAAGTTAATGGAAACGAAAATAATTTGTTCCACATTGACTTCTATGGCATGCAATACCGCATGTGGCCAGAGGTAGGGGCACCAGAGAGACTCGGAAATACTCAGAGACTGTTCGGGTGCATTCGGAAACCCTCGGAAAGGCTCAGAAACATTCAGGAACGGTGTATTTCCGAGTATTTCTGAACGGCTCTGATCGGCTCCGGCGCCCCCGTACCTCAGGCCAAATGTGGTACTGCACACCGCAGAGGATTGAATCCTGCTCATTTTGCGAGACAACACTCGCAAACCCAGTCAGGATTTTAAAAAAAAAATTGCTCGTATTGCGAAACGCTCGTTACCGTGTTACTCACAATCCGAGGTTCCACTGTATTATGTTTTGGGGGTTTTATGCACTCTTCAGGCCCTAGAAATTATTTTTTTAAACATGTGTACAAAAAAAACACACAAAAACGGCTCTGGCAGCGAAAGGGTTAAAGCTGGTTAAGAATAATCAGCTTTGTTCTGTCACATCATTATACGTTCCGTCCCAAACAGTCCTTTCTTGTCCAGTTGAGTAGAACCCAAAGGACCCTATGACTAAGCCCCGGTGGGCAGGACGAAACGCGTCGCAGGGGTTAGTTTGGCAGAGACTTGTAGGCTGAGGCCGCTCTTTACTTTTACATTACACAGACTGGTCGAGTGAGCGGAATTTCTTCCATTTAGGGACAAAATGAATCTAGAATTGATGGTTTTCCATGTTGGATATTCATGAAAGGTGTCCATCGGTGTCACATTTCGAAGCGGGCTCCTACTCTGTCTCAGGTTAGCAGAGATCATTAATGATCATCATGACCACTTCACCAGAGTTGCAAATTATTTCTATAATATGTATATTTACATTTTCACACATGGCGCATTAATTAGCGGAGCTAAAAATAGCGGGCGCCTGGAACGCTCACACCCGTATTAATAAACTCTCCATCGTTGTCTGTTATATTCCATTCAGAAGGTTTCACAGATTGAAAGTAATTATCATTTACCAGCATGGGCACCCATGACCATTAAATAATTTGTTAACCTTTTCCTTATTCAGGGAAATAATTATGACCCGATTATAGAAATCGCTGTAATTCGGATCTTTTGTGCCTCCAGTCTGCAGAGCTCCAATTTGTGATAACAGATGAATTAAACAATTAGCAAAAAAAGAAATAAAAAAATCTTTCTGCATAACGACGAGCTAATAGGAAAACAGTTGTATGTTATGTTCTACATTTGGGAGAATAACAGATGTATTAATTGCATAATTTGTAACTTATACATATTCACATTAGCTAACAAGATTTGCACTAGGCGTCTTTTGTAGCGTGTTCCCAACTCTAGACCGCGTGAGGAATCCGGCTGAGCGTTTCCCAATCTTTTTTTTCAGTTGCAGCGCCCCCTTTATAGGTTGTGCAGAATCTCAAGGCACCCCAGTCTACCATGTAAAATAAATGGAAATGGTACTTATCTATGGGAAACCTGCGCACAACCGCCTTGATAATATTAACTTCACATTAGAAGTCCCCCTATCACACCAGAGGCCCCCCATCTCCGCAAGGTATACCAATCAAAGAGTCATAGGCCACCCTCTACATCAGAGTCCCCCCTATACATGAGAGGCCCCATCCCACCAGAGTACACCCATGACAGAGTCCCCCGTCACATCAGAATCCCCCTCTTAATATCAGAGGCCCCTATCACATTAAAGTTCTCCCTATACATCATATATTAACTTCACATCAGAAGTCCCCCATCACATCAGAGATCCCCCATCACATCAGAGATCCCCATCACATCAGAGATCTCCCCATCACATCAGAGATCCCCCATCACATCAGAGATTCCCCCATCACATCAGAGATCCCCCCATCACATCAGAGATCCCCCATCACATCAGAGATCTCCCCATCACATCAGAGGTCCCCCATCACATCAGAGATCCCCCCATCACATCAGAGATCCCCCATCACATCAGAGACCCCCATCATATCAGAGGCACCCCATCACATCAGAGATCCCCCCATCACATCAGAGATCCCCCATCACATCAGAGATCCCCCATCACATCAGAGATCCCCCATTACATCAGAGGTCCCCTCATCACATCAGAGATCTCCCCATCACATCAGAGGTCTCCCCATCACATCAGAGGCCCCCTAATACATTAGAGGTCTCCCCTTCACATCAGAGATCCCCCATCACATCAGAGATCCCCCCATCACATCAGAGATCCCCCATCACATCAGAGATCCCCCATCACATCAGAGATCCCCTCATCACATCAGAGATCCCCCCATCACATCAGAGATCCCCCATCACATCAGAGATCCCCTCATCACATCAGAGATCTCCCCATCACATCAGAGGTCTCCCCATCACATCAGAGGCCCCCTAATACATTAGAGGTCTCCCCTTCACATCAGAGATCCCCCATCACATCAGAGATCCCCCCATCACATCAGAGATCCCCCATCACATCAGAGATCCCCCATCACATCAGAGATCCCCCCATCACATCAGAGATCCCCCATCACATCAGAGATCTCCCCATCATATCAGAGGTCCCCCATCACATCAGAGATCCCCTCATCACATCAGAGATCTCCCCATCACATCAGAGGTCCCCCATCACATCAGAGATCTCCTCATCACATCAGAGGTCTCCTCATCACATCATAGATCTCCCCATCACATCAGAGATCCCCCATCACATCAGAGATCCACCATCACATCAGAGATCCCCCATCACATCAGAGATCTCCTCATCACATCAGAGGTCCCCCATCACATCAGAGGTCCCCCATCCCATCAGAGATCCCCCATCACATCAGAGATCCCCCATCACATCAGAGGTCCCCCATCACATCAGAGATCCCCCATCACATCAGAGATCCCCCATCACATCAGAGATCTCCTCATCACATTAGAGATCTCCTCATCACAGCAGAGATCTCCTCATCACATCAGAGATCTCCCCATCACATCAGAGATCTCCTGATCACATCAGAGGTCTCTTCATTACATCAGAGATCCCCCATCACATCAGAGGCCCCCCCATCACATCAGAGGCCCCCCCATCACATCAGAGGTCCCCCCATCACATCAGAGGCCCCCCTATCACATCAGAGGTCCCCCTCATCACATCAGATGTCTCCTCATCACATCAGAGGTCCCCCCACACATCAGAGGTCCCCCCATCACATCAGAGGTCCCCCCATCACATCAGAGGTCCCCCATCACATCAAATGTCTCATCACATCAGAGGTCCTCCCATCACATCAGAGGTCCTCCCATCACATCAGAGGTCCCCCATCACATCAGAGATCTCCCCATCACATCAGATATCCCCCATCACATCAGAGGTCTCTTCATTACATCAGAGATCCCCCATCACATCAGAGGCCCCCCCATCACATCAGAGGCCCCCCCATCACATCAGAGGTCCCCCCATCACATCAGAGGCCCCCCTATCACATCAGAGGTCCCCCTCATCACATCAGATGTCTCCTCATCACATCAGAGGTCCCCCCACACATCAGAGGTCCCCCCATCACATCAGAGGTCCCCCATCACATCAAATGTCTCATCACATCAGAGGTCCTCCCATCACATCAGAGGTCCTCCCATCACATCAGAGGTCCCCCATCACATCAGAGATCTCCCCATCACATCAGATATCCCCCATCACATCAGAGATCTCCTCATCACATCAGAGATCCCCCATCACATCAGAGATTCCCCCATCACATCAGAGATCCCCCATCACATCAGAGATCCCCCATCACGTCAGAGGTCCTCCCATCACATCAGAGGTCCCCCATCACATCAGAGGTCCCCCATCACATCAGAGGTCTCCCATCACATCAGAGATCTCCTCATCACATCAGAGATCTCCCCATCACATCAGAGATCCCCCATCACATCAGAGATCCCCCATCACATCAGAGGTCCTCCCATCACATCAGAGGTCCTCCCATCACATCAGAGGTCCCCCATCACATCAGAGGTCTCCCATCACATCAGAGATCTCCCCATCACATCAGAGATCCCCCATCACATCAGAGGTCCCCCATCACATCAGAGATCTCCTCATCACATCAGAGGTCTCCCCATCACATCAGAGGTCCCCCATCACATCAGAGGTCCCCCATCACATCTGAGATCCCCCATCACATCAGAGATCCCCCATCACATCAGAGATCTCCTCATCACATCAGAGGTCCCCTCATCACAGCAGAGGTCTCCTCATCACATCAGAGATCTCCTCATCACATCAGAGATCTCTTCATTACATCAGAGGTCCTCCATCACATCAGAGATCCCCCATCACATCAGAGGCCCCCCCATCACATCAGAGGTCCCCCCCCATCACATCAGAGGCCCCCCTATCACATCAGAGGTCCCCCCCATCACATCAGAGGTCCCCCCCCCATCACATCAGAGGTCCCCCCATCACATCAGATGTCTCATCACATCAGAGGTCCTCCCATCACATCAGAGGTCTCCCCATCACATCAGAGATCTCCCCATCACATCAGAGATCTCCCCATCACATCAGAGATCCCCCATCACATCAGAGGTCTCCCCATCACATCAGAGGTCTCCCCATAACATTAGAGATCTCCCCGTCACATCAGAGGTCCCCCATCACAGCAGAGATTCCCCATCACATCAGAGATCTCCTTATCACATCAGAGGTCTCCTCATCACATTAGAGATCTCCTCATCACATCAGAGGCCTCCCCATCACATCAGAGATCTCCTCATCACATCAGAGGTCCCCCATCACATCAGAGGTCTCCCCATCACATCAGAGGTCCCGCATCACATCAGAGGTCTCCCCATCACATCAGAGATCTCCTCATCACATCAGAGATCCCCCATCCCATCAGAGGTCTCCTCATCACATCAGAGATCTCCTCATCACATCAGAGGTCTCCCCATCACATCAGAGGTCCCCCATCACATCAGAGGTCCTCCCATCACATCAGAGGCCCCCCCATCACATCAGAGGTCCCCCCCATCACATCAGAGGCCCCCCTATCACATCAGAGGTCCCCCCATCACATCAGAGGTCCCCCCCATCACATCAGAGGTCCCCCCATCACATCAGATGTCTCATCACATCAGAGGTCCTCCCATCACATCAGAGGTCTCCCCATCACATCAGAGATCTCCCCATCACATCAGAGATCTCCCCATCACATCAGAGGTCCCCCATCACATCAGAGATCCCCCATCACATCAGAGGTCTCCCCATCACATCAGAGGTCTCCCCATAACATCAGAGATCTCCCCATCACATCAGAGGTCCCCCCATCACATCACAGGTCCCCCATCACATCAGAGGTCCTCCCATCACATCAGAGGTCTCCTCATCACATCAGAGGTCCCCAATTACATCAGAGGTCTCTCCATCACATCAGAGGTCCCCCCATCACATCAGAGGTCCCCCATCACATCAGAGGTCTCCTCATCACATCAGAGGTCCTCCATCACATCAGAGGTCTCCCCATCACATCAGAGGTCTCCCCATCACATCAGAGATCTCCTCATCACATCAGAGGTCCCCCTAATCACATCAGAGGTCCCCAATTACATCAGAGGTCTCTCCATCACATCGGAGGTCTCCTCATCACATCAGAAATCCCCCATCACATCAGAGGTCCCCCCATCACATCAGAGGTCCTCCCATCACATCAGAGGTCCTCCCATCACATCAGAGGTCTCCTCATCACATCAGAGGTCTCCTCATCACATCAGAGGTCTCCTCATCACATCAGAGGTCTCCTCATCACATCAGAGGTCCTCCCATCACATCAGAGGTCTCCTCATCACATCAGAGGTCCCCAATTACATCAGAGGTCTCTCCATCAGATAGGAGGTCACCCCATCACATCAGAGGTCCCCCTCATCACATCAGAGATCCCCCATCACATCAGAGATCCCCCATTACATCAGAGATCCCCCTAATCATATTAGAAGTCCCTTCATCACATCAGAGGTCCCCCCATCACATCAGAGGTCCACCTCATCACATCCCCTATATCTGCAGTCTCTGACCATCTCCTGTATTATATCTGCAGTCTCTGACCATCTCCTGTATTATATCTGCAGAAATATTTCTGCACCCAGGCGTCTGTGACCCTAGGATCGGCCCTGGAGTTGGACTTTGTTGTACACAGCCCTTCGATCTATAATAGCTGCCATTTTAATTATATGGATGACCAGTGGCAGTTGCTAGTGGTATATAATGGGAATACTGGGAAGGAAGTCAGATGTCTGTTGAAAAATATGAGGGGTCTTCAAAAAGTTTCCTCACTTTTATACAGTTAAAACATTTTTTTGAAGAGCCCTCATCTAATCTTCCTTTATCTTAACTTCCTTAGTAGCTTCATTCTGTATGAATAAAATTCAATTTCAAAATGGCAGCTGCAGCCGCCTCATGATGCACAAACATGGAACCACCCGAAACGCTTATATTAGCTTCATTAACATTGTAACTCTTATTTTCTTCTACAGGATTTTATATGGCAACAAGATTACAGACCTTCCCAAAGGGGTGTTTAGTGGCCTCCATGCATTGCAGCTTCTGTAAGTAAGGGTTTATTATTATTATTATTATTATCTTACTTTCATATCTCTACCTATAGTCCTCTGCTGTGCATGCGTGGTTAGGATGATGATGGAGGATTGTGTTGGAGGAAGACGGCCTTGAGAGAAATACGTGGGCGTCCGCGGCTCAACTCCTTCTGAAAAGGCTATTTGTCTGTTCACTGTGACTTTTAAGTAAAAAAAAAGAAACAATCATGCGGAATGCGGAAAGTGAAGTGTGATCTGCATGTTGGATCTGGGGCTTGGTGATGTACTATGGAATGAACTAGACCTTTGCAATTCGTTTTGTTCCAAATTCATTTTTTAACGAATTTCGACAAATTTGTTAATTCGGGAACATCCGAAGTAACGAAAACCCATTTTTACAAATTTTTCCAAATATTCGTAAATCCATAAATTCGAAAATTCCTAAATTTGTAAATTTGAATATTCGTAAATTAGAAAATTCAGAAATTCGTAAATTCAAATATTCGAATATTCGTAAATTAGAAAATTCGTAACTTCGTTAATTTGGAAATTCGAAAATTCAGAAATTTTAAATTTGTAAATTTGAATATTCGTAAATTAGAAAATTTGTAAATTCGTAAATTCAAATATTTGAATATTCGTAGATTAGAAAATTCGTAACTTCGTAAATTTGGAAATTAGAAAGTTCATAAATTCGTAAATTCAAATATTTGTAAATCCGTAAATTCGAAAATTCATAAATTCGTAAATTCAAATATTTGTAAATCCGTAAATTAGAAAATTCATAAATTCGTAAATTCAAATATTCGAATATTTGTAAATTAAAAAATTTGTAAATTCGTAACTTCGTAAATTTGGAAATTCGTAAATTCAAATATTCGTAAATCCGTAAATTCAAAAATTCATAAATTCAAATATTTGAATATTTATAAATTAGAAAATTCGTAAATTTGGAAATTTGAAAATTCGTAAATTCAAATATTCGTAAATCCGTAAATTTGAAATTTCATAAATTCGTAAATTCAAATATTCGAATATTCGTAAATGAGAAAATTCGTAAATTCGTAACTTCGTAAATTTGGAAATTCGAAAATTCATAAATTCGGGAATTCAGAATTTCAGAAATTTGGAAATTCGAACATTCGAAAATTAGAAAATCTGAAATAATAATTATTAAATTATAGGTATTGGAATTTCCTTTCAAATTTGTCTGTTAGTGAATGTAATGAATATGAATTTATCCGAAGTTACGAATTCTCCGAAATAACGAATGCCGCATCTAAACAAATGGAACGTAACGCATTAATAATAATAAATAACAATAATAATAATAATAATAAAAACTTTTTATTATTATTACCGTATTTATTATTAACCACTTCAGCCCCATTTTGGTGGTCAAAGACCAGGCCACTTTTTTTGCGATTCGGCACTGCGTCGCTTTAACTGACAATTGCGCGGTCGTGCGACGTGGCTCCCAAACAAAATTGACGTCCTTTTTTTCCCACAAATAGAGCTTTCTTTTGGTGGTATTTGATCCCCTCTATGGTTTTAATTTTTTGTGCTATAAACAAAATAAGAGCGTCAATTTTGAAAACAATGCAATATTTTTTACTTTTTGCTATAATAAATATCCCCAAAAATATATAAAAAAAACATTTTATTTCCTCAGTTTAGGCCGATACGTATTTTTCTACATAATTTTGATTTAAAAAAATCACAGTAAGCGTTTATTGATTGGTTTGCGCAAATGTTATAGCATCCACAAAATAGGGGGTAGTTTTATGGCATTTTTTTTTTTATATATTTTTTTTTACTAGTAATGGTGGCGATCAGCGATTTTTATTGTGACTGCGACATTATGGCGGACACATCGGACACTTTTGACACATTTTTGGGACCATTGTCATTTATACAGCGATCAGTAATATATAAATGCACTGATTACTGTGAAAATGACACTGGCAGTGAAGGGGTTAACCACTACGTGACGCTGCAGGGGTTAAGTCAGTACTAGTGAGTGATTCTTACAGTTAGAGGGCGTGGCAAATTTAAAGGGACGTACAGGTACGCCAATGTGCCTGTCCGTGCCATTCTGCCGACGTACATCTGCGTGCGGCGTTCGGGAAGTGGTTAATTCGCTCCGTTCTATTTGTTTAAATGCGGCATTCGTTATTTCGCATAATTTGTAACTTTGGATAAATTCTTAACGTCCACTAACAGCCAAATTTGAAAGGAAATTCCAATACGAGCATAATCCGTTCCAAGAGAATGCTCGTAATCCAAAGCACTCGCATATCAAAGTGAGTTTCCACATAGAAGTCAATGGAAACGAAAATAATTTGTTCCGCATTGACTTCTATGGCATTTCCGAACGGCTCCGCTCGGCTCCGGCGCCCCCCCCCCCACCTCAGGCCAACTGCGGTACTGCACACCGGTGTGGCTTGAATCCTGCACATTTCGCGAGACAACACTCGCAAACCGAGTCAGGGTTTTAAAAAATACAGTGCTCGCATTGCGAAAACGCTCGTTATTCGCAATCCCACGTTTCGCTGTATAACAAAATTCCACCGTTTCAGTGACAGTTCATAACTTTCCAGTGACTTCAGTGACCACCACCTCTATCTGGAATGCCTGTTCACCTCCAAAAGTTGACCCCACTGCAGAGTCACACACGCCTGTGATTATATCTCTCGGGATGCTTTGGGAAAACAACTCCTCCTCCTGGTGTTTTGGGACAAGACAGACCTCCTCCCGGGTTCTCGCTATGTAGACCCCGCTGCAGAGTCACACACGCTTAGTGTAATATCTCTCAGGATTTTTCCGGAACACAAATCCTCATCACAGTGCACCTTGACAGCTCAGACCTCCTCCCGGGATCTCATTCAGTCATGTGTGGAAATATAAAAATAAAACCATAGTGCTCTCTGCTAATAACATGTATTAAAACTGTAACTTAGGGATAAAATACTCACATGCAAATGTGAAAAACATTCAAATCATCAATCATGATGTGAACGAAGAAAACGTCTTGAATGACGACACCTCACACCTCTACGCGTTATGCTCTTTGATGAGCTTCTTCAGTAGGCATTGTGTGGCCGTATAAAATAAAACCATAGTGCTTTCTGCTAATAACATTTAAAACTATAACTTAGGAATAAAATACTCACATGCAAATGTGAAAAACATGCATATCATCAGTCATGATGTGAACGGAGAAAACGTCTTTAATGACGTCACCTCACACCTCTACGCGTTACGCTGTTTGATGAGCTTCTTCAGCAGGCATTGTGTGGCCGTACAAAAATAAAACCATAGTGCTCTCTGCTAATAACATTTATTAAAACTGTAACTTAGGGATAAAATACTCACATGCAAATGTGAAAAACATGCATATCATCAGTCATGATGTGAACGGCGAAAACGTCCTGAATGACGACACCTCACACCTGTACGCGTTATGCTCTCTGATGAGCTTCTTCAGTAGGCATTCCAGCTAGAGGTGGTGGTCACTGAAGTCACTGGAAAGTCATGAACTGTCACTGAAAGTTGCACAATGGTGGAATTTTGTTGTATTTGGACTTGTTTTATTTGTACAGTGGAACCTCGGATTGCGAGTAACGTGGTTACCAAGCGTTTCGCAATACGAGCACTGTGATTTTTTTAAATCCTGACTCGGTTTGCGATTGTTGCCTCGAGGGGCCGGACACCTGAATAGGGGGTGTCAGCGGCGACCATAGATAGATTCATGCATTGCATGAATCTATCTATGATGGTAGAGCGGTGCGGGAGAGAGGGGGGGGCGCTCCTGCGCCCTTTATGGACGCACCGCCACTGGTGGAGTGTATATTGGCCATTTCTCTGTTCAAGGGAAGTCGGTAAAGGGGCCAATTGGTTGCTTACAGTGAATTCAACCACTCTTTATTATACAATGATAAAAGAGTGTGGTTCTTGAAGGACATCTGCCAGGCCTTGCATACGCTTCAAAGTGGCTCTCAGAGCTGAACTGTCACGTATTGAAGTCTCTTCAGAGAAGATTCATTAAGTATGTGTTACTTGTAAAACCCGCGGAGTATTGATTGATTACCTTAGAACCAACACTGGGCTAATAGAAGCTGATTTAAACTAAGTTGAGATCAATGTAGGCATCATGACCGCGCTTGTAAACTTCATCCTGGTGGTTGACGCTTAACGTCTTCTCTCTTTCTTCTCTCCTCTCTCTCTCTCTCTCTCTTCTCTCTCTCTCTCTTTCAGACTTCTAAATGCCAACAAAATTAACTGCATCCGGGCCGACACCTTCCAGGACCTGCAGAACCTCTCTCTGCTGTCCCTCTATGACAACAAGATCCAGAGTTTAGCCAAAGGAACCTTCTCTGCTCTGCGTGCCATCCAGACCTTGTGAGTAGAACTGCCATAGATAACGATGCCCCCCCCCGGTGGTAACGGTTGGGTGTGCCGCCTTGTTGTGTAATCCTGTCAAAAACCAAAAATTTGTCTATTGTTCAGGCATTTAGCTCAAAACCCTTTCATCTGCGACTGTAACCTGAAGTGGTTGGCGGACTTTCTGAGAACGAATCCGATAGAGACCAGCGGGGCCCGGTGTGCCAGCCCTCGACGACTTGCCAACAAACGCATCGGGCAAATCAAAAGCAAAAAGTTCAGGTGCTCAGGTAAAAAAAAAAAAAAAAATTGTTCAAGTAATACTGTTTCCTTGACATTGTCCCTTTTCCCAAAAGTATTGGGACGCCTGCCTTTACACGCACATGAACTTTAACGGCATCCCAGTCTTAGTCCCGTTGGGTTCAATATTGAGTTGGCCCCGCCCATTGCAGCTATAACAGGTTCAACTCTTCTGGGAAGGCCGTCCACAAGGTTTAGGAGTGTGTCTATGGGAATGTTTGACCATTCTTCCAGAAGAGCATTTGTGAGGTCAGGCACTGATGTTGGATGAGAAGGCCCGGCTCGCAGTCGGCGCTCTAATTCTTCCCAAAGGTGTTCTATCGGGTTGAGGTCAGGCCAGTCAAGTTTCTTAACACAAAACTTGCTCATCCATGTCTTTATGGACCTTGCTTTGTGCACTAGAGGGCAGTTACGTTGGAACAAGAAGGGGCCATCACCAAACTGTTCCCACAAAGTTGGGGGCATGAAATTGTCCAAAATGTCTTGGTATGTCTGACGTCTGAAGAGTTCCCTTCACTGGAACTAAAGGGGCCAAGCCCAACCCCTGAAAAACAACCCCCACACCACAATCCCCCCCTCCACCAAATGATTTGGACCAGTACACAAAGCAAGGTCCATAAAGACATGGATGAGCGAGTTTGGGGTGGAGGAACTTGACTGGCCTGCACAGAGTCCTGACCTCAACCCGATAGAACACCTTTGGGATGAATTGGAGCAGAGACTGTGAGCCAGACCTTCTCCCCCAACATCAGTGCCTGACCTCAAAAATGCTCTTCTGGAAGAATGGTCAAACATTCCCATAGACACCCTCCTAAACCTTGAGGACAGCCTTCCCAGAAGAGTTGAAGCTGTTATAGCTGCAAAGGGCGGGGCCAACTCAATATTGAACCCTCCGGACTCAGACTGGGATGCCATTAAAGTTCATGTGGGTGTAAAGGCAGGTGTCCCAATACTTTTGGTAATATAGTGTGCCTCTGCCAATTTCTGAGTTGTAAGATATGTATAAAGCAAAATGATGTATGTTTTATTTAACATGAACCTTTCTGATGATTATTTTTTCCCTCCCCCAGCAAAAGAACAATACATTATTCCAGGTAAGATTTTTTTTTTTCTACTATGTTTTCTTGTCTGCATTAAGATACAAGTCAGATTTTAGGCATCCCCTGCAGTAGAAATTTAAGTTTGGTGAGATACTTCCCAATGGTTGAATACTTCTAAAGGGATGCATTCCATGCCGTTTTTCTCATCAGAACGTGAATGCACCAGGTGATTATAATGAACCAGACTCTCCCATTCAGAATAATTTTTTGAACCCTGGCCGTAGCTCCTCTTTAACCACTTGACCTCCAGAAGTTTTACCCCCCCCCCTTCATGACCAGACCATTTCTTGCTATACGGCACTGCGTTATTTTACCTGACAATTGAGCAGTCATGCGACATTGTACTGAAATAGAATTTATGTCATTTTTTTCCCACAAATAGAGCTTTCTTTTGGTGGTATTGGATCAGCACTGCATTTTAAAAAAAAAATTTGCGCTATAAACAAAGACCGACAATTAAAGAAAAAAAAAAAATGCTTTTTTTTTTACTTTCTGCTATAAAAAATATCCAACAAAAAATTTTTTAATATAATCAAATTTCTTCATAAATTTAGAAAAAAAAAAAGTGTATTTTGATTGGTTTGCGCAAAAGTAATTGTACCTACAAACTATGATATATATACTGGAATTTTAATTAATTATTTTTTTTATTTATTTTTTTACTATCATCGACTTATAGCAGGACTGCGATATTGCGGCGGACAGTCAGACACTAACTGACATTTTTGACACTTTGCAGGAACCAGTGACACTAATAGTGATCAGTGCTAAAAAATATGCACTGTCACTGTACTAATGGCACTGGCTGGGAAGAGGTTAAACATCTAGGGGCGATCAAAGGGTTAGCTGTGTGCCTAGCCAGTGTTTATGTGTACTGTGTGTGGTGCTTTTACTAAGGGAAGTGATGGATGTTATTCCCTGCTTTGCAGGGACACAAAACCCATCTCCCCCCCCCCCCCGTCAGAACGGAGATCTGCCTTGTTTACAGAGGCAGATCTCCGTTCTGTGTCTCTGCCTGATGATCGTCGGGTTCTGGCGGTACATCCAGTGCCCGGCACCCGCAGATCGGCTTCTGCTGTGAGTAATCACAGCAGAAGCGGGGCGGCGGCGCCGCGCGCATTCGCGCCACCATGGCGCAACTGCAGAATCACGTATATATACGCGATTCTGCACAGGAGGGCCGCCCCGTGGCAATAAATAAGCTATGGGGCGGTCCTTAATCAGTTAAAGAAGCGCTGGGAACTTTCAAACTTCAAACGTCTGGTTAGATGAAGGAAAACGTCTTACAAGCTTCCCTTGATGGGCACCCAACAGTAGCTCAAACCATAGAAATAAAGAAAGGAGCACCAGACCAAAATTAGATGGAATAGTCAACGATAATTTAATTATGTTCACATAATACAAAGTAGACATGTGCAATTCGTTTCGTTCCAAATTAGTTTTTAACGAATTTCAACAAATTCGTTAATTCGGAAATATCCGAATTTCCGAATTTTCGAATCTCAGAATTTTTCCGAATATTCGGAAATTTGAAAATTTGGAAATTCTAAAATTCTAAACTTCGAAAATTCAATATTTGACAATCCGAAAATTGGGAAAATCAAAAATCTGAAAATTCAGAAATCGGAAATTCAGAAATTCGAAAGTCCGAAGATTCGAAAATCCGAAAATAAGCATGAAAATCCTAAAATTTGAAAACCCTAAAATTTGAAAAATCTGAAATAATTTGGCTGTTAGTGAACGTAACGAATACAAAATGTATCCGAAGGTACAAATCTTCCGAAATAACAAATGCTGTATCTAAACGAATGGAATGTAACAAATTAATAATGATAGATATCAATAATAATAAAAACTCTTTATTATTATTATTATTATTATTATTAATTAGTTCCATTCCATTTGTTTAGATGCGGCATTCGTTATTTCGGATAATTCGTAACTTCGGATAAATTTGTATTCGTTACGTTCACGTGAATGTAACGAATACAAATTTATCCGAAGTTACAAATTATCCGAAATAACGAATGACATATCTAAACAAATGGAACGTAGCAAATTAATATTAATAATAATGAAAACGTTTTATTATTATTATTAATTATTATTAATTTGTTCCGTTCCATTTGTTTAGATGCGGCATTCGTTATTTCGGATAATTCATAACTTCGGATAAATTTGTATTCGTTACGTTCACTAACAGCCAAATTTGAAAGGAAATTCCAATACTTATTATTTAATAGTTAGTTATTATTAGTGAGTTAGTTATTTTTCGTTCTTTAAAATTTTCGGATTTTCTTTTTCTTATTTTCGGATTTCCGAATTTCTGAAGTTTCGAATTTTCGAACTTCCGAATTTTTGATGTTCGAGTTTTCGAATTCCGAATTTTAGAATTTTAGAATTCCGAATTTTTGAATTCCAAATTTTAGAATTCCGAATTTACGAATTTATGAAAAAAAAACAAGAAACAAATGAAAGGAAAACGAACAAATTTTTCGGCAGTGCACGTGTCTAAAATACAAAGGCTTCTGTGAATGGGCAGGAGGAGGGGAGAGGCAGGCATAGCAGCTGCAGCGACTCTCCTGTTCAAGATGCAAGGCTCAGAAGGTGTCGCTCTCCCGAAAACTACAGCGACAGCTGTCTTTCGGGAGTACTATGAAGCTGTCAGATAGCTAAACCCAGGAGGTGTCATGCACCTCGCTGGACTTAACTCATAGTGTGCCTCCATTTTTTTTAAAAGGAACCAAATTCCTGGAATCTGTAAATGGTTTTTGAAACATGAAGACACACAACCATTTACATTTAACGGATCTGTTCATTTGTGATCATTGTCCTATCCTGAAGCCCGACTCTGGCATTAATGCAACATTGTCTCTTTGTCCGTCTTGTTTCTTCCCGCAGGAACGGAGGACTACCAGCTGAACAGCGAGTGCAACAGCGACGTTGTATGTCCGCCCAAATGCCGATGCGAATCCAACGTGGTGGATTGCTCCAACCTGAAGCTCACCAAAATCCCCGACCGCATCCCTCAGTCTACGGCCGAGCTGTACGTATGGGTGCCGTGCCGATTCCTGGTCAACGTATCACCTTCGCATTCCACCATAGTGCATCTTCTCTTCAAAAAAACAACTTTACGTGAACTGATTTCACTACGGGAAGCCGCGAGATTTAACACACATCTGTATTTCCCCAGCCGAGCGGCACAAACGCCAAGATTTAATTAAAGCTTTAGGAGGAAATTAGACATTAATAGATCTCAGCTTGGTGGCCTTGTAGGCTCCAAATAATGAACCGCTCACATGTCCCACCTCCCCTGTGGATGATTGTATTGGTGGTTGTTCAGTGAGGTGTTGTCTCTTATTAGAGCCAATGGCGATGATTTACTAAAGGCGCGGCTATGCAGTTTGCAAGTGTGGTTGCTCCAGAGCTTAGTAAATGAGGGGAAGCTTCACTTTAGATGGAATACCCAACTACATGCAAGGAAAAGGTAAAAAAAATATTTTTGCTTGCACATGATTGAATGATGGGAGTCAACAGAGCTCCCCTTCATTTACTAAGCTCTGGAGCAACTACTTGCCTTTAATAAATCAACCCCAGTGTTTCTACAGTTTTGCAATCACTTTGCCATTAGACATTAGACGGTCTGATAGTCCACAACTTTTATTATTAGTATCAGTTCAGAAAGGACAACACAGAACGTCCGATTCGTTTCAGGTTTTTCATAGTATCCCAAAGAGAGCTCAATTTCTATGGGTTGCATCGTACATCCACTCAGGCAGAGACTTCAGTCTTGGTTCTTGGGTGTGTGACCACATTTCCTCTATGCATGTCAAAGAAACCCAAAGAGAACTCAACTCCTATAGGTTGCATCATATATCTACTCAATAAAATATTCCAGTCCTAGTTCTTGGGTGTGTGACCACATTTCCTCTACACATGTCATGAAAACCCAAAGAAAACTCAACTACTATGGGTTGTCCCGTACATCCACTCAAGCAGAGACCTCAGTCTTGGTTCTTGGGTGTGTGTCCACATTTCCTCTAAGCATGTCAAAGAAACCCAAAGAGAACTCAACTCCTATGGGTTGTCCCATACATCCACTCAAGCAGAGACTTCAGTCTTGGTTCTTGGGTGTGTGACCACATTTCCTCTACACATGTCATGGAAACCCAAAGAAAACTAAACTCCTATGGGTTGCATTGTACATCCACTCAAGCAGAGACTTCAGTCTTGGTTCTTGGGTGTGTGACCACATTTCATCTACACATGTCTTAGAAACCCAAAGAGAACTCAACTCCTATGGGTTGTCCCTTACATCCACTCAAGCAGAGACTTCAGTCTTGGTTCTTGGGTGTGTGACCACATTTCATCTACACATGTCTTAGAAACCCAAAGAGAACTCAACTCCTATGGGTTGTCCCTTACATCCACTCAAGCAGAGACTTCAGTCTTGGTTCTTGGGTGTGTGACCACATTTCATCTACACATGTCTTAGAAACCCAAAGAGAACTCAACTCCTATGGGTTGTCCCTTACATCCACTCAAGCAGAGACTTCAGTCTTGGTTTTTGGGTGTGTGACCCCATTTCCTCGATGCATATCAAAGAAACCCAAAGAGAACTCAGCTCCTATAGGTTGCATCATATATCCACTCAAGTAGAGATTTCAGTCTTGGTTCTTGTGCGTGTGACCACATTTCCTCTACACGTGTCATAGAAACCCAAAGAAACTCAACTCCTATAAAGAAGCCAGAGTTTATTGCTGTATGGAAGCTGTGCTGTCTTCCTGCATTGTGTAAAGGGAAGGAGGAGGCACAAAGTTATTGGCGATGTCTCCAAACATCTTATCTGCTCTCCATTGAGAAAACAAGTAAAAATTGTCTCCCAAGCTTCTGAGTATCTTAAAACAGATGTAAATAAAATGATTTGCTAATGTACTATTGGATAAGACAGTATTTTGTATTCTGATCCAGGCGTCTGAACAATAATGAGATCTCCGCTCTAGAAGCCACTGGTCTCTTCAAGAAACTTCCGCACCTCAAGAAGATGTAAGTCATGCTTCAAAGATATATTCTTATGACGTTTGCAGTTTATATATGCATAAAGTAGACCTTCACCCTACCCAACCACTTTATCTCCTCTGTACCATTTAGATATTTTTTATTACTTATTTAGGTATCTTTTTCTGGGGGCACCTCCCCACACTTCCTGCTTTGCATGCAGCTTCATGGGATACACACGTATATGGCATCCCAGGAGGGCATGGGTTACTCTTCTGCACAAGCTCTAACCTGAGTCACTGGGGGGGGGGCTATCTCTTCCTGGTTTTTAAAGCCAGCCGCTGTGGTGCATGCACATTATCAGGGGGCGGCAGCAAGAACCGGGAAGTGACAGACAACCCCATAATGACGTCCGAAGAAGATGGTGGCTCAGAACTTGGTATGGACCAGTGGATCCCCAGAGAACACCGCTGGATCGCTGGGTGTGTATGTTTTCTGTGCAGAACCCGGCTACATAGGTAAGAGGGGGAAAAAATAGGAGAGGAAGGGGTAGTGAAATTCCTCTTTAAAGGCTAACCTTTTCCTATATCGTGGCCATGCAGACAAGGGACCCCCAGTAGGTTTAAACAAGCCGATCATATTTTAAATATAGATAACTGTTAAAAATTTCCAGGTTAAAGATGCAACATCTATCTTTTTCCTAAATTGAGGGGAGGCAAAAGATTACTGGACATCTCATCATACTATCAAGCACCCCTCTTAGCCAGAATAGCGAATTGCTGCTGTAACGGGGCAGCTACGTGCTAGGTATCTATGGAATTGGAAGTTGCTAATAGCCTAGCCATAGGTTTGCCTTGGCTTTCCTCATATTTAACCCTGGAGCTCAGAGCACATTCTACCTTGGGTAGTACCATCCACATCTATAGGGAAATCTTTGGCTCCACCAACGTATCAATTGTTGACTCCTGTAGATGCCCGACCTGTAGACTAGGTTCTTTCCAACTGAAACCCAGTCATAGCTTTGCCTTGGCCTTCCTCACCTTTAACCCCAGAGCTCAGAGCACACCCTGCCTTGGGTAGAACCATCCAGATCTCTAGGGAAACCTTCCGCTCCACCGACTTATCAAATGTTGACTACTGTAGTTGTCATATCTGTAGACTATGTTCTTTCTCTATGAAGCCTAGCCATAGGATTGCCTTGGCTTTCCTCACCTTTGGAATGGCACAGTCTTATGCTGGCCATACACTATACGAAAAATCGGCCGAAACTCGATCATTTAGACAGTTCGTTCGTTTTTCGGACAGTTAATGAGCACAAAATCGATAATCGTTGGGACGTTTGGAAATTTTCTGCCGAACGAACGATAAATTGAAGGGTTAATGTGTTTCCCGTCCGAACTGTCTGCACTAGGTATATGTAAAAAAAAACTAACCAATTTTTTTTTATTTATGTCCTGTGAACGATTTATCGGTCATTACATGATGGCACCATCGTTTGTGCTCACGGCCGAATGTTCGTTTTTCGAAAATGGGTTTGGCCGATTTTTCGGATAGTGTATGGGCAGTCTTAGTCCGTAGGGTTCAATATTGAGTTGGCCCACCC
This sequence comes from Rana muscosa, assembly GCA_029206835.1. Classification (NCBI taxonomy): domain Eukaryota; kingdom Metazoa; phylum Chordata; class Amphibia; order Anura; family Ranidae; genus Rana; species Rana muscosa. The sequence goes on along the minus strand of CM055123.1, from coordinate 313,988,730 downwards.
TTTCCAGCTATAACAGCTTCAACTCTTCTGGGAAGGCCGTCCACAAGGTTTAGGAGGGTGTCTATGGAAATGTTGGACCGTTCTTCAAGAAGCGCATTTGTGATGTCAGGCACTGATGTGGATAAAAAGGCCTGGCTCTCATTCTCTGCTCTAATTCATCCCAAAGGTATTCTTTTGGGTTGAGGTCAGGACTCTGTGTAGGCCAATAAAGTTCCTCCACCCCAAACTCGCTCATCCATGTCTTTATAGACCTTGTTTTGTGCACTGGTGGGCAGTCATGTTGGAACAGGAAGGGGCCAACCCCAAACTATTCCCACAAAGTTAGGAGCATGAAGTTGCCCGAAATGTCTTGGTATGCTGATGCCTTAAGAGTTCCCTTCACTGAAACTAAGGGGCCAAGCCCAACCCCTGAAAAACAACCCCACACCATAATCCCCCCCCCCCACACCATGATCCCCCCTCCACCAAATGATTTGGACCAATGCACAAAGCAAGGTCCATAAAGACATGGATGAGGGAGTTTGGGGTGGAAGAACTTGACGGGTCTGCACAGAGTCCTAACCTCAACCCGATAGAACATGTTTGGGATGAATTAGAGCGGAGACTGCGAGCCAGACCTTCTCGTCCAACATCAGCGCCTGACCTCACAAATGTGCTTCTGGAAGAATGGTCAAACATTCCCATAGACACCCTCCTAAACCTTGTGGACGGCCTTCCCAGAAGAGTTGAAGCTTTTATAGCTGCAAAGGGCGGGGCCAACTCAATATTGAACCCTACGGACTAAGACTGGGATGCCATTAAAGTTCATGTGCGTGTAAAGGCCGTGTATGTGTAACCTTCTAGATGTGGTCATCTGATATGTCTATAGTAAGTTTTGTAGTTATTGTACCTCATTTAATAAAATACTTGTGATAGAAAGAACGGCTCTACGTTGGGAGCTTATAGCAGCTTCCTAATATTCTCTACTAATACTTTGTGACAAATTCATTACAGCTTCATGGGGTTACCTGAGTCCCCCAGTATAGACCTTCCTTAATTCTATCTTTTGTGTAAACGTGTCTTCCAGCAACCTGAGCAACAACAAGATCACCGAAATTGAAGATGGAGCATTTGAAGGAGCAACGTCAGTAAGCGAAATACACCTGACAGCCAATCACATGGAGTCAGTGCGTAGTGCCATGTTCCGCGGTCTGGAAGGGCTGAGGACGCTGTGAGTAGAGAAATATTATTTGTTCATTATAAACATTAAGGGCCCTATGCTGACGGGCTTCAAGTGGGGTTTTCATTTCCATACAAGCAGGGCTTTTTTCAGCGGGAACGCGGGGGAGGGGGGGAGCAAAGCAGTTCTGGCACCTCCAACAACTGACTGTATGTAATGGCAAGGGGTGCTGGAGTGTGCTGCAGGATCTATTGATGCTGGCTGCTGGGGGACCTATTCTAGATGGAGGGGATCTATTTTTGCTGGGCAGTCTATTGTTGCAGAGGAGGTCTATTGTTGCTAGTGGGGGACCTTCTGTTGCCGGCGGTCTTATATTGCTGGGTGGTCAGCTGTTGCTGGGAGAGATCTACTGTTGAGGGAAGGGGCCTATTGATGCTGGCTGCTGGGGGACCTATTCTAGATGGAGGGGATCTATTTTTGCAGGGCAGTCTATTGTTGCAGAGGAGGTCTATTGTTGCTAGTGGGGGACCTTCTGTTGCCGGGGGTGGGTCTTATATTGCTGGGGGGTCAGCTGTTGCTGGGAGAGATCTACCGTTGAGGGAAGGGGTCTATTGTTGCTGGTTGACAGAGAGTCTTATGGTGCTGAGAGATCAGTTGTTGCTGCCGGGAGCCTATTGCTGCTAGGGGGGAGAATTTTTTGTGGGTTGTTCATTGTTGTTAGGGGGATCTATTTTTGCTGGCGGAGGGGCCCTATTGTTACTGGCTGCAAGGGATCTATTTTACTGCTTTTCTTGCTATCATTACCAACTTCCATACAAGTTATTTAGCACCACAAAATGATACGTGATTCTGTGGTCTCTAAAAGGGCACTACTGGGGGGGGGGGGTGTAGGGGGTGGAACCAAGTAATGGTGCTCGGAGGTGGGTGGGGGGGGCAGAGAAAAGGGGAGACTCAGAAAGGGGAAGTTTCTGCACATATTCTCTGAGAGAAAATAAAGCCCTGCATACATGTCTTTGGGGTTGCATAGCCAGAAGGTCAACTGCAGTTCTGAATGACATCAACTGCAGGTCCAAAGCCACTTCTTTGGTTGTAATGGTCCAAGCCACTTCTTGTTGTTCTGTAATGTTCGAGACGCTTCATAGCTTACCCAAGCCACTTCTTCAATTCTAATGAAGAGGTGGATTGGGCCATTAGAACCAATTGTCCAAACAACTTTTACAGTTCCAGTTGTACAAGCCACTTCTTGTTGTTCTGTCATGTTGAAGACACTTCCTAGTGTATCCAAACCACTTCTTCATTTCTAATGAAGAGATGGCTTGGACCATTAGTACTAATTGTCCAGGCCACTTCTTTGGTTGTAATTGTCCAAGCCACTTCTTGTTGTTCTGTCATGTTGAAGACACTTCATAGTGTATCCAAACCACTTCTTCATTTCTAATGAAGAGATGGCTTGGACCATTATTACTAATTGTCCAGGCCACTTCTTTGGTTGTAATTGTCCAAGCCACTTCTTGTTGTTCTGTCATGTTGAAGACACTTCATAGTGTATCCAAACCACTTCTTCATTTCTAATGAAGAGATGGCTTGGACCATTATTACTAATTGTCCAGGCCACTTCTTTGGTTGTAATTGTCCAAGCCACTTCTTGTTGTTCTGTCATGTTGAAGACAATTCATAGCTTATCCAAGCCACTTCTTCGGTTCTAATTGACCAAGCCCATTCTTAACCTCTAATTGTCCAGGCCACTTCTTGAGTTGTAATTGTCCAAGACACTTCTTGTTGTTCTGTAATGTTCAAGACACTTCATAGCGTATCCAAACCACTTCTTCATTTCTAATGAAGGGATGGCTTGGACCATTAGTACTAATTGTCCAGGCCACTTCTTGGGTTGTAATTGTCCAAGCCACTTCTTGTTGGTCTGTCATGTTGAAGACACTTCCTAGTGTATCCAAACCACTTCTTCATTTCTAATGAAGAGGTGGCTTGGACCATTAGAACTAATTGTCCAAACAACTTATACAGTTCCAGTTGTACAAGCCACTTCTTGTTTGTTCTGTCATGTTGAAGACACTTCCTAGTGTATCCAAACCATTTCTTCATTTCTAATGAAGGGATGGCTTGGACCATTAGTACTAATTGTCCAGGCCACTTCATAGCTTATCCAAGGCACTTCTTCGGTTCTAATAGACCAAGCCCATTCTTAACCTCTAATTGTCCAGGCCACTTCTTGAGTTGTAATTGTCCAAGACGCTTCTTGTTGTTCTGTAATGTTGAAGACACTTCGTAGCTTATCCAAGCCACGTCTTCAGTTCTAATGAAGAGGTGGCTTGGACCATTAGTACTAATTGTCCAGGCCACATTTTTGGTTGTAATTGTCCAAGCCACTTCTTGTTGTTCTGTAATGTTAAAGACACATCATAGCTTATCCAAGCCACTTCTTCGGTTCTATTTGACCAAGCCCATTCTTAACCTCTAATTGTCCAGGCCACTTCTTGGGTTGTAATTGTCCAAGACACTTTTTGTTGTTCTGTAATGTTGAAGACACTTCATAGCTTATCCAAGCCACTTCTTCAGTTCTAATGAAGAGGTGGCTTGGACCATTAGAACTAATTGTCCAAACAACTTTTACAGTTCCAGTTGTACAAGCCACTTGTTGTTGTTCTGTCATGTTGAAGACACTTCATAGTGTATCCAAACCACTTCTTCATTTCTAATGAAGGGATGGCTTGGACCATAAGTACTAATTGTCCAGGCCACTTCATAGCTTATCCAAGGCACTTCTTCGGTTCTAATTGACCAAGCCCATTCTTAACCTCTAATTTTCCAGGCCACATTTTTGGTTGTAATTGTCCAAGCCCCTTCTTGTTGTTCTGTAATGTTGAAGACACTTCATAGCTTATCCTAGCCACTTCTTCAGTGCTAATGAAGAGGGGGCTTGGACCATTAGAACTAATTGTAGAGGCCACTTCTTGAGTTGTAATTGTCCAAGCCACTTCTTGGTTTTCTGTAATGTTGAAGACACTTCATAGCATTTCCAAGCCACTTCTTCAGTGCTAATGAAGAGGTGGCTTGGACCATTAGAACTAATTGTCCAAACAACTTGTACGGTTTTTAGATTGTCAAAGCCACTTCTTCATTAGAACTGAAGAAGTGGCATGGATAAATGTCTTCAACATTCCGGAACAAGTCAAGTTGAACGTGACTAACCACTAATAGACATTACTGGACAGTTGTGTGTTAAACTCATAAAATGTCCACACGGCAGGACTGCACATGAATGAACATTGTAAGCAGTGGCTAATTTGTTTCTGGTTAGGGCTGGATGTCGCTGTCAATTCAATTTACAAAACCAGGTCATTCACAAAATGAAGCTCATTGCTGTGCATGTGATTTCTGCTTCACAGGATGCTCAGAAATAACCGGGTCAGCTGCGTGCACAATGATAGCTTCACCGGCCTCAGGAACGTCCGCCTCTTGTCCCTCTACGACAATCAGATCAGCACAATCACTCCTGGAGCCTTTGACACGCTGCAGTCTCTCTCCACACTGTAAGTAGACGATAGTTGTGGTAAGTAAGGTAGAAGTTGGGTATTGAGAATCGTACCTGGAAGGGGATTAGCTGAGTAGGCAACATAGGACCCCGCTCTTTACTAGAGTTTTCATGGATTAGTCTAGTGCAGGGGTCTCCAAGCATTTCAAACAAAGGGCCAGTTTATTGTCCTTCAGGCATGTGGAGGGCCAGATTGTGGCCAGCAGGGGCAGAAAATGTCACGGGCCCGGCATGAGTGAGAATAAATATGGCCTTGGGGTTGGTGGTCAATAGGAGTAGGAGTAGTGTCCCTATTAGTAAGAGGAATAGTATCCTATCATTGGCATCGTGGAAGAAATAGTGCCCCACCATTGTCAGTGGGAGGAATAGTGCCCCAAGGGCCGGATAAAGGCTAGCAACGGGCCATATCTGGCCCTCGGGCCGCAGTTTGGAGACTCCTGGTCTAGTGAGTGTTCTTTGAAGGTGTTCTTGTTTGCCATGTTTTTATAGCCATATGAACATTAAAGTGGAGCTCCACCCAAAATATGAAGCTCCGCTTGTCTGCCTCCTCCCCCCCACCCCCTCTGCTGCCACACTTGGCACCTTTTGGGGGGGGGAGGGAGCGAGTACCTGGTTTTGACAGATACCCGTTTCCTTTTCCAGCTCAGTTCAGCCCCCACCCCCCGTTCCCTTCCCCCGCAACCTTATGGGACAAAAAATAGTGGGCAGAGATCAGCACACCATCAAACATATTTCATAGCACCAACATCCCTGGATTTGGCAAATATTCAAAGAACGGGATATGGGACTTTAAAGGTGCTAAAATATCAGTAGATACAACAAAAACGTATTTAATAAAAAAATGTAGAAAATGTATTGTTCACATCAATTAAAAAACTGATATACACGATTCATTGACCGCTACAGGTATACATCTACTACCTAACATGTAACAGTAAATGGTTGTATACAGTTGAAAATGGCGTCCATTTGTGTTCAACAGTTTCGCCTGTAAGGCTTCATCAGGACAGGACGCAGGGAAATACTTTACCCCATAATGAGCACAGCACAGGGATGGTGGGAGCCCCTCATAATGAGCACAGCAGGGGTACAGCCATACCTCCCAACTGGCACGCATGTTTCCCGCATTCCCGCAAGAGAGGATACTTTCCCGCATAACGTGAAGAGGAGGAGGTCCGAGGAAGAGGGGGAGAAGGAAGGAGGAAGTGTTAAGAAGTCAGGTCCCCCCCTCCCGCTTTTTGGCGTCCGTGGTGCCCCCGCTCAACAACTAGAATGACAGATGTAATTAAAAGTATTCGGTGTCCCGCCGTAGCAAATCCCCCCCCCCGCTTCTCAAACAAACGGCCCTGCTCCCCAAGTGTCCCGCATTTCAATGTCGAAAAGTCGGGAGATATGGGTACAGCCCCAGAAGGTCAGAAGTCAGCACAGGGATGGTGGGAGCCCCTCATAATGAGCATGATGAGTCGACGACTGCCATATTGAGAAAGGTATTGTAGCCAGGGCCGTTAGTTCGTATTTCGTGTCCGAAATTCTATTTGGATTGAATACGAATTTTCGTTACATTCGTTAACTTTTCGTAACAATTACGAACATTTGTTATGATGAATTCAAAAAGCAAAAAATACCTTTTCTCAAATTCGGATCCGAAATTCGTCAACAAAATTTTGTATTTCGTAGAATTCGGAAGCATATAAATTCGTATTTCGGATGCTTCCGAATGCACAAATTTTCAGGAAGTTCTTACGAATTTTCTATTCTTATGAAACGAATGGCACATGTCTACCCAACAGCAGCCTCAGGAGAGAATCAGAGCAAGCAGGACGACCCGGAGATATGTGTGAAGCCCCCTTCACACAGCTAAATTGCAGGAACAGGATCTTTCAATGAATTTTAATTATGAACACGTAATTTAATTTAATTGTGGTCATTTTTGGAACGAGGTAGATGTTAATTAAAAATCCTTTACGTAGGGAGACTCTACGCCTTTTTTTTTTTTCCAGCGGTAGATGAATAAATGATTAATTTCCAGTTCTACATTAAGAGCCGGATCACACCGGGCGACTCAGCCGCCTGACAAGTTGCGCTCCGCTCTGTTCAATGGAACCGTTCTCATAGGAGCGACTCAATCCCTCCGACTTAGAAAAAGGTTCCTGTACGACTTTGGGGGCGACTCGGGGCGACTTGCATTGACTTCAATACAGAAGTCATTTTGCAAGTCGCCTCTGAAGTCGCCTTGAGATCATCTTGCCGCGTCGCCCCCCAAAGTCGTGCGGCCCCCTGTGTGGACCGGGTCTAACGCAGAGCTTTATATCTCTACAGAAACCTGCTGGCCAATCCTTTCAACTGCAACTGCCAGCTGGCCTGGCTCGGGGATTGGCTGAGGAGGAGGAAGATAGTAACGGGAAACCCTCGCTGCCAGAACCCGGACTTCCTGCGCCAGATCCCGTTGCAGGATGTGGCCTTCCCCGACTTCAGATGCGAAGAAGGTTTGTTGCCGGATATATTAGCTCTTATCATGTATTAAAGTGGGAGTAAACTCCCTTGTATGATTTTTTACATGTGCCGTTTAGGAGATATTCACTTTAGATAGAGCCGTGACGTCACTGGCGCATGCGCACTGAAGGAACGGCATACCCGCAAGGCGTTCCTTCAGAGCCGTGCCGTAAACGGTAGGGTTGCCCCGATACCGATACTAGTATTGTGACAGATACCAAGCATTTGCGGGGGGACTTGTACTCCCACAAATGCTCCTGATGCCTTAGCCGATACCTGGAATGGGAGAGAGGCGGCGTGCAACAGGAAGTCAGCGGGGGCGGAGCGTCGAGCGTGTCCTCAAGCAGGTAAGGGGTGCAGAGTGCAGGGCGCATCGGAATCGGCGACCGGAGCCGTTACATTCGGTAACGGAAGAGACGCTCCGTGTTGCCGTCAGTGCTTGAAAAATCCTGACGCCCATCTTGGTACACCCTGCACTTGGCCACAGTATGCCAGCAGCGGACATCTTGTTGCACCCAGCCCATATAGTTTGGGCTGGGTGTAACAAGATGGCCGCTGCTGCTTTTATGCGGCCGAATTGCAGGGAGTACCAAGATGGGCATCGCAGGCAGCCTCTCCCTAATGGCATTTCCGTGCCTGCCATCAGTGCCCATAAATGTCACCTATCAGTGCCCAATGCCCATAAGTGCCATATATCAGTGTCAGACACCTGTCAGTGCCTTATATCAGTGCCAGCCATCTGTCAGTGCCATATATCAGTGCCAGCCACCTGTCAGTGCCTTATATCAGTGACAGCCACCTGTCAGTGCCATATATCAGTTCCAGCCACCTGTCAGTGCCTTATATCAGTGGCAGCCACCTGTCAGTGCCATATATCAGTGCCAGCCACCTGTCAGTGCCTTATATCAGTGCCAGCCACTTGTCAGTGCCATATATCAGTGCCAGCCACCTGTCAGTGCCTTATATCAGTGCCAGCCACCTGTCAGTGCCATATAACAGTGCCAGACACCTGTCAGTGCCATATATCAGTTCCAGCCACCTGTCAGTGCCATGTATCAGTGCCAGCCACCTGTCAGTGCCTTTATATCAGTGGCAGCCACCTGTCAGTGCCATATATCAGTGGCAGCCACCTGTCAGTGCCCTATATCAGTGGCAGCCACCTGTCAGTGCCTTATATCAGTGGCTGCCACCTGTCAATGCCATATATCAGTGGCAGCCACCTGTCAGAGTGCCATATATCAGTGCCAGCCACCTGTCAGTGCCTTATATCAGTGGCAGCCACCTGTCAGTGCCATATATCAGTGGCAGCCACCTGTCAGTGCCATATATCAGTGGCAGCCACCTGTCAGTGCCATATATCAGTGACAGACACCTGTCAGTGCCAGCCGTCAGTGCCCACCAGCTGTCAGTGCCCGCCATCTGTCAGTGCTCATCAGTGCTGCATATCAGTGCCACCTAATCCTATCTGTGCCCATCAGTGCTGCTTAATCAGTGCCACCTAATCTGTATTGTGCTTTGAGAAACTGTCACATGACAATAAAAAAAAAGTATCGGTATATCGGTATCGGCGAGTACTTGAAAAAAAGTATCGGTACTTGTACTCGGTCTTAAAAACGTGGTATCGGGACAACCCTAGTAAGCAGTGATGTCATCGTCGGCTCGGGCCATTCATATCACCAAAGCCGGCGAACCCAGAAGGAAGACCGGGTGAAGAAGGGTTTGCAAAGTGCACAGTCTATTTGCCTTTAGAAAATCAACCCCTATGACTTAAACTGCCCGGTTCCTCTTTTTTATTTTTTGTTTATGCGGTTCACTACCACTTTAACTTCCATCGCTTTTATTGGTAGACCCAGTGGTCCAAGGCTTCCCATAAGAATAGAATGAGCTGGCACCTCTGTACACTTCCATAACAACTCAGTTTAGGGCTTCCGTAGATTGTTTTTCCTTCTACATCTGGTCCTTTTTGTGGGCCCCAAGCTGTCCGCAATTCTGTTTCTTTTGAAAGAAGAATAAACCTTCCATGCTATACCCCTTCTTCACCAGTAGAGGGTAGCTCCTCACTACCCCCAAGGGGAAGCGCTCCAAAATGTCTCCATTGCACGGTGGCGCAGTTGGACAGCAACCACAGCCAAAAACCGATTCCTTCTCCTCCTCTGAGATCTAGTTCAGGTCTAGCCCACCGCCCTACTTCTCCCCAAGGGGCCATATATGAGATATGTCTAAAAGAAGCTCGGCGAATGGTCCGATATCTCAACGGCAACATGGACCAGGTGCGTACGCATGCACATGGCTATCCAGAGTTACATCAAGAAGCGCCACCCAGCGTGGAGTACATGTGACCGTCATGGTAAACTTGAGGGCAGTCGAACGTAGTCAGTGTGGGAGGTTGGGTCACAGTCAGGGCTGGATTCCTGACAAGGCCAGGCCTCGGGGCGGCAGTGGGTGCAGGGGCGGCGCCGCGGCAACAGGGGGGTGAAAAAATCCCCCCCACCAAGACCCGGCATCTCCCCCTGCACCTCTGGCTGGCCGTTTAGAGTGCAGTGGGGAGAGGTGGGAGGAGGTGGAAGGCGGCGATCGGCAGCTCTATGGTGCCTGTGTGGGCGGCGGGATCTCCCTGGGGCTTGTAGTACTCTCTCTCGTGTCAGTGTATACAGTGGAGAGGAGAGGGGAGGGGCCTCTGACCCGGGCACGTATCACTTTCACTTTCACCCTGCTTGTACACTGTTGCTGATGCCCGGGTCAGAGGCCCCGCTCCCCCCTCTGCTGTATACATTCGGAGATAGAACTACTAGCCCCAGCGAAATCCCCCCTGCCTGTGGACACCATAGAGCTGCCGATCGCCGCCTCCCACCTCCACCAGCCAGGTACAGGGGAACCTCTGCAAGGGGGGAATCAGCTGTTCGGTGACCCTGATGTAAGAGGGGGGGCTTTCTGGGGACACTAATGTAAGGAAGGGGCCCTCTGGGGACACTGATGTAAGAGGGGGGCCTGTGGGGACACTAATGTAAGAGGGGGACTCTCTGTGGACACTAATGTAAGAGGGGGGACTCTCTGGGGACACTAATGTAAGAGGGGGGACTCTCTGGGGACACTAATGTAAGAGGGGGGACTCTCTGGGGACACTATTGTAAGAGGGGGGACTCTCTGGGGACACTAATGTAAGAGGGGGGTGCTCTCTGGGGACCCTGATGTAAGGAGGGGCTCTCTGGGGACACTAATGCAAGAGGAAAGGCTCTCTGGGGACACTAATGTTAGGGGGGGCTCTTTGGGGATCCTGGTGTAAGGGGGGGGCTCTCTGGGGACCCTGGTGTAAGGGGGGCTCTCTGGGGACCCTGGTGTAAGGGGGCTCTCTGGGGACCCTGATGTAATGAGGGGGGCTCTGAGGACCCTAATATAAGTAGGGAGGCTCTCTGGGGACCCTAATGTAGGGGGAGGCTCTCTGGGGACCCTGATGTAAGGGGAGGCTCTCTGGGGACCCTGATGTAAGGAGGGGCTCTCTGGGGATCCTGATGTAATGAGGGGGGCTCTGAGGACCCTAATATAAGTAGGGAGGCTCTCTGGGGACCCTAATGTAGGGGGAGGCTCTCTGGGGACCCTGATGTAAGGGGAGGCTCTCTGGGGACCCTGATGTAATTAGGGGGGCTCTGAGGACCCTAATATAAGTAGGGAGGCTCTCTGGGGACCCTAATGTAGGGGGAGGCTCTCTAGGGACCCTGATGTAAGTAGGGAGGCTCTCTGGGGACACTGATGTAAGGAGGGGCTCTCTGGGGAGTCCCCCTATGTAATGGTGTGTGTGTGTGGGGGGGGGGGGGGCGGCATTGAAGGACCCGGGCTTGGGGTGGCAAAGGGAGTAAATCCGGGCCTGGTCACAGTGCGATGGAGCAACGAGTGAACATCAAGTTCTGCTACAAATTGGCAATTAACATTGCATTGGCCTTGGACTTTTGCAAGCGACTTTTTTTTGGATCGCGGGGAAGACGGAGAACTCCTTTCCATTGATTGCCGCTTGGATTCAGGATGGAGCTGGTAGCACCGGGTCTCATCCCCTGTGACGATGGTTGGCAGAAAGGATGGATCCCGGTCACACATGGTAATGAAATCTCCAGAGGTTTCCATCCATTCTGCTTTCTGTTCATCTGTCAGCTTGTGCAGCACTAACCGGGAACAGATCTTCCACTTCCCCAAATCTTTGCGAACGATGGTGCGCACCGTGTCCTTGCTAAAGCCCAATTCCTCCGCCATCAATCATAGAGTCAGTCACCGATCACTTGCCAGCATTTGTCGCACTCGTTCGATCATGTCTGGGGTTCTGCTTGACAGCCTCCTTCTAGTACAAATCCCCCCCCCCCCTCAGTCCTCCCAAAGCTCCCCTGCTTGTGCAACCCCCCCAAATCCCCCCTGCTAGTGCAAACCCCCCCCCGAATCCTCCTTCTAGTACAAATCCCCCCTCAGTCACCCAAATCCCCCCTGCTAGTGCAACCCCCCCAAAAAAAATTCCCCCTGCTAGTGCAACCCCCCCAAATCCCCCCTGCTAGTGCAAACCTTCCCCCCCAAATACTCCTTCTAGTACAAATCCCCCCTCAGTCACCCAAATCTCCCCTGCTAGTCCAACCCCCCCAACTCCCCCCTGCTAGTGCAACCCCCCCCCCCAAATCCCCCTGCTTGTGCAAACCCCCCAAATCCCCCCTGCTAGTGCAACCCCCCCAAATCCTCGTTCTAGTACAAATCCCCCCTCAGTCGCCCAAATCTCCCCTGCTAGTCCAACCCCCCCAAATCCACCCTGCTAGTGCAACCCACCCCCCCCCCCCTCAGTCACCCAAATCTCCCCTGTTAGTCCAACCCCCCCAAACTCTCCCCTGCTAGTGCAACCCCCTCCCCAAATCCCCCCTGCTAGTGCAAACCCCCCCTGCTAGTGCAAATCCCCCCAAATCCTCCTTCTAGTACAAATCCCCCCTCAGTCACCCAAATCTCCACTACTAGTACAACCCCCCCCCCAAATCCCCCTTTTAGTAACCCCCCCCCAGTCCTCCCAAATCTCCCCTTCTAGCACAAAATCTGTTGTTTCTGCTCCCCGTCCAAATGCCCCTCCTAGCACAAAACCTTATCCCACAACATCCCTCTCATGTCTACAGGGGTAGTGAAGTGACCAAAGCAGAGAGGAGGAGAGAGCCCAGAGGAGGTGTAGGCTGTGCTCTACTTCCCTTCCCCGCAGTCTGGAGAGGAGATAGGGGGGTGGTAAAAAAAAAAAACTTGTAGACTGCAATCTATGAGCGTTCCATGTTAACACCTCTACACAGCCGGGAGGGAAAGAGCACAGCCTGCACCTCCTCCCGACTCTTTCTCCTCTCTGCTGCTTTCTGTAGTCCGGTTGGCAACCTAGAAGGCTGTCCGCTCTGTCATTAGCAACCAATGATGTAATTGTCTGGCGGGATGCAGGCGGGCAGCCCTCAAAGTGTTCTGGGCTGCCGACAGGAGTACAGACAGCAGCAGGAGAGGAGAAGAGAGCTGGGAGGAGGCGCGGGCTGTGCTCTCTCCCTCCTGTCTGTAAGCAATAAACATATAGCAAGTTTTTTTGTCTCTTTGCTGTGGCACCCCTGAGGGCTTTGTGCGACACCCCCGGTTGAGAAACGCCGGTGTACAGTACATAGCGAGGAAAGGGCCAGCAATAAAAACTTCACAAAATTTCTAGGATTTCCTTACTTCATCCGGATCTAAAAACAAACACACCCTCTAATGTCTCTATATAATGCTGTCTTTTATTTGACAGGTCAGGAGGAGCTGAGTTGTGCTCCGCAGCCTCTGTGTCCCCAGGAATGCACCTGTCTGGACACCGTCGTGCGCTGCAGCAACAAACACCTCTTGTCCCTGCCAAAGGGCATCCCGAAGAACGTCACCGAACTGTAAGTATCATTCCAGCAGTCCTATAAAGGAAACCTTTGCCGATGGACATATGTACCATATATACTCGAGTATAAGCCGACCGGAATATAAGCCGAGGCACCTAATTTTACCACAAAAAACTGGGAAAACGTATTGACTCGAGTATAAGCCTAGGGTGTCCATCTGCATGCCTCACTGTGCCTCACTTTGCCTCACTGTGTCCATGTGCATGCCTCACTGTGCCCATGTGCATGCCTCACTGTGCCTTACTGTGCCCATGCCTCACTGTGCCCATGTGCATGCCTCCCTGTGCCCATGCCTCACTGTGCCCATGTGCATGCCTCTCTGTGCCTCACTGTGCCCATGCCTCACTGTGCCCAATCTCCCTACCTGATCTCCGGCGCTGTGTGACTAGACTGACGTTTAACATGGGAGTCTATGGAAGGGGTGCCCGGCTTTGAAAAATCGGTGCTCCCCGGCTGTAGGTCCCCTAGACAACAAACTTTGCACACTTGTAGATGAAGAGTGGCGCTACATGTGTGCCAAGTTTGGGGTCCAGGGAACGTGGGGCCGGCCGGTACCGGGTCCCCACATTCACCGGAGAAATTACCATTTAACATTGAAGTCTATGGAAGGGGTGCCCGGCTTTGAAAAATCGGTGCTCCCCGGCTGTAGGTCCTCTAGACAACAAACTTTGCACACTTGTAGATGAAGAGTGGCGCTACATGTGTGCCAAGTTTGGGGTCCAGGGAACGTGGGGCCGGCCGGTACCGGGTCCCCACATTCACCGGAGAAATTACCATTTAACATTGAAGTCTATGGAAGGGGTGCCCGGCTTTGAAAAATCTGTCTTCCCCCCCGGCCGTAGGTCCCCCGGACACCAAACTTTGTAGAGGAAGAGTGGGGCTACATGTGTGCCAAGTCTGGGGTCCAGGGGACCTACGACTGGCCAGAATCAGGTGCACAAAGTTGAAGTCGGACACAAACTCCAGTATAAGCCGAGGGGGGCATTTTCAGCACAAAAAAATGTGCTGAAAAACTCGGCTTATACTCGAGTATATACGGTAGGTTGCCGTTGGTGCAAATGCTAGTTGCCAGCTTGTCATGCTAATACAGTCAATCGTTTTTAAGTCCCTCCCCATAAGAAGAATTCAGATCAGGAGTTACTTAAAGTGGTTGTAAACCCCCTTTTGCAACTTTCACCTACAGGTGAGCCTAGATTAAGGCTTACCTGTAGGTGCAAGAAATATCTCCTAAACCTACACATATTTGCTAAAAATGACATTGCTCCGTGTCTACGGCGCATGGGGTTAATCCCATTCACAAATCCGGCTAAGTCCCAGCATTCTCCGACTTAGCCGGATTCGACGGCTCCCGCGCACATGCGCGGAGTCACGTCTTCGCCGCTTCGGCCAATCACAGCGCCGGAGCGGCGCTGTGATTGGCTGGAGCGGCGATACCCGGAAGTAACCTTCCGGCTATCGCCGCAGCGATGGCTGCGGCTGGAGAGGGAGACGAGGACGGCTTCGGGGGCCCGATCTAAGGTAAGTGATGCATAATGAGCTATTATTCTAGTCATATTAACTCATTATGGCTTTCTCTTACAGGTAGTTTAAAAAAAAAAAAAAAATCAGGGGTTTACAACCACTTTAAAGCTGAGCTACAGGTAAAAAAAAAAGACCACAGTGATCCACCACCTCCAACCACAAGTTACCTGCTTATTTTGCATAAGGGATGATGAATAAGGTATATACACTATATTTCCAAAAGTATTGGGACGCCTGCCTTTACACACACATGAACTTTAATGGCATCCCAGTCTTAAGGCCCGTACACACGGTCGGACTTTTTGCCAACAAACTTCAAAATTTTAACTTTAACTGACAATTTCGCGGTCGTGCGACGTTGCTCCCAAACAAAATTGGCGTCCTTTTTTTCCCACAAATAGAGCTTTCTTTTGGTGGTATTTGATCACCTCTGCGGTTTTTATTTTTTGCGCTATAAACAAAAATAGAGCGACAATTTTGAAAAAATTCAATATTTTTAACTTTTTGCTATAATAAATACCCCCCAAAAATATATAAAAATCCTTTTTTTCCCTCAGTTTAGGCCGATACGTATTCTTCTACATATTTTTGGTAAAAAAAAATCGTTTATTGATTGGTTTGCGCAAAAGTTATAGCGTCTACAAAATAGGGGATAGTTTTATGGCATTTCTAATAATATTTTTTTTTTTTACTAGTAATGGCGGCGATCAGCGATTTTTATCGTGACTGCGACA
This sequence comes from Rana muscosa, assembly GCA_029206835.1. Lineage (NCBI taxonomy): Eukaryota > Metazoa > Chordata > Amphibia > Anura > Ranidae > Rana > Rana muscosa. The sequence goes on along the minus strand of CM055123.1, from coordinate 313,973,367 downwards.
TTATGGCGGACACATCGGACACTTTTGACACCATTTTGGGGCCATTGTCATTTTTACAGCGATCATTTTCACAGCAATGCACCGATTATTGTGAAAATGACACTGGCAGTGAAGGGGTTAACCTCTAGGTGGCGCTGTAGGGGTTAAGTGTTCCCTAGGAAGTGATTCTAACTGTAGGGGGGGGCGTGGCTACGAGTGACACATCACTGATCGTCTGTTCCGATGACAGGGAACAGACGATCACTGACATGCCACGGAGAAGAACGGGGAGAGGTTTGTTTACACTCATCTCTCCCCGTTCTTCAGCTCTGTGACCCGATCGCGGGACACCGGCGGCGTTCGGGTCCCGCGGACGCGGTCACGGAGCTCAGGATCGGGTCACGAGCACGACCATAACGTGGCAGGAGGGGGGGCACCTCTACCGCTGCCGATTAAAGTGATCTTGCCGCGAATCTGCCGCAGAGACCACTTTTATCCTAAAGAGGACCGCCCGCCGTTGCAGAAAATACCAGGCTATCTGCTGGCATAACACCGGTATTCTACGTCAAAGTACCAACATACAGCTATGGCGGTTTGCGGTAGGTGGTTAAAAAACACACCCCAGACACTCATTTAAAAAAAAGAAAAAAAAATCTTAACAAGGCCTAATATCGCAAACGCATGCCAGTGCGTTTATGGCACGGTTATCGTAGACTTGAATGAAAGGAGATGCTTCAACTCTTTCCAAACTCGGCATGTAGCTTATTTTTAAAGCGCAGTGGAGCGACGCAACGCAACGCAAACATTTCATGTTTTGATAATGTGAATAGCTCTATGCGCTGTCCATAAAGTAGACATGTGCACTGCGGAAAAATTTGTTCGGTTTTTTTTCATTGTTTTTTATTTTTTTTCGGGTCATTCGTTATGATCGCAATTCGTAAATTAGAAAAATCATAATTTTGTAAATTCGTAAATTCGAAAATCCAAAAATCCGAAAATAAGAAAGAAAATCTGGAAATTCGAAAGAACGAAAATCGGAAAATTCTAAATAATAACTAATTAACTAATAACAAACATGGTTAATTTTCCCCGCTCCACAATCTATTCTTAGGCCCTGTTTACCGCGGCATTTAAGGCGTGTTTACGCTCCTCGAACATCTAGTAAAGCAGTCTGCAAATGATAATACTGTATGGTAGACATGTGCAATTCGTTTTCGTTCTGAATTTGTTTTTTAATGAGTTTCGGCAAAGTCGTTAATTCAAAATGTCCGAATTAACGAAAAACCTATTTGATAAAATTTTCTGAATATTCATAAATTCGAAAATTCGTAAATTCGAAAACTGGTAAGTTTGTAAAATCGTAAATTTCCTAAATTCAAAATGAGAAAATCCGAAGACCCGAAAATTTGAAATAATAACTAACTATTAAATTATAGTTTTTCGAATTTCCTTTCAAAATTGCCTGTTAGTGAATGTAACAAATACGAATTTTTATCTGAAGTTACGAATTTTATAAGAAATATTTGTTTCACGAATTTCGTTTGGGGAGTGGGAGAGACGGCTCAGACTGGTCCATGGTGGGAGCCCCTCATAATGAGCACAGCACAGGGATGGGGGGAGCCCCTCATAATGAGCACAGCACAGGGATGGGGGGAGCCCCTCATAATGAGCACAGCACAGGGATGGTGGGAGCCCGTCATAATGAGCACAGCACAGGGATGGGGGGAGCCCCTCATAATGAGCACAGCACAGGGATGGGGGGAGCCCCTCATAATGAGCACAGCACAGGGATGGGGGGAGCCCCTCATAATGAGCACAGCACAGGGATGGGGGGAGCCCCTCATAATGAGCACAGCACAGGGATGGTGGGAGCCCCTCATAATGAGCACAGCACAGGGATGGTGGGAGCCCCTCATAATGAGCACAGCACAGGGATGGTGGGAGCCCCTCATAATGAGCACAGGGATGGTGGGAGCCCCTCATAATGAGCACAGCACAGGGATGGGGGGAGCCCCTCATAATGAGCACAGCACAGGGATGGTGGGAGCCCCTCATAATGAGCACAGCACAGGGATGGGGGGAGCCCCTCATAATGAGCACAGGGATGGTGGGAGCCCCTCATAATGAGCACAGCACAGGGATGGTGGGAGCCCCTCATAATGAGCACAGCACAGGGATGGTGGGAGCTCCTCATAATGAGCACAGCATAGGGATGGTGGGGGCCCCTCATAATGAGCACAGCACAGAGATGGTGGGAGCCCCTCATAATGAGCACAGCACAGGGATGGGGGGAGCCCCTCATAATGAGCACAGCACAGGGATGGTGGGAGCCCCTCATAATGAGCACAGCACAGGGATGGTGGGAGCCCCTCATAATGAGCACAGCACAGGGATGGTGGGAGCCCCTCATAATGAGCACAGCACAGGGATGGGGGGAGCCCCTCATAATGAGCACAGCACAGGGATGGTGGGAGCCCCTCATAATGAGCACAGCACAGGGATGATGGGAGCCCCTCATAATGAGCACAGCACAGGGATGGGGGGAGCCCCTCATAATGAGCACAGCACAGGGATGTTGGGAGCCCCTCATAATGAGCACAGCACAGGGATGATGGGAGCCCCTCATAATGAGCACAGCACAGGGATAGTGGGAGTCCCTCATAATGAGCACAGCACAGGGATGGGGGGAGCCCCTCATAATGAGCACAGCACAGGGATGGTGGGAGCCCCTCATAATGAGCACAGCACAGGGATGATGGGAGCCCCTCATAATGAGCACAGCACAGGGATGGGGGGAGCCCCTCATAATGAGCACAGCACAGGGATGTTGGGAGCCCCTCATAATGAGCACAGCACAGGGATGATGGGAGCCCCTCATAATGAGCACAGCACAGGGATGGGGGGAGCCCCTCATAATGAGCACAGCACAGGGATGGTGGGAGTCCCTCATAATGAGCACAGCACAGGGATGGGGGGAGCCCCTCATAATGAGCACAGCACAGGGATGGTGGGAGCCCCTCATAATGAGCACAGCACAGGGATGATGGGAGCCCCTCATAATGAGCACAGCACAGGGATGGGGGGAGCCCCTCATAATGAGCACAGCACAGGGATGGTGGGAGCCCCTCATAATGAGCACAGCACAGGGATGATGGGAGCCCCTCATAATGAGCACAGCACAGGGATGGTGGGAGTCCCTCATAATGAGCACAGCACAGGGATGGGGGGAGCCCCTCATAATGAGCACAGCACAGGGATGGTGGGAGCCCCTCATAATGAGCACAGCACAGGGATGATGGGAGCCCCTCATAATGAGCACAGCACAGGGATGGGGGGAGCCCCTCATAATGAGCACAGCACAGGGATGGGGGGAGCCCCTCATAATGAGCACAGCACAGGGATTGGGGGAGCCCCTCATAATGAGCACAGCACAGGGATGGGGGGAGCCCCTCCTAATGAGCACAGCACAGGGATGGGGGGAGCCCCTCATAATGAGCACAGCACAGGGATGGGGGGAGCCCCTCATATTGAGCACAGCACAGGGATGATAGGAGCCCCTCATATTGAGCACAGCACAGGGATGATGGGAGCCCCTCATATTGAGCACAGCACAGAGATGGTGGGAGCCCCCCATAATGAGCACAGCACAGGGATGGTGGAAGCCCCTCATAATGAGCACAGCACAGGGATGGTGGGAGCCCCTCATAATGAGCACAGCAGGGGTACAGCCCCAGAAGTAAGTCAGCACAGCACAGGGATGGTGGAAGCCCCTCATAATGAGCACAGCACAGGGATGATAGGAGCCCCTCATATTGAGCACAGCACAGGGATGATGGGAGCCCCTCATATTGAGCACAGCACAGGGATGGTGGGAGCCCCTCATAATGAGCACAGCACAGGGATGGTGGGTGCTCCTCATAATGATCACAGCACAGGGATGGTGGGAGCCCCTCATAATGAGCACAGCACAGGGATGGTGGGAGCCCCTCATAATGAGCACAGCACAGGGATGGTGGGAGCCCCTCATAATGAGCACAGCACAGGGATGGGGGGAGCCCATCATAATGAGCACAGCACAGGGATGGTGGGAGCCCCTCATAATGAGCACAGCACAGGGATGGTGGGAGCCCCTCATAATGAGCACAGCACAGGGATGGGGGAGCCCCTCATAATGAGCACAGCACAGGGATGGTGGGTGCTCCTCATAATGATCACAGCACAGGGATGGTGGGAGCCCCTCATAATGAGCACAGCACAGGGATGGGGGGAGCCCCTCATAATGAGCACAGCACAGGGATGGTGGGAGCCCCTCATAATGAGCACAGCACAGGGATGGTGGGAGCCCCTCATAATGAGCACAGCACAGGGATGGGGGAGCCCCTCATAATGAGCACAGCACAGGGATGGTGGGTGCTCCTCATAATGATCACAGCACAGGGATGGTGGGAGCCCCTCATAATGAGCACAGCACAGGGATGGGGGGAGCCCCTCATAATGAGCACAGCACAGGGATGGTGGGAGCCCCTCATAATGAGCACAGCACAGGGATGGGGGGAGCCCATCATAATGAGCACAGCACAGGGATGGGGGGAGCCCCTCATAATGAGCACAGCACAGGGATGGTGGGATCCCCTCATAATGAGCACAGCACAGGGATGGGGGAGCCCCTCATAATGAGCACAGCACAGGGATGGTGGGAGCCCCTCATAATGAGCACAGCACAGGGATGGGGGGAGCCCCTCATAATGAGCCCAGCACAGGGATGGTGGGAGCCCCTCATAATGAGCACAGCACAGGGATGGTGGGAGCCCCTCATAATGAGCACAGCACAGGGATGGGGGGAGCCCCTCATAATGAGCACAGCACAGGGATGGTGGGAGCCCCTCATAATGAGCACAGCACAGGGATGGTGGGTGCTCCTCATAATGATCACAGCACAGGGATGGTGGGAGCCCCTCATAATGAGCACAGCACAGGGATGGTGGGAGCCCCTCATAATGAGCACAGCACAGGGATGGTGGGTGCTCCTCATAATGATCACAGCACAGGGATGGTGGGTGCTCCTCATAATGATCACAGCACAGGGATGGTGGGAGCCCCTCATAATGAGCACAGCACAGGGATGGTGGGAGCCCCTCATAATGAGCACAGCACAGGGATGGTGGGAGCCCCTCATAATGAGCATAATGAGTCGACGACTGCCATATTGAGAAAGGTATTTTTTGCTTTTTAAATTCATCGTAACGAATGTTCGTAATTGTTACGAAAAGTTAATGAATCTAACGAAAATTCGTATTTCGTACGAAACGAATCCAAATTTCCGAATTACGAAATACGAATTTTGGTCTAATACGAAACGGAACGTCACAAAACGAATTTATTGACGGCGCCCATGTCTACATTGAACTCATTCCATAATCTTATCAAAGTTCTGTGCAATATTATAATGTGTAGCCTCACTCTGTTAATTGAATACTAAATAATAAAGATTTTTCTTTCTATTGCAGATACTTGGACGGTAATCAGTTCACAATGGTGCCCACACAACTATCTACGTTCAAATTTTTACAACTGGTGTAAGTATATGGCTTCACATATATCAGGCTGTGGGATGGAGGTCACAGTCAGGGGTCTGCTCGGAGGAAATAATGTAGGCTGACTGGGGGGGTGTCAATGATGAGTACTGAACCCCCTTTGTCTGCTTACTCTTTCCAACTATGGACCTTACTACTACTTACCGCACTGTCAGTACTGACCACTTGAAGACCAGGCATTTTCTGGCACTTTTTATTTCCATGTGAAAATCTTTTTTTTTTTTGCTAGGAAATTAGTTAAAACCTCCAAACAATATAAATATTTTTTTAAAGCAGAGGCCCTAGAGAATAAATTGGCGGGTTTTGCAATTATTTTTTTTTGTTGTCGGTAACTGCGCAGCTGTTTTTCAAACACAATTTTGGGGGGAAAAATACAGTTTTTTAAATTTTTTGTAAAAAATAAAATGATAATAATTTTATTGTAAAATATGTAGCGCCCTGGTCCTAAACAGGGCTGCTAATAAATCTAGTTGTGCTAGGTGGTATCTAGCCTGGCTAATTGGTAGGTCGATCCACTGATTCCTGTCCTAAGTCTGAGTTTGGTGCAGTCTGTCTCTTCTGTCAATAGGTGGCACTGTTGCTTTTGGCATTAGAATGATGGATTACCATAGTATCAGGTAATGGGTAACTAGGTCAGTGATGGCTGAAGCGAACCTTGGCACCCTAGATGTTTTGGACCTACATTTCCCATGATGCTCCACTACACTGCAGAGTGCATGAGAAATGTAGTTCCAAAACATCTGGGGTGCCAAGGTTCCCCATCACTGTACTCGGTTGTCTCAGCTAATCAGCAGGAGTTTCTTTGACCGCTGTGTATGCTGGGATAGTGTCACGTACCTTGATGGAGTCTGAAGTGACGAGGTCAGCCTCTCTTGTATCTCCGGTCCTGGTCCCGCTGAGAGTGGAGACAGAAGGAACCAAGGGACGGGAGGAACACGAGTGCCTGCAGATGTAGCCCAGGAAGCCTGAAGCAGATGATGCAACTCTTGGAGGGCAGGAAGTCGCAGCAGGTCGCAAGACCAAAGTTGCAGATACCCGGGTTGCAGGGTAGAGCCGAACAGGAGACAGGAACAAAGTCACATGGATAGCCGGGTTCGATAACAGACGGGCAACAAGGTACCAAGACATCAGGCAGGAGCAAGGTCAGATGGGAAGCCGATATCAGGAACCGATAATCAAAGTAAGCAAGTCCAGCAGCAAGGTCAGGGAAAGCCAAGGATCGACAACAGGTGACAGGCAGGTAAACAGCAGGATACAGGTACAGCAACAGCTGAAGATCCGTCAGCATTTGACTGGGGTCAGTGTGCCCCTTAAATAGGTCGTCTGGCGCCAAAGGGCAGCATGGACGTGCGCCTGTGGACGTGCACGTTCCTTTGCGCACGCGCATTGGCGCGTCCGCGATCCGCTGAGTTCCTTGTGCGTGCGCCCGGAGCATGCTGACAGATCCCTTACAGATAGGCTATTTATTTAAGGGAGGAGTCAGGTGATCTGGGTTCTTCCTGCCCGAGGCTGCGGCCTGGGTGGGTGTGTGTCGAGAAGCGCCTGGTTGCTAGGCCTGAAGCCTGAGGCCTATCCAGGAGGCATGCTGGCTGCTAGGTCCACTTAAGGTCTATCCAGCAGTTCAAGGCTCCGCAAAGGAGGAGCAGCCAAGGTGAGGCCACGAAGCCTGGGGTGGAACCGCATGTGTTAGAGGCTCGGCCCGAGGGGAGCCTGATCGTTGTCGGAGGTAAAGGAGAAGCAGTTGCCACAAATGGATGACTACTCCTGTTGCGGGAGGCAAGTTTGGAAGGGATGAAGTTCTGAAGGAGTACCAGAGCAGACGCTTCACTAGCCGGGGACAGTGAAGTAGTGGGAAAGCTTCAGTAGAGAGTGAGACTCATCCAGGAATACGGCGGGTAGCTGTGAGTAAAGCTTGGGGACCTCTGGGCCCCTTACAAAAAAAAAAAAATGTATAATAAAAAAAAAAGTGGGGTTGCCACCGGGGCCCTGGGGACCTCCGGGCCCCTTACAGGTGTACTGCCTGTACCCCCCTGATGGCGGCCCTGCCTGTGCCCTAATCCCTCTCTCCCCACCGTGCCTGTTAAGAGAAATAAAACTCTCTTTGTTAATTTTTACAAAAAGTGACTGGCGCCCAATCTTTCCACTTTAAGTTGCACAACACCCACTATGCCTAGTACCCTGCACCCTGAGGAGGAATGTCAGTTCTCTCTAGCTCTGGGGGTCACCATCAGGCCCTTGGAGGTCGGAGAGACCGCTACAAAATATAAAAGATGATGTCACGCCGAGCAAATAGATACCAAACATGTCACGCTTTAAAATTGCTCACACAACCCCCAACCCGACCCCAATGCCGGCAGTTGCACCTGGCTGACCAGGCTTGCCTACAGATCTTGGGCAGTGTTTCCTTCTACTTCAGGCTTCTGAATGGAGTTGCTTCACTCTGCTCCAGGAGCCAATGGAAATACCCGGTACTTCCAGGTATGGACTCTTGCCATGTGGCAGTGCTGGGCAAATTAGCTTTGTCATTGAGGGGAAGATTGGTGTGTAAGCCTGACTTCTATTGCTGGTTTCTGAACAGAGCCGTGGGGTACAGAAAGTAGGGTGACTATATTTGTCTGTGGAGGTTCTCAATGTAATGAACCTACTTGGGCAAGACCCAGATTCATTCTAAAGTGTTTTCTCTCTATACAGGCAGTCCCCGACTTACGAACGACTCCTACTTACGAACAGCCTCAATGCCAGGCGCAATCGGACGGAAATCTCAGAGCCTGAACAGCTGTTCGTCAGCTGTAGACGCGGCTCGCTCTCGATGCTTGGTTATACACGCCCAGGGCCGCCATCAGGAATTTTGGGACCACCCCTTACACAGCTTCAGGCCCCCTGGAGCAAATTGAGAAGCGGGGGGGGGGCTGCCACGAATTGAGAAGCGGGGGGGTGCCACGAATTAAGAAGCGGGGGGTGCTGACGCCGCCACTTGTTCTTGTTGAGGTGGGGGGGGGGGTCTTGGGTGCTGACGAAACAAAAAAAAAAAAAGAACTAAAAAAAAAGGGGGGTTGCCATCCGGGGCCCTGGGGACCTCCGGGCCTCTGGGCCCCTTACAAAAAAAAAGGGGGTTGCCATCCGGGCCCCTTACAGGTGTACTGCCTGTACCCCCCTGATGGCGGCCCTGTACATGCGCAGCAAGGGGAGGATGTGATATTGAGCAGTGCTTTTTTGCTTGGTTACACACGCCGCTCTGTACAGCAAGGGGCGGATGTGAGACATGTATTTTATTGAGAAATCTATGCCCCAAAAAAGCACTGCTCAATATCACATCCGCCCCTTGCTGGCCCTGGCTGTATAGAGCGGCGTGTATAACCAAGCATCAAAGAACTGGTCAATATCACATCAGCCTCCGCCCCTTTTTGCGCCCCTTGCTGCGGCGTGTAGTATAGAGCGGTGTGTCAATCTCACATCAGTCTCCGCCCCTTTTTCCGCCCCTTGTTGCGCGGCGTGTATCATCGGGAGCGAGCGTGTGTACAGCTGACGAACTGGTGTTCAGGCTCGGAGATTTCCGTGGCCCCCGACTGCGCATGCGCTGTGCCTGGACAGTCGAGGCCGGACCCTATCCGATAGGGGAACCAGCTCGACAAGACACCGGCTGCCTTGTGCTCCACGCCGGTCCTGGATACCTTTGAGCAGCTATCTTGCCACATTCCACACATTCCACACTGCAGTACTTAATGTACTGCATGGCCAGAAGAGCCCCAGAAGCGCCGAGAACATCCCACATCTAGGGTGACCACATGTCCCGGATTGGCCGGGACAGTCCCGCATTTTTGCAGGGCTGTCCTGGGCACATTCATTCCAGGACAATACAGTGTCCCAGAATAAAACTGACACAGCCAACCCCCCCCCCGGGCCAATCTGATGCCCCCAAAAAAGGCCACCACATCACCGCTTTACTCACTGACAGTACTTGTCCTGGCTGGGAATGCCTGGAGGAGCACAATCCCCGCCCCCTGCTTGTGATTGGAGAAATCATAAATCCCGCCTCTTGTGTCCAATCACTGTGCTGTGATTCGTTACAGCACAAGCTGATTTTTGGGAAGGGGGGGGGTCTCCCTGAATGGTAGTTTGGAAATGTGGTCACCCTACCCACATCCCTGCACAGGCGGAAGTTACACTTACAAGCTAGGGTGCCCACGTGTCCCGGATTGCTCGGGACTGTCCCGCAATTGACATATCTGTCCTGGGTCCCGAGCACCTTCATTCCGGGACAATACAATGTCCCGGAATTAAATAGAGGACAAAGCCACCCCCTACTAACTAATAACTACATTTCCGGAACTGGTTGCTAGGGCCAGCGCTGCCTGGCATCTTGCAACCGGTGACAATTTACTCTCAGACAGTGAGACCGGGAGCGAGGCCTGCGCCTAGTGCAGCACTGCTGTCCCCACCCACCTCGGCACCTCCTCCTTCTCTGGCACCCAGCGGCAAGCATCAGGGACTGGTGTGATCTTCACTCTCCAGATAGTGACGCCACTCCTTTCCTTCTACGCACGTGGCTCATGCAGAGGGAGTGACAGCAGCACTGCATCTGGTGGCAGCCTATGGGTGACAAGCGGCACTGCATCTGGTGGCAGCCTATGGGTGGCAAGCGGCACTGCATCTGGTGGCAGCCTATGGGTGGCAAGCGGCACTGCATCTGGTGGCAGGCTCTGGGTGGCAAGCGGCACTGCATCTGGTGGCAGGCTATGGGTGGCAAGCGGCACTGCATCTGGTGGCAGGCTATGGGTGGCAAGCGGCACTGCATTTGGTGGCAGGCTATGGGTGACAAGCGGCACTGCATCTGGTGGCAGGCTATGGGTGGCAAGCGGCACTGCATCTGGTGGCAGCCTATGGGTGGCAAGCGGCACTGCATTTGGTGGCAGGCTATGGGTGGCAAGCGGCACTGCATCTGGTGGCAGGCTATGGGTGGCAAGCGGCACTGCATCTGGTGGCAAGTGGCACATTCACCTGATGAATAACCCACCACCAAATACCCCATCAACCCCGAGACTACATTACCCCCCGCCCTCCCTCATCTTTTTTTGGGGTAGGTGAGAGAGGGGGGGGGTGTCCCTGAATGGCAGTTTGGAAATGTAGTCACCCTATTACAAGCAGTGTTCCGACTTGCAAACACATTCCACTTACGAACAAACCTACAGTCCCTAATGCGTTCGTAGCTCGGGGACTGCCTGTAGTGCTCATAGAAACGCCAAAGCAAAACTAGATGAAGTGTAACCCACGTGTTTAGATCTCCACCATGTTCATTATTCATTTAATATCATCTCTCATGAACGTTGTGACTATCAGATCCTATCTATGGTTTATGGTCTCATTACACGCGTCTGGATTCCTTTATTTGTGATTCTCCATTGATAAGACATTATAAAGCTGAATATATTGTTTTATTATTCTGACCTACCTCCCCTCTCTCGCCCGAAATCCCGACCCTTTGTTTCCTTTGTTATCACTAATCTCTCTCCTCCTCCACCCCCCCCCCCCCCCCCCCGGGCGTTGTCATTAGATATCCCGTCTAGTCTACTTATTATAACCTCGTATTCATTTTATTTTCATGTAACTATTTTCATCATTTTCTGTGTTGTGTAACTACATTTTTCTTGCTTGTTACGCACACTACTGGGCACATTTTTTTTTTTTTTTAGCTTTTTGCTATAAATTAAAAATTCCTTTAGAAATAGAAGTGTTATTAGTTAAGTTTTTATTTATCATATAACAAAATGGAAGACGAATGCATTTTTTTTTTTTTAGCTTTTTGTTATAAATGAAAAATACTTTCAGAAATAGAATTGTTATTAGTTGATGTTTTTTATCATATAACAAAATGGAAATCAACTGAAGAAAAACCCAAATCCAATCAATATTTAGTGTGATCGCCCTTTGCCTTCAAACCAGCATAAATTCTTGATTCCTGACGCCTTCCGTGGCTTTCTTGGGCTCTTCTGTCCCACCAGGAGACCCAAAGAACCGGGCAGCGTTTTCCCCGGCTCATCATAGAGACAAATAGAGACCACAATGTCTCTGATCACCTCTATGATATAGGGCAGTGATGGTGAACCTCGGCACCCCAGATGTTTTGGAACTACATTTCCCATGATGCTCATCTACACTGTAGAGTGCATGAGCATCATGGGAAATGTAGTTCCAAAACACCTGGGGTGCCAAGGTTCGCCATCACTGATATAGGGGAACCAGAAGTGATGAGCATACACCACTTCCGGTTTCCCCCGGATGTTAAAGCGGAGCTCCGCTGAAAAAAATATATTAAAAGCCAGCAGCTACAGCTACAGTAGCTGCTGACTTTTAATATTAGGACACTTACCTGTCCTGGAGTCCAGCGACGTCCGCAGCAGAGGACGAGCAATCGCTCGTCACTCTGCTGCCCCCACCGCCATCCTCGGTGAGGGAACCAGGAAGTGAAGCCTTCACTGCCCGGTTCCCTACGGCGCATGCGCGAGTCGCGCTGCGCCTGCGCCGTTCTGACTGGTCCCCCTGTGTTCTGGGAACCGAGTGTCTCCCAGAACACAACGGGTATTCTGCGGGAAGTAACGTGCTTCCCGCAGATTTCCCGAAGAGAGGACTCCCGGAAGTGGGTGCAAATACCTGTCTTAGACAGGTATCTGCACCCCCCTCCCCCCTGAAAGGTGTCAATTGTAACACCAGAGGGGGGGGAGGGTTCCGATGAGCGGAAGTTCCACTTTAGGGTGGAGCTCCGCTTTAACAGCGCCATTTTTAACCACTTGCGGACCCCTCGCCGTCATTATATGGAGGCTGTTTAACGTGGAATACTTTTGTTATGCCAGCAGATAGTCGCCATAACCCCCGGTATCGTTTTAAACAGTGGGCGGTCTGCTTTCAGATAAAAGTGGTCTCTGTGGCGGATTCGCCGCAAGATCACCTTTATCAGGAGCGGGCGAGGTGCCCACCCCCCTCCCGCCGCTCCCCGGTGGTCTCCACCGCTTACAGGAGCCTGCATGCTGAATGAGGGAAAGATAGCCCCCACTCGGCTCCATACCATTGGATGATGGAAGCAACGTCAAACGTCACTTCCGCCCATAGCTTTAAAATAAAATTTATTTTTATTTTTTTAGAATGACATAATTTTTTTTTTCATTTTATTTTTTTATTGTATTTTAGTGTAAATATGATATGTGACGTCTTTTTGACCCCCAGATCTCATCTTTAAGAGGACCTGTCATGCTTTTTTTCTATTACAAGAGACGTTTACATTCCTTGTAATAAGAATAAAAGTGACCCAAAATTTTTTTTTAAATGGACGGTGTAAAAATTAAAAGTAAAATAAATAAGAAAAAAAAAATATAAAGCACCCCGTCCCGCCGAGCTCGCATGCAGAAGCGAACGCATACGTAAGTTGCGTCTGCATATGAAAACGGTGTTCAAACCACACCTGTGAGATATCGCCGCAATCGTTGGAGCGAGAGCAATAATTCTAGCCCTAGACCTCCTCTGTGACTCAAAACTGGTAACCTGTAGAAATTTTTAAACGTCGCCTATGGAGATTTTTAGGGGTCAAAGTTTGTCGCCATTCCACGAGCGGGCGCAATTTTGAAGCGTGACATGTTGGGTATCTATTTACTCTGCGTAACATCATCTTTCACAATAAAAAAATAATAATTGGGCTAACTTTACTTATTTTTTTATTCAGAAAAAGTGTATTATTTCCCCAAAAATTGTGTTTGTACTGCGCAAATACGGTGTGACATAAAGTATCGCAACGACCGCCATTTTATTCTCTAGGGTGTCTGAAAAATAATATATAATGTTTGGGGGGATGAAATAAAAATGGGTGGGACTTTATATGAGGCACAAAAGGCGTGTCTCCATCCCTGTATTGGTTAAGGAGGAAAAGTTCGGGACTTTATATGAGGCATATGACAGACCATAATGTATGAAAGTATAAAAGTATTTAATGTTAAAAAGTATATCTAACACATGAAGATACATACATGCAGAGTAAAACTGTCAAAGCACAATTTGGCACTTTTCCGGGGGAGAGGGGGAGGGGTAGCTGGTTCCTGTTTTTGACAGGTACCCGCTCCCATTTCTGGGTGAAATCGCCTCAGCAAAGTCACTCGGAAGTTCAGCCTTTAAAGCGGAGATCCGCCCGCCGCTGCAAAAATGAAAAGCCAGCAGCTACACAAACTGCAGCTGCTGACCTTTATTAATGGGACACTTACCTGTCCTGGAGTCCAGTGATGTTTCCATCAGCTGTCGGGTGCTGTCGCCTCCTATTGCGAGTAAGAGAACCCGGCAGGGAAGCCTTACGGCTTCACACCGGGAACCCTAATGCGCAAGCGTGAGGCTCCTCTTCTCCCTCCTACTGGCCCAGCGGCCGAGGGAGGAGGAGGGAGCCTGGGCGGTGATGTCAATACTGAGGCTCCCGGAAGTGGGAGACAGGTATCCTGTTCCCCTCCCCCCCCCCCCCCGAAAGTGGCAAAATGTGGCACTGGGAGGGGGGGGGGTACAACGAGCGGAAGTTCCACTTTTGGGTGGAACTCACGCTTTACCAACCGATAGTTGCTGGCTTTTTTTTTTACATTTCAGCTGTCAGTGGGGGAATCCCGCTGGCAGTTGAAAGAACCGAGCCTGAAAGTATCGGTTTTCAGGTATCGGTGCATTTGCACGAATACAGATACTCGTGCATATGCTTAGTATCGGCACCGATACCGGTATCGATGTAACCCTAAAACAAAGTGGGGGTTTTTGTCCCAAAAAAATTGTGTTTGAAAAACTGCTGCGCAAATACCATTTGACATAAAAAATTGCAACACCCGCCAATGGATTCTCTAGGGCACAGGTGTCAAACATGAGGCCCGTGGGCCAAACCTGGCCCTCCAGGCCATTTCAAGTGGCCCTTGCACCTCTCCTGCAGCTGAAGGGGAGCTCCAGCCCTCCTCTTGTCCTCCTCCAGACCCTTACTTTTTGCTTTCAAGCAATGCATCCAGCTTCTTCCCAGCAGCAGCATAAAGTAAGGGGGGTGAACTGTGATGTAAGGGAGAGTGGGGGACTCAACTTCTGATGGTGGGTTGGCTCTTGACATCTAATGTAAGGGGAGGGGACATCTAATCTTACAGATACAAGGGGCAATCATAATGCTGATGTGGCCCACAATGAAATTGAGTTTGACACCCGTGCTCTAGGGCCTCTGCATTAAAGAAAATGTGTTTGGGGGTATCTTATATACCGTATATACTCGAGTATAAGCCGAGTTTTTCAGCACATTTTTTTCTGCTGAAAATGCCCCCCTCGGCTTATACTCGAGTCTGTGTCCATCTTCACCTTTGTACACCTGATCCTGGCCAGCCAAACTTGGCACACATGTAGCCCCACTCTTCCTCTACAAGTGTGCAAAGTTTGTTGTCAGGGGGACCTACGGCCGGGGAGCACCGATTTTTCAAAGTCGGGCTCCCGTTCCATAGACTCCCATGTTAAACGGTAATTTCTCCAGTGAATTTGGGGACCAGGTGGCCCTAGGTCCCCTGGACCCCAACTTGGCACACATGTAGCCCAATTTCTCCTCTACAAGTGTGAAAAGTTTTTTGTCTGGGGGACCTACGGCCGGGGAGCACCGATTTTTCAAAGCCGGGCACCCCTTCCATAGACTCCCATGTTAAACGTCAGTCTAGTCACACAGCGCAGGAGATCAGGTAGGGAGATTGGGCACAGTGAGGCATGGGCACAGTGACAGTGAGGCATGGGCACAGTGAGGCATGGGCACAGTGACAGTGAGGCATGAGCAGAGTTAGGCATGGGCACAGTGAGGCATGGGCACAGTGAGGCATGGGCACAGTGAGGCATGGACACAGTGAGGCATGGGCACAGAGAGGCATGGGCACAGTGAGGCATGGGCACAGTGACAGTGAGGCATGAGCAGAGTTAGGCATGGGCACAGTGAGGCATGGGCACAGTGAGGCATGGGCACAGTGAGGCATGGGCACAGAGAGGCATGGGCACAGTGAGGCATGCAGATGGACACCCTAGGCGTATACTCGAGTCAATAAGTTTTCCCCTTTTTTTGTGGTAAAATTAGGTCCTCGGCTTATATTCGGGTCGGCTTATACTCAAGTATATACGGTACCGATTGTTACATGTTAACAGAAAATGCCTGGAGCCACAGTGGTAGCAAACATAGAAAACATAAGAAACATTGCTGGGGGTCTCCACCATTGAGCCCCCCATTAACACTTGAGTGTGAGGATAGTCAGATGGTTTTAGAAGCGTTTTTTGCATGCAGTAGAGCCGGAGTCTCACATTTTTGTCCCTGTAGACTTTTAGACCCCTTTCACACGTTTTGCAGGCGCTACAGTGTTAAAAATAGCACCTGCAATCCGCCCAAAACAGCTGCTCTATTGATTCCAGTGTGAAGACCCCGAGGGCTATCACACTGGAGCGGTGCGCTGATGGGGCGTCAGAAAAAGTCCTGCCAGCAGCTTCTTTGCAGCGCATTAGGAGCGGTGAACCCACCGCTCCTAATGCGCTCCTGCCCATTGAAATCAATGGGCAGCGCCGCCGTACCGCCGGCAATACGCCGCTGTACCGGCGCATTGCGGGTGGTTTTAACCCTTTCTCGGCCGCTAGCGGGGAGTTAAAAGCGCCCTGCTAGCGGCCGAAATGCGCCGCAAATCCGACGGTAAAAATAGCGACGTTTTACCGCTATTTTACCGCCGACGCTATGGGCGGCACCAGTGTGAAAGGGGTCTTCAATAAAGATATGGGTAAACACTCTAAAGTCTATGGGGCCCAAAAAAACACGCAGTTCTGCCCCGAAGAAGCTCATGGACTTCTTTGAGCTTCACATGACAGCTGACAGGCAAGCCAACGCTCAGGTGTGAATAATGGGATTCTTCATCTTGAGTGTTGTCACTCTTCGGCGATCAGTCAGGTGGGGATGGCGGCTGATGGGGGGACGTGATCCTCGGATAAGCCTGGAGGGTTTCTGTGTCCTCTGGGATCTTTGTTATTCTCACACTGATATTCTGTAACATTGTATCTCATGTAATCCGACCAGGGAAGGAAGGAGAATGTTACATGTTACTAATTTGTTACTAATTGTGCTGATCTCTCGGATTTTACAGAGACCTGAGCAACAACAAGATCGGCTCCCTCTGCAATTCGTCCTTCACCAACATGAGCCAACTCACCACATTGTAAGTTCACGTCGGGTGATACAGATCATTACTTGTGTTCCTTCACTCTTACCTGCAGGCGATGCAAACATTCTAATTGTAAGAACGAGAAGCATTTAGGACATATATACAGTATATCAGACCAAGTGTGTATATATATATATATGTATGTATGTTGTGAGGGGGTTAGCTCGGCAGCGGGTGTGTGTGACCCCCGAGATGGGCTCCCCACACAAAAACAGGCCCAGCAAACGGAGGTTGTGGTTTTCAAAATCAAAAAGGTGCGGTTTATTTTCTATTTACAGTGACAAAACACAGCAAAGCAAAAGAAACATAAACAAAATAAATCCTGGTCAACTTGACCTCTGACTAAACATACAGGTTTCCTAACTAACAACTGGGATCAGCCTAGTGCTGTCCTAGTCCCTAAGTCCCTGGTTTTAAATGTCCAAGCAAATAGCCACACAGGCTTTGTCTCACCGCACAGGGGTTCACTCTCCCTAGACAGTCCACACAGGTCTGGTTCCAGGCATGAGCTAACATCTAATGAAGCTGGGAGTTCTTATAGAGGCCTAAATGAGCTGACAAGGTTCAGCTGGTCTCCTCATCTCTGTCTGCACGACGCCCCACACTCTCCCTAGAGGTATGAGTCATCCATGAGCCCACTAGCCTTATACAACTCTCCACCTAGTTGTATAAGTCGGCGTAAAGCCTGAATCTGGGCGAAATATATCTACCCCCCTGGATGCAACCAGGTGACTTTACCTTCCTGCTGTCACATACCCCCCCCTCTTGTTTTAACCTCGGGGTTGGAACACCAGCAATCAGGCATTCATGTACTCGAGACAAAGCATCCACATTCCCCATTTGAACGCCAGGGCGATGCTTTACTGTGAAGTTGAATTCCTGGAGGGCCAGGAACCACCTATTCACTCTTCTATTTGTTTCCTTGTTTTGAGCCATCCACTTTAACGGAGCGTGATCCGTAACCATGTCAAAGTGCCTACCTAGCAGGTAGTACCGAAGGGAATCTAGAGCCCACTTCACCGCTAAACACTCCTTTTCAACGGTGGCGTAATTTACCTCATGGGACTTCAACTTCCTGCTGAGGTAAATGACTGGGTGCTCTTCCCCGTTCCAGACCTGGGACAATACTGCTCCTAACCCCACATCTGACGCATCACTTTGTACGACAAAGTCTTTAGAGAAGTCGGGTGAGTACAACACTGGCTGGCTACATAAGGCTTGTTTCAAGAATTGGAATGCTGCCTCAGCCTCGGGGGTCCATTTAATCATGACCGACCCTTTCCCCTTCGTCAGGTTGGTTAGGGGCACAGCCTTAGAAGCAAAGTGGGGAATGAATCGCCGATAATACCCAGCGATTCCCAGAAAGGCTCGTACCTGCTTCTTGCTGTTGGGACGTGGCCAACTCTGGATGGCCTCGACTTTGTTGAGTTGGGGTTTTATTACTCCCCTCCCAATGGTGTACCCAAGATATTTGGCCTCCTCCTGCCCAATGGTACACTTCTTGGGGTTAGCCGTAAACCCCGCTTCCCGAACAGAGTCCAGGACTGCTTGCACTTTTGGCAGATGTGAGGCCCAATCTGTGCTATGGACAATTATGTCATCCAGGTAAGCCGCAGCATACTTCCGATGGGGCCTCAGCATCTGGTCCATTTTCCGCTGGAATGTGGCCGGCGCATTCTGTAACCCGAACGGCATTCTTTTATATTGGAACGCCCCGTCTGGGGTTACAAATGCGGTTTTCTCTTTGGCCGACTTGGCCAGGGGGATTTGCCAATACCCTTTTGTGAGGTCAAGAGTCGTCATGTATCGGGCTGTTCCCAGCCGGTCGATCAACTCATCTATACGTGGCATGGGGTAGGTGTCAAATTTTGTAACTTTGTTCAACTGACGAAAATCGTTACAAAATCGCCAGCTCCCATCCGGTTTAGGCACCAACACAATGGGACTAGACCAATCACTTTGGGACTCCTCTATCACCCCTAAGTTCAGCATTTTCTGTACTTCCTCCCGTATTGCCTCCCGTCGGGCCTCTGGGATCCGATAGGGTTTTAACTTCACCCTTTCACCGGGCGGGGTAATGATGTCATGCTCTACCCCAGATGTTTGTCCCGGCAGCTCAGAGAATACCTCCTTGTTGCGAAGCACAAACTCCTTAACCTCCTGTTGTTGGGGTTGTGACAAGGTGGCTGCTATTCCAACCTCAGGAATCACGCAACCAGTTTGAGCTGGTGACCAAGTGTCTGCGACTAGGGACTCTCTATCCCTCCAGGCTTTCAACAGATTAACGTGATAGATCTGTTCGGGCTTTCGCCTTCCTGGTTGTCTGACCTTGTAATTCACTTCGCTCACTTTTTCCATTATCTCGTAGGGGCCTTGCCATTTGGCAAGGAATTTACTTTCAACCGTAGGGACAAGTACCAGTATCCTATCCCCCGGGGAAAAGGTACGGGTCTTGGCTCCACGGTTGTACACTCTCTGCTGTGCTAACTGCGCTTGGGCCAAATGTTCCTTCACGATGGGCATTACCTGTGCAATTCGATCTTGCATCAGGGCGACATGCTCAATCACACTCCTGTGGGGAGAACTCTCACTTTCCCAAGTTTCCTTGGCAATATCCAACAGCCCTCTTGGGTGTCTCCCATACAGTAACTCAAAGGGGGAGAATCCCGTAGAGGATTGGGGCACCTCCCTAATAGCAAACATCAGATAAGGAAGTAGACAGTCCCAATCCTTTCCATCTCTATCCACCACTTTCTTCAACATTTGTTTTAGGGTTTTGTTGAACCTTTCAACCAGCCCATCGGTTTGGGGGTGATACACAGATGTACGTAATTGCGTCACTTTGAACAATTTACACAGCTCCTTCATAACCCGGGACATAAAGGGTGTACCTTGGTCCGTAAGCAGTTCTTTACAAATACCCACCTGGCTAAACACAAGAGATAGCTCTTTGGCTATGGTTTTGGCCGAGGTATTTCGGAGAGGGATCGCTTCTGGATAACGGGTGGCATAGTCCATTATAACTAATATGTACTGGTGCCCCCTAGCGGACTTGATTATAGGACCTACCAAATCCATGGCGATCCTCTCAAACGGGACCTCAATGATGGGTAGAGGGACCAGCGGGCTACGGAAATGTGGCATCGGGGCCGACCTCTGACACACAGGGCAGGAGGAACAATAATTTTCTATGTCCTTCATCACCCCCGGCCAATAGAATCTCTGTAATACCCTCTCTCGGGTTTTCTCTGTCCCCAGATGACCTCCAAGAATGTGCCCATGGGCCAACTCCAACACCAACTTCCTGTAAGGTTTGGGCACCACAAGCTGCTCAACGGTTTCTTCTGCCCTTTTTGCCACCCGATACAGTAGGTCCTTCTCTACGCTGAAGTATGGGTAAGTGCAGGTATTATCTGGGTTCACTAACTCGCCATCTATTTTCACTACGTTTTCCCGTGCCTTTATTAGGGCGGGGTCTTTCAACTGTTCTGTGGCAAAGTTTTCCCTGTGAACCTCAAGATCAGAAAACTCCACAGACGGTAGGTTTTCGTCTGAGGAGGTGGGCTCCTCTCCAGTTTCTTGAGTCTCCCCTGCCAATACTGATAAGGGAAATTCCGGAGAGTCCTCACCACTCTCAGGGGAGTTCTGGCTATCACATTCCTGGTACATAGGGGCACCAGTGGGGGGCTCAGGATCATCCCACAGTTCCCAGAACTTCGGAAAATCCCTTCCCACAATGGCGTCATGCGGTAACTGAGATACTAAGCCCACTGGATGAGAGAGGGTACCTTTGGGGGTCTCGAAACACACTGTAGTCACTGGATACTCTCGGGTGTCCCCATGCACACAAATAACAGCTACCTTGCTATTCCCAGAGACCTCTGTTTTAACTAACTCAGCCTTTATCAGGGTCACAAGGCTACCTGAATCCAACAATACCACAACATTTCTACCATTAACACACATTTTGCATAAATGTTTCTCAGTTCCTCGAATGGCAGTGCATGCGACTGTCGCACACAGCGACTGACGTCTGCCCGTCAGAAAGTCACACTGCATGGGTTCCTCCACAACCGGGCAATTGGCTGCAATATGTCCCGCTTGCCGGCAGCGGTAGCAAACGATCCTTCTTGCGGCCTCTTGAGCCGCTGATTTCCCAGGCTGTTCTCGCCAAACTTGGGGTAGAGCTCCCACCCTCTCACTCTCTCCACCCTTACCCTTTGGAATCCTCTTATCCGCCCCTGGGGATGGTCTGGTCTTAGGGTGGAAAGTCCGAGTGTCTCTGGAAGAGGCCGTCAGGTTCTCTGTAGCCAAGTATTTCTCCACACGATCCACAAGACCATCGGCCGTCTCTGGGTCTCCATGGCTTACCCACTTTTGGATGGCAGTAGGAAGAGCTCTCAAAAACCGATCCATTACAACACGTTCCACAATCTTTGGTGCGGACAAAGTCTCTGGCTGTAGCCACTTTCTGCTCAGGTGAATGAGATCATACATTTGAGACCTGGGGGGTTTTCCAAGCTGGAAAGTCCAGTTATGCACACGCTGAGCCCGGACAGCCTGGGTGACACCCAGCCTTGCCAATATTTCAGCTTTTAGCATCACATAGTCTTTTGCTTGGTTAGGCTCTAGGTCATAGTAAGCTTTCTGCGATTCACCAGTTAACAGAGGAGCCACCAGTCCAGCCCACTGCTCCTCAGGCCACTTTTCTCTTTCAGCGGTCCTTTCAAATGTGGTCAAAAATACCTCTGGATCATCCTCTCCAGTCATTTTTGTCAATAAACGACTCACCCCAAAGGACGCGGTATTAGTGGGACGGCTTTCCTCACTGGTCTGCGGACGTTGCTGCATTACTGCTTCCATCTGTTGTTGTAGTCTCTGCTCTTGCTTCTGCAACAGGTCTATGAAGCGGGCCTCAGATTGCTGCTGGGCTCGTTGCTGAGCCTCCAGACTCTGTTGCAAAGTTGCGTTTGTCTGCTGCTGGGCTGCAAGGCTCTGTTGATGAGCTTGCTGCTGGGCTGCGAAGTTCTTTTGCAAACCTGCATTTGTCTGCTGTTGATTGGCATTTGCTAGAGCCAGCTGCTTCAGTATCTCCTCCATGCTGGCTTAAAAAAAAAAACTGCCACTGGTTCTCCACCAACTGTGAGGGGGTTAGCTCGGCAGCGGGTGTGTGTGACCCCCGAGATGGGCTCCCCACACAAAAACAGGCCCAGCAAACGGAGGTTGTGGTTTTCAAAATCAAAAAGGTGCGGTTTCTTTTCTATTTACAGTGACAAAACACAGCAAAGCAAAAGAAACATAAACAAAATAAATCCTGGTCAACTTGACCTCTGACTAAACATACAGGTTTCCTAACTAACAACTGGGATCAGCCTAGTGCTGTCCTAGTCCCTAAGTCCCTGGTTTTAAATGTCCAAGCAAATAGCCACACAGGCTTTGTCTCACCGCACAGGGGTTCACTCTCCCTAGACAGTCCACACAGGTCTGGTTCCAGGCATGAGCTAACATCTAATGAAGCTGGGAGTTCTTATAGAGGCCTAAATGAGCTGACAAGCTTCAGCTGGTCTCCTCATCTCTGTCTGCACGACGCCCCACACTCTCCCTAGAGGTATGAGTCATCCATGAGCCCACTAGCCTTATACAACTCTCCACCTAGTTGTATAAGTCGGCGTAAAGCCTGAATCTGGGCGAAATATATCTACCCCCCTGGATGCAACCAGGTGACTTTACCTTCCTGCTGTCACAATGTGTATATATATATATATATATATATATATATATATATATATATATATACACACACATGGTCTGATATACTGTATATATACACACATATGCAATCTCTGTGGTCACTTTATTAGGTACACCTGTTCAATTGCTTGATAACACAAATCAGCCAATCACATGGCAGCAATTCAACGCATTTAGGCATCTAGACGCGGTGAAGACGACTCGCTGAAGTTCAAACCGAACATCAGAATGGGGGAAGAAAGTGGATTTAAGTGACTTTGAACGTGGCATGATTGTTGGTGGCAGACGGGCTGGTCTGAGTATTTCTGGGATTTTCACGCACATCCATCTCTCGGGGATTACAGAGAATGGTGGGTAAAAAAAGAAAATCTCCAGTGAGCGGCAAGGAAAATGCCTTGTTGAGGTCAGAGGTCAGAGGAAAATGGGCAGACTCGTTCCAAATGATAGGAAGACGACAGTAACTGAAATAACCCCTCGTTACACCCAAGGTATGCAGAATACCATCTCTGAACGCAAAACACATCGAAGGTTGAAGCACATGGGCTACAGCAGCGGAAGACCACACCGGGTGGCACTCCTGTCAGATAAGAACAGGAAACTGAGGCTACAATTGGCACAGGATCACCAAAATTGGACAATAGAAGATTGGAAAAACGTTGCCGGGTCTGATGAGTCTGGATTTCAGCTGCGACATTCAGATGGTGGGGTCAGAATTTGGCGCATGGATCCATCCTGCCTTGTATCACCGGTTCAGCCTGGTGGTGGGGGTGTAATGGTGGGGGGATGGGGTATCACCGGTTCAGGCTGGTGGTGGGGGTGTAATGGTGTGGGGGGTGGGGTATCACCGGTTCAGGCTGGTGGTGGGGGTGTAATGGTGTGGGGGATGGGGTATCAGCAGTTCAGGCTGGTGGTGGGGGTGTAATGGTGTGGGGGATGGGGTATCACCGGTTCAGGCTGGTGGTGGGGGTGTAATGGTGTGGGGGATGGGGTATCACCGGTTCAGGCTGGTGGTGGTGGTGTAATGGTGTGGGGGATGGGGTATCACCGGTTCAGGCTGATGGTGGGGGTGTAATGGTGTGGGGGATGGGGTATCACCGGTTCAGGCTGGTGGTGGGGGTGTAATGGTGTGGGGAATGGGGTATCACCGGTTCAGGCTGGTGGTGGGGGTGTAATGGTGTGGGGGGATGGGGTTTCACCGGTTCAGGCTGGTGGTGGGGGTGTAATGGTGTGGGGGATGGGGTATCACCGGTTCAGGCTGGTGGTGGGGGTGTAATGGTGTGGGGGATGGGGTATCACCGGTTCAGGCTGGTGGTGGGGGTGTAATGGTGTGGGGGATGGGGTATCACCGGATCAGGCTGGTGGTGGGGGTGTAATGGTGTGGGGGATGGGGTATCACCATTTCAGGCTGGTGGTGGGGGTGTAATGGTGTGGGGGATGGGGTATCACCGGTTCAGGCTGGTGGTGGGGGTGTAATGGTGTGGGGGATGGGATATCACCGGTTTCAGGCTGGTGGTGGGGGTGTAATGGTGTGGGGGATGGGATATCACCGGTTCAGGCTGGTGGTGGGGGTGTAATGGTGTGGGGGATGGGATATCACCGGTTCAGGCTGGTGGTGGTGGTGTAATGGTGTGGGGGGATGGGGTATCACTGGTTCAGGCTGATGGTGGGGGTGTAATGGTGTGGGGGATGGGATATCACCGGTTCAGGCCACCAAGAATGAAGGCTAAAGGAGGTCCAACCCGCTACTAGCAAGGGGGACCTAATAAAGTGGCCGGTGAGTGTATTATCTACCTTTGTGAGTCATCAGATGATCCAAGAAGAAGTCATGACCGGTCATAGATCCCTGTGTCTGGGAAAGTTCAGAGCAGCCTGGGGCTCCCCATTCTTCGGAGAACTAGACATTGTATTGTGTTGAAGAGAACAGGAGATGCTGGAACTTATGTATGTATTACAGGTATTTATATCGCAGAACCAGAAAAAAAAAACACCTCCTGCGCACAAGTGTGATCAGGGCCCCCATCAGGAATTTTGGGGGTCCTTACACAGCTTCAGGCATGGGCCCCCTGGAGCCTGGAGCAGAGAAGCGGGGGGGATGCCGCCGCCACTAATTCAAAACAGGGGGGGGGCGCAAGTGTGGGGTGTGGCAAATTTAGAGAAGCGGGGGAGGTCCCGCGAATTGAGAAGACGGGGGGGGGGGGGGTGCTGCCGTATGTCCCTCTGAGAATTAAGGTCGGGGGGCTTTGGGTGCTGACATACGAAGAAAGAAAAATTTGAAAGAAAGGGGGGTTGCCATCCAGGCCCCTTACAAGAAAAAAAAAGGGGGGGTGCCATCCGGGCCCCTGGGGACCTCCGGGCAGCTAGGGACCTCCGGGCCCCTTACAAAGAAAAAAAAAAAGAGGGTTGCCATCCGGGCCCCTGGGGACCTCCGGGCCCCTTACATGTGTACTGCCTGTACCCCCCTGATGGCGGCCCTGAGTGTGATAGTCTAGTAACAGTTCTTCAGGTGCTTCCTATCATGGGATAGGGACATGCCAAGCCTCGCTGCTCTCTCAGGACTGGGGGAGCCCCAAAGCCACACTACAAAAACACAAACAAAAGTGGGTGCACCCCGCCTAGTGCATCATCCCATTCAGCAATTATTAATACTCCACAAATAGATATACAGTAATACCTTGGTTTGAGAGTAACTTGGTTTGAGAGCGTTTTTTGCAAGACAAGCAAAATTTTTTAATACATTTTGATTTGATATACAAGCGATGTCTTGATATAAGAGTAGCGTCACGTCACAACTGAAAATAAAAGAGAGGTGCCTCTTAGACCCCTTTCACACTGAGGCGCTATTGCGCTAAAAATAGCGCCTGCAAAGCGCCCTGAAAAAGCCGCTAATTTGTATCCAATGTGAAAGCCCCGAGGGCTTTTACACTGGAGCGGTGCACTGGCAGGAGGGTAAAAAAAAATTCATTGGAAGTCAGCTTCATCGGATTTCCGATGGAAAAATCCATCGGAAATCCGATCATGTGTACAGGGCATTAGTGTTGCCAGATGGTTACATTTAATGAAGGTACAACATTTAGAAACTCACACAGTTGATGATTAAAACAGGCACATCTCATGCCATGTACACACGATCGGAATTCCCGGTAGGATAAAATCCGATGGAATTTTCCGTTGGAATTCCATTCAAGCTGTCTTGCATACACACTGTCAGACCAAATTCCGATCTTCAAGAACGCGGTGACGTACAACACTAAGACGAGCCGAGAAAAATGAAGATCAATGCTTCTGAGCATGCGTCGACTTGATTCTGAGCATGCGTGTTTTTTTCTATTTTTTTACTCCGATGGAAAAAAGTCCGATGGGGCCCACACACGATCGGAATTTATGATGGAACAAGTCCATCGGATTTTATTCCATCCGATCGTGTGTACAAGGCATTAGATGTGCCTCTTTTAATCATCAACCATGTGAGTTGCTAAATGTTGTTCCTTCATTAAATGTAACCACATTGCTACACTTTTGCCTAGTACACACGACCGGGATTCCCGACAGGAAAAGATCCGTCGGAAATCCCGAAGGGGAAAACCGAGAGCCTGCCCTCTACTTTTCCCCCTGTACAGACGCTCGGTTTTCCTGTCGGGAAAACTCAGATGAGAGCTTTTCCTCGGGAATCCCGACCATGTTTTTATGCTCCATCTGAGTTTTTCCCCACAGGACAACTGCCAAAAATGGCCGGTTTCTGCTACAAAGGCCGGGTTTTCTGACGGATAAAAGTTCGGCGGGAAAAAAGAGAGCTGGTTCTTTTTTTTTTTTTGTCCGGCGGGTTTGGCAGTTTTCCCCGTTGGAAAAACTGCGAGGGAGCATACACACGGCCGGGATTCCCGTCCAAAAGCTCTCCTCGCAGTTTTCACGTCGGAAAACCCGGTCGTGTGTACGGGGCATTAGAGGCGCCTCTCTTCTCTTTTATACTCTGGAGCTCCTGCTGGATTTTGCTTCTAATCCCCTTGGGGAGGCTTCCATTTGTGGTTGGACCTTTTATGGTTACACAACTTATCACATAAACTATAAACTGAAGAACTTATGAATAAATGGTTGTGGAACGAATCATTTGAGTTTCCATTATTTCTTATGGGAAAATTTGCTTTGATATACAAGTGCTTTGGATTACAAACAAATTATGCTCGCAATCCAAGGTTTTACTGTACTCACAAACCATATGTTAAAAACAGCACATCAAGATAGGCATTCCGTATCAAGGTTGCTAATCCCACTCAGCGTACTCCAGGCCTCTGGAGAACCGGGATCCTAGTTGGCTTAAGTGTTTCGAGGGCTATACCCTCTTTCTCAGAGCCAAGGTTTTCACTCTGAGGAAGAGGGTGTAGCCCTCGAAACACGTTAAGCCAACTAGGATCCTGGTGGTGCTCTCCAGAGGCCTGGAGTACGCTGAGTGGGATGAGCAGGGCTGAGTCCTTCTCTCTCGGGTGTCTATTAACACTCAGGAGCGAGCATGCACTCTGCGGAGGGAGGAGCCAAGTGTGCCAGCAGGGCACCCAAGAAGAGCAGGGATCTGGGCTGCTCTGTGCAAAATCATTACACAGAGCAGGTAAGTATAATATGTTGGTTATTTTTTTTTTTTCTTTGGCGCCCAACGTGGGGTTATTTTTTCTTTTTTTTCACAACAAATGGGGTTATTTTAATTGAAAAAAATCCAGCATTTAGAATTACTTTAAGATGAAAAAAAAAAAGCACTTTAAGGTAATCCCCTCTCCCCAGCCCCCTTTAAATACTTTCCTGCACCCGATTTTGATCCAGCACTGTGCCCGAAAGCAGCTGTGTTGCTCTCTCTTTCCTCATAGGCTCCTGCAGCTGTCAGTCAAAGTCTATGAGCAGAGGGGCGGGGCTGAAGTGCGCTGTGTGTGTGTCTATAGACACACAGAGCCGACTGGGGAGCGAGCCCCACACATTTTTGCTTGCTATGGGGGCAGGCACTGAAGAGGAGGAGCGAAGAGCGCTGGCGGGGGAACGCAGAAGAGGAGGATCAGGGCTGTTCTGTGCAAAACCAAGAATAACAACAAGAATAAAATCACATAAAACTGGGAAAATTACTCCTATGTTGGTGCTTTGATGATTGTGTATTTTTCTCTGTGGATACAATTTGGTTTCAAACGTTAAAGAAGAAGCCTTGTTTCTAATGTTATTACAATGTCCTGTTCCCCCAGGAGGCATAATACATGGAGTACTACAACTCACCGGACACTTTATTAGGTCCCCCTTGCTAGTAGCGGGTTGGACCCCCTTTTGCCTTCATTCTTGGTGGCAGAGATACAACAAGGTGTTGGGAACGTTCCTCAGAGATTTTGCTCCATAGTGACCTGATAACATCACACAGTTGCTGCAGATTTGTCGGCTGCACATCCATGATGCCAGTCATCTCCCATTCCACCACATCCCAAAGGGTCTCTATTGGATGAGGTGTGGTGAGTGTGGAGGCCATTGGAGGGCAGTGACCTCATTGTCCAGTGGTGAGATGATTGGAGCTTTGTGACATGGTGCATTATCCTGCTGGGAGGAGCCATCAGAAGATGGGGGACACTGTAGTCATAAAGGGATGGACATGGTCAGCAACAATACTCAGGTAGGCCGTGGTGATTAAACCATGGGGGGCCCAAAGTGTGCCCATCCCCCACACCATTACACCCCCACCACCAGCCTGAACCAGTGATATCCCATCCCCCACACCATTACACCCCCACCACCAGCCTGAACCAGTGATATCCCATCCCCCACACCATTACACCCCCACCACCAGCCTGAACCGGTGACACCCCATCCCCCCACACCATTACACCCCCACCACCAGCCTGAACCGGTGATACCCCATCCCCCCACACCATTACACCCCCACCACCAGCCTGAACCGGTGATACCCCATCCCCCACAAAATTAAACCCCCACCACCAGCCTGACCCGGTGATACCCCATCCCCCACACCATTACACCCCCACCACCAGCCTGAACCGGTGATACCCCATCCCCCCACACCATTACACCCCCACCACCAGCCTGAACCGGTGATACCCCATCCCCCCACACCATTACACCCCCACCACCAGCCTGAACCGGTGATACCCCATCCCCCACACCATTACACCCCCACCACCAGCCTGAACCGGTGATACCCCATCCCCCCACACCATTACACCCTCACCACCAGCCTGAACCGGTGATACCCCATCCCCCACACCATGACACCCCCACCACCAGCCTGAACCAGTGATATCCCATCCCCCCACACCATTACACCCCCACCACCAGCCTGAACCGGTGATAGAAGGCAGGATGGATCCATTTGCCAAATTCTGACCCCACCATCTGAATGTTGCAGCTGAAATCCAGACTCATCAGACCCGGCAACGTTTTTCCAATCTTCTGTTGTCCAATTTTGGAGATCCTGTGCCAATTGTAGCCTCAGTTTCCTTTTCTTATCTGACAGGAGTGGCACCCGGTGTGGTTTTCTGCTGCTGTAGCCCATCTAAGTGTTGTGTGATCAGACATGGTATTCTGCATACCTTGGGTGTAACGAGTGCTTATTTAAGTTACTGTTGCCTTTCTATCCTCTGGAACCAGTCTGCCCCATTCTCCTCTGACATCAACAAGGCATTTTCCTCCACACAACTGCCGCTCACTGGATATTTTCTCTTTTCCCCACCATTCTCTGTAAACCCCCGAGAGATGGTTGTGTGTGAAAATCACAGAAACACTCAGACCAGCCCGTCTGCCACCAACAACCACGTCACGTCCAAAGTCACTTCAATCCCCCTTTCTTCCCCATTCTGATGCTCAGTTTGAACTTCATCAAGTCGTCTTCACCACGTCTAGATGCCTAAATGCATTGAGTTGCTGCCGTGTGATTGGCTGATTAGCAATTCGTGGTACTGAGCAACTGAACAGGTGTAGCTAATAAAGTGGCCGGTAAGTGTATATCCCGTTTTAACTGCATTATGGCCAATAGAGGGCGCTGATGATCACAGGAAATGTAGACTTGTGTGGTCTTCAGCTCCAACTAGTGGCCGTATTTCAGTCTTTTCCCAAACCCTTCCATATTTAATCAATGAAAAAACTTTCGACTTATCTCCTTATTTTTGCTCCCCCTTACATAAGGAATGAATGCACATGCAATGTGATTTTTTTTTATTTATTTTTATTATTATTATAAACACACCTGAAGTCGGCAACATAAATGAGTTTTGCTTCTAGATTTCGAAAAGAGAATAAAAGAGAATAAAAGGGAATACGATGTTTGGTTGAGCTCCGTAGGAGAAGTCAATGGGCTGCGGAAAGTTATTATCTTCTTTGCTTTTATCCCTCCAGGATCCTGAGTTACAATTCTCTGCGCTGTATTCCTCCTCTGGCTTTTGAGGGACTGCGATCCCTGCGGCTCCTGTGAGTATGACGTTGTGTGTTGTGTTGGGTGTCCCCCCCTCCTGAGCCCGCCGCCGGGCGATCTCACCCCGTGCCGGGAATGAAATGCTAATACTTGATTATCTGCTCCAGGTCCGTCCACGGGAACGACATCTCCAGCCTGCCGGAAGGAATCTTTTCTGATGTCACCTCTCTATCTCACCTGTAAGTTCATCCGCAGGGAGCGTCTTATTATCCTCAATGTTGGATATATTCTATAACTAAAACCGGGGGGCAGGGGGGGGGCTCTATCGATGCGGGAAGACAGTTGCCATTACCGGTTCTAATTTAGTCAAGTTTACTCTCAAAAGTAAGTACACCCCTCAGTCACATTTCTGTAAATCTTTTCATGTGACAACACTGAAGAAATGACACTTTGCTACAATGTAAAGTAGTAGACATGTGCATTCGTTTTCGTCCGAATTTCGGGTATTTTGACAAACGATAACGAAAGCGCAGAATCCGAAATCCGAAAGATCCGACATAAAACAAATGCTTTATTTTCGTTTTCGTTGCGACAACAGTTCGATATAGATAGGAGATTATACATGACGCTGACAATAGCGATCTGTGTCTATCGAATCTGCGGTCGAATGTGCCTAACCTTAACTCTATTAGTTCAAGATTCTTCTACATAGAGAGAAAAGATCCGACATTATAGAGATATGAAGATTCGACGAAGCAGCTAAAAACATACGATCGCCGCGAGTGGACATTTATGGTCAAATGCTCTGCCCATAGGCTATAGAAGAATTCTAATGTTGGTTGACTAGTACCGTATATACTTGAGTATAAGCTGACCCGAATATAAGCCGAGGCACCTAATTTTACCACAAAAAAACTGGGAAAATGTATTGACTCGAGTATAAGCCTAGGGTGTCCATCTGCATGCCTCACTGTGCCTTACTGTGGCCATGTGCATGCCTCATTGTGCCTCACTGTGTCCATGCCTCACTGTGCCCATGCCTCACTGTGCCCATGCCTCACTGTGTCCATGCCTCACTGTGCCCATGCCTCACTTTGCCTCACTGTGTCCATGTCCATGCCTCACTGTGCCCATGCCTCACTGTGCCCATTCCTAACTGTGCCCATTCCTAACAGTGCCCATTCCTAACTGTGCCCATTCCTAACTGTGCCCATGCCTAACTGTGCCCATGCCTCACTCACTGTGTCCATGACTAGACTGACGTTTAACATAGGAGTCTATGGAAGGCTTTGAAAAATCGTTGCTTCCGGACCGTAGGTCTCCCAGACAAAAAACTTTGCACACTTATAGAGGAGAAATGAGGCTACATGTGTGCCAAGTTTTGGGTCCAGGGGACTTACGTCCGACCAGTACCAGGTCCCCAAATCACCAGAGAAATGACCGTTTAACATGGGAGTCTATGGAAGGGGTGCCCGGCTTTGAAAAATCGGGGCTCCCCGCCTGTAGGTCCCCCGGAATGTGCCGAAAAACTCGGCTTATACTCAAGTATATATGATAATAATAATTAATAAATATAATTATTACTAGTCATACAACATTAGAATTCTACTATAGCTTGTGGGCGGAACATTCGACCGGAAATGTACGATTGCGGCGTCGTACAGTTTAGCTGCTCAGTCGAATTTTCTTAGAACATTCGACGGACACCATAAGCCTTCAATGACAGATTTGACCTTAATTCATTCAGATTTTTGGACTAATGCATTTTTTAACGAAAAACAAAATAAATAAAAACGAATTTCGGGAGTAACTAAATAAATTTATTTTTCAGACGAAAACGAAATATTTCAGTGTGCACATGTCTATAAAGTAGTGAGTGTACAGCTTGTATAACGGTGTAAATTTCCTGTCCCCTAAAAATAACTCAACACACAGCCATTAATGTCTAAACCGCTGGCAACAAAAGTCAGTACACCCCTAAGTGAAAATGTCCAGATTGGGCCCAATTAGCCATTTTCCCTCCCCCGGTGTCATGTGACTCGTTAGTGTTACAAGGTCTCAGGTGTGAATGGGGAGCAGGTGTGTTAAATTTGGTGTTATCGCTCTCACTCTCTCATACTGGTCACTGGAAGTACAACATGGCACCTCATGGCAAAGAACTCTCTGAGGATCTGAAAAAAATAATTGTTTCTCTACATAAAGATGGCCGAGGCTATAAGAAGATTGCCAAGACCCTGAAACTGAGCTGCAGCATGGTGGCCAAGACCATACAACGGTATAACAGGACAGGTTCCCCTCAGAACAGGCCTCGCCATGGTCCACCAAAGAAGTTGAGGTCACGTGCTCAGCGTTATATCCAGAGGTTGTCTTTGGGAAATAGACGTATGAGTGCTGCCAGCATTGCTGCAGAGGTTGAAGGGGTGGGGGAGGGGTCAGCCTGTCAGTGCTCAGACCATACGCCGCACACTGCATCAAATTGGTCTGCATGGCTGTCGTCCCAGAAGGAAGCCTCTTCTAAAGATGATGCACAAGAAAGTCCGCAAACAGTTTGCTGAAGACAAGCAGACTAAGGACATGGATTACTGGAACCATGTCCTGTGGTCTGATGAGACCAAGATAAACTTATTTGGTGTCAGATGGTGTCAGGCGAGTGTGGCGGCAACCAGGTGAGGAGGACAAAGACAAGTGTGTCTTCCCTACAGTCAGGCATGGCGGTGGGAGTGTCATGGTCTGGGGCTGCATGAGTGCTGCCGGCACTGGGGGGCTACAGATCATTGAGGGAACCATGAATGCCAACATGTACTGTGACATACTGAAGCCGAGCATGATCCCCTCCCTTCAGAGACTGGACCGCAGGGCAGTATTCCAACATGATAACCACCCCAAACACACCTCCAAGACCACCACTGCCTTGCTAAAGAAGCTGAGGGTAAAGGTGATGGACTGGCCAGGCATGTCTCCAGACCTAAACCCTATTGATCATCTGTGGGACATCCTCAAACGGAAGGTGGAGGAGCGCAAGGTCTCCAACATCCACCAGCTCTGTGGTGTCATCATGGAGGTTTACAGTATTACCTCTTGTACTGAACCACTCCCCCCGGTACAGCCACTGATCCCCGGAGTTCTAGGATCCCTAGGAGTTTTCTGTCTATTGATGGGTCCCCTCACCTCCCCAGTCCATGGTGTGCAGGCAGTGAGGCGATGATGTGCTGTAACCTCTAGCAACCAATCAGTGAGCAGAATTACTATACAGTAATCTCTAGCAACCAATTAAAAAGCAGAAATAATGTGCTGTAACCTCTAGCAACCAGTCAGTAAGTGGTAATGATATGCTGTAACCTCTGGCAACCAATCGCAATCACTGCCTGATCTGATACAGTAAACAGATTTTTAGTCTAGCTGCTGTTTATTGTATTCCTCAGAGCAGGTGGAGAGCGAAATTTAATGGGGGGGGGGGGAGAGAAATTTCTTGCCCAGGGTCCAATCAATATTAAAGACGGCCCTGGAGGGCACAAGTCGGATTCTATTGGTGGTGTCAACCAACTATTGGGTTGGACGATGGTGGGGCTACCCACTTCTACAGAAAATGGTTTGAGGATTGATAAAGTTTTTTGCAGACTACAATCTCACCTTGAGAGGAACATTATAGAGAAGAGAGAAAGGAAAGTGTAAACCACTAGAAGAGGGAAAAGGTAAAGAGGAAGAGGAGAGACAAGGGGTAAAGAAGAGAGGGTAGGGGGTAACAGGCTATGGGGGTCCATTTACCATCATGGGATAAGTGACCTGTATGGTTGCAGAATCGCTCATGTTCTTAGAAGCCGGAAAAGTGATTTTTTTTTATGGTGAGGTGAAGGTATGAGTTGCATTCTATATGTGGTGCTCACCAATTATTGGGTAGGACGGAAGTGGGGGATACTTGCTTGTCCAGAAAATGATTTAAGCATTTATAAGGTTTGCCAGCATGGCGTGAGTGACTTTTATGGCTGCAGATTCGCTCATGTTATCAGATGGGAACAAAGTGAACTGTGTGGCGAGGTGAGGACACAAGTTGGATTCTATTGGTAGTGTCCACCAACTATTGAGCTGGACGGTGGTGGGGCTATCTGCTTGTACGGAAAATGAAATCAAGCATTTATAAAATTTGCCAGCGTTTACCAGCGTTGATTGACTTTTATGGCTGCCGAATCACTCATGTTATCAGATAGGGACAAAGTGAACTGTGTGGTGAGAATATGAGTTGGATTCTATTTGTGGTGTCCACCATATATTGAGTGGGATGGTGGTGGAGCTACCTGCATGGCCCAGAAAATGATTATATGTATTCTTTAAGGAGATATTGGGGGTCTATTAGTCCCCCAATTTCTGCCCTGCCCCTTTATGGTTGCAGCATCGCTTATGTTCTAAGATGCGGGCAAAGTGAACTGCTGTATGCTGAGGTGAAGGTATGAGTTGCATTCGATGTGTGGCGTCCATCAATTTTTTGGTAGGATGGCGGTGGAGCTACCTGCTTATCCAGAAAATTATTTGCACATTTATAAAGTTCACCAGCATGGGATGAGTGATTTTATGGCTGTGGAATCACACAGGTTATAAGATGGAGACAAAGTGAACCGTGTGGTGAGGGCACAAATCAGATCCTATGGGCAGTGCCCAATTATTGGATGGTATGGCAGTGGGGCTACCTGCTTGTACAGAACATGATTTGAGGATCAATAATCTTTCTGCAGACGGATGTGGGGGCCCAGTCTCCAGCATGGTATGGGTGACCTTTTATGGTTGTAGAATCGCTCATGTTTTAAGATGAGGTGTATGGTGAGGTGAGGGTATGAGTTGGATTCTAAGTGTGGTGTCCACCAACTATTGATTCGGATGGCGGTAGGGCTACCTGCTTGTATGGAAAATGATTTGAGGATTGATGACGTTTTTTGCAGACGGATTTTGGGGCCCAGTCTCCAGCATGGTACGGTTGACCTTTATGGTTGTAGAATCGCTCATGTTCTAAGATGAGGTGTATGGTGAGGTGAGAGTATGAGTTGGGTTCTAAGTGTGGTGTCCACCAACTATTGAGTTGGACGGCGGTAGGGCTACCTGCTTGTATGGAAAATGATTTGAGGATTGATAAAGTTTTTTGCAGACGGATGTGGGGGCTCAGTCTCCAGCATGGTATGGGTGACCTTTTATGGTTGTAGAATCGCTCAGGTTCTAAGATGAGGTATATGGTGAGGTGAGGGTATGAGTTGGATTCTAAGTGTGGTGTCCACCAACTATTGATTGGGATGGCGGTAGAGCTACCTGCTTGTATGGAAAATGATTTGAGGATTGATAAAGTTTTTTGCAGATGGATGTTGGGGCCCAATCGCCAGCATGGTATGGTTGACCTTTATGGTTGTAGAATCGCTCATGTTCTAAGATGAGTACAAAGTAAATCGCTGTATGGTGAGGGTACGAGTTGGATTCTAAGTGTGGTCTCCGCCAACTATTGAGTTGGACGGCGGTAGGGCTACCTGCTTGTATGGAAAAGGATTTGAGGATTGATCAAAAAAAAAATTCAGGCGGATGTTTGGGCCCAGTCTCCAGCATGGTACGGTTGACCTTCACGGTTGTAGAATCACTCATGTTCTAAGATGAGGTGTATGGTGAGGTGAGGGTACGAGTTGTGGTGTCCACCAACTATTGAGTTGGATGGCGGTAGGGCTACCTGGTTGTATGGAAAAGGATTTGAGGATTGATAAAGTTTTTTGCAGACGGATTTTGGGGCCCAGTCTCCAGGGTGACCTTTTATGGTTGTAGAATCGCTCATGTTCTAAGATGAGGGCAAAGTAAATCTCCGTATGGTGAGGTGAGGGGACAAGTTAGATTCTATGTGTGCTGTCCACCAATTACAGTAGGATGGCGGCGTGGCTTGTACAGAAAATAATTTGAGGATTTGTAAAGTTATCTGCAGACACCATTGGGAGATTTGGTCTAGGGAGGAACCTTTCTGTAGTCTAAACACTTTTTTATTGGTTTCAGCCCCTTGAACAGTTGATAGAACATCAGAGAACGTTTAAAGGCGTATCGCCCACTTCACACGGAGTCTACGGCTGATTCAGGATCTTACGGGATTAAGGATCCATTTGTTTCTGTTACTAATGGTAGAGACCGTTGTGAAGATGGAAGTGAACGGCGCCCTTTCACCTCCACCTGTTCTGTTTTTTTGCCTTTTTTTTTTTTTTCCCTTCTGCCTTTGTAGTTTTGTATTCATTGAGAATGTTTCGTGCTTTGGCTCAAGGGAGCGCAGCCAAACCACTTCTGTCTTTTTTAACTCGATCTTTTGTTTAATTTGGCGCACGAAAGTAGCTGCTTTCATGCTTAACAAAGACAATTCATCCAACGCCGCGGTGTATCCCCAGGAATTCTTTTCTCTCCAGTGTGATTTATGACGGCTGAGCATACTGTGCCTCACAGCTGTTAAACAAAAGGGAAAAATAGCAGCGAGGAAGCTTTTAGGTGTTTGCAAATGTTAACACTGCCCTGAGCTATTCATTTCCTTCCGCTTGGCTGTTCCAGAGCGCCGCCTGGTGGAGCACTTCTTGTCACAATGCAACAGTCACAGATTGATACAAATTCAGCAATGAGTTTATGTATCTAATATGATTTTATACTATTAGGCATTGTACAGTGCCTTGAAAAAGTATTCATACCCCTTGAAATTCCCCACATTTTCTTATGTTACAACCAAAAACGTAAATGTATTTTATTGGGATTTTATGTGATAGACCAACACAAAGGGGCACATAATTGTGAATTGGAAGGAAAATGATAAATGATACAAATAAATATGTGAAAAGTGTGGGGGGGGCATTTGTATGGCGCCCCCCGGAGTCAATACTTTGTAGAACCCCCTTTCTCTACAAGACTTTTTGGCGATGTCTCTACCAGCTTTGCACATCTAGAGAGGGACATTTCTGCCCATTCATCTTTGTAAAATATCTCAAGCTCTGTCAGATTGGATGGAGAGCGTCTGTGATCAGCAATTTTCAAGTCTTGCCACAGATTCTCAATGGGATTTAGGTCTGGACTGTGACTGAGCCATTCTAACACATGAATATGCTTTGATCTAAACCCGGGGTCTTCAAACTTTCGAAACAAAGGGCCAGTTTATGGTCCTTCAGACATAAGGTGGGTGTAGAAAAGATCCCGATGTCAGTGGGAAAAAACAATGACCCATCTTTGGTGTAAGTGGAAAGAATTGTGCCCCATCGTTGGTGTTGTTGGGAGGAATTGTGCCCCATCGTTGGAGTCATTGGGAGAGATTGTGCCCCTTCATTGGTGTCAGTGGGGGGAATTATGCCCCGCTGTTAAATATCAGTGGATGAAATAGTGCCCCAAGGGCCAGATAAAAGCAAGCAAAGGGCCACATCTGGCCCCCAGGCTGCAATTTGGAGACCACTGATCTAAACCATTCCATTGTAGCTCTGGCTGTATGTTTCGGGTCGTTGTCCTGCTGGAAGGTGAACCTCCGCCCCGGTCTCAAGTCTTTTGCAGACTCTAACAGGTTTTCTTCTAAGATTGTCCTGTATTTGGCTCCATCCATCTTCCTATCAATTCTGACCAGCTTCCCTGTCCCTGCTGAAGAAAAGCATCCCGACACCATGATGCTGCCACCACCATGTTTCACGGTGGGGATGGTGTGTTCAGGGGGATGTGCAGTGTTAGTTTTCCGCCACACATAGCGTTTTGCTTTTGGCCCAAAAAGTTCAATTTTGGTGTCATCTGACCAGAGCACCTTCTTCCACATGTTTGCTGTGTCCCCCACATGGTTTCTCGAAAACTTTAAATGAATTTTAGTGCACACAAACACAACTCTTTGACAATTTTTGGTCAAATATAAAAGATGATGTTTCATCGAGTAAATAGATACCAAACAAGTCAAGATTTAAAATTGCACACGCCCGTCAAACTGCAATACCTAAAGCTGCCCAAAGGTGACGCTCTAAAAGCCTTTATATATTACAAAATTTGAGTTTAATCATGATTAATTAGGACCCTACAATTATTGCTCTTACTCTAACGTTTGTGCCGATACCTCACATGTGTGGTGCAATCAGCATTTACAAATGCACACTGGACCTACGCATGCGTTTGCATTTGTGTGTATGCACGAGTGGGGGAGGGGTGCTTTTAAAAAAAATTTTTTAATTTAAATTCATTTTTTTACACTTTATTTTTTTACATTAACTTTATTGTTATCACAAAGGGTTGAATGAATGTATTCTTTATGGAGACATGGGGGGGAATACGAGTGAAGTCCAATTAGGTGCATGTCACCTCTAGGACATATCTCAATTACTTATATGTTACAGGTTTATTGCACTCCTGGAGGACACACTACGGCTGTGAGAGGCGAGAAGCACACACAGTAGCTAACCCCTGCCTCTCCACTCTGATGCCCATTCGCAGAAGCCCTTGTATTTTGTAAGTTCACATAATACAAAGGCTTCTGTGAATGGGCAGAATGAAGGGAGGGGCGGGCAGCATTTCAGCTGACTCTGCTCTTGAACGAAGTGAGGTTATCTTTCTGGAGCACAATAAACCTGTCAGTTTTGAATAATAGAGATACTTCAATGAGGCGGCAGGCACCTCCTTGGACTTAACTCATTGTATGCCTGCAGTTTTTACAAAGTAACTATTTCCTGGAATTCTGCTTTAACTAAAAACCTTCTGTTCATGTAGTATATGGCCCTGTTTTGGTGGATCATTATAAAGCCTGTAAGTCTATAACAGATCTGTAACACATTGAACGGCTTGCTCTAACCAGTATTGTTTGTGGGATTTCTTTCTGTTTTGCTAGAGCGATCGGAGCCAACCCTCTGTACTGCGACTGCAACCTGCGCTGGCTGTCAAACTGGGTGAAGACCGGTTACAAGGAGCCCGGCATCGCCCGCTGTACGGGGCCCCCAGAGATGGACGGAAAGCTGCTTCTCACCACACCGGCCAAGAAGTTTGAATGCACAGGTAGTGACCTTCCCATCTGTTCCCACCTGTTGGCTTTTGCCAATGAATTTTGCTTCGGGGCGCATACATGACGTAAATTGAATAGATACTACCGTATATACTCGAGTATAAGCCGAGTTTTCAGTACATTTTTTTGTGCTGAAAATGCCCCCCTTGGCTTATACTTGAGTCTGTGTCCATCTTCAAATTTGTGCACCTGATCCTGGCCAGCCGTAGGTCCCCTGGACCCCAAACTTGGCACACATATAGCCTCACTCTTTCTCTACAAGTGCGCAATGTTTGTTGTCCGGGGGACCTACGGATTTTTCAAAGCCGGGCACCCCTTCCATAGACTCCCATGTTAAACGTCAGTCTAGTCACACAGCGCCAGAGATCAGGTAGGGAGATTGGGCACAGTGAGGCATGGGCACAGTGAGGCAGGGGCACAGTGACAGTGAGGCATGGGCACAGTGAGGCAGGGGCACAGTGACAGTGAGGCATGGGCACAGTGAGGCATGGGCACAGTGAGGCATGGACACAGTGAGGCATGGGCACAGTGAGGCAGGGGCACAGTGACAGTGAGGCATGGACACAGTGAGGCATGGGCACAGTGAGGCATGGACACAGTGAGGCATGGGCACAGTGAGGCAGGGGCACAGTGACAGTGAGGCATGGACACAGTGAGGCATGGGCACAGTGAGGCATGGACACAGTGAGGCATGGGCACAGTGAGGCATGGGCACAGTGAGGCATGGGCACAGTGAGGCATGAGCACAGTAAGGCACAGTGAGGCATGAGCACAGTAAGGCACAGTGAGGCATGCACATGGACACCCTAGGCTTATACCCGAGTCAATAAGTTTTCCCAGTTTTTTGGTGGTAAAATTAGGTGCCTCAGCCTATATTCGGGTCGGCTTATACTCGAGTATATACGGTAATCTGTGCATGAAGATGTATAAAAAATGTAGCAGTTATCACCAAGGCTCAGTCACACTTAGACTGAATGAGGGGAATTACCAAAGCTTCCTCCATCGTTATGATGTGCAGGAATTGGTGGAGTGGCACGTGCCATATTAAAACCAGTTAATTACCACCCTATTGTAGCTTTACTGCTACAGGGCAGCAGCTCTGTGCAGAATGACGTATAAATATATGTAATTCTGGACCTTCAGGGTAGAGGGGGTGCACGCGTGTGCTGTCGGTCACTGTATTAGGTCCCTTTCACACTTGTGCGAGTTGTCCTGCGACTTAAGACTAACAAGTCGTACCCCATGATTTCCAATGAGTACAATTCATATCTATGCGACTTCAAGTCGCACCGACTTCAAAGTAGTCCCTGTACTACTTAGGTCCAACTTTGATGCGAGTTACACAGGCATTCCCCGAAATTGCGTCAAAATCACAGCAAAAAATTGTTTCCTACTGCGCATGCGCCACTCGCACGGCGCTTTGTGAATGGGCGGCTTGCCTTCTGGGATACACACAGTTCCCAAAAGGCAGCGTGCCCCATTCACAAGAAGAGGAAACGGAAGGACATACACCGAGGCAAAGGAAGAGGCAGATTAGGGGACTTCCGCATAGCAACGGGCATTTCGGGTGAGTATAATTATTTTTTTTTTCTATTAATTTGTTTTCTTTTTTTATAGGAATTTTAGTATTAAAAAATTTTCTGGGTGGACCTCCGGCTTTAAGTTAAAATCAATATTTTTTTTGCTAGAAAATTACGTGGAACCCCCAAACATTATATATATTTTTAGCAGAGACCCTAGGGAATAAAATGGCAATTGCTGCAATTATTTTATGTCACACTGTATTTGCCCAGCGGTCTTTCAAATGCAATTTTTTGGGAAAAAATACACTTCAATGAATAAAAAATAAAAAAAAACACGAAACAGTAAAGTTAGCCCAATTTTTTATTTTTTTGTTTTAATGTGAAAGAGGATGTTACGCCGGTGGAATCGTGAGAGAATCGTGATCTATCTTCTAAGCCAGAGGTCTCCAAACTTTTCAAACAAAGGGCCACTTTATTGTCCTTCAGACTTTAGGAGGGCCGGATTGTGGCCAGCAGGGGCAGAAAATGTCATGGGCCCGGCATCAGTGAGAATAAATATGGCCTCAGGGTTGGTGGTCAATAGGAGAAGTATTTCCCCTATTAGTAGTAGGAATATTATCCCATCATTGGTATCGGTGGAAGATATAGTGCCCCATTGTTGGTGCCTCATATCAGTGGAAGGAATTGTGCCCCAAGGGTCGGATTAAGGCTAGCAAAGGGCCACATTTGGCCCTCAGGCCGCAGTTTGGAGACTCTCATTTTAGCCAGAATCGTGCAGCTCTACTCTTGAGACACTCTCAAGCTTCCTAGCTGTTGTCGGGTTGGCTGTGGGGGGGGGGGGGGGGGCTGGGTTGGACCTCATAGCTAGGGTGAGGAAGCAACATGGTACAAACTTCTACATGCACTTTGTCCAGTGAGTATACGTCTTTAAAAAAAAAAGCTCTTAAAAGCTCCTTACATATCTCCTAAAGCTCCTTCGGGTTTTGTTTCCTAATGGTCGCCATTACTGTGCAGGACCTTCTTGTAGCATAGATAGCATTCCGGTAACTTTGTGCTGCCTCTTAATGGGCTCTGCCGCCATGATGCTTTTTTTTTTTTTTCCTCCGGTCCAGTCACGTCTCCATGGAGACACGCCATGAAACCCTCTTGAGACACTCTTAGTATATATAGCTTCCCATTCCTATACCCCGCACATGTTTTACTGTACAATAGCAACTATTGATTTATAGCAGGCGAAATTAACCTAAAAAGAAAAAAAAAAGTCGAGCCTTGGAAAGGAAAAAAAAAAAAAGCGTGTTTTACAAGGAAGTGCTGCCCGTGACAAGTCCCCCACCATCTTGTTTACCATTTTGGTTTTATTTATGACTAGGAAGTCAAATTTGAACCGCCAGCTCCCCCTATTCACACGTCATTCGCGGCATTACACAATAGGATAGTCATGGCCACCTACAGAAAACCTTGGAGCTCGGAAAAGACGGGATTGTGGGAGCTCTCCGCTGATTAGAATGACCTTCATTGCTGATCTAATGTGGAATTCTCTTCCATCTGTCCCTCTCCAGCCACCCCACACCCGGCCTAGCGACCTTCTGCCATTGTTTTAGGGTCGCTCTATTTATTGCCTCTCCTGCGGGTTCAAGAGACAGAATCCTGATTTACTACCTGCGCCTCCGCCGCGTGACACTTCTTTTTTTTTTTGGTCAGTAATGCATTATGGAAATTGCTTCCTCTGAATATTTGTCACCAGCGTTCACTGGAGCAGAAATCACGGTTCGCTCTGAAGCGATAAAAAAAAAATCTGCCGCTTAACTCGTCTCTCTTGTTTAAAATAGGATTCCGTAAGCGGCGTTTGCCGGATTATTTAATGGCGCGGGGGAGAGCCGCAGAACGGAAGGTAGTCACGCGTTTCGTTCCAGCACATATCCCCAAAAAATTAACAGAGAGGTATGGGATTTCCTTCATGTTACGGGACAATCAGGGGTCTTTAGGGTCCCCGACGTCTCATTAAAGAGGACCTGTCACCAAAATGTACATCACAAAGGGGACTTTTTGCCCCCTATGTGATAAGAAAAAAATAAAAGCTTAGTAAAAAAAAATAAGTGTAAAAAAATTAAAATAAAGTTACACCAAAGCACTGGAAAACCCTCCCAAAAAATGTTTGAGCTCCCCCTTGCCAACACACGCCTGCAAACACAGTAATTACACTACATATCACCACACACCCCAGACCCCTGATGTCTCAGTAAAGAGAACCTGTCAGAAAAAAATGGTATTACATACTGTACGGGACTTATGGGGGATTCCCATGTGTGCTTAAAAGCCGATTGGTTCTGGTATCTGGGATCTGTAGATACCTCTCCATGTGTCTAACAGACCCCTGATGTCTCAATAAAGAATCTGTTGCAACAAAATTGCATCACATAGGGGACCTTTGGGGGATTCCCTTACATGGGTGTATTACATAGGGGACCTTTGGGGGATCCCCTTACATGGGTGCATTACATAGGGGACCTTTGGGGGATTCCCTTACATAGGTGTATTACATAGGGGACTTTTGGGGGATCCCCTTACATGGGTGTATTACATAGGGGACCTTTGGGGGATCCCCTTACATGGGTGTATTACATAGGGGACCTTTGGGGGATTCCCTTACATGGGTGCATTACATAGGGGACCTTTGGGGGATTCCCTTACATAGGTGTATTACATAGGGGACTTTTGGGGGATCCCCTTACATGGGTGTATTACATAGGGGACCTTTGGGGGATTCCCTTACATGGGTTTATAACATAGGGGACCTTTGGGGGATTCCTTTGCATGCGTACATGCCTCTGGCTTCTGGGACCTTGTAGATACTTGCTCCATGTGTCTAATAGACCCCCGATCATTAGCTTCATTGGAGAGCAGATGAGACATCAGGGGTCTAATAGACCCCTGATGTCTCAGTAAAGAGAACCTGTCAGAAAAAAATGGTATTACATACGGGACTTATGGGGGATTCCCATGTGTGCGTAAAAGCCGCTTGGTTCTGGTATCTGGGATCTGTAGATACCTCTCCATGTGTCTAACAGACCCCTGATGTCTCAAAAAGAATCTGTTGCAACAAAATTGCATCACATAGGGGACCTTTGGGGGATTCCCTTACATGGGTGTATTACATAGGGGACCTTTGGGGTATCCCCTTACATGGGTGTATTACATAGGGGACCTTTGGGGGTACCCTTACATGGGTGTATTACATAGGGGACCTTTGGGGGATTCCCTCACATGGGTGTATTACATAGGGGACCTTTGGGGGATTCCCTTACATGGGTGTATTACATAGGGGACCTTTGGGGGATTCCTTTGCATGCGTACATGCCTCTGGCTTCTGCGACCTTGTAGATACTTGCTCCATGTGTCTAATAGACCCCCGATCATTAGCTTCAATGGAGAGCAGATGAGACATCAGGGGTCTAATAGACCCCTGATGTCTCAGTAAAGAAAACCTGTCACAACAAAATTGTAACACATAGGGGGACTTTTGGGGGATTCCCATGTGTGCTTACATGCTGCTGGGTTCTGGTATCTGAGACCTTGTGGATACCTGCACCATGTGCCTAATAGACCCCTGATGTCTCAATAAAGAGAAACTGTCACACAAAAAATTGTATTACATACGGGACTTATGGGGGCTTCCCATGTGTGCGTACATGCCTCTGGTATCTGGGATCTGTAGATACCTCTCCATGTGTCTCACAGACCCCTGATGTCTCAGTAAAGAGAACCTGTCACAACAAAATTGTATCACATAGGGGAACTTTGGGGGATTCCCTTGCATACGTACATGCCTCTGGGTTCTGGGACCTTGTGGGTACTTGCTCCATGTGTCTAATAGACCCTTGATGTCTCAGTAAAGAGAACCTGTCATAACAAATTTGTATCACATAGGGGACCTTTGGGGCATTCTCCTGTGTGTGTACATGCCACTGGGCTCTAGTATCTGGGACCTTGAAGATACTTGTTCCATGTGTCTAATAGACCCCCGATCATTTGATTTAATGGAGAGCAAATGAGACATCAGGGGGCTAATGGACCCCTGATGTCTCAGTAAAGAAAACCTGTCACAACAAAATTGTAACGCATAGGGGGACTTTTGGGGGATTTCCCTGTGTGCTTACATGCTGCTGGGTTCTGGTATCTAAGACCTTGTGGATACCTGCACCATGTGCCTAATAGACCCCTGATGTCTTAAAGAGAAACTGTCACACACATTACATACGGGACTTATGGGAGATTCCCATGTGTGCGTACATGTCTCTGGGATCT
This sequence comes from Rana muscosa, assembly GCA_029206835.1. Taxonomy (NCBI): domain Eukaryota; kingdom Metazoa; phylum Chordata; class Amphibia; order Anura; family Ranidae; genus Rana; species Rana muscosa. The sequence continues at coordinate 313,928,608 of CM055123.1, read as the reverse complement.
GGTATCTGGGATCTGTAGATACCTCTCCATGTGTCTAACAGACCCCTGATGTCTCAATAAAGAGAATCTGTCACAACAAAATTGCATCACATAGGGGAACTTTGGGGGATTCCCTTGCATGCGTACATGCCTCTGGGTTCTGGGACCTTGTGGGTACTTGCTCCATGTGTCTAATAGACCCCTGATCATTAGCTTTAATGGAGAGCAGATGAGACATCAGGGGTCTAATGGACCCCTGATGTCTCAGTCAAGAAAACCTGTCACAACAAAATTGTAACACATAGGGGGACTTGTGGGGGATTCCCATGCAAATGCACATGAATGCCACTGGGTTCTGGTATCTTAGACCTTGTGGATACCCGCTCCATGTGTCTAATAAACCCCTCAATAAAGAGAACCTGTCACAACAAATTTGTATTACATAGGGGACCTTTGGGGGATTCCCATGTGTGCGTATTTGCCGCTGAGTTTTGGTATCTAAGACCTTGTAGATACCTGCTCCATGTGTCTAATAGACCCCTGATGTTTTAGTAAAGAGAACCTGTCACAACAAAATTGTATCATTTAGGGGGGACTTGTGGGGGATTCCATTGCAAATATACATAAATGCCACTGGGTTCTTGTATCTGGGACCTTGTTGATACGTGCACCTCACATGCACATGCGTGGGATCCTTGCACATGCACAGGACCTCTGCAAAATCTCTGCCCATTGCCAATAACATGTCAGGGAGCAGCACCATGCCTGCACATGTCTATTTTCTGATCTCCCCTACCTAGTAAGAGCCCAGAGACCGGGGTCAGCTGTCACTTTCCCTGGCTGTTTTGGCCGTGGGTAGATGCTAATGATGCTCGATTTGTGCTCCATTAGCTGCAATAGAGAGCAGATGAGACATCAGGGGTCTAATAGACCCCTGATGCCTTAGTAAAGAGAACCTGTCACATTCTGCAAAGTCTCTGTCAGTTGCCAAAGACCTTCTTTCAGTGCGCTTGTGCCCCTCAGCAAAACTCTGTCTTCTGCAATATGAAGTGGACATCCCAGTAAGCTGTGGTAGGGACCTACGTCATTCTTGCCTAGGCAGGAAAAAAGGAAGTGCTGCTAAAAGGTTCGGGGAGGAGGGGGGGGGGAATCAGTAGGGAAAAAGGTATTCTCATGGGCATGGGTACACATTAATATTAACATGCAGGTGGGATTCAGTGATTTCTGTGCTACAATGTATGTATTTCCTGATACGAACGGTCCATAGTTGCGTATGAAGACCTTCGTATTTAGACTCAGTGTTCCAGAAAATGATGTTCTAATTTCTGGTTGACAAAGTAGGTCAGTATTCCCAGGATCTGGGCTCACAGTCATATGACATCATCAGTTATGCTGCTTTAAATATTTTATAGGGCCGCCAAGCCTAAGTATCCAGGCCAAGTGCCACCCCTGCCTGTCCAGTCCGTGCCGGAACCAAGGCGTCTGCCAGAACGACCCCGTGGAGTACTACAAATGTATCTGTCCACCCGGGTACAAGGTAAGGTCCATGCTGGAGAACGATTTTGTGTGTAAAGAGGGTCTTTCTAATTTTTTTGAATAGGGTTGGCCTAATGTCAATAAAGAAGACCATTGATAAAAAACAGCCCATTGATAAAAAACAGCCCATTGATAAAAACAACCCATTGATAAAAACAGCCCATTATTAAAAGCAATCCATTATTAAAAACAGAGAAGTAGCCTGAAGTCATTCGATTTTGCCCCATTTTCACAGAACAAATTTACATGCAGTTTCGATGGGCGAACAGCTATGCAAATTATTATTATTATTTTTTTTATCAATACACCGCCACATATGTCAATGTTATTCATTAAAAAAAAAGTGTAAATGATAAAAACACAAAATTATGGCCACTAGATGGCACTGAGTATCATAGGAAATCTGTATGCTCCTCAGAGCCATCTAGTGGCCACTGTTAATTTTTTTTATTATTATTTAAATGCTGAGAATATAGCCAGAGAACTTTTCATTTTGCCCCATTGGCACAGAATGAATTTACATGCAGTTTCGATGGACGAACAGATATGCAAGTTATGGTGTATATATATGGTGTGTATATATATATCGATATATATATATCTATATAGATATATAGTATATATGGTAAAAAGGTTTGCCAGTGTTATTCTTTTAAAAAACTGTTTGAAAGGGGAAAATACCACATTATAGCCACTAGATGGAGCTGAGTAACCACAAAATAAGTACATGCTCCTCAGCTCCATCTAGTGGCCAAACTGTGTTGTTTTCCCCATTCACAGTTGATAGAACTGAGTACCATAGGAAAAAAAAATATATACTTCTCAGCTCCATCCAGTGGCCAATATGTGGTATTTTCCCCATTCACAGATAATTGAGCTGAGTATCATAGGAAATAAGTACAAGCTCCTCAGCTCCATCTAGTGGCCAATATGTGGTATTGTCCCCATTCACAGATGATAGAGCTCAGTATCATAGGAAATAAAAAAATGCTTCTCAGCGCCATCTAGTGGCCAAAAATGTGTATTGCTCCCACTCACAGATAATGGAGCTGAGTATCATAGGAAATAAGTATATGCTTCTCCGCTCCATCTAGTGGCCATAATGTGGTATTGTCCCCATTCACAGATGATGGAGCAGAGTATCATAGGAAATAAGTACAAGCTCCTCAGCTCCATCCAGTGGATATATGTGGTATTGTCCCCATTCACAGATGATGGAGCTGAGTATCATAGGAAATAAATGTATGCTCCTCAGCTCCATCCAGTGGATATATGTGGTATTGTTCCCATTAACTGATGATGGAGCTGAGTATCATAGGAAATAAGTGTATGCTCCTCAGCTCCATCTAGTGGCCAAAATGTAGTATTTTCCCCCATTCACAGATGATGAAGCTGAGTACCATAGAAAATAAGTATATCCTTCTCAGCCCCATCTAGTGGCTAATATGTGGTATTTTTCCCATTTACAGATAATGGAGCTGAGTACCATAGGAAATAAGTATATCCTCAGCGCCATCTAGTGGCTAATATGTGGTATTTTCACCATTCACAGATAATGGAGCTGAGTATCATACTGTAGGAAATAAGTGTATGCTCCTCAGCTCCATCTAGTGGCCAAAATGAAGTATTTTCCCCTTTCACACAGCTTTTTTTTCAATGAATAAAATTCGAGCTACAGAGAATAGAGAACAAATGTTCCCTGTTCTCTGTAGCTCGAATATTATTTATTCAAATGCTTTTTGTCCTATTTGCACCAAATTAATTTACACCCAGAATCACTGGATAAACAGCTATTATTTTTTTTTAAAAATGCAACCCATAGTTTACCAGTAGTTCTTTCACATAATGTACTTTTGTAACGGTTTTGCTTCAGGTATGAAGATCCAAAAATTTTCTCTAAAATCTTAGTGTCCGGTTTTCTTCAGATCTTTGCCATCCATAAAAATTAAAAAAATTAAAATAAATGGTCATAGAAATGTTTTTTTTTTCCTTTTGCAACAGATCAATACATAAATAAAAATAAAGAAAGAAATAAAAATAAAGAAAAAAAGATAATTACAAGTGTTCAGTGATTATAAAAAAAAAAAAATCCTTACACCATTTTTACTTCTCTTGTAACGGTTTTGCTTCAGGTATGAAGATCCAAAAAATTTCTATAAAATCTTAGTGTCCGGTTTTCTTCAGATCTTTGCAATCCATAAAAATTAAAAATAAATAAAATAAATGGTTATAGAAATGTTTTTTTTTTGCAACATATCAATACATAAATAAAAATAAAGAAAGAAATAAAAATAATGAAAAAAAGAAAATAATTTACAAGTGTTCAGTGATTATAAAAAAGAAAAAATCCTTACACCATTTTTACTTCTCTAGTAAATGTATGCATTTCCTAGAAAACATGACTTGGCTACAAAATATTAGTAGTGCCCAGTTTTCTTTAGATCTTTGCTCCCGTTGGAAAAAAATGTTAATAGTATCTGTTTTTTTTTTTTGTTTGTTTTTTTGTAGCATCAAATAAAATAAATGCTTATAGAATTTTTTTTTTTTTTGCAACATATCAATACATAAATAAAAAGAAAGAAATAAATAAAATTAAAGAAAAAAAAAGAAAATAATTACAAGTGTTCAGTGATTATAAAAAAAAAAAAAAAAAATCCTTACACCATTTTTACTTCTCTAGTAAAATTCTGCATTTCCTAGAAAACACGACTTGGCTATTATTAGTGCCCAGTTTTCTTCAGATCTTTGCCCCTTGATGGCAAAAAATGTTTATAGTATCTTTTTTTTTTTTGTAGCATTAATTAAATAAATACTTTAAAAACAGATAAATTACTAGTGTCCAGTGATACGCCATTTTTACTTCTGTAGGATGTATGGACATTTCTGTATTTTTTAGAAAATTGAAATTGGCTACAAAATAATAGTCCTCAGTTTTCTTCAGATCTTTGCTGTGTTTTTTTTTTTTTTTTTTTTTGGAACATCAAAAATAAAAGATAAAAAATAAATAAATAAATAGAAAAATAAATTACATGTGTCCAGTGATTGGCAAAAAAAGAAATAAATAATCCCTACACCATTTTTACTTTCTCTAGATGTAAGGAAATTCCTGTATTTCTTAGAAAATGCAAATTGGTTACCTGACAAAAGGTGCTGATTGCGTGCTTTTTTTCACTATAAAAAGGAAGCGCAATTAAAACCTGCCAATATTTTGTTCTGAATCGGATGTTAATTTAGAGCTTTTTTCCTGTTCCGACAGGTGATTCAGGATCACATTCTGAGCGGGAATAAAAGAGATAATTCTTTATTTATTTTTTGTTATTTTACAACAAAGTAGAACCCTAGAAGCCGCCTCCAGGAAAGCATTACAAGATGGCCGGCCGTTGCGCATCATTCTAACACGAGCCGCCCGAGTGGTGCTTTTAAAGCCGGCGTGCTCTCGTGCCGCACTTTTCAGGAAGTGCGCGGCATTTCTCTTTCCATTTTTTATTTTTTTTGTAACCAGTCTTAATGGATCTGTGTGTGCAGCTGGGGCGCGGTACAGATATGAATAGATGAGGACATGCTTGCTCTCTGAAGAAACTTCCATTTGTAAAGCTCTTACTAAGAGCATGGCCTGGCGGTAAGGCCGCTCTCCGGTGACGCCGCCGCTTGTTGAGTTAACCAATCGAGACACAGCGGGCCTGTTAGTGTATATTATTACAGTGCACTGGACAGGAAATGTCTGCTTAGCTTACGTCCTCCTAATACGCCGTATGCTTCTCTTGTTGTGTCTACAGGGCAAGAACTGCGAGATCTCCCTGAATGCGTGTTCCAGCAACCCGTGTGAAAATCAGGGTGTATGTCACCCCAAAGACAACGCCAGCGGATTCACGTGAGTATATCGGATGGTTTTAGGGATAAGATGTGACGGTATGATTAATGCACCCTATCCACATGTGCGGCAGGTTTTTAAACACCTCTAAAAAACGTTGGTTTAGAGATGGTGGATCGGTTTAGAGATGGTGGATCAGTTTAGAGATGGTGGATCGGTTTAGAGATGGTGGATCGGTTTAGAGATGGTGGATCAGTTTAGAGATGGTGGATCAGTTTAGAGATGGTGGATCGGTTTAGAGATGGTGGATCGGTTTAGAGATGGTGGAGCAGTTAAGAGAGGATAGATCAGTTCTGAGACGATGGATCAGTTTAGATATGGTGGATTGGTTAAGGGATGGTGAATCAGTTCAGAGATGGTGGATCAGTTTAGAGATGGTGGGTCGGTTTAAAAATGGTGGATCGGTTTAGAGATGGTGGATCGGTTTAGGGATGGTGGATCAGCTTAGAGAGGGTGGATTGGTTTAGAGATGGTGGATTGGTTTAGAGATGGTGGATTGGTTTAGAGATGGTGGATCAGCTTAGAGAGGGTGAATCAGTTTAGAGATGGTGAATCAGCTTAGAGATGGTGGATCAGCTTAGAGATGGTGAATCAGTTTAGAGATGGTGAATCAGTTTAGAGATGGTGGATCAGTTTAGAGATGGTGGATCAGTTTAGAGATGGTGGATCGGTTTAGAGATGGTGGATTGATTTAGAGATGGTGAATCAGTTTAGAGATGGTGGGTCAGCTTAGAGATGGTGGATTGGTTTAGAGATGGTGGATCAGTTTAGAGATGGTGAATCAGTTTAGAGATGGTGGATCGGTTTAGAGATGGTGGATCAGTTTAGAGATGGTGAATCAGTTTAGAGATGGTGGATCGGTTTAGAGATGGTGGATTGATTTAGAGATGGTGAATCAGTTTAGAGATGGTTGATCAGCTTAGAGAGGGTGGATCAGCTTAGAGAGGGTGGATTAGTTTAGAGATGGTGGATCAGTTTAGAGATGGTGGATCAGTTTAGAGATGGTTGATCAGCTTAGAGATGGTGGATCAGATTAGAGAGGGTGGATTGGTTTAGAGATGGTGGATCAGTTTAGAGATGGTGGATCGGTTTAGAGATGGTGGATTGATTTAGAGATGGTGAATCCTTTTAGAGATGGTTGATCAGCTTAGAGAGGGTGGATCAGCTTAGAGAGGGTGGATCAGCTTAGAGAGGGTGGATCAGCTTAGAGAGGGTGGATCAGCTTAGAGAGGGTGGATCAGCTTAGAGAGGGTGGATGGGTTTAGAGATGGTGGATGGGTTTAGAGATGGTGAATCAGTTTAGAGATGGTGAATCAGTTTAGAGATGGTGGATTTGTTTAGGGATGGTGAATCAGTTTAGAGATGGTGGATTGGTTTACAGATTGTAGATCGGTTTAGAGATTGTAGATCGGTTTAGAGATGGTGAATCAGTTTAGAGATGGTGGATTGGTTTAGAGATGGTGGATTGGTTTAGAGATGGTGGATCAGCTTAGAGAGGGTGAATCAGTTTAGAGATGGTGAATCAGCTTAGAGATGGTGGATCAGCTTAGAGATGGTGAATCAGTTTAGAGATGGTGAATCAGTTTAGAGATGGTGGATCAGTTTAGAGATGGTGGATCAGTTTAGAGATGGTGGATCGGTTTAGAGATGGTGGATTGATTTAGAGATGGTGAATCAGTTTAGAGATGGTGGGTCAGCTTAGAGATGGTGGATTGGTTTAGAGATGGTGGATCAGTTTAGAGATGGTGAATCAGTTTAGAGATGGTGGATCGGTTTAGAGATGGTGGATCAGTTTAGAGATGGTGAATCAGTTTAGAGATGGTGAATCAGTTTAGAGATGGTGGATCGGTTTAGAGATGGTGGATTGATTTAGAGATGGTGAATCAGTTTAGAGATGGTTGATCAGCTTAGAGAGGGTGGATCAGCTTAGAGAGGGTGGATTAGTTTAGAGATGGTGGATCAGTTTAGAGATGGTGGATCAGTTTAGAGATGGTTGATCAGCTTAGAGATGGTGGATCAGATTAGAGAGGGTGGATTGGTTTAGAGATGGTGGATCAGTTTAGAGATGGTGGATCGGTTTAGAGATGGTGGATTGATTTAGAGATGGTGAATCCTTTTAGAGATGGTTGATCAACTTAGAGAGGGTGGATCAGCTTAGAGAGGGTGGATCAGCTTAGAGAGGGTGGATCAGCTTAGAGAGGGTGGATCAGCTTAGAGAGGGTGGATCAGCTTAGAGAGGGTGGATCAGCTTAGAGAGGGTGGATGGGTTTAGAGATGGTGGATGGGTTTAGAGATGGTGAATCAGTTTAGAGATGGTGAATCAGTTTAGAGATGGTGGGTTTGTTTAGGGATGGTGAATCAGTTTAGAGATGGTGGATTGGTTTACAGATTGTAGATCGGTTTAGAGATGGTGAATCAGTTTAGAGATGGTGGATTGGTTTAGAGATGGTGGATTGGTTTAGAGATGGTTGATCGGTTTAGAGATGATGGATCGGTTTAGAGATGGTGCATCGGTTTAGAGATGGTGGATCGGTTTAGAGATGGAGGGTCGGTTTAGAGATGGTGGATCGGTTTAGAGATGGTGGATCGGTTTAGAGATGGCGGATCGGTTTAGAGATGGTGGATCGGTTTAGAGATGGTGCATCGGTTTAGAGATGGTGGATCAGATTAGAGAGGGTGGATTAGTTTAGAGATGGTGGATCAGATTAGAGAGGGTGGATTCGTTTAGAGATTGTAGATCGGTTCAGAGATAGCATTCAGGAGGCAATATGCTGTCTTCCGAACACCGGACTTTTTAAATTGAAATCCCACCAGACCATGCTTTAGACAGTTGCAAACAAAACGAACAACCTCCTGAGCCCAAGATGGGTGTACCTGCAATGGTAAACCTTAGACCTTAAACAGCTTGAAACCAGGAAAAATGTTGCAACCCCCCTAAGGACTAGACAAGTCTGAAAGAGGGTAGGTCCCCTCTTCCTCAGAGCCAAATGATTTAGGAAGAGGGGACCTACCTTTGAAACGCGTCATCCATTTTGAAGTGTCTTCCCCGTGTTGGGATTGGCCCAGTGGACCAGACGATGCGGAGCTCTGTGTTTATTAATGAACTTAATATCATCTGCTGTTTGTGAGTATATATTGACTGCTCTCGGTCTTGGCTTCTGATTGGGAACCAACAAAACAAGCTCAGGATCATGTGACCACTGTGAGAGCCAATCAAAGCAATCACATAATAGAGAAGGCATGGTGCCCCTGGGCATGAAAGACCATTTAAAGGGCTGTAGGAAGGCAGAATGGCTTCTCAACCATGAGATTGCTTTGATTCACTCTCACAGTGGTCACATGATCAGGAGCTTGTCTTGCTGGCTCCCAATCAGAAGCCTTAACCCAATCTGATTGGGAGCCCATCTTGTTGGCTCTCAATCAGAAGCCTTCTCAATTATAAGACTGCTTTGATTGGCTCTCACAGTGGTCACATGATCGGGAGCCCATTTTGCTGGTTCCCAATCAGAAGCCTTGACCTAATCTGATTGGGAGCCCATCTTGCTGGTTCCCAATTAGGGATGAGCTTTATGTTCAGGTCGAACATGAGTTAGACTCGAGCATTGGCTGTTCGCCCATTCGCCGAATAGCAAACAATTTGGGGTGTTCGCAGCAAATTCGAAAGCCGCAGAACACCCTATAAAAGTCTATGGGAGAAATCAAAAGTGCTCATTTTAAAGGCTAATATGCAAGTTATTGTCATAAAAAAGGGTTTGGGGACCCGGGTTCTGCCCCAGGGGACATGTATCAATGCAAACAAAAGTTTTAAAAATTGATTTTTTTTCGGGAGCAGTGATTTTAATAATGCTTAAAGTGAAACTAAAAATAAAAGTGAAATATTCCTTTAAATTTCGTACCTTGGGGGTTTGTAGAGTATGCCTGTAAAGTAGCGCATGTTTCTCGTGTTTAAAACAGTCCCTGCACAAAATGTAATTTCTAAAGGAAAAAAAGTAATTTAAAACTACTCGCGACTATAATGAATTGTTCGGTCCCGGCAACCACCGGGCAAGGGTTGTGGGGATGAGGCCCTTGTCCCCTTCAACATGGGGACATCCTCCCCATGCTGAGGGCATGTGGCCTGGTACGGTTTAGGAGGGGGGAGGCGCTCTCTCGTCCCCCCCTCTTTTCCTGCGGCCTGCCAGGTTGCGTGCTCGGATAAGGGTCTGGTATGGATTTTTTGGGGGGAACCCCATGCCATTTTTTTTTCAATTTGGCGCAGGGTTCCCTTTAATATCCATACCAGACCTGAAGGGCCTGGTATGAAATTTGGGGGGACGCCCACGCATTATTTTTTTAAAATTTTGGTTGGGGGTTCCCCTTAATATTCATACCAGACCCAAAGGGCCTGGTAATGGACTAGGGGGAACCCATGCCGTTTTTTTCAATGACTTTTATCTGTATTGCCAGGACCCGACAATTCATTACAGCCGCGAGTAGTTTTAAATGACTTTTTTTTTTTAGAAAATACATTTTGTGCAGGGACTGTTCTAAACACGGGGAAAATGCACCACTTCACAGGCATACTATAGACACCCCCCAGGTACGAAATTTAAAGGAATATTTCACTTTTATTGTTTCACTTCAAGCATTATTAAAATCACTGCTCCCGAAAAAACGTTCAGTTTTTAAAACTTTTTTTTGCATTGATACATGTCCCCTGGGGCAGGACCCGGGTCCCCAAACACTTTTTATGACAATAACTTGCATATTAACCTTTAAAATGAGCACTTTTGATTTTTCATGTTCGTGTCCCATAGATTTTAACGGTGTTCGCGTGTTCGAACAAATTTTTTGCCTGTTCGCATGTTCTGCTGCGAACCAATCCGGGCGGTGTTTGGCTAATCCATATTCCCAATCAGAAGCCTTGACCTAATCTGATTGGGAGCCCATCTTGCTGGCTCCCAATCAGAAGCCTTCTCAACCATAAGACTGCTTTGATTGGCTCTCACAGTGGGCACATGATCGGGAGCCCATCTTGCTGGTTCCCAATCAGAAGCTTTGACCTAATCTGATTGGGAGCCCATCTTGCTGGCTCCCAATTAGTAGCCTTCTCAACCATAAGACTGCTTTGATTGGCTCTCACTGTGGTCACGTGATCGGGAGCCCATCTTGCTGGTTCCCAATCAGAAGCTTTGACCTAATCTGATTGGGAGCCCATCTTGCTGGCTCCTAATTAAAAGCCTTCTCAACCATAAGACTGCTTTGATTGGCTCTCACAGTGGTCACATGATCGGGAGCCCATCTTGCTGGTTCCCAATCAGAAGCTTTGACCTAATCTGATTGGGAGCCCATCTTGCTGGCTCCCAATTAAAAGCCTTCTCAACCATAAGACTGCTTTGATTGGCTCTCACAGTGGTCACATGATCGGGAGCCCATCTTGCTGGTTCCCAATCAGAAGCTTTGACCTAATCTGATTGGGAGCCCATCTTGCTGGCTCCCAATTAAAAGCCTTCTCAACCATAAGACTGCTTTGATTGGCTCTCACAGTGGTCACATGATCGGGAGCCCATCTTGCTGGTTCCCAATCAGAAGCTTTGACCTAATCTGATTGGGAGCCCATCTTGCTGGCTCCCAATTAAAAGCCTTCTCAACCATAAGACTGCTTTGATTGGCTCTCACAGTGGTCACATGATCAGGAGCCCATCCTGCTGGTTCCCAATCAGAAGCTTTGACCTAATCTGATTGGGAGCCCATCTTGCTGGCTCCCAATCAAAAGCCTTCTCAACCATAAGACTGCTTTGATTGGCTCTCACAGTAGTCACATGATCGGTTTACAAGGAGTGTGATGACTCAAGTCATAGTTCCCACTTTGCCATCACATAGTGTAAACTGTCTTCTTCAACCCGTCGTCTCAGAGCGGAGAAGTTTCATGTTTAGTATGAATTGTTTCTTTTACTGCGGCGCTTTGTAGAACAGAAAGAACATTCCACCATTGACAGAAGAATAGTTAGGTAGCCGCGCTCGGTATAAAGCCGTGTGGAAGTGAAAGCGGTTCCTTCTCTTCTTGTGGTAAGTTTGTGTAGAGAAGAAAGACGAAGGTTCTCGTCCTCTGGAAGGGAAGCGCGGTGTACATTAGATAATGAGAGCGCCACTTTTGTTATGTTTGCAGATATTATTGTCAAGGATTTTGTCTGCAGGTGCATTTAAAATAGATTCGGCTCCAGGGCTTTGCAGAACGTCTTCTCTGGAGTTTCTATGGAAACATTTAAAGTTAGTTTCCAGTTTACGCACCTCTAAAAATGGCAGCGTAATTTGCAAACAGCTTGCTAAACGTGTGATTGTGATAACATAAACCTCCCCGGGCTTTTCCACTTCATGATCGGAAAGCTGTTTATTTGTGGACTGGACCTGGACATTCCAAAGAAACAATGGGGGTGGATTTACTAAAGGCAAATAGACTGTGCACATGGGCGTCCGCTGAACTTTTTTCGGGGGGGGGGGCATCATTTTAAGGTCATCAATGCTCGGTCACTTTTTGACAATGTCATGAAGGGGAGGGGCTTAGTCATTATGACATAAAGCGCAGGCATGCAAAGGTTTGAGAAACCTCATGCAAAAGCTTAATAGAAGGATCAAGCTGCCATTGTCTGATTAGCAATTTCAATTTTTTTTTAAACCCCCCCCCCCTCTTGCGGCCGAATAGCGCCACTAAAACAATGGTAAAGCGCCACTAAAACTAGCGGCGCTTTCCCGATAACGTGGCCAGCTGGCAGTGTGAAATATGTGAAATAGCTCTTGAGGATAATTCCGCTTCACTCCATGTCCATATAAATATAGTGTGTCTCCGGGGGGGGGGGGGGCAATTGACCCCCCCTGCCCTATGGAGCGGACGCCCATGACTGTGCACTCTGCAAAGTGCAGTTGCTTCAGAGCTTAGTAAATGAGGTAAAGCTTCACTTTGCAAAGTGCGCAGTCTATTTGCCTTTAGTAATTCAACCCCAATGCACCAAGGAAGCCCATCTGTGTACATGTCACCTAGTGCTGGACTTTGAAAGAACGGGAGGGGATGCATCAAGGGTCACTCCAACATGGGGGCCCTAATCGCCATGTGGTGGTTGGACTGTTACGGCACCCAGACAGAAAACGTTAAAATTTGTAAAATTTCAATATTTATTATAAAGGTTAACAAAGAAAAAATACAAAAGTACACAGTTGACAGTCACCGTGTGGTGACAGCAACACCATCAATTAAAATCATTACAATCTCAACAGGTATGTCAAAGACAGCATTGATGTGGCTAGTGACAGTTCCTTCGACATGTTTCGTGACGGGGGTCACTTCTTCAGGAGGCGTGTCTAGCTTTAACATCTGGAACGATATTTAATCTCATAATAATAACAACAAAATATAGTCAGTTGTAGCACAACTGTAGTGCTGGACTTTCTAAAAAAAAACAAAAAAACAATGGGGTTGATTTACTAAAGGCAAATAGACTGTGCACTTTGCAAAGTGCAGTTGTCTCCAGAGCTTAGTAAATGAGGTAAAGCTTCACACTGCAAAAAGCACCCAATCACATGCAAGGGAAAAATAAATAAAAATGCATTTTTGCTTAAACATGATTGGATGATGGAAATCAGCAGAGCTTCCCCTCATTTACTAAGCTCTGGAGCAACTGCATTTTATTTGCCTTTAGTAAATCACCCCAATGTGCCCGGAAGGCTTGTTTATCTGTGTACACGTTACCTAGTGCTGGACTTTCTAAAAAAAACTAAGTGTTGGTTATCAGTGCAGTCCCAACAGTGCCCATCAGTGTCTCCTCATCAGTGTCACCTATCAGTGCTGCCTATCAGTGCCCATCAGTGCCGCCTACCATTGCCTATCAGTGCCACCTATCAGTGCAACCAATCAGATTCCATCAGTACCGCCCATCAGTGCTGTCTATTAGCAGGGCCGCTGATAAGGCAGTACAGCCAGCCCTCCTGTACTGGGCCCATGCCCCATCAGTTCAAAAAGGGGCCCGGGCACCTGCTGAGCAGGAGGTCCGGCTGTACTGTCCTACTGCAGGCACTGATCCTCTTCTCCCACAGCGCTGCCAGCTTCTCCTCCCCTCCCTCCCTCCAGCTGTGCTGCAAGGGGATCAGTTCTGCATGCCCCCATCCTCTTGCTTTCAGGGCCTCCCTGTGCGCCTCTTTTTCCTGCAACATTTCCGGAATCTCCCTTCTTCTCTCTTTTGGGCAGCTGCTGTGGGCACACAAAAGGATGTTTCAGGATGGAAAGCGGGTGTAGGGGCCGGAAAAATTTATTTTGGTATTTTGTGGGGAGGGAGGGAGTGGGGCCCTCTCAGGTAAGCAGTATGGGGCCCCATGATTTCTAACAGCAGCCCTGCCTATTAATGCCCATCAGTGCCACCTACCAGTGCCACCTATCAGAGCCTATTAGTGCCCATCAGTGCAGCCTCATCAGTGCTCATCAGTGCCCGTCAGTGCAGCCTCATAAGTGCCCGTCAGTGCAGCCTCATAAGTGCCCATCAGTGCAGCCTCATAAGTGTCCGTCAGTGCAGCCTCATAAGTGCCCATCAGTGCAGCCTCATAAGTGCCCGTCAGTGCCACCTATCAATGCCCATCAGTGCCACCTATCAGTGCCCATCAGTGCTGCCTTTCAGTGCCGCCTATCAGTGCCCATCAGTGCTGCCTATCAGTGCCCCCTCATCAGTGCCCCCTCATCAGTGTAGCCTCATCAGTGCCCATCAGTGCCCATCAGTGCCCCCTCATCAGTGCAGCCTCATCAGTGCCCATCAGTGCCTCCTATCAGTGCCCATCAGTGCCCCCTATCAGTGCCCATCAGTGCAGCCTATCAGTGCCCATCAGTGCAGCCTATCAGTGCCACCTATCAGTGGACATTAGTGAAGGAGAAAAATTACCTGTTTGCAAAATTTTAAAAACAAACGATGAAACGATTTTTTTTTCTCAATCTTTTTTCGTTTGTTTAGCAAAAAATAAAAACCCCAGTAGTGGGTAAATACCTCCAAAAAGAAAGCTCTGTTTGTGTGATAAACATGATAAAAAATGTTATATGTGTACAGTGTTACATGACCGCGCAATTGTCATTCAAAGTGTGACAGCGCTGAAAGCTGAAAATTGGCCTGGGCAGGATGGGGGTGAAAGTGCCCAGAAGGCAAGTGGTTAGAGATTTTTTTAAAAAAGGGGGGGGGGGGAACGCACCAGAATGCATAAAAAAAACACACCAGATTGCAAGATTGCATCACAAATACGCAAGCAGAAATGCATCCGGAACACAGAAATGGTGATGTGAACTCGCCCTGAGTTTACTGTAAGGAAATACTTGGTGGATACATTCAACACACACAACCAGAGACCCTAAAAATGTGGCATTTATTTTTACAAAATGTGGCACTAAAAAATGTGGCAATATGGCACATATTTTGGCCAAATGTGGCATTTATTTTTCAACTTTCCACCCCCCCTTCCCATCGTAAAAGGGATATTAAATCATGCAACTTGAATCATATTAACTACTTTATTACTATTTACAGGTATTTATAACATAACACATATAACATAACATATACATTCAACACAACATATAACACAACATATCATATAACATAACATAATATAACATATAACATATAACATAACATATAACAACACATATAACAACATATAATACATATAACAACATATAACACAACATATAACACAACATATCATATAACATAACATATAACATATAACATAACATATAACATATAACATAACATATAACAACACATATAACAACATATAATACATATAACAACATATAACAACATATAATACATATAACAACATATAACAACATATAATACATATAACAACATATAACAACATATAATATATATAACAACATATAACAACACATAACACAACATATAACATAACATAATATAACATAAAACATAACATATAACACATAACACAACATATAACATAACATAATATAACATATAACATAACATATAACAACACATAATAACATATAACAACATAAAAACACATATAACAACATATAACACATATAACAACATATAACACACATAACACAACATATAACATAACATAATATAACATATAACATAACATATAACATATAACAACACATATAACAACATATAACACACATAACACAACATATAACATAACATAATATAACATATAACATAACATATAACACATAACACATATAACATAACATAATATAACATATAACATATAACAACACATATAACAACATATAACACACATAACATAACATAATATATAACATAACATATAACATATAACACATATAACAACATATAACACAACATATAACACAACATATAACATAACATAATATAACATAACATATAACAACACATAATAACATATAACAACATATAACACACATAACACAACATATAACGTAACATAATATAACATATAACATATAACAACACATATAACAACATAAAAACACATATATCAACATATAACACACATAACACAACATATAACATAACATATAACACATATAACAACATATAACATATAACAACATATAACACATATAATACATATAACAACATATAACAAATATAAAACATATACCATATAACACATATAACACATATAATAACTTATAACAACATATAACACATACAACAACATATAACATATAACACATATAACAACTGTGACAGCAGGAAGGTAAAGTCACCTGGTTGCATCCAGTGGGGTAGATATATTTCGCCCAGATTCAGGCTTTACGCCGACTTATACAACTAGGCGGAGAGTTGTATAAGCCCAGCTAAGGCTAGTGGGCTCATGGATGACTCATACCTCTAGGGAGAGTGTGGGGCGTCGTGCAGACAGAGATGAGGAGACCAGCTGAACCTTGTCAGCTCATTTAGGCCTCTATAAGAACTCCCAGCTTCATTAGATGTTAGCTCATGCCTGGAACCAGACCTGTGTGGACTGTCTAGGGAGAGTGAACCCCTGTGCGGTGAGACCAAGCCTGTGTGGCTATTTGCTTGGACATTTAAAACCAGGGACTTAGGGACTAGGACAGCACTAGGCTGATCCCAGTTGTTAGTTAGGAAACCTGTATGTTTAGTTAGAGGTCAAGTTGACCAGGATTTATTTTGTTTATGTTTCTTTTGCTTTGCTGTGTTTTGTCACTGTAAATAGAAAATAAACCGCACCTTTTTGATTTTGAAAACCACAACCTCCGTTTGCTGGGCCTGTTTTTGTGTGGGGAGCCCATCCCGGGGGTCACCCACACCCGCTGCCGAGCTAACCTCCTCACAGTTGGTGGAGAATGCGGGCAGTTTTTTTTAAGCCAGCATGGAGGAGATACTGAAACAGCTGGCTCTAGCAAATGCCAATCAACAGCAGACAAATGCAGGTTTGCAAAAGAGCCTTGCAGCCCAGCAGCAAGCTCATCAACAGAGCCTTGCAGCCCAGCAGCAAGCTCATCAACAGAGCCTTGCAGCCCAGCAGCAGACAAACGCAACTTTGCAACAGAGTCTGGAGGCTCAGCAACAAGCCCAGCAGCAATCTGAGGCCCGCTTCATAGACCTGTTGCAGAAGCAAGAGCAGAGACTACAACAACAGATGGAAGCAGTAATGCAGCAACGTCCGCAGACCAGTGAGGAAAGCCATCCCACTAATACCGCGTCCTTTGGGGTCAGTCGTTTATTGACAAAAATGACTGGAGAGGATGATCCAGAGGTATTTTTGACCACATTTGAAAGGACCGCTGAAAGAGAAAAGTGGCCTGAGGAGCAGTGGGCTGGACTGGTGGCTCCTCTGTTAACTGGTGAATCGCAGAAAGCTTACTATGACCTAGAGCCTAACCAAGCAAAAGACTATGTGATGCTAAAAGCTGAAATATTGGCAAGGCTGGGTGTCACCCTGGCTGTCCGGGCTCAGCGTGTGCATAACTGGACTTTCCAGCTTGGAAAACCCCCCAGGTCTCAAATGTATGATCTCATTCACCTGAGCAGAAAGTGGCTACAGCCAGAGACTTTGTCCGCACCAAAGATTGTGGAACGTGTTGTAATGGATCGGTTTTTGAGAGCTCTTCCTACTGCCATCCAAAAGTGGGTAAGCCATGGAGACCCAGAGACGGCCGATGGTCTTGTGGATCGTGTGGAGAAATACTTGGCTACAGAGAACCTGACGGCCTCTTCCAGAGACACTCGGACTTTCCACCCTAAGACCAGACCATCCCCAGGGGCGGATAAGAGGATTCCAAGGGGTGAGGGTGGAGAGAGTGAGAGGGTGGGAGCTCTACCCCAAGTTTGGCGAGAACAGCCTGGGAAATCAGCGGCTCAAGAGGCGGCAAGAAGGATCGTTTGCTACCGCTGCCGGCAAGCGGGACATATTGCAGCCAATTGCCCGGTTGTGGAGGAACCCATGCAGTGTGACTTTCTGACGGGCAGACGTCAGTCGCTGTGTGCGACAGTCGCATGCACTGCCATTCGAGGAACTGAGAAACATTTATGCAAAATGTGTGTTAATGGTAGAAATGTTGTGGTATTGCTGGATTCAGGTAGCCTTGTGACCCTGATAAAGGCTGAGTTAGTTAAAACAGAGGTCTCTGGGAATAGCAAGGTAGCTGTTATTTGTGTGCATGGGGACACCCGAGAGTATCCAGTGACTACAGTGTGTTTCGAGACCCCCAAAGGTACCCTCTTTCATCCAGTGGGCTTAGTATCTCAGTTACCGCATGACGCCATTGTGGGAAGGGATTTTCCGAAGTTCTGGGAACTGTGGGATGATCCTGAGCCCCCCACTGGTGCCCCTATGTACCAGGAATGTGATAGCCAGAACTCCCCTGAGAGTGGTGAGGACTCTCCGGAATTTCCCTTATCAGTATTGGCAGGGGAGACTCAAGAAACTGGAGAGGAGCCCACCTCCTCAGACGAAAACCTACCGTCTGTGGAGTTTTCTGATCTTGAGGTTCACAGGGAAAACTTTGCCACAGAACAGTTGAAAGACCCCGCCCTAATAAAGGCACGGGAAAACGTAGTGAAAATAGATGGCGAGTTAGTGAACCCAGATAATACCTGCACTTACCCATACTTCAGCGTAGAGAAGGACCTACTGTATCGGGTGGCAAAAAGGGCAGAAGAAACCGTTGAGCAGCTTGTGGTGCCCAAACCTTACAGGAAGTTGGTGTTGGAGTTGGCTCATGGGCACATTCTTGGAGGTCATCTGGGGACAGAGAAAACCCGAGAGAGGGTATTACAGAGATTCTATTGGCCGGGGGTGATGAAGGACATAGAAAATTATTGTTCCTCCTGCCCTGTGTGTCAGAGGTCGGCCCCGATGCCACATTTCCGTAGCCCGCTGGTCCCTCTACCCATCATTGAGGTCCCGTTTGAGAGGATCGCCATGGATTTGGTAGGTCCTATAATCAAGTCCGCTAGGGGGCACCAGTACATATTAGTTATAATGGACTATGCCACCCGTTATCCAGAAGCGATCCCTCTCCGAAATACCTCGGCCAAAACCATAGCCAAAGAGCTATCTCTTGTGTTTATCCGGGTGGGTATTTGTAAAGAACTGCTTACGGACCAAGGTACACCCTTTATGTCCCGGGTTATGAAGGAGCTGTGTAAATTGTTCAAAGTGACGCAATTACGTACATCTGTGTATCACCCCCAAACCGATGGGCTGGTTGAAAGATTCAACAAAACCCTAAAACAAATGTTGAAGAAAGTGGTGGATAGAGATGGAAAGGATTGGGACTGTCTACTTCCTTATCTGATGTTTGCTATTAGGGAGGTGCCCCAATCCTCTACGGGATTCTCCCCCTTTGAGTTACTGTATGGGAGACACCCAAGAGGGCTGTTGGATATTGCCAAGGAAACTTGGGAAAGTGAGAGTTCTCCCCACAGGAGTGTGATTGAGCATGTCGCCCTGATGCAAGACCGAATTGCACAGGTAATGCCCATCGTGAAGGAACATTTGGCCCAAGCGCAGTTAGCACAGCAGAGAGTGTACAACCGTGGAGCCAAGACCCGTACCTTTTCCCCGGGGGATAGGATACTGGTACTTGTCCCTACGGTTGAAAGTAAATTCCTTGCCAAATGGCAAGGCCCCTACGAGATAATGGAAAAAGTGAGCGAAGTGAATTACAAGGTCAGACAACCAGGAAGGCGAAAGCCCGAACAGATCTATCACGTTAATCTGTTGAAAGCCTGGAGGGATAGAGAGTCCCTAGTCGCAGACACTTGGTCACCAGCTCAAACTGGTTGCGTGATTCCTGAGGTTGGAATAGCAGCCACCTTGTCACAACCCCAACAACAGGAGGTTAAGGAGTTTGTGCTTCGCAACAAGGAGGTATTCTCTGAGCTGCCGGGACAAACATCTGGGGTAGAGCATGACACCATTACCCCGCCCGGTGAAAGGGTGAAGTTAAAACCCTATCGGATCCCAGAGGCCCGACGGGAGGCAATACGGGAGGAAGTACAGAAAATGCTGAACTTAGGGGTGATAGAGGAGTCCCAAAGTGATTGGTCTAGTCCCATTGTGTTGGTGCCTAAACCGGATGGGAGCTGGCGATTTTGTAACGATTTTCGTCAGTTGAACAAAGTTACAAAATTTGACACCTACCCCATGCCACGTATAGATGAGTTGATCGACCGGCTGGGAACAGCCCGATACATGACGACTCTTGACCTCACAAAAGGGTATTGGCAAATCCCCCTGGCCAAGTCGGCCAAAGAGAAAACCGCATTTGTAACCCCAGACGGGGCGTTCCAATATAAAAGAATGCCGTTCGGGTTACAGAATGCGCCGGCCACATTCCAGCGGAAAATGGACCAGATGCTGAGGCCCCATCGGAAGTATGCTGCGGCTTACCTGGATGACGTAATTGTCCATAGCACAGATTGGGCCTCACATCTGCCAAAAGTGCAAGCAGTCCTGGACTCTGTTCGGGAAGCGGGGTTTACGGCTAACCCCAAGAAGTGTACCATTGGGCAGGAAGAGGCCAAATATCTTGGGTACACCATTGGGAGGGGATTAATAAAACCCCAACTCAACAAAGTCGAGGCCATCCAGAGTTGGCCACGTCCCAACAGCAAGAAGCAGGTACGAGCCTTTCTGGGAATCGCTGGGTATTATCGGCGATTCATTCCCCACTTTGCTTCTAAGGCTGTGCCCCTAACCAACCTGACGAAGGGGAAAGGGTCGGTCATGATTAAATGGACCCCCGAGGCTGAGGCAGCATTCCAATTCTTGAAACAAGCCTTATGTAGCCAGCCAGTGTTGTACTCACCCGACTTCTCTAAAGACTTTGTCGTACAAAGTGATGCGTCAGATGTGGGGTTAGGAGCAGTATTGTCCCAGGTCTGGAACGGGGAAGAGCACCCAGTCATTTACCTCAGCAGGAAGTTGAAGTCCCATGAGGTAAATTACGCCACCGTTGAAAAGGAGTGTTTAGCGGTGAAGTGGGCTCTAGATTCCCTTCGGTACTACCTGCTAGGTAGGCACTTTGACTTGGTTACGGATCACGCTCCGTTAAAGTGGATGGCTCAAAACAAGGAAACAAATAGAAGAGTGAATAGGTGGTTCCTGGCCCTCCAGGAATTCAACTTCACAGTAAAGCATCGCCCTGGCGTTCAAATGGGGAATGTGGATGCTTTGTCTCGAGTACATGAATGCCTGATTGCTGGTGTTCCAACCCCGAGGTTAAAACAAGAGGGGGGGGTATGTGACAGCAGGAAGGTAAAGTCACCTGGTTGCATCCAGGGGGGTAGATATATTTCGCCCAGATTCAGGCTTTACGCCGACTTATACAACTAGGCGGAGAGTTGTATAAGCCCAGCTAAGGCTAGTGGGCTCATGGATGACTCATACCTCTAGGGAGAGTGTGGGGCGTCGTGCAGACAGAGATGAGGAGACCAGCTGAACCTTGTCAGCTCATTTAGGCCTCTATAAGAACTCCCAGCTTCATTAGATGTTAGCTCATGCCTGGAACCAGACCTGTGTGGACTGTCTAGGGAGAGTGAACCCCTGTGCGGTGAGACCAAGCCTGTGTGGCTATTTGCTTGGACATTTAAAACCAGGGACTTAGGGACTAGGACAGCACTAGGCTGATCCCAGTTGTTAGTTAGGAAACCTGTATGTTTAGTTAGAGGTCAAGTTGACCAGGATTTATTTTGTTTATGTTTCTTTTGCTTTGCTGTGTTTTGTCACTGTAAATAGAAAATAAACCGCACCTTTTTGATTTTGAAAACCACAACCTCCGTTTGCTGGGCCTGTTTTTGTGTGGGGAGCCCATCCCGGGGGTCACCCACACCCGCTGCCGAGCTAACCCCCTCACACAACATATAACATATAACACATATAACAACATATAACATATAACACATATAACAACATATAACATATAACAACATATAACATATAACAACATATAACAACATATAACAACATATAACAACATATAACACAACATATAACATAACATAATATAACATAACATATAACATATAACACATATAACAACATGTAACACAACATATACTTTCAACACATATAACACAATGTTATACTAATAAAAAAAAAAGTAAAGAAAAGAATAGTGATTATGTTGCAGATTGCTGTGAAATAAATGAACAAAGACGGCCGGATAAAACACGGATGTACTTGTTTGACCCTTTAAGAGAAATGAGCTGAAATAACCAGCAGATCGGGGTAACTTGTATCAAAATGTATTCTAACGCTTAATTGCTTTTAGTACAATTTCTTTTTCTTTGCTGTTTTTTTTTTTTTTTTCTTTTTTCTGTTACATTAAGTCAATTTAAACCACACAATGGTTGCTTTTCTTACTGCTCGGGATGATTATCCAAACTGTTTTTAGAATTCTATATAGCCCTCCAATTAACCTGTTCTGTACATTATGTTGCCATCTGTTACCTTCTCTTCCACACAGACATTAAAACAAAAACAAAAAAATGATGAGCGCTAATAAAAGGACTGTCAGCGTCTTCACATATTTACATTCTAAATTGTATTTTTTTTTTTTTTTTTTACATCTATCTATAGTGCCTTTAGATTCTGCTATAATTACTGTGATTTGCTTTTAACTTTGCATGCATCTAAACTGACAGCATCTCCCATCACCCAAGCAGCACTCTAAGTCCAGGCATTCCACATACAGGGACCCACTTTTCACTTAGTCGCCGCGTTTCACCAATCCCTGCAAGATAATTAGTTGCCGAAAATAAATCTTAGTCGAGGAGAGTAAAGAGACCAGGAGAATTGGGTTATTTGAAAATTACGTTGAATCAAGAGGCAGAAATGACCAGACCTGCTTTTAAGAGCCTAAAATTACCAGATGTAAAATAAAAAAAATAAAAAATACTTAATGGCCTCTCGTTCTGTTGCCTTGGTAACCAAGCATCTTTACAATAGGCCTATATTTTCCTTTGGGGTTTGCAAAGCCATTCAATCAAGCCATTTACTCTTCACAGCTTTCAACCTGCACACAAATCTTTCCAACCTGTTTTTTTTTTTTGGTTTTTATTAATTTCTTTTTTTTTTTCCCTTTATTTTGGGGAATTTACAGAGAATAGAATCCATTTCAAATTAAAAAAAGGAGACCATTTGCGGGGCAACCACTTTATTAAAAAGAGCAAAAAGGAAAGATCAACCTATATAGAGACAGAAAAAAAAAAGAAAAAAAAAGAAAGCAAGGGAAAGAATGCGGAAAGAAGATGCGAGACTGAAACAATGTTTCCAACGTCGTCTATTATGACAATAGGCGACTCATTGCAGTGCGTTGAGCATTGTTCACCAACATACAAAGTAACGCCACCTTTTAGGTTGGAAAGAGGAACCTTCCATTAACTGAAGGATCTTTAGACACGTTAATCTAAGACTTACTTCAATTTCTTTAGAAAAAAAATAAACAAATAAGGAAAAAGGTGAAGGTTAAGAATCCACCTGAGGTCTATTCAGTTCTGGAGGAAAGTGAATACACGGCCATGCTACGTGATGATGTTCAAACCAGATGTTGCCGAAACAAGGGAATGCACACGTTCTCTACCAACGTATAATAAAACCCTTCACTAGACTCACTCACGTGCGCCGCTTCTTCAACTCAATAGTGGAGCCTATAATGGAAAGATCGGTACAATAGGTCATTCACATTAACAGAACAGAATTCCTATGAGCTCTATCAACTTGAACAATGGACTCTTCCCAGTTAAGTGGAGCCCATATGTACCCAACAGAAAAATGAATTAAACCGGTCCTGGCGGTGTAGACCAGAACAGCAATATGGCTTTGACGTTTCCTAAGCTTGGTTGTAAAGTGGCCTACTACCAGAAAGCAGCGACTTATCTGCAGCAACTAGTCCTGTGTGACATCCTGTACTGAAAGAGAATGTGGCCAAGTTAGCGGAGGACTAGATATCTGTGTGTTAGTGAAAGCAGTCTTAGAGGGCTTGATGCCTGTGTGTGGAATCACTTTTGGGGGACCTGATGTGTGGGAGTTAAAGTACTCTTAGTTGGAGGGCCTAATGTGCATGAGTGAAAGAACTCCTGGAAGGCCTGATATGTACGAGCGGAAGCACTCTTGGTGGGTCTAAGGTGTGGAAGAACCTCTTGGTGGGTCTAATGTGTATAAGTGAAAGAACCTCTTGGAGGACCCAATGTATATGAGTGGAATAATTTATGGAGAGCCCAATATGTATGAGTGGATGAACTTAGAGAACCTGATGTGTATGAGTGGAAGAACTTATGAATAACCCAATGTGTATGAGTGGAAGAACTTATGGAGAACCCAATGTGTATGAGTGGAAGAACTTATGGAGAACCCAATGTGTATGAGTGGAAGAACTTATGGAGAACCCAATGTGTATGAGTGGTAGAACTTATGGAAAACCCAGTGTTTATGAGAGGAAGCACTCTTGGAGAACCCAATGTGTACGAGAGGAAGCACTCTTGGAGGACCAAATACGTATGAGTGGAAGAACTTATGGATAACCCAATGTGTATGAGTGGAAGAACTTATGGAGAACTCAATATGTATGAGAGGAGGCATTCTTGGAGAACCCAATGTGTACGAGAGAAAGCATTATTGGAAGACCCGATGTGTATGAGTGGAAGAATTTATGGAGAGCCCAATATGTATGAGAGGAAGCATTCTTGGAGGACCCAATGTGTATGAGTGGAAGAACTTATGGTGAACCCAGTGTGTATGAGAGGAAGCACTCTTGGAGAACCCAATGTGTACGAAAGGAAGCATTATTGGAAGACCTGATGTATATGAGTGGACAAATTTATGGAGAGCCCAATGTGTATGAGTGGAAGAACTTATGGAGAACCCAATATGTATAAGAGGACGCACTCTTGGAGGACCCAATGTGTCTGAGTGGAAGCACTTATGGTGAACCCAGTGTGTATGAGAGGAAGCACTCTTGGAGGACCCAATGTGTCTGAGTGGAAGAACTTATGGTGAACCCAGTGTGTATGAGACTCGAGGAAGCACTCTTGGAGGACCTTATTGATCTGAGAGATCTTGTACAAAAAGAGGTATTTCTATCCGCAATACACATTTATTGATAGGGTTACATAATATATACAAATTACACACCAGACAGTATTTACAACCCGATGTACAGTGTAGGTCCCCTGGCTTACATGGTATTTACAAATTACCCACAATGCCCATATTTACAATACAATATAAGATACAAGTATAGAGTTTGATTACCTGTTAACTTCAGGTCAGCCCATGGTGACTGCTGTCTGTTCCCACACTACCGAAAGAGGGCCTTAGCTTGCTCACAAAAGCATTATATATCCCCCCTTCTTTCTGTATTGTGGCTAATATAATTCTCCCTAATTGGTCACTGTACCTAGTAAATGTATATTGGGCACAGCCTGATCGGATGAGTCAAAGAAGGCTGGCGTTTACAAAGGATGTGAGATGTGATCAGGGAGACAAAAGGCCAACCTTTTAAGTTAACCTAATTACGTAACAACCATACAGCACTCAGTACTTTAAATATATTTCCTTCTAACTAAAATATATCTAATTGCAATATTATTTACAGCTGTTAAAGGAGATTTCACATAAACCCATAAGGCAACAACCTGATGTGTATTAATGGAAGCACTATTGGAGAATCTGATTTGTATGAGTGGTAACAGTCTTGGAGGACCCAATGTGTCCAAGAGGAAGCATTCTTGGAGGACCTGATATGTAGAAGAACTTATAGATAACCCAATGTGTATGAGTGGAAGAACTTATGGTGAATCCAGTTTGTATGAGAGGAAGCACTCTTGGAGGACCTGATGTGTATGAGTGGATGTACCTCTTGGAGGACCCAATGTATATGAGTGGAATAATTTATGGAGAGCCCAATATGTATGGGTGGAAGAACTTACAGAGAACCTGATGTGTATGAGTGGAAGAACTTATGGAAAACCCAGTGTATATGAGTGGAAGAACTTATGGAAAACCCAGTGTATATGAGTGGAAGAACTTTTATGGTGAACCCAGTGTTTATAAGGGAAAGCACTCTTGGAGAACCCAATGTGTACGAGATGAAGCATTCTTGGAGGACCTAATATGTATGAGTGGAAGAACTTATAGTGAACCCAGTGTATACAAGAGGAAGCATTCTTGGAGGACCTAATATATATGAGTGGAAGAACTTATGGTGAACCCAATATGTATGAGAGGAAGCACTCTTGGAGGACCTGCTGTGTATTAATGGAAGCAATATTGGAGAATCTGATTTCTATGAGTGGTAACACTCTTGGAGGACCCAGTGTGTATGAGTGGAAGCATTCTTGGAGGATCTGATGTGTATGAGTGGAAGTACCTCTTGAAGGACCCAATGTATAAGAGTGGAATAATTTATGGAGAGCCCAATGTGTATGAGTGGAAGAACTTATGGAAAACCCAGTGTTTATGAGAGGAAGCACTCTTGGAGGACCTGCTGTGTATTAATGGAAGCACTATTGGAGAATCTGATTTGTATGAGTGGTAACAGTCTTGGAGGACCCAATGTGTCCGAGAGGAAGCATTCTTGGAGGGCCTGATATGTAGAAGAACTTATAGATAACCCAATGTGTATGAGTGGAAGAACTTATGGTGAACCCAGTGTGTACAAGAGGAAGCATTCTTGGAGGACCTAATATGTATGAGTGGAAGAACTTATGGTGAACCCAATATGTATGAGAGGAAGCACTCTTGGAGGACCTGCTGTGTATTAATGGAAGCAATATTGGAGAATCTGATTTCTATGAGTGGTAACACTCTTGGAGGACCCAGTGTGTATGAGTGGAAGCATTCTTGGAGGATCTGATGTGTATGAGTGGAAGTACCTCTTGAAGGACCCAATGTATAAGAGTGGAATAATTTATGGAGAGCCCAATGTGTATGAGTGGAAGAACTTATGGAAAACCCAGTGTTTATGGGAGGAAGCACTCTTGGAGGACCTGCTGTGTATTAATGGAAGCACTATTGGAGAATCTGATTTGTATGAGTGGTAACAGTCTTGGAGGACCCAATGTGTCCGAGAGGAAGCATTCTTGGAGGGCCTGATATGTAGAAGAACTTATAGATAACCCAATGTGTATGAGTGGAAGAACTTATGGTGAACCCAGTGTGTACAAGAGGAAGCATTCTTGGAGGACCTAATATGTATGAGTGGAAGAACTTATGGTGAACCCAATATGTATGAGAGGAAGCACTCTTGGAGGACCTGCTGTGTATTAATGGAAGCAATATTGGAGAATCTGATTTCTATGAGTGGTAACACTCTTGGAGGACCCAGTGTGTATGAGTGGAAGCATTTTTGGAGGATCTGATGTGTATGAGTGGAAGTACCTCTTGAAGGACCCAATGTATAAGAGTGGAATAATTTATGGAGAGCCCAATGTGTATGAGTGGAAGAACTTATGGAAAACCCAGTGTTTATGGGAGGAAGCACTCTTGGAGGACCTGCTGTGTATTAATGGAAGCACTATTGGAGAATCTGATTCGTATGAGTGGTAACAGTCTTGGAGGACCCAATGTGTCCGAGAGGAAGCATTCTTGGAGGGCCTGATATGTAGAAGAACTTATAGATAACCCAATGCGTATGAGTGGAAGAACTTATGGTGAACCCAGTGTGTACAAGAGGACGCATTCTTGGAGGACCTAATATGTATGAGTGGAAGAACTTATGGTGAACCCAGTGTGTATAAGAGGAAGCATTCTTGGAGGACCTAATATGTATGAGTGGAAGAACTTATGGTGAACCCAATATGTATGAGAGGAAGCACTCTTGGAGGACCTGCTGTGTATTAATGGAAGCACTATTGGAGAATCTGATTTCTATGAGTGGTAACACTCTTGGAGGACCCAGTGTGTATGAGTGGAAGCATTCTTGGAGGATCTGATGTGTATGAGTGGAAGTACTCTTAGAAGGCCTGATGTGTATAAGTGGAGGCACCCTTGGCAGGACTGATGTGTATGAGTGGAGGCAGTCTTGGAGAACCTAATGTGTATAGTGGAAGTATTCTTTGAGGACCTGATGTGCATTAATGGAAGCATTATTGGATGATGTGATTTGTATGAGTGGAAGAACTCTTGGAGGATTTGATGTGTATGAGTAGAAGTGCTATTGGAGGACCTGAAGTGAGGTAGTGGAAACACACTTGGAAGCTGTTTAATCCCATCCTGAGGAAAGCCCCATAAGTGAAAATGTCTGCTTTTCCCTTGTGGGAGGAATTGGGCGCATTATGTTTCAGCGAAGCACTTGGGTTGGGAGCAATGGAATTGGGTTATTTCATCTGACATGAAAGGTTTGCAATAATTGCATGATTACTTTTTGGGAACTTGCGGTGGGGTATTTATGACTACTTTAAGACCCAATATATATATCTGAGTAAATAAATGAATAACTCATCATACATGCCCTACATGGTCATCTTTTTTTGGATCTCCTAGCACCCTCACCTCTTTGTGTGTCATTCCTTTCCAGGATAGCGAGCTCTAATATGAATGCAGATCTTTGGACACAAACCCAGGTGTCTACCCAGAATCACACAGTGGGCATATATTTTCTTCTGATGATGTCCTGGAGTCCAACCACATAGAGGACAATGATGGGTTGTACACAGGCAGTATCAGGGATATCAGCTATTTTTATTATTTTAAGAAGTAGAAAACAATACAAGAAGGACTTTCCAGATACTCTTGATAATCATATAGTGGCTCACACAATGATACAATAATACATTTGGGTAGAAGCAAGACATTGACTGAGCAGATAAGGAAAGGGTAGATCGATGACAAGTCAAGCCCAACTTCAATGATTTTAATATAACATTTGAATAATTGTAATAGATGCCTATACTTATCTCCTTGGGTTCTTCTGAACTTCTGATCAGTGGGAGAAATAGTGCCCCATCATTGGTGTCAGTGGGAGGAATAGTGCCCCATCATTGGTGTCAGTGGGAGGAATAGTGCCCCATCATTGGTGTCAGTGGGAGGAATAGTGCCCCATCATTGGTATCAGTTGGAGAAATAGTGCTCCATCATTGGTGTCAGTGGGAGGAATAGTGCCCCATCATTGGTGTCAGATGAAGGAATAGTGCCCCATCATTGGTGTCAGATGAAGGAATGGTGCCCTAAGTGCCAGAAAAAGTGCCAACGTTTGTTTTTTTTGGGGGGGGGGGGCACTGATCTAAGGTGAGTCTGTGTAGAAGTTGGATGTTGATTGTATTTTATTTTTGAACTGTAGCAGTCTTTATGAGTGTGTTTATATACACACACCGTATACATATATACTGTATATATATATATTTTTTTCTACTAAGCTGATGGTAGTCAGTATATTAAAAAACATCATTCCTTCTATTCCTTCTCTTTTCATTAGATACATTAGTATGTAAAAAAAAAAGACACGTTGGATTTGCATGTTTTTATCTCCCCGTATCTCTGCAGTCGGGGGATACGGAATGTAAATCTCTATCTTGTATAATGCGATGAGGGAAAGGAATCTGTGCTCTGGGATTGATATTCCATATTTGTGTCCCTATGTACTACATAACTATTCACTGAAATGCACTCATATGAATACAGAAATGTTGGGAAATTCACCTTTCTGAATGGATCTTCATGCTTAATGGAAAAATAAAGAGTGTAAGTAGAGCAGGTTTGTAGCCGGGGATGGAGAGGGGGGTTTCTATGTAACACATTGAGTGCAACAGTGGCGGCTGGTGCTCAGAATTTTTTTTTGGGGGGGGGGGGCGCAAACAAACTGAGAAAAAAAAAAAACATCAATTGCCACCACTGTGCCCATTAAACGCAGCCACTGTGCCCATCAAACGCCACCAGTTTTCCCCCTCAAATGCAACCAGTTTCCCCCCCAAATACAGCCAGTTTGTCCCCAAATACAGCCAGTTTCCCCCCAAATGCAGCCAGTTTCCCCCCAAATGCAGCCAGTTTCCCCCCCCCCAATACAGCCAGTTTCCCCCAAATGCAGCCAGTTTCCCCCCCCAATACAGCCAGTTTCCCCCCGTATACAGCCAGTTTCCCCCAAATGCAGCCAGTTTCCCCCCAAATACAGCCAGTTTCCCCCCCAAATACAGTCAGTTTCCCCCCCAAATACAGACAGTTTCCCCCCAAATGCAGCCAGTTTCATCCCAAATGCAGCCAGTTTGTCCCCAAATGCAGCCAGTTTGTCCCCAAATGCAGCCAGTTTCCCCCCAAATGCAGCCAGTTTCCCCCCCAATACAGCCAGTTTCACCCCGAATACAGCCAGTTTCCCCCAAATGCAGACAGTTTCCCCCCAAATACAGTCAGTTTCCCCCCCAAATACAGACAGTTTCCCCCCAAATGCAGCCAGTTTCCCCCCAAATGCAGCCAGTTTCCCCCCAAATGCAGCCAGTTTCATCCCAAATGCAGCCAGTTTGTCCCCAAATACAGCCAGTTTGCCCCCAACCTGGCATTTACCTTCCTCGGGTCAGCACCCTCCTCTCCACGCTCCCTCATGTCTTCTCCCGCCCTCGATGTCGCTTCAGCCAATCAGGTTACCGGTAACCAGACCAGGTGAACCTGATTGGCTGAGACGTGTGTCAGTGTTAACCAAGGAACGCACACCATGTGTGTCCCCTGGTTAACTATCCGCAGGGCCGATTAGAGCCCACAGGCTGTAATCGGGAAGCCTATCAGAGCCACTTCCAAAAACCAACCTGTTATTCAGATGGCCGGCGCCCACCAGGGGGCCGGCCATCTGAATAGTGGGCGGCAGCGACAATACATAGCTTCATGCAATGCATGAAGCTATGTATTGTTGACGTGAGTGACGGGCGCAGGGAGAGAGAGGGGGCGGCGCTCCTGCGCTCACTATGGACGCACCGCCACTGGAGTGCAATAAAATAAACATTCCCCAGTAAACGATTGTTCTAGTTCCTACTCCGGCACTTGCAGTTTCTATCAGTAAAGGAGAAGTGCGGGGGAAAGCTGGTTTGGCTGTACTTCTCCTGCGGGTCACAGCATTGTAGATCATTCTGCACTCCTGTAACCCGTTTCCAGCTGACAGCGGGGCTGAAGCCTGCTGTCGGGTGATATCACAGAGCCTGTCCAGGCTCGGGCAAGATCGTGACCATATTGTCTGAGCTCGCCGCTGAGAGCCTGAACCGGACGTTCCCACCCCCCTCCAGAGCCCACAACTCCAGTGAGCGGGGGGGGGGGGGGGGGTGGCAGAGCAGACAGCGGTGACTGACAGTCCCCAGATCTCTGCTCTGGTAGATCTGAGAACCTAGTGATCTGCTGTGTTCGATCGCTCGGTTCTCAGTGTTGGAACCGGCAGGGGGACAGATGCAGCATCCAGCTAGGTAAGTATGATTGCGGGGGGGAATCTGTCGGCTGATGTCACAGAGCCGGTCCAGGCTCGGGACAGATTGCGATCATATGGTTGGAATCCACCCACATGCCTGGACCGGCACCCGGCGGTCCGCTGAGAGTCTGAGCCGGACGCTCCCGCCCCCCCCTCCTCCACAGCTCAGCGCTCCAGCGAGCAAGGGGGGGAGGGAGCTAGGGTGACCACATTTCCAAACTACCATTCAGGGACACTCCCCCCTTCCCAAAAATCAGCTTGTGCTGTAGCGAATCACAGCACAGTGATTGGACACAAGAGGCGGGATTTATGATTTCTCCAATCACAATCAGGGGGCGGGGATTGTGCTCCTCCAGGCATTTCCGGCCAAGGCAAGTACTGTCAGTGAGTAAAGCAGTGATTTTGGGGGTATCTGATTGGCCCAGGGGGTAGCTGTGTCAGTTTCATTCTGGGACACTGTATTGTCCTGGAATGAAGGTTCCCCGGGACAGACCTGCAAAATGCGGGACTGTCCCGGGCAATCCGGGACACATGGTCACCCTAGAGGGAGCAGAGCAGAGAGCCGTGACTGACAGTCACCAGCTCTCTGCTCAGGGAGTCCTGAGAACCGAGTGATCAGTGGTGTTCGATCGCTCGGTTCTCAGTGTTAGAGCCGGCAGGGGGGAGGGGGGGACAGATGCAGCATCCAGCTAGATAAGTATGATTGGGTGGGGGACCCATACTTCTCTTTTAAATGGTGCTGATTCCTGCCCTTTTAGTGACACTTCCCTGAACAGGAAAGAGTTAACATTGGACAGTGCAGTCTGGAGCCAGTCTGTTAGCTTGGGGAAAGATGGGGGGGGTGTTAGGCGGTAGGGAAGTGCCTTGCCATCCTGGGCTATGGGGCTGTGTATTTCTATTGATGCGCACAGTGTAGGGACACAACTCTAGTCCACGCATGCAAAAGCCTATGTTCCAGTTTAAGCCCGTGGCACCAGCCTCAACTGGAACATAGGCGAGGATTGAAAGACAACAAAGCTGCATTGTCAGTAAGTGATTAAATCAGCTGCTGAAAGTGCTTAAAAACACTGAGTAACATCACTTTAACGGCCCCCGCTTGTCTCTCTACTCAAAGGCCACCCCATATACACTATGTTACCAAAAGTATTGGGACGCCTGCCTTTACACACACATGAACGTTAATGGCGTCCCAGTCTTAGTCCGTAGGGTTCAATATTGATTTGGCCCCGCCCTTTGCAGAGGGGGATTCCTTTTTCCAACTCAGTGATTCTGTTTTTGAATTTTTTTTCTGACATGTTGGTGTTTTATCTTTCACTTGGATGTTATAAGTTGCAAGTAAGTAAGCTGGATAAAACAAAAACTGTGTCTGTCTTAATTTCAGGCCGCAAAGCAACAAAATGTGATTATTTTAACGGGTGGTGGGGCTGATTATTTTCTATCCTCATTGTATCAGTGGCGGCTGGTGGAAAAAAAATTCCGACGGTCGGTCGGTCGGTCGGTAGCACTTACCCCATCACCGGCGACTTCCCCCTGCTTGGCGGCAGCCTCCCGTACTCCTGCTCTCCACGGTGGCCGCTTTTTTTTCCCTCCCTCCCTCATCGGCAGCCAATCGGGAGTCTTCTCTTTTCGGGCCAATCGGAAAACGGGTCTCACACCAGCTTCTGATTGGCCGGATTGAGGATAAGTGTTTCAACAGCGAATATTCATTCGCTGTTGTAACACACCTTGGGTGGGCTCCGGACGCAATGCTCTGCGCCACGGGCCCACCCTATTATGAAGCCTGTTAAAACCTCTGGCTCTAATCAGGTGCTTAAAAAAAAAAAAACACCCCCTCCCCGCCGCTGTAATTCATGCGCCCGGCGTCCTCAAAGGGGCCGGACGCATGAATAGGGGGTGGCCAATGGCGGCAATTAACCACTTATGGGCCGCCTAACGCCGATATACGTCGGCAGAATGGCACAGCTGGGCACAAGCACGTACAGGTACTTCCTCTTTAAGATGCCCAGCCGTGGGTCACTCACGACCCGGTCGTGAGCTCCGTGACCGCGCCCGCAGGACCTGCGGACCCGATCGCCGCCGGTGTCCCGCGATCGGGTCACAGAGCTGAAGAACGGGGAGGGGTAAGGGTAAACAAACCTTTCCCCGTTCTTCCTAGTGAGCCTGTCACTGATCGTCTGTTCCCTGTCATAGGGAACGACGATCAGTGACGTCACACGCCAAGCCACGCCCACACACAGTAAGAATCACTCATTAGGTCACACTTAACCCCTACAGCGCCCCCTACAGGTTAACCCCTTCACTGCCAGTGTAATTTTCACAGTAACCAGTGCATTTTTATAGCACTGATCGCTGTAAAAATGACAATGGTCCCAAAATGGTGTCAAAAGTGTCCGATGTGTCCGCCATAATGTCGCAGTCACGATAAAAATAGCTGATCGCCGCCATTACTAGTAAAAAAACAATTATTAATAAAAACGCCATAAAACTATCCCCTATTTTGTAGACACTATAACTTTTGCGCAAACCAATCAATAAACGCTGACTGCGATTTATTTATTTTTTACCAAAAATATATGGAAGAATACGTATCGCCCTAAACTGAGGAAAAAAATTGATTTTTTTATATATTTTTTGGGGATATTTATTATAGCAAAAAGTAAAAAATATAGAATTTTTTTCAATATTGTCGCTCTATTTTTGTTTATAGCGCAAAAAAATAAAAACCGCAGAGGTGATCAAATACCACCAAAAGAAAGCTCTATTTGTGGGGAAAAAGGACGTCAATTTTGTTTTGGGAGCCACGTCGCACGACCGCGCAATTGTCAGTTAAAGCGACGCAGTGCCGAATCGCAAAAAGGGGCCCGGTCCTTTAGCAACAAAATGGTCCGGAGCTGAAGTGGTTAATAGATTCATGCTATCCATGAATCTATCCAATTATGCATATAGGGGGGGGTGGAGTCAGAGAGGGGGCAGCGCCCGGGCGCTCCCTAATGGACGCCACTGCACTGTATACTGTATAAAATGTATTGAATTTCTGAAGCAGAATTTGTCAGATGCAGTTTTTTCTCGCATAGATTGCTACGGAGTGTGACAGCCGTCAGCAAATTCACCGACAGATCACGGATTTTACAAACTGTCCTTGAATTTCCTGGCAGTTGGCAGCCCCGGTGATGGCGCCGGGCCCCATAGTGGGCACATGGTTTGCTATGACTATAATCTCACCTCCAATGTACAAAGAAAATAAAAATAAATGTAAATTGAATTCTCTGGGTTTTTTCTATGAACCGGCTTCACAGCCCCGCCCCCCAATTGCTCTTCTATGGTGTTCCCTGATAATTGTCTTCTCCACCCAATCAGATGTTCCTGTCCCGATGGGTTCGAGGGCCCCACATGTGCGGCGAACAGAGATGAATGCAAATACAGCGACTGCGATAACGGCGGCACCTGTGTGGACGGAATGAACACCTATACCTGTCTGTGTGCCGCACAATACACAGGTAATGTCATATACAGATTTTTATTTCATATTTCTTATTGATCTGCGAGAATTGATTACCTCACCTTTTCCAAATGTAGGCGCCCTCCTGATAGGGACGTTCGCTGGTCTCCCTCAGTGGCTGCCCCCCCGCCGGGCTGGTCCCAGGAACAGGGGTGCGACATGGAGGGAGTGCATGAAAGTGATCAGGAGGCTGTACAGCCATCCAATCGCTTCCAACAGTAGGCGTGTCGGCTGCTGACTTATATTGGTGGCAACGAAAGAGTTAATTTTTTTTTAAATACTTGGTGCCTTAGGACCTGTGTTAGTGGGCTTTCCTGCTTGTTCAGACCAGAGCTGCCTTTCTCTCTACACAAAAGCAAAAGTCGAATGTTCATTAAGCTATTTTCTCTCCAGGTCGAGTGTTATTCATTCATAAAGAATAAAGTAAAATCGGGAAAATACCACATTATGACCACTAGATGGCGCTGATGGCTAGTGGCTGTGTAATTGCTTAGATAGCCTCTCAGATAAACCTACAGCCTCATTCTCTCCCTATACAATCAAAGGCAAATGTCAATTGTTCATTAAAGGGGTTGTAAAGATTTTTTTTTTTTTTAAATAACAAACATGTTATACTTACCTCCACTGTGCAGCTCGTTTTGCACGGAGTGGCCCCCGAACGGCGTCTTCTGGGGTCCCTCGGCGGCTGTCTCGGCTTCTCCCCGCAAGAACTCACCACCTTCATGCGAGCTCGCATGGTGATGAGTTATTGCGGGCGCGCTCCCGTGATACAGCGGCGGCCATAGCCGCCGACTGTATCAATCGTCCCCGCCCCCCGGCGCGCCACGTCATTGGATGTGATTGACAGCAGCGCGAGCCCATGGCTGCGATGCTTTCAATTAATCCAGTGTAGCCAATCAACGGCCAGGCAGAGAAAAGAGAAGGATGTCGGGGGTGAGCGCGGGACTTTGGAGGGCTCAGGTAAGTAAAATGGGGGCTCGGGGGGGGGGGGCGGTATTGTCGGATACATTAAGGTGAAAAAACGTTTTCGTTTACAACCCCTTTAAGCTATTTCCTCTCCAGATCGAGTGTTATTCATTCATAAAGAAATGAGTAAATCGGGAAAATACTGCATTATGACCACTAGATGGCGCTGATGACTAGTGGCCATGTAATGCCATACAGAATAGAGTAAATGAGAAAAATACAGCATTATGACCACTAGGGGGCGCTGATGGCTCGTGGCCATGTAATTCCATACAGAATAGAGTAAATGAGCAAAATATCACATTTTATGACCACTAGATGGAGCTGCTGGTTAACAGCTGTGCAATTGCTTAGATAGCCTCTTAGACAATCCCTCCAGCCAGCTTCACTCCCTATATAATCAAAGGCAAAAAATCGAATGTTCATGAGGCTATTTTCTCTCTCCAGGTCGAGTGTTATTCATTCATGCGGAATAGAGTAAATGAGCAAAATACCGCAATATGACCACTAGATGGAGCTGCTGGCTAGCAGCTGTGCAATTGCTTAGATAGTTTCTCAGATAAACCTACAGCTTCCTTCTCTCCCTATACAATCAGAGACAAAAGTCAATTGTTCATTAAGCTATTTTCTCTCCAGGTCGAGTGTTATTCATTCATGCGGAATAGAGTAAATGAGCAAAATACTGCAATATGACCACTAGATGGAGCTGCTGGTTTGCAGCTGTGCAATTGCTTAGATGACCTCTCAGACAAACCCTCCAGCCAGCTTTACTCCCTATATAATCAAAGGCAAAAAAATTGAATGTTCACAAGGCTATTTTCTCCCCAGGTTGTGTGTTATTCATTCATACAGAATTCCTATAATTTAATAGTAAGTTAGTTATTATTAGTTAGTTAGTTAGTTATTATTTGGGATTTTCGAATTTGTGAATTTTCAAATACCGCATCTAAACGAATGGAACATAACGAATTTAAATTTTTCCGAAGTTACGAATTTATTCGAAATGAAGGAAAATTGTTATCCATACTTACCGTAATTTTCCTTTCCTGGATCCTCCCCATGTCGGCCTACTAAGGGTCAGCTCCACCCTCTCTGACCCCTCCAGGACCACCTCTTTCTTAGCCCATAAAGGGCGGCTGTCTGGCCACACCAGTGTTCAAAAAATACCCGCCTCGCGACGGATAAACTGGGTGGGAATCCTCCGGCTGACATGGGGAGGATCCAGGACAGGAAAATTAAGGTAAGTATGGATAACAATTTTCCTTTAATTCCTGGACCTCCCCATGTCAGCCTACTATGGGATGTACCAAGCAATATTAAGAAGGGAGGGAAGACAAAAACGAAAAAAATAAGCCAAACCCTCAATGCAATGCTACTCAAATTTTTTTTTAATGGGCAACAGCCGCCGTAATAACCGTAGAGCCAAATGTTTCGTCAGGCGGACAAGCCACATTTATCCTGTACTGCCTAAAAAGGTGTTGGGCGCGCCCTCGCCTGCTGCTCTGCAAACTACCTCAGGGGCGACCTTCGCGTATGCTGCCCGGGATGCTGCCATACCCCTTCGTCGAATGTGCTTTGATCTCTAAAAGGAGGAGGAAGGCCCAGTGTTCCGTATGCAATATGCCTGGTCTTGACAATCCAGGAAGACACAACTGTAGATCTTGCTGGCATACTATCAGGTGCATACTAACCGAGGCCGAGATGCTGAGAGCGGTTCACCCTTGCGACTCAGTGCACTCTGCCCCCTGGAGGTGAGAGAGGGAGCGGATGGCACAAAGAGGCACTGGGTACCAGCAGGTGCAGGAATCTTGCTGGAAGGTCTGGTAGTGCCGGGTAGGCTGAGGGTAGGACACAGCAGGTACACAGGTTCAGGCAGGAGCTAGCGGCAGATAGCACAGTCCAGATTAGAGCTAGCAGGAGAGAGCAAAAGTCCAGATCAGAGCTGGCAGCAGGTTCACAAGTCCAGATCAGAGCTAGCAGCGGATCAAGGCAGGAGGTGCGAGAAGATCCAAGGTGCAGGCAGGAGGTCAGGGGAAGGAGACAGGCAGCAGATCCAAAATACAGGCAGAGGGTCAATCACAGGAGAAGGCAGAAGTCCGAAAGCAGGCCAGGGGGTCAAATCCAGGAGGAGTACAAGGGTAGCCAAGCCAGTCCGGGTCACAAACAGGAGATCAGGTAGTATTTAGAAGAACTTGGTACACAGGAAGCTGACAAACCAGCAACTTGTTCATGCATCTAAGCTTCTTTAAATAGGCCCGCCTGGATTCCAATTGGTGCGCCAACGCGCATGCGCGCGCGCCGTTGCGTGGTATAGGTTAAATAACTAGTACATATCACATTAGTCACATATCAGCTAATCTTTTTTTCCTGCCTCTTTTAGTTTTTACAGCATGTGCACAACTTTCCTTCTGCTGGCAAAAACGGTCCAATTTCAGTTTGAAAAGTTTCAGGGGGTGTGTACATCTACACCAACACACCAACACACCCCTTGCCTCTGTCCCCCCTCCCCTAAGAGACGTGGCTGTGCTGATAGATAGAAATATATAGTGTAGATTCTCATACACGGCACTATCAGTGACTTCTCTCACATTACACTGCAGAGGAGGAGGGAGGGGGAGGAGAGAGGGGGGAGCAGCTATGCTCTGTGAAGTCTCAGGAACTAGAAGAGGGAGGAGAGCCGATATCAATCCAGCAAAATGACAGGGAAGGGGGTGGATCCAGACTTCATGTCCAGACCATTGTCAGGATGATGCTGTATGAAAGACTGTAGAACCTCCCACAGGTATTTATCTTGATTTTAACAGAATAGGGGTTCTTCTGAGAGGGCTGGAAGGGTTTATAGATATCAGCAGCTCACATGGAATAGGAAACCCATACTTCTCTTTTAAGTCCATTGATACCACAGAGACCAGGTCTAACCTACTCCACTCATCATCAGCTGTACCCACTGGAAAGGCTGGGAGAAAGATCTCCAAGTTCATACGAAATTATGTGGCCACCTTAGGTAGAACGCTCGGTACTGGCCTAAGGACTATCTTGTCTGGGAGCACCAAACAATATGGTGCTTTCAATGAGAAGGCGCACAACTTGGAGACTCTTCTGGCCGAGGCAACAGCTAGCAAAAAAACAAAAAACTGTTAAAAAGAAACAATGAACAAGAGAAAGGTTGATCAAACGGAGGAACCAGCAAGGTTCTCAAGACTAGCGTTAAGTCCCATTTTGGAAAAAAAAACGATTTCAATGGAGGTCTGATTTCTATGGCTGCCCCTAAAAATCTGATCACTAACTGATGTAGAGCACATCTTGTACATGACATAGCCAACAAGGTGGGGATTTGACCCTTCAGGGAATTATAAGCTAACCCCTTATCCAGACCACTCTGCAGAAACTCCAAAATGTTTGATACTGAAGGAGATCCAAGGACCCAACCCCTTTCTGTAGTATTCCAGATCCGGTGATAGGTTACACTCGTGGACCTCCTACGAGCCTGTAATAATGTCTTCACTACACGGCCCGAGAGATCCAAGCCAGTTAAGGCCCCTCTCACTTCCAAGTCATTAACTTCAGCCTCCTGGGGTTCGGGTGTCAGGCCCCACCCTGCAGACAGAGATTTTGACAAGGAGGCAGTGGGATTGGTGAGCCCAACTTTATCCTCCAAGCCAGAGGGAACCACGGCTTCCTGAGCCAGTAAGGTAGGACTACTATTGCTGTGACCCCTTCTCGCTGAAACTTCAGCAAGATTTTGAGAGCCAATGGAAGCGGCGGGAACACATACACCAAGGGGAAGTTCCAAGGCCTGGACAGAGGACCCTGACCCAACGCCTGTGGATGCCAGGTCCGGGGAGAAGAAGCAGGGAAGTTGACAATTCTCCTCCGATGCCATAAGATCTATTGAAGGGGTCCCCCAGACCCTGAAGATCTTGCATAGGTACTTGGGGTTGAGGACCCATTTGTTGTGATCCCCAAAGCTTCAACTCAAGCGATCTGCTAAAACATTCTCGGGCCCTGGAAGATAAGATGCTGTAAGAGAGCCGAGATTCTTCTCTGCCCACAGGAAGATTTGACATGCCACTCGAAGGAGAGGGCGACTTCTTGTGCCCCCTTGATGAGACACATAAGCCACCGTAGTTTTGTTGTCCAAAAGGATCTTGACAGCTTGAGCTCGCTAAGGGAGCT
Source organism: Rana muscosa (assembly GCA_029206835.1). Taxonomy (NCBI): domain Eukaryota; kingdom Metazoa; phylum Chordata; class Amphibia; order Anura; family Ranidae; genus Rana; species Rana muscosa. Next base: position 313,888,699 of record CM055123.1, on the reverse strand, counting down.
CGTCTGACATCATCCAATCCCAGGAAAGTTGACCGCTTTGGGCCAAAAAAGTTCCATTGGCCTTGAACCTTCTGTCCCAGGCAGTGTGCCATTTTGGTTTAACAAGAGATCCAAAAAAAGGGGAGATTCAGAGAGGCCAGTGCTTACAGGCCTGGTAGGCTTCAGTCAGTGGAAGGGAGCCGGTTTGACCTTCCAAGCCCAGGGCCAACAAAGCTCTTAAGGCTTCAGATAAGTCCTTCTGAAGGTGTCTCCGATCACCCCTCTCAAGTAGGAGCAAGACTTGCCCAATTCGGGGAGGTTTGGTGTGGGGGGGTACAGGATGCCTGGATTGTCACCACTACTGGTTCTGAGGCCTTCAACGGAACTCCGCGGGAAAGATTGCGAGCTACTGACCACCAACCAGCGACCAGATCATCAGAATTGGCAGATAGCTTTTCTGGAACAAGGAGTGACTGGAGAAGAAAGTTGCATTGAAACCTCTTTCTGCGCCACTTGACCCACGGGACTACTGGAATCGTGGCTGATAGAACCCCCAGATACTGCATACATTCCTTCACCATCACAGAAGGCCTGGCCATCACTGATTTTGTCTGAGACTGGATCTCCTGGACCTTCCTCTGAGGAAGAGAAACACGACCCCGATCCGTGTCGAATTGTACTCCTAAATACTCCAACATTTGGGTCGGAAGCATCTGTGTCTCCCGAAAGTTGATCAACCAACAAAACCGAGCTAGTGTTTAGCAGGTGAGATTCACATGAACTAGCAGGAGCTCTTTAGACGGACCCAGAAGTAGCATGGCATCTAGATAATGGAATATTTGCACTCCTGACCCTGAGAGACGCGACGACAGCAGATAGTACCTTTACAAAAACGTTCTTGGGAGCCGTGCAGAGACATTAAACTGAGAGCCTTCTACGGAAAACCGGAGAAAGCGATGGTGAGAAGCGTCTATGGAAACATGAAAATACGCATCCGCCAGATCGATGGAAACCATCCAGTCTCCTGACTCCACAACCGAAATGATCGCCATTTTAAATGGTGGAACCTTCATGTAAGAATTCCGGACTTTGAGGTCCAAAACTGGTCTGGCCTCTGGGACCAAAAACAGAGGGTAACATGCACTTTGACCCAATTCGTGCCTTGGAAGCGGAAGGATGGCCCTTGTTGCCAACAGCTCCCCTATATATCCTTGCAAACATTGCCTCCTTTCCAAATCCGTAGGAAGTCGAATTTCTACAAACAAGATCTGAGGGGGCCTTATTCTGAACTCGAGACGATAACGCGATCGAATGACGGCTACAATCCAGGCATCCTGTATCCCCCCCCCACCAAACCTCCCCGAATTGGGCAAGTCTTGCTCCTACTTGAGAGGGGTGATCGGAGACACCTTCAGAAGGACTTATCTCAAGCCTTAAGAGCTTTGTTGGCCCGGGGCTTGGAAGGTCGAACCGGCTCCCTTCCACTGACTGAAGCCTACCAGGCCTGTAAGCACTGGCCTCTCTGGATCCTCCCTTTTTTTGGATCTCTTGTTAAACCAAAAGGGCTGGAAGAAGAATTCCCTGACCGGGAATCGAACCCGGGCAGCGGCGGTGAGAGCGACGAATCCTAGGCACTAGACCAGCTGGGAGAGGTGTCCGTTGTCTTTTTCTCTTCTGCAGGATTAGGCCAAATCTGCCGCCGGAAACCCGCTGAATCGCTGATTTTAAGTCTACCCGAACAGCAGCTTCCATCGAATGGAACCGAACACAGACTGTGCTTAGAAGCCTTATTGGCCGACCAATGCTTCAACCATAAGGCTCTACGGCTGTGACGGAATGAGCCACTATCTTTGCTGTCATCTTGACCTGGTCAACAGCCACTTCAGCCACACACTCTACAGCAGTCTTGCCAAACTGCAAAGGAGAAGTACTGCCACTTCCCAGACTTTCATCCGAACATCCGTCCATTAGCTACGTTACCCACACTCTAAGGGGCGCTGCCACAGAAGTGAGTGCTACCGCCGGTCTGCAGGCTGTTCCGGCCAAACTATACAACCTTTTTAGGTCTGCGTTTATTCTGTGATCCATAGGAACCCTAAAAGAGACTGAATCCTCCAGCGGAAGTGTAATGTGGCGGGCGATTCTCTGTAATGAAGCATCCACCTTAGGCGTAGTGGCCCAAAGGGTACAGCTTTGATACTCTATTATGCACATTGAGCTTCTTCTCAGGCCTCGCCCACTCATCGTCAGTTACTTCTTTCGTTTCAGAAATGAATAGGAAGGAAGTTAATGATTTCCTTAAATTCGGATAGTATCTCTGCTGTTTCTTTGGAGGCGGTGATTCTTCCTGCCACTCCATCGCATCCTAAACAGTCTCCACCAAGGGGAGAACCAGAGCCAAGACCAAACGTATGCGATTCCGAGACCAATTCTGCCTCAGATGGATCCGAATCGCTATCGACTTCAAAGTTAAAACGCACTGAAAACACGTGATCCGAATCTGTAGATGCTGAAGATACAGCAGGAGGGGAAGGATTCCTAGAAACAACCTTTAACCCTTTCTTGACTGTGTAGGATTTAACCTGGCGTGCTTTCGCAGCATTGTCCCAAGCCGCCCCCTTGAAGCAAGATGTACATATCCACTTTCCTCTGAGAACCTCAGCTGAGCAGGCCCAACAGGATCTTTCTTCTACCTGGGCTGGCGATGAAGACCTATCCGAAGAAGAGGATCCTCTTCTGTGTCTGCGCCCGGATTTGCTCTTTCTAGAGGCTTTCCGATGTCTTGATCTCTCTTGGCTCGGGTCCGAACGACTAAAGTGAGGTAAGAACGAGGGAGATCTGGAATGCCGTGACAACGGGCGTCTGTCCAGCAGCATGCGATTCTGCGATTTGTCATGTCTAGTCCCCTTTTTTACTCCTTTGAGACTGGAATGCTGATTTGGAACCTCTTTGCGGGCATTTATCCCGCACTGGGCCCTTCTCTCTGTAAAACACAGAGGATGTGCTCTCTTTTAAACAAATGTAGCGCACCTACCTCTCCCCTTACCTGCCTTTTAATTTCTGGCTCCTCGCAGGAAGGGAGAGGCACACCGCACCACAAGCCCGCACCCTCCTGTGTGAGGTGTTAGTTTTGGGCCTGCCTGCGGCTGGAGTTGAATCCTCCCGAGGATGATTCTCACCTCTACCTTGAATAGATGCAAGTCTTTATTTTTCCCCAGTAATGTAACTGTCCACACCAACTGAAAGTCCAACTTCTATATTTATTTCTCACGGATAATAAATAGTCTCTTTAACAGCAGACAGGTTGGAACAAGACACAGGACAGCTTAGGTGGGAGGAGGTCCAGGCACAAACTCAAATGATTTCTTCAGACTGTTTAGGTTTCACAAACAGTTTTGGCGCACGATCTCTGCCACAGACCGTGAGGTTGGTCTCTGCCACAGACCGGGTGAATAAAAGTCACTGCCACTGACCTGGTGAATAGGGCCTTTCCCTATGAAGTCACTGCCACTGACTTGAAGCGAGTAGGGTCTCTGCCACTGACCTAAACAACTACCTTCTTAAAGTATTTGGCCCATGTCAAGGAGAAAACCATCCCTCCGGAGAGTTACCAGAGGCCCTCACCGTCACCACGACTCTGCGCTGGGTCTTCGGAAAGGGTTACCTCACTGGCCTCCTCATCTCAGATACGGGTCCCCTCGCAAGGCGGCACCCTGGGAGCTCTCGATCCCCAGCGGACCCCAGCCGAAGGTTGCTGGGCCCCAGGCCTTCAAAATAGTACCTCACCCCAGACTGAAGGTGTCTGGGATGGAACAGGAACTCCACCTCCGGGCCTAGGGCACCCGGAGACGACCCTCCTCACGCCCAGGCCGAAGGCGCCTGGGCGCGGACAAACCACACACACCCAGGCTGTTCAAAGGTTGTACCGAATGATAAATAAGGTTATACCCATTTTTAAATGCATCTACAAGGGTAGGGCCTGTCCTGCCAAGTTTACCAAGATTTGGAAGTCCTGGCTTGACATTGCAGATTCCTTTTGGAAGGACACCCCGCTCTCCCAACCCTAATGGGTATTGCCCTGGGTTGGCTTGCTAAGTCTGCAGCCTGCTGGGGACAATGTTGTTGGTTTGGTGCTCTCGGGTTTTGGTTGGAGGTGTGGTGGGCGGTGAGGTGTGTATGGATGGGTGTGTGTGTGTATGTGTGTATGTAGGGGTTGACTGTACCTGGTTATATCTCCACTGCTTACTATACTATGATTTCCCATAGTGGGGCCCTACGTGGCCCACTTTGGTCGACCTACTTATTTAGTTTTTTTAGTTTTCCTCCGTTGAGGAACCGGGGTTCACAATTTTTTTGATAATACCATATAGCCCTGTGGTGCTATCATTAATGTGCAATGTTATATACATGTGATGTAACCATTTGCGAGACTGTTTGCTTTGTACATGAAAAAACTCAATAAATAAATCTTTAAAAAAAAAAAAGGTGGTCCTGGAGGGGTCAGAGAGGGCGGACCTGACCCATAGTAGGCTGACATAGGAAGGTCCAGGAAACAAATGGAACATAACTAATTAAAATTTTTCCGAAGTTACAAATTTATTCGAAATAACAAATTTCGATCATAAAGAATAACCCAAAAAACGAAAAAAACAAAAAAACGAATAAAACGAAAACAAACAAATTTTTTAGCAGTGCACATGTCTAACCGCCGGCGGTAAATTGCTTTTACTACTAAAATACCGCGTGACTTCATAAAATAACTCATGCGGTATTTTATTAGCGCTTTTAAGTGAATAAAAAATGCAAAAAAACACTATTTTGTATCTTACAGCATACTCAGATGAAGTAAGATACTGCCTTGTGAATGGATCACAGTGTCTGTTAGCGCCAGATTGACCGCCACTCTATCACAGTCCCACTAAGACGCTGATCGCCGCCATTACAGTATAGCGTCTACAGCTATCCAGTATATTTCTTATAGTCTGTAGACGATATAACTTTCACACAAACCACTTAATATACACTTATTGGGATTTTTTCTTGATTTTATTGGATATTTTTTATAAAAGAAAGTAGAAAATATTTTTTTTTTGTTAAAAATTTCCAGTATCTTTTAAGTTTATATTGTTTTATACTGTTTTTGTTTTTCAAAATTGTCGGCCTTTTTTTGTTTATAGCGTAAAAAATTAAAACGGCAGAGATGATTAAATACCACCAAAAGAAAGCTCTATTTGTGGGAAAAAAGGACAATTTTTTTATTTGTGTACAGTGCCACACGACCACGCAATTGCCAGTTAAAGTAAGCGCATTGCAAAAAATGGCCTGGTCATGAAGGGGGGGTAAATCTTCCGGAGATCAGATGGTTAATCTTCAGGCCTTAAAATGTGCATTTTATCATGTTTTGTTGCCATTATTTCTACTTGTCCAGGAGCCAAAAAAGAGTTGCAGAGGTGTAGAATTTATTTTTATCTGCATTTTTAAAAAGCAAAAAAAATTCAAGCTCTCTCTCATTTGTCTGCTTTTTTTTTTTTTGTTCCATTTTCTCTAATGACAGGCGAATACTGCGAACAGTTAATGGACTTTTGTTCTGTGGAGCTCAATCCTTGTCATCCCAATGCCAAATGCGTTGCAACTGCAGAGGGTCCAAAGTAAGTGCACCATTTCTTTTTCGTAGTAAATACACAGCAAGGCTGGGCCCTCCCCTCTGTAGTCTTATATTTTTCCATTAATGAGCACCAAGAACTCGTTGGCCTCCCATGGCTTTTAACCAAGGTCACCAGCTGCCAGCCTTCTATTAGGATGAAGTAGAAAACAACGATGGTGTCACCGTCAGGGATCAGGCTCGGAGACCAGTAGCTATAGCAGTGGAGAGACTCCCACCAACCAACAGGATAAGTACCGAAGCAGATCACCCTAGTGCGATGACACGGGCTCACTCCAGGTGCAAGGTCGAAGCACTAACACCAGAGCTCCTGATGGTGGGGATGGGTTTTGTTGAGGGTTAGTACCAGGTCGTGGTCCTCGGGATCACCCCACCAGAGGGTTAGCAAGTCGGGGGCCGAGTAGCTGATATAGCAGGTAGGGATCAAGCAGAAGCGTAATCCATAATTAAGACAAAGGTTGTTAACAAGGGGTTGCAGGTTGGGGTCAAGCAAAAGCATAGTCAAGGAGGGACGCCAAAGGTCTGTACAAGTGGTTGCAGGTTGGGATCAAGTGGAAGCATAGTCGAGGAACAAACCTAAGCTTGGTAACAAGTGGTTGCAGGTTGGTATGAAGCGGAAGCGTAGTCAAGGAACAAGCCAAAGGTTGGTAACAAGTGGTTGCAGGTTTGAATGAAGCAGAAGTGTAGTTAAGGAACAAGCCAAAGGTTGGTAACAGGTGGTTGCAGGTTGGAATGAAGCAGAAAGCGTAGTCAAGGAACAAGCCAAATGTAGGTAACAAGTGGTTGCAGGTTGGAATGAAGCAGAAGAGTAGTCAAGGAACAAGCCAAAGGTTGGTAACAAGTGGTTGCAGGTTGGGATCAAACAGAAGCAAGTGATTGCAGGTTGGGATCAAGCGGAAGTGCAGTCAATGAACAAGCCAAAAGTCATTAAAAAGTGGTTGCAGGCAGTCTTGAGGCAAGGTCATCTAGAGCCCAGGGCGAACATGCCACACTGCACCCCCCCAAGATGTTTGAGAATTATGTGTCAGCAAAATTCCCCCCACAAAACCACTGAGCACTTATCTGCATGCTTACCCCCTTAGCAGAAATTCGCTCTCTTGCCGGTAGAAATATATCCCCCTGCGAAATTCCCCCCTCTCTTTAGAAACCTTTGCCCTTCAGCCCCCAGCTCAAATGCCTTCACCCCCAAAAATTTCACCCTTCCTAGCACAAATTCTCTACCCCTAAAATGTCCCCTTCTAGTACACATCTTTTCTCCCCCCCCCCCTATTTAAAATCCCTCCCTCCAGCACATAAATTCCCCCCAAATCCTACCTCCTAGCACAAATCTTCTTCCTCCCAACACAAAATCCCTCTAGATCACCACTCTTAGCACCCCCCTTCCAATTTCCCTTCCTAGAACAATACTTACCCGCTTTCGAACCCCAAATTCCGCCTTCCAACACAGTTCCCTCCCCCAGTCTCCTTGTGTGGCCCCTCACCTCACATGATACCATAGTGCCTAGGGCAGCCACCCCTCATGCCCACTCCTTGTCCTAGCCCTGGTTACAGGGTGGGATCAAGCGGAAGCATAGTTGAGGAACAAACCAAAGGTCAGTAGAAGTGGTTGCAGGTTAGGATCAAGCAATAGCGTAATCAGTAAACAAGACAAAGGTCAGTAACAAGTGGTTGCAGGTTGGGATCAAATGGAAGCATAGTTGAGGAACAAACCAAATGTTGGTAACAAGTGGTTGCTGGTTGGGATCAAGCAGAAGCGTAGTCAAGGAACAAGCCAAGGTTGGTAATGAGGAATAGTGCAGATACGGAAGACAGCAAGAGAGACAAGAGTGAGATATTGGCTGGAGAGAGACTAATCCGGCAAACAGGAAGTGCAAATGAATGGCTTAAATAGAAAGCTCATGGGAGGAGCAAGGAGTTCAACGTTCACCAGAAACAAGGCACAAGGCAGGATTGCCTAAACTATCAGAAAGGGTGCTGTCAAGCATCTCAGGTGGCTTAGCAAGAAGAGCTACTGCCAGACGCAGCAGTGGTCATGGGTTCAGATCCTAACAGGTGACCATGTGACAATAGATAATCTAATATCTTTTACCCAAAGTTTAGGGAGGAAGAGATTAAGAAATTGGACAGTAGGTGAGCTTGTCCTATGATTTCAAAGTTCTCGTGGGTTCACCAAGGTTTCCAAATGTTGGGATGTGTGTCAGTCCATATACAATTTTTTCAGGCTTTTCTAAGCCGTTGACACTGAAGGAATGTATTTTTCCTTTTTCATGTGTGGGCTGAGCTAAACCTTCAGAAACATTGCCAAGGCTAAGTGGCGTACAGAGTAGCAAGTTGGTAATGGGAGTTAGTCCATAAAACAATATAATACATTTGGCATACCCAGGGATTGGTCCACATCTTGGGTTAAAAAAATAGAGGCCAGTGCTAGCAATGGGGGAAGGGAAGTGGGGTAGAGGAAGGACTAGCTGTGGAGACTATTTGTCAGCGTGTGAACTTGCAACCTCTGCTGTGTCTGGTGATGTGTTTTGGCTGAGCAGCCTGAGATACTGGACAGCTTCCTGTCTGACCCATTGGACAGTCCTGCCTTTTGCCCTGTTTCTGGTGAACCTTGAACTCTTTTCTCCTCCCATGAACTTCCTATTTAAGCCTTTGCACTTCCTGTTTGCCAGATTATTGTGCTCTCTCCAGCCAAAATCTCGCTCTTGTCTCTCCTGCTGCCGTCCGTATCTTTGCCACCAGTCATTACTGACCTTTGGCTTGTTCCTCAACTACGCTTCTACTTAATTCCAACCTACGACCCGACCACCTGTTACTGACCTTTGGCTTGTTTAGGCTGGATGAACTCAAAATGTGGAATCCGTACCCAAGCTACGGCTTTTCGGAAATTAGGTTGCGAGACAGTGAGCCGCCTAAGGTGTCTTCCAGCTTCTGGCAATAGCCCATTGGCCACTATAGAAAAAAAGGAAGGTGGACTTTTGCTTCAGAGTAGTAAGGCCTGGGAAGGGGAAGTGAAAACGTGCTATCCCCAGGATCTTTGCATATGGTGACATGAAACCTTTTAACCCAGTGGTTCTCAACCTTTCTAGTGCCGTGACCCCTTGATAAAATTTCCCAAGTTGTGGGGACCCCTAACAGTAAAATTATATTCAGCACCCAAGGCAAAACAAGCAACTTGCACCCTAACCCACGGACATTTAGCGCTGCCTGAGTCCCTTCCACTCGTACACTCGTACAGTATTAAAACCCCTTATGATACATTTTAGGATGTACCACTCTTTCTCTTTGTTCACTGTGTCTCTGTCTTTGTGATGCCTCGTAGCAGTGACACCTATGCCAAAATCAGGAGATAGGGTCTCCTCCAGCCCATCCCACTTCACATTCCTCACCAGTCAGCTGACCTCTAGTCTCTGACCCCAGCCATGCCGTGAACTGAGTGGGCAGCTGCAAAGAGGCTGAGTCGGCTTGCAGGCTTCAGGAACAGCCCAACTGGGCGGCCGCAAAAAGGTTGGGAGAGAGGTGCAGGCTTGAGGAACAGCCCAGGATTCGGCAAATCATCATTCGACCCCCGAGTTGAGAACCACTGTTTTAACCTAAAATGATCAAATAAATCCAATGCACTTCAGGGAGGTGTTTCCTCTGAAATGCATTGGAATAACCTGAGACCTTTATGCAAGAGAAATCTCCATTTGACCTCTGAGAGTCATGAATGTTCGTACTGGGTGCTCCTCAATACCCATCCCAGAGTTTGTCACCTACTGAGCATTCTCTTTGAGGCTATCAAAGAGGCAATAGCCCGGTACTTAAACTAGATCCATCTACACTACACCATCATTGCACCTTAGCCCCTGTCTTCTATGCTATATCCAACACTATCAAGACCTTGCTTCGGTTAGTCCAGCGATATCACACCTACACCTGAATCAAGACCAAAATATCAATTTTTGGACAAGACCATTGTGTGTGGAGTAGTTTGCCTATATGACCTCATCCCCAGAAATATCTGTCACTGTAGGACAGAGCAGCTTTCACAATCCGAGCCAGCATCAAAATCAATTTTTCAAACTCTGCAATGAAGCCCATTCATTGACCTGGAGCTTATATTGACACCGAAACATGAAGCATATCTGGCAAGGGTCTCAAAACTTTCTAAACAAAGGACCAGTTTACTGTCTTTCAGGCTTTAGGGGGAGCTGGACTGTGGCCATTAGAGTAGAAAATGCCAGTGTGAGTGGAAGTAGACGACGTCCCGTCATTGGATTTAGTGGGAGGAATAATGCTCCATTGATGGTGTCAGTGGGAGGAATGATGCCCCATCATTGGTGTCGGTTGGAGGAAAAGTGTCTCAAGGGCTGGATAAAGGCAAGCAAAGGGCCGCATCCAGCCCCTAAGCCACAGTTTGAAGAGTGAGTGAGTGAGTGAATAACTTGTATAGCGCTGCAAATGCGAACTAAATCGCCTCAAGGCGCTTGCATCCAGTGTATTCCTGATCCTTCAGAAGAGGTGGGTCTTAAGTTTTTCCCTGAAGGCCCGATGGTTTTCTTCCATGTGCATGTCCGTGGGTAGAGCGTTCCATAGCCGTGGTCCTTTGACTGCAAATCTTCTTTCTCCCTTCGATTTGTAGTGGGACTTGTTGGGGATGTGGAGGAGGTTTTGGTTGGTTGATCGGAGAATGCGATTGGGGGTGTAGTGTTTTATCTTCTCGCATAAATATTGAGGAGCGTTTCCTTGTGTGCACTTGTGGGTGAGGCAGAGGGTCTTGAATGTGACCCGATCCTTTACGGTTAGCCAATGCAGGGTCCTCAGTGAAGGGGTGATGGATTCCCAAGGTTTTTTCCCTGTTACCAGTCTGGTAAGACCACTGATATATTTGCTGTGGGCTATGTCATTAGGGGTGAGGCTTCTTAATACAGTCTGGGCTATTGAGTAAATAATAAAGTTTAGTATCCATCAAATTTATCGTCTACTTCCACTTCTATCATCTACTACTATTTCTTCACTATAATAACATATGGTTGGTTGCTATTGTATACAACTCTGTGCACATCAGCGTAGCTTTTGGCTGTATCTTGCAAACATTACTGACTCTTTGGTTTTCTCTGGACTTTGTCTCATAGATGTGAATGTGCTCCAGGCTATGGAGGGGAAAACTGCAGCCTCAACCACGACGACTGCCAGGACCACCGCTGCCAGAACAACGCCAAGTGTGTGGATGAGGTGAACGGCTACTCCTGCCAGTGTACCGGGGGATACAGGTAAGAGCGCAGGTCTAAGGCCCAGTAATCATCTTCTACTGCCAATGTATGCAATGAAATTAGTTAAATCTGAACTCCAGGAATGATCATAAGGATCATTCCTGGAGTTCAGATTTAACTAATTTCATAGCCCACAGTGGTGAAACACGTCGAGCAAGGTTGGTTTTGGGTGGAGACATCAATGTAAGCAGTCTTTTCTTTCTGTTTTTAACCAATTCCCGCCTGTAATGTACTGCAAACGGGAGGCTGGTGTAGGCAAAGCATTGTACCCGTATATTTCTGCCTACTTCAGGGTTTGGGGTGCACACTCCCGTGACCCCCCCCCTGCCTGGAGCCTGTCAGCAAGTTAAGGCCAATGATTTACAAGCAGGAACCTGCTGATCAGCAGTGTGCAATCACAGCCCAGAGCTCTGTGTTGATAAACAACACAGAGCTCTGCACAGCGGGAGCGATCTGTCAGGGCCGGGAGGATTCCGGTGCGCAGAGGTAAACACAGTAAGCTAAGCTTTGGAGTGCTGCTTACATTTTTTTTATACTATATGGCACAAATTTTATTCTGTGATTATTCTTTTTTTTTATCACAACACTAAAATAATGATGTTTCTGCTACAAAATTTCTTTTTTTTTTTTTTTATAATTTTGCATTTTACCACTTATGCTGCAAAAATGAATGAACAAAAGCACAAAGATTTCTATACTGACAATATAAATACTTACTAGGGAGAGAAAGGAGTCAATTTGGGCTAATTAGTGAGAGCATATTGGTAAAAACAAAAAGAAAAAAGATGTTTGTATACATATATATAGACCCAACTTCAGCAATTCCAGTGTAAAATATTAGACGTTGTAATTAGCATCGCCTGACAGCTGCAGATAACTACAATGTATCTATTTTTGTTACATTTTAACAAGCATGCTGGAACACCTGTTATGCCGCGTACACGCGATCGGAAATCGCGACAAGAAAACCGTGGATTTTTTTCTGACGGAATTTCGGCTCAAACTTGTGTTGCATACACACGGTCTCACAAATCTTGTCGGAAATTCCGAAGGTCAAGAACGCTGTGACGTACAAGACATACGACGAGCCGAGATCAATGAAGTTCAATAGGCAGTTCGGCTCTTCTGCTTGATTCTGAGCATGCGTGTTTTTTTTGCATACAGACGATCGTAATTTCTGTTTTTTTCCATCGGAAAAATAGAGAACCTGCTCTCAATCTTTCGTTGGTCGAAATTCCGACAACAAAAGTCCGATGGAGCCTACACACGGTCGGAATTTCCGACCCAAAGCTCACATCGGACATTTCTTGTCGGAATTTCCGATCGTTTGTACGCGGCATTATAGTGATCAGCGCTGAAAGAACCGCTAACCGCATCCCTACTACACTGATCCCAACCTTGGCTGTCACAATGAGAGGACACCTGGTGCAGCTCCTGCAAAGTTTAACCTGACTTATCCCTAACAAATCTATATGCAGAGCGCAACCAAATCTCTGATCCATGCTAAACAGATCCTGATCCGTACCAAACAGATTCTGCCCCTTGAACCAACCAACCTCTTCCCTTTTTTGCAAACTGATCAGAGCTAAGGTGATAGAATGTGCCAAAAATCAGGTACAATTCACTCACCTTAGATGACCTTGTATCCCGCGTTCCGACACCAATTCTGTCGGGGCTTGAACCGGACAGCTGGATAACTTCCACCAGGGCCCTGGGGACACCCAATGACTCGCACACGAGATGAGATCAAAAACATTTCCATTTATTAAGGTGGATGTAAACCCTCCATACACCCAGTGAAGTAAACAGCATCAGATGATACACAGGGATGAAACCAATCTCTCTACATAGGTTTTACATTTATATCTGCTGTCTATACATTTATATACTGTTTAGAAAGTTGAGATCGTGTTAGGAGATTTTCTCTTCCTGGTTAACAAAGAGTGTGATGTCTGGGCATACAGCCAAGATAGCGAACATTGCTGATTGGAGGAAAGGCAAACACCCCCTCTCATCATAGGCAGAGACTCTCAGTGGTGTTTTGTAATAGGACCTGCTCTCTGCTAATCTATTTTAGCAACCTCCCCGGACAGAAGATTCAGGCTGCTTTTGTCTAAAAAGTCAGAGAATTTGTCAGGAGTTATCAGGCTGATAACAGAGGAACAGTTCAGGAGAGAGCTACAGGTAGGGATGAGCTTCGTGTTCGAGTTGAACATACGTTCGACTCGAACATCGGCTGTTCGATCGTTCGACGAAGAACGAACGATTTGGGCCGTTCGCGCCAAATTCGAGTGACGCGAACGTCCCACAATGCACTACGCCATAGCAGTGTCATCCAGGCGCTGTGATTGGCCAAGCATGCACTGTGACCCCGCATGCTTGGCCAATCACAGCGCCGGCAGCGAGGAGAGCAATGATTGGCCACAGGCAGGATGCCTGTGGCCAATTATTGCTGAGGGGGTTTAGTACACGCCCCACACTATAAAAGGCCGCCAGCGCGGCGGCCCTGTGTAGTGTGTTCCGGAGCAGGAAAAGAGAAGCATAGGCAGGGACAGTGTCATTTTTTTTCCTTTACTAATCCTGGATTCCTTGTGTTTAGGGACAAATAAGGATAGGTAGAGAGAGTGTCAGTGTGTTATTCTGTGCTAAACCTTGTTTGTAGGGACAGAGAAGGACAGTGAGGGAAAGTGTCAGTGTGCTATTCTGTTCTAAACCAATCTTGCTGAACCATATTTGAAATCCTTGAGTTTAGGGACAGAGAGGTACAGTGAGGGAAAGTGTCAGTGTGCTATTCTGTTCTAAACCAATCTTGCTGAACCATATTTGAAATCCTTGAGTTTAGGGACAGAGAGGTACAGTGAGGGAAAGTGTCAGTGTGCTATTCTGTTCTAAATCTTGTTTGTAGGGACAGAGAAGGACAGTGAGTGAAACTGACAGTGTGCTATTCTGTTCTAAGCCAATCTTGCTGAACCATATTTGAAATCCTTGAGTTTAGGGACAGAGAGGTACAGTGAGGGAAAGTGTCAGTGTGCTATTCTGTTCTAAACCAATCTTGCTGAACCATATTTGAAATCCTTGATTTTAGGGACAGAGAAGGACACTCGTGGAAACTATCAGTGTGCTATTCTGTGCTAAATCTTGTTTGTAGGGACAGAGAAGGACAGTGAGTGAAACTGACAGTGTGCTATTCTGTTCTAAACCAATCTTGCTGAACCATATTTGAAATCCTTGAGTTTAGGGACAGAGAGGTACAGTGAGGGAAAGTGTCAGTGTGCTATTCTGTTCTAAACCAATCTTGCTGAACCATATTTGAAATCCTTGAGTTTAGGGACAGAGAGGTACAGTGAGGGAAAGTGTCAGTGTGCTATTCTGTTCTAAATCTTGTTTGTAGGGACAGAGAAGGACAGTGAGTGAAACTGACAGTGTGCTATTCTGTTCTAAACCAATCTTGCTGAACCATATTTGAAATCCTTGAGTTTAGGGACAGAGAGGTACAGTGAGGGAAAGTGTCAGTGTGCTATTCTGTTCTAAACCAATCTTGCTGAACCATATTTGAAATCCTTGATTTTAGGGACAGAGAAGGACACTCGTGGAAACTATCAGTGTGCTATTCTGTGCTAAATCTTGTTTGTAGGGACAGAGAAGGACAGTGAGTGAAACTGACAGTGTGCTATTCTGTTCTAAACCAATCTTGCTGAACCATATTTGAAATCCTTGAGTTTAGGGACAGAGAGGTACAGTGAGGGAAAGTGTCAGTGTGCTATTCTGTTCTAAACCAATCTTGCTGAACCATATTTGAAATCCTTGAGTTTAGGGACAGAGAGGTACAGTGAGGGAAAGTGTCAGTGTGCTATTCTGTTCTAAACCAATTTTGCTGAACCATATTTGAAATCCTTGAGTTTAGGGACAGAGAGGTACAGTGAGGGAAAGTGTCAGTGAGCTATTCTGTTCTAAACCAATCTTGCTGAACCATATTTGAAATCCTTGAGTTTAGGGACAGTGAAGGACACTCGTGGAAACTATCAGTGTGCTATTCTGTGCTAAATCTTGTTTGTAGGGACAGAGAAGGACAGTGAGTGAAACTGACAGTGTGCTATTCTGTGCTAAACCAATCTTGCTGAACCATATTTGAAATCCTTGAGTTTAGGGACAGAGAGGTACAGTGAGGGAAAGTGTCAGTGTGCTATTCTGTTCTAAACCAATCTTGCTGAACCATATTTGAAATCCTTGAGTTTAGGGACAGAGAGGTACAGTGAGGGAAAGTGTCAGTGAGCTATTCTGTTCTAAACCAATCTTGCTGAACCATATTTGAAATCCTTGAGTTTAGGGACAGAGAAGGACACTCGTGGAAACTATCAGTGTGCTATTCTGTGCTAAATCTTGTTTGTAGGGACAGAGAAGGACAGTGAGTGAAACTGACAGTGTGCTATTCTGTTCTAAACCAATCTTGCTGAACCATATTTGAAATCCTTGAGTTTAGGGACAGAGAGGTACAGTGAGGGAAAGTGTCAGTGTGCTATTCTGTTCTAAACCAATCTTGCTGAACCATATTTGAAATCCTTGAGTTTAGGGACAGAGAGGTACAGTGAGGGAAAGTATCAGTGTGCTATTCTGTTCTAAACCAATTTTGCTGAACCATATTTGAAATCCTTGAGTTTAGGGACAGAGAAGGGCACTCGTGGAAACTATCAGTGTGCTATTCTGTGCTAAATCTTGTTTGTAGGGACAGAGAAGGACAGTGAGTGAAACTGACAGTGTGCTATTCTGTTCTAAACCAATCTTGCTGAACCATATTTGAAATCCTTGAGTTTAGGGACAGAGAGGTACAGTGAGGGAAAGTGTCAGTGTGCTATTCTGTTCTAAACCAATCTTGCTGAACCATATTTGAAATCCTTGAGTTTAGGGACAGAGAAGGACGCTCGTGGAAACTATCAGTGTGCAATTCTGTGCTAAATCTTGTTTGTAGGGACAGAGAAGGACAGTGAGTGAAACTGACAGTGTGCTATTCTGTTCTAAACCAATCTTGCTGAACCATATTTGAAATCCTTGAGTTTAGGGACAGAGAGGTACAGTGAGGGAAAGTGTCAGTGTGCTATTCTGTTCTAAACCAATCTTGCTGAACCATATTTGAAATCCTTGAGTTTAGGGACAGAGAAGGACACTTGTGGAAACTATCAGTGTGCTATTCTGTGCTAAATCTTGTTTGTAGGGACAGAGAAGGACAGTGAGTGAAACTGACAGTGTGCTATTCTGTTCTAAACCAGTCTTGCTGAACCATATTTGAAATCCTTGAGTTTAGGGACAGAGAGGTACAGTGAGGGAAAGTGTCAGTGTGCTATTCTGTTCTAAACCAATCTTGCTGAACCATATTTGAAATCCTTGAGTTTAGGGACAGAGAGGTACAGTGAGGGAAAGTGTCAGTGTGCTATTCTGTTCTAAACCAATCTTGCTGAACCATATTTGAAATCCTTGAGTTTAGGGACAGAGAAGGACACTCGTGGAAACTATCAGTGTGCTATTCTGTGCTAAATCTTGTTTGTAGGGACAGAGAAGGACAGTGAGTGAAACTGACAGTGTGCTATTCTGTGCTAAACCAATCTTGCTGAACCATATTGCAAATCCTTGTGTTTAGGGACAGAGAAGGATAGGCAGGGGACAGTGTCAGTGTCTTTGTTGCTAAGCCTCCTGCACAGTATACACCTGAAGGTAGCCCTTATTGCTGTTTTTCCCATCTCCCTGCAGGCCATCCATTAAAATGTCTGGAAGGCAAACAAGGAGAGGCAGACAGTCAGGAGGCAAAAAAAGAGGGCAAGCAGGCTCTGTGTCTGGGGGCAACAGTGCTGGTCGTGGACGCGGTGCATTGTCATCAGCACATGGCCATGGGACACGCTTGTCCTTCTTTTCGGCAGCTGGACATGTTGAGCCACATCATGCCGAAGACTTGGTAGAGTGGATGACCAAGCCCACCTCATCCTCCTCATCCTCTCTCACCCAGGCTCAGGGTACTGGCAAAGCAGCTGCCAAAGCGTCCTCTTCTCTGGTATCAATGTCATCATTAGTCACTCCTTCCCTAGACCCACCATGTCCTCCTCCTGAGGAGTCCCCCGAACTGTTTGAGCACAGTGTTGGGTACATGCTCCAGGAGGATGCCCAGCATTTCGAAGGACCTGATGATGATACCCAGCTAGAGGAAGGCAGTAGCGTGAGAGCTGAGAGAGGGGATGCTCAAGAAGGACACCAATCTGGCAGTCATGCTCCAGCAGCTGCAGCATACTGCCAGATTGGCTCCAGTGATGAGGAGGGAGGGGATGATGAGGTCACTGACTCCACGTGGGTGCCTAATAGGAGAGAGGAGGAGGAGGAGGATGAGGAGGAGGCACATCTCCAACGAGGCAGGATGCCCTTGGGTGGCCAGCGTATGGGCAGCACACTGACGGAATCACACCGCAGAGCTCCGCCTGTGCAGGGCGCTGCCTCTGCCCGTCATTCAAAAAGTTCTTTGGTGTGGGCCTTTTTTGAGGCGAGTGCATCAGATCGCACAGCTGCTGTTTGCAACATATGTCTCAAGCGTATATCGCGTGGCCAAAACATCAGCCGCTTGGGCACCACATGCTTGATCAGACATATGTTGACCTGCCATGCAGCTCGTTGGCAAGCCTACCTTAAAGACCCACACCAAAGAACAAAGCGGACCTCTCCTTGCACCGCATCAGCTGGGATCTCCAACCCCAGTATACCTTCAGTCCTCTCTGAAACCTGCACTGAGAGGAATGAAGGTGTAGAATTAGGTGTGTCACAGCCAAGTACTTGCGGCCACTCTGCTAGCAGTACACCGACGTCCGATTCTAGCAGGCAAATTTCCCTGCCCCAGCTGCTGGACCGTCGAAAGAAGTTCACTCCCAGCCATCCACATGCCCAGCGGTTGAATGCTAGCTTGGCTAAATTGCTAGCGCTTCAACTGCTGCCTTTTCAGTTGGTAGACTCGGCCCCCTTCCGTGAGTTTGTGCAATGTGCGGTTCCTCAGTGGCAGGTTCCCAAACGCCACTTTTTCTCACGGAAGGCGATTCCGGCTCTCTACAGGCATGTGGAAGGCAATGTCTTGGCCTCGCTGGACAGGGCGGTCAGCGGTAAGGTGCATATTACCGCTGACTCATGGTCCAGCAGGCATGGACAGGGACGTTACCTTTCTTTCACGGCCCATTGGGTCACTCTTTTGGCAGCTGGGAAGGATGCAGGACAAGGTGCAGTAGTGTTGGAGGTTGTTCCGCCGCCACGCCTCCAAAATGCTACTACTGGTTGTGACACACCTCTCTCCTCCACCCCCTCCTCTTCTTCTTCCTCCATGGCCTCTTCCTGTGGTTTGTCCTCGGAACCAGCGGTGCTCCGTAGGCGTTCAAGGGGCTACGCAAGTACGCAGGCAAAAAGATGTCATGTCGTGCTTGCGCTGGTGTGTTTGGGGGACAGGAGCCACACTGGGGCAGAGGTCCTGTCTGCTCTGCAGGGGCAGGCCGAGAGGTGGTTGACGCCACGCCAGCTTAAGCCAGGAATGGTGGTTTGCGACAATGGCACCAACCTCCTCTCCGCCCTCCGACAGGGACAACTGACCCATGTGCCCTGTATGGCTCACGTCCTTAACCTGGTGGTGCAGCGGTTCTTGGGCAGGTACCCGGGCTTACAGGATGTCCTGAGGCAGGCCAGGAAAGTCTGTGTGCATTTCCGCAGATCTTATAATGCCAGTGCTCGCCTGGCTGAGCTGCAAAAGGAGTTGAACCTGCCCAAGAACCGCCTTATATGTGACATGCCCACCAGGTGGAACTCAACGTTGGCCATGCTGCAGCGGCTGCACACGCAGCAGAGGGCCATCAATGAGTACCTGTGCTACTACGGCACCAGGACAGGGTCAGGGGAGCTCGGTTTTTTTTCACCACGCCAGTGGGGCATGATCAGGGATGCATGCACTGTCCTGGCACCATTTGAGGAGGCCACGAGGATGGTGAGCAGTGACAGTGCATGCATCAGTGACACTGTACCTCTTGTCCACCTGTTGGAGCACACGCTGCGTGGAATAATGGACAGGGCACTTGAAGCAGAACAGAGGCAGGAAGAGGAGGACTTCCTTGCCTCTCAAGGCCCCCTTTACCCAGACAGTGTTCCTTCTGTCCCACCCATCGCACAGGAAGAGGAGGAGGAGGAGGAGGAGGATTGTGTCAGCATGGAGGTGGAGGCTGGCACTCAGCATCATCAGCAGCAGTCTTTTAGGGATGATTTACAGTCCCAAGAAACCAGTGGACTTGTACGTGGCTGGGAGGAGGTGGCTGCAGATCATGTCGTCCTTAGTGACCCAGAGGACTCCGGACTGAATGCCTCAGCTAACCTACGCTGCATGGCCTCCCTGATCCTGCAAAGTCTGCGGAAGGATCCTCGTATTCTTCGGATCAAGGAGAGGGACCATTACTGGCTGGCCACTCTCCTTGATCCACGGTACAAGGGTAAGATTGCGGACCTTATGTTACCGTCGCAGAGGGAGCAGAGGATGAGACAACTCCGGGAGGCCTTGCAGAAAGGTCTGTGCAACGCGTTCCCAGAGACTGGGAGGTTACAAACTCCTGGTCCTGGACAACGAGTTGCTGAGGCTTCGGGCAGTCAAAGAAGGAGCGGTGGGGAAGGTGGCCGTCTGACCGATGCGTTCAGACAATTCTTTAGTCCGCAGCCCCAAAGTATGATCGGTTCCAGCAACCATCGCCAGCGTCTGATATACATGGTGCAGGAATACCTAGGGGCAAGGTCAGACTTGGACACCTTCCCCACCGAAAATCCTCTGGCTTACTGGGTCTTGAGGATGGATCACTGGCCAGAGCTTGCACAGTATGCAATTGAGCTACTGGCCTGTCCTGCATCCAGCGTTCTTTCAGAACGCACATTCAGTGCTGCTGGAGGATTTGTCACGGATCACAGGGTGCGCCTGTCCACCGACTCGGTTGATCGACTGACTTTCATCAAGATGAACCAGTCTTGGATCACCACCAGCTACCACACACCTGATGCTGATATAACAGACTAATTGATTTTAAAATGTCACATCCCTTCAAGACTGATGCTGATGCTGAGTGCCTGTGCTGTTATGTTGACTGGCTATCCTCCTCCTCCTCCTCAATGATACGATTAATGATGATAGCTTGGAAGATCATTTTGGTTTATGGGTGACGCCACCAGTGGCTAAGGCCCAATTTTTCAGCCCCTGTTTAACAGGGGCGTTTAATTACAATTTTTGATGCAGTACTTTGCAACAGGCCTCATTGCTGTGCTCCAAGTACAGTATCTGTGAGGGGTTGCAGTGTTGTGCCACCAGTGCCTAAGGCCCAATTTTTCAGCCCCTGTTCAACAGGGGCATGCAATTATAATTATTGATCTAATAATTCACAGCAGGGCCCAGTGCTGCGCCCACCAAGAGTAACTGTCAGGCCTTACAGTGTTGTGTCAACACCACCACCACCACCACCAAAGGCCCAATTTTTCAGCCCCTGTTCAACAGGGGCATGCAATTATAATTATTGATCTAATAATTCACAGCAGGGCCCATTGCTGCGCCCACCAAGAGTAACTGTCAGGCCTTACAGTGTTGTGGCACCAGCACCACCATCACCACCACCACCACCACCAAAGGCCCAATTTTTCAGCCCCTGTTCAACAGGGGCATGCAATTATAATTATTGATCTAATAATTCACAGCAGGGCCCATTGCTGCGCCCACCAAGAGTAACTGTCAGGCCTTACAGTGTTGTGGCACCACCACCACCACCAAAGGCCCAATTTTTCAGCCCCTGTTCAACAGGGGCATGCAATTATAATTATTGATCTAATAATTCACAGCAGGGCCCATTGCTGCGCCCACCAAGAGTAACTGTCAGGCCTTACAGTGTTGTGGCACCAGCACCACCATCACCACCACCACCACCACCAAAGGCCCAATTTTTCAGCCCCTGTTCAACAGGGGCATGCAATTATAATTATTGATCTAATAATTCACAGCAGGGCCCATTGCTGCGCCCACCAAGAGTAACTGTCAGGCCTTACAGTGTTGTGGCACCAGCACCACCATCACCACCACCACCACCACCAAAGGCCCAATTTTTCAGCCCCTGTTCAACAGGGGCATGCAATTATAATTATTGATCTAATAATTCACAGCAGGGCCCATTGCTGCGCCCACCAAGAGTAACTGTCAGGCCTTACAGTGTTGTGGCACCAGCACCACCATCAGAGGCCCAATTTTTACTACCACTGATCAACAATTATATGTTATTACAATTCCTGATATAATAGTTGACAGCAGGGCGTTCCAGCACCCACCAAGAGTAACTGTGAGTGCTTACAGTGTTGTGCCAACACCAACACCTAAGGGGCCAATTTCTGCAGAGTATATACGGCAGGTCCCTACTTTCAAACATCCAACTTACAAACGACTACTACTTGCAAACGGAAGAAGACAACAGGAAGTGAGAGGAAATCTACCCCTTGGAAGGAAAATTCTCTCCTGTAAGAATTAATATGGGAGAAAGGTGTCTCTTCTCTACTGATGCTTTATCACCAATCCTTGTTTCAATAAAAACACCACATTTCAAAAACAGTTGTCATTGGGACGGAAAGTGAGGTGAAATGTTCTGAACAGGGGCACAGACAGCAAAAAAAATGTTACAGGGGTGATAACCCTTCCCTATGTTTTCCAAAAAGCTTAAAAAAAGGAATTTGCCATGGAGCTACACTTAAACAATGTAGCTGTTCAAAATTACAAACAGATTCTACATAAGAACAAACCTACAGTCCCTGTCTTGTATGCACCGCCTGTATACGGCTGTTCAGAGTATATAGGGCCTTTTTTATTTTGTGTGCGGGGTTCCCCTTAATATCCATACAAGACCCAAAGGGGCTGGTAATGGGCTGGGGTAGGGGGGGGGGGGGGGTTGATGGGGTAGCTATGCCATTTTTCTTAAAGATTTTCATCCATATTACCGGGACCAGACATTACATTAAAGCCGCAAGCAGTTTTAAATGGCTTTTTTTTCCTTTAGAAATGTTATTTTGTGCAGGGACAGTTCTAAACACGGGAAACACGTGGCACTTCACAGGCATACTTTAGACACCCCCCAGGTACAATATTTAAAGGAATATTTAACTTTTTTTTTTTCACTTTATGCATCATTAAAATGACTGCTCCCGGAAAACGTCCGTTTTTAAAACTTCTTTTTGCATTGATACATGTCCCCTGGTGCAGAACCCGGGTTCCCAAACTCTGTTTAGGACAATAACATGGATAATAGTCGTTATAATTAGCACTTTAGAATCCGAACGTTCGCATCCATTGTATTTAATAGGGTTCTAATGTTCGTGCGAACAGAACCCGGGGGTGTTCGGCTCATCACTAGCTACAGGACTTAGCTCATTGAAGAGAGATAACAAAATACTGCAGATATATGTGCCCAGCTCACATTTCATGAATCGGGGTTACATCCACTTTAAGGGAAATGTCCCTTGGATTTATACAAAATAAAAAGGTAGGATGGGTTTTAATACATTAGGGTTTGGTTCCAAAGAAAAAGGATGGCAATTCTAAGAAAAGGTGTTTACCTCCATATGACACGTAGTCTCATAATATTTTCAGTAAAAAGTACAGGTCAGGGTGTTTCCCATAGGGGTGCGCAGCCTATAGCATTAGGGTGTGCACCCCAAAGCTCAAACACACTCACGATCTTCATTCAGAAAGGGAAGGGGCCAGTAAATTACATACTTACTTACCGGCCCCTTCGCCCACTCATTCTAAAACATCCCCACAGCAACAGCCGGCGGGAGAGGAGAGGAGGGAAGCCAGAAGTGCTGTTGGGAGAAGGGGAGGAGCTAGGGAAGTAGGGGGAATTTGTGCTGCACAGGGTGAATAGGGTGTGCCTGGGCATACCTGGCACACCCTGTGCGCACGCCTATGGTGTTTCCCATAATAAAACAGCCACACTAATCTATTAGCCTTAACATTTCTAGCAAGTAAACACATTCCAAGTCAAACTCAGATAATAAGAATAAGAGGGAAAAATATAGAATAGAAACATCATTAACCCTTCAGGCTGTTCTTGGTTCTTCCAACAATAATGGTTTTAGTAAAGACCAAATACATGGATTTCATAAGGACCACTTAGTTCATGTTCCAAAGAACTGCTCAGCTTTCCCCCAAATAGCTCCATACACACAGGTAGTGAAAGGGGGATGGGTCAGAATGGGGACCTTGGCTTCCACTGCTGACTTGTTTTCCGAAGATGCTTGCTGCTCCTCTGTCATCCTTATCGTTACTTTACAATTTAGTAAGCCATTGACTCCGGATTAGCATTTGCATGTTAGGTGGCTAACATCTGAGTGAAAGGAGGATAGCGATAATAGGTTTGGGATTTTAACCTTCAAAATAATGATAATAATAATAATAATGACAGCCCATAATATACATTTTATGACAAGCAGGGATGGGACAAGGGGTGGGCAAAAGGGGAAGGCCCCCCCACCACACGCTCCAGGTCAGTGGCTGGCAAGTATTAACGAGGAACCTGTTCTGGTACTGCAGCACTCAGGCAGCATCTCAAGCTGGATAACCACTTCCGCATTCAGCTACACATGTACAAAGCAGAAGGCCAACTCTAGGCCAATTCCATAGCCTATGGGCAACTCTCAGCCTGTGCGCCTTCATAGCCTTGAGACAAACTCCAAAGCCTGTTGGCTATGGAATCTGAGGCCAACTGTAGCCCTGTGTGCCTCCAAAGCCTGAGGCCACCTCTAGACCTGTGTGCCTCCATATTTTATTTCCTACTTCCATAGCACAACCCAGAATCTGTAGAAGATTGGTTCCTTCCAATGCCCTGTGTGCCTCCATAGCCTGAGGGCAACTCTCAGTGTGTGCCTTTATAGCCTGAGACCAATTATTGTCCTGTGTGCCTCTATAGCCTGAGGCTAACTCTAGGCCTGTATGTCTCCATAGCCTGAGGGCAACTCTAGGCCTGTGTGCCTTCACAGCCTGAGGCCAGTTCTAGTCTTGTGTGCCTCCAAAGCTAGGCTAACTCTAGGCATGTATGCCTCCATAGCCTGGGGCAACTCTAGTCCTGTGTGCCTCCATAGCCTGGGGCAACTCTAGTCCTGTGTGTCTCCATAGCCTGGGGCAACTCTAGTCCTGTGTGCCTCCATAGCCTGGGGCAACTCTAGTCCTGTGTCCCTCCATAGCCTGGGGAAACTCTAGTCCTGTGTGCCTCCATAGCCTGGGGCAACTCTAGTCCTGTGTGCCTCCATAGCCTGGGGCAACTCTAGTCCTGTGTGCCTCCATAGCCTAGGGGCAACTCTAGTCCTGTGTGCCTTCATAGCCTAAGGGCAGCTCTAGTTCTGTGTGCCTCCATAGCCTGAGGGCAGCTCTAGTCCTGTGTGCCTCCATAGCCTGAGGGCAACTCTAGGCCTGCATGCCTCCATAGCCTGAGGGCAACTCTAGGCCTGTGTGCCTTCACAGTCTGAGGCCAGTTCTAGTCTTGTGTGCCTCCAAAGCTAGGCTAACTCTAGGCATGTATGCCTCCATAGCCTGGGGCAACTCTAGTCCTGTGTGCCTCCATAGCCAGGGGGCAACTCTAGTCATGTGCCTCCAGAGCCTGAGGGCAGCTCTAGTCCTGTGTGCATCCATAGCCTGAGGGCAGCTCTAGTCCTGTGTGCATCCATAGCCTGAGGGCAGCTCTAATCCTGTGTGCCTTCATAGCCTGAGGCCAATTCTAGCCTTGTGTTCCTCTATAACCTGAGGCCTACTCTAGTCATGTGTGCTTCCATAGCCTGAGGGAAACTCTAGCCGTGTGTGATTCCATAGCCTGAAGCCAACTTTGGTCCTGTGTGCCACCATAGCCCAAGGGCAACTCTAGTTCTGTGTTCCTCCATAGCCTGAGGGCAACTCTAGTCCTGTGTTCCTCCATAGCCTGAGGGCAACTCTAGGCCTGTGTGCCTCCATAGCCTGTGGGCGACTCTAGTCCTTTATGCCTCCATAGCCTGAAGGCATCTCTAGTCCTGTATGCTTCCATATAACAACATGGCCTGGGGAATGCCCAGGGAAAAACCAAGCCTACTTACCGACCAGCTCGCTGACAACCAATTAACCTGTCTAACAGTATGCGTTAAAAACAGGGGTTTGTCCGCACGCATTTGCAAACGCATGCGTGAGCCACAGAGCCATGCCAAGGCCCCCTGGAGTCTGTGGTCCTACACTAACAATGAGTGTCCCCACAATGGAGGCACATGCATTCTGATGGTTAGATGAGGGCAGGTGGACTGAAGGGGAGCCACCCCTCCTTAAAGGTACAGGAGCACACCAAACACCCAGCATGTAGCACAATGGCTGCAACGGTGCTGGTGCGTTGCTGGACCAATACAAGCACCATAGGTGTATGCTTCCATAGCCTGAAGCCAACTCTGGCCATGTGTGCCTTCATAGCCTGGGGGCAACTCTAGTCCTGTGTGCCTCCATAGCCTGAGGCCATCTCTAGTTCTGCATGCCTCCATAGCTTGAGGCCACCTCTAGTCCTGTGTGCCTCCATATTTTATTTCCTATTATCATAGCACAACACAGAATCTGTAGAAGATTGGTTCCATCCATCTCTGATGAAAGGTCAAGTTTTATTACATATAATTACCTTTCAAAATACCCCAAGACTTCCATAAATATAAATAGGAATGAGATGCCCTTTAGGTCCTCGTCTTTTTACAGGAAACTGCTTTCTCCAAAATGGCCGCTGCACTTTAATTCTCCTCTAATGATGCTTCATCTCATGTGTGGGAGTTCAGCAGCTAAAATGTTAAACGATTTGAATCCCCAATTCCTCTACATAAGCTACATAAGGAGACTCAGGGGAATTCACCGGGCAGCATTACTTGTTTACAAGGACTATTCTGGGCTAAAATCCCATTGACTCAAATCCTCTTACCTTGTGATGAAGCTTAGAGAAGAGAGGTGGAAAGTTGAAGTTCAGGGTGTGATGTCACAGCGATGTGTCTTTCCTCTACGGTGTGATCACCGCCAAAACACAATTCACTCACCTAGTTTGTCAAATTGAATAAAATGGATTGTGTTGGTATTACCTCAGCGGTCACATTTTTCTTTTTTTTTTTTATTTTACATTGAAAGAAATAAGTTCTTTATTGAAAGTTGTTGCTCATACATAAGTAAAAAAGACATTGTGGAATATAATAAAGCAAGACGTGACTTACATCAGTGTAGGTCAGTGATCTCCAAACTGTGGCCCTCCTGCCACTAACACCAGTAATGGGGCACTATTCTTCCTGCTGTCACCAACAATGGGGCACTATTCCTTCCACTGACACAAACGATGGGGCACTATTCCTTCCACTGACACAAACGATGGGGCACTATTCTTCCCGCTGACACCAATGACTGGGCACTATTCTTCCCACTGATACCAATGATGGGGCATTATTCCTCCCATTGACACCAATAATGGGGCATTATTCCGCCAATTGACACCAATGATGGGGCACTTTTCCTCCCACTGACACCAATGACGGGGCACTATTCCTCCCACTGATACCAATGATGGGACACTATTCCTCCCACTGATACCAATGATGGTGCACTATGTACAAGACAGCTTAAGCCGCTATCAATGCCAAATGTAAAAAAACAAATTGTCTGATAAAAGGTTATTTCTTAATTCCAAATATGGAAACATAGGCTTTTGCCATGAATAAGCACGTCTTCTTTAAGCTGGTCTGAAACATATTTAATGACACTGTTCCCAAATGTTTGGGGTAGGTAACCCATATAGGTGTGTGGGGTCCCTGGTGGGAACGAGACATTAAAAACTATTCATTTTGTTTTAGATGTTGGATGATAATGGCAGGTTTTGTAAAATATCGCTCTCTAGATTTAGCATTTTAAAGGTTATCGCTGCCAGTTTCCTTCCCTGTCTTTACACACTGGTTACCTTTTTCATTTTATTCTAAAATTGTATTCACTGCGCCTCCTGTGCTGCAAAGAGCAGATCTGGGATCCACCATACAGTACAGTGCTGGACTCCTTACATTATAGCAGGGGCGGATCCAGAGTCTTTTCTCAGGAGGGGCACTGCCAAAAAATATGTTTTTTTTTTGTGGGAAATTTATCGGGGAAATGGCTGGTGTCGGCGCTTCAATCATCCCGGCACCAAGGTTGTTATGGTGTCAGGATGATTGAAGCGCATTATTTCTATTATTACATTGTAATCTAAAATTAATAGTTCAATGCAGAATCAGTGGGAGCCCTGAGCGTGTCACTTGCCACCGTCGCCTGCAATTAGTGGGAGCCCTGAGCGTGTCACTTGCCACACGTTGCTGATTGTCACTTGCCACGTCGCCTGCCACACCTTGCGGATTGTCACTAACTTGCCTGCTAAGGTGTAGTTTTGGTTGTCTCTTGCTGTGTCCCAGACTCCCATAGTCAGGCAGCAGAGAGATAATGTAATCTCTCTGCTGCCTGCACAGTGAGGGTGGAAGTCACTGCAGGAATGCAGGGCAGGCATGGGCGGTGAGAGATGATCTCATCTCTCTGCTCCCCCGCTCCCGGCTAGCTGATTGGCCAGCTGCCACACTGAGCCTGCTCTCTCACTCTCACCTGCGCTGCCAACACACTGAGCAGCACGGTCTGCCCACGAACCGCGCCGCCCGCCCACAAACCGCGCCGCAAGCGGAGCCGCCCGCTTTCTTACCCGTCTGTGGAGCCGCACGCTATCGCACCTGCCCGCAGAGCGGCCCGACGTGACTCACTGACGTCACTTGTTGCTAGACTTGTTGCTAGACGCCAAGCAGCCCAGGCGTTAGCAACGAGTGCAGGGAAGAGGCTCCACCCACCTCCTCCTCCGCTCCTGGTATCGTGTCAGTGCGCCACGTAGCTACATTAGACGAGTCTCTCTCTCGGCGCCGCTGATCGGCTGATGTGAGAAACTGAGAGAGAGACTCAGAGAGGCAGCGGCAGCCGCAGAACAAGTACTGTATATACTCGAGTATAAGCCGACCCGAATATAAGCCGAGGCACCTAATTTTACCCCAAAAAACTGGGAAAACTTATTGACTCGAGTATAAGCCTAGGGTGTCCATCTGCATGCCTCACTGTGCCTCACTTTGCCTCACTGTGCCCATGACTAGACTGATGTTTAACATGGGAGTCTATGGAAGGAGTGCCCGGCTTTAAAAAATCAGTTCTCCCCGGCCGTAGGTCTCCCAGACACCAAACTTTGGACGCTTGTAGAGGAGACATGCGGCTAAATGTGTGCTAAGCTTGGGGTCCAGGGGACCTACGACCGGCCAGTACCGGGTCCGCAAAGTCACCAGAGAAATGACCGTTTAACATTGGAGTCTATAGAAGGGGTGCCCGGCTTTAAAAAATCAGTGCTCCCCGGCCGTAGGTCCCCCAGACACCAAACTTTGCACACTTGTAGAGGAGACATGGGGCTACATGTGTGTCATGATTGGGGTCCAGGGGACCTATGGCCGGCCGGTACCGGGTCCCCAAATTCCGGGAGATCAGGCGCAAAAAAACAAGCAAACAGAGCAAGCAAGTGAGTGTGACAGTCACAGATGGTGGTGCAGTGCTGGGACTCCTTACATTATAGAT
Organism: Rana muscosa; assembly: GCA_029206835.1. Lineage (NCBI taxonomy): Eukaryota > Metazoa > Chordata > Amphibia > Anura > Ranidae > Rana > Rana muscosa. The sequence goes on along the minus strand of CM055123.1, from coordinate 313,860,144 downwards.
CTGGGGTCCACCATACTGTACAGTGCTGGGACTCCTTACATTATAGATCTGGGATCCACCATACTGTGCAGTGCTGGGACTCCTTACATTATAGATCTGGGATCCACCATACTGTACAGTGCTGGACTCCTTACATTATAGATCTGGGATCCACCATACTGTACAGTGCTGGGACTCCTTACATTATAGATCTGGGATCCACCATACTGTACAGTGCTGGGACTCCTTACATTATAGATCTGGGATCCACCATACTGTACAGTGCTGGACTCCTTACATTATAGATCTGGGATCCACCATACTGTACAGTGCTGGACTCCTTACATTATAGATCTGGGATCCACCATACTGTGCAGTGCTGGGACTCCTTACATTATAGATCTGGGATCCACCATACTGTACAGTGCTGGACTCCTTACATTATAGATCTGGGATCCACCATACTGTACAGTGCTGGGACTCCTTACATTATAGATCTGGGATCCACCATACTGTGCAGTGCTGGGACTCCTTACATTATAGATCTGGGATCCACCATACTGTACAGTGCTGGACTCCTTACATTATAGATCTGGGATCCACCATACTGTACAGTGCTGGGACTCCTTACATTATAGATCTGGGATCCACCATACTGTACAGTGCTGGACTCCTTACATTATAGATCTGGGATCCACCATACTGTACAGTGCTGGACTCCTTACATTATAGATCTGGGATCCACCATACTGTACAGTGCTGGGACTCCTTACATTATAGATCTGGGATCCACCATACTGTACAGTGCTGGACTCCTTACATTATAGATCTGGGATCCACCATACTGTACAGTGCTGGGACTCCTTACATTATAGATCTGGGATCCACCATACTGTACAGTGCTGGACTCCTTACATTATAGATCTGGGATCCACCATACTGTACAGTGCTGGACTCCTTACATTATAGATCTGGGGTCCACCATACTGTACAGTGCTGGACTCCTTACATTATAGATCTGGGATCCACCATACTGTACAGTGCTGGACTCCTTACATTATAGATCTGGGATCCACCATACTGTACAGTGCTGGACTCCTTACATTATAGATCTGGGGTCCACCATACTGTACAGTGCTGGGACTCCTTACATTATAGATCTGGGATCCACCATACTGTACAGTGCTGGACTCCTTACATTATAGATCTGGGGTCCACCATACTGTACAGTGCTGGACTCCTTACATTATAGATCTGGGATCCACCATACTGTACAGTGCTGGACTCCTTACATTATAGATCTGGGATCCACCATACTGTACAGTGCTGGACTCCTTACATTATAGATCTGGGATCCACCATACTGTACAGTGCTGGGACTCCTTACATTATAGATCTGGGATCCACCATACTGTACAGTGCTGGACTCCTTACATTATAGATCTGGGGTCCACCATACTGTACAGTGCTGGACTCCTTACATTATAGATCTGGGATCCACCATACTGTACAGTGCTGGGACTCCTTACATTATAGATCTGGGATCCACCATACTGTACAGTGCTGGACTCCTTACATTATAGATCTGGGATCCACCATACTGTACAGTGCTGGGACTCCTTACATTATAGATCTGGGATCCACCATACTGTACAGTGCTGGACTCCTTACATTATAGATCTGGGATCCACCATACTGTACAGTGCTGGACTCCTTACATTATAGATCTGGGGTCCACCATACTGTACAGTGCTGGACTCCTTACATTATAGATCTGGGATCCACCATACTGTACAGTGCTGGACTCCTTACATTATAGATCTGGGATCCACCATACTGTACAGTGCTGGGACTCCTTACATTATAGATCTGGGATCCACCATACTGTACAGTGCTGGACTCCTTACATTATAGATCTGGGATCCACCATACTGTACAGTGCTGGGACTCCTTACATTATAGATCTGGGATCCACCATACTGTACAGTGCTGGACTCCTTACATTATAGATCTGGGATCCACCATACTGTACAGTGCTGGACTCCTTACATTATAGATCTGGGGTCCACCATACTGTACAGTGCTGGGACTCCTTACATTATAGATCTGGGATCCACCATACTGTGCAGTGCTGGGACTCCTTACATTATAGATCTGGGATCCACCATACTGTACAGTGCTGGACTCCTTACATTATAGATCTGGGATCCACCATACTGTACAGTGCTGGACTCCTTACATTATAGATCTGGGATCCACCATACTGTACAGTGCTGGGACTCCTTACATTATAGATCTGGGATCCACCATACTGTACAGTGCTGGACTCCTTACATTATAGATCTGGGATCCACCATACTGTACAGTGCTGGGACTCCTTACATTATAGATCTGGGATCCACCATACTGTACAGTGCTGGACTCCTTACATTATAGATCTGGGATCCACCATACTGTACAGTGCTGGACTCCTTACATTATAGATCTGGGGTCCACCATACTGTACAGTGCTGGACTCCTTACATTATAGATCTGGGATCCACCATACTGTACAGTGCTGGACTCCTTACATTATAGATCTGGGATCCACCATACTGTACAGTGCTGGACTCCTTACATTATAGATCTGGGGTCCACCATACTGTACAGTGCTGGACTCCTTACATTATAGATCTGGGATCCACCAAACTGTACAGTGCTGGACTCCTTACATTATAGATCTGGGATCCACCATACTGTACAGTGCTGGACTCCTTACATTATAGATCTGGGATCCACCATACTGTACAGTGCTGGACTCCTTACATTATAGATCTGGGATCCACCATACTGTACAGTGCTGGACTCCTTACATTATAGATCTGGGGTCCACCATACTGTACAGTGCTGGACTCCTTACATTATAGATCTGGGATCCACCATACTGTACAGTGCTGGGACTCCTTACATTATAGATCTGGGATCCACCATACTGTACAGTGCTGGACTCCTTACATTATAGATCTGGGATCCACCATACTGTACAGTGCTGGGACTCCTTACATTATAGATCTGGGATCCACCATACTGTACAGTGCTGGACTCCTTACATTATAGATCTGGGATCCACCATACTGTACAGTGCTGGACTCCTTACATTATAGATCTGGGGTCCACCATACTGTACAGTGCTGGACTCCTTACATTATAGATCTGGGATCCACCATACTGTACAGTGCTGGACTCCTTACATTATAGATCTGGGATCCACCATACTGTACAGTGCTGGGACTCCTTACATTATAGATCTGGGATCCACCATACTGTACAGTGCTGGACTCCTTACATTATAGATCTGGGATCCACCATACTGTACAGTGCTGGGACTCCTTACATTATAGATCTGGGATCCACCATACTGTACAGTGCTGGACTCCTTACATTATAGATCTGGGATCCACCATACTGTACAGTGCTGGACTCCTTACATTATAGATCTGGGGTCCACCATACTGTACAGTGCTGGACTCCTTACATTATAGATCTGGGATCCACCATACTGTACAGTGCTGGACTCCTTACATTATAGATCTGGGATCCACCATACTGTACAGTGCTGGACTCCTTACATTATAGATCTGGGGTCCACCATACTGTACAGTGCTGGACTCCTTACATTATAGATCTGGGATCCACCATACTGTACAGTGCTGGACTCCTTACATTATAGATCTGGGATCCACCATACTGTACAGTGCTGGACTCCTTACATTATAGATCTGGGATCCACCATACTGTACAGTGCTGGACTCCTTACATTATAGATCTGGGATCCACCATACTGTACAGTGCTGGACTCCTTACATTATAGATCTGGGGTCCACCATACTGTACAGTGCTGGACTCCTTACATTATAGATCTGGGATCCACCATACTGTACAGTGCTGGGACTCCTTACATTATAGATCTGGGATCCACCATACTGTACAGTGCTGGACTCCTTACATTATAGATCTGGGGTCCACCATACTGTACAGTGCTGGACTCCTTACATTATAGATCTGGGATCCACCATACTGTACAGTGCTGGGACTCCTTACATTATAGATCTGGGATCCACCATACTGTACAGTGCTGGGACTCCTTACATTATAGATCTGGAATCCACCATACTGTACAGTGCTGGGACTCCTTACATTATAGATCTGGGATCCACCATACTGTACAGTGCTGGGACTCCTTACATTATAGATCTGGGATCCACCATACTGTACAGTGCTGGGACTCCTTACATTATAGATCTGGAATCCACCATACTGTACAGTGCTGGACTCCTTACATTATAGATCTGGGATCCACCATACTGTACAGTGCTGGACTCCTTACATTATAGATCTGGGTTCCATTATACTGTACAGTGCTGGACTCCTTACATTATAGATCTGGGTTCCATTATACTGTACAGTGCTGGGACTCCTTACATTATAGATCTGGGATCCACCATACTGTACAGTGCTGGACTCCTTACATTATAGATCTGGGGTCCACCATACTGTACAGTGCTGGACTCCTTACATTATAGATCTGGGATCCACCATACTGTACAGTGCTGGACTCCTTACATTATAGATCTGGGATCCACCATACTGTACAGTGCTGGGACTCCTTACATTATAGATCTGGGTTCCATTATACTGTACAGTGCTGGGACTCCTTACATTATAGATCTGGGATCCACCATACTGTACAGTGCTGGGACTCCTTACATTATAGATCTGGGATCCACCATACTGTACAGTGCTGGGACTCCTTACATTATAGATCTGGGATCCACCATACTGTACAGTGCTGGACTCCTTACATTATAGATCTGGAATCCACCATACTGTACAGTGCTGGACTCCTTACATTATAGATCTGGGATCCACCATACTGTACAGTGCTGGACTCCTTACATTATAGATCTGGGTTCCATTATACTGTACAATGCTGGGACTCCTTACATTATAGATCTGGGATCCACCATACTGTACAGTGCTGGGACTCCTTACATTATAGATCTGGGATCCACCATACTGTACAGTGCTGGACTCCTTACATTATAGATCTGGGTTCCATTATACTGTACAGTGCTGGGACTCCTTACATTACAGATCTGGGTTCCATTATACTGTACAGTGCTGGGACTCCTTACATTATAGATCTGGGATCCACCATACTGTACAGTGCTGGGACTCCTTACATTATAGATCTGGGATCCACCATACTGTACAGTGCTGGACTCCTTACATTATAGATCTGGGATCCACCATACTGTACAGTGCTGGACTCCTTACATTATAGATCTGGGTTCCACCATACTGTACAGTGCTGGGACTCCTTACATTATAGATCTGGGATCCACCATACTGTACAGTGCTGGACTCCTTACATTATAGATCTGGGTTCCACCATACTGTACAGTGCTGGACTCCTTACATTATAGTCCTGGGGTCCACCATACTGTACAGTGCTGGACTCCTTACATTATAGATCTGGGATCCACCATACTGTACAGTGCTGGACTCCTTACATTATAGATCTGGGGTCCACCATACTGTACAGTGCTGGGACTCCTTACATTATAGATCTGGAGTCCACCATACTGTACAGTGCTGGACTCCTTACATTATAGATCTGGGATCCACCATACTGTACAGTGCTGGACTCCTTACATTATAGATCTGGAATCCACCATACTGTACAGTGCTGGACTCCTTACATTATAGATCTGGGTTCCACCATACTGTACAGTGCTGGACTCCTTACATTATAGATCTGGGTTCCACCATACTGTACAGTGCTGGACTCCTTACATTATAGATCTGGGATCCACCATACTGTACAGTGCTGGGACTCCTTACATTATAGATCTGGGATCCACCATACTGTACAGTGCTGGGACTCCTTACATTATAGATCTGGAATCCACCATACTGTACAGTGCTGGGACTCCTTACATTATAGATCTGGGATCCACCATACTGTACAGTGCTGGACTCCTTACATTATAGATCTGGGTTCCATTATACTGTACAGTGCTGGGACTCCTTACATTATAGATCTGGGATCCACCATACTGTACAGTGCTGGGACTCCTTACATTATAGATCTGGGATCCACCATACTGTACAGTGCTGGGACTCCTTACATTATAGTCCTGGGGTCCACCATACTGTACAGTGCTGGACTCCTTACATTATAGATCTGGAATCCACCATACTGTACAGTGCTGGGACTCCTTACATTATAGATCTGGGATCCACCATACTGTACAGTGCTGGGACTCCTTACATTATAGATCTGGGGTCCACCATACAGTACAGTGCTGGGAGTCCTTACATTATAGATCTGGGATCCACCATACTGTACAGTGCTGGGACTCCTTACATTATAGATCTGGAATCCACCATACTGTACAGTGCTGGACTCCTTACATTATAGATCTGGGATCCACCATACTGTACAGTGCTGGACTCCTTACATTATAGATCTGGGTTCCATTATACTGTACAGTGCTGGGACTCCTTACATTATAGATCTGGGATCCACCATACTGTACAGTGCTGGGACTCCTTACATTATAGATCTGGGATCCACCATACTGTACAGTGCTGGGACTCCTTACATTATAGATCTGGGTTCCACCATACTGTACAGTGCTGGGACTCCTTACATTATAGATCTGGGATCCACCATACTGTACAGTGCTGGGACTCCTTACATTATAGATCTGGGATCCACCATACTGTACAGTGCTGGACTCCTTACATTATAGATCTGGGGTCCACCATACTGTACAGTGCTGGACTCCTTACATTATAGATCTGGGATCCACCATACTGTACAGTGCTGGACTCCTTACATTATAGATCTGGGTTCCACCATACTGTACAGTGCTGGACTCCTTACATTATAGATCTGGGTTCCATTATACTGTACAGTGCTGGGACTCCTTACATTATAGATCTGGGTTCCATTATACTGTACAGTGCTGGGACTCCTTACATTATAGATCTGGGTTCCATTATACTGTACAGTGCTGGGACTCCTTACATTATAGATCTGGGATCCACCATACTGTACAGTGCTGGACTCCTTACATTATAGATCTGGAATCCACCATACTGTACAGTGCTGGGACTCCTTACATTATAGATCTGGGTTCCATTATACTGTACAGTGCTGGGACTCCTTACATTATAGATCTGGGTTCCATTATACTGTACAATGCTGGGACTCCTTACATTATAGATCTGGGATCCACCATACTGTACAGTGCTGGACTCCTTACATTATAGATCTGGAATCCACCATACTGTACAGTGCTGGACTCCTTACATTATAGATCTGGGATCCACCATACTGTACAGTGCTGGACTCCTTACATTATAGATCTGGGATCCACCATACTGTACAGTGCTGGACTCCTTACATTATAGATCTGGGATCCACCATACTGTACAGTGCTGGACTCCTTACATTATAGATCTGGGATCCACCATGCTGTACAGTGCTGGGACTCCTTACATTATAGATCTGGGATCCACCATACTGTACAATGCTGGACTCCTTACATTATAGATCTGGGGTCCACCATACTGTACAGTGCTGGACTCCTTACATTATAGATCTGGGTTCCACCATACTGTACAGTGCTGGGACTCCTTACATTATAGATCTGGGTTCCACCATACTGTACAGTGCTGGACTCCTTACATTATAGATCTGGGGTCCACCATACTGTACAGTGCTGGACTCCTTACATTATAGATCTGGGGTCCACCATACTGTACAGTGCTGGGACTCCTTACATTATAGATCTGGGATCCACCATACTGTACAGTGCTGGACTCCTTACATTATAGATCTGGGATCCACCATACTGTACAGTGCTGGACTCCTTACATTATAGATCTGGGATCCACCATACTGTACAGTGCTGGACTCCTTACATTATAGATCTGGGATCCACCATACTGTACAGTGCTGGACTCCTTACATTATAGATCTGGGTTCCACCATACTGTACAGTGCTGGACTCCTTACATTATAGATCTGGGTTCCATTATACTGTACAGTGCTGGACTCCTTACATTATAGATCTGGGATCCACCATGCTGTACAGTGCTGGACTCCTTACATTATAGATCTGGGTTCCACCATACTGTACAGTGCTGGACTCCTTACATTATAGATCTGGGGTCCACCATACTGTACAGTGCTGGACTCCTTACATTATAGATCTGGGGTCCACCATACTGTACAGTGCTGGGACTCCTTACATTATAGATCTGGGATCCACCATACTGTACAGTGCTGGACTCCTTACATTATAGATCTGGGGTCCACCATACTGTACAGTGCTGGACTCCTTACATTATAGATCTGGGATCCACCATACTGTACAGTGCTGGACTCCTTACATTATAGATCTGGGATCCACCATACTGTACAGTGCTGGACTCCTTACATTATAGATCTGGGATCCACCATACTGTACAGTGCTGGACTCCTTACATTATAGATCTGGGATCCACCATACTGTACAGTGCTGGACTCCTTACATTATAGATCTGGGGTCCACCATACTGTACAGTGCTGGACTCCTTACATTATAGATCTGGGATCCACCATACTGTACAGTGCTGGGACTCCTTACATTATAGATCTGGGATCCACCATACTGTACAGTGCTGGACTCCTTACATTATAGATCTGGGGTCCACCATACTGTACAGTGCTGGACTCCTTACATTATAGATCTGGGATCCACCATACTGTACAGTGCTGGGACTCCTTACATTATAGATCTGGGATCCACCATACTGTACAGTGCTGGGACTCCTTACATTATAGATCTGGAATCCACCATACTGTACAGTGCTGGGACTCCTTACATTATAGATCTGGGATCCACCATACTGTACAGTGCTGGGACTCCTTACATTATAGATCTGGGATCCACCATACTGTACAGTGCTGGGACTCCTTACATTATAGATCTGGAATCCACCATACTGTACAGTGCTGGACTCCTTACATTATAGATCTGGGATCCACCATACTGTACAGTGCTGGACTCCTTACATTATAGATCTGGGATCCACCATACTGTACAGTGCTGGACTCCTTACATTATAGATCTGGGATCCACCATACTGTACAGTGCTGGACTCCTTACATTATAGATCTGGGTTCCATTATACTGTACAGTGCTGGGACTCCTTACATTATAGATCTGGGATCCACCATACTGTACAGTGCTGGACTCCTTACATTATAGATCTGGGGTCCACCATACTGTACAGTGCTGGACTCCTTACATTATAGATCTGGGATCCACCATACTGTACAGTGCTGGACTCCTTACATTATAGATCTGGGATCCACCATACTGTACAGTGCTGGGACTCCTTACATTATAGATCTGGGATCCACCATACTGTACAGTGCTGGACTCCTTACATTATAGATCTGGAATCCACCATACTGTACAGTGCTGGACTCCTTACATTATAGATCTGGGATCCACCATACTGTACAGTGCTGGACTCCTTACATTATAGATCTGGGTTCCATTATACTGTACAATGCTGGGACTCCTTACATTATAGATCTGGGATCCACCATACTGTACAGTGCTGGGACTCCTTACATTATAGATCTGGGATCCACCATACTGTACAGTGCTGGACTCCTTACATTATAGATCTGGGTTCCATTATACTGTACAGTGCTGGGACTCCTTACATTATAGATCTGGGTTCCATTATACTGTACAGTGCTGGGACTCCTTACATTATAGATCTGGGTTCCATTATACTGTACAGTGCTGGGACTCCTTACATTATAGATCTGGGATCCACCATACTGTACAGTGCTGGGACTCCTTACATTATAGATCTGGGATCCACCATACTGTACAGTGCTGGACTCCTTACATTATAGATCTGGGATCCACCATACTGTACAGTGCTGGACTCCTTACATTATAGATCTGGGTTCCACCATACTGTACAGTGCTGGGACTCCTTACATTATAGATCTGGGATCCACCATACTGTACAGTGCTGGACTCCTTACATTATAGATCTGGGTTCCACCATACTGTACAGTGCTGGACTCCTTACATTATAGTCCTGGGGTCCACCATACTGTACAGTGCTGGACTCCTTACATTATAGATCTGGGATCCACCATACTGTACAGTGCTGGACTCCTTACATTATAGATCTGGGGTCCACCATACTGTACAGTGCTGGGACTCCTTACATTATAGATCTGGGATCCACCATACTGTACAGTGCTGGGACTCCTTACATTATAGATCTGGGATCCACCATACTGTACAGTGCTGGACTCCTTACATTATAGATCTGGAATCCACCATACTGTACAGTGCTGGACTCCTTACATTATAGATCTGGGATCCACCATACTGTACAGTGCTGGGACTCCTTACATTATAGATCTGGGATCCACCATACTGTACAGTGCTGGGACTCCTTACATTATAGATCTGGGGTCCACCATACAGTACAGTGCTGGGAGTCCTTACATTATAGATCTGGGATCCACCATACTGTACAGTGCTGGGACTCCTTACATTATAGATCTGGAATCCACCATACTGTACAGTGCTGGACTCCTTACATTATAGATCTGGGATCCACCATACTGTACAGTGCTGGACTCCTTACATTATAGATCTGGGTTCCATTATACTGTACAGTGCTGGGACTCCTTACATTATAGATCTGGGATCCACCATACTGTACAGTGCTGGGACTCCTTACATTATAGATCTGGGTTCCACCATACTGTACAGTGCTGGGACTCCTTACATTATAGATCTGGGATCCACCATACTGTACAGTGCTGGGACTCCTTACATTATAGATCTGGGATCCACCATACTGTACAGTGCTGGACTCCTTACATTATAGATCTGGGGTCCACCATACTGTACAGTGCTGGACTCCTTACATTATAGATCTGGGATCCACCATACTGTACAGTGCTGGACTCCTTACATTATAGATCTGGGTTCCACCATACTGTACAGTGCTGGACTCCTTACATTATAGATCTGGGTTCCATTATACTGTACAGTGCTGGACTCCTTACATTATAGATCTGGGTTCCATTATACTGTACAGTGCTGGGACTCCTTACATTATAGATCTGGGTTCCATTATACTGTACAGTGCTGGGACTCCTTACATTATAGATCTGGGATCCACCATACTGTACAGTGCTGGACTCCTTACATTATAGATCTGGAATCCACCATACTGTACAGTGCTGGGACTCCTTACATTATAGATCTGGGTTCCATTATACTGTACAGTGCTGGGACTCCTTACATTATAGATCTGGGTTCCATTATACTGTACAGTGCTGGGACTCCTTACATTATAGATCTGGGTTCCATTATACTGTACAATGCTGGGACTCCTTACATTATAGATCTGGGATCCACCATACTGTACAGTGCTGGACTCCTTACATTATAGATCTGGGATCCACCATACTGTACAGTGCTGGACTCCTTACATTATAGATCTGGGTTCCATTATACTGTACAGTGCTGGGACTCCTTACATTATAGATCTGGGTTCCACCATACTGTACAGTGCTGGACTCCTTACATTATAGATCTGGGATCCACCATACTGTACAGTGCTGGACTCCTTACATTATAGATCTGGGATCCACCATACTGTACAGTGCTGGACTCCTTACATTATAGATCTGGGATCCACCATGCTGTACAGTGCTGGGACTCCTTACATTATAGATCTGGGATCCACCATACTGTACAGTGCTGGACTCCTTACATTATAGATCTGGGGTCCACCATACTGTACAGTGCTGGACTCCTTACATTATAGATCTGGGTTCCACCATACTGTACAGTGCTGGGACTCCTTACATTATAGATCTGGGTTCCACCATACTGTACAGTGCTGGACTCCTTACATTATAGATCTGGGGTCCACCATACTGTACAGTGCTGGACTCCTTACATTATAGATCTGGGGTCCACCATACTGTACAGTGCTGGGACTCCTTACATTATAGATCTGGGATCCACCATACTGTACAGTGCTGGACTCCTTACATTATAGATCTGGGATCCACCATACTGTACAGTGCTGGACTCCTTACATTATAGATCTGGGATCCACCATACTGTACAGTGCTGGACTCCTTACATTATAGATCTGGGATCCACCATACTGTACAGTGCTGGACTCCTTACATTATAGATCTGGGTTCCACCATACTGTACAGTGCTGGGACTCCTTACATTATAGATCTGGGATCCACCATACTGTACAGTGCTGGGACTCCTTACATTATAGATCTGGGTTCCATTATACTGTACAGTGCTGGACTCCTTACATTATAGATCTGGGATCCACCATGCTGTACAGTGCTGGACTCCTTACATTATAGATCTGGGTTCCACCATACTGTACAGTGCTGGACTCCTTACATTATAGATCTGGGGTCCACCATACTGTACAGTGCTGGACTCCTTACATTATAGATCTGGGGTCCACCATACTGTACAGTGCTGGGACTCCTTACATTATAGATCTGGGATCCACCATACAGTACAGTGCTGGACTCCTTACATTATAGATCTGGGATCCACCATACAGTACAGTGCTGGGACTCCTTACATTATAGATCTGGGATCCACCATACTGTACAGTGCTGGGACTCCTTACATTATAGATCTGGGATCCACCATACTGTACAGTGCTGGACTCCTTACATTATAGATCTGGGATCCACCATACTGTACAGTGCTGGACTCCTTACATTATAGATCTGGAATCCACCATACAGTACAGTGCTGGACTCCTTACATTATAGATCTGGGGTCCACCATACTGTACAGTGCTGGACTCCTTACATTATAGATCTGGGATCCACCATACAGTACAGTGCTGGACTCCTTACATTATAGATCTGGGATCCACCATACTGTACAGTGCTGGACTCCTTACATTATAGATCTGGGGTCCACCATACTGTACAGTGCTGGACTCCTTACATTATAGATCTGGGATCCACCATACTGTACAGTGCTGGACTCCTTACATTATAGATCTGGGTTCCATTATACTGTACAGTGCTGGGACTCCTTACATTATAGATCTGGGTTCCACCATACTGTACAGTGCTGGACTCCTTACATTATAGATCTGGGTTCCATTATACTGTACAGTGCTGGGACTCCTTACATTATAGATCTGGGTTCCACCATACTGTACAGTGGTGGGACTCCTTACATTATAGATCTGGGGTCCACCATACTGTACAGTGGTGGGACTCCTTCCATTATAGATCTGGGATCCACCATACTGTACAGTGCTGGGACTCCTTACATTATAGATCTGGGATCCACCATACTGTACAGTGCTGGGACTCCTTACATTATAGATCTGGGATCCACCATACTGTACAGTGCTGGACTCCTTACATTATAGATCTGGGATCCACCATACTGTACAGTGCTGGGACTCCTTACATTATAGATCTGGGATCCACCATACTGTACAGTGCTGGGACTCCTTACATTATAGATCTGGGTTCCATTATACTGTACAGTGCTGGGACTCCTTACATTATAGATCTGGGATCCACCATACTGTACAGTGCTGGACTCCTTACATTATAGATCTGGGATCCACCATACTGTACAGTGCTGGACTCCTTACATTATAGATCTGGGATCCACCATACTGTACAGTGCTGGACTCCTTACATTATAGATCTGGGATCCACCATACTGTACAGTGCTGGACTCCTTACATTATAGATCTGGGTTCCACCATACTGTACAGTGCTGGACTCCTTACATTATAGATCTGGGTTCCATTATACTGTACAGTGCTGGACTCCTTACATTATAGATCTGGGATCCACCATGCTGTACAGTGCTGGACTCCTTACATTATAGATCTGGGTTCCACCATACTGTACAGTGCTGGACTCCTTACATTATAGATCTGGGGTCCACCATACTGTACAGTGCTGGACTCCTTACATTATAGATCTGGGGTCCACCATACTGTACAGTGCTGGGACTCCTTACATTATAGATCTGGGATCCACCATACTGTACAGTGCTGGACTCCTTACATTATAGATCTGGGGTCCACCATACTGTACAGTGCTGGACTCCTTACATTATAGATCTGGAATCCACCATACTGTACAGTGCTGGACTCCTTACATTATAGATCTGGGATCCACCATACTGTACAGTGCTGGGACTCCTTACATTATAGATCTGGAATCCACCATACTGTACAGTGCTGGACTCCTTACATTATAGATCTGGGATCCACCATACTGTACAGTGCTGGACTCCTTACATTATAGATCTGGGATCCACCATACTGTACAGTGCTGGACTCCTTACATTATAGATCTGGGATCCACCATACTGTACAGTGCTGGACTCCTTACATTATAGATCTGGGATCCACCATACTGTACAGTGCTGGACTCCTTACATTATAGATCTGGGATCCACCATACTGTACAGTGCTGGACTCCTTACATTATAGATCTGGGATCCACCATACTGTACAGTGCTGGACTCCTTACATTATAGATCTGGGATCCACCATACTGTACAGTGCTGGACTCCTTACATTATAGATCTGGGGTCCACCATACTGTACAGTGCTGGACTCCTTACATTATAGATCTGGGATCCACCATACTGTACAGTGCTGGGACTCCTTACATTATAGATCTGGGATCCACCATACTGTACAGTGCTGGACTCCTTACATTATAGATCTGGGGTCCACCATACTGTACAGTGCTGGACTCCTTACATTATAGATCTGGGATCCACCATACTGTACAGTGCTGGGACTCCTTACATTATAGATCTGGGATCCACCATACTGTACAGTGCTGGGACTCCTTACATTATAGATCTGGGATCCACCATACTGTACAGTGCTGGGACTCCTTACATTATAGATCTGGAATCCACCATACTGTACAGTGCTGGACTCCTTACATTATAGATCTGGGATCCACCATACTGTACAGTGCTGGACTCCTTACATTATAGATCTGGGTTCCATTATACTGTACAGTGCTGGACTCCTTACATTATAGATCTGGGTTCCATTATACTGTACAGTGCTGGGACTCCTTACATTATAGATCTGGGATCCACCATACTGTACAGTGCTGGACTCCTTACATTATAGATCTGGGGTCCACCATACTGTACAGTGCTGGACTCCTTACATTATAGATCTGGGATCCACCATACTGTACAGTGCTGGACTCCTTACATTATAGATCTGGGATCCACCATACTGTACAGTGCTGGGACTCCTTACATTATAGATCTGGGTTCCATTATACTGTACAGTGCTGGGACTCCTTACATTATAGATCTGGGATCCACCATACTGTACAGTGCTGGGACTCCTTACATTATAGATCTGGGATCCACCATACTGTACAGTGCTGGGACTCCTTACATTATAGATCTGGGATCCACCATACTGTACAGTGCTGGACTCCTTACATTATAGATCTGGGATCCACCATACAGTACAGTGCTGGACTCCTTACATTATAGATCTGGAATCCACCATACTGTACAGTGCTGGACTCCTTACATTATAGATCTGGGATCCACCATACTGTACAGTGCTGGACTCCTTACATTATAGATCTGGGTTCCATTATACTGTACAATGCTGGGACTCCTTACATTATAGATCTGGGATCCACCATACTGTACAGTGCTGGGACTCCTTACATTATAGATCTGGGATCCACCATACTGTACAGTGCTGGACTCCTTACATTATAGATCTGGGTTCCATTATACTGTACAGTGCTGGGACTCCTTACATTATAGATCTGGGTTCCATTATACTGTACAGTGCTGGGACTCCTTACATTATAGATCTGGGTTCCATTATACTGTACAGTGCTGGACTCCTTACATTATAGATCTGGGTTCCACCATACTGTACAGTGCTGGGACTCCTTACATTATAGATCTGGGATCCACCATACTGTACAGTGCTGGACTCCTTACATTATAGATCTGGGTTCCACCATACTGTACAGTGCTGGACTCCTTACATTATAGTCCTGGGGTCCACCATACTGTACAGTGCTGGACTCCTTACATTATAGATCTGGGATCCACCATACTGTACAGTGCTGGACTCCTTACATTATAGATCTGGGGTCCACCATACTGTACAGTGCTGGGACTCCTTACATTATAGATCTGGAGTCCACCATACTGTACAGTGCTGGACTCCTTACATTATAGATCTGGGATCCACCATACTGTACAGTGCTGGACTCCTTACATTATAGATCTGGAATCCACCATACTGTACAGTGCTGGACTCCTTACATTATAGATCTGGGTTCCACCATACTGTACAGTGCTGGACTCCTTACATTATAGATCTGGGTTCCACCATACTGTACAGTGCTGGACTCCTTACATTATAGATCTGGAATCCACCATACTGTACAGTGCTGGACTCCTTACATTATAGATCTGGGTTCCACCATACTGTACAGTGCTGGGACTCCTTACATTATAGATCTGGAATCCACCATACTGTACAGTGCTGGGAGTCCTTACATTATAGATCTGGGATCCACCATACTGTACAGTGCTGGGACTCCTTACATTATAGATCTGGAATCCACCATACAGTACAGTGCTGGACTCCTTACATTATAGATCTGGGTTCCACCATACTGTACAGTGCTGGGACTCCTTACATTATAGATCTGGGATCCACCATACTGTACAGTGCTGGACTCCTTACATTATAGATCTGGGTTCCATTATACTGTACAGTGCTGGGACTCCTTACATTATAGATCTGGGATCCACCATACTGTACAGTGCTGGGACTCCTTACATTATAGATCTGGGATCCACCATACTGTACAGTGCTGGGACTCCTTACATTATAGTCCTGGGGTCCACCATACTGTACAGTGCTGGACTCCTTACATTATAGATCTGGGTTCCATTATACTGTACAGTGCTGGGACTCCTTACATTATAGATCTGGAATCCACCATACTGTACAGTGCTGGACTCCTTACATTATAGATCTGGAATCCACCATACTGTACAGTGCTGGGACTCCTTACATTATAGATCTGGGATCCACCATACTGTACAGTGCTGGGACTCCTTACATTATAGATCTGGGATCCACCATACTGTACAGTGCTGGACTCCTTACATTATAGATCTGGAATCCACCATACTGTACAGTGCTGGACTCCTTACATTATAGATCTGGGATCCACCATACTGTACAGTGCTGGGACTCCTTACATTATAGATCTGGGATCCACCATACTGTACAGTGCTGGGACTCCTTACATTATAGATCTGGGGTCCACCATACAGTACAGTGCTGGGAGTCCTTACATTATAGATCTGGGATCCACCATACTGTACAGTGCTGGGACTCCTTACATTATAGATCTGGAATCCACCATACTGTACAGTGCTGGACTCCTTACATTATAGATCTGGGATCCACCATACTGTACAGTGCTGGACTCCTTACATTATAGATCTGG
Source organism: Rana muscosa (assembly GCA_029206835.1). Lineage (NCBI taxonomy): Eukaryota > Metazoa > Chordata > Amphibia > Anura > Ranidae > Rana > Rana muscosa. The sequence continues at coordinate 313,842,509 of CM055123.1, read as the reverse complement.
GTTCCATTATACTGTACAGTGCTGGGACTCCTTACATTATAGATCTGGGATCCACCATACTGTACAGTGCTGGGACTCCTTACATTATAGATCTGGGATCCACCATACTGTACAGTGCTGGGACTCCTTACATTATAGATCTGGGTTCCACCATACTGTACAGTGCTGGGACTCCTTACATTATAGATCTGGGATCCACCATACTGTACAGTGCTGGGACTCCTTACATTATAGATCTGGGATCCACCATACTGTACAGTGCTGGACTCCTTACATTATAGATCTGGGGTCCACCATACTGTACAGTGCTGGACTCCTTACATTATAGATCTGGGATCCACCATACTGTACAGTGCTGGACTCCTTACATTATAGATCTGGGTTCCACCATACTGTACAGTGCTGGACTCCTTACATTATAGATCTGGGTTCCATTATACTGTACAGTGCTGGGACTCCTTACATTATAGATCTGGGTTCCATTATACTGTACAGTGCTGGGACTCCTTACATTATAGATCTGGGTTCCATTATACTGTACAGTGCTGGGACTCCTTACATTATAGATCTGGGGTCCACCATACTGTACAGTGCTGGGACTCCTTACATTATAGATCTGGGATCCACCATACTGTGCAGTGCTGGGACTCCTTACATTATAGATCTGGGATCCACCATACTGTACAGTGCTGGACTCCTTACATTATAGATCTGGGATCCACCATACTGTACAGTGCTGGACTCCTTACATTATAGATCTGGGATCCACCATACTGTACAGTGCTGGACTCCTTACATTATAGATCTGGGATCCACCATGCTGTACAGTGCTGGGACTCCTTACATTATAAATCTGGGTTCCACCATACTGTACAGTGCTGGACTCCTTACATTATAGATCTGGGATCCACCATACTGTACAGTGCTGGACTCCTTACATTATAGATCTGGGATCCACCATACTGTACAGTGCTGGACTCCTTACATTATAGATCTGGGATCCACCATGCTGTACAGTGCTGGGACTCCTTACATTATAGATCTGGGATCCACCATACTGTACAGTGCTGGACTCCTTACATTATAGATCTGGGGTCCACCATACTGTACAGTGCTGGACTCCTTACATTATAGATCTGGGTTCCACCATACTGTACAGTGCTGGGACTCCTTACATTATAGATCTGGGTTCCACCATACTGTACAGTGCTGGACTCCTTACATTATAGATCTGGGGTCCACCATACTGTACAGTGCTGGACTCCTTACATTATAGATCTGGGGTCCACCATACTGTACAGTGCTGGGACTCCTTACATTATAGATCTGGGATCCACCATACTGTACAGTGCTGGACTCCTTACATTATAGATCTGGGATCCACCATACTGTACAGTGCTGGGACTCCTTACATTATAGATCTGGGATCCACCATACTGTACAGTGCTGGACTCCTTACATTATAGATCTGGGTTCCACCATACTGTACAGTGCTGGGACTCCTTACATTATAGATCTGGGTTCCACCATACTGTACAGTGCTGGACTCCTTACATTATAGATCTGGGGTCCACCATACTGTACAGTGCTGGACTCCTTACATTATAGATCTGGGGTCCACCATACTGTACAGTGCTGGGACTCCTTACATTATAGATCTGGGATCCACCATACTGTACAGTGCTGGACTCCTTACATTATAGATCTGGGATCCACCATACTGTACAGTGCTGGACTCCTTACATTATAGATCTGGGATCCACCATACTGTACAGTGCTGGACTCCTTACATTATAGATCTGGGATCCACCATACTGTACAGTGCTGGACTCCTTACATTATAGATCTGGGTTCCACCATACTGTACAGTGCTGGGACTCCTTACATTATAGATCTGGGTTCCATTATACTGTACAGTGCTGGACTCCTTACATTATAGATCTGGGATCCACCATGCTGTACAGTGCTGGACTCCTTACATTATAGATCTGGGTTCCACCATACTGTACAGTGCTGGACTCCTTACATTATAGATCTGGGGTCCACCATACTGTACAGTGCTGGACTCCTTACATTATAGATCTGGGGTCCACCATACTGTACAGTGCTGGGACTCCTTACATTATAGATCTGGGATCCACCATACAGTACAGTGCTGGACTCCTTACATTATAGATCTGGGATCCACCATACAGTACAGTGCTGGGACTCCTTACATTATAGATCTGGGATCCACCATACTGTACAGTGCTGGACTCCTTACATTATAGATCTGGGATCCACCATACTGTACAGTGCTGGACTCCTTACATTATAGATCTGGAATCCACCATACAGTACAGTGCTGGACTCCTTACATTATAGATCTGGGGTCCACCATACTGTACAGTGCTGGACTCCTTACATTATAGATCTGGGATCCACCATACAGTACAGTGCTGGACTCCTTACATTATAGATCTGGGATCCACCATACTGTACAGTGCTGGACTCCTTACATTATAGATCTGGGGTCCACCATACTGTACAGTGCTGGACTCCTTACATTATAGATCTGGGATCCACCATACTGTACAGTGCTGGACTCCTTACATTATAGATCTGGGGTCCACCATACTGTACAGTGCTGGACTCCTTACATTATAGATCTGGGTTCCATTATACTGTACAGTGCTGGGACTCCTTACATTATAGATCTGGGTTCCACCATACTGTACAGTGCTGGACTCCTTACATTATAGATCTGGGTTCCATTATACTGTACAGTGCTGGGACTCCTTACATTATAGATCTGGGTTCCACCATACAGTACAGTGGTGGGACTCCTTACATTATAGATCTGGGGTCCACCATACTGTACAGTGGTGGGACTCCTTCCATTATAGATCTGGGATCCACCATACTGTACAGTGCTGGGACTCCTTACATTATAGATCTGGGATCCACCATACTGTACAGTGCTGGGACTCCTTACATTATAGATCTGGGATCCACCATACTGTACAGTGCTGGACTCCTTACATTATAGATCTGGGATCCACCATACTGTACAGTGCTGGACTCCTTACATTATAGATCTGGGGTCCACCATACTGTACAGTGCTGGGACTCCTTACATTATAGATCTGGGTTCCATTATACTGTACAGTGCTGGGACTCCTTACATTATAGATCTGGGTTCCACCATACAGTACAGTGCTGGGACTCCTTACATTATAGATCTGGGGTCCACCATACAGTACAGTGGTGGGACTCCTTCCATTATAGATCTGTTTGACCATTCTTCCAGAAGAGTATTTGTGAGGTCCGGCACTGATGTTGGATTAGAAGGCCTGGCTCGGAGTCTCCGCTCTAATTCATCTCAAAGAACTATCGGGTTGAGGCCAGGACTCTGTGCAGGCCAGTCAAGTTCCTCCACCTCAAACTCGCTTATCCGGCCCCGTTTAAATCACCTATGCGAATTGGCTGCGGCTTAAACCACATCCAATTCGCATAACATTATAAAATACATTGATTTTAATGAGGCTGGTTCACATATGTGTGATGCATTTGCACTGCGCGTTGTCCAAAAAACGTGTGCGTTTTCTAGGCATTGCGGTGCGGCTCAGGTGCGAATTCAGGCCCATTATCTTCTATGGGCACGCATCTGATTCGCAGATGTGTTCAGTTCTCATCAGGATTTCTCTCTTTTCTCCTCACTACACTTCCCCCCTCCCCCCCTCCCCTCTCCCAGGTCACCAAATTCGCAGCTAAAACAGAGATGATCTCCTGAACAGTTCTCTTATCTCTTTGCAGAGATAACAGAGCTGGAATTCGCACCGCACATGTGTGAACCCAGCCTCAGTGTCTTTATGGACCTTGCTTTGTGCACTGGTCCAAATCATTTGGTGGAGGGGGGATTATGGTGTGGGGTGGAGGGGGGATTATGGTGTGGGGGGAGGGGGGATTATGGTGTGGGGGTTGTTTTTCAGGGGTTGGGCTTGGCTCCTCAGGGGTTGGGATTGGCCTCTTAGTTCCAGTAAAGGGAACTCTTAAGGCGTCAGCATACCAAGACATTTTGGACAATTTCATGCCCCCAACTTTGTGGGAACAGTTTGGGGGACGGCCCCTTCCTGTTCCAACATGACTGCGCACCAGTGCACAAAGCAAGGTCCATAAAGACATGGATGAGTGCGTTTTGGGTGGAGGAACTTGACTGGCCTGCACAGAGTCCTGACCTTAACCCAATAGAACACCTTTGGGATGAATTAGAGCGAAGACGGCGAGCCAGGCCTTCTCGTCCAACATCAGTGCTTGACCTAACAAATGCACTTCTGGAAGAATGGTCAGACATTCCCATAGACACCCTCCTAAACCTTGTGGACGGCCTTCCCAGAAGAGTTGAAGCTGTTATAGCTGCAAAGGGCGGGGCGAAACCAATATTGAACCCTCCAGACTAAGACTGGGATGTCATTAAAGTTCATGTGTGTGTGTAAAGGCAGGCGTCCCAATACTTTGGACAATATAGTGTACCTCATCTGCTACATGGCACCCGTATAGAGCTATCTTATTTTAGTGCCCAACCTGCTACTGACTTGCATATAACCAATGAATAGTAAAATAAACTTTTTGTAAGTGTTTGTTAGGAAATCCTCTGTGATAATTAGGGATGTATTAAAAAAAAAAAAAAAAAAGCTGTTCACCCATTAAATTACCTGTAAATTCGTTTTGTGCGAATGGGGCAAAATTATATTCTCAGACTATTCTCAAGATGAAGTACTGCATTTTGGCCACTAGATGGCCACTAAGCATGCTCCTCAGCTCCACCTAGTGGCCATAATGCAGTATTTTCCCCATTCACATATTCGATCTGCAAAGAAAGTAGCCTGAGAATATTCAATTTTTCTTCCCCATTCGTACAGAACAGATTTACATGCAGTTTCAATGGGAAAACTTTTTACACCCCTTAAAATGACTAAAAAATAAAAAATAAAAAATGCACCTTTGTGTCTATTTCCAGTGGTCAGCTCTGTGAAATGCCATCTCAGTCATCCACTTTGCCCAATCCATGTAAGTTAGCGGACTGCCAGAACGGAGCCAAATGCATCGACCTGGGGAACAGCGCCGCGTGTCAGTGTCTTCCCGGGTTTGGTGGTACCAGGTGTGAAAAGCTCTTGAGTGTGAACTTTGTGGACAGAGACACCTACCTGCAGTTCACAGACCTCCAGAACTGGCCGCGGGCAAATATCACGCTGCAGGTAAGTGCGAAAAAAAGATCTGAATTGTATCAAATACAGTCTAAGCTATCAAAACTTCTTCTACAATGTATTTTTAATTAATAATAATCAATAAGTCACAATTATAGGTAATATATAAATGAATATAATCTTGTTTAGCCTCTTGTTACCCGTGCCATGTAATGTGGCGGGCACACATGAGTCCATGGGCGGAAGATCTTTGTGTTTTCCCCGCACAGCGACTTGGCTGCCAAAGACACTTTTTGGTCTCTACTAATGATCCGGAGCTGGTGGGACTGGCCCCCAATCATGTGACCACTGTGCCAGCCAGAATACCCCTTACATCTGGTGTCTCCATCAGAGTGCCCCCTAGAGCAGGTGTTCCCATCAGAGTGTCCCCATAGATCGGGTGTCCCCATCAGAGTGCCCCCTAGAGCAGGTGTCCCCATCAGAGTGCCCCCTAGAGCAGGTGTCCCCATCAGAGTGTCCCCATAGATCGGGTGTCCCCATCAGAGTGCCACCATAGATATGGTGTCCCCATCAGAGTGCCACCATAGATCGGGTGTCCCCATCAGAGTGCCACCATAGATCGGGTGTCTCCATCAGAGTGCCCCCTAGATCGGGTGTCCCTATCAGAGTGCCCTCTAGAGCAGGTGTCCCTATCAGAGTGCCACCATAGATCGGGTGTCCCTATCAGAGTGTCCCCATAGATCAGGTGTCTCCATCAGAGTGCCACCATAGATCGGGTGTCCCCATCAGAGTGCCACCATAGATCAGGTGTCCCCATCAGAGTGTCCCCATAGATCGGGTGTCTCCATCAGAGTGTCCCCATAGATCGGGTGTCCCCATCAGAGTGCCACCATAGATATGGTGTCCCCATCAGAGTGCCACCATAGATAGGGTGTCCCCATCAGAGTGCCACCATAGATCAGGTGTCCCCATCAGAGTGTCCCCATAGATCAGGTGTCCCGATCAGAGTGTCCCCATAGACCGGGTGTCCCCATCAGAGTGCCACCATAGATCGGGTGTCCCCATCAGAGTGCCACCATAGATCAGGTGTCCCCATCAGAGTGTCCCCATAGATCGGGTGTCCCCATCAAACCTCATTATTATATAACACCCCAATATCAATACTGTTCCCAATTATTAAACACCCCGACATCACTACCATTTGCTCATTATTAAACACCCCAATATCAGTAATGCCCCTCATTATTAAATGTTCCAACATCACTACTTTCCCTATTATATAACACCCCAATATCAATACTTTCCCCCATTATTAAACACTCCAACATCACTACTGGTCTTCCATTATGAAACACCCTAATATCACTACTTTTCACCCATTATTAGACACCCCAATATCAATACTGTTCCCCATTATTAAACACCCCAATATCAGTAATGCCCATATTATTAAATGCTCCAACATCACTATTTTCACCCATTATTAGACACCCCAATATCAAATATCACTAAAGCCCCCCCATTATTAAACACCCCAATATCACTACTATTTTTTGCCCATTATTAGACACCCCAATATCAAATATCACTAATGCCCCCCCATTCTTAAACATCCCAACATCACTACTATTTGCCCATTATTAAACACCCCAATATCATTACTGTTCCCCCATTATTAAACACCCCAATATCAGTAATGCCCATATTATTAAATGCTCCAACATCACTACTTTTTGCCCATTATTAGACACCCCAATATCAAATATCACTAATGCCCCCCATTATTCAAACATCCCAATATCAATACTTTTCGCCCATTAATAGACACCCCCCCCCCCATTATTAAACACCCCATTATCACTAATGCCCCCCATTATTCAAACATCCCAATATCAATACTTTTCGCCCATTAATAGACACCCCCCCCATTATTAAACACCCCATTATCACTACTTTTCACCCATTAATAGACACCCCAATATCAAATATCACTAATGCCCCCCATTAATAAACATCCCAACATCACTACTATTTGCCCATTATTAGACACCCCAATATCAAATATCACTAATGCCCCCCCATTATTAAACACCCCAATATCAAATATCACTAATGCCCCCCCATTATTAAACATCCCAACATCACTACTATTTGCCTATTATTAAACACCCCAATATCAGTAAGGGCCATATTATTAAATGCTCCAACATCACTACTTTTTGCCCATTATTAGACAGCCCAATATCAAATATCACTAATGCCCCCCCCATTATTAAACACCCCAATATCAAATATCACTAATGCCCCCATTATTAAACACCCCAATATCATTACTTTTCGACCATTATTAGACACCCCAATATCAAATATCACTAATGCCCCCCCCCCCATTATTAAACACCCCAATATCAAATATCACTAATGCCCCCATTATTAAACACCCCAATATCATTACTTTTCGCCCATTAATAGACACCCCAATATCAAATATCACTAATGCCCCCATTATTAAACACCCCAATATCATTACTTTTCGCCCATTATTAGACACCCCAATATCAAATATCACTAATGCCCCCATTATTAAACACCCCAATATCATTACTTTTCGCCCATTAATAGACACCCCAATATCAAATATCACTAATGCCCCCATTATTAAACACCCCAATATCATTACTTTTCGCCCATTATTAGACACCCCAATATCAAATATCACTAATGCCCCCATTATTAAACACCCCAACATCAGTAATGCCCATATTATTAAATGTTCCAACATCACTACTTTCCCCCATTATATAACACCCCAATATTACTACTGGTCTTCCATTATTAAACACCCCAATATATCTCTACCGTTTGCCTATTTTTAGACACCCCAACAGCACTACTGCCCCCCCCCCATTATTAAACACCCCAATATTATTACCGTTCCCCCCAGTATTACAAACCCCAGGCCATGAAGTGCAGTCTCCCTGGGTAAGTTTGTCGGTCTCTCCATACTATGACATTTATCTCCGGGTAATACAAAGACCATGGGATGTCATTTGCTTTGTAAATCCTCATCTCAGAATAGAAGACGAATAAATGTCGCATGTGAGATTATTTCTGCGGAGGTCATTTCTGTATTGCAATGTGTGTTTCTTTTTTCTTTACATGGTGCCAGGTATCCACAGCCGAGGACAATGGAATTCTGCTGTACAATGGAGATCGTGACCACATGGCAGTAGAATTATATCAAGGCCACGTCAGAGTGAGCTACGACCCGGGCACCTTCCCCAGCTCTGCCATCTACAGGTGACCACAATCTTTTTATTCTCAGTCTTCAGGGACTTCCCCCCACCCAGCACAGTATAGACAGTCCCTGGTCTCTAGGAATGATCAGGAGCTGGCAGGACTGGCTCCTGATCATGTGACCACTGTAGCAGCCAATCACAGTGGTCATGTGAATGGCCAGTCCTTCCTGCCCCCCCCCCACCCACCACCAGACATACAGACCCTGTTAAAGGGAAGCCAGGTTTGGGCAGAAAAGGGGTTAAGGAACCACCAAACATGCTTTAAAGTGGTTGTAAATTCTCCATATACCAAGTGACTGGCCTCGGGTGATACACAGAGATGAGACAAATCCTCCTACATAAGTTGTACCAGTTTATCTGCAGTTTTCTCTTCTCTACATCTGTCTAAAATCCAGAATTTATGAATTTTAAGCCTTCATAAAAAAGGGGGGGGGGGACTGAAGTTACACATTGCAGAGCTCAGTGGGGAGAGCTCTGAGAGCTGATTGGATAGAAGGGACACCCCCTCCCCCCTTCACACAGCACACAGTAACAGAGCTGAGGCTGTCAAACACAGGCTGTGTGCTGGAGATCCCCCCATCCGTCACCTTTTTATCTCTTGGTGTCAGGAAAAGTTGACAGAACATATATATATATATATATATATATATATATATATATACACACACACTATATTGTCAAAAGTATTGGGACACCGGCCTTTACTCGCACATGAACTTTAATGGCATCCCAGTCTTCGTCCGTAGGGTTCAATATTGAGTTGGCCCCGCCCTTTGCAGCTATAAAAGCTTCAACTCTCCACAAGGTTTAGGAGGGTGTCTATGGGAATGTTTGACCATTCTTCCAGAAGCGCATTTGTGAGGTCAGGCACTGATGTTGGACGAGAAGGCCTGGCTCACAGTCTCCACTCTAATTCATCCCAAAGGTGTTCTATCGGGTTGAGGTCAGGACTCTGTGCAGGCCAGTCAAGTTCCTCCACCCCAAACTCGCTCATCCATGTCTTTATGGACCTTGCAAACAAGGGAATGCGTTTGTAAAGAAGGCATTTCCCTATTCTGCCTAGTGACACTGTCACTGATGACCGTTCCCCCCGTGATCGGGAAAGGGTCATCAGTGACGTGTCACGTGTAGCCACGCCCCCTCACAGTAAGAATCACTCACTAGGGCACACTTAAAGTGGAAGTAAACCCTCCTATCGTTTTCAGCCAAGGAAGCTGCCATCTTGGCCTCTGTTTAATCTTCAACTGCCATGATGCTGCACATGTGACAAGTTATGACACCAGCCATTGGATGGTTCGACAGTTTGCTTGAGAGCACAACCAATGTGGCAGTTAGCATTTCCAGCATGCCGGGAATTTAACTGTTTTTTAAAACTGTTAAATCAATGGGTTTACTTCCACTTTAACCCCTACAGCGCCACCTAGTGGTTAACCCCTTGACTGCCAGTGTCATTTTTACAGTAATCAGTGCATTTTTATAGCACTGTTCGCTGTAAAAATGACAATGGTCCCAAAATAGCGCCAAAAGTGTCCGATGTGTCCGCCATAATGTCGCAGTCACGATAAAAATCGCTGATCGCCGCCATTACTAGTAAAAAAAAAAAATTTTTAATAAAAATTTAATAAAACAGTCCCTATTTTGTAGACGCTATAACTTTTGCGCAAACCGATCAATAAACGCTTATTGCGATTTTTTTTTACCAAAAATATGTAGCAGAATACGTATCGACCTAAACTGAGGATTTTTTTATTTTATTTTATATATTTTTTGGGGATATTTATTATAGCTAAAAAGTAAAAAATATTGCATTTTTTTTCAAAATGTCGCTGTATTTTTGTTTATAGCGCAAAAAATATAAACCGCAGAGGTGATCAAATACCACCAAAAGAAAGCTCTATTTGTGGGGGAAAAAAAGACGTCAATTTTGTTTGGGAGCCACGTCACACGACCGCGCAATTGTCAGTTAAAGCGACGCAGTGCAGAATCGCGAAAAGGGGCCCGGTCTTTAAGCAGCAATATGGTCCGGGGGGGCTGAAGTGGTTAATGATATTGTTACCTGATCTGTTTAGTCTTTGAACATTCTGTGGTTCCTTTTTTTTACATGTAATTTGGTTTATTTGTGTTGAAGGATTAGAGAGGACACCGGCTTACACCTTCACTTTGTGCTGGTGAGGGAGGAAGGGTGACAGTTGGCCAGACTCCTTTTTTTATTGGTTCACACCAGCCGGAAAAAAAAAAAAAAATCACTAATTATTCTCTCCGTTCCACAAAGAAGTCAATAAATGTCCTCCAAAAAAAATCTCGTGTATCTGAGGAGCCTCGTGATTAATGATCGCAGGACGCCAGTAAATTAGGAAGAATGAGATCCACACTAAAATGACATCTGCCTGTCTCCGTGATCCGATGCCGATGCCATTGTTTGGTGGGGCGTTGGTAGGGCTGGGTGATCGGCAGATGGGGGGCTCTGTGCCATATGCCCCACACGGCGGCTGCTTAATTTTGGAATTAGCAGTCCATTCTTCCGATCCCCCCGGAGAGTCATTACGGCTTGAATAGAGGTATAATGAGGATGTTTATTCCGTGTCGTTTCTTTTATTCAGTTCAGAGACGATCAACGACGGCCAATTCCACACTGTAGAGCTGGTTACCTTCGACCAGATGGTTAATCTGTCTATTGACGGAGGGGCACCCATGACCATGGACAATTTTGGGAAACACTATACCCTCAATAGTGAAACGCCGCTGTATGTCGGAGGTAAGTTTTTTACAAAATCAAGAATCGCAACAACAACGACGTTAGAAATATATTTTGATGATGAACATTCTTTCCAAGTCACATCCAAAGAATAGAACTTGCCAACATTCGACTGGTGCTATCTCCTTTTGTCCCAGCAAGACATACAATTCATCAAATATGTTTTTATAATTTACCGTATATACTCGAGTATATGCCGTGTTTTTCAGCACATTTTTTTGTGTGCTGAAAATGCCCCCCTAGGCTTATACTCGAGTCTGTGTCCATCTTCACGTTTGTGCACCTGATCCCAGCCAGCCGTAGGTCTTCTGGACCCCAAACTTGGCACACATGTAGCCCCAGTCTTCCTCTACAAGTGTGCAAAGGTTGTTGTCCGGGGGACCTATGGCCGGGGAGCACTGATTTTTTTAAACCCGGGCACCCCTTCCATAGACTCCCATGTTAAACAGTCATTTCTCCAGTGATTTTGGGGACCCGGTACTGGCCGGCGCCTAGGTTCCCCGGATGCCAATCTTGGCACATATGTAGCCCCACTCTTCCTCTACAAGTGTGCAAAGGTTGTTGTCCGGGGGACCTACGGCCGGGGAGCACCAATTTTTTAAACCCGGGCACCCCTTCCATAGACTCCCATGTTAAACAGTCATTTCTCCCGTGATTTTGGGGACCCAAAATTTGGCACACATGTAGCCCCACTTTTCCTCTATAAGTGTGCAAAGGTTGTCATCCGGGGGACCTATGGCCGGGGAGCACCGATTTTTTGAAACCCGGGCACCCCTTCCATAGACTCCCATGTTAAACAGTCATTTCTCCAGTGATTTTGGGGACCCAGTACTGGCCGGTGCCTAGGTTCCCCGGACCCCAAACTTGGCACACATGTATCCCCACTCTTCCTCTACTAGTGTGCAAAGTTTGTTGTCCGGGGAACCTACGGCCAGGGAGCACCGATTTTTCAAAGCCGAGCACCTCTTTTTAATAGACTCCTATGTTAAACTGTCATTTCTCCAGTGATTTTGGGGACCCGGTACTGGCCGGCCCTTAGGTCCCCTGGACCCCAAGCTTGGCACACATGTAGCCCCACTTTTCCTTTACAAGTGTGCAAGGTTTGTTGTCCGGGGGACCTACGACCGGGGAGCACCGATTTTTTAAATCCGGGCAGCCCTTCCATAGACTCCCATGTTAAACGGTCATTTCTCTAGTGATTTTGGGGACCCGGTAAATAAAGCATTTTATCTAGCCAGAGTTAGGACCAGATAGGAACATAGGCGTCTTAAATATCTATGCTTAGCTCTTTGGCTCTTCATGCTTTATATTTTAGGAATGCCGGTAGATGTCAATTCCGCCGCTTTCCGACTCTGGCAGATTCTTAACGGCACCAGCTTTCACGGCTGCATCCGCAACCTGTACATAAATAACGAGCTCCAGGACTTCACCAAGACTCAGATGAAGCCTGGGGTAGTCCCAGGATGTGAACCGTGCAAAAAACTCTACTGCCTCCACGGTATCTGTCAACCCAACGCTGCCAACGGGCCGGTGTGCCATTGTGAGACGGGCTGGATGGGCCCTCACTGTGACCAGCAGATCAGTAATGCTTGCATGGGACATAAGTAAGTGTGAAGTGTTACTCACTAAGCTACTACATGGTGACCCCATCTGTAATGAATGCTTCCTTCTTCATCTCCATGCCTGGGTTTCCTTTGTGGTCTTTCATTGCTTTGTTGAATCCCAGTTGCAGACTCTGGGCGAACTAGACACGCCAAAAAGCATGTAATCATTGTACACAGGACGTGTCTAGTACGTCCAGTGCTTCTGCCCTGTTGTCGGGATCCCCCCTGTCCCAGTACATGGCAATTCAGCTCTGATTAATCACAGCTGCATTGCCAAGTACACGGAGAAGGTCCGGGCAGCAGGAGCTGTCAAAGAAAAGCAATCTGGCAATGTTTATCAACAACATTGCTCAGACGTGAATACAGAAAGCTACAATGAAACATTGTTTCATTTTGTAGGTTTCTGTTTTTTCATCTACAGATCAAAGGGATGAACTTCAATCTGCAGATGAAGTCAGTTAAAGGAGCTGTAAAAGCAGAAGGTGCATTCTATGCATTAAGAACGGAAGCTCTGTGTCTGAATGGACACACAGAGCTGCAGTTCGGCTCGGGTGCCCCTATAGCAAGCTGCTTGCTGTGGGGGCACTCGGCAGGAGGGAGGGGCCCGAAAAGAGGAGGATCCAGGCTGCTCTGTGCAAAACCCCTGCACATAGGAGGTTAGTTTAGCATGTTTGTAATTTATTTGTTTGTTTTTTTAAACAAGACTTTAGGATCACCTTAAATCAGGCATGTCCAAAGTCCGGCCCGTGGGCAAATTACGGCCTTTGGTCCAGTTTCATCCGGCCCCACTGGTAATTTGGATATATATATATATATATATCCAAATGTTTTGTGGCCCACAATGAATCCTCAAGCGCCACGCGGCTCTCTGGGGTTCGTTGGGGGGCCACAAAAGATATATACTGTATTTATCGGTCCTCGGAGGGAACAGGGAGGGGGCGGGACGAGTGCCGTCAGATTACGTACAGGAGAATCTCCTGTTTACTCTGCGGCCTCTGTAATAGGAAGTCCCGTCTCCTGGGCTGGCATCGGACGACTGTTCTGTCTATCATAGGAGGCGGGACACTATATTGTCAAAAGTATTGGGACGCCTGCCTTCTCACGCACATGAACTTTAATGACATCCCAGTCTTGGTCCGTAGGGTACAATATTGAGTTGGCCCTGCCCTTTGCAGCTATAACAGCTTCAACTCTTCTGGGAAGGCCGTCCACAAGGTTTAGGAGGGTGTCTATGGGAATGTTTGACCATTCTTCCAGAAGAGCATTTGTGAGGTCAGGCACTGATGTTGTATGAGAAGGCCTGGCTCACAGTCTCCACTCTAATTCATCCCAAAGGTGTTCTATCGGGTTCAGGCCAGTCAAGTTCCTCCACCCCAAACTCGCTCATCCATGTCTTTATGGACCTTGCTTTGTGCACTGGTGCGCAGTCATGTTGGAACAGGAAGGGGTCCTCCCCAAACTGTTCCCACAAAGTTGGAAGCATAAAATTGTCCAAAATGTCTTGGTATGCTGACGCCTTAAGAGTTCCTTTCACTGGAACTAAGGGGCCAAATCCAACCCCTGAAAAACAACCCCCCCACCATAATCCCCCCTCCACCAAATGATTTGGACCAGTGTACAAAGCAAGGTCCATAAAGACATGAATGAGCGAGTTTTGGGTGGAAGAAATTGACTGGCCTGCACAGAGTCCTGACCTCAACCCTATAGAACACTTTAAGGATGAATTAGAGTGGAGACTGCGAGCCAGGCCTTGTCATCCAACATCAGTGCCTGACCTCACAATTGCTCTTCTGGAAGAATGGTCAAACAATTCCCATAGACACAAGCCTCGTACACGCGACCGGTTTTCTCGGCAAGAAAACTGCTGGGAGAGCTTTTTCCCGAGAAAACCGTTTGTGTGTATGGTTTCTCAACAGGAAAACTGCCGGGAATCTCGACGAGAAAAATAGAGAACCTGCTCTCTATTTTTCTCGTCGGGATTCTCTGCACAGTTTTCCTGCCGAAAAAAACGGTCGTCTGGATGCTTACCTGTCCAAGGTAAACCCGTGAATGCTCGAAAAGACTTTGACGCATGCGCGGAAGCATACAAGAGCAGTGTAGGGTGTAGCAAGATGGCGGTGACGGCATCGAATGTGATGAGCGCCGGCTCGTCATAGTCGATGACGTCACTGCGTTCTTGCCATTCAAAAGAACGGCGGTTCTTTTGAATGGCCGTCTGTACACAGGGCTTGGCAAGACAAGCTTGCCAGGAATCCCGTCGAGAAAACCAACGTTTTTTTTTCCCGACGGGATTCCCGCCCGTGTGTAGGGGGCTACACTCCTAAACCTTGTGGACGGCCTTCGCAGAAGAGTTGAAGCTGTTATAGCTGCAAAGGGCGGGGCCAACTCACTGTTGAACCCTACGGACTTATGCCGTGTACACACGATCGATTTTCTCGGCGGTGAAAACACAGCCGAGAAATTCGACATGAAAAACGAGGACCGGCTTGTTCCCCTCCACACGGCCGGTTTTCATGACATTTTTTCTCTTGGTCGAAAAAAACGACCGTGTGTAGGCTTCCCTGGCAGTGTTTCCCTATGGGGGAAAACTGCCGCGGAAAAAAATGCCGTGAATCACGACAAGAAAAATAAGAGCATTGTCCTAATTTTTCTCGTCGTGATTCTTGCCGTTTTTCTCGTCGGGAAAAATGCTGGAAAAGCCCACACACGGGCGTTTTTCTCGTCAAAGAGAAAAAAAAATGAAAATTTTCTCGACGAGAAAAATGGTCGTGTGTACGCGGCATAAGACTTGGATGCCATTAAAGTTCATGTGTGTGTAAAGGCAGGTGTCCCAATACTTTTGGTAATATCGGGTATATGCCAATTAGCCACCATAGAAGGACCCAGTTTTTGTCCTCTGCTGAAATTAGGAAAAACTGTTGTGTGGTCCCTCTGATGTCTTTTCCTCGCTGGCGAATGAGAGTTGTAAATATGTTGTGGACTTTATGATGTCAATCCTTCTCCCATGACAGGTGTGTACATGGGACGTGTATGCCCCTGGACGCTCTGACCTACAGCTGTGTGTGCCAGGAAGGCTACAAAGGTGCTCTGTGCAACCAGCAAGCAGAACTCTACAATCCCTGCAGGAACCTTCAGTGCCAGCATGGGCGATGCCAGATCTCTGATGTGGGTGAAGCCTACTGCGAATGTGACAGCGGCTATGTGGGCGAGGTCTGCGATCAGGGTAGGAAGAGTTCCGAGACTCATTGAACATTCCTTGCTTGTATGCGGTGCAACATCCCATTTTCACTACTGTGTCTTCTATGAGTCAGAACACACCATATACCATAGCGGTTCTTACTTCTGAGAAGCCAGAAGCCGGGGGCTTCCTGATTGGCTGGGAGGAGAATGAGGAAGAAAATAGCGAATATTCGTTCGCTATTGTCACACAAGTGGGTGCGCTCGGGGCGCATTGCTCCTTCCCCAAATCCCTCCTCCTAGTACAAATCCTCTACCCCCAAAATTTCCCCCCCTGAGCATGAATCCTCTGTCCCCTTCCGAATCCCCCACTTCCAGCACAGATCTGTCCTAGCAATAATCTACCCCCCCCCCAAAAAAAAGATTTCCCCTCCTAGCACAACACTCACCCACCCCCATAACCCTTACTAACACAAATCCAACCTCCTAGTTCAATCCCCCCCCCCCCTTGAGCACCCCTTCTAGCACAACCTCCCAAATCCCAACCAAGCCCAGGGCAGCCGCCCTTCCTGCCCACCCCTTGTCCTGGCCCTGGGTGTAGGATAGATCTATGCAGTGCCGGGGCAAGGTTGAGCCCATTGCAAAGATGACAAATGGCACCCCTCCCCACCCCCAAAATATATGAGCATTATGTGTCAGCAAAAATCTCCCCCCCCCCCCCCGAAAAAAAAAAAGAAGTAATTTAGCACTAATCTTCACACTTACCCCCTAAACACAAATTCCCTTTGCAAGTCAAAATTCTCCCCAAGCAAAAATGCCCCCTCTTCCAGTACAACCCCCCCCCCCCGCCCCTCCCACAGCTCAAATCCTCTCCCTCCCCAAATCCCTTCTCCTAGTACAAATCCTCTACCCCCAAAAATTTCCCTTCTAAACATGAATCCTCTGCTCCCCTCCAAATCCCCCACTCCAAGCACAAATCCACCCCCGCCCCCCCCCCCCAAATTTCCCCTCTTAGCACAGCACTCACCCATATGCCTTCCTAACAAAAATCCACCCTCCTAGTTCAAATCCCCCCCCCCCCCACAGCTCAAATCCTCTCCCTCCCCAAATCCCTCCTCCTAGTACAAATCCTCTACCCCAAAAAATTTCCCCCTGAGCATGAATCCTATGCCCCCTTCCAAATCCCCCACTTCCAGCAGAGATCTCTCCTAGCAATAATCTACCCCCCCCACCCAAAAAAAAAAAGATTTCCCCTCCTAGCACAACACTTTCCCACCCCATACCCCTTACTAACACAAATCCAACCTCCTAGTTCAATTCCCCCCCCCCCCCAAGCACCCCTTCTAGCACAACCTCCCAAATCCCCACCAAGCCCTTCCTGCCCACTCCTTGTCCTGGCCCTGGGTGTAGGATAGATCTATGCAGTGCCGGGGCAAGGTTACCTAGAGCCCATTGCAAAGATGACAAATGGCACCCCTCCCCACCCCCAAAATCTATGAGCATTATGTGTCAGCAAAAATCTGCCCCCCCCCCCCAAATAGTAATTTGTCACTAATCTTCACACTTACCCCCTAAGCACAAATTCCCTTTGCAAGTCAAAATTCTCCCCAAGCAATAATGCCCCCTCTTCCAGTACAACCCCCCCCCCCCCCACAGCTCAAATCCTCTCTCTCCCCAAATCCCTCCCCCTAGTACAAATCCTCTACCCCCCCCATGAATCCTCTTCTCCCCTCCAAATCCACCCTCCTAGTTCAAATCCCCCCCCCTCCCAAAGCACCCCTTCTAGCACAACCTCCCAAATCCCCAGCCACCCTTCCTATCCACCGCTTGTCCCGGGCAAAACTTAGAGGCCCCACCCACAGCCATAATGGGAAAAATAAGCTCCAGAAGAGGTGAGTGTGACAGGGCTCTTGCCTGCGCACAGCAGTGTTAAGGTGTCCTGTCACGTTGCAGAGGCATAACTAGAACCTTCGAGGCTCCAGTGCAAAAGAACATGAAGTACCCCCAGACCCGAGTCCGGGGGCCCTTTATTATGGTCCCGCAGTGGGATCTTTTCACGTGTACTGCAGCGGGCCCTTACATTAGAAACCCAGTATTCTCAGAGCCCCCTTTACATCACATCAGAGTTCACCTTTACAGTACATCAGAGTCTGCAGGGTTTGCCTTACAGTACAAGAGGGAACTCTGCGGACCCTGATGTACAGGGCAACTCTGCGGAGCCTGATGTACAGGGGAACTCTGCGGACCCTGATGTACAGGGGAATTCTGCGGACCCTGATGTACAGGGGAACTCTGTGGACCCTGATGTACAGGGGAACTCTGCGGACCCTGATGTACAGGGGAACTCTGCGGACCCAGATGTACAGGGGAATGTATTGGACTCTAGTGTAAAAGGGAACTACCCTTTACATCAGAGTTTGCAGATTTCCTCCTTACATCAGAGTCCGCAGAGTTCCCCTTGCACTGTAACTTTGTTAACTCTGATGTAAGGGGGAACTCTGTGAACTCTGATGTAAGGGAGAGGCTCTAGTGACTAAGGGAACCTCTTACACCAGAGTTCCCCTTTACACCAGAGTCTGCAGAGTGAATACACTAAGGTAAAGGGGTTCATTAATATAAGAGGGGAGATAGGACACTGATATAAGGGGGGACCTCCTTACCTTAGGGTCTCCACTCGCCCCTTACATCTGTGACCCCCAATAGAGTGACTGACTGTGTCACACACTAACCGGTAATTGCCTGCAGGCTTTGGTCCTCCTCTCCCCCGCGCCCCCTCCTTGCAGATGCTTTCAAACTTGCTGGAATGGCGCCAAGCACCATGATGTCACTGCGCACTTGACCAGTGGACCACCAACCCCCCCCCCCCCCCCCCCCGCTGAAGGCAATCCTCGCTGAGCCAGAGCCGAAGTCAGCCTGAGCACAGCAGCGTTAAGGTCCCCTGTCCCTTCAAAACTGGAATAATGCCTTAGGGAAATAAGGCGGCCGCGAAGCCCCGGTGAGCATCAGAGTGCCCCCTTATATCAGGATCCCCATCAGTGTGCCCCCTTATATCAGGATCCCCATCAGAGTGCCCCCTTACATCAGGATCCTCCTTAGAGTGCCCCCTTACATCAGGATCCTCCTTAGAGTGCCCCCTTACATCAGGATCCCCATCAGAGTGCCCCCTTACATCAGGATTCCTATCAGAGTGCCCCCTTACATCGGGATTCCTATCAGAGTGCCCCTTACATCAGGATTCTTATCAGAGTGCCCCTTACATCAGGATTCCTATCAGAGTGCCCCTTACATCAGGATTCTTATCAGAGTGCCCCTTACATCAGGATTCCTATCAGAGTGCCCCCTTACATCAGGATCCCCATCAGAGTGCCCCTTACATCAGGATTCCTATCAGAGTGCCCCCTTACATCAGGATCCTCATCAGAGTGCCCCTTACATCAGGATTCCTATCAGAGTGCCCCCTTACATCGGGATTCCTATCAGAGTGCCCCTTACATCAGGATTCTTATCAGAGTGCCCCTTACATCAGGATTCCTATCAGAGTGCCCCCTTACATCAGGATCCCCATCAGAGTGCCCCTTACATCAGGATTCCTATCAGAGTGCCCCCTTACATCAGGATCCTCATCAGAGTGCCCCTTACATCAGGATTCCTATCAGAGTGCCCCCTTACATCAGGATCCTCATCAGAGTGCCCCTTACATCAGGATCCTCATTAGAGTGCCCCTTACATTAGAAATGTTCCTAATTAAAGAGCCGCCTCTGCCCATGGGTTGCGGAAGATGAAGAATTGCATTTGTGTGACGGTTTCTTGTATTTTTTGCACGGATCTCCGCAGCTGACAGAACAGATAAACACCAAGCCTTTCCTTACAATGAATGTTTGATGAATTGTTATGTTTCAGCGACAGATCAGCATTAATTACACGCTCATTACCCAGAAATGATTGCCGTCTTAATAAAGAAAACATAAACACGATTAACACTTCACCATTTCACGCGTTTTTTTTCTTTACGCAGAGTCAGAGTGTCGAGGGGAGCCCGTCCGGGATTACTACCAGGTCCAAAGAGGGTACGCCATCTGCCAAACCACCCGCGTGGTGTCCTGGGTGGAGTGCCGGGGCTCGTGTCACAACCAGGGCTGCTGCACGGGGTTACGCATGAAGCGCAGGAAGTACACGTTCGAGTGCAGCGACGGATCCTCGTTCGTGGAAGACGTCGAGAAGCCCATCAAATGCGGCTGTTCCCAGTGTATGTAGGATCTTTCGACGGACTGGATTTATTTACGCTAGATCGTAACCCACATACCGGGAAACACAGAAGGAAGAGAAACCGATGGACAATGACGCGATGTAAAACTGGACTTTGCTTCCCATTCAGATGTGTGAAAACATCTTAATGTCTGTGGCATCTAAAAAAAAAAAAAAAAAAAAAAAAAAACACACACGAAAAAAAAAAAAAAAACCAACAAAAACAAAATTCTATGTATACCTACTACATTGAGAGACAGGCACACATACTGACTGGTTGTATAGTGTTGTAATGTTTGGGAGAGGTATAGAAGGTATATATGTAGAGGGTAAAATGTGTAGATAGAGATTTTTTTAAGAAAAAACACAAAATGTATTTATACACAATGTGGATAGATTTACACGGAGTACGAAGGAAGCTTTATGATTTTTTTTTATTTTTTTTGTAATTTTTTTTTTTTTTTTTTTGAGTTAGAACAATTTTTGTAACCATTGTGACAGTATTGCGTTATTATTATTATAATTTTTTTTTTTGTTTTTGTTCTTTTTTTTTTTTTTTTTTTTTATATATATATATTTGTATAGCTCAGAAATGTTCTACAAATATACTTTCCTGTTCTATAACTTCTCCTTGGGAAAAGATAACGTAGTGGGAGAGAGGGGAGTGGGTGGGTATGGGGGTGTCACATCGACTTCATAAAGCACTTTCTTTCGTCTGTGAAAATTCAGCTGAATAATGTTTTTTTTTTTTTTCTTTTATTAATTTAGAGATGTGTGTTATGTAGCATTATATCTGCTTTTTTTTCAAAAAGTTAATATATACCAGCAGCTTACATTGAAAGTGGTGAGGTCGCCCGTACGTGGCGGAAGCAGACGTTTTTTTTTTTTTTCGTTTGCGGGGGACCGGCGACGAAAGCTGTGGTTTCCCGCATTTTTGAAGTTTTTTTCCAAAATTGGCTTCCTCCCCCCACACGAATGGCTGCCTCCGCGACACACGGACGGCGGCAGCACTTTCAATGCGAGTGATATCAAATGTAAACTTTTTATCTCATCAGTTTGGAGTGTTACAAGTTTGGACTGACTCTGAATCGAAGTTATAGAGAAATGTAAACCTTATTTTAGAAAGAAAAAAAAAAAAATTTCATACAATTTTTTTTTTTTTTTTCCGAGATGCTCTGTGGACTTTCTGTTGTATTTCGGGGGTTCTCATCATTGGCTTTTGACCGGCTTTTTAGAAGAAGTATTTCACCGGTCAACACATACAGATCATGGTGTTGGAATTACACGGCGTGCCATAAAGTGTTCAACCTGTGCCAACGAACTGCCTATAAATCAAATATCTTCACCTTCTGTTACACATTACTGAAAGCGTTTCTCTGTAAAGTTCTCCAAACTTTCCAGTATGAGGGTCACTTGGTATATTTTTACAAATATTTGCAGGTTGAAAAACAAAAATGATGTATCATCAGAGTGCCCCCTTACATCAGGATCCCCATCAGAGTGCCCCCTTACATCAGGGTCCCCAATAGAGTGCCCCCTTACATCAGGATCCCCATCAGAGTGTCCCCTTACATCAGGATCCCCATCAGAGTGCCCCCTTATATCAGGATCCCCATCAGAGTGCCCCCTTATATCAGGATCCCCATCAGAGTTCCTCCTTACATCAGGATCCCTATTAGAGTGCCCCCTTACATCAGGATCCCCATCAGAGTGCCCTCTTACATCAGGATCCCCATCAGAGTGCCCCCTTACATCAGGATCCTCATTAGAGTGCCCTTTACATCAGGATCTCCATCAAAGTCTGACCGTACATCAGGATCCCCATCAGAGTTCCCCCTTACATCAGGATCCTCATCAGAGTGCCCCCTTACATCAGGATCCCCATGAGAGTGCCCTTTACATCAGGATCCCCATCAAAGTCTTGCCGTACATCAGGATCCCCATCAGAGTGCCCCCTTACATCAGGATCCCCATCAGAGGGCCCCCTTACATCAGGATCCCCATCAGAGTGCCCCCTTACTTCAGGATCCCCATCAGAGTGCCTCCTTACATCAGGATCCCCATCAGAGTGCCCCCTTACATCAGGATCCTCATTAGAGTGCCCTTTACATCAGGATCCCCGTCAAAGTCTGTCCGTACATCAGGATCCCTATCAGAGTGCCCCTTACATCAGGATCCTCATTAGAGTGCCCCTTACATCAGGATCCCCATCAGAACCCCCCCCCCTTACATTAGAATCCCCATCAGAGTGCCCCTTACATCAGGATCCCCATCAGAACCCCCACCCCCTTACATCAGGATCCCCATCAGAATGCCCCTTACATCAGGATCCCTAACAGAGTGCCCCCTTACATCAGGATCCTCATTAGAGTGCCTCTTACATCAGAATCCCCCATACTTCAGGATCCTCATTAGCATGCCCCTTACATCAGAGTTCCCCTGCCCATATCAGAGTCCCCATTACAACAGAGCTCCCTTATATCAGGGCATCCATCAAACATCCCCCATATCAGGGTCTCCATCAGAGTCCTCTCTTTTATCAGGGTCTCCATCAGACAACCTCCTCGTATCAAGGTGTCCATCAGATCCCCCTTTTATATCAGGTTTCCCATCAGAGTCCCCACTACATTATAGCCCCCCTCTTATAGCATGATCCCCATAATAGTCCCCCTTATATAAGGTTCTCCATCTGAGTCCCCCCATTAGATCAGCGTTTTCATCAGATTCCCCCCGTACATTAGGGTCCTATCAGAGTGCCTATCAGAATCCCCATTACATCATAGTCTCCTCTTATCTCGGGGTTCTCATCATAGTTCCTATTACATCATAGCCCCCCCTTATATCAGAGTCTCCAACAAAGTACTCCCTTATTTCAGGTTCTCCTTTAGAGGCCCCTTTATATCAAGGTCCCTATCAGGGTCCCCATTACATCATAGTCCCCCTTATATCACGGTCCCAATCATAGTTCATATTACATCATAGTCTCCATCAAGGTCCTCTTTTAATATCAGGATCTCCTTTACATCATAGCCCCCCTTATATCACGGTCCCCATCATAGTTCCTATTACATCATAGTCTCCATCAAATTCCCATCTTATATCAGGGTCTCGTTTACATCATAGCTCACCTTATATCAGGGTCTCCATCAAAGTCCCCCCTTATTTCAGGATCTCATTTAGAGCTCATCCTTTTTTTCAGGGTCTTTATCAGAGTCCCCATTACATCAAAGTCCCCCCTTATATCAGGGTCTCCATCAGAGCTTCTATTACATCATAGCCCCCCCTTATTTCAGGGACTCCATCAAAGTCCTCCCTTATTTCAGGGTCTCCTTTAGAGCCCCCCTTTATATCAGGATCTTTATCAGAGTCCCCATTACATCATAGTCCCCTCTTATGTTAGAGTCTCCATCAGAGTTTTTCCATTACATCATAGCCCCTCCTTATATCAGGGTCTCCATCAAAGTCCTCCCTTTTTTCAGGGTCTCCTTTAGAGCCCCCATTATATCAGGTTCTCCATCAGATTCCCCCTTACATTAGGGTCCTATCAGAGTCCTCCTTACTCAAGAGACCCCCTTATATCAGGGTCTCGATCAGAGTGCCCCCTTTATATCAGGGTCCCCATTACATCATAGTCCCCCTTATATCAGGGTCCCTATCAAACACCCCATTACATTATATTTCCCCTTATATCAGGGTCCCTATCAGAGTCCCCACTACGCCATAGGTCCCCTTTCTATTAGGGTCCCCATCAGAGTTCCCATTACATCATTGCCCCACTTATATCAGGTTCTTCATCATAGTCCCCCTTTATATAAGGCTCTTCATTAGAGCCCCTATCAGAATTCCCCTTACATCATAATCCCCCTTATTTTAGGGTCTTTATCATATTCCCTCTTACATTGGGGTCCGTATCAGAATCCCCCTTACATCAGAGTACCCCCTTATATCAAGGTCTTCATCTGATTTCGACCCTTTATATCTGGGTCCTCCCCTTATATCTGGGTCCTCATCAAAGTTCCCCTTCCACCAGGTCAAAGCAGATACCATAGGCATCCTCTGCTGACCTGAATCCTCAACCTGTGCACATTGAGAATAGGCCACTGCCCCTAGCTGTGGGCCAAATCAAATCCTGTAGCGGGCCGGATCTGGCCCATGGGTCGCAGTTTGGAGACCCCTACTGTGAATGTAAAAACATAGTTTAGGTCGTTTGTAAACTAGTATACAAATAGCAGGTAATGGAGATGGCCTGGGATAAGGAATGACAAGGTGCATAAGAGAATGGGGGTTTGTGAGGTTAGGGGTGGAGAGGGAACGTTATTTATCCCCTCATAAGGAAACTGGGACTTCTAGGCATACCTGGAATTACCCGTTATGGTGTGCCCTTCTCCCCTGGTGTCTGCTTAACCTGTGTTTTTTCTTTTTGTATTACTTCAGTTAAATATGTTTCGGAATGTACAGCAATCTTCAAGGAACTTTAGGTATTTCCACAAAATCTGGTGTATGGATCTACAGATCATAGATATTAAAAGTCCTACAGAAATTTCAACAGGTTCAAAGGCACCTAGGAAACCAACAAATCTACCCATGCCTACATTGGCAATCAACGCTCTCTATTCACCCCCGTTTACACATAAAACAATTCTATAAACAATTAATTGTTAGGTTTAAATTAGGGCCTTCAATTAGATGAGGGTTGATGCATGCTTCTGAATGATTGAACTCTCGGTTGCTCAGGAAGCATAGCCATAGCTGGTCCAGGTCTTCCAGTCTCCAACTCT
Source organism: Rana muscosa (assembly GCA_029206835.1). Lineage (NCBI taxonomy): Eukaryota > Metazoa > Chordata > Amphibia > Anura > Ranidae > Rana > Rana muscosa. Next base: position 313,817,465 of record CM055123.1, on the reverse strand, counting down.
GTGTATCCAGCACATGGCTGTCTTCTTTCATTTTTGGGCCTCCCTCCATTTCCAGCCAACATAACTTACTGTTTGTTAGCTTTCACAAACCAGCCCAACAAGTTAATTAGCTTTTTAACTAGTGGAAGCCCTGCTTCTGACTTCCAGATTGTAGCTAGAAAGTATTATTCCATATATTTATATGCTATAAAATATGTTATATTAGACTGGCAAGCCTATCATCAAGAAATAAGAGATCCGCTAATCATTACTGATAGTATTTAGTGCAGGAATCTCAGTATTGAGAACAAGTGTAAACGCTACAGCTCCCCTAAACTAAAAACAAAACAAAAAACACAGCAATACGCTTCACTAAACCACCCACTTAACTTTCCATTAACCAAACATGCTGGTAAGAATATCTGTATCCCAGACCAGCCATTCTCAACCAAGGTTCCTCATAAGGTTGCTAGGGGTTCCTTGAGCTGTGGCTGATTGTCCTCCCATTTCATGGTGCCTGCATAGTTCTGGGGTCAATGCCACTTGGCTGTGCCTGCTGCATGAGCCCAATGATCTTTTTGGCTACTTGTAACGGGGGTGTTTTTCCCACTAATCACCAATGTAAGTGCCATTTCCCCACTGACCACCAGTAATGTAAGGAGCATTCTTCCCATTGACCACCAGTATAAGGGACATTCTTCCCACTGACAACCAATGTAAAGGTCATTCTTCCCACTGACCACCGATGTAAGGAGCATTCTTCCCACTGACCACCAATGTAAGGATCATTCTTCCCACTGTTTACCAATGTAAGGAGCATTCTTCCCACTGATCACCAATGTAAGGGACATTCTTCCCACTGATCACCAATGTAAGGAACATTCTTCCCACTGATCACCAATGTAAGGAACATTCTTCCCACTGATCACCAATGTAAGGAACATTCTTCTCACTGATCACCAATGTAAGAAACATTCTTCCCACTGATCACCAATGTAAGGAACATTCTTCTCACTGATCACCAATGTAAGGAACATTCTTCTCACTGATCACCAATGTAAGGAACATTCTTCCCACTGATCACCAATGTAAGGAGCATTCTTCTCACTGATCACCAATGTAAGGAACATTCTTCCCACTGATCACCAATGTAAGGAACATTCTTCCCACTGATCACCAATGTAAGGAACATTCTTCTCACTGATCACCAATGTAAGGAACATTCTTCCCACTGATCACCAATGTAAGGGACATTCTTCTCACTGATCACCAATGTAAGGAACATTCTTCTCACTGATCACCAATGTAAGGGACATTCTTCTCACTGATCACCAATGTAAGGGACATTCTTCCCACTGATCACCAATGTAAGGAACATTCTTCTCACTGATCACCAATGTAAGGAACATTCTTCCCACTGATCACCAATGTAGGGGGCATTCTTCCCACTGATCACCAATGTAAGGAACTTTCTTTCCACTGATCACCAATGTAAGGAACTTTCTTTCACTGACCAGTGACCACCAATGTAAGGAACATTCTTCTCACTGATCACCAATGTAAGGAACATTCTTCCCACTGATCACCAATGTAAGGGACATTCTTCCCACTGATCACCAATGTAAGGAACATTCTTCCCACTGATCACCAATGTAAGGAACATTCTTCCCACTGATCACCAATGTAAGGAACATTCTTCCCACTGATCACCAATGTAAGGAACATTCTTCTCACTGATCACCAATGTAAGGAACATTCTTCTCACTGATCACCAATGTAAGGAACATTCTTCTCACTGATCACCAATGTAAGGAACGTTCTTCTCACTGATCACCAATGTAAGGAACATTCTTCCCACTGATCACCAATGTAAGGAACTTTCTTTCCACTGATCACCAATGTAAGGAACTTTCTTTCCACTGACCAGTGACCACCAATGTAAGGGACATTCTTCCCACTGACCACCAATGTAAGGAACATTCTTCTCACTGATCACCAATGTAAGGAACATTCTTCCCACTGACCACCAATAAATTGGTTTTAGTAGGGGTTCCCCAAGACCTGAACATTATCTCAAGGGTTCCGTTGGGGTAAAAAAAAAGTTGATAAAGGCTGCTCCAGAACCCAATGTTCAAACCGACTCCTAATCTAAGTCCTGAAAGCGGAACTACACAAACCAAAAACGCTACTTAATCATTTTTTTTAAAATCAGGGCAAACTCCCACATCCATCCATGCCTCCATGCTTTATTTTGCTGAGAAATCACCTTAAATTACCCCCCCCCCCAGCATTTTTACTTGTGGCTATCTTGGGTAAGGGCAGATGACTCATGTAGCATTTACTTGGAATCGACCTCCCCTTATCTCAGACATGTAGGCAGGAGGGTGTGCTTAGATGTGAAAGCCCCTCCTCCCTTGAATATCCACCTGCTTATAGCTCAGGCATGCAAGCAGGAAGGTGTGCTTAGATGTGAAAGCCCCTCCTCCCTGGAATATCCACCTGCTTATAGCTCAGGCATGCAGGCAGGAAGGTGTGCTTAGATGAGAAAGCTCCTCCTCCGGTGAAGACTCTTGGGATGTATGACATCATTTGCCTAGACCAGAAACCAGGAAGCAACTGAAGAAATGTAAAAAAAAATATATATATATAGATAGATAGATATATATCTATATATCTATATATATATATATAGATATATAGATATATATATCTATATATATATATATATATATATATATATATATATATAAAACAAGGAAATGTAATATGCCTTCCTATCTATTTACTAATGCTAGCATTATAAAGATTAAAAATAGTCAATGTCAATTGACAACATGAAGTTCCACATTAGAAAGCGCTCCATAATGATTTCCTCCATCCTTTTACATTGCTGCACTAGCAGATTTGAACCCGTTCCTTGCTCCGTTCGGGTGAGCAGGCTAGAGATTCGAGCAGTAGTGCCTCAGTGAACGGCCGCCCAAAGCACTGCCCAAACCAACATACCGCTTTATCAAATATAAATCTTATTAATAATTTTAACAGATGCGATGGTTGTGGGGGATTTACTAAAACTGGAGCACTAAGAATCTGGTGCAGCTGTGCATGGTAGCCAATCATCTTCTAACTTCAGCTTGTTCAATTTACTGCTTGCCGAACCGTATAACTTCTATCTACAGCGACAAGGCGGCTCCCATACCTAGTAGCGTGAACCTGCACTTCCGGCTCTGGGGCGCGCACATGCGCTGCTGGCCGACCATCTCCCCCTGTTATTATACACAGAGTGAGCTGATCTGCGGGTACCGCGGGCTCAATGTCTGCCGGCACCCGCTGATCATTAGGCAGAGAGCCAGAACGGCGATCTGCCTATGTAAACAAGACAGATCACTGTTCTGTCAGTTGGGAAGGGATGGATCCTGTGTTCCTGCAAAGCAGGGACTGGGATCCATGTCTTCCCCTAGTAAAAACACCTCCCACAGTACAGGCAAACACTGGCTAGGCACACATTTAACCCTTTGATCGCCCCTGATGTTACCCCTTTGCAGCCAGTGCCATTAGTACAGTGAAAGTGTATATGTTTAAGCACTGATCACTGTATTAATGTCACTGGTCCCCAAAAAGTGTTTATGTCCTGTACACACGATCGTGTGTGGACCCCATCGGACTTTTTTCCATTGGTGTAAAAAAATAGAACATGTTTTAAATTTTTACGATGAAAAAAAAATCAGATGGGAAATTCCGATCATCTGTGTGGAATTCCATCGGAGAAAAATCCACGCATGCTCAGATTTAAGTCGACGCATGCTCAGAAAAGCATTGAACTTCATTTTTCTCGGCTCGTCGTAGTGTTTTACGTCACCGCGTTTTGGACGGTCGGAATTTTGTCTGATGGTGTGTAGGCAAGACTGATGGAAGTCAGCTTAATCGGAATTCCGATGGAAAATTCCATCGGATTTTAGACCATCGAAATTCCGATCGTGTGTACAGGGCATCAGTGTCTGATTTGTCTTGCCACAATATCGCGGCCCAGCTGTAAAGTCGCTGATTGCCGCCATTACTAGGAACAAATAAATAAATACAAATTTCATAAAAATATCCCATAGTTTGTAGACGTGATAACTTTTGCACAAACCAATCAATATACACTTATTGGAACTTTTTTTACCAAAAACATGTGGCAGAATACATATTGGCCTAAATTGATGAAGAATTTTTTTTTTATTGGATGTGTTTTATAGCACAAAGTAAAAAATGATTATTTTTTTTTCAAAATTGTTGTTTTTTTTGTTTTGTTTATACAAATGTAAAAAGAAAAATATAAAAACGATGAAATATATGCCTTCCTATCTATTTACTAATGCTATCAGTATAAAGATTAAAAAATAGTCAATTCCAATTGAGAGCGTGAAGTTCCACTTTAACACTGCAGTAAAAAAAATAAAAAACATGGTGCACTGGGATCCCAGCGTCATTAGAAACCGCTCCATAATTATTTCCTCCATTGTTTTTTTTACGTTGCTGCTGCACTAGCAGATTTGTCCCCCTGTTCGGGTGAGTAGGCTATAGATCTGAGCATCAAAAAAATAAAAAGAATATGTAGCAGAATACATATTCGCCTAAACTAATGAAGAAATTACATTTTTTTTAATTATTGGATGTGTTTTATAGCAGAAAGTAAAACATTTTTTTATATATTTTTTTATTTAAATCGTTTGTTTTTTTTTTGTTTATAGTTAAAATAAAAAAATTCAGAGGTTGATCAAATCCCACCAAAAGAAAGCTCAATTTGTGGGGAAAAAATGACATAAATTTTATTTGGTTACAACATTGCACGACCGCGCAATTGTCAGTTAAAGTAACGCAGTGCTGTATCGCAAAAAATGGCCTGGTCATGAAGGGGGTAAAATCTTCCGGAGGGCAAGTGGTTAAGCTTTGACAAAAAAAAAAACAACAACCTGGAAGCTAATTGGTTTCTATGGAGAGCTGCACCAGATTTTGGACACGCCAGTGTTAGTAAACCCCCCCAATACTGTGTATAAGAACATTGTTCACAAAGAAGACATTTAAAATGAAGGCCATAAATTGTGTGTGTGTGGGGGGGGGGGGGGGGGGTTGGAGGGTGATATTTTTTTTTAAAAAAGGTTACTTCCTGTTCCTTAATCCCAAAAAAAGAAAACATCTGTTACCAATTAAACATTTGCCAAAAACAGCTGCAATAAGTTGCACTGTAAACTGAAATAAATGCCAAACATTTCACCGGAAGCACGTGGTGGTGTTCTTACATGGTGGTGAACGTATCACAATCTCTCGAAATGTATCACAATCTCTCGAAATGTATCACAATCTCTCAGAATGTATCAGAATCTCTCGAAATGTATCAGAATCTCTCGAAATGTATCAGAATCTCTCGGAATGTATCAGAATCTCTCGAAATGTATCAGAATCTCTCGGAATGTATCAGATTCTCTCGAAATGTATCAGAATCTCTCGAAATGTATCGGAATTTGTTCTGGATGGAGCAAGAATAAATCCTCTGTTAGATTTTTATGGTTGTGTCCCTTTGATGATTTCCAAACTTTGTCCAATTAAGCTTAACGGAAAATTTCACCTCTTGCAAAAATGTATTAAATGTATCCACATTAATTAAAAAATAAATAAAAATTGTACATTTGTGACATTCTTGCTTTGGAGGCTGCAGACTAGTGGATGGCAGGTGCAGCCTTCTTCCAGGCCCAGATCCCTACAGAGGTATCGACCTTCAGGGATCTGGGGCTGGCTGACGCCTTAAAGGAGAAGTCCAGCCTGGGCTCATTCGGCGGGGCTTCTCCTCTGGGTCACAGGTGTGCAATTAGTTTTGCACTCCTGTGACCCGTTTTCAGCGGAGAGAGGTCTGAAGTCCGCTCTCCGCTGACGTCACTACCATCAGTCGGGGCAGCGCGTCATCACGACTTCCAAGTCGGGATCCGCCAGCTGCCCTGATTGATGGCAGTCTCAGCCTCTCAGCGAGTCGCTGAGACAGCCTCTCCCCGCCCCTCCACTGCTCGGCTCTCCAATGAGCACTGAGAAGTAGAGCAGAAGCCATGCTGACTGACAGTCAGTATGGCTCTGCTCGGGGAGGAGTGAAAACCGAGCCAGCGGCGGTTTTGGGTGGCTCGGTTCTCAGTGCACAGACGCTGGGGGACAGATGGAGCATCAGCCTGATGCTCCATCCACCGAGATAAGTATAAAAATAAAAAAACTGGATTCCCATACTTCTCCTTTAAGAGTTCCCTTCACTGGAACTAAGAAGCCAAGCCCAACCCCTGAAAAACAACCCCCCGCACCGTAATCCCCCCTCCACCAAATGATTTGGACCAGTGCACAAAGCAAGGTCCATAAAGACATGGATGTGGGGTTGTTTTTCAGGGGTTGGGCCCTTAGTTCCAGTGAAGGGAACTCTTAAGGCGTCAGCATACCGAGACATTTTGGACAATTTCATGCTCCCAATTTTGTGGGAACAGTTTAGGGATGTCCCCTTCCTGTTCCAACATGACTGCGCACCAATTCACAAAGCAATGTCCATAAAGACATGGATGAGCGAGTTTGGGGTGGAGGAACTTGACAGCCTTCCCAGAAGAGTTGAAGCTGTTATAGCTTCAAAGGTTGGGCCAACTCAATATTGAACCCTATGGACTAAACTGGGATGTCATTAAAATTCATGTGTTTGTAAAGGCAGGTGTCCCAATACTTTTGGTAATATAGTGTGTGTCGGGGCGTGACCGGATGCGGATGTGGGATGCGGGAGTGAGAGTGTGAGCGAGTTCCCTCCTCCCTCCACGCTCCTCTCCCAGCTAAACTCTACCCTCTGCCTCCCGGCTGGGTGGCTCCTGGATGCCCGGAGATGGAGTGATGGCAGGCGTAGATGCAGACACATGGGTGCAGAGATTCAGAGACACGCTGGATAAGCTGGACGAGCGGCCCCGCAGGATATCAGTGTGCCGCAATAGGGAGAGAGATCGCGGCGGCGACTTGTGAGATCCCTGCGCCCCCTCCCCCCCTTCCCTCCCCGGATGGAGGGATAGCGGCAATAAACTCCAGAATCAGCACCTGAGGTGGGAATACGGCACACACAGCATGCAGCATATACAGCACATATGAGGAGTGTCGGCTCATCCCCTTTGGCAGAAGCTGGACAGTTGGCGTGGCTGGGTGAGAACATTCTGTTTGCTTTTGGGGGAAGGGGTGGATAATTGGGGTGTCCCACTGTACCCTCTTTGTACCCTTTTTGCAGGGCAGGAGGCATAGAGTCTCAAAGGCTTGGGTGCCATAATGGGTGGGGAGCGGAGCAAAAACAGTCCTCCCCTACCCCCCTTTTTTTTCTGCTTTTGTCCCCCCCCTCCCCTCTCTTTTACTTATAATGCCGGGGACACTGTCGGTTATGACGAGGGGAGAGGGGGCACGTACGAATACTGGGATACAGAAACACGCACAGATGCAGCCTTCGCGGGGGACAAAGGCAGGCCAGGTGGCAGCCGCGGCAAAGCTGGAAAAATTTGCGCATATTCCGGGGCATACAGCCAGTCAGACTCCTAAAGGGGGACTAGGGGGGTCACAGCCAAACACCCCGAGAAAAAGTCAAGGCCAAGGCCAGGCACCAGCATCAGCACCAGTGACACCAGTAGCCACTGTAAGTAACCCAGGGACAAAGAAATCAAAGAAAAAGGCACTGATAGAAACAATGGAGGTAACCACAGGAACAGCGGAGGAGGGGGAGGAGGAGCCATCTATGAAAGCAATCTTCCAAGCAATCAATACCTGTAAGTCATCATTAACTGATATTTTTGGTCAGCTGAAAGATATAAAAGAGGACATGTCCGTACTTAAATATGGCGTAGAGGGAATTGGCACCCGGACCACGGCGCTAGAGGAGAGACTCAGCCAGTTGGAAGATGAAGTTAGTCTGATGAGAAAAGAGATGAAAGTAATGAGAGATCAGCTGAGCATGTGCGTTAGTAAAATCGATGATATGGAAAACAGACTACGCAGGAAGAATATAAGGGTACCAGGCCTCCCTGAGAAAAGTGAAGGTTATCATCCTACTAAATTTATGGAAGATTGGCTCAAAAGTGTGGTTGGAGAGGATAGTCTATCAAGGTATTTTTCGATCGAGCGGGCCCACAGAGTCCCTTTTAGGGTCCCAGTGGAAGGAGGCCCACCAAGGCCAATGCTTATTAAACTCTTACATTTCTCAGATAAAATTACTATTCTCCAAAAGGCAAGAGAGATGAAGGAAATAAAACACAAAGGCGCAAGAATCTCAATATACCCGGATTTTTCCCCCGAACTTCAGAGACAAAGGGCAGGATTTAATGAATGCAAACGCAGACTAATGCAAAACAGAGTGAAATACGCAATGTTCTACCCAGCACATTTGCGGGTAACAGCAGGGGGGGGGGGGATATGTTTTTTAGCACACCAGCAGAATTGACATCATGGCTGGATGTGAATGAGGGGAAATTACAGTAGGAGGGTTGTTTTTTCTAAATCGCTCCCCTTTTGTTTGTTTTTTTGTTTTTTTTGTTTTTATACACGTTTGGATATTTGGACACAGTTGGCCATGGGTGGGGGAGGGGGAGTGGGTGGGGGAGGGGGGAGGGAGGATGGTAAAGGAAAAGGGGTTGATCAAAGTGTATTTTTTTATGAATTTTTCGGGATTTGCACAGAGATGGGGATATAAGAATGTACACTGTCATGAATGGTTGAAAAACAATACACTAAAGGTAGGGTCAACATTGGAAATGATAGCAAAACACATCCTAAAGGGTAGTTACCGTCACTTAAGAAGCCCCCAAAAAGATTTCCAAAAAGGGCAAAGACGGGGGGAGATGAGGGTGGGTGGGAGGTCAAGGTATGGGAATGGGTGAAGTGGTGTGATTGTGGGGGAAGGGGGGTGGGGGTAGAATGTTGGGGGGGGGCACAAGCACAGATAAGGGGGAATCCACAAGTAGGGATGAGCTTCGTGTTCGAGTCGAACATACGTTCGACTCGAACATCGGCTGTTCGATCGTTCGACGAAGATCGAACGATTTGGGCCGTTCGCGCCAAATTCGAGTGACGCGAACGGCCCACAATGCACTACGCCATCGCAGTGTCATCCAGGCGCTGTGATTGGCCAAGCATGCACTGTGACCCCGCATGCTTGGCCAATCACAGCGCCGGCAGCGAGGAGAGCAATGATTGGCCACAGGCAGGATGCCTGTGGCCAATTATTGCTGAGGGTGTTTAGTACACGCCCCACACTATAAAAGGCCGCCAGCACGGCGGCCTAGTGTAGTGTGTTCCGGAGCAGGGATAGAGCAGCATAGGCAGGGACAGTGACTGTTATTTCTTTCTTGCTTAACCTGGATTCCTTTAGTTTAGGGAAAGAGAAGGATAGGTAGGGAGAGTGTCAGTGTGTTTTGTGCTTGTGCTATAGTGTGCTTAAAAAAAACATTTATTCTAGGGACAGAAAACTGTAGGTAGGGACAGTGTCAGTTTCTTTCACTCTGCAAGTCCTTGTTTCCAGGGACCTGGAAGGACAGTGAGTCAATTGTCCTTGTGCTATATTGTGCTTAAAAAAACATTTATTCTAGGGACAGAAAACTGTAGGTAGGGAGAGTGTCAGTTTCTTTCACTCTGCAAGTCCTTGTTTCCAGGGACCTGGAAGGACAGTGACTGAATTGTCCTTGTGCTATATTGTGATTAAAAAAAACATTTATTCTAGGGACAGAAAACTGTAGGTAGGGAGAGTGTCAGTTTATTTCACTCTGCAAGTCCTTGTTTCCAGGGACCTGGAAGGACAGTGACTGAATTGTCCTTGTGCTATAGTGTGCTTAAAAAAAACATTTATTCTAGGGACAGAAAACTGTAGGTAGGGACAGTGTCAGTTTCTTTCACTCTGCAAGTCCTTGTTTCCAGGGACCTGGAAGGACAGTGAGTGAATTGTCCTTGTGCTATATTGTGCTTAAAAAAACATTTATTCTAGGGACAGAAAACTGTAGGTAGGGAGAGTGTCAGTTTCTTTCACTCTGCAAGTCCTTGTTTCCAGGGACCTGGAAGGACAGTGACTGAATTGTCCTTGTGCTATATTGTGATTAAAAAAAACATTTATTCTAGGGACAGAAAACTGTAGGTAGGGAGAGTGTCAGTTTATTTCACTCTGCAAGTCCTTGTTTCCAGGGACCTGGAAGGACAGTGACTGAATTGTCCTTGTGCTATATTGTGATTAAAAAAAACATTTATTCTAGGGACAGAAAACTGTAGGTAGGGAGAGTGTCAGTTTATTTCACTCTGCAAGTCCTTGTTTCCAGGGACCTGGAAGGACAGTGACTGAATTGTCCTTGTGCTATATTGTGATTAAAAAAAACATTTATTCTAGGGACAGAAAACTGTAGGTAGGGAGAGTGTCAGTTTATTTCACTCTGCAAGTCCTTGTTTCCAGGGACCTGGAAGGACAGTGACTGAATTGTCCTTGTGCTATATTGTGATTAAAAAAAACATTTATTCTAGGGACAGAAAACTGTAGGTAGGGACAGTGTCAGTTTCTTTCACTCTGCAAGTCCTTGTTTCCAGGGACCTGGAAGGACAGTGAGTGAATTGTCCTTGTGTTATATTGTGATTAAAAAAAACATTTTTTCTAGGGACAGAAAACTGTAGGTAGGGAGAGTGTTTTTTTTCTTTCACTCTGCAAGTCCTTGTTTCCAGGGACCTTGAAGGACAGTGACTGAATTGTCCTTGTGCTATATTGTGATTAAAAAAAACATTTATTCTAGGGACAGAAAACTGTAGGTAGGGAGAGTGTCAGTTTATTTCACTCTGCAAGTCCTTGTTTCCAGGGACCTGGAAGGACAGTGACTGAATTGTCCTTGTGCTATAGTGTGCTTAAAAAAAACATTTATTCTAGGGACAGAAAACTGTAGGTAGGGACAGTGTCAGTTTCTTTCACTCTGCAAGTCCTTGTTTCCAGGGACCTGGAAGGACAGTGAGTCAATTGTCCTTGTGCTATATTGTGCTTAAAAAAACATTTATTCTAGGGACAGAAAACTGTAGGTAGGGAGAGTGTCAGTTTCTTTCACTCTGCAAGTCCTTGTTTCCAGGGACCTGGAAGGACAGTGACTGAATTGTCCTTGTGCTATATTGTGATTAAAAAAAACATTTATTCTAGGGACAGAAAACTGTAGGTAGGGAGAGTGTCAGTTTATTTCACTCTGCAAGTCCTTGTTTCCAGGGACCTGGAAGGACAGTGACTGAATTGTCCTTGTGCTATAGTGTGCTTAAAAAAAACATTTATTCTAGGGACAGAAAACTGTAGGTAGGGACAGTGTCAGTTTCTTTCACTCTGCAAGTCCTTGTTTCCAGGGACCTGGAAGGACAGTGAGTCAATTGTCCTTGTGCTATATTGTGCTTAAAAAAACATTTATTCTAGGGACAGAAAACTGTAGGTAGGGAGAGTGTCAGTTTCTTTCACTCTGCAAGTCCTTGTTTCCAGGGACCTGGAAGGACAGTGACTGAATTGTCCTTGTGCTATATTGTGATTAAAAAAAACATTTATTCTAGGGACAGAAAACTGTAGGTAGGGAGAGTGTCAGTTTATTTCACTCTGCAAGTCCTTGTTTCCAGGGACCTGGAAGGACAGTGACTGAATTGTCCTTGTGCTATATTGTGATTAAAAAAAACATTTATTCTAGGGACAGAAAACTGTAGGTAGGGAGAGTGTCAGTTTATTTCACTCTGCAAGTCCTTGTTTCCAGGGACCTGGAAGGACAGTGACTGAATTGTCCTTGTGCTATATTGTGATTAAAAAAAACATTTATTCTAGGGACAGAAAACTGTAGGTAGGGAGAGTGTCAGTTTATTTCACTCTGCAAGTCCTTGTTTCCAGGGACCTGGAAGGACAGTGACTGAATTGTCCTTGTGCTATATTGTGATTAAAAAAAACATTTATTCTAGGGACAGAAAACTGTAGGTAGGGACAGTGTCAGTTTCTTTCACTCTGCAAGTCCTTGTTTCCAGGGACCTGGAAGGACAGTGAGTGAATTGTCCTTGTGTTATATTGTGATTAAAAAAAACATTTTTTCTAGGGACAGAAAACTGTAGGTAGGGAGAGTGTTTTTTTTCTTTCACTCTGCAAGTCCTTGTTTCCAGGGACCTTGAAGGACAGTGACTGAATTGTCCTTGTGCTATATTGTGATTAAAAAAAACATTTATTCTAGGGACAGAAAACTGTAGGTAGGGAGAGTGTCAGTTTATTTCACTCTGCAAGTCCTTGTTTCCAGGGACCTGGAAGGACAGTGACTGAATTGTCCTTGTGCTATAGTGTGCTTAAAAAAAACATTTATTCTAGGGACAGAAAACTGTAGGTAGGGACAGTGTCAGTTTCTTTCACTCTGCAAGTCCTTGTTTCCAGGGACCTGGAAGGACAGTGAGTCAATTGTCCTTGTGCTATATTGTGCTTAAAAAAACATTTATTCTAGGGACAGAAAACTGTAGGTAGGGAGAGTGTCAGTTTCTTTCACTCTGCAAGTCCTTGTTTCCAGGGACCTGGAAGGACAGTGACTGAATTGTCCTTGTGCTATATTGTGATTAAAAAAAACATTTATTCTAGGGACAGAAAACTGTAGGTAGGGAGAGTGTCAGTTTATTTCACTCTGCAAGTCCTTGTTTCCAGGGACCTGGAAGGACAGTGACTGAATTGTCCTTGTGCTATATTGTGATTAAAAAAAACATTTATTCTAGGGACAGAAAACTGTAGGTAGGGAGAGTGTCAGTTTATTTCACTCTGCAAGTCCTTGTTTCCAGGGACCTGGAAGGACAGTGACTGAATTGTCCTTGTGCTATATTGTGATTAAAAAAAACATTTATTCTAGGGACAGAAAACTGTAGGTAGGGACAGTGTCAGTTTCTTTCACTCTGCAAGTCCTTGTTTCCAGGGACCTGGAAGGACAGTGAGTGAATTGTCCTTGTGTTGTATTGTGATTAAAAAAAACATTTTTTCTAGGGACAGAAAACTGTAGGTAGGGAGAGTGTTTTTTTTCTTTCACTCTGCAAGTCCTTGTTTCCAGGGACCTGTAAGGACAGTGAGTGAATTGTCCTTGTGCTATATTGTGCTTAAAAAAAACATTTATTCTAGGGACAGAAAACTGTAGGTAGGGAGAGTGTCAGTTTATTTCACTCTGCAAGTCCTTGTTTCCAGGGACCTGGAAGGACAGTGACTGAATTGTCCTTGTGCTATATTGTGATTAAAAAAAACATTTATTCTAGGGACAGAAAACTGTAGGTAGGGAGAGTGTCAGTTTATTTCACTCTGCAAGTCCTTGTTTCAAGGGACAGAGAAGGACACCTGAAGGTAGCCCTTATTGCTTTTTTCCCATCTCCCTGCAGGCCATCTATTAGAATGTCTGGAAGGCAAACAAGGAGAGGCAGACAGTCAGGAGGCAATAAAAGAGGGCAAGCAGGCTCTGTGTCTGGGGGCAACAGTGCTGGTCGTGGACGCGGTGCATTGTCATCAGCACATGGCCATGGGACACGCTTGTCCTTCTTTTCGGCAGCTGGACATGTTGAGCCACATCATGCCGAAGACTTGGTAGAGTGGATGACCAAGCCCTCCTCCTCCTCCTCATCCTCTCTCACCCAGGCTCAGGGTACTGGAAAAGCAGCTGCCAAAGCGTCGTCTTCCCTGGTATCAATGTCAGACAAATCATCAGTCACTCCTTCCCTAGACCCACCATGTCCTCCTCCTGAGGAGTCCCCCGAACTGTTTCAGCACAGTGTTGGGTACATGCTCCAGGAGGATGCCCAGCGTTTCGAAGGGTCTGATGATGAAACCCAGCTAGAGGAAGGCAGTAGCGTGAGAGCAGACAGAGGGGATGCTCAAGAAGGACACCAATCTGGCAGTCATGTTCCAGCAGCTGCAGCATACTGCCAGATTGGCTCCAGTGATGAGGAGGGAGGGGATGATGAGGTCACTGACTCCACGTGGGTGCCTAATAGGAGAGAGGAGGAGGAGGAGGATGAGGAGGAGGCACATCTCCAACGAGGCAGGATGCCCTTTGGTGGCCAGCGTAAGGGCAGTACACCGACGGAATCACACCGCAGAGCTCCGCCTGTGCAGGGCGCAGCCTCTGCCCGTCATTCAAAAAGTTCCTTGGTGTGGGCCTTTTTTGAGGCTAGTGCATCAGATCGCACAGCTGCTGTTTGCAACATATGTCTCAAGCGTATATCGCGTGGCCAAAACATCAGCCGCTTGGGTACCACATGCCTGACCAGACATATGTTGACCTGCCATGCAGCTCGTTGGCAAGCCTACCTCAAAGACCCACACCAAAGAACAAAGCGGACCTCTCCTTGCACCGCATCAGCTGGGATCTCCAACCCCACTATAACTTCAGTCCTCTCTGAAACATGCACTGAGAGGAATGAAGGTGTAGAATTAGGTGTGTCACAGCCAAGTACTTGCGCCCACTCTGCTAGCAGTACACCGACGTCCGATTCTAGCAGGCAAATTTCCCTGCCCCAGCTGCTGGACCGTCGAAAGAAGTTCACTCCCAGCCATCCACATGCCCAGCGGTTGAATGCTAGCTTGGCTAAATTGCTAGCGCTTCAACTGCTGCCTTTTCAGTTGGTAGACTCGGCCCCCTTCCGTGAGTTTGTGCAATGTGCAGTTCCTCAGTGGCAGGTTCCCAAACGCCACTTTTTCTCACGGAAGGCTATTCCGGCTCTCTACCGGCATGTGGAAGGCAATGTCTTGGCCTCGCTGGACAGGGCGGTCAGCGGTAAGGTGCATATTACCGCTGACTCATGGTCCAGCAGGCATGGACAGGGACGTTACCTTTCTTTCACGGCCCATTGGGTCACTCTTTTGGCAGCTGGGAAGGATTCAGGACAAGGTGCAGTAGTGTTGGAGGTTGTCCCACCGCCACGCCTCCAAAATGCTACTACTGGTTGTGACACACCTCTCTCCTCCACCCCCTCCTCTTCTTCTTCCTCCATGGCCTCTTCCTGTGGTTTGTCCTATGAACCAGCGGTGCTCCGTAGCCGTTCACGGGGCTACGCAAGCACGCAGGCAAAAAGATGCCATGCCGTGCTTGCGCTGGTGTGTTTGGGGGACAGAAGCCACACTGGGGCAGAGGTCCTGTCTGCTCTGCAGGGCCAGGCCGAGAGGTGGTTGACGCCACGCCAGCTTAAGCCAGGAATGGTGGTTTGCGACAATGGCACCAACCTCCTCTCCGCCCTCCGACAGGGACAACTGACCCATGTGCCCTGTGTGGCTCACGTCCTTAACCTGGTGGTGCAGCGCTTCTTGGGCAGGTACCCGGGCTTACAGGATGTCCTGAGGCAGGCCAGGAAAGTCTGTGTGCATTTCCGCAGATCTTATAATGCCAGTGCTCGCCTGGCTGAGCTGCAAAAGGAGTTGAACCTGCCCAAGAACCGCCTTATATGTGACATGCCCACCAGGTGGAACTCAACGTTGGCCATGCTGCAGCGGCTGCACACGCAGCAGAGGGCCATCAATGAGTACCTGTGCGACTACGGCACCAGGACAGGGTCAGGGGAGCTTGGTTTTTTTTCTCCACGCCAGTGGGGCATGATCAGGGATGCATGCACTGTCCTGGCACCATTTGAGGAGGCCACGAGGATGGTGAGCAGTGACAGTGCATGCATCAGTGACACTGTACCTCTTGTCCACCTGTTGGAGCACACGCTGCGTGGAATAATGGACAGGGCACTTGAGGCAGAACAGAGGCAGGAAGAGGAGGACTTCCTTGCCTCTCAAGGCCCCCTTTACCCAGACAGTGTTCCTTCTGTCCCACCCATCGCACAGGAAGAGGAGGAGGAGGAGGAGGAGGAGGAGGAGGAGGAGGATTGTGTCAGCATGGAGGTGGAGGCTGGCACTCAGCATCATCAGCAGCAGTCTTTTAGGGATGATTTACAGTCCCAAGAAACCAGTGGACTTGTACGTGGCTGGGAGGAGGTGGCTGCGGATCATGTCGTCCTTAGTGACCCAGAGGACTCCGGAGCGAATGCCTCAGCAAACCTACGCTGCATGGCCTCCCTGATCCTGCAAAGTCTGCGGAAGGATCCTCGTATTCTTCGGATCAAGGAGAGGGACCATTACTGGCTGGCCACTCTCCTTGATCCACGGTACAAGGGTAAGGTTGCGGACCTTATGTTACCGTCGCAGAGGGAGCAGAGGATGAGACAACTCCGGGAGGCCTTGCAGAAAGGTCTGTGCAACGCGTTCCCAGAGACTGGGAGGTTGCAAACTCCTGGTCCTGGACAACGAGTTGCTGAGGCTTCGGCCAGTCAAAGAAGGAGCGGTGGGGAAGGTGGCCGTCTGACCGATGCGTTCAGACAATTCTTTAGTCCGCAGCCCCAAAGTATGATCGGTTCCAGCAACCATCGCCAGCGTCTGATAAACATGGTGCAGGAATATCTAGGGGCAAGGTCAGACTTGGACACCTTCCCCACCGAAAATCCTCTGGCTTACTGGGTCTTGAGGATGGATCACTGGCCAGAGCTTGCACAGTATGCAATTGAGCTACTGGCCTGTCCTGCATCCAGCGTTCTTTCGGAACGCACATTCAGTGCTGCTGGAGGATTTGTCACGGATCACAGGGTGCGCCTGTCCACCGACTCGGTTGATCGACTGACTTTCATCAAGATGAACCAGTCTTGGATCACCACCAGCTACCACACACCTGATGCTGATATAACAGACTAATTGATTTTAACATGTCACATCCCTTCAAGACTGATGCTGATGCTGAGTGCCTGTGCTGTTATGTTGACTGGCTATCCTCCTCCTCCGAGTCCTCAATGATACGATTGATGATGATAGCTTGTAAGATAATTTTTGTTTATGGGTGCCGCCACCAGTGCCTAACGCCCAATTTTTCAGCCCCTGTTTAACAGGGGCGTGTAATTACAATTTTTGAAGCAATACTTTGCAACAGGGCTCATTGTTGTGCTCCAAGTACAGTATCTGTGAGGGGTTGCAGTGTTGTGCCACCAGTGCCTAAGGCCCAATTTTTCAGCCCCTGTTCAACAGGGGCATGTAATTACAATTCTTGATCTAATAATTCACAGCAGGGCCCATTGCTGCACCCACCAAGAGTAACTGTCAGGGCTTACAGTGTTGTGGCACCAGCACCACCATCAAAGGCCCAATTTTTACTACCACTGTTCAACAATTATATGTAATTAAAATTCCTGATATAATAGTTGACAGCAGGGCGTTCCAGCACCAACCAAGAGTAACTGTGAGTGCTTACAGTGTTGTGCCAACACCAACAACTAAGGGGCCTATTTCTGCAGAGTATATACGGCAGGTCCCTACTTTCAAACATCCAACTTACAAACGACTCCTACTTGCAAACGCAAGAAGACAACAGGAAGTGAGAGGAAATCTACCACTAGGAAGGAAAATTCTCTCCTGTAAGAATAAATATGGGAGAAAGGTGTCTCCTCTGTACTGATGCTTTATCAGCAATCCTTGTTTCAAGAAAAACACCACATTTCAAAAACAGTTGTCATTGGGACGGAAAGTGAGGTGAAATGTTCTGAACAGGGGCACAGACAGCAAAACAAATGTTACAGGGGTGATAACCCTTACCTATGTTTTCCAAAAAGTTTAAAAATAGATTTTTGGTCTGGAGCTACACTTCAACAATGTACCTGTTCAAAATTACAAACAGACTCTACATAAGAACAAACCTACAGTCCCTGTCTTGTATGCACCGCCTGTATAGGGCTGTTCAGAGTATATAGGGCCTTTTTTATTTTATGTGCGGGGTTCCCCTTAATATCCATACAAGACCCAAAGGGGCTGGTAATGGGCTGGGGTAGGGGGGGGGTCATGGGGTAGCTATGCCATTTTTCTTAAAGAATTTCATCCATATTACCGGGACCAGACATTACATTAAAGCCGCAAGCAGTTTTAAATGGCTTTTTTTTCCTTTAGAAGTGTCATTTTGTGCAGGGACAGTTCTAAACACGGGAAACACGTGGCACTTCACAGGCATACTTTAGACACCCCCCAGGTACGATATTTAAAGGAATATTTGACTTTTTTTTTTTCACTTTATGCATCATTAAAATGACTGCTCCCGAAAAACGACCGTTTTTAAAACTTCTTTTTGCATTGATACATGTCCCCTGGTGCAGAACCCGGGTTCCCAAACCCTTTTTAGGACAATAACATGCATAATAGTTGTTATAATTAGCACTTTAGAATTCGAACGTTCGCATCCATTGTATTTAATAGGGTTCTAATGTTCGTTCGAACTTTCGGTCCGTTCGCGGGTTCTGGTGCGAACCGAACCCGGGGGTGTTCGGCTCATCACTATCCACAAGCAGTATATAATTTTTTGAAGGGAAGAATTAGAAACAAGGTATATGGAGTTTATGGTGGTACACTGTAAAAATAGGGATAAAAGGGGTAGATGACATATAATAGGGAAAACAGGAGCAAAACCCCAAATCTAGCCAGTAGCATTAAGATGTGCTCATGGAATGTTCGGGGGGTAAAAGACCCGGTCAAAAAACAAGCAATTTTTTCAACGGCAGAAGCGGGTAATATTAAGATGCTGTGCCTGCAGGAGACACACCTGGACAGGGAGACGATTAGCATACTAAAGCATAAGAGATATCAGGTACAATACCATTCCACTTACACCGCCTACTCTAGGGGGGTAAGTGTATTGGTGGATTCTGGATTGGTGTTCTCCTGCAGGCAGAGCAAGGTGGATTCGAAGGGGCGGTATATATTCCTTTTTTTTCCGGATAGAGACGAGGGATTATGTGGTGGCTTATATTTATATCCCACCCCCGTTTAGCACAGAGATACTCTGGGAGTTAATGGAATTTGTTATGGACAAGACGGGTATACCTGTTATAGTGGCGGGGGATTTTAATATGACGATGAATAAAGATTTGGATAGATTCCCGGCCGGGGCCTTCAATGTCCGCACACCCGGCAGCCCCCTTCTCCAATTTTGTGGGGAGACGGGACTGGTGGACGTGTGGAGGGGAAGACACCCGGGGGAAAGACAGTTTTCCTGCCACTCAAAAACGCATGCGACACTGTCCAGGATAGATCTTGTTCTTTGCAATGAAGAAGCACTGGGGGAAATGGGGGCGGTGAAATACGAACCCAGAAGTGTCTCGGACCATTCAGCAGTGACCTTTGAAATCATGACAGGTAGCGGCTACAGCAAACGGGACTGGAAGATAAACCCAATTTGGTTGGAAATAATTAAAGAGTCGGGGGCAATAGGTACTAGTATAAAGGAGTTTATAACTTTGAACAAAGGCTCAGCTTCAGCGGAGGTTATATGGGATACTCTGAAAGCATTCCTGAGAGGAGTCTTAATTCCCAAAATCTCACTCATCAAAAAACAAACACGCTCCAAGGAGGTGGCAGCAAGGGAAAAGGTGAAAAGGGCAGAGGTTAGCTACGTGGAAAACCCGACCTTGGAAAGACACAAAGAATGGCTGGGAGGACAGGAAGAGTACAAAAAGCTGCTGTTGGGAAAAGCGGACAATAAAAGGCTCTTCCAAAAGCAGACTTTTTATGGGGAGGGTGAGAGAGTGGGCAGAATTTTGGCCCTAATAACTAGGGCCAACGCTCCCCTATCTGTCATTCCAGCAATCCATGATGAGGACGGGGAAATTAAGAGCGGAACTCCGGAAATAGTAGAGGTCTTTAGAAAGTACTATCAACAGTTGTATAGTAGCACGCAGCATAGCAGTGTAGAAGGAGAAATGGAGACCTTTTTCGAAGGACTGCAGATCCCCCAGCTATCAGAGGAGGATAGGGAGAGACTGGAGGCACCACTTGCGCTGGAAGAGTTACAACTGGCGATAGCCAACATGGCGGGCCAAAAGGCCCCAGGGCCAGACGGTCTGCCAATTGAAATATACAAAACCTACAGTGAGGCGTTGCTCCCAGGACTCCTGGAGGTACTTAATTGGGCGGCAGGGGAAGGGAAGCTACCGGCATCTATGACAGAAGCAACAATTATCGTTCTACTAAAAGAGGGGAAAAATCAACTCGAGACATCCTCATATAGGCCGATATCTTTAACCACTTAACGACCGCCCACCGCCGATTTACGTCGGCAGAATGGCACGGACAGGCAGAATCACGTAGATCTACGTGATCGCCTTTGTGCAGTTGGGGGGTCCATCCGGACCCCCCTTCACTGCAGTGAGCGGCCGTTAAGTGTTCGGGAGCGATCAGGCATGAGGGGGGGGCGCTCGATTCCGCCCCCCCCCCTTGCGATCGCTCCCGGCCAATGAAAATGCTTCCTCCGCCATGTGATGTAAACAAGGCTGGAGGAAGTGATGTCATCTCCCTCGCCGCGGTCTTTCCGTTCCCGGCGCCGAGCAGAGAGGAAGCAGGTTAGTGCACTAACAGTCCACTGACACGTAGGTACACATAGGCACACAAATCACCCCCCAGTCACCCCCAGATCACCCCCCCAGGTCACCCCAAAGCCCCCAATCACAGTGTCACTGATTGCAGTGATCATTTATTTTACTGATCACTGCATTTAGTGTCATCTGTGATTGTAAAAAGTTGCAGGGCAGTTAGGATTAGGCCCCTTTAGGTCCAGGGTAGCCCCCTAACCCCCCCTAATAAAGGTTTAACCCCTTGATCACCCCCCAGGTAACCCTTTCACCCCCTAACTTCAGCGTCACTAAGCGATTGTTTTTCCGATCGCTGTATTCGTGTCGCTGGTGTTTTAGATAGGCAGTTATTTTTTTTTAGGTTCGCCGCAGGTTTTTATTAGTGTCAGGTACCCCCATATATTATTTTAACCCCCTGATTGCCCCTAGAGTTAACCCTTTCACCAGTGATCGCCGTATAAGCGTCACTGGTGTCACTGGTTAGCCAGTAAGTTATTTAGTTATTTAGGTTACCCGTCAGGTTTTTATATAGTGTCAGGTACCCCCATATTTAACCTAATAAAGATTTTAACCCCCTGATTGCCCCTAGTTAACCCTTTCACCAGTGATCACCATATAAAGGTTACGGGTGACGCTGGTTGATTAGTTTGCTTTTTATAGCATCAGGGCACCCGCCGTATATAACCCAATAAAGGTTTAACCCCCCTGGTCGCCCGGCGGGTGAGATCAATTAGGTTTTAGCGCCAGAGAGGGTCTGTGTCGCCCCAGGCAGTGTTAGGTTAGTGACAGTAACGCTAACACCCACGCGCAAAGCATACACCCCCCTTAGTGGTATAGTATCTGATCAGATCTGATCAGATCTATACTAGCATCCCCAGCGGTTTAGGGTTCCCAAAAACGCAGTGTTAGCGGGATCAGCCCAGATACCTGCTAGCGCCTGCGTTTAGCCCCTCCGCCCAGCCCAGCCCAGCCCAGCCCACCCAAGTGCAGTATCGATCGATCACTGTCACTTACCAAACACAACACACATAACTGCAGCGTTCGCAGTGCTTGGTTTTTGGGGCCCTGTACGCGGCTAGGCTCCCAAAAAGTCCCACACATGTGGTATCCCCGTACTCAGGAAAAGCAGCAGAATGTATTTTGGGGTGCAATTCCACATATAACCATGGCATGTGTGAGCAATATATCATTTAGTGACAACTTTTTGTACATTTTTTTTTTTCTTTTTGTCATTATTCAATCATTTGGGACAAAAAAAATAAATATTCAATGGGGTCAACATGCCTCTCAGCAAATAGCTTGGGGTGTCTACTTTCCAAAATGGGGTCATTTGGGGGGGTTTTGTGCCATCTTGGCATTTTATGGCCTTCAAAACTGTGATAGGTAGTGAGGAGTGAAATCAAAAATTTATGCCCTTAGAAACCTTGAAGGCGGTGCTTGGTTTTTGGGGTCCCGTACGCGGCTAGGCTCCCAATAAGTCCCACACATGTGGTATCCCCGTACTCAGGAGAGGCAGCAGAATGTATTTTGGGGTGTAATTTCACATATGCCCATGGCATGTGTGAGCAATATATCATTTAGTGACAACTTTGTGCAAAAAAAAAAAGTTTGTCATATTCCCGCAACTTGTGGCAAAATATAAAATATTCCATGGACTGAACATGCCTCTCAGTAAATAGCTTGGGGTGTCTACTTTCCAAAATGGGGTCATTTGGGGGGGTTTTGTGCTATTTTGGCATTTTATGGCCTTCGAAACTGTGATAGGTAGTGAGGAGTGAAATCAAAAATTTGCGCCCTTAGAAATCCTGAAGGCGGTGCTTGGTTTCCGGGGTCCCGTACGTGGCTAGGCTCCTAAAAAGTCCCACACATGTGGTATCCCCGTACTCAGGAGAAGCAGCAGAATGTATTTTGGGGTGCAATTCCACATATAACCATGGCATGTGTGAGCAATATATCATTTAGTGACAACTTTTTGTAATTTTTTTTTTTTTTTTTTTGTCATTATTCAATCACTTAGGACAAAAAAAAAAAATATTCAATGGGCTCAACATGCCTCTCAGCAATTTCCCTGGGGTGTCTACTTTCCAAAATGGGGTCATTTGGGGGGGTTTTGTACTGCCCTGCCATTTTAGCACCTCAAGAAATGAGATAGGCAGTCATAAATTTAAAGCTGTGTAAATTTCAGAAAATGTACCCTAGTTTGTAAACGCTATAACTTTTGCGCAAACCAATAAATATACGCTTATTGACATTTTTTTTACTAAAGACATGTGGCTGAATACATTTTGGCCTAAATGTATGACTAAAATTGAGTTTATTCGATTTTTCTTATAACAAAAAGTAGAAAATATCTTTTTTTTTCAAAATTTTCGTTCTTTTTCCATTTATATCGCAAAAAATAAAAATCGCAGAGGCAATCAAATACCATTAAAAGAAAGCTCTATTTGTGGGAAGAAAAGGACGCAAATTTCATTTGGGTACAACATTGCATGTCCGCACAATTTACAGTTAAAGCAGCGCAGTGCCGAATCCCAAAAACAGGCTTGGTCCTAATGGCCCGAAATGGTCCGGGGCTTAAGTGGTTAATGTGCTCAGATGTGAAGATCCTAGCCCAAATACTGGCAATGAGACTAAATAAGTTGGTCTCCAAACTGGTACACCCGGACCAGACTGGATTCATTCCAGTTAGATCCACAAGTACCAATATAAGAAGAACGTACTTAAACATACAGCTGCCAATAGAGGAAGAGGGGTCTAGAGCGGTTCTGTCCCTGGACGCCACCAAGGCGTTTGATAGCGTGGAGTGGCACTACTTGTGGAGGGTGCTGGAGGGATTCCAGTTTGGTCCTAAATTTACCCAATGGATAAAAATCTTGTCCGAAAGTCCTAGGGCGAAGGTGAGGATAAACGGCGAGTGCTCGGAGTGGTTCCGATTGGAGAGGGTACAAGGCAGGGGTGCCCGTTGTCGCCCCTGCTCTTCGCCCTCGCATTGGAGCCCCTGGCTATCGCCATAAGGGCATCCCCGGAAATACAGGGTTTCAGGAGGAGACTGGGGGAGGAGAAGATCGCAATGTATGCGGATGACATTTTACTTTTCCTAGGGGACACGCAGACCTCACTGGAAACAGTGATGGGCATAATAGGGGCGTTTGGCAAATTTTCAGGGCTAACAATTAATTGGGATAAATCAGCACTTTTGCCGATAGACCCACTGTCTCGCCAGATAACTCAAGTAAAGTCGTGAACCAAATGAAATATTTGGGAATAAATGTCACAAGAGACCCAGGGCACTACCTGGATGGAAATTTAGTACCTCTGTTGATTAAGTTGAGACAGAAGTGCAGAGTTTGGAACCAGCTCCCACTTTCCGTGGCTGGTCGGTGCAACCTGGTGAAGATGGTTTGGATGCCGCAAATCTTGTATATTCTGCACAACTCTCCCTTATGGATCCCCAAACACTGGTTTAAAAAACAGGATAGTTTATTCAGGGAACTGATATGGAGGGGGAGGACAGCTAGGATTCGCCTCCGAATCTTACAGCAACCAAAAGAGAAGGGGGAGTGGCACTTCCAAACCCGAGACACTACTTCTTGGCCGCACAAATGCAGCATATGCGGGGTAGCAACCTATCCGCAGGCAGAGAAGCCATAAAAGGGACAATCCTGAACGATACTAGCCATGACACAATGGTTGAGGCAGTGGAGGCGGACTCCTTTTGCTCTAGGTGCCCCACGGCTAAACTGATGGTAAGATGCTGGGAGATCACTAAGATGATGTTGGGATACAGTGGATTTTCAGAATTTTCCCCAATATGGGATAACAACAATCTAACAGAATTTAAAGCCATGGGAAAAATTGAAGAATGGGACAGAGGTGGAATACACCTACTGTCACATATCTTTAAAGCAGGGCAAATTAAATCATTTCAGGAGATAAGGGAAGAATACGCAGTCCCAAACAGATCCTTTTATAGATACCTGCAGGTTAGACATGCGGTGAACGCACAATTTGGACAGGGCCCACCAACCTGGAGTGATATGCCTCTTCTCCGCAAGCTAGTAAACGCAGATGACTGCAGAGGGATGATCTCAGAGTTGTATGGGTATATAGATGAGGTGGACCAGGGCGCGGAATTAGACACTAAAAACAAGGACAAATGGGTGAGGGATGTGGGCCCACTGTCGGGGGAACAGTGGAAAAGCATATTAGAAGCCGGATCCAGAGTGTCATTGGCCCCCTCACAGATAGTGTCCCACCTTTTTCTGATACATAGAGCATATTACACTCCTCAAAGAATGTTCCAGTTTGACAGGAGGCAGGACGCAAGATGTCAGAGATGTGGGAACGACAGGGGAGACCTAATACACATGTTTTGGAGATGCCCCAAGCTATATCAGTATTGGAAGGAGATTGTGGAAAAAATAAATGTGGTATTTGAGATTGCTTTGCAGCCAGAGGCTAAGACATGTGTATTGGGCCTCGTGGAAGAAAGGGGGGAAGGAGGAGGCAAAAAAACGGCAATAACAAGGTGTTTGTTCCAGGGAAGGAAACTTTTTTGGCAGAAGTGTCAATCCGTAAACCCCCCCACAGTGTTAGAATGGAGGAATGCGATAGAGGAAATGATCAATAAAATAGGATTTTTATAACAGCTTACCTGTAAAATCCTTTTCTTGGAGTACATCACGGGACACAGAGCGACATAGTCATTACTAATGAAAAAATTGGAAAAGGGGTGCCCCTGGGATTGTGTGGATTGGAGTAAATTATGGATTGCCACCAAGTATATATAGAAAAATATAAAGAATTTTATTTATACATAATACACTTATATATCAAAAATGGTTTAAAAGCAAAGAGAGGAACAGACATATACAGTCATTGAAAAAACAATTGCATGAGGACACCTTACTACTTGAGACATATAAGTCATATAGCTAGTGGTGACACAACCGACATGTTTCGGATACTCGAGCTATATCTGTGATAGCCTCCATTATTTCCTTCTTCAAGGTTCATGCAATAGTTTGAAGACAATTTAGTCTCTATATAAGAGAAAAAACAACATAGTATGTGATAGCTATATAATACACAACAGTGTATTGACATGATTAAATTATTTTGAATTTCTCCCATATGTGGGCAGCTAGAAGATAGACATTGTTGCAGAAAGAGAATAAAATAAACTAAAATAAACAATAAGAGAAAAAGAAAAAGGCAGGGAAGAGAAACAAAGGAAAAGAAAAAGAAAAAGAAGAATAAATATACATGGAGGTTCATTTAAGAATACATGAATGCATATATACATTGTATAATTGTATGTCTATAGGATACAGTACATCTATATCAAATAGTGTTGCATACATACATTTCCAATGGTGATATAAACATCAGCCGTTTGGAGGAATTATCCCGGTGATATAAGGCCCAAACGTATATGGTGCGAGTTTGCTGGTCGCATAAAGACAAATACAGCGGCCAAAGAAACACTGCAGGCAAGATGACAGAGCCACGGGGAAATATGTAGGAGGACCAACCCAAAAACGCCCCTCAAAGCTCACAGGGAAGCCTCAAATTGCAGCGGAAAGACTGCCACGGCCTCTCTGTAAAAACATACACAAATGGATTATAGTTTATAGGTCGCAGACTAGCCCTGTAACTAGGCATCCCATAACTATGATGAAGTGTTTGAAAAAAAGGGGCTTGGTACCTGTCAATGTGGCGCAAGGACATCCACACTCTGGCTGTGCAGCAATTGGCCAAGTCAGGTGGGACTTTTTATAGAGCTGTCGCTGGTGTTGCAGCCAATCAGCTCAAATGGCGCCAAGGGTGAAGCTGTAAAAAGAAGGAATTCAGCCAATGAGGTAGAGCATGGGAGGCCACAACAGGGCTAGACTGTGCGTCCGGGTAGAAACCCAATTAACTGCGTATTGAAAATGAATAGAGAGGCTCTTACCGGACAGGCACCGCATACAGAGGCCGCCCTCGATCCCGGCGGCGTCCGGCGTCATCGCGCACCCACACAAATGTGAAGGACGTCCACGACGCCGGCGCGGTGACGTCAGACGTCGACCCGACCGCCAGCACAACGAAAAGGGCGGAAGTGCTAAAAGAAAGATCACTCCGTTGCCCGCACCAGACCCAAAAAGGTCAGCGCAAAGGCAGCACAATTGTGTGTGCTGCGCCAAACGGCGCCATCGGAGGAATGGGGAAAAAATGACTAATCCAAAACCCCATGGGTAGTAAACAGTGTAACATGAATACCCTCCGTCCCATATGTGTGTGATTCTTAGGACAGGGAGAGAAATTTATTTATATGCACATAGCCGTCCATTTGCTCAAATATGTTTACTACCCATGGGGTTTTGGATTAGTCATTTTTTCCCCATTCCTCCGATGGCGCCGTTTGGCGCAGCACACACAATTGTGCTGCCTTTGCGCTGACCTTTTTGGGTCTGGTGCGGGCAACGGAGTGATCTTTCTTTTAGCACTTCCGCCCTTTTCGTTGTGCTGGCGGTCGGGTCGACGTCTGACGTCACCGCGCCGGCGTCGTGGACGTCCTTCACATTTGTGTGGGTGCGCGATGACGCCGGACGCCGCCGGGATCGAGGGCGGCCTCTGTATGCGGTGCCTGTCCGGTAAGAGCCTCTCTATTCATTTTCAATACGCAGTTAATTGGGTTTCTACCCGGACGCACAGTCTAGCCCTGTTGTGGCCTCCCATGCTCTACCTCATTGGCTGAATTCCTTCTTTTTACAGCTTCACCCTTGGCGCCATTTGAGCTGATTGGCTGCAACACCAGCGACAGCTCTATAAAAAGTCCCACCTGACTTGGCCAATTGCTGCACAGCCAGAGTGTGGATGTCCTTGCGCCACATTGACAGGTACCAAGCCCCTTTTTTTCAAACACTTCATCATAGTTATGGGATGCCTAGTTACAGGGCTAGTCTGCGACCTATAAACTATAATCCATTTGTGTATGTTTTTACAGAGAGGCCGTGGCAGTCTTTCCGCTGCAATTTGAGGCTTCCCTGTGAGCTTTGAGGGGCGTTTTTGGGTTGGTCCTCCTACATATTTCCCCGTGGCTCTGTCATCTTGCCTGCAGTGTTTCTTTGGCCGCTGTATTTGTCTTTATGCGACCAGCAAACTCGCACCATATACGTTTGGGCCTTATATCACCGGGATAATTCCTCCAAACGGCTGATGTTTATATCACCATTGGAAATGTATGTATGCAACACTATTTGATATAGATGTACTGTATCCTATAGACATACAATTATACAATGTATATATGCATTCATGTATTCTTAAATGAACCTCCATGTATATTTATTCTTCTTTTTCTTTTTCTTTTCCTTTGTTTCTCTTCCCTGCCTTTTTCATTTTCTCTTATTGTTTATTTTAGTTTATTTTATTCTCTTTCTGCAACAATGTCTATCTTCTAGCTGCCCACATATGGGAGAAATTCAAAATAATTTAATCATGTCAATACACTGTTGTGTATTATATAGCTATCACATACTATGTTGTTTTTTCTCTTATATAGAGACTAAATTGTCTTCAAACTATTGCATGAACCTTGAAGAAGGAAATAATGGAGGCTATCACAGATATAGCTCGAGCATCCGAAACATGTCGGTTGTGTCACCACTAGCTATATGACTTATATGTCTCAAGTAGTAAGGTGTCCTCATGCAATTGTTTTTTCAATGACTGTATATGTCTGTTCCTCTCTTTGCTTTTAAACCATTTTTGATATATAAGTGTATTATGTATAAATAAAATTCTTTATATTTTTCTATATATACTTGGTGGCAATCCATAATTTACTCCAATCCACACAATCCCAGGGGCACCCCTTTTCCAATTTTTTCAAAATTACCGGGATGTGATTGGTAAAAATGGTAACTTGCCCTGTATCTGCTGGCTAATGGCTTCATCTTCCCCTAATTAATATAGTCATTACTAATGGGTTATATAGATACCGTCAGGTGCTGGCACTGGCAACTTCCAAAACCGGAAGTACCCTCCCCTATATAAGCCCCTCCCATCCGGGAGCACCTCAATTTTGTAGCAAAGCAATAAGTGTCCCCAAAGAGGGGCGGGAGCTCTGTGTCCCGTGATGTACTCCAAGAAAAGGATTTTACAGGTAAGCTGTTATAAAAATCCTATTTTCTTTCTCGTACATCACGGGACACAGAGCGACATAGTCATTACTAATGGGATGTCCTAAAGCAATGCCAAATGAGGGGGGGGATACACCATATATAAGCTGAGCGCTATCAGACATGAGGATCTTTTGCGGCCTGCAACACACTGCGCCCAAAGGCGACATCCTCCTGACTTCTAACGTCCACCTGGTAGAACCTAGTAAACGTGTGAACTGAAGACCATGTTGCGGCCTTACAGATTTGAGCCAGGGAGGCCTGGTGATGCACTGCCCATGAAGTTCCAACTGCTCTCGTGGAGTGCACTCTAACTTTGAACGGAGGCGGTCTCCTTCTCAAGCCATAGGCTTGTATTATGACCTGTCGAATCCACCTGGCTAAAGTAGATTTTGACGCTGCCTGACCCTTTCTGGGGCCTTCCGGCAGAATAAACAAAGTATCCGTTCTGCGAATCTGAGCAGTGGCTTTTAGATAAGCTTTAACTGCTCTTACTACATCCAAAGAATGCAATAACTTTTCCTCTACCGAAGTAGGTTTGGGGAAAAAAGAAGGAAGAACCACATCTTGGTTCAAATGAAACCTCAATACCACCTTAGGAAGAAAGGCTGGCTGAGGACGTAATACTACTCTGTCCTTATGGATAACCAGATATGGCTCTTTACAGGACATAGCTGCTAATTCCGACACTCTTTTAGCCGAACAAATGGCTACTAGAAAAATCAATTTCCTGGTGAGAAGCACCAAGGAAATATGCTGTAATGGTTCAAATGGTTGTTTCTGTAAAACCGACAGAACCAAGTTTAGATCCCATGGACATATGGGAATATTAACCGGAGGACTAATACGCATCACTCCTTGTATAAAGGCTTTGACTAGTGAATGCGAAGCCAAGGGCCTTTGAAAAAATATTGACAAGGCCGAAATCTGACCCTTGATAGTACTCAAGGCAAGCTTCCTATCTACAGCCCATTGTAGGAAGTCCAGAATCCTACCTATTACGTATTTACGTGGATGCCATTTCTTGGCCTCACACCAGGCGATGTACGCCTTCCAGATTCTATAGTAGATCTGCCTGGATACCGGCTTCCTGGCATTGATCATGGTAGATACCACAGCATTAGAGAGCCCTCTCTTTTTTAGAATGTGGGCTTCAATAGCCAGGCCGTCAAACCTAGGGCTGGTAAGGAAGGGTGGTATATCGGTCCTTGCGAAAGCAGGTCCGGACGATGTGGGAGGGTCCAAGGACTCCCCACAGACATTTTTACAATCTCCGCGTACCATGCTCTTTGGGGCCACGCTGGAGCCACCAGAATCACTGGTTTCTTTTCTACCCTGATTCTGCGAAGTAATCGAGGTAACAATTGTGGCGGTGGGAATGCATATATCAGCTTGAACTGATCCCAAGGGAACACTAGGGCATCCGAGCCGCAAGCTAGGGGATCCCTTGTCCAAGAGACAAACCTGTCCACTTTTGTGTTGAATCTGGATGCTAGCAGATCTACATCCGGTGTTCCCCACCGCTGACATATTGTCCGGAAAACCTCGGGATGAAGGGACCATTCCCCTGGGCATAATTGTTGGCGACTTAGAAAGTCCGCCTTCCAATTCTCCACTCCTGGAATGAATACCGCAGATATGGCTGGGACATATCTTTCTGCCCATCTCAGGATGTAATTTACTTCCCTTTGGGCTGCACGACTCCTGGTGCCCCCCTGACGATTGATATATGCCACTGCTGTGGCATTGTCTGATTGAATTCTGACAGGGAACCCTTGGAGTTTGGATGTCCATGCTACTAGGGCATACCGGGCTGCTCGTATCTCTAAGAGATTGATGGGCAGGGCCTTTTCCGCATCCGACCATCTGCCCTGGAGAGACCATTGCTCCAGTACTGCTCCCCAGCCTATAAGGCTGGCATCTGTAGTGACCACCTTCCAGGAAATCGGACTGAAGGATTTCCCTCTTTCCAGATTCTGGGGAACCAACCACCAGCGGAGGCTCTTGCGAACGGAAGGGGACAAGGACATTGGTAAGTCCAGAGCCTGAACTTTTTTGTTCCAGGCTGACAGTATGGCCATTTGCAACTTCCTTGAATGGAATTGACCGTAGGGTACTGCTTCGAATGATGCCACCACTTTTCCCAGCAGCCTCATGCACAGGCGTATGGATGGCTGTCTTTTTGAACCCACTAAGTGGATCAAATCTCTCAAAGACGACCCCTTTTCTTGAGGCAAGAAAATTTTTCTCTGGTCTGAATCCAGCCTTAGCCCCAAGTATTCCAGACTTTTGACTGGTTTTAGGGCTGACTTGTCTCGGTTGATAATCCAACTGTGATATTCCAGATACTTGATTGTCTCGTGAACAACCACTTCTAGTTTTTCCACTGAGTGGTCTATCAGCAACAAGTCGTCTAGATATGCCATTATCGTTACACCTCGTGTTCTTAGATTGGCCAATAATGGGGCCAGAATTTTTGTGAACACTCTTGGTGCTGTGGCCAGACCGAAGAGTAAGGCTCTGAACTGAAAATGGCGCCCTTCTACCGCAAAGCGTAGAAATTTTTGGTGGGCTGGAAAGATGGGAATGTGCAAATAAGCATCTTTGATGTTGATCGAGGCTAACCATTCCTCCCCTTGTAGGGCAGTGGCTACCGATCGGATCGACTCCATCCGGAAAGTCCTGATATGTAGGAATTTGTTTAGCCCTTTTAGATTTAATATGGGCCTCACGTCCCCGTTTGGCTTCGGGACTGTAAAGAGGTTTGAGTAAAACCCAAACCCCCATTCTTCCAGGGGAACCTCTATAATTACTGCTTGGAGCAATAATTGTTCTAGTGCCAACAGGAGGGATCCTCTCTTCTGGGGATCCCTTGGCACGTTTGACCTTATAAAGCGGGAAGGAGGGGAGTTTTTTAACTCCAATTTGTATCCCAGATTTACTGCGGAGAGCACCCATCTGTCTCGGATCGTGTCCCGCCAGGTCTCTGTGAACAACTGAAGTCTTCCCCCCACCCGATTGGGTGGGGGCAACCCTTCATGCATTTGACTTTGGGGGAGGTTTTGTACCTCTCCTGCTCCAGGGCTTCTTGTTACCCTGCAATTGTCCCTGATTTTTACCTCCGGGATTTGACCGAGGAGGCCGTCGGAACTGTTTCACAGCCGATGTCCTAGGGACTGGAGAAGCAGGCCTCTTAAAAGAGGGACCTCTAACTCTATTTTTAACCGGCAAAAGTGTACTTTTACCGCTGGAAATTCTCTGGATATATTTGTCCAGGTCTTCCCCGAATAAGCGTTCACCATGAAATGGGAAGCTGACCAGCAATTTTTTACAGGGAGCTTCAGCAGACCAGTTTTTGAGCCATAGAAGCCTGCGCATATGTACTACAGACAGCGTAAGGCGGGAGGCCTGATGGATTGAATCCTTTATAGCGTCCACCGCAAAGCATAAGGCTCTAGGTAGATCAGCTAGGGCAAGAGCCTGCTGATCTGGCAAGTCCCTTAAGACCTGTTTCAACTGATCCTTCACTGCTTGGCAGACCCCAATAGCTGCCACTGCTGGTTGTGTCACCAATCCTGCTGTAGAAAAAGCAGATTTTAATAAGGACTCCAATTTTTTATCTATTGGGTCCTTGAACATTTGGACATTATCCACCGGACATGTCAGTGATTTATTCACACAAGAGATGGCTGCGTCCACTGTAGGGACCCTCCATTTTCTGATGAACTTATCCTCCATGGGATAGACCACCGGAAATCTCTTGGGGGGAGTAAATATTTTGTCAGGATGCTCCCAATCCTGGTAAATGAGCCCTTCCAGTAAAGGATGGATCGGAAAGGAACAAACAGTCTGGGGAGCTTTTAGCGACCCCAACGAGGAGACAGAAGTGGATGATGGCTCCGCAAGGGGCATTTTAAATGCTGATCGGACCATATTAGTCAGGGACTGAACCCATAACCTTTCAGCATGTGATGCTGAGAATGGCTCTTCCACTGTTGATTCCTCTACAACCGAATCGACCTCATCCTGATCCCCTTCAGGTAGGTCGATCCCTGTATGGGACTGTTGCTCTGTTAACAGGCACTCTGAGGGAGGAGACGGAGATCGGGCGCTTTTCTCCTGTGACAGGGAAGCCACGATCAATGCTGACAATCTCTCTTCCAGCCCTCCCAGAGCTGAGGAAAAAACCTCCTCTGTTACATACACAGGAGCAGGTGAACTGAGGACAGCCACAGTACCAGGTACTCCTGAGGGTGCTCTACGGTCACTAACCTCTGATTCTTCAGGGGAGACTGGTGCAGCCAAAGCATGCCCAAGATCCTCAGAGCCCGATGGAGACCCCCTATTCCTCCTGGAATTTCTAGTCCCGGAGTTTTTAGACGGCATATTCCTAAGCCACAAAGCTGAGGTATTCCAGCCGAAATGCACCAGTTACTGACAATAGTCTAGCATAAATGCTGCTATAAGAAACAGTTGGTGTCTACTAATGTGCCTTTCTAGGGGATGCCTGTATCAACCGCTTGCTGTATGCCTTCTTTAAATGTTGCCAGCTCTGTCTCTGTACTTCATAGCCAGCTCACCACACAAAATTGTGGTTTTTAACATGCTGGGACGCCCGCACATGCGCAGAAGCGCTGCGGCGCGCACAG
The DNA here is from genome assembly GCA_029206835.1 of Rana muscosa. Classification (NCBI taxonomy): domain Eukaryota; kingdom Metazoa; phylum Chordata; class Amphibia; order Anura; family Ranidae; genus Rana; species Rana muscosa. The sequence goes on along the minus strand of CM055123.1, from coordinate 313,784,248 downwards.
AGTGTCATCCCCCAGGCTCCGCCCCCTTTCCCGGCTCACCTCTATACATAGAGGCGCGTGCACGCGCACGCGCGCGGCCACGTGCGCCTTCGGCGCTAATTTCGAAAATGTAAACCAGGGACAAGAGCCAGGGCCCCTTTGCCGCAGGCCGGGGGATGGACGAGCATTGCAACATGGCAGAGGAAGCAGTTTCCCATAAGAGAACTCACCATCTGCCTGGACTCGCTCTGATGAGAAGAAACTAGTCCACATGACAAGAAACGTTCCACAGCGGCCTCTAGTGGACAAACACAGGTACCGCAGTCTAATATATTAAATATATATATATATATATAAAAAAATTTTTTTTTTTTTTCTTGACCACCATTAAAAATTATTACATTTTTTTTTTTAGTAGTTACAGGCATGCACAGAATTTTGCGGGAATACCATTAGGTAACAGACAGAAAGACAAAATAGGCTTGGGGGTCCCCCAATAGAACCAAGTTCCTGGGGGCCCCCACTTACCTGTTCCCCGCCGCAGGACTTTGTTTGGCCCACAAAAGCCCAAACTTCACCTATCACGGCAGGCATTGTAATCAAACCTTCAGGGACCGGGTTCCCAAGGATTCCACTCCCCTGGACCTGTATAGCACCCTGCACAGAAAACATCTTGGTCGTGGGTATGACCAGAGCTCTGGATCCCAGGGTCCAGCTCTCCTAAGAGAAGCATTACAGGCAAAACCTTGCTCTTCTCTGCAAGGCCCGGGTACCGACCGTTTAGCTATGAAGCTTTTTTGGTCGGATCCGGAATAGCTTACTGAGGCCCAAAAGAACCTGTACGCAAGCTCAGTGAAAAACACATGTTTCTTCTTGGCCAACACCTTAGACACTGGCGAAAAACTGAGGTGCTCCCGGATGGGAGGGGCTTATATAGGGGAGGGTACTTCCGGTTTTGGAAGTTGCCAGTGCCAGCACCTGACGGTATCTATATAACCCATTAGTAATGACTATGTCGCTCTGTGTCCCGTGATGTACGAGAAAGAAAGAAGAATTCATATACATTAAAAGGGGAAATAATAAGAAATTTAAAAGTATGTGGAAACAATGGACAGAAGTGGAAGCACATTAAGGGTGGGATTTGAAAGTGAAGTCGGTGAAGGGAAGAGGGATAAGGGGGAATGTAAGGGTAGAATGAAAGAAGGATCTGTGGAACTATCGCTGTGATATTTGATTCATACAATGTGATATGTGAAGGATGATGGTCGTATGGTTTTATATGTGGTGTAAAACAAGAATAAAAAGATTTGATTTAAAAAAAATATATAGTGTGTGTTGCTTAATTACCATTACTGACCAATCCAATTGTTGTAAGAAGGGCAAGTAATGAGAAATGATAACAGCAGATGGATTCAGCTGTCCCTGATTGGATAACATGCTACGTAATGACTGAAGGAATCACCCAAACCTTAACATGTGATGAGTTAAAGTATCCAAGCCCTTAGTATGTTCCATGTAGACTAATCATTATCTTTTGTTCACTTTTTATATTATTAAAGGTCACGTGATTTTTCTGTGGTCACATAAACATCTGAAGAGTTTAAATTAGCATTAAAATGTTCCGCAGCACCTCTCTTTTTTTTATTTTGGAATCATTTGGTAGTTGTGTAGATTGGAGATGGGGTCATTCGGCCGGAACAGAAGTGTATAACGGTATTAATCCTCAACTGGTGGTAAAAAACTTTTCTGGTACGCTTGTTTGTAAAAGGGGCATTATTCCTCCCATCGACATCAACGATTGGGCACTCCTCCCGCTAATACCAATGATGAGGCACTATTTCTTCCACTAATGCCGACAATTGGGCACTATTCCTTCCACTAAAACCCATAATGGGGCATTTTCTACTGCCATAGCCCAGCCCCCCTAAAGTCTGAAGGACAGTAAACGGGAACTTTGTTTAGAAGGTTTGGAGACCCTTGTATTAGAGCAGTTTCTCCAAACTATGGCCCGTGGGCCAGATGTGGCACTTTATATGACTTTATCCAGCCCTTGGGACATTATCCCCCCCAATGACGCCAACAAAGGGGTATTATTCCTTCCATTGACATCAACAATTGGGCACTCCTCCCACTAATACCAATGATGAGGCACTATTTCTTCCACTAATGCCGACAATTGGGCACTATTCCTTCCACTAAAACCCATGATGGGGCATTTTCTACTGCCACAGCCCAGCCCCCCTAAAGTCTGAAGGACAGTAAACGGGAACTTTGTTTAGAAGGTTTGGAGACCCTTGTATTAGAGCAGTTTCTCTAAACTGTGGCCCGTGGGCCAGATGTGGCACTTTATATGACTTTATCCAGCCCTTGGGACATTATCCCCCCCCAATGACGCCAACAAAGGGGTATTATTCCTCCCATTGACATCAACAATTGGGCACTCATCCCACTAATACCAATGATAAGTCACTATTCCTTCCACAAATGCCAACAATTGGGCACCATTCCTTCCACTGGTCACAGCCCAGCCCCCCTAAAGTCTGACGTCCTCTGTGCTGACCTTAAAGTGAATAACTCAACACAAAGTTTACTATATGGACCACTTATTTATTTATACATGGTGATCATAATATCCCCTTATGTATTTAAACCTTGTGGACGGCCTTCCCAGAAGAGTTGAAGCTGTTATAGCTGCAAAAGGTGGGCTAACTCAATGTTGAACCCTACGGACTAAGACTGGGATGCCATTAAAGTTCCTGTGCGAGAAAAGGCAGGCGTCCCAATACTTTTGGCAATACTTGGTTCTACAAGACTGCCTTAAGGGGATACAGTGCCTTTAAAAAGTATTCACACCCCTTGAAATTTTCCACATTTTGTCATGTTACAAAAACGTAAATGTATTTTATTGGGATTTTATGTGATAGACCAACACAAAGTGGCACATAATTGTGAAGTGGAAGAAAAGTGATAAATGGCTTTCCAAATAAATCTGTGAAAAGTGTGGGGGGCATTTGTATGGCGCCCCCCGGAGTCAATGCTTTGTAGAACCCCCTTTCTCTAGAATTACAGCTGCAAGTCTTTTTGGGGATGTCTCTACCAGCTTTGCACATCTAGAGAGGGACATTTCTGCCCATTCTTCTTTGTAAAATATCTCAAGCTCTGTCAGATTGGATGGAGAGCGTCTGTGAACAGCAATTTTCAAGTCTTGCCACAGATTCTCAATGGGATTTAGGTCTGGACTGTGACTGGGCCATTCTAACACATGAATATGCTTTGATCTAAACCATTCCATTGTAGCTCTGGCTGTATGTTTCGGGTCGTTGTCCTGCTGGAAGGTGAACCTCCCCTCAGTCTCAAGTCTTTTGCAGACTCTAAAAGGTTTTCTTGTAAGATTGCCCTGTTTTTGGCTCCATCTATGTTCCCATCAACTCTGACCAGCTTCCCTGCCCCTGCTGAAGAAAAGCATCCCCACCACATGATGCTGCAACCAAGGTGATGAGCAGTGTTAGTTTTCCTCCACACATAGCGTTTTGCCTTTAAAAGTTCAACTTTGGTTTCATCTGACCAGAGCACCTTCTTCCACATGTTTGCTGTGTCCCCCACATGATTGCTGTGTCCCCCACATGGCTTCTCACAAACTGCAAACAGGACTTCTTATGACTTTCTTTCACCAATGTCTTTCTTCTTGTCACTCTTCCATAAAGGGCAGATTTGTGGAGAAGCACGACTAATAGTTGTCCTGTGGACAGATTCTCCCCCCTGAGCTGTGGATCTCTGCAGCTCCTCCAGAGTTACCATGGACCTCTTGGCTGCTTCTCTGATGAATGCTCTCCTTGCCCGGCCTGGTCAGTTTAGGTGGACGGCCATGTCTTGGTAGGTTTGCAGTTGTGCCATACTCTTTCCATTTTCCGATGATGGATTAAACAGAGCTCCATGAGATGCTCAAAGCATGGGAGATTTTTTTTTATAACCTAACCCTGCTTTATACTTCTCCACAACTTTATCCCTGACCTTTCTGGTGTGTTCCTTGGCCTTCCTGATGATGTTTGCTCACTAAGGTTCTCTAACAAACCTCTGAGGGCTTCACAGAACAGCTGTATTTATACTGAGATTAAATTACACACAGGTGGACTCTTTTTACTAATTAGGTGACTCCTAAAGCCAATTGGTTCCACTAGATTTTAGTTAGGGGTATCAGAGTAAAGGGGGCTGAATACAAATGCCCCCCACCCCCCACACACTTTTCACATATTTATTTGTAAAAAATGTTGAAAGCCATTTATCACTTTCCTTCCACTTCACAGTTATGTGCCACTTTGTGTTGATCCATCACATAAAATCTCAATAAAATACATTTCTGTTTTTTGGTTGCAACATGAGAAAATTTGGAAAATTTCAAGGGGTATGAATACTTTTTCAAGGCACTGTACATGTTAGAGGATGAAACCAACATTTTCTGAGGACCCTAACTTTGTTTTATTTTGGGAACACTTTGGAAGCTGTGTAGATTCGGAGATGAGGTCTTTAGGATGTGTCAGGAGAGGGCGACTCCATTAAACTTCCTGCTGGTGGCAAACCACTTTTCTGGTACACTTGTTTGTACACGATGGTATTAGAGGACACATTTCAGAAGACAAAGTTGAAATGACAGAAAATAATGGTGTACAATGATCTGTTTAAAGATCAAAGCGGTTTCGTGGTAAATTTTGGAACTTCCCACGTATGATCTTAATTGGGTACAATGAATAAATGTGTTTTCAGCCAAGGAAGCTGCCATCTTTGCCTCTGTTTAATCTACAACAGCCATGAGGCTGCACATGTGATCAGCTATGACACCAGCCATTGGATGGTTTGACAGTTTGGTTGAGAGCACAACCAATGGGAGTGTTAGATTTCCGGCACGTGCCAGAAAGCATACTAGGGACATCATAACTTAAGATCACTGCTAAAAAAAAAAGCTTGTGTAGGACTAACCTTGGGACTTGTATATGCTTAATGGAAACTATGCTGATTCTAATCCCTTCAAACTTGTTAGCTGTTTTGTTTGTTTTGTTGCGCATAATATGTACATGCAATCTATATACGCTATAGAGAAAGGCATTTTATATGCTGGATCAATATTTTAACTATCCAATCAGTATTCTTATCACTGAGGCAGGAAGCTTTGGATAAGACTGCAGTCCATATAAAATGCGTTCTCTGACGTCTGTCTTGTTTCGGTCAGACTAAGTGCCGGTTCACACTAAAGCGACTTGGGATCCGACTTGTCAGACCTTGAGTCGCCCCAAGTCGCTGGACATAAGAAATTCCATTGAAGTGAATGAGAGCCGTCTTAATGTACACTACTGAAGTCGCTCCGACTTCAGAAAAGGTTAGCCGACTTGTACCCATAGATTTCAATGGAAGTCGCCTCCAAGTCGGATCCTTATCTTAATTGATGTGATTTGGATCCGACATTACAGGAAGATTACTCAGGAATTCTCTTAAAAGTTGCCTTGAAGTTGCGAAGTTGCCTCTGAGAGCCGGTTCACACCAGGGCGACTCAGGATCCGACTTCAGGTCGCCCCGAGACGCCCCAAGTCGCGCTGTAATGTTAGTCTATGGAGCCGTCTTAATGCACACTACAGAAGTCGCTCCGACTTCAAAAAAGGTTCCTGTACTACTTGAAAATGACTTCTAGGCGACTTGTACCCATAGATTTCAATGGAAGTCGCCTCCAAAGTCGGATCAGTGTCTTAACTGAAGCAACTTTCCAGGAAGAGAAAATAGTTTTCTCAGGCAAACCCCTCCCTTCCACAGAGCTGATTATTGTTTGATTGGCCACTGGCAAAGTCGCCTGTCCTGGAGGAAACTTGAAGTTTCCTCAAAGTTGCCTCGAAGTTGCCTTGTAAAGTCGCGCTGGAAGTCGCGTTGCCCCAGTGTGAACCGGCTCTGAGTTGCCTGGCAAAGTCGTGCCGACTGTCATGTCGCGGCAGTGTGAACCGCCTCTTAGTTCCGGTTCACACAGGGGCAACACGACTTCCAGCGCGACGTTGCGAGGCGACATGGAGACAACTTCAGCGCGACTTGGAGCGACTTACAACGCGACTTCAAGTCGCCTCCAGGACAGGCGACTTTATCAGTGGCCAATCAAAGAATAATCAGCTCTGTGGGAGGGAGGGGGTTTGCCTGAGAAAACGATTTTCTCTTCCTGTAAAGTTGCTTCAGTTAAGACACTGATCCGACTTTGAAGGCGACTTCCATTGAAATCAATGGGTACAAGTCACCTTGAAGTAGTACAGGAACCTTTTCTGAAGTCGGAGCGACTTCAGTAGTGTGCCTTAAGACGGCTTTCATTCACTTCAATGTAATTTCTCATGTTGCGCGACTTGGGGCGACACTCCAGCTGGTCGGCAACTCAGCTGGAGTGTGGCTCCGTCCAGCGCATGCGTGGGCACTATTCGATGGGGGGGAACTTCTCGACAGAACCCCGTGACTTAACTTTAAAATTTTCCCTTCCCACTTCCTGCAATCAGATACTAATACATCTCAATAGAAATACAATTTAAAGAGACAAAAAAGCGGGACTTTTAAGGTGCCAAAGAATAAAATTATCACAAAATATAAAATATATCAAAATTGTATTCTAAAACAATTTTAAAAAGAAGGGTAATAAAATTTATCACATAAACATGCGTTTCATACAACATTGCAGCCACTTCGGCTCTACATGTTTCGCCCCGAAGAGCTTCCTCAGGAGTCTTAAGAGTGCTGCATAAAGTTGATACTATAGATAAAGAGAACAAACATTTATGAACATTTGCAAATGTTACATACCAATATATAGATTACATAACATTAATCATTATATTATTTCATGATATTAGGTAACTTTTCGCATAGATCAATAAACAATCAATCAAGGGGACAGGCCTACCACATGCTTAAAATTCAGGACTTGACGAGTCAATAATGTACAGAAGTTCCAGTGCATAACGAGGCTTGTCTCCCCCTTTTGCTGGGTCCCGGCCTCCTTGCCATTCCTTAAGCAATTGGAATATCAGATATTATAATATCTGTATATATCTATCAATCTTTCTAGGATTCCTTTGGTTAGATTCGGATTGAAGGGTGGTTTTCATTAAGCATCTGCATTGGATGGGATTCCTGTTCATCTGTACCATCTGGGGCGTCCTATCCTGCATATACCATTAATGCTTTCCCCTTTCTTTCCCTCCATCTTTCTCCATCAGCTGATTTTCCTTTTCAGTGAAAAGGTGAACCAATTGGTTATAGCTTGACACAACTAAGGTAATTGTTTTATATACAGTTAGCTCTTTCCCTGTCCAGAAGGGTTGGTTTACTCAATTACTCTTTATATATTGTAGGTGTTTTTTTTTTCAAATTTTCTTCTCCCTATGTCCCACAAGCCTCATTATGCACTGGAACTTTTGTACATAATTGACTCATCAAGTCAACTCAGGTTTTTAGGCATCTGGCAGGCCTGTCCCTTTGATTCATTGTTTATTGATATATATGAAAAGTTATTTAATATCATGAAATATACAGATTAATGTTATGTAATCTATATATTGGTATGTAACATTTTGCAAATGTTCATAAATGTCTTTATCTATAGTATCAACTTTATGCAGCACTCTTAAGACTCCTGAGGAAGCTCTTCAAGGGCGAAACATGTAGAGCCGAAGTGGCTGCAATGTTGTATGAAACGCATGTTCATGTGATAAATTTTATTACCCTTCTTTTTAGATTCTTTAGATTTTGTGATAATTAACTTTTTGGGCACCTTAAAAGTCCCGCTTTGTTGTCTCTTTAAATTGTCTTCCAATTGGGATGCGGTGCCTTTTTTGGCCCTTCATTGCCCAACCTCCAAATTCACAATCATGAAGTTTGCCTCTACGGTATGTTTAGGGTAGGGGAGGGTGCCATCATCCCGAAATTGGACTAGAGAAAGTGGGGATATATTAAGGGACTACTCCTAAGACCCTAATCACCCAAGGTAATGGGACTATTACGACACCCAGACAAAGCAGTTATAAAAATTAAAGCATTTTATTACAACATATACAGTACAAAAATAATCACAATAGTGACAATACATAGTATGATTAGCAAGAAAAAGGGGGGTCACAAACTCCACAGATGGGCAGAGATGTAGTATTGATGTATGCGACGTAACCCCGACATGTTTCGCGGTGAAAACCGCTTCCTCAAGAGGCGTCTTTATCAATACAATCAAAAAAGACATATACTAATGTAAGTACATTATCAAAATATTTTTTTGGTATTTGTGTATAGCAATAACAGCCATAGACAAATAGATAACACAATGTTAAAGGAGTAAGTTACAAAAGCAGACACAAACCTGACTCACCAAACTAGTCCAAAGGGACCAGGAGTTCAATGCACTGAGGCACCCGATAGGGTGCTTCCCCTTAGGCGGACACGGGAAGATAAGGACGGCACTAGAATGTTAATGACACAACATAAGCAAGGGTGTGGGAATATATATGAACATAAAAGGTATTTCACAATAGAAATACGTTTTCCTGCATAGCTCTGGTGTTTGAGCAGGGCCAACAATAGCACTGAATCCTTAGAGCTGTGACGTCATCATGCATCGATTTCCATAGCTCTCTGGCGTGGCTGGGCCTGGAAAAGTTGATGCCCACCAGCTGCTGTGGTAGACACACTTACTGGAGCTTTGCAAATGACTTGACTGCTTGACAAAGGGGGTGGAGCCCCTGAAACACGTAGCAACTCGCCCTTCCATCTGATGCTGCTTGACCTCCTGTCAGCGGCACGAGTTTACAGGCGGAGACGCCACTGGCCATCCATTTCTTCAGGGAGTATTCTCCTGTGCACAGCAGCTGCCGGTGAGACAAACTGGATCGCTGTCCTATGTTCCGTTTCCATCACTCCTTGCCTCTGGATCTGAAGTAAAGCTGTTTTATAAATGGATGTTCTTATGCTACATTAATCCTTGCGCCCTGCTGTTGTCTCTTTTATCTGGAAAAGTAAATGCCCACCAGCTGCTGTGATAGACACATTCGCTGGAGCTTTGCAAGTGACTGGACCGCAAAAGTTTTTTAAAAATGCATTTATATTGACATTTATTAGTACCTAAATGCAGGAACTAGAAGAGACGAGGGGAGGCAGTATTTAGGGGTAAGTGGCTGTATTGTTTTTCCTACTACAGTAATCTCTTGGATTACGAGCATAATTTGTTCCAGGAGAATGCTTGTAATCCAAAGCACTTGTATATCAAAGCGAGTTTCCCCATAGGAAATAATGGAAACTCAGATAATCCGTTCCACAGTCACTACGCAGTCTATGCAGTACTGTATGTGGCCAGAGGTGCGGGGGCACTGGTGTATGCAGTACTGTATAAGGCCAGAGGTGCGGGGGCGCTGGTGAATGGAGTACTGTATGTGGCCAGAGGTGCGGGGGCACTGGTGTATGCAGTACTGTATAAGGCCAGAGGTGCGGGGGCGCTGGTGAATGCAGTACTGTATGTGGCCAGAGGTGCGGGGGCACTGGTGTATGCAGTACTGTATAAGGCCAGAGGTGCGGGGGCGCTGATGAATGGAGTACTGTATGTGGCCAGAGGTGCGGGGGCGCCGGTGTATGCAGTACTGTATGTGGCCAGAGGTGCGTCGGCGCATGCAGTACTGTATAAGGCCAGAGGTGCGGGGGGCGCTGGTGTATGCAGTACTGTATGTGGCCAGAGGTGCGGGGGCGCTGGTGTATGCAGTACTGTATAAGGCCAGAGGTGCGGGGGGTGCTGGTGTATGCAGTACTGTATGTGGCCAGAGGTGCAGGGGCACTGGAGACACTCAGAAATGCTTGGAGACACTCAGGAACGGAGTGTTTCCAAGTGTCTCCGAGCATCTCCGGCACCCCCCCCCCCCCCACTTCTGGCCAAATGCAGTAATGCACACCCCAGCGGCTTGAATCCGGCTCGTCTTGCGAGACAACCATTCGAAAAGCGAGTCAGGATTTGAAAAAAAAAAAAAATAGCTTGCATTGCGAAACACTCGTAAACCGTGTTACTCCCAATCTGAGGTTCCACTGCACTTCAAAGTAGAACTATAGGCAAAAAAAAAATTAATTTTTCACACTCCCCTCTAAATCCATTCATTTTATATCCATAAATCTATTGAAAAGTATATATTAAAGAATGTGTCCCAAAACAACTATTTATGGTGTCTCCTTTGTTCCACCCAATCCTATATTCCCTTACTCCATCTCCCCCCCCCCCCCCCCCCCACTTAGGGATGAAGATATTTACTAATGTAGCACACACATTCTTTAACCGCTTACCTCTACTTGCAGGACAGGACACACCATGCCACATGCCCAGTATCCTCCATGTTGTATATGGAGTGAGCCGTGTTAACAGTTTTTGGGTCCTACAGCGAGTTACCTCCTTCCGTTGGTTCTCGTCCCTAGAGTGTAGGGAAAAGTCTATTTTCTCTCTCAAAGAAGGCCAATGTCCAGACTGTGTTAAACTCCAACAGACAAGTTTATTTTTCTCTTGCTCGTCACTTAGTAGGAAAGTTGAAGATAGATATAGAGTTGGGTAGGGAGGTAGGTTCAGGCACGCGGCACTTATTTACCCTCATCGCCACTCAAGCCTGAGTGGGTCTTGCTCACCCGGATAGATCCCTCTCACGGTTCTAGCAGCCGGAGTGAAACACAAACATTTACTTTAGAATTTTTGTCCCCTCCAAGGACAGGTTCAGGAGATACTCTGCCACAGGATCTTTTGGTCCTTGAATCCAGAACTCTTTAGCACCAGTAACTTTTAGAGACCATAGGTGCCAATGGGGCACGTTACAGGAGCTGTTTCAATGATCATAGAATCCTTCCCTCTGACAGGCAACCAGGCCTCTCCCGAGACAGTGACTTCCTTCACCGATTCCCTGGACAGGTCCTCCCCCGGTTTCTTTTCCTTCAGAGCTGGTCACCCTCCCACGGGTACCCTGGGACTTCTGTGATTTGGTTTAGTTGTAGGCCTCAGTTAAAGGTACTGAGCCAACCTGGAATGATGGGGCCTCGGGCTAAAGGTGCCCAGAAACCAACACATTCACATGCACCCCTGGCCATGAGGGCCACCGAAGGTGGAGTACGTGCTGAGGACGAAGACCTGGCAACAGTGCCACCTACAGGCCAAAGGGAACTGTACAACCAGGCAACACCTCAGCAGAGCAGAGTCCAATTTAAGTAAATCAAACAGCCTAAGCCAAACTATTGCTCATTCTATCCCCTAAATTTCAAGCATAGCGACATCAAATGTGGGGGTCCGCTACATACACCCCCCTTCTGAATAAGCCACTGTCCCCAGTGGCTGGGATAGATCAGAAAATCCCCCTCAAATCCTGAGTGGGTTCTGATCTGTTCACAATAAGTGTATAATGTCCATAAACACCAATAAATGAAAAAGTTCAAAAAAACTATTGCAGAAATAACATGTGATGCTGTATTCAGGATGGTGAAACTCCAACCACCGTGCTCATAAAGGTGCAGTATGATGAATAAGTGCTTCACCCGACGTGACACTCAAATGTGCTCACCAGAAATATTCGGCCATAAATGACCATCAGGCATGTAACAGGTACTCTTGACTCCCAATCTCTCCAATCTCCAGTGAATCAACCAAGATAGCTTCTTTATAGACAAGGTGAATACCAATCTTCCACTCTATAATGGGTTAAAAGCTCCACCGCAAAGAGCCACAAGAGAAACGGATATAGTATAATACCGTTTTGTTTAAAAGTAAACAAAAGATAAAATAGTATACACCCAAGTATACTAACAGCTGTATAGGGAGGCAATGACCAGGCTGTTTGCTGAAAAACACATGGGGACCTCGACTAACATCAAAGCTGTGGGTGCAATTTAAAAGTTTTTTCTGCAATTGTTTTTTTGAACTTTTTCATTTATTAGTGTTTATGGACATTATACACTTGTTGTGCCCTTTTATCCTTTCTTGTTCACTATGTATTAGTATTCACTAATTTTGGAGCTGCACTAGTATATAATTATTTTATAAATTTTTTGGGCGCCTTTTTTCCATTTTTTTATTATCTCTCTGATCTGTTCACGACTATGTACAGTACTATTATATTATATATTTTTTTAGAATAGTGCCTGAACCAAACAATTTGGGAATAGGGCAGGGAAAGGAAAGAAGGAAAGCATGTAGAAGATACACATCACAGTTTGCACAAAAACACACAGTACATCACAATTTACAATCCCACCCCTCCTAACATATCTACCCCACCCATGTTCCGGCGGAGTTGATAGCAGATCACCTGCAGAGGGAGAGAAAAACAAACATGCAATACCCACATCCTATTTCCTACTATATACAGAAGCAAGTCATCTCTCCGGAGAGAAATAACCATCCTCTGGAAATGTGAATCGCTAAGCCTAGCATCACTGAGCATATACTATTAATATAGTTCTGCAAATAACTACCACCTGGTGGCAGCGTAAGTCCTTACACTCTCCGTGATTGCGCGTGGGAATGGATTTGCTCTACCTAACATTCCATCTTGACCACGGCGGTTTCCTGGCTAATCTACCCCAAAGTTCAGTTTAAGAGAAAAAAACAAAACTATTTATTTTCTTCTTGCGGAGTTGAGGAGGGAGAGAAAGAAAAAACACAGCAACAGTTCTCCAATTCCTCAATTGAGTAGATTCCCTCTTGTAACAGAGGGTAGAGTCATAAGTTCAGGGCAGACTGTTCCTGTGAAACGGGATAATAGAACAAACACACAAGTTCCCATTTCAAAGGTAATACTGAGGATCTGGGAGAACGACCAATCTTCCACCGCCATTTCTGGTAGTGACTGAATGTTCCACATCTGCTCCCCATTCCGTACAAACGACCAATCGATCAGCGTAAATGTGCCGACCATAGCTCCAAATCCTACGGAGCATGAAGAATTCCTCTCTTGGGTCAAATTTGTATTTTCCCCGGCGGGATTCAGGAGTATCTAAGTACTCCAAGACAGTTTCGTCATACTACGATTCCCTTATTTTCTCAATCTCCTTCATCAGTCGATGAGGCACATACGGGGACTCAAGACCGTAACTCCGTCTCACACGGTGCAGCATGGCTTTCTGCAATTGGGCGAGCTTTGGCAATGTCCGCCGGTCTCCTGCCCCAGGCAACACACACGAGTCGGGTGATCTGACAGATTTACGAAAAGTCTCTTTCCTGGCTGTCAATGTCCACTTCGCATCACCCTTACTCGTGCTGTTTCTCTATCGGGATCCTTAGTGGTTAACTCTTTATAACGACACGTAAAGGTGGCAACTATACATTGACTTGGCAATAGTTTCTGGACTTTGGTTCCAGCTTTTTTCTCTCCATCATGAGGAACAGGCTTCTTCCTTTCTCCAGCAAGCTTGCTATCACAGTTCCCTCCAGCCTCCTTACCGTCCCCTGATGTGGACTTCCTGGAGGTCCCTCCGGTTACGAAGTCCGGTTCTGGCAGGCGCTGGGGCAGGCGTCGACCGCGGCCACGGGATGCCTGGACGTATCCCATCTTTCTCTTGGTGGGTGGGATGGAGGTCTCGGTGGTGACAGAGGCAGCATCCGCTGTAACATCCGTCGCTGGCTCCATAGTAGCCGGAACTCCATTTTGCACATCCGTTGCAGCCGCGGTGATGCACGTAGGCTCGACTGTAGAGGTATAGTTGTCCTCCTCCGAAGTAACAATCCCGTGATACAATTGATCCGGTAGGCTCGGGGTGACTCGGTGGGCTGGTCCACCTCGAACAAGAACTCCCCGCAGGTCAAACACCTTCCGAATGGCCGTATCTGGACAGTCAGACCACGCATCTGGGACAAAGAACCCCCAGGGCCTCCGCATCCCTACAAGTATAAAGGGCGAAGCGGCCCCTAGGCTTGAGCTGGTTTCAATGATCACAGAATCCTTCCCTCTGACAGGCAACCAGGCCTCTCCCGAGACAGTGACTTCCTTCACCGATTCCCTGGACAGGTCCTCCCCTGGTTTCTTTTCCTTCAGAGCGGGTCACCCTCCCACGGGTACCCTGGGACTTCTGTGATTTGGTTTAGTTGTAGGCCTCAGTTAAAGGTACTGGGCCTACCTTGAACGATGGGACCTCGGGCTAAAGGTGCCCGGGACCCAGCACATTCACACGCACCCCTGGCCATGAGGGCCACCGAAGGTGGGGTACGTGCTGAGGAGGAAGACCCAGAACAATGGCCCCTTAAGTACCCTCTCCTGGCATGCACAGCAGGCAGAACACGCCCACCGCACAGCCGCCGAGAGAGGACACCCAATAAAGCCACAGTGCAACCTGTGGTTCGACCCGAGACCTGGGCAACAGTGCCACCTACAGGCCAAAGGGAACTGTACAACAAGACAACACCTCAGCAGAGCAGAGTCCAATTTAAGTAAATCAAACAGCCTGAGCCAAACTATTGCTCATTTTATCCCCTAAATTTCAAGCATAGCGACCCCAAATGTGGGGGTCTGCTACACTAACAATACCATTTGTGTAAGAAGGGGGGGCCTGGGAGGCCCTACATATGAGACGCTCCTCTGTTTCCCCTATCAAAAAGTGCCCAACCCCCCAAAAAAAACCTGAATCTCTATTCTTATCAATTTTAAATTTATCTATTGTAAAGTGTCTATTGTAAAAATGTGTCCCGAGACCCCTAAATACAGGGCCTCTTCAGCTCCACCCATACCTGAGATTCCCCACCACCACCTCCTCCAAAAAAAATAAATGGAATAAATATTTGGATTTAATTTACAGACACCCTGTCAGCAACATCAAACTCCTAAACTCCTAAAGAAGGGAAGGAGTTTCACAAAACGCGTTGACACTATGATCTTTTCCATCTCCTACTGTTATTTGCCACATTGAATATTCACAGGAAGAAACTCTGTGAGTTATGTATTGAAATGTAACAAAATGTGTAATATATTATGTTCTGGTACATTTTTTTTGCTTTAACCAATTTTATAAATATACGTTTGCAATAAAGTGGATGACTTTTATAACTACTACGTATATATATATATATTTTTTGTGTAACTTCTTCATAACACAAAACTGTGTTCTTCTTATCTTGATAATACGTTCCCCCATTGTTGTCCATCACACACAATCACTTCTGTTCAATTATCAAAGCCAGGATGACAATGAAGATATTAGCACTACAATAGTAGAGAGAACTTTTTGGCAACGTAAAAATAAAAAATTGATTTCCTTTCGATCTTTTTTTTTTTGAGGAAACACATTACAGGTCATGATGCATCATAACCTTCCAAAGCATCAGACCAACAAAATTCCATCCAACCTAATGGTCCTTTACCATATTTAAGAAAATAGCTACACATGTTATATCTGTCATGACATCTCTGTCCATCAATAAAATGTCATAATATATATATATATATATATATATATATATATATATATCAGGGCTCGACAATCCCCGGGCGCCAGGTCGCCATTGCGACTAGAATTAGTGACCTGGCGCCTGGGGCAGCACAGCTGGGGTATCCTGTGTCTCCGTGAAAAAACCCCCACCCCCCCCCCCCGCGCCGCGCAATCGCGATCGCGTCAGGCCGGCCGGTAATTGAGGCCGCGGCTTTGCGGCCTTCTGCAGGCCTATGCTTCTCTGTAGGCCTATGCTTCCTTCTGTGATCAGGCGCCATCTTGTGGTGGCCGTTGGTATGACATACAACCAGCAATGCTAATGGAGCTTCCCCTGTCTGTTTTCACTGCCATCTCCTTCCCTCTAATTACAACCCCCAAACGTTATATATATTTTTTATTCTAACACCCTAGAGAATAAAATGACGGTCATTGCAAAACTTTCTGTCACACCGTATTTGCGCAGCGGTCTTACATGCGTACTTTTTTGGGAAAAAAATACACTTTTATTTTTATTAAAAAATAAGACAACAGTAAAGTTAGCCCAATTTTTTTTTTTTATATTGTGAAAGATAATGTTACGCTGAGAAAATTGATACCCAACATGTCACGCTTAAAAATTGCATTCGCTCGTGGAATGGCGACAAACTTTTACCCTTTAAATCTCCATAGGCGACGTTTAAAAAATTCTACAGGTTGCATGTTTTGAGTTACAGAGGAGGTCTAGGGCTAGAATTATTGCTCTCGATCTACCAATCGCGGCGATACCTCACGTGTGGTTTTAACACGGCTTTCATATGCGGGCGCTACTCATGTATGCGTTCGCTTCTGCCCGCGAGCTCGGCGGTACGGTGCGCGTTCCTGGCTCCTAACTTTTTTAGCTGGCTCCTAGATTCCAAGCAAATTTGTCAAGCCCTGATATATATATATATATATATATATATATATATATATATATTAAAAAAAGGTCACAACCTAAATCTTAAAGCGGAGTTCCACCCAAAAATGGAATTTCCGCTGTTCGGAACCCTCCCCCCCTCCGGTGTCACATTTGGCACCTTTCAGGGGGGAGGGGGGTGCAGATACCTGTCTAAGACAGGTATTTGCACCCACTTCCGGGAATACACTCCTGCGGCAGACACGCCCCTACCCGCACTCCCCCGCTGTCTTCTGGGAAACACACTGTTCCCAGAAGAGAGCGGGGACCAGTGACGGTGCGCCGCGCTACTCGCGCATGCGCATTAGGGAACCGGGCAGTGAAGCCGCAAGGCTTCACTTCCTGATTCCCTCACCAAGAATGGGGGCGGCAGCATCCGAGGACCGAGCGACTGCTCGACCTCGTCTGCCGACATCGCAGGCGCGCTGGACAGGTAAGTGTCCATTTTTTAAAAGTTAGCATCTGCAGTATTTGTAGCTGCTGGCTTTAAAAAAAAAATAATTTTGGGCTGAACCTCCGCTTTAACAAGGTTTTAAATCTGCCGAGGTTCTTCACGTTATCACCTAATACGTGTGAACTGAGCTCAAAAGATATGCTCCTTGCAAACTGGTTTAGTATTGCCTAGAAATTAAGAATGATAAGATGACTAATGCCTTGTACACACGGTCGGAATTTCCGATGAAAAAAGTTCGACTGACTTTTTTCATCGGATATTCCGACCGTGTGTGTGCCCCATCGGACTTAATTCTGAGGAATTCCGTCGGAGTTTAGATAGAGAACATGTTCTCTTTTATTCCGATGTGCTTTTGGCCGGACAATAGTCCAACTGTGTGTACGGGGCATTAGAGTATCGAGTCAGAGGTAAGATACCAGCAAATACCCATATGCACCCCCTCTAAACACTTTACAAAAAGGGGGGAAATAGGAAAAAAGAAAAGTAGGAAAAATGCGTCACCATCCAGCCTACCTGCACTCCCCGGGTCCAAGACTACATCATCATCTGAACTAATGGACCACGAAAGAAAAGATGTTCCAAAGAGCAAAAATTTTTAAAAGAGGCTCTCTGTGTGAACCTTTGTTTCTCGTACTCAAGCAAATGGTCCTAACCATACATGACAGCCTCAGCAAAGAAAGCAAGTGGTCCCAACCATGCACGATAGCCCAAACAAAGAAAACAAGTCATCTTAAACAAAGAAAGCAAGTGATACTAACCAGGGATGACAGCCCAAATAAAGAAAGGAAGTGGTCCTAACCAAAGATAATGCCCCAATAAAGAAAGCAAGTAGCCCTAGCCATACATAATAGTCCCAACAAAGAAAGCAAGGGATCCTAACCAGAGATGACAGCCCAAATAAAGAAAGGAAGTGGTCCTAACCATACATGATAGCCCCAACAGAAAAAGCAAGTGGCCCTAACCATACTTGATAGCCCCAACAGAAAAAGCAAGTGGCCCTAACCATACATGATAGTCCCAAGAAAGAAAGCAAGTGGTACAAACCATACATTGTAGTCCCAACAAAGAAAGCTAGCGATCCTAACCATATATGATAGTACCAACAAATAAAGCATGTGGCCTTAACCATACATGATAGCCCCAACAAAAAAAGCAAATGACCGTAACCATACATGATAGACACAACAAAGAAGAATGTGGCCTTAACCATACATGATAGACCCAACAAAGAAAGCATGTGGCCTTAACCATACATGATAGCCCCAACGAAGAAAGCAAGTGGCTCTGTGAATGATGGGCATGGCCAGATTTTACTTAGGAGCTTAAAGGAGGATTGATTAGACAGAATCAGAGCCTAGTCACTGTATACACGGCATATACACTTCCTTGAGAAGGAATAACTTTAGGATGGAGGAGGAAGAACCCATGGCCGCAGGAAGAATTACCAGCGTACAGTGGAGGAAGGACTTTCAGATGCAGGAGAAAGAACTTATGGCTGTAGGGGGAAGGACCTGAGGATGAAGAAGGAAGTACCTGCACATAGAAGAGGAAGAACTGAAGATGGAGGAGGAAGGACCTGCAGATGGAGTAAGAAGGGTCTGTGAATGGCGTAATAAGGAAAAGTAATTGGAGGAGGAAAGAACTGTGAATGGAGGAGAAAGGTACCTGTCGATAAAGGAGAATTGAATTTTGTCTGGAGAAGGAAAGACCTGTGAATGGAGTAAGAAGGACCTGCAGATGGAGTAGGAAATACCTGCAGATGGAGTTGAAAGGACCGGCGCATGGAGGAAGAAGGACCTGCAGATGGAGAAGGAAGGACCTGTGAATGGAGGAAGAAGGACCTGTGAATGGAGGAAGAAGGACCTGTGAATGGAGAAGGTAGGACCTGTGGATGGAGGAGAATAGGCATTTGGCTGGAGAAGGAAGCGGCGCACATCTTCAAAAGGCAGAAAGAAACATTCAGCTCCTAACTAGGGATGAGCTCCAGGCGTGTTCGCACACTCCATGTGCAGAGCCCGCCAGGAAGTCGGCACGGAGCTGCGCAAATCACAGGCAGGGAGACATTGTCCCGATGCGCGGCTGCAGAGATCGGGACATGTCTCCCTGCCTGTGATTAGCGCAGCGCCGTGCCGACTTCCTGGCGGCCTCTGCACATGGAGTTTCCGAACACGCCTGAGCTCATCCCTGCTCCTAACACAGGAAAATGTCAGCACAGGAACTGTGGGGTGGCAATGGAGTGGTGGTTCACAAAAGAGCAATGTTGGATCCTCTGGGTGGATGCGTTTATGTTGAAGATGTAGCACACAGACCTTTTTCTCGCCTGGCTCACTTGCAAGTCAAGGCACACCATACTATATGCCCGTACCCTTCTGTTTGAAGAGGTTAAGCGGTGTTCACAAATTTTGGGTCCTGCAGCGAGTTACCTCCTTCCACTGGTTCTCATCCCCAGCGTATGGGGACAAGTCTATATTTCTCCCCCCAAAGAAGGCCAATGTCCAGAAACACTTTAACTCCAACAGAGAGATTATTTTCTATTTGCTGCGTAGTAGACAGATGGATGAAAGAAGGAATAAGTGTGAGGGATTAGATCCAGGCACAACTAGTAACTTCATCGCCACTCGATCCCGAGATCGGTTTAGCTCACCCGGATAGTCCTCTCTCACAGTCCTAGCAGCCGGTGTGGAGCTCGAACAGTTCTGTCACCCTATCCCCTCCAGGGACGGGTCCAGGAGATCCTCTAACCTCTGTAGAATTTAAAGAACCAAACAATGCCAATGGGCACTCTACAGGTTAGCTTTCCGGAGTAAAGAATCCTTCCCTTTGACAGGTCACCAGGCCTCTCCCGAGACAGCGATCTTCCATCACTCATCTCCTCTGTGGGACCGATCCTACCCTGGCTTCCTCTCGGTCAGAGCGGGTGCCCTCACCTGGGCACCCTGGGACTCCAATGGGCGAATTGTAGACCCAGTTAAAGGTACTGGGCCTACCTGGAATGCTGCAGCCTCGGGCCAAAGGTGCCTGAGACTCCTCGGCCAGTCATCGCACCCCCCGAGGGGCTCACCCCTCTGGCACCTCCACTCCAACAGTCCTACTCCTCTCACCTCTCCAAAGATGGCGTCTGCCCCTTATGTACCCTCTCCCGGCATGCACAGCAGGCCGACCACGCCCACTGTACCGCTGCCGAGAGAGGACACCCTAAGGCACAGCAATGCCACCCATGGCTCAACCCTGACCTGATATGTCAGCGCCACCTACAGGTCACAGGGAACCATACACCAGGCAGCATCACATAGGCATAAGCAAATACCTAACAATAAAAGGGGTCCGAACCTGACTACCAGCTCAGACCAACCCCTAAATTTAGGCGCATAACACCCCTGAAAAGTAAAGAAGCGCTACAAAGAAAAAATGGAAAAAAACACATAAAGAAGAAGAACATCAAAAAATATAATTAAAGGGGGCCCCAGGGTGGGGGGGGGGGAGAAAGTCCCACGTTTAAGTAAAAGCCCCCAAGGTTAAAAATAATGAGCAAATCATTAAGAATTCAACACACAGGTAATTCTACATTCCAGCACGTGTTTTAGGTATCTCACATTATTTAAACAAACATTTTGCTGTTACTATGCACAGTGCGGATTCAGTGGAGTGCACACAATGGTACGTGTTACAGCTCACTGTTTGCAGCCATCGAGGGAAGTCATGTCCAAAACTCCCACTGAAAACACACGTCAGGGTAGTTTAATATCAAATCCATCACCTCCAGATTTTATGCATCAGCTAACACGCAAAACAGGCCAAGCTTCACCAGAAACTGTTGCATAGCAACACAAACAGGACCAGTTGCCTTTTTTTTATGCAGTTCAACTCAAACAGCAAAGACCGCAAAGGATCAGATGGATATATGTCTGCAACCGAAATACAGCATGTCGGTTTGCAAAGCAGAGGAGCCAAAGTTGATAACAGGACAAGAAGGAGAGCTTTCAATTTCCTGACCTATCATGGGACTGAAAACGCCCCGGCTGTACGCAAAGCTTTTGTTTAACCGCTTCAGGCCCCGGACCATTTGGTTGCTAAAGGACCAGGCCCCTTTTTTTGCGATTCGGCACTGCGTCGCTTTAACTGACAATTGCGCGGTCGTGCGACGTGGCTCCTAAACGTTCTTTTTTTTCCCCCGAAATAGAGCTTTCTTTTGATGGTATTTGATCACCTCTGCGGTTTTTATTTTTTGCGCTATAAACAAAAATAGAGCGACAATTTTGAAAATTTTTTTTTTTTTACTTTTTGCTATAATAAATATCCCGCAAAAATTAGGCGGTCGCCTAAGGCCTCGCATTCACAGGGGCCTGGCGGCTGCCTAATTTGCCTGTGATCAATACTAATGATGGCGTCATCGGATCTCTCTATCACCCCTCTCCTTCTCACTCCCCCTCTTGCATTGGCTGAATATGTCTGATTGGTGAGGAGGGTGCCCTGGAAGTGGTGCTGATCACCTGTGTGCTAGATCCGTGCATTTTCTGCAGCCATTTTTCTTGCTTGAATTATTTTTCCCCATTATGGGCGTGAGTGGGGCCTCACGTCTAAGTTTTGCCTAAGGCCTCACAAAGCCTAGAGCTGCCTTTGCCCAAAAAATATATAAAAAAAACACATTTTTGGCCTCAGTTTAGGCCGATATATATTCTTCTACATATTTTTGGTAAAAAATAAATAAATCGCAATAAGCGTTTATTGATTGGTTTGCGCAAAAGTTATAGTGTCTACAAAATAGGGGGTAGTTTTATGGCATTCTTATTAATAATTTTTTTTTTTTACTAGTAATGGCGGCGATCAGCGATTTTTATCGTGACTGCGACATTATGGCGGACACATCGGACACTTTTGACACATTTTTGGGAAAATTGTCATTTTTACAGCGATCAGTGCTATAAATATGCACTGATTACTGTGAAAATGACACTGGCAGTGAAGGGGTTAACCTCTAGGTGGCGCTGTAGGGGTTAAGTGTGACCTAATGAGTGATTCTTACTGTAGGGGGGCGTGGCTTGGCGTGTGACATCATTTGTCGTCGTTCCCTATGACAGGGAACAGACGATCACTGACATGCCACTAGGAAGAATGGGGAAAGGTTTGTTTACACTTAACTCTCCCCGTTCTTCAGCTCTGTGACCTGATCGCGGGACACCGGCGGCAATCGGGTCCGCGGGTCCTGCGGGCGCGGTCATGGAGCTTCGGACCGGGTCGCAAAACCGCTCCGCTGGTGGAGATGTTTTCTCTGCAATGACGAATCATGCTTCTCTGTCTGGCGATCCGATGGACGTGTCTGGGTTTGGTGGTTGCCAGGAGAACGGTACTTGCCTGACTGCATTGTGCCAAGTGTAAAGTTTGGTGGAGGGGGGATTATGGTGGGGGGTTGTTTTCCAAGGGTTGGGCTTGGCCTCTTAGTTCCAGTGAAGGAAACTCTTAGGCCTCATGCCCACGGACGTTTTTACAGCCGCGTTTTTGAGCGTTTTTTACAGCTTAAAAACGCCTGTCCATGTTATTGTATAAATTTTTCGACCGTATTTTTTTCGAAAAAAAAAACAAAAAACGCCGGAGCTCAAAAACGCAATTGCTGCGTTTTTTAACGCTTCGCGTTTTTTTATGCCTAACGCCGACGCTGCGGAACACACTGGTCCTGTTTTTTTTTTACAGCTTAAAAACGCCTATGCTATTTGCAGCTCAAAAACGCCTAGGTGGGCATGAAGCTATAGACTAACATGGACAGGCGTTTTTAAACTGTAAAAAACGCTCAAAAACGCGGCTGTAAAAACGTCCGTGGGCATGAGGCCTTAAGACGTCAGCATACAAAGACATTTTGGACAATTTCATGCTCCCAACTTTGTGGGAACAGTTTGGGGATGGCCCCTTCCTGTTCCAACATGACTGCGCAACAGTGCACAAAGCAAGGTCCATAAAGACTTGGATGAGCGAGTTTGGGGTGGAGGAACTTGACTGGTCAGCACAGAGTCCTGACCTCAACCCGACCTTCTCATCCCACATCAGTGCCTAACCTCACAAATGCGCTTCTGGAAGAATGGTCAAACATTCCCATAGACACACTCCTGAACCTTGTGGACGGCCTTCCCAGAAGAGGTGAAGCTGTTATAGCTGCAAAGGGCGGGGCCAACTCAATATTGAACCCTACGGACTAAGACTGGGATGCCATTAAAGTTCATGTGCGTGTAAAGGCAGGTGTCCTAATACTTTTGACAATATAGTGTATAACATGGCAACTTAGAACAGTGTTTCTCAACATTTTTTTCAGTCAAGGCACCCTTTAAAATTCCACACAATCTCGAGGCACCCCTTTCTAAAATTGAAAAAACAAAACTAATAGTTATGCATAATGTAGCAACATCCACATGAGTAGGACACCCAACATTAGCGGTGATGTATTCTTCCAAAGCTAGGTATTTGCCAAGGCACCCCTAAAGACACGCGAAGGCACCGCAGGGCAAGGGCCGATCCAGAGTCTAGTCTCAGGAGGGGCACTGCCAGAATTTTTTATTTTTTTTGCGGGCGATCTATCAGATGGTTGGCTGGTGTTGGCGCTTCAATCATCCTGGCACCATGGTTGTTATGGTGTCAGGATGATTGAAGATTATTATTTCTATGATTACATTGTTATATAAAATGAAATAGTTCAACTCACCACAATGCAGAATCAGTGGGAGCCCCGAGTGTGTCACTTGCCATGTCGCCTGCCACCAGATGCGGATTGTCACTTGGCTGCTACAATTTCCTGCTAAGGTGGGGATTGTCACTTGTGTCCCAGAGTGAAGTCTGGCAGCAGAGAGATGATGGAATTGTTTCCCCCTGCATTCTAGATTTTTCTAGTACATAGTGGGTTGTTAGTGAGCGTAATGGATACGAATCTATCCGAAGTTACGAATTATCTGAAATAACGAATGCCGTATCTAAATGTATGGAACGTAATGAATTAACCACTTCAGCCCTGGAGGATTTGGCTGCCCAATGCCTGGGCCATTTTTTTGCGATTCAGCACTGCGTCGCTTTAACTGACAATTGCGCGGTCGTGTGACGTGGCTCCCAAACAAAATTGACATCCCTTTTTTCCCACAAATAGAGATTTCTTTTGGTGGTATTTGATCACCTCTGCGGTTTTTATTTTTTGCGCTATAAACAAAAAAAGAGTGATGGCGTGTCCAAGATGGCAGAGTGACCAGTCGCACATCACGGAGCTCTGCTGGCACCATCTTCTTCTTTACTCGGTACCTGAGTGATTCGTACCCCGGACCGGCAGCATTGGTCGGCGGATGCCATCCAGACCGTCGGTCCGCGGCATGGGTGGTAAGAAGATTTGTTTTCCCCCTGATATTCCGGACACTATGGGCCCTGAGCTCCGGCCGCGGCCTCATCCTCAATATGGCGTCGCAGACTGATCCTCTTGTACAGGCCTCGGCTAGCCTTCCGGGGATACCGGAGGTGATGGCAGCTATTGCGTCCTGCCACACTGCCATAGCCACCTGCCAAACAACCCTTACCAGCAAGATAGAGGCAGTACAGCTGGACATGGGCCTTCTCCGGCAGGATATGGACAAGGTCCGATCCCGCCTTACGAACGCAGAGGGGAGAGTGGGTCATTTGGAGGACTTGGTAGCGGAGCATGATGGCGCCTTCGCACATTGCAGTCCAAGCTCAAAACCCTGGAGTATAGAGCCGAGGACGCCGAAAATCGTTGCCGCCGCAACAATATCCATATTATAGGATTGGCAGAGGGGGCAGAAGGGAAGAATCCCACGTTTTTCACTGAAGAGCTGCTGCGCTCTCTCCTGCCTGCAGCCCAGCTATCCCCCTACTTTTACTGTGGAGAGGGCTCACTGCATGCCGCCGCAACCAGGCCCGCAGGGTGCCCCCCCTCGTATGTTCATCCTGAGGCTGCTGAACTTCCGTGACCGGGACGAACTGCTCAGAGCTGCGAGAACGGCGGGTGACATACGATACAAGAACAACAGGCTCATGATGTTCCCTGACTATTCTGAGGAGACACAGAAGCTTTGTCGGTCCTTTGATGCTGTGAAGGCGGCCCTTCATGAGCGGAAGATCAAATAAAGTGTGCTCTTCCCAGCCAAGCTGCGGGTCGTGGATGGGGAAACTGTTAGGTTTTTTACCTCCCCAAGAGAGGCAGCTCGATGGATGGAATCCTTGACGCAGCAGGGATGATGACTCCCCCCCCCCCACCCGCGATGCTCACACTTTGAAACAGGCCTTACCTGTGTGCTATTTCCTGCTGGGCCTGCGGGCCTCTGTTTTACTTGCGACCTCATTAGTACAGGGAGAAGGAGGTACTGTAACCTGTTATTGCTTGTGAGACCTGATCATTGCCCCTTCTCGTTCTATGTTCTGTTGGGGGGGGTCAGGTTGTGTCACTCCCTGTTGGCGAACGGCCACCTTAAGATCTGTGCCCCTGGTACATACCAGGAGATTACTCTGACTCAGGTACTTTGTTATCCTCACTCCAGCACCTCCTGATGGGAACTATATGCTGCAGACTCTGTTTTTTATTTCCAGGTTAAAGGTGTAAGAGTTGCTACTATGGATTGACTGTTGCTCCACGCTTTTTACACGTCTCCGAGTTTCTAGTTGCCTGCGGGCTGTTTTTTGGGGTATCATGCAGACCCACGCTATGCGGGACCTGCGGGGAGGGGGGAGGGGAAGGTCGGCCATTGCCGACCATGCAAGGACAATTAGAGTTTATAAGTTTGGTTGTTTATGTTTTGCATTTTTATGTTGAACACTGATCTTTTCAAATATGAAGTACCTTTTTCTGACAGGTCACATGTTGGTATAATGAGAGGAAGGGGAGCAGGTGGAGAGGCCGTGTCCCTATTGGGGGGATGTACTTCTGCCTGTTGCCCCTGGAAGTGTGGAGTGCGTGCTTCACTGGTCCACACGAATCCCAATTTTTTACCACCCCCAGTATGTCTATGCACAGTATAATTTCCTGGAATTTACGGGGCCTCAATTCTGCTATGAAACGCTCCCTAGTCTTTAACTTCATTAAAAAGTATTCCCCTCACCTGGTGGTGCTTCAAGAGTACCGCCTGGTGGATTCCCGGACCCTGGGCCTGAAGAGGGCGTGGGTTGGGGCACACTACCATGCCACACACTCCAGCTACTCTAGGGGGGTCAGTATCCTAGTACATAGAAAGCTCCCCTTCCAGCTCCTTGATTTAAAAACGGGCCCTGCTGGTCGTTTTGTAATTATACATGCCCTTGTTTCTAGTGTTCCCTTAGTCCTGGTGGGACTTTATTTACCTCCCCCTGCGGATGTTTCAGTGCTTACCAATATTATGCAATATGTGCTTACGTATGGTGTGGATGATGTATTGATTATAGGGGATTTTAATATGACTCCCTCACCCGATCTGGACAGACTCCCCTCTACCTCTCGGTGGACCCCTGGGTTGGCCTTGTGAATGGGTGCGATCGACCTGGTGGATGTCTGGCGTCATTACCATCCTAATGACATAAGTTTCTCTTGTCATTCAGCATCCCCCCGGACATTCTCGCGCATTGACTTGGCCCTTGCCTCTCGATCCATGCTGCGCCGGATCTCTGAGGCCAGTATGCTCCCGAGGGGGATCTTGGATCATGCACCGGTGCGGATTGGCCTGGCCTCGGGGGCGCCGGGGGTGCGGATGTGGCGTCTGTCCAGATTCTGGATAAAAGATTCTGCCATACAGGAGCATATTCAGAAGGGTGTATGTCACTATTGGTTGGCTAATGTTGACTCTGCTTCCCCTGGGGTCACTTGGGACGCCTTTAAAGCCTGGGCCCGTGGGGCCTACATATCCCGCATAGCTGCTGCACGCAAGGCCTCTGTGCAGGCTCTGGTTGAATAGGAAAGGGAAGTTGACCAGAAAAAAGCCGCTTATGTAGCTAACCCCTCTCCTGATGCCTATGGGGCTTGGCAATTTGCGCTGCAGCAGCTATCCTTGCCACGGGTGGATATGACTCATAAATCTCGCCTTCATCTGGCTCAAAGAATCTTTGAATTTGGGAATAAAAATGGTAAGCTGCTGGCATGGCTTGCGAAGGGTCAATTTGCAGTGACTACCATCAGTCATTAGGGACCAGTCTGGTGTTACAGTGCCTTGCGAAAGTATTCGGCCCCCTTGAACTTTTCATCCTTTTGCCACATTTCAGGCTTCAAACATAAAGATATAAAATTGTAACTTTTTGTGAAGAATCACCAACAAGTAGGACACAATTGTGAAGTGGAACGAAATCTATTGGATTTTTGAAACTTTTTTAACGAAGAAAAAAATGAAAAGTGGGGCGTGCAAAATTATTCGGCCCCCTTGCGTTAATACTTTGTAGAGCCACCTTTTGCTGCGATTACAGCTGCAAGTCGCTTGGGGTATGTCTCTATCAGTTTTGCACATCGAGAGACTGAAATTCTTGCAAAACAGCTCAAGCTCAGTGAGGTTGGATGGAGAGCGTTTGTGAACAGCAGTTTTCAGCTCTTTCCACAGATTCTCGATTGGATTCAGGTCTGGACTTTGACTTGGCCATTCTAACACCTGGATACGTTTATTTGTGAACCATTCCTTTGTAGATTTTGCTGTATGTTTGGGATCATTGTCTTGTTGGAAGATAAATCTCCGTCCCAGTCTCAGGTCTTTTGCAGACTCCAACAGGTTTTCATCCAGAATGGTCCTGTATTTGGCTGCATCCATCTTCCCCTCAATTTTAACCTTCTTCCCTGTCCCTGCTGAAGAAAAGCAGGCCCAAACCATGATGCTGCCACCACCATGTTTGACAGTGGGGATGGTGTGTTGAGGGTGATGAGCTGTGTTGCTTTTACGCCAAACATATCGTTTTGCATTGTGGCCAAAAAGTTCGATTTTGGTTTCATCGGAACCAGAGCACCTTCTTCCACATGTTTGGTGGGTCTCCCAGGTGGCTTGTGGCAAACTTTAGACGAGACTTTTTATGGATATCTTTGAGAAATGGCTTTCTTCTTGCCACTCTTCCATAAAGGCCAGATTTGTGCAGTGTACGACTGATTGTTGTCCTGTGGACAGACTCTCCCACCTCAGCTGTAGTTCTCTGCAGTTCATCCAGAGTGATCATGGGCCTCTTGGCTGCATCTCTGATCAGTCTTCTCCTTGTCTGAGCTGAAAGTTTAGAGGGACAGCCAGGTCTTGGTAGATTTGCAGTGGTCTGATACTCCTTCCATTTCAAAATGATCACTTGCACAGTGCTCCTTGGGATGTTTAAAGCTTGGGAAATCTTTTTGTATCCAAATCAGGCTTTAAACTTCTCCACAACAGTATTACGGACCTGCCTGGTGTGTTCCTTGGTCTTCATGATGCTCTCTGCGCTTTCAACAGAACCCTGAGACTATCACAGAGCAGGTGCATTTATACAGAGACTTGATTACACACAGGTGGATTCTATTTATCACCATCAGTCATTTAGGACAACATTGGATCATTAAGAGATCCTCGCTGAACTTCTGGAGTGAGTTTGCTGCACTGAAAGTAAAGGGGCCGAATAATTTTGCACGCACCACTTTTCAGTTTTTTATTTGCTAAAAAAGTTTAAAATATCCAATAGATTTCGTTCCACTTCACAATTGTGCCCCACTTGTTGGTGATTCTTCACAAAAAATTAAAATTTTATATCTTTATATTTGAAGCCTGAAATGTGGCAAAATGATGAAAAGTTCAAGGGGGCCGAATACTTTCGCAAGGCACTGTATATTGCGCACGCCCGCTGATATTAATGACCGCTTTCTCCTTTACTATCGACAGCTCTACTCTACCAAGGTTTCCTACACTCCCCTGGACCTGCATTCCTATCTTGACAGGGTTCACCTCCCTAGGATTGACGACAAAACCTGTGCTGCCCTAGATCAGGAAATTGCTTTGGAAGAGGTACAGAAGGCCATGACCCAACCATAGCCAGGAAAAACGCCTGGTGTTGATGGTCTCCCTGTAGAGTTTTACACTCAATATCTAGATTTACTTGCTCCGAGGCTCACCTCACTTTTCAAACAATTCCTGCAGCTGGGGATGTTACCAGACTCTATGTCAGAGGCGGTGGTGGTGTTGGTGCCCAAGCCCGGTAGGAACCCAGAGAATTGCTCCTCTTATAGGCCAACATCCTTCCTTAACGTGGATGCGAAAATCCTGGCAAAGATCCTGGCCAACCGGTTATCAACGGTCCTGGAAGACATAATTCATGTAGACCAAACTGGCTTCATTCCGGGTAAGGGCACAGACATTAACCTCCGACGCCTCTTTCTGAACCTCTCTGTCACCCATGCCAACAGCGGAAGTAGGGTCATAGCCTCCCTCGTTGCCAAGAAGGCATTCGACTTGGTAGAGTGGGAATTCCTGTGGGAGGTGCTGGACAGGTTCGGATTTGGTCCATATTTCCTTCACTGGCTCAAGATGTTATATAGCTCCCCCAGGGCTAGAATACGCACTAATGACAGGTTGTCTGACTCCTTTCCGTTGCAAAGGGGCACGAGACAGGGGTGTCCGCTTTCCCCCTCCCTGTTCGCCCTGGCCTTGGAGCCATTGGTGATACTTGTCAGGGAATCTACCCTGGTCAAAGGACTGAGGGTGGGGACGCTGGAGGAGAGTCGGCAAGTGGATAATAATAATAAATAACAATAACAATATAAAAATTTTATTATTATTATTATTATTATTATTTATTAATGTGTTCCTTTCCATTAGTTTAGCTGCGGCATTCGTTATTTCGGATAATTCATAACTTAGGATAAATTTGTATTGGCTACGTTCAATAACAGACAAATTTGAAAGAAAATTCCAATACCTATAATTTTTTATTTTTTTTTAATAATTCAACTTTTATTAAAGATTTTTTTTACATATAAAATTCACAACATTTGACATTAAACAATCCCTATCATATTCCATACATTCACTTTCCCATTGGGGGGAGTCTCTCATCCTCTGCTATTTGTCCTCTCCCCTCTTTCCCGACGCTATAATTCCCCCCCCAAAAAAAAGTGGGGGGAGGGAGGAGGGGGTAAGGGAGATAAACTCCCGCCCGCTCCTTGATTATTCCATAGTGTGCTCTGCACTTTCAATCCACTTTATTCTCCCCAATACCTATAAATTAATGCCTCGTACACACGACCGGTTTGTCCCGATGGGAAAACTGCCACGTTTGCTTTTTGTCGGGAAAACCGGACGTGTGTATGCTCCCGACGAGAAAAGTCCCCAAAATTTTTTTTTTAGAGCCAGCTCTCTTTTTTCCTGTCGTGATTCCCGTCGGTCTTTTTCCCTTTACGAAAACCGCTGGTGTGTATGCTTTTCCGAGGGGAAAAAAAAAACAATTAGACGCATGCGCGGAAGCATAGAACGTAATTTTGTCGGCTCGTCGTAGTCTTGGACGTCACTGTGTTCTTGGCATTCAAAAGTTCAGCGGGCTTTTGTGGGACAGTGTGTATGCAAGGTAGGCTTGAGAGGAATCCCGTCGGGAAAAGCATCGTTTTTTTTCCTGCCGGGAAAACCGGTCGTGTGTACGAGGCATAATAGTTAGTTATTCTTTCGAATTTTCAGTTTTTTTTTTTTTCTTAATTTCAAGTTTACGAATTTACATATTTACAAATTGCGATCATAACGAATGACCTGAAAAAAAAAAAAGAATGAAAGGAAAACGAACAAATTTTTCGGCAGTGCGCTATTGAATATTACCATGGCAGAGCTATAGGTTGGGATGTAGGAGAGTTAAGGTGTGACAAGCAGAGCTGTTACTTTGAGATAAGAAATGATGTGCCAGAGAAGAAACCAAAGAGATGTAAGATGTGTCACCACATTTTAACATTAGTTTTTTTCCATTAATTTTTTTCTCTAGCATGTTCTATCTGGCCTTTCGGCATCCAAGAACATTATAGTGACATGGGACTTGTGAAAACCCTGTCGGACTTTTGAGGCACGGAGATCATAAATTATAGTCTCATTACTGTTGAAACTCTTTTGCTTTCAATAATAACCATTTCAAAAGTCATAAAACACATTTATAATATAGGCGTCCAACAACTTCCACACCTCTGCCTACAACCCATCAGCTACATTTCGATATGTTATCATTTGAGGTGGTCAATAACATCTACAGTGGGGGGAAAATAATGATTGTCTCCCCTGCAGATTGTGTAAGTTTGCTCATTTAAATGAAGGGTCTATAATTTTTATTGTAGCACTACCCCCGTAGGAGCTGCTGGTTAGATTTGGGTTTTGCACGTTACTTCCTCAGCTTCGTTGTCCAGGTAGGAAAGTCTGTAGTAATGTAATGTCCATACAGATGTAAAACCTTCAACAGTCAAGCCTCGTACACACGGCCGAGATTCTCGTCGAAAAAAACATGTCGTTTTTTTAGACGAGATTCTTGGACAAGAAACTTGTCCCGGCCGAGTGTACACACGCTCGATTCAAAGAACCCGCGGTTCTTTGAATGGAGCGTACGCGGTGACGTCATCGACTACGACGAGCATGCGCTCGTCACATTCGATGCCGTCGCCGCCATCTTGGTATACCCTACCTATGCCTAGGAAGCTACCGCGCATGCGTCGAATTCATTTCGAACATGCGCGGGCTTCCGGGAGGACAGGTAAGTGTACACACACTCACTTTTCTCGTCGAGAAACATGCCGACGAGAATCTCGACGAGAAAATAGAGAGCCGGATCTCTATTTTCTCGTCGAGATTACTTGTCGGTTTTCTTGACGAGAAACCATACACACGAACGAGTTTCTCGGCAAGACATCTCTGCCAGCAAGTTTCTTGCTGGTTCTTGCCGAGAAACTCGGTCGTGTGTACGAGGCCTCAGGCTTTATTTTCTTATGCAGTAAACGTTGAGAAAGTAGAAGGTAGAGAAGAGCAGGGGAAGGTTCAAGCACTCGCCACAACTATGCAAAGGTGTCAGTTTAAAGTCACTTACCACTCTCAATGTTAGAGTGGGTATTGGTCACCCGGATAGTCCCCTCTCACATGGCCTAGCAGCCGGGTTGACACACGAACAGGGGAGGGCTGGGCCTGGGGGCAGGGTGGCAATTGCCGGCAGCCGCTGCCCGCTACCATTTTCTTTTTTAATCTGGTCTAGGAAGTCGGGCCGGGGGCATGGCCATGGCGGCCGACCACTAGCTGTTGCATTCCGGGAGTTGTAGTCCGCACACAAGCTTCTGGTGGGTGGAAAACACAGCAGCGCAGAGGAAACTACAACTCCCTGGGACCGGATTCTTGGAAGCAGGCAGAGGCAGAGCGTGCCAGGGAGTCGGGACTCAGGGCTGGGCGCTGGCTGCAACTTGACCCCAGGATCAGGAGCGTTACCCCCCCCAGGAAACCGTGGCGTGCAAGGACCTGCTGAGCTGAGATCGCCAAGGTGAGAGACCCTGACACCCCTAGCTGACCCCCCATCTCCCCCCAATACACCCCATGTAACCTGCCCCAGTGATCAGGCTGCATTGATGGGCACTGGAGTTGGCTGCACTGATGGGCACTGGTGAGGCTGCATTGAAAAACCAGGTGGGTCATGGATGGTGAGCTGATTCGGCAGTTTAATGGGCCACTTGACTGGACTTGCCCCCCAGGCCTAAGGCCGCCAGCCCTCCCCTGCACACCTAACCAGCGCAGGGCAGTCTCAGCCACAGACTACCCAAGATGATCTAGGTCTCTGCCACAGACCTTCCGAAATGAACAAAGTCTCTGCCACAGACCTTTTTAGATTGAGCAAATGGATAGTCCAGAAATCATCTGCCACAGGATTTCAAAGTCCCAAACTTCCAGCCGTGCAGTGAAAAGAGCCTTTAAGCCGATCCGGCGAACTGCAGGGCTTTTAGTAGATTGCATCCCTCCTCAACAAGGTCACCAGGCCTCACCCGAGACATCAGTGTTTTGCCAGTCTCCAGGGCAGGTCCTCCCCCGGTTTCCTTCATCGAGGCAGCTTCCTCCCTTTCGTGGACGGACAGCTTGGGATCCCCTCTTAAGATGTAGGCCCCAGCCAGCATAGCCGGGCCTACTCAAAAGCAATGTAGCCTCGGGCCAACGTGGCCCAGAGACCCGAACCACACACACACATACCTCGCGCCAGGAGGGCCACGAGGCGAATGACCCCCCAACAATGGTGTCTGCCCTCCCAGCAGGCACAGCGGGGCGACCACTCCCACCGTACCGTACCGAGTAGGGTCACTCAATGCACCATGGTCTGCCCGTGTTCCAACAGGTGCCTGAAGTGGCAACGCCACCCCCAGGCAAACAGGGAAACTACCATCAGGCGAACCACAGCTAGAACAGAAGCAAATCTCAATGTAATTCAACAGTCTGAGCCCAGCTACTGGCTCAGACATCCCTCTAAATTTTAGAAAGCGCCCCAACCTTTTGGGGAGGGCGCTACATTATCATAGGTGTATTTTATATGATACAGACAGAATGTCAACCAAAAATCCAGAAAAAACACACAATACAAATGTTATAAATGGAGTTGCAGTTCAGTGAGTAAAATAAGTATTTGATCACCTCCCAACTAACAACAATTCTGCCCCCCACAGACTGGCTACAGTAGGGGCTCACGTGGTACACAGATTAGTCCTGTCAATGTTAGAAGGTTCTCCTAACGACAACTCGTTATGTGTATAACAGACACCTGTCCACAGAATCTCTTTCTTCCATTCAAACCTCACCGTCATTGGCAAGAGCTGTCAAAGGTCATCAGGGACAAGATTGTGGACCTGCACAAGGCTGGAATGGGCTACAAGACCATTAGTAAGATGGTGAGAAGGAGACAATTGCTGGAGTGATTATTCCCAAATAGAAGAAATACAAAATAACCATCAATCGTCCTCGGTCTGGAGCTCCATGCAAGATGTCACCTCATGGGGTGAGGATGATCATGAGAAAAGTGAGGGATCCACCCAGAACTACATGGGAGGAGCTTGTGAATGATTTCAAGGCAATTGGGACCACAGTCACCAAACAAACCATTGGTAACACAATACACCGCCTTTGATTGAAATACTGCAGCACCCGAAAGGTCCTCCTCCTCAAGAAGGCACATGTACAGCCCGTAGGGATGAGCCGAACACCCCCCGGTTCGGTTCGCACCAGAACCTGCGAACAGACCAAATGTTCGCGCAAACTTTAGAACCCTATTAAATACAATGGACTCGAACGTTCTAAATCAAAAGTGCTAATTATAAAGGCTAATATGCAAGTTATTGTCCTAAAAATGGTTTGGGGACCCGGGTCCTGCCCCAGGGGACATGTATCGAAGCAAAAAAACGTTTTAAAAACTGACGTTTTTTCGGAAGCAGTGATTTTAATAATCCTTAAAGTGAAACAATAAAAGTGAAATATTCCTTTAAATTTCGTACCTAGGGTGTGTGTATAGTATGCCTGTAAAGTCGCGCTTGTTTCCCGTGTTTAGAACTGTCCCTGCACAAAATGTCATTTCTGAAGGAAAAAAAGTCATTTAAAAACTCACTCGCGGCTGTAATGAATATAATGGATATTAAGGGGAACCCTGCCGCAAATTAAAAAAAAATGCGTGGGGTTCCCCCCAAATATCCATTACCAGGCCCTTCAGGACTGGTATGGATTTTAAGGGGAACTCCACCCCAAATAAAAAAAAAATGGTGTGGAGTTCCCCCAAAAATCTATACCAGACCCTTTATCCGAGCACGCAACCTGGTAGGCCGCAGGAAAAGAGGGGGGACGAGGGAGCGCCCCCCCTCCTGAACCGTACCAGGCCACATGCCCTCAACATTGGGAGGATGCTTTGGGGGTCTGTGACCCCTCAAAGCACCATGTCCCCATGTTGATGGAGACAAGGGCCTCATCCCCACAACCCTTGCCCGGTGGTTGTGGGGGTCTGCGGGCGGGGGGCTTATCGGAATCTGGAAGACCCCTTCAACAAAGGGGACCCCCAGATCCCGCCCCCCCCATGTGAATTGGTAATGGGGTACATTGTACCCCTACCATTTCACAAAAAAAGTGTAACAAATTGTAAAAAAAAAACACAGACACCGTTGGGAAAGTCCTTTATTAAAAAAAAACAAAAAAACATTCCAGCGATGAAATCCAGTGTCCCGCGGTGATCCGATGTCCAGCGCTGTCCACACGAAACGTCATTGGCTGAGCCTGAGCGGACCTGATGGGGAACTTCCTCCCCAGTGTAATAAATGTATAGACCCGCCCCTTCTAAAGTTCCCCATCAGGTCCACTCAGCCAATGACGTAGGTGTAAGGCTAAGTGGACCAGATGCGGAACGTGAGAAGGGGCGGGTCTATTCATTTATTATACTGGAGAAAGTTCCCCATCAGATCCGCCCAGCCAATGATGTAGGCGGGGTGTGACATACGAGGGGGCGGACCTGATGGGGAACTTCCTCCGCAGTGTAATAAATGAATAGACCCGCCCCTTCTCACGTTCCGCATCTGGTCCCCATGTTGAGGGCATGTGACCTGGTACGGTTCAGGAGGGGGGGGCGCGCTCTCGTCCCCCCCTCTTTTCCTGAAGCCTGCCAGGTTGCGTGCTAGGATAAGGGTCTGGTATGGATTTTTGGGGTAACTTCATGCCATTTTTTTTTTAAATTTGGGGTGGAGTTCCCCTTAAAATCCATACCAGACCTGAAGGGCCTGGTATGGATATTTGGGGGGAACCCCACGCATTTTTTTTAAATTTGCGGCAGGGTTCCCCTTAATATCCATTCCAGAACTGAAGGGCCTGATAATTGAATTTGGAGGGACCCCCACGCATTTTTTTTTTTTTTATCAATGACTTTTGTATGTATTGCCGGGAGCCGACAATTCATTAATAGCCGCAAGTGAGTTTTAAATGACTTTTTTTCCTTCAGAAATGACATTTTGTGCAGGGACAGTTCTAAGCACGGGAAACAAGCGCGACTTTACATGCATATCATACACACCCCCAAGGTACGAAATTTAAAGGAATATTTCACTTTTATTGTTTCACTTTAAGCATTATTAAAATCACTGCTCCCGAAAAAACATCAGTTTTTAAAACTTCTTTTTGCATTGATACATGTCCCCTAGGGCAGGACCCGGGTCCCCAAACACTTTTTAGGACAATAACTTGCATATAAGCCTTTATAATTAGCACTTTAGATTTCTCCCATAGACTTTTACAGGGTGTTCCGCGGCTTTTCGAATTTGCCGCGAACACCCCAATTGTTCGCTGTTCGGCGAACGGGCGAACGGCCAATGTTCGAGTCGAACATAAGTTGGACTCGAACTCGAAGCTCATCCCTAACAGCCCGAGCCCGTCTGAAGTTTGAACATCTAAATGATTCAGAGAAGGGTTGGGAGAAAATTCTGTGGTCAGATGAGACCAAAATTGAGCTCTTTGGCATCAACTCAACTTGCTGTGTTTGGAGGAAGAAAAATGGTGACTGTGACGCTAAGAACACCATCCCTACAGTCACACACGGAGGGGGAAACATGATGATTTGGGGTGTTTCTCTGATAAAGGTCCAGGCCGACTTTGCCGCATTGAAAGGCCAATTGGCGAGGCCATGCATTGTAAAATCTTGTAGGAGAACCTTCTTCCCTTTAGCCAGAACACTGAAGATGGGTCATGGATGGGTCTTCCAGCATGACAATAGCTCAAAACATACCGCCAAGGCAACAAAGGAGTGGCTCAAGAAGATGCACATTAAGTGGCCTAGCCATTCTCCAGACCTTAATCCTATAAAACATTTATGGAGGGAGCTGAAACTTCGACTTGCCAAGCGACAGCCAAGAAACCTTAAGGTAGGGGTCTCAAACTGGTGGCCCTCCAGCTGTTGCAAAACTACAAGTCCCATGAGGCATTGCAAGGCTGACAGTTACAAGCGTGACTCCCACAGGCAGAGGCATGATGGGACTTGTAGCTTTGCAACAGCTGGAGGGCCGGCTGTTTGAGACCTCTGCCTTAAGGATTTAGAGATGGTCTGTAAAGAAGAGTGGACCAAAATTTCCTCCGGAGATGTGTGCAAACCTGATCATCACCTACAAGAAACGTCTGACCTCTGTGCTTCCCAACAAGGGTTTCTCCACCAACTACTAATGCCCCATACACACGATCCGATTATCGGACGAATGATCGTCCGTTTTTTTTTTTGCATGCTAATCTCACGTCGAATCTGATGAGTTTACTAAAGTCACGAAAATTCTCGTACGACAGAATAAAAATTCGGAAGTGATGTCATGTGTTGTAATTGCGTTTGTATTGCATTTTCGAATGACAGCTGTACTGATTAAACGAAAATCGTACGATCTGGCATCGTACGAAAAAAATTCCGTGCATGTCCGATAGAATAATATCGGATGAACTGTCCTGATCGGCTCTCGAAAGCTCTGTACTAACGATCCGATTATCGTACGATCGCTTCGAATGCGCCATTTTTCGTACGATTTCCAGATCGTGTGTACGGGGCTTAAACACTTCCATACCGGGCTTTTTATACCACCTCAATACTGGGCCTATTCTAGCACTTCTCTCCTACATGTACAAATCATCATTCTTTTGCAAAGAAAATTACTCAGAACCCCCAAACATTATATATGTTTTTTTAGCAGACACCCTAAGGAATAAAATGATGGTCATTGCAACTTTTTTTCTTGCACGGTATTTGCGCAATATTTTTTCAAACGCCTTTTTTTTGGAAAAAAAATGGTTTCATTAATTAAAAAATAACAAAACAGTAAAGTTACCACAATTTTTTGGGAAAATATGAAAGATGATGTTACGCCGAGTAAATAGATACCTAACATGTCACGCTTTAAAATTGCGCACACTCATGGAATGGCGCCAAACTTTGGTACTTAAAAATCTCCATAGGCGACACTTTAATTTTTTTTGCAGGTTACCAGGTTAGAGTTACAGAGAAGGTCTAGTGCTAGAATTGTTGCACGCGCTCTAACGCACGCGGCGATACCTTACATATGTGGTTTGAACGGCGTTTACATATGTGGGCGGGTCTCATATGTGCGTTTGCTTCTGATCGCGAGCTACCGGGGACAGGGGCGTTTTAATTATTTTTTTTATTATTATTTATTTTTTTTACTTAATTTTTTTTTTTTTACATTTATTTTACTTTTTTTTATTTTTTTATCACTTTCTTCCTATTACAAGGAATGTAAACATCTCTTGTAATAGGAATGTGTGTGACAGGTCCTCTTTATGGAGAGATGCGGGGTCACCACATCTCTCCTCCAGGCTGGAAAGCATGAGATCGTGAAAAAAATTTCACTGATCTCATGTTTACTAGCCACAATGGTGGCTTTGTTTACATCTGAGGACCCGGGCGTGACGTCATCACATCGCGCCCGGGCCTCTGACGGTCATAGAGATGACTGGTGACCATCTGGTCATCTCTATGCTTCCTATCGTGCGCCGGACGATTCATTCTCCGGACCCCCGATGGCGGAACCGTCGCTATGATCATTCTTATGGTGCGCAGAATCGCCGGCACAACAAAAGGATATCTGAATGATGCCTCTAGCTGAACCCGTCATTCAGATATCATTCAGATATCCCCCCACAAAGCCCAGGACGTCATATGACGCCCACCCAGGATGGGAGATCCCATCTTTGGACGTCATTTGACTATGGCTGGGTAGGGAAGTGGTTAAAGCGGAGCTCCGCCGTAAAAAAAAAATATTAAAAGCCAGCAGCTACAAATACTGCAGCTGCTGACTTTTTATATTAGGACACTTACCTGTCCCAGGAGTCCAGCGACGTCGGCAGCAGAAGACGAGCAATCGTGGGTGAGGGAATCAGGAAGTGAAGCATTGCGGCTTCACTTCCCAGGTTCCCTACTGCACATGCACGAGCAGCGCTGCGCGTCTTTCACTGGTCCCCGCTGTGTCCTGGGAGCCGTGTGTTTCCCAGAACACAACAGGAGGGGGGGGGGACCGGGAAGTGACGCACTGCCCGCAGTCTACCCGCGGTGTGTATTCCCGGAAGCGGGTGCAAATACCTGTCTTAGACAGGTATCTGCACCCCCCTCCCCCCTGAAAGGTGCCAATTGTGGCACCGGAGGGGGGGGAGGAATCCGATGAGCGGAAGTTCCAGCTTTAGGGTGGAGCTCCGCTTTAAGTCGTGTTTTGCTTGGGGATCAAATACTTTTTTTTTTTACTCACTGAACTGCAACTCCATTTATAACATTTGTATCATGTGATTTTTCTGGATTTTTGGTTGATATTCTGTCTCAATCATATAAAATACACCGATGATAAAAATTATAGACCCTTCATTTCTATGTAAGTGGGCAAACTTACACAATCTGCAGGGGAGACGATCATTATTTACCCCCCTCTGTACATGTTTCAAGCAGTGACGGGGAGCCATTGAAGAGTCTCAACGTTTTTCATGAACAAACCTAGAAAGAAAAAAAAAAAAAAAGAGGACTTTTCAGGGGCTAACAACTTCAGGAAAAAAGTACAAATTGTTTTAAAAAATCATTAAAAATACATATAGAATCAATAAGGCACCAATTCATGCACACAAATCAATACATCAGCCATCATGATGAAACACCTTCAATATCCCGTCCACTATGCAAATCCCTTAATATTATTTGGCTGGATATGGTAATAGCTTGGTGTTAAGCATGGTGGTTCGAGGGATAATCAGTCTCAACGCGTTTTATGGGTTAAGCTTCTTCAGGAGACCATCAAGGTAAAATAGTTAATATGCATGAAGATAGGTGGCGCTGCAAAGGACAGAGGAGGAACGCAAACCCAAACTTGAAGATTCATAGTTTCATAGTAGGTAAGGTTGAATAAAGACAATAGTCCATCCAGTTCAACCTGCGTAGGTGTACGTGTGTCAGTGTCTATAATTATTTCCCATATCCCTGTATGTTGTGTTCACTAAAGCCCCGTACACACGGTAGGACTTTTGGCCAACAAACTTCATTTTGAGCAAGTTGGACCAACAATCCGACCGTGTGTACGCTCCATCGGACAAACTTTTTGTTTTTTTTTTTTGTTTTCATCGGACAAAAGTTGGGTCTGCAAACGGACAAACTTTTGCCCAACAAAAGTCCGATGGAGCAAAGTCCGACCGTGTGTACAGAAAACCATAGGACTTTTGTCCGATGGACAAAACAACTAATGTTAAAATCAACCAACAATAGCAGAAGTTGACCAAAGGGTGGCGGTAAAGAGCAGAAAAACCATGTGATGTTGCAAAAAGTTTTGGGAAAGTTTGCCGAAAAGTCCTGTGGTGTGTATGCTATGGGTGTTCCCGACCAA
The DNA here is from genome assembly GCA_029206835.1 of Rana muscosa. Lineage (NCBI taxonomy): Eukaryota > Metazoa > Chordata > Amphibia > Anura > Ranidae > Rana > Rana muscosa. The sequence continues at coordinate 313,744,153 of CM055123.1, read as the reverse complement.
CTCCGTTCGGACAAAAAACCACGGAAAAGTACGATGGAAGTCCGACCGTGTGTATGGGGCTTAAGATGCACATCCAAGAGTCTTTAAAAATATCAATACTCCCTTGCTGACACCACCGATTGTGGAAGAGAGTTCCACATTCATATCGCCCTGACAGTGAAAAATCCCCTAAAGGTTAAACAGCTTCTCCTCCAATCTCATTGTGTGGCCCCGTGTCCTCTTACACTCCCTGAGACTGAAAAGTTTTCTTCCTACGCTGGGCTCACCATTGAGATATTTACATACCGCTATCATATCTCCTCTCAAGCGTCTCTTCTCCAGGGAGAACAAATTCAGTGCTTGCAGTCGTTCCTCGTAATTGAGGTCCTCCAGTCCACCTACCAATTTAGTTGTCCTTCTCTGGACTCTCTCCAGCTCCCCCCCATCCCTCCTGAGGAATGGTGACCATAACTGGATGGAATACTCCAGATGTGGCCTAACCAGAGATTTATAAAGTGGCAGGATTATCGTTTTTATCCCTGGAGTAAAGTGCCAGACAGCCTGCTGCTAGAGAAAGAGACTAAGCCCCTTAGGAACTGATGATACAGCCATCTAGTAGCATTATTTGTTGCGTGCAGGTGGGACTGGGATGCACTCATGTGCACCAACGGTACAACTGGGCCCCAACGCTAGCCGGCTGAGGAGTTAGGACTAAAGACTGCCCCTTTACAGCTGCTACACCTAGACCTTTACCTATTGCTTAAGCTAGGAGGCAAATCTCAGGGGACATTGCATAATATCCTAGCCAATCTCCTAGACTAGTTCTGGTATTATTATTATTATTATTCACGTTGCAGTTAATGTTTACATGTGCTGTTTTTTGCTGAATTTGCTGATTCATGAGTTAATCCCAGTCTAGTGGGACCCTGCTCCAAATTACATTGGCATAATGAATATACCGTCTAGCAGGCTGTGTCTGCACCGACCTTCTTTGTGCTCATTTATGCTCAAACCACCATCTTTTCTAACCCGTAGACATGTGCAATCCGTTTTTCTCTGAATTCGTTTTTTAAGGAATTTAGATAAATTCATTCATTCTGAAACATCCGAATTAACGAAAACCGTTTACCAAATTTTTCAGAATTTTATTATTTCGTATTTGTTACGCTCACTAACAGCCAAATTTGAAAGGAAATTCCAATACCTATAATTCAATAGTTAGTTATTATTAGTTAGTTAGTTGGTTAGTTAGTTAATCTTTCGAATCTTGTTTTTGGAATTTTGGATTTTCTAATTTACAAATTTTCTAATTTACGAATTTGCGAATTTATGAATTTACGAATTTTCGAATTTACGAATTTTCGAATTTACGAACCTATGAATTGCGCGCATAACAAAAAAACAAATGAAACAAAAACAAACAATTTTTTCGGCAGTGCACATGTCTACTAACCCGCACCAATACATTGAGTTCATTTACCACTAAACGGTCTAGCGTTTATTTCCTGATACCAATTTACAGTCGAGTTGGAGTCGAGGGGAAAAACAGAAAACCCAAATGACCAAGTGGCTCCTGCAGGGGGGGGGGGCGGTAGTGCTACACACAATTCCCTATTGTCACACTATTTTTGGGACAGAGCCACCAAACTGCACCTGCTTACAAGCTGGGGATTTTTCTAGCAAAATTGTCTGCCGGTCAAGTACCAATTTAGAGATGGTGGATTGAACGGCAGAGAGGTTATTTTTAGGCATGTACATTTCGTTTCGTTCCAAATCGAAATTCGGACGAATTTTCATTATTCGGATGCATCCGAATTAATGAATTACAATGCTAACGAATTCAACCGAATCCGAAATAACGTTTCGAATCGAAAAACCACAGACGAAATTCGAATCGAATTCAAAACAAATTCTAGTCGAATCGAATTTGAAAACAATTAGAATAGAATCGAAAATATTGGAAAGAATCGAATAGAAAAACAATGGAACAGAATAGAATAAAATACAATATATATATTATATTTTATTCTATTCTGTTCTATTTTTTTTTCTAGTCTATTTTCTATTTCTATTCTAATCTTTTCTAATTGGAATTCGAAAAATCGGCCGCATTCGAAAATATTTCAACCAAATTCGAAAATATTTCTACCAGATTCGATAATATTTCATCCGCATTCGTTAATATTTCAAGCAAATTCGATAAAATTTCAACCGGATTTGAAATTATTCCAACCGAATAGAAAAGATTATAATAAACCATGTTCCGACATTCGAATTTAGTATAGAATGAATTCAAATTCCAATTAGAAAAGATTAGAATAGAAATAGAAAATAGACTAGAAATAGACTAGACTAGGGAAATGGCTGCTAATAGTTTGCAGGAGACCTGCAAAAAAAAAAAGAAATAGATGCTTATAGTCTGCAGATCTGATGAGAAAATGAAATAGATACTAATAGTCTGCAGGAGATCTGCAAAAAATATATATAAATGCTAATAGTCTGCAGCAGATCGGATGGAAATAAATAGTAATCTGCAAAAAAAAAATGAAATAGATGCTAATAGTCTGCAGAAGATCTGCTGAAATAAAGGAAATGGCTGCTCTAATGCAAAAAAAAAAAGAAAAATGAAATAGATGCTAATAGTCTGCAGGAGATCTGCTGAAATAAAGGAAATGGCTGCTCTAATGCAAAAAAAAGAAAAAGAAAAGAAAAATGAAATTAACGAATTGAAACAAAACAAAACTAAACAATTTTTTTTCTTTTGCACATGTCTAGTTATTTTGTTTTTTAACTGTGTGTTTTTTTTTTTTTTAATCCTCGGCACTCAATTTGTTGTGGAGCAGAGTTTTGGAACATAGCGTTTTTGCCTGAGAACATAATTATTGTATATTATTATATCATCTGCGCTAATAGGAGCTGCTGTAGTAGAGTGGTGGAAGGATTCCGCTATTTTTACCCCCGGCCTGACCTCACAAAGTGCAAAACAAACATGCCAGTCTGACGGGTGCCCGGCCTGCCGATCATTCATCTACCGGGAGGTAAATGGAAGATCCGGGACATAATGTCCAGAAAAGGTTCCTTTCTGCTACGGCAAAGGAAAGTTTATTTATGTTATCGCGGATGTCCTTCACATACTATGCAGCATTTACTGAGTTACTGTGCTGGAAGGAAAATACTTTCAGCTTTTACTAAATTGATGCAGCTTGTCCTCGTCTTCACCTTTAGATTTTCACATTGGCTTTACAACATAATGCAATGCTATGGGACGGCATAGAAGGACAGTCTTATGCCCCATACACACGATCGTTTTTCATGCCGTTAAAAATGCCATTAAAAAAAATGGCCATTAAAAATGATCGTGTGTAGGCTCCAGAGCATTTTTAACGACGTGAAAAACGGGCATTAAAAATTTCGAACATGCTCTCTTTTTTCACGTCGTTTTTCATGTCGTTTTTTTTAACGACGTGAAAAACGATAGTGTGTATGCTTTCACGACGTGAAAAAAACCGCGCATGCTCAGAATCAAGTATGAGACAGGAGCGCTCGTTCTGGTAAAACTAGCGTTCGTAATGGAGATAGCACATTCGTCACGCAGTCACGGACTGAAAAGCACGAGACTGAAAAGAGCGAATCGTCGCTCAACAAACTTTACTATCATGAAGGGTGGCGCCATTCGAACGGAACTTCCCCTTTATAGTGCCGTCGTACGTGTTGTACGTCACTGCGCTTTGCTTGATCGTTTTTTTAAATGATGGTGTGTACGCAAGACAGGCTTGAGAGGAAACATGAAAAAAAAACGACGTGAAAAACGGCAAGAAAAAAAATGGCAAGAAAAACGATCGTGTGTATGGGGCATTAGACTTTACTTAACCACTTAAGGACCGGCTCCTGTACATATACAGTGGTTACGGAAAGTATTCAGACCCCCTTACATTTTTCACTCTTTGTTATATTGCAGCCATTTGCTAAAATCATTTAAGTTCCTGTTTGTTTCCTCATTAACCACTTAAAGTGGTTGTAAACCCCCCAAAATTTTTTTTTTTTCTATCAACCTGTAAGAGAAAGGCATAATGAGCTATTATGACTAGCATACTAGCTCATTATGCATCACTTACCTTAGATCGGGGCCCCCGAAGCCGTCCTCGTCTCCCTCTTCAGCCGCAGCCATCGCTGCGGCGATAGACGGAAGGTTACTTCCGGCTATCGCCACTCCGGCGCTGTGATTGGCCGGAGCGGCGAAGACGTCACCCCGCGCATGCGCGCGGGAGCCGTCAAATTCGGCTAGGCCCAGCGATTGCTGGGTACTAGCCGAATTTGTGAATGGGATTAACCCCATGAATGCGCCATTGTCTACGGCGCGCATGCGCCGTAGACAGCGGCGCCTGTCATTTTACTAAATGTCTCCTAAACCGTGTAGGTTTAGGAGATATTTCTTGCACCTACAGGTAAGCCTTAATCTAGGCTCACCTGTAGGTGCAAGTTGAAAAAGTGGGTTTACAATCACTTTAACGACCGCTCGCGGCATATATACGTCGGCAGAATGGCTCGTACAGGCACAATCACGTACCTGTACGTCCCCTTTAACTGCCTGCCGTGTGGTCGAACGCGCGCCGGCGGCGGCACGCTCGCGACCCTGCAGTCATCCCCGTGAGTCGGACCGCGGGTCCCGCGGACTCGATCGCCGCGGGAATCCCCGCGATTGTCTCACGGAGGCTCGGAGCGGGGAGATGTGTGTATAAACACAACACCTCCCCGCTCGCCTACTGACACTGTCAGCGATCTCTGCTCTGTGTAATCAGAGCGGAGATCGGTGACGTGTCATTCGTAGCCACGCCCCCACACAGTTAGAAACACGCCCCTAGGCACACTTAACCCCTTCAGCGCCCCCTAGTGGTTAACCCCCTTCACTGCCAGTGTCATTTTTACAGTAACCAGTGCATTTTTATTGTACTGTTCGCTGTAAAAATGACAATGGTCCCAAAAATGTGTCGAAAGTGTCCGATGTGTCCGCCATAATGTCGCAATCACGAAAAAAATCGCTGATCGCCACCATTACTAGTAAAAAAATATATATATAAAAATGCCATAAAACTACCCCCTATTTTTTAAACGCTATAATTTTTGCGCAAACCAATCAATAAACGCCGATTGAGATTTTTTTACCAAAAATATGTAGAAGAATACGTATCGGACTAAACTGAGGAAAAAAACATTTTTTTATATATTTTTGGGGATATTTATTATAGCACAAAGTAAAAAATATAGTTTTTTTTTCAAAATTGTCGCTATATTTTTGTTTATAGCGCAAAAAATAAAAACCGCAGAGGTGATCACATACCACCAAAAGAAAGCTCTATTTGTGGGGAAAAAAGGACGTAAATTTTGTTTGGAAGCCACGTCGCACGACCGCGCATTTGTCAGTTAAAGCGACGCAGTGCCAAATTGCAAAAAGGGGCCTGGTCTTTATGCTGCATATTGGTCCGGGCTTAAGTATTAATGTACACAAAGCACCCCATATTGACAGAAAAACACAGAATTGTTGACATTTTTGAAGATTTATTAAAAAAGAAAAACTGAAATATCACATGCTCCTAAGTATTCAGACCCTTTGCTGTGACACTCATATATATAACTCAGGTGCTGTCCATTTCTTCTCATCATCCTTGAGATGGTTCTACACCTTCATGTGAGTCCAGCTGTGTTTGATTCTACTGATTGGACTTGATTAGGAAAGCCACACACCTGTCTATATAAGACCTTCCTGCTCACAGTGCATGTCAGAGCAAATGAGAATCATGAGGTCAAAGGAACTGCCTGAAGAGCTCAGAGACAGAATTGTGGCAAGGCACAGATCTGGCCAAGGTTACAAAAAAATTCTGCTGCACTTAAGGTTCCCAAGAGCACAGTGGCCTCCATAATCCTTAAATGGAAGACGTTTGGGATGACCAGAACCCTTCCTAGAGCTGGCCGTCCGGCAAAACTGAGCTATCGGGGGAGAAGAGCCTTGGTGAGAGAGGTAAAGAAGAACCCAAAGATCACTGTAGCTGAGCTCCAGAGATGCAGTCGGGAGATGGGAGAAAGTTGTAGAAAGTCAACCATCACTGCAGCCCTCCACCAGTCGGGGCTTTATGGCAGAGCGGCCCGACGGAAGCCTCTCCTCAGTGCAAGACACATGAAAGCCGCATGGAGTTTGCTAAAAAAACACCTGAAGGACTCTAAGATGGTGAGAAATAAGATTCTCTGGTCTGATGAGACTAAGATAGAACTTTTTGGCCTTAATTCTAAGCGGTATGTGTGGAGAAAACCAGGCACTGCTCATCACCTGTCCAATACAGTCCCAACAGTGAAGCATGGTGGTGGCAGCATCATGCTGTGGGGGTGTTTTTCAGCTGCAGGGACAGGACGACTGGTTGCAATCGAGGGAAAGATGAATGCGGCCAAGTACAGGGATATCCTGAACGAAAACCTTCTTCAGAGTGCTCAGGACCTCAGACTGGGCCGAAGGTTTACTTCCCAACAAGACAATGACCCTAAGCACACAGCTAAAATAACGAAGGAGCGGCTTCACAACAACTCTGTGACTGTTCTTGAATGGCCCAGCCAGAGCCCCGACTTAAACCCAATTAAGCATCTCTGGAGAGACGTAAAAATGCCCGTCCACCAACGTTTACCATCCAACCTGACAGAACTGGAGAGGATCTGCAAGGAGGAATGGCAGAGGATCCCCAAATCCAGGTGTGAAAAACTTGTTGCCTCTTTCCCAAAAAGACTCATCAAAAGGGTGCAAATACTAAATACTGAGCAAAGGGTCTGAATACTTAGGACCATGTGAGATTTCACTTTTTCTTTTTTAATAAATCTGAAAAAATGTCAACAATTCTGTGTTTTTCTGTCACTATGAGGTGCTGTGTGTACATTATGGGGAGCTGTGTGTACATTATGGGGTGCTGTGTGTACAATATGGGGTGCTGTGTGTACATTATGGGGGGCTGTGTGTACATTATGGGGTGCTGTGTGTACAATATGGGGTGCTGTGTGTACATTATGGGGTGCTGTGTGTACAATATGGGGTGCTGTGTGTACATTATGGGGTGCTGTGTGTACAATATGGGGTGCTGTGTGTACATTATGGGGGGCTGTGTGTACATTATGGGGGGCTGTGTGTACAATATGGGGTGCTGTGTGTACATTATGGGGTGCTGTGTGTACATTATGGGGTGCTGTGTGTACATTATAGGGAGCTGTGTGTACATTATGGGGTGCTGTGTGTACATTATGGGGGGCTGTGTGTACATTATGGGGTGCTGTGTGTACATTATAGGGAGCTGTGTGTACATTATGGGGTGCTGTGTGTACATTATAGGGAGCTGTGTGTACATTATGGGGTGCTGTGTGTACATTATGGGGGGCTGTGTGTACATTATGGGGTGCTGTGTGTACATTATGGGGGGCTGTGTGTACATTATGGGGAGCTGTGTGTACATTATGGGGGGCTGTGTGTACATTATGGGGGGCTGTGTGTACGTTATGGGGAGCTGTGTGTACATTATGGGGTGATGAGTGTACATTATGGGGAGCTGTGTGTACATTATGGGGGGCTGTGTGTACATTATGGGGAGCTGTGTGTACATTATGGGGGGCTGTGTGTACGTTATGGGGAGCTGTGTGTACATTATGGGGTGCTGTGTGTACATTATGGGGTGCTGTGTGTACATTAATGAGGAAAAAAATGAACTTAAATGATTTTAGAAAATGGCTGCATTATAACAAAGAGGGAAAAATGTAAGGGAGTCTGAATACTTTCCGTACCCACTGTACAGTACGTCGGCAGAATGGCACTGACAGGCAAATCGACGTATATTTACATCAGTTTTTATTTGACGCTGTGTGCGCGCGCCTGCCGCGAGCTCCGTGACCGTGGCCGCGGGACCCGTGGACTCGATGTCCACCGGTGTCCCGCGATCGGGTCACAGAGCTGCAGAACGGGGAGAGGTAAGTGTAAACAAACATCTCCCCGTTCTGCCTAGTGACATTGTCACAGACCGTCTGATCCCTCTCATCGGGAACAGCGATCAGTGATGTGTCACTCGTAGCCACGCCCCCTAACAGTTAGAATCACTCCCTAGGACACACTTAGCCCCTTCCTAGCCCTCTAGTGGTTAACCCCTTCACTGCCAGTGTCATTTACACTGTAATCAGTGCATTTTTATAGCGCTGATCGCTGTATAAATGACAATGATCCCAAAATAGCGCCAAAAGTTTCCTATGTGTCCGCCATAATGTCGCAGTCACGATAAAAATTGCTGATCGCCGCCATTACTAGTAAAAAAAATATTAATAAAAATGCCAAAAAACGATCCCCTATTTTTTTACCAAAAATATGTAGAAGAATACGTATCGGCCTAAACTGAGGGAAAAAAATAATTTTTTATATATTTTTTGGGGATATTTATTATAGCAAAAAGTTAAAAATATTGATTTTTTTTCAAAATTGTCACTTTATTTTTATTTATAGCGCAAAAAATAAAAACCGCAGAGGTGATCAAATACCACCAAAAGAAAGCTCTATTTGTGGCAAAAAAAGGACGTCAATTTTGTTTGGGAGCCACGTCGCACGACCGCGCAATTGTCAGTTAAAGCGACGCAGTGCAGAATCGCAAAAAGTGTCCTGGTTAAAGTGACACTACACCATGTCCTTCTTCTCATCCAATCCATACACATCCACGTCATGATTGATGATGGATCTACTTTGGGGGAGGGGGGGGAGACATTATTTTTTGTTTTGTTTTTTTGATTTTTAACCACTTCAGCCCTGGAAGTTTTTACCCCCCCACCTTCATGACCAGGCCATTTTTTGCGATGCACCACTGCGTTACTTTAACCGCTAGCCGACCAGCCGCCGCAGTTATACGGCTGCGCAAATCGCCGTAGCTGTACGTCGCTCCTTTAAGATGTCACAGCATTTGATCATCTCTGCGGTTTTTATTTTTTGCGCTATAAACAAAAAAAAAAGCTGACAATTAAAAAAAAAAAGAAGAAATATTTTTTACTTTCTGCTATAAAACATATCCAAGAAAAATATGTAAAAAAATCAAATTTCTTCATCAATTTAGGCCAATATGTATTGCGCTACATATTTTTTGTAAAAAAAATCCCAATAAGCGTATATTGATTGGTTTGCGCAAAAGTTATTGAGTCTAAAAGCTTTTTTTTTTTTTACTAGTAATGGCGGCGATTAGCGATTTTTAGTGGGACTGCATCTCATTTCTTGAAGGCCCGAAAATGCCAGGGCAGTACAAAAACCTCCCAAATGACCCCTTTTTGGAAAGAAGACAGTCCGAGGTATTTAGTAAGAGGCATGGCGAGTTTTTTAGAAGTTGTAATTTTTTTTCATCATTTTTGGGATAATTGAAAAATAAAAAGAAAAAAAATTTCACTTTTTCTTTCCATACTGTCACCAGTGCAGTACATCATATAACTGGTGATCAGGGACACTGACTTGTGACAGTATGAAAAAAAAAACACTTTTTTTTTTTTTTTTAAATGTGACTTGCTGTGATTGGTCACAGTGATCACATGGTACCGGCAGCGAGCCGGTACACTTATCAGTCATCGGCTCCCGTGGACACAGCCAGTGACCAGTGGCGGCCCGTCCATTAGGGGCAAACGAGCCCCCCCATCCATGCATCTGACACCCAAATCTACATGTGGGGTGCCGGACGCATGGATTCCAATGGGGCTTCTTTTTTTGAAGCACGTGATTAGAGCCAGAGGCTCAAATTGGCTTAAAAAAAAAGGATGAGCTCCTGAGCCCACCCAGTTGTGTGACAGTAGCGAATGAATATTGCTATTGTCACACTGATTCTCCTCCCAGCCAATCAGGAAGCGGGTCCCGTCACCCGTTTGGCTGAAAGGACAGGCAATCCTATTGGCCGCCTAGGAGAAGGAGGAAGGAGAAGCCTCCGCCCGGAGGGGAAGCGCTGCCTGCTTGATGGGGTAAGTGCGGGACCGACCGACTGGAGAGGGGGTGCGATTGACCCGACTAACCCACTGGGAGGTGACCCGACCGACCCGGGGAAGAACAGTGGTGGCTGGTGTTTTTTTGTTTGTTTTTTTTGAGGGGGAAACAATGCATACACAACCACCCCCCCCCCCAAAAAAAACACCAGCCGCCACTGCCAGTGACAGATCGCGCCGCTGCGCGCCCCCTTGGCTGCACGATCTGCGCTTTCTGAGAGGACATCATATGATGTCTACTCAGAATAGTAAAAGCCCCCGCCTGGCTGTCATTCTGTTATAGACCAGACGGGAAGGTGTTAAAAAAGGAAAACTAGTGCAGCCATCACATCCAAGGATCGGTAAGCAGCAATATATTGGGGTGTAATACCGCTTTATTAGATTGTAAGCTCTTCTGAACAGGGCCCTCTTAATCCTCTTGTATTTTATTGTATTGTAACTGTATTGTCTCCCTTTTATATTGTAAAGCGCTGTGTAAACTGTTGGCGCCATATAAATCCTTTATAATAATAATAATAATGGGATACACAGGAAACAATTTCAAATGCCATGAAATGCGTAAAGGCGGTTGGAATTTTGGTTTCCTATGCGATCCATTTCTGAATGAGACCTTCTGGTCCTCTCAGAAACATTGTATGGACTTGTGTACTTTAAAAGCATTCATGAAATTCCCCAGGTGTCTCTTATTGCTACATTAATGATGCAATAATGATACATTATTTTAACCCTTTCTATACAGGGCTTTTTATACCACTTCCATACCGGGCCTCTTCTGGCACTTCTCTCCTACATGTACAAATCATCATTCTTTTGCTAGAAAATTACTCAGAACCCCCAAACATTATATATGGTTTTTTTTTAGCAGACACCCTAGGGAATAAAATGACGGTCGTTGCAACTTTTTATCTTGCACGGTATTTGCGCAATAATTTTTCAAACGCCTTTTTTGGGGAAAAAAAAATGGTTTCGTGAATTAAAAAATAACAAAACAGTAAAGTTAGCCTAATTTTTTTTTGTAAAATACGAAAGCTTATGTTACGCCGAGTAAATAGATACCTAACATGTCACGCTTTAAAATTGCGCACACTCATGAAACGGCGCCAAACATCGGTACTTAAAGGAGTAGTAAAGTTACATGTTTTTTCACCTTAATGCATCCTATGCATTAAGGTGAAAAAACATTCGACAATACCGCCCCCCCCCCTGAGCCCCCGTTTTACTTACCTGACCCCTCGAAAGTCCCGCGCTCGTCCCCGTCATCCTCTTCGGTTTTCAGCCTGGCCGCCGATTGGCTACACTGGATGGATTGAAAGCAGCGCAGCCATTGGCTGGCGCTGCTGTCAATCACATCCAATGACGCGGCGCACCGGGGGCGGAGCCGAGTGATACAGTCGGCGGCTATGGCCGCCGCTGTATCACGGGAGCGCGCTCGCAATAACTCCACACCATGTGAGCTCGCTCGCATTATGGTGTGGAGTCCTTGCGGGGAGGAGCCAAGACAGCCGCCGAGGGACCCCAGAAGGAGGAGGATCGGGGCCACTGTGTGCAAAACGAGCTGCACAGTGGAGGTAAGTATAAACTGTTTGTTATTTAAAAAAAAAAAAAAAAACGGGAACCTTTAGTGTTCCTTTAAAAATCTTCTAGGGACATGAAATAGCTATAGGAATGTGAGCTGTGGGAAGTGACAGAGACGTGGTTCAATAGTAGCATATGTCTATAGGGGATACCGCTGTTGTTTTTGTCTATTTGTTTGTTTTGTTTTTGATTTGATTTTGTTATTTTGTATCTAAGATATAGGGAATAAAGAGGGGAGTTACATTATATAAGGTGGTATGAAGAAGGAGAGATAAAGGTTATTGAGATAGTGTGATAAGAGGTTATCCCTGTCTCAAATTTAATGTATGTTATACCTGTAAACTAATTAATGTTATGTGTCTAAGTCAATTGTTTGAAAGAATTAACAACTACTTATTGGTAAACTATGTAATATTATGTTAACCCTGTTTATTTCCGAAAAAAGCAACAACAAAAAAACGAATAAAATTCATATTTGAAAAAAAAATAAAAAAATCTCCATAGGCGACGCTTTGATTTTTTTTTACAGGTTACCAGGTTAGAGTTACAGAGGAGGTCTAGTGCTAGAATTGTTGCATGCGCTGTAACGCACGCGGCGATACCTCACATATGTGGTTTGAACAGCGTTTACATATGTGGGCGGGACTTACGTGTGCATTCGCTTCTGAGCGCGAGCTACCGGGGACAGGGGCATTTTTTTATTTTATTTTTTTATTTTACTTTCTGCTACGGCAAAGGAAAGTTTATTTATGTTATCGCGGATGTCCTTCACATACTATGCAGCATTTACTGAGTTACTGTGCTGGAAGGAAAATACTTTCAGCTTTTACTAAATTGATGCAGCTTGTCCTCGCCTTCACCTTTAGATTTTCACATTGGCTTTACAACATAATGCAATGCTATGGGACGGCATAGAAGGACAGTCTTATGCCCCATACACACGATCGTTTTTCATGCCGTTAAAAATGCCATTAAAAAAAATGGCCATTAAAAATGATCGTGTGTAGGCTCCAGAGCATTTTTAACGACGTGAAAAACGGGCATTAAAAATTTCGAACATGCTCTCTTTTTTCACGTCGTTTTTCATGTCGTTTTTTTTAACGACGTGAAAAACGATAGTGTGTATGCTTTCACGACGTGAAAAAAACCGCGCATGCTCAGAATCAAGTATGAGACAGGAGCGCTCGTTCTGGTAAAACTAGCGTTCGTAATGGAGATAGCACATTCGTCACGCAGTCACGGACTGAAAAGCACGAGACTGAAAAGAGCGAATCGTCGCTCAACAAACTTTACTAACATGAAGGGTGGCGCCATTCGAACGGAACTTCCCCTTTATAGTGCCGTCGTACGTGTTGTACGTCACTGCGCTTTGCTTGATCGTTTTTTTAAATGATCGTGTGTACGCAAGACAGGCTTGAGAGGAAACATGAAAAAAAACGACGTGAAAAACGGCAAGAAAAAAAATGGCAAGAAAAACGATCGTGTGTATGGGGCATTAGACTTTACTTAACCACTTAAGGACCGGCTCCTGTACATATACAGTGGTTACAGAAAGTATTCAGACCCCCTTACATTTTTCACTCTTTGTTATATTGCAGCCATTTGCTAAAATCATTTAAGTTCCTTTTTGTTTCCTCATTAACCACTTAAAGTGGTTGTAAACCCCCCAACATTTTTTTTTTCTATCAACCTGTAAGAGAAAGGCATAATGAGCTATTATGACTAGCATACTAGCTCATTATGCATCACTTACCTTAGATCGGGGCCCCCGAAGCCATCCTCGTCTCCCTCTTCAGCCGCAGCCATCGCTGCGGCGATAGACGGAAGGTTACTTCCGGCTATCGCCACTCCGGCGCTGTGATTGGCCGGAGCGGCGAAGACGTCACTCCGCGCATGCGCGCGGGAGCCGTCAAATTCGGCTAGGCCCAGCGATTGCTGGGTACTAGCCAAATTTGTGAATGGGATTAACCCCATGAATGCGCCGTTGTCTACGGCGCGCATGCGCCGTAGACAGCGGCGCCTGTCATTTTACTAAATGTCTCCTAAACCGTGTAGGTTTAGGAGATATTTCTTGCACCTACAGGTAAGCCTTAATCTAGGCTCACCTGTAGGTGCAAGTTGAAAAAGTGGGTTTACAATCACTTTAACGACCGCTCGCGGCATATATACGTCGGCAGAATGGCTCGTACAGGCACAATCACGTACCTGTACGTCCCCTTTAACTGCCTGCCGTGTGGTCGAACGCGCGCCGGCGGCGGCACGCTCGCGACCCTGCAGTCATCCCCGTGAGTCGGACCGCGGGTCCCGCGGACTCGATCGCCGCGGGAATCCCCGCGATTGTCTCACGGAGGCTCGAAGCGGGGAGATGTGTGTATAAACACAACACCTCCCCGCTCGCCTACTGACACTGTCAGCGATCTCTGCTCTGTGTAATCAGAGCGGAGATCGGTGACGTGTCATTCGTAGCCACGCCCCCACACAGTTAGAAACACGCCCCTAGGCACACTTAACCCCTTCAGCGCCCCCTAGTGGTTAACCCCCTTCACTGCCAGTGTCATTTTTACAGTAACCAGTGCATTTTTATTGTACTGTTCGCTGTAAAAATGACAATGGTCCCAAAAATGTGTCGAAAGTGTCCGATGTGTCCGCCATAATGTCGCAGTCACGAAAAAAATCGCTGATCGCCACCATTACTAGTAAAAAAATATATATATAAAAATGCCATAAAACTACCCCCTATTTTTTAAACGCTATAATTTTTGCGCAAACCAATCAATAAACGCCGATTGAGATTTTTTTACCAAAAATATGTAGAAGAATACGTATCGGACTAAACTGAGGAAAAAAACATTTTTTTATATATTTTTGGGGATATTTATTATAGCACAAAGTAAAAAATATAGTTTTTTTTTCAAAATTGTCGCTATATTTTTGTTTATAGCGCAAAAAATAAAAACCGCAGAGGTGATCAAATACCACCAAAAGAAAGCTCTATTTGTGGGGAAAAAAGGACGTAAATTTTGTTTGGAAGCCACGTCGCACGACCGCGCATTTGTCAGTTAAAGCGACGCAGTGCCAAATCGCAAAAAGGGGCCTGGTCTTTATGCTGCATATTGGTCCGGGCTTAAGTGTTAATGTACACAAAGCACCCCATATTGACAGAAAAACACAGAATTGTTGACATTTTTGAAGATTTATTAAAAAAGAAAAACTGAAATATCACATGCTCCTAAGTATTCAGACCCTTTGCTGTGACACTCATATATATAACTCAGGTGCTGTCCATTTCTTCTCATCATCCTTGAGATGGTTCTACACCTTCATTTGAGTCCAGCTGTGTTTTGATTATACTGATTGGACTTGATTAGGAAAGCCACACACCTGTCTATAGAAGACCTTACAGCTCACAGTGCATGTCAGAGCAAATGAGAATCATGAGGTCAAAGGAACTGCCTGAAGAGCTCAGAGACAGAATTGTGGCAAGGCACAGATCTGGCCAAGGTTACAAAAAAAATTCTGCTGCACTTAAGGTTCCCAAGAGCACAGTGGCCTCCATAATCCTTAAATGGAAGACGTTTGGGATGACCAGAACCCTTCCTAGAGCTGGCCGTCCGGCAAAACTGAGCTATCGGGGGAGAAGAGCCTTTGTGAGAGAGGTAAAGAAGAACCCAAAGATCACTGTGGCTGAGCTCCAGAGATGCAGTCGGGAGATGGGAGAAAGTTGTAGAAAGTCAACCATCACTGCAGCCCTCCACCAGTCGGGGCTTTATGGCAGAGCGGCCCGACGGAAGCCTCTCCTCAGTGCAAGACACATGAAAGCCGCATGGAGTTTGCTAAAAAAACACCTGAAGGACTCTAAGATGGTGAGAAATAAGATTCTCTGGTCTGATGAGACTAAGATAGAACTTTTTGGCCTTAATTCTAAGCGGTATGTGTGGAGAAAACCAGGCACTGCTCATCACCTGTCCAATACAGTCCCAACAGTGAAGCATGGTGGTGGCAGCATCATGCTGTGGGGGTGTTTTTCAGCTGCCGGGACAGGACGACTGGTTGCAATCGAGGGAAAGATGAATGCGGCCAAGTACAGGGATATCCTGAACGAAAACCTTCTTCAGAGTGCTCAGGACCTCAGACTGGGCCGAAGGTTTACTTCCCAACAAGACAATGACCCTAAGCACACAGCTAAAATAACGAAGGAGCGGCTTCACAACAACTCTGTGACTGTTCTTGAATGGCCCAGCCAGAGCCCCGACTTAAACCCAATTAAGCATCTCTGGAGAGACGTAAAAATGCCCGTCCACCAACGTTTACCATCCAACCTGACAGAACTGGAGAGGATCTGCAAGGAGGAATGGCAGAGGATCCCCAAATCCAGGTGTGAGAAACTTGTTGCCTCTTTCCCAAAAAGACTCATCAAAAGGGTGCAAATACTAAATACTGAGCAAAGGGTCTGAATACTTAGGACCATGTGAGATTTCACTTTTTCTTTTTTAATAAATCTGAAAAAATGTCAACAATTCTGTGTTTTTCTGTCACTATGAGGTGCTGTGTGTACATTATGGGGAGCTGTGTGTACATTATGGGGTGCTGTGTGTACAATATGGGGTGCTGTGTGTACATTATGGGGGGCTGTGTGTACATTATGGGGTGCTGTGTGTACAATATGGGGTGCTGTGTGTACATTATGGGGGGCTGTGTGTACATTATGGGGGGCTGTGTGTACAATATGGGGTGCTGTGTGTACATTATGGGGTGCTGTGTGTACATTATGGGGTGCTGTGTGTACATTATAGGGAGCTGTGTGTACATTATGGGGTGCTGTGTGTACATTATGGGGGGCTGTGTGTACATTATGGGGTGCTGTGTGTACATTATAGGGAGCTGTGTGTACATTATGGGGTGCTGTGTGTACATTATAGGGAGCTGTGTGTACATAGTTACATAGTTACATAGTTAGTCAGGTTGAAAAAAGACACAAGTCCATCCAGTTCAACCGTAAAAAATAAAAATAAAAAAATAAAAATAAACATATATCGTACACTCCCATATACCCAATTCTATACCCACAGTTGATCCAGAGGAAGGCAAAAAAAACCAGAAGAGCATTATCCAATTTGCTACAGCAGGGGAAAAAATTCCTTCCTGATCCCCCGAGAGGCAATCGGATATTCCCTGGATCAACTTTACCTATAAATGTCAGTACCCAGTTATATTATGTACATTTAAGAAAGAATCCAGGCCCTTCTTAAAGCAATCTACTGAGCTGGCCAGAACCACCTCTGCAGGGAGTCTATTCCACATTTTCACAGCTCTTACTGTGAAAAAACCTTTCCGTATTTGGAGGTGAAATCTCTTTTCCTCTAGACGCAAAGAGTGCCCCCTTGTCCTTTGTGTTGACCGTAAAGTGAATAACTGAACACCAAGTTCACTATATGGACCCCTTATATATTTGTACATGTTGATCATATCCCCCCTTAATCTCCTCTTCTCAAGAGAGAATAAATTCAGTTCCTCTAATCTCTCCTCATAGCTGAGCTCCTCCATGCCTCTTATCAGTTTGGTTGCCCTTCTCTGCACTTTCTCCAGTTCCCCAATATCCTTTTTGAGAACTGGGGCCCAAAACTGAACTGCATATTCCAGATGAGGTCTTACTAATGATTTGAACAGGGGCAAAATGATATCTCTCTCTCTGGAGACCATACCTCTCTTAATACAAGAAAGGACTTTGCTCGCTTTGGAAACCGCAGCTTGGCATTGCATGCCATTATTGAGCTTATGATCTACCAAAACCCCCAGATCCTTCTCCACTACGGATCCCCCCAGTTGTACTCCCCCTAGTATGTATGATGCATTCATATTATTAGCCCCCAAGTGCATAACTTTACATTTATCAACATTAAACCTCATCTGCCACATAGTCGCCCAATTAGACAGGGCATTGAGGTCGGCTTGTAAATTGGCGACATCCTGAAAGGACGTTATTCCACTGCATAGCTTGGTGTCATCTGCAAAGACAGAAATGTTACTTTTGATCTCAGACCCAATATCATTTATAAACATATTAAAAAGTAAGGGTCCCAGCACTGAACCTTGGGGTACACCACTGATAACCTTGGACCATTCAGAGTAAGAATCATTAACCACTACTCTCTGAATTCTGTCTTTTAGCCAGTTTTCTATCCATTTACAAACTGATATTTCCAATCCTGTAGACTTTACCTTACACATGAGCCGTGTGTGGGGAACTGTATCGAACGCTTTTGCAAAATCCAAGTATACCACGTCCACAGCCACGCCTCTGTCCAAGTATACCACGTCCACTGCCACCCCTCTGTCCAAGTATACCACGTCCACTGCCACCCCTCTGTCCAAGGTCTTACTTACCTCTTCATAAAAAGAAATCAGGTTTGTTTGACAACTTCTGTCTTTCATGAATCCATGCTGTCTGTTGCTTAAATAGTTTTTTTCCAGCAAGAACTCATCTATGTGGTCTTTTATTAATCTCTCCAGTATTTTCCCAACTATAGAAGTTAAACTAACAGGTCTATAGTTACTTGGTAAACACTTAATTCCCTTTTTAAATATAGGCACCACATTGGCCCTGCGCCAATCCAGTGGTACTATTCCTGTCATTAATGAGTCCCTAAAAATTAAATACAATGGCTTTGAAATTACAGAGCTCAATTCTTTTAGGATCCGTGGGTGTATGCCATCTGGTCCAGGTGCTTTATCCACCTTTATTCCATCTAAATATTTCTGGACCATATCACTTTTGAGCCATTGTGGATTTGGGGCTGTGTCACTACCACCCCCATTTTGGACATGAGCTCCCCCATGCTCCTTTGTATACACAGAACTGAAGAAAGTATTTAATAAATTAGCCTTCTCTTTGTCCCCAGTCACCCACTCTAGATTATTTTGTAAAGGGCCTACATGCTCAGACTTGACCTTTTTACTATTAATATATTTGAAGAATTTTTTGGGGTTTGTCCTACTATCTTTTGCAATCTGTCGTTCGTTTTGAATTTTTGCATCCTTGATTTCCTTTTTACATATCCTGTTATATTCTTTGTAACATTTAAATGACACTAGTGTTCCCTCATTTTTATATTTTTTAAAAGCTCTTTTCTTATAGTTTATAGCTTTTTTAACTTTGTCAGTGAGCCACATAGGTTTTATTTTTAGCCTTTTAAACTTATTGCCCATGGGAATATACTTTGCAGTGAGTTCCCAAACAGTCTTTTTGAAGAATTCCCATTTCTGTTCTGTGCCCATTGATGCCAATATTCCTTCCCAGTCTAAGTCCTGGAGAGCAGCACTCATCCTTGGAAAATTTGCTCTCTTGAAATTAAGTGTTTTTATCTTTCCTGTATGTGATTTTTGCTTACAACTAACATCAAATGAAATCATGTTATGGTCACTGCTACCCAGGTGTTCCTTTATCTGAACATTAGTAATACGCTCTGCATGGTTTGAGATTACCAGGTCCAACAGAGCATCATTCCTAGTTGGGGCCTCAATAAACTGGACCATAAAATTGTCCTGCAATAGGTTTATAAATTTTTGCCCTTTAACTGTCCCAGCAGTTCCATTACTCCAGTCAATTTCTGGGTAGTTAAAATCCCCCATTATTATCACCGTCCCAGCCCTTGCAGCCCTTTCCATCTGTGCAAGGAGCTGAGTCTCTAACTCCTCATTAACATTGGGTGGTCTATAACAAACTCCAATGATTAGCTTTGAACTACGCACATCTGTATGCAGTCCTACCCATAATGCTTCAGACTCATCACACTCTCCATCCACCAGGTCCTCTTTCACACTCGCTTTGAGATCACTTCTCACATAGAGACAGACCCCTCCACCCTTCCTTTTTACCCTGTCTTTCCGAAAGAGTGCATAGCCCGGAATATTAATAGCCCAGTCGTGTGAGGAATGAAGCCAAGTTTCAGCAATACCGATTACATCATAGCTCTCCTCATGCACCAGAGCTTCCAACTCACCTATTTTGCTTGGCAGACTTCTGGCATTGGTGAACAGACACTTTAATGCATTAATATTATTTGACCGGTCACATACTATCCTCTTGGATACATTATGGGGTGCTGTGTGTACATTATGGGGGGCTGTGTGTACATTATGGGGTGCTGTGTGTACATTATGGGGGGCTGTGTGTACATTATGGGGAGCTGTGTGTACATTATGGGGGGCTGTGTGTACATTATGGGGGGCTGTGTGTACGTTATGGGGAGCTGTGTGTACATTATGGGGTGATGAGTGTACATTATGGGGAGCTGTGTGTACATTATGGGGGGCTGTGTGTACATTATGGGGAGCTGTGTGTACATTATGGGGGGCTGTGTGTACGTTATGGGGAGCTGTGTGTACATTATGGGGTGCTGTGTGTACATTATGGGGTGCTGTGTGTACATTAATGAGGAAAAAAATGAACTTAAATGATTTTAGAAAATGGCTGCAATATAACAAAGAGGGAAAAATTTAAGGGAGTCTGAATACTTTCCGTACCCACTGTACAGTACGTCGGCAGAATGGCACTGACAGGCAAATCGACGTATATTTACATCAGTTTTTATTTGACGCTGTGTGCGCGCGCCTGCCGCGAGCTCCGTGACCGTGCCCGCGGGACCCGTGGACTCGATGTCCACCGGTGTCCCGCGATCGGGTCACAGAGCTGCAGAACGGGGAGAGATAAGTGTAAACAAACATCTCCCCGTTCTGCCTAGTGACATTGTCACAGACCGTCTGATCCCTCTCATCGGGAACAGCGATCAGTGATGTGTCACTCGTAGCCACGCCCCCTAACAGTTAGAATCACTCCCTAGGACACACTTAGCCCCTTCCTAGCCCTCTAGTGGTTAACCCCTTCACTGCCAGTGTCATTTACACTGTAATCAGTGCATTTTTATAGCGCTGATCGCTGTATAAATGACAATGATCCCAAAATAGCGCCAAAAGTTTCCTATGTGTCCGCCATAATGTCGCAGTCACGATAAAAATTGCTGATCGCCGCCATTACTAGTAAAAAAAATATTAATAAAAATGCCAAAAAACGATCCCCTTTTTTTTTACCAAAAATATGTAGAAGAATACGTATCGGCCTAAATTGAGGGAAAAAAATAATTTTTTATATATTTTTTGGGGATATTTATTATAGCAAAAAGTTAAAAATATTGAATTTTTTTCAAAATTGTCACTTTATTTTTATTTATAGCGCAAAAAATAAAAACCGCAGAGGTGATCAAATACCACCAAAAGAAAGCTCTAATTGTGGCAAAAAAAGGACGTCAATTTTGTTTGGGAGCCACGTCGCACGACTGCGCAATTGTCAGTTAAAGCGACGCAGTGCAGAATCGCAAAAAGTGTCCTGGTTAAAGTGACACTACACCATGTCCTTCTTCTCATCCAATCCATACACATCCACGTCATGATTGATGATGGATCTACTTTGGGGGAGGGGGGGGAGACATTATTTTTTGTTTTGTTTTTTTGATTTTTAACCACTTCAGCCCTGGAAGTTTTTACCCCCCCACCTTCATGACCAGGCCATTTTTTGCGATGCACCACTGCGTTACTTTAACCGCTAGCCGACCAGCCGCCGCAGTTATACGGCTGCGCAAATCGCCGTAGCTGTACGTCGCTCCTTTAAGATGTCACAGCATTTGATCATCTCTGCGGTTTTTATTTTTTGCGCTATAAACAAAAAAAAAAGCTGACAATTAAAAAAAAAAAGAAGAAATATTTTTTACTTTCTGCTATAAAACATATCCAAGAAAAATATGTAAAAAAATCAAATTTCTTCATCAATTTAGGCCAATATGTATTGCGCTACATATTTTTTGTAAAAAAAATCCCAATAAGCGTATATTGATTGGTTTGCGCAAAAGTTATTGAGTCTAAAAGCTTTTTTTTTTTTTACTAGTAATGGCGGCGATTAGCGATTTTTAGTGGGACTGCATCTCATTTCTTGAAGGCCCGAAAATGCCAGGGCAGTACAAAAACCTCCCAAATGACCCCTTTTTGGAAAGAAGACAGTCCGAGGTATTTAGTAAGAGGCATGGCGAGTTTTTTAGAAGTTGTAATTTTTTTTCATCATTTTTGGGATAATTGAAAAATAAAAAGAAAAAAAATGTCACTTTTTCTTTCCATACTGTCACCAGTGCAGTACATCATATAACTGGTGATCAGGGACACTGACTTGTGACAGTATGAAAAAAAAAACACTTTTTTTTTTTTTTTTAAATGTGACTTGCTGTGATTGGTCACAGTGATCACATGGTACCGGCAGCGAGCCGGTACACTTATCAGTCATCGGCTCCCGTGGACACAGCCAGTGACCAGTGGCGGCCCGTCCATTAGGGGCAAACGAGCCCCCCCATCCATGCATCTGACACCCAAATCTACATGTGGGGTGCCGGACGCATGGATTCCAATGGGGCTTCTTTTTTTTGAAGCACGTGATTAGAGCCAGAGGCTCAAATTGGCTTAAAAAAAAAGGATGAGCTCCTGAGCCCACCCAGTTGTGTGACAGTAGCGAATGAATATTGCTATTGTCACACTGATTCTCCTCCCAGCCAATCAGGAAGCGGGTCCCGTCACCCGTTTGGCTGAAAGGACAGGCAATCCTATTGGCCGCCTAGGAGAAGGAGGAAGGAGAAGCCTCCGCCCGGAGGGGAAGCGCTGCCTGCTTGATGGGGTAAGTGCGGGACCGACCGACTGGAGAGGGGGTGCGATTGACCCGACTGACCCACTGGGAGGTGACCCGACCGACCCGGGGAAGAACAGTGGTGGCTGGTGTTTTTTTGTTTGTTTTTTTGAGGGGGAAACAATGCATACACAACCACCCCCCCCCCCCCAAAAAAAACACCAGCCGCCACTGCCAGTGACAGATCGCGCCGCTGCGCGCCCCCTTGGCTGCACGATCTGCGCTTTCTGAGAGGACATCATATGATGTCTACTCAGAATAGTAAAAGCCCCCGCCTGGCTGTCATTCTGTTATAGACCAGACGGGAAGGTGTTAAAAAAGGAAAACTAGTGCAGCCATCACATCCAAGGATCGGTAAGCAGCAATATATTGGGGTGTAATACCGCTTTATTAGATTGTAAGCTCTTCTGAACAGGGCCCTCTTAATCCTCTTGTATTTTATTGTATTGTAACTGTATTGTCTCCCTTTTATATTGTAAAGCGCTGTGTAAACTGTTGGCGCCATATAAATCCTTTATAATAATAATAATAATGGGATACACAGGAAACAATTTCAAATGCCATGAAATGCGTAAAGGCGGTTGGAATTTTGGTTTCCTATGCGATCCATTTCTGAATGAGACCTTCTGGTCCTCTCAGAAACATTGTATGGACTTGTGTACTTTAAAAGCATTCATGAAATTCCCCAGGTGTCTCTTATTGCTACATTAATGATGCAATAATGATACATTATTTTAACCCTTTCTATACAGGGCTTTTTATACCACTTCCATACCGGGCCTCTTCTGGCACTTCTCTCCTACATGTACAAATCATCATTCTTTTGCTAGAAAATTACTCAGAACCCCCAAACATTATATATGTTTTTTTTTTAGCAGACACCCTAGGGAATAAAATGACGGTCGTTGCAACTTTTTATCTTGCACGGTATTTGCGCAATAATTTTTCAAACGCCTTTTTTGGGGGAAAAAAAATGGTTTCGTGAATTAAAAAATAACAAAACAGTAAAGTTAGCCTAATTTTTTTTTGTAAAATACGAAAGCTTATGTTACGCCGAGTAAATAGATACCTAACATGTCACGCTTTAAAATTGCGCACACTCATGGAACGGCGCCAAACATCGGTACTTAAAGGAGTAGTAAAGTTACATGTTTTTTCACCTTAATGCATCCTATGCATTAAGGTGAAAAAACATTCGACAATACCGCCCCCCCCCCCCCCCGAGCCCCCGTTTTACTTACCTGACCCCTCGAAAGTCCCGCGCTCGTCCCCGTCATCCTCTTCGGTTTTCAGCCTGGCCGCCGATTGGCTACACTGGATGGATTGAAAGCAGCGCAGCCATTGGCTGGCGCTGCTGTCAATCACATCCAATGACGCGGCGCACCGGGGGCGGAGCCGAGTGATACAGTCGGCGGCTATGGCCACCGCTGTATCACGGGAGCGCGCTCGCAATAACTCCACACCATGTGAGCTCGCTCGCATTATGGTGTGGAGTCCTTGCGGGGAGGAGCCAAGACAGCCGCCGAGGGACCCCAGAAGGAGGAGGATCGGGGCCACTGTGTGCAAAACGAGCTGCACAGTGGAGGTAAGTATAAACTGTTTGTTATTTAAAAAAAAAAAAAAAACGGGAACCTTTAGTGTTCCTTTAAAAATCTTCTAGGGACATGAAATAGCTATAGGAATGTGAGCTGTGGGAAGTGACAGAGACATGGTTCAATAGTAGCATATGTCTATAGGGGATACCGCTGTTGTTTTTGTCTATTTGTTTGTTTTGTTTTTGATTTGATTTTGTTATTTTGTATCTAAGATATAGGGAATAAAGAGGGGAGTTACATTATATAAGGTGGTATGAAGAAGGAGAGATAAAGGTTATTGAGATAGTGTGATAAGAGGTTATCCCTGTCTCAAATTTAATGTATGTTATACCTGTAAACTAATTAATGTTATGTGTCTAAGTCAATTGTTTGAAAGAATTAACAACTACTTATTGGTAAACTATGTAATATTATGTTAACCCTGTTTATTTCCGAAAAAAGCAACAACAAAAAAACGAATAAAATTCATATTTGAAAAAAAAATAAAAAAATCTCCATAGGCAACGCTTTGATTTTTTTTTACAGGTTACCAGGTTAGAGTTACAGAGGAGGTCTAGTGCTAGAATTGTTGCATGTGCTGTAACGCACGCGGCGATACCTCACATATGTGGTTTGAACAGCGTTTACATATGTGGGCGGGACTTACGTGTGCATTCGCTTCTGAGCGCGAGCTACCGGGGACAGGGGCATTTTTTTATTTTATTTTTTTATTTTACTTATTGTTTTTTTATTTTTACACTTTTTTTGATCACTTTTATTCCTATCACAAGGAATGTAAACATCCCTTGTAATAGGAATGGTGTGTGACAGGTCCTCTTTATGGAGAGATGCGGGGTCAATAAGACCTCCCCCTTCCCCCACATCTCTCCTCCAGGCTGGAAAGCATGAGATCGTGAAAAAAATTTCACTGATCTCATGCTTACTAGCCGCAATGGCGGCTTTGTTTACTTTTGAGAACCCGGGCATGACGTCATCACATCGCGCCCGGGCCTCCGACGGTCATAGAGTCATCTCTATGCTCGTCATGTGACCACCGGCGCTGGACGATTCTCTCCGGGTCCTCGATCGCACGGAGGAGCCTGGAGAAGCACCGGATGGCGGCGGGAGGGGGGGGGATGTCCCCTCCCACCGCCTATAAGAACGTTCAAGCGGCGGAACCGCCGCTATGATCGTTCTTATGGTGCGCAGAATCGTGGGCTGAAGAGAAGGATATCTGAATGATGCCTCTAGCCACACCTATCATTCAGATATCCCCCCACAAAGCCCAGGACATCATATGACGCCCGCCCGGAGGGAGAGAGGGTTCCTGCCGGCGTCATTTTACAATGGCCCGGTATGGAAGGGGTTAAAGAAGAATGCAACTCTGAGGCCTCAGCCACCTATCAAAAGGCTCGGTTGTGCCGGGTGGGCTGCCACGGCCTGCATAGTGACTTTTTATGAAGTTTGGTATTTATGATATTTTAAGAATAGAATTTATTCTACAACAAAAGGATATTGAAATTGTTCTCAGCTTGCATCAAGAAGATATTGCAACATATAACTCTACTTTCATTTTAAAAGCAAGCAGAGAAAAAAAAAGGAACTGGTTGGCGGTATGAGCAACGCAGACAATACAACATCTTACTTTCACTTACAACCCACGAACCTATATCATTAATCAACCCACCGTTGCCGATGAGTCTAACCAAGCCCGCCAGATCTTCATAAACTTTTTTGCACAACCCCTAGTTCTGTAAGTGGCGTTATATAAATGGATAACGGAATTGACAAGGCCTTTCCAGAATGAGAGAGTAGGGGCGCTAGGGTTCTTCCATTTTAATAAAATGGCCTTCCTACCATAAAATAACCCAATATTTAGCAACGTTCGGAGAGCCAAAGACGGAACCACCTCCTCCACCAACCCCAAGAGACAAACCCTGGGTGACAGAGGAACCGGGACACTGAGCACCTCTGACAGGCATCCCACCACCCCAGCCCAGAAAGCCTGAACCAAGGGGCAGGTCCAAAAAATGTGTTCCGAGTCCGCCGGAGTGTGAGAACACCTCCAGCATTGACCGCTAGAGGACGGGTAGATGCGAGTAAGTCTGGCCGGGGTGAGGTACACTCGGTGTAAGAATTTGAATTGAATTAGACGGTCCCTAGCCGAAACCAAATGCCTGAAAGGATGGTCCCACATATTTTCCCAATCCTCCCCTTGTATTTCCGGAATTTCTATTCCCCACCTCTCCCTACACCTAGTGACCCCCAGGGGCGACTTAGTAAACAAGGATTTATACACCCTTGATAGGGGTTTGGTCAGGTTCCTTATAATTACGTTTTCACAATTGGCCGAAAGTAATGCATAAGACATAATTGTGAGTATTAATGAGTAGTATGTCAATGTCAACTGCTAATGTGTAATGGGTATGGAGGGGGGATAAAGCATAATTTGCTATTTTATTTGTTGGGATGAGTGGAACTTGGTACAGATACTGGCTATTCTTTAAATTTTTATTTTATTTCTTAGGTTTAATGATTAAATTGCTCGACTGCCGGGCTTTGGTCAAGATGGGAGGGGGGTTAGATACAGATTTAGGAAGATTAGGAAGACTATGTTAGTCTGAGTAAGTAAAGCCAAGTATGGCCAATGCCGGGTGGGTACGTTGCCTACCCGGATATTTTTCTATGTAAGATGTGTGTCTTTGTGTGTTGTTGTATTGTACTGTATTGTATTCAAAACCAATAAAAAGAATTTATAAAAAAAAAAAAAAAAAAGCCTCTTGTGTATTTTACGTGCTTTGAAGAAAAATTCTGGGTGTGGTATATTTGAACATACACTATATTGTCAAAAGTATTGGGACACCCACCTTTACACCCACATGAACTTTAATGGCATCCCAGTCTTAGTCCGTAGGGTTTAACCACTTCAGCCCAGCTTACCCCCCCCTCCTTCATGACCAGTACAATGGAAGTTATCGCGTCTACAAACTATTGGATATTTATATGGCATTTTTATTTTTATTTATTTTTTATTAGTAATGGTGGCGATCAGCGATTTTTAGCGGGACTGCGACATTGCGGCGGACGTATTGGAAACACCTAACTGACACTTTTTTGGGACTCAGTGACATTATTACAGTGATCAGTGCTAAAAAAAAATCTGCACTGTTACTGTACTAATGACACTGAAAGGGAAAGGGTTAACACCAGGGGCGATCGAAGGGTTAAACGTGTCCCTAGGGGGTGCTTTCTAACTGTGTGGAGGATGGACTGACTGGATGAACAGAGAGATCACAAGATCACTCTGTTCATCCCTGTCAGAACGATGATCTGCCTCAGCAGATCACCATTCTGTCTATCTGGGGAGTGATCGCGGGTGGCCAGCGGACATCCACCAGACCCGCTGATTGGCTCTTGTCAATCAGCTGGCTATTGCACTAAATGACGTACAGGTTTCGCGCAACAGAGCTGACCTGCCGCAGTATACTGTATGTACTGCGGCCGGTCTGCAAGTGGTTAATATTGAGTTGGCCCACCCTTTGCAGCTATAACAGCTTCAACTCTTCTGGGAAGGCCGTCCACAAGGTTTAGGAGGGTGTCTATGGGAATGTTTGACCATTCTTCCAGAAGAGCATTTGTGAGGTCAGGCACTGATGTTAGACAAGAAGGCCTGACTCACAGTCTCTGTTCTAATTCATCCCAAAGGTATTCTATCGGGTTGAGGTCAGGACTCTGTGCAGGCCAGTCAAGTTCCTCCACCCCAAATTCACTCACCCATGTCTTTATGGACCTGGATGTATTGCAGTATTCTGACCAACAGTAATGAATAGAACTGAACTGCATTTATCAACAGTATATAGCGTGCTCTAACAGTCACAGGGGCCAGTGAATGCTAGAGGAAAAAAAGTTGGCCAGCACATTGGGGTCCAGAAAGAAAGCCTAACAGTTCCCAGCAGACAACAGATTAACTTGTACAATGCTAGTCTCTTACCAGACCCATAGCGCCTACCTCTGGGTCTCCAGACACGTGCTCTGATCCAGTTAAAGTCCACAGACAGGGATAGGAGTCGGTATGATGTCTCTCTTTCAATCCTGCTGAGAGAGTCATACTTTACCTTCCTTACAAGCGGTAGGAGTGCTTTCTGGTACAGTCTGATCACACACTCTCCCAGAGAGAAGGCTCTCTGAGGCAAGTTTCTGCATTATGAGCAGTCTTGTTGCTTCCTTCAGGTCTTACCTGATTGTGGTCAGCTATGGCAGGGTTCACTTAAGCCAATTGCCAAGTCTTTTTTCAGCCCCCTGCTAGCTTTAAGACTGTGTTCTCCTTTCCTCTTAGCATCATCAAGCTACATTTCTCCTTGCTTTGTCACGTCAGCCAATTAATGTTCTCCAGGATCGATCCAAGCCCAGACAAGATGGGTGATCTCTACACTGGAGACAGTCTATAGACAAGCATTACAAAGTGGTCTCCTAAGTGATAGCTGCTGCACTTCTGCTTTATTGAATACTCAGTTTAACCCTGTCCACACTGCAGATGGATAATACAGCGGCAACAAAGGAGGAAGTTCCACAGCAGTTACCAGCTACAGTGCAGGTTGCACTGGACTCTGGGACATCTCTCATGTAGGTACTGTCAGGACCTGAATCTGAACCAGCAACCTTGGCTGTGTCTGGCAGTATCTCTTCTTGCTCAGCCACCTGAGATGCTGGACAGCCCCCTGGACTATTCCTTGGACAATCTTGTCTTTAACCTTGTTGCTGGTGAACCTTGAACTCTTTGCTCCTCCCGTGAACTTCCTATTTAAGATAAGCCATGCCTTTGCAGTTCCTGTTTACCAGATTATTGTGCTCTATCCAGCCAATATTTTGCTCATGTCACCCTTGCTGCTGTCCGTATCTTTGTTACCACTCCTTACTGACTTTTCGCTTGTTCCTCCACTATGCTTCCGCCTAATCCCAACCTAGGACCACTTGTTAATGACCTGTGGCTTGTTTACTGACTACTCTTCTGCTTGATACCTACCTGCTATATCTGCTACTGGCCCCCGGCTTGCTCACCTCCTGGTGGGGTGATCCTGAGGACAGCGACCTGGTACTAGCATGCTGCAAAACCAATCTCCACCAACAGAAGCTATGATGAACACCAGTTAGTGCTTAGAATCTGCACCTCAGGTGAGCCTGCGTCATCCACCAGGGTGACCTGCTTGTGTACTTATCCAGCTGGTCAGTGGGAGCCTCACAACAGCTATAGCTACTGGTCTCCGAGCCTGACCCCTGACCATTACATATACTATGGACTGCCTGTAACCTTGAATCTGTACACCCTACGTGAGAAGCTGACTTGATAGCGAATCTTCTTATGGTTTGATAAAGGGGCGGTCCTGTTGCCCTAAAAAGATGTAGCCATGCCATCTCTACTTCCTGTTACCATCACCCAGCCGAGAAAGATGCTGATTGGAGCTGCAGCCATCTTGCTACACCCAGAAGCCGCTGCCGCCTATGTTTCAGCCTGAAGCCTTATGCCGCGTACACATGACCATTTTTCTCGTTTGGAAAAATTAAATTTTTTTCTCTTTGACAAGAAAAACGACCGTGTGTGGACTTTTGATCATTTTTCCCGATGAGAAAAACGGCATGAATCACGACGAGAAAAATTAGAACATGCTCTAATTTTTCTCGTCGTGATTCACGGAATTTTTTTCCGCGGCAGTTTTCCCATAGGGAAACACTGCCGGGGAGCCTACACACGGTCGTTTTTCTCGACCAAGAGAAAAAATGTCGGGAAAACCGGCCGTGTGTAGGGGAACAAGCCGTTCCTCGTTTTTCCCGTCGATTTTCTCGACGGTGTTTTCACCGTCAAGAAAATCGATCGTGTGTACGCGGCATTACAGCAATATTTCCAGCAAGAACTCTGCTTCAGCCAGCTGCTTGCCTGCTGAGCTCTGCAGCTTTACGATGATTCTATGGAGGTCTAAATGGGTTTATAACAAGCCTTGATCCACTTTTAACTAGTGAGTGCATTTTTACCATTTTTTTATTTTTATATGTGCATTAGGATCTAGGATCTCAAGACCTAATCTGAAAGGAGCTGCATCCACTTCACCTGGTGTTCCCTTCCACTCTCCTGGCCCTCATGTGCCCTGTTAAATGATGGTTGGAGTTTAGTCAGTGCAAAAGCTTATTTATTTGCTTTAGAGGCCAGAAATGAGCAAAGGTGAAGCAGAGGCCAAAAACAAGCAGAGGTGAAGCAGAAGCCGGAAACAAGCAAAGGTGAGGCAGAGGGCAAAAGCAAGCAGAGGCCAGAAACAAGCAGTGGTGAAGCAGAGGCCAGAAACAAGCAATGGTGAAGCAGAGGCCAGAAAAAAGCAGTGGTGAAGCAGAGACCAGAAACAAGCAGAGGTGAAGCAGAGACCAGAAGCAAGCAGAGGTGAAGCAGAGGCCAGAAACAGGCAGAGGTGAAGCAAAGGCCAGAAGCAAGCAGAGGTGAAGCAGAGGCCAGAAACAAGCAGAGGCCAGAAACAAGCAGAAGTGAAGCAGGAGGTCAGAAACAAGCAGAGGACAGAAGCAATCAGAGGTGATGCAGAGGCCAGAAACAAGCAGAGGCCAGAAAAAAGCAGAGATGAAGCAGAGGCCAGAAACAAGCAGTGGCCAGAAGCAGAGGTCAGAAGGAAGCAGAGGTGAAGCAGAGACCATAAACAAGCAGCAGTGAAGCAGAAGCCAGATGCAAGCATAGGTATAACAGAGGCCAGAAACATGCAGAGGCCAGAAACAAGCAGTGGTGAAGCAGAAGCCAAAAACAAGTAGAGGTGAAGCAGAGTCCAGAAGCAAGCAGAGGTGAAGCAGAGGCCAGAAACAAGCCAAGGTGAAGCAGAGGTCAGAAACAAACAGAGGCCAGAAGCAAGCAGAGGTGATGCGGAGGCCAGAAACAAGCAGAGGCCAGAAAAAAGCAGAGGTGAAGCAGAGGCCAGAAACAAGCAGTGGCCAGAAGCAGAGGTCAGAAACAAGCAGAGGTGAAGCAGAGACCATAAACAAGCAGCAGTGAAGCAGAGGCCAAACGCAAGCAGAGGTAAAGCAGAGGACAGAAACAAGCAGAGGTGAGGCAGAGGTCAGAAACAAGCAGAGGTGAAGCAGAGGCCACAAATAAGCAAAGGCCAGAAGCAAGCAGAGGTCGTAAACAAGCAGCAGTGAAGCAGAGGTCATAAACAAGCAGCAGCAAAGCAGAGGCCAGAAGCAAGCAGAGGTGAAGCAGAGGCCAGGAATGAGCAGGGATGAAGCAGAGGCCATAAGCATACATAAGCGAGAAACAAGCAGAGGTGAAACAGAGGCCAGAAATAAGCACGGGTCAGAAACAAGCAGAGGCAAAGCAGAGGCCATAATCAAGCAGAGCTAAGCAGAGGCCAGAAACAAGCAGAGGTGAAGCAGAGACCAGAAGCATGCAGAAGCCAGAAACAAGCAGAGGCCATAATCAAGCAGAGGTGACCAGAGGCCAGACGCAAGCAGAGGTAAAACAGAGGACAGAAACAAGCAGAGGTGAAGCAGAGGCCAGGAACGAGCAGGGATGAAGCAGAGGCCCTAAGCATACAGAAGCGAGAGAAACAAGCAGAGGTGAAACAGAGGCCAGAAACAAGCATGGGTCAGAAACAAGCAGAGGCAAAGCAGAGGCCATAATCAAGCAGAGATAAGTAGAGGCCAGAAACAAGCAGAGGTGAAGCAGAGACCAGAAGCATGCAGAAGCCAGAAACAAGCAGAGGCCATAATCAAGCAGAGGTGACCAGAGGCCAGAAAAAAAGCAGGGGTGAAGCAGGGGCCATTATCAAGCATTGGTAAACAGAGGCCAGAAATAAGCAGAGGTCAGAAACAAAAAAAGAAAGCAAAAGAACATATGGCTCTTTACCACTATAGGAAATATTTTACAATGTCGAAGTAAATTTTTCATTTTTTTCTTCCCCATCCTCTTTTACTTGTTGATTTGATCTCCGATGACAACACTCACTCCTTCACAGCACGGTAAACCCTATAAATGCTACGACAATGTAATAATTTGGGGAAATGTCACTCAAACAGAAGTCAGCAACTCCCCCCAACAGGATGTAACTGACAGATGATTGACATCGTTACCGCTGCATGATTTCATTTATATAAACCAGCTTCACGTACAGAATCATAGCTGATGTTCTAATAAAACACATAATTACTACGGGACCCTTACTGATGTGAAAGAAGAAAAAACTCCTCTAAGCACTATATACATCTAAAACTTTTACACAAAGTTTCAGAAAAAAAAAAAACGCATTTTGTGAAAGGCTGTTTATCGGATTGCCTGGAGTCTGTGTAAGAAATATTTACCAATTTAGAGCTGCATTGGGCCACTCCAATTGAGCATATCATAACCAAACCAGCAAAGAACACAGCCTGCACGATGCAGTTAATAAGAAAGCCATGCTGGATTGTTGTTGCTCCATATTAGGGATGAGCTCGGTGTTTGAGTCGAACATACGTTCGACTCGAACATCGGCTGTTCGATCGTTCGACGAAGATCGAACGTTTTGAGCCGTTCGCGCCAAATTCGAGTGACGCGAACGGCCCACAATACACTGCGCCATCGCAGTGCAATCTCGGCGCTGTGATTGGCCAAGCATGCACTGTGACCCCGCATGCTTGGCCACTCACAGCGCCAGCAGCGAGGAGAGCCATAATTGGCCACAGGCAGGATGCCTGTGGCCATTTATAGCTCAGGTGGATTTAGTACACGCCTCACACTATAAAAGGCCGCCAGCGCGGCGGCCTTGTGTAGTGTGTTCCGGTTCAGGGAGAGAGAAGGATAGGCAGGGACAGTGTTAGTGATATTTGTTCATTTACCTTGTGTGCAGGGAGAGAGAAGGATAGGCAGGGAGAGTGTCAGTGTCATATTCTTTGCTAAACCTTGTGTGCAGGGAGAGAGAAGGATAGGCAGGGAGAGTGTCAGTGATATTCTTTGCTAAACCTTGTGTGCAGGGAGAGAGAAGGATAGGGACAGTGTCAGTGATATTCTGCTAAACCTTGTGTGCAGGGAGAGAGAAGGATAGGCAGGGGACAGTGTCAGTGATATTTTTGCTAAGCCTCCTGCACAGTATACACCTGAAGCTAGCCCTTATTGCTGTGTTTTCCTGTTGTGTAACACAGGCAGGCATCTGCAGCACTTAAAGCAGGCGTAGTGTGCTTCCTGCAAAATATACACCTGAAGCTAGCCCTTATTGCTGTTTTTTCCTGATGTGTAACACAGGCAGGCATCTGCAGCACTTAAAGCAGGCGTAGTGTGCTTCCTGCAAAATATACACCTGAAGCTAGCCCTTATTGCTGTTTTTTCCTGTTGTGTAACACAGGCAGGCATCTGCAGCAGTTATAGCAGGCGTAGTGTGCTTCCTGCAAAATATACACCTGAAGCTAGCCCTTATTGCTGTTTTTTCCTGTTGTGTAACACAGGCAGGCATCTGCAGCACTTAAAGCATGTGTAGTGTGCTTCCTGCAAAATATACACCTGAAGCTAGCCCTTATTGCTGTTTTTTCCTGTTGTTTAACACAGGCAGGCATCTGCAGCAGTTATAGCAGGCGTAGTGTCCTTCCTGCAAAATATACACCTGAAGCTAGCCCTTATTGCTGTTTTTTCCTGATGTGTAACACAGGCAGGCATCTGCAGCACTTAAAGCAGGCGTAGTGTGCTTCCTGCAAAATATACACCTGAAGCTAGCCCTTATTGCTGTGTTTTCCTGCTGTGTAACACAGGCAGGCATCTGCAGCAGTTATAGCAGGCGTAGAGTGCTTCCTGCAAAATATACACCTGAAGCTAGCCCTTATTGCTGTTTTTTCCTGTTGTGTAACACAGGCAGGCATCTGCAGCACTTAAAGCAGGCGTAGTGTGCTTCCTGCAAAATATACACCTGAAGCTAGGCCTTATTGCTGTGTTTTCCTGTTGTGTAACACAGGCAGGCATCTGCAGCAGTTATAGCAGGCCTAGTGTGCTTCCTGCAAAATATACACCTGAATCTAGTCCTTATTGCTGTTTTTTCCTGTTGTGTAACACAGGTAGGCATCTGCAGCACTTACAGCGGGCGTAGTGTGCCTCCTGCACATTATACACCTGAAGCTACCCCTTATTGCTCGTAGTTTTTTTTCTTTTGTGTTACACTAACAGGCATCTGCAGCACTTACAGCGGGCGTAGTGTGCTTCTTGCAAAATATACACCAGAAGCTAGCCCTTATTGCTGTTTTTTCCTGTTGTGTAACACAGGCAGGCATCTGCAGCACTTAAAGCAGGCGTAGTGTGCTTCCTGCAAAATATACACCTGAAGCTAGCCCTTATTGCTGTTTTTTCCTGTTGTGTAACACAGGCAGGCATCTGCAGTACTTAAAGCAGGCGTAGTGTGCTTCCTGCAAAATATACACCTGAAGCTAGCCCTTATTGCTGTGTTTTCCTGTTGTGTAACACAGGCAGGCATCTGCAGCACTTACAGCGGGCGTAGTGTGCCTCCTGCACATTATACACCTGAAGCTACCCCTTATTGCTCGTAGTTTTTTTTCTTTTGTGTTACACTAACAGGCATCTGCAGCACTTACAGCAGGCGTGGTGTGCTTCCTGCAAAATATACACCTGAAGCTACCCCTTATTGCTGGTTTTCCCATCTCCCTGCAGGCCTTTAGAATGTCTGGAAGGCAAACAAGGAGAGGCAGACGGTCAGGAGCCAATAAAAGAGGGCAAGTAGGCTCTGTGTCTAGAGACAACAGTGCTGGTCGTGGACGCGGTGCATCGTCATCAGCACGTGGCCATGGGACACGCTTGTCCTTATTTTCGGCAGCTGGACGTGTTGAGCCGCATCATGCCGAAGACTTGGTAGAGTGGATGACCAAGCCCTCCTCATCCTCCTCATCCTCTCTCACCCAGGCTCAGGGTACTGGCAAAGCAGCTGCCAAAGCGTCCTCAATGTCATCATCATCAGTCACTCCTTCCCTAGACCCACGTGTCCTCCTGAGGAGTCCCCCGAACTGTTTGAGCACAGTGTTGGGTACATGCTCCAGGAGGATGCCCAGCGTTTCGAAGGGTCTGATGATGATACCCAGCTAGAGGAAGGCAGTAGTGTGAGAGCAGAGAGAGGGGATGCTCAAGAACGACACCAATCTGGCAGTCATGTTCCAGCAGCTGCAGCATACTGCCAGATTGGTTCCAGTGATGAGGAGGAAGGGGATGATGAGGTCACTGACTCCACGTGGGTGCCTGATAGGAGAGAGGAGGAGGAGGATGAGGAGGAGGCACATCTCCAACGAGGCAGGATGCCCTCTGGGGGCCAGCGTAAGGGCAGCACACTGACTGAATCACACCGCAGAGCTCCGCCTGTGCAGGGTGCTGCCTCTGCCCGTCATTCAAAAAGTTCTTTGGTGTGGGCCTTTTTTGAGTCGAGTGCATCAGATCGCACCGCTGCTGTTTGCAACATATGTCTGAAGCGTATCTCGCGTGGCCAAAACATCAGCCGCTTGGGCACCACATGCTTGACCAGACATATGTTGACCTGCAGCTCGTTGGCAAACCTACCTTAAAGACCCACACCAAAGAACAAAGCGGACCTCTCCTTGCTCCGCATCAGCTGGGATCTCCAACCCCACTATACCTTCAGTCCTCTCTGAAACATGCACTGAGAGGAATGAAGGTGTAGAATTAGGTGTGTCACAACCAAGTACTTGCGGGCACTCTGCTAGCAGTACACCGACGTCCGATTCTAGCAGGCAAATTTCCCTGCCCCAGCTGCTGGACCGTCGAAAGAAGTTCACTCCCAGCCATCCACATGCCCAGCGTTTGAATGCTAGCTTGGCTAAATTGCTAGCACTTCAACTGCTGCCTTTTCAGTTGGTAGACTCGGCCCCCTCCCGTGAGTTTGTTCAATGTGCGGTTCCTCAGTGGCAAGTTCCCAAACGCCACTTTTTCTCACGGAAGGCAATTCCGGCTCTCTACCGCCATGTGGAAGGCAATGTCCATGCCTCGCTGGACAGGGCGGTCAGCGGTAAGGTGCATATTACCACTGACTCATGGTCC
Source organism: Rana muscosa (assembly GCA_029206835.1). Classification (NCBI taxonomy): domain Eukaryota; kingdom Metazoa; phylum Chordata; class Amphibia; order Anura; family Ranidae; genus Rana; species Rana muscosa. Next base: position 313,708,227 of record CM055123.1, on the reverse strand, counting down.
AGCAGGCATGGACAGGGACGTTACCTTTCTTTCACGGCCCATTGGGTCACTCTTTTGGCAGCTGGGAAGGATGCAGGACAAGGTGCAGTAGTGTTGGAGGTTGTTCCGCCGCCACGCCTCCAAAATGCTACTACTGGTTGTGACACACCTCTCTCCTCCACCCCCTCCTCTTCTTCTTCCTCCATGGCCTCTTCCTGTGCTTTGTCCTCGGAACCAGCGGTGTTCCGTAGGCGTTCAAGTTGCTACGCAAGTACGCAGGCAAAAATATGCCATGCCGTGCTTGCGCTGGTGTGTTTGGGAGACAGGAGCCACACTGGGGCAGAGGTTCTGTCAGCTCTGCAGGGGCAGGCCGAGAGGTGGTTGACCCCACGCCAGCTTAAGACAGGAATGGTGGTTTGCAACAATGGCACCAACTTCTTCTCCGCCCTCCGACAGGGACAACTGACCCATGTGCCCTGTGTGGCTCACGTCCTTAACCTGGTGGTGCAGCGGTTCTTGGGCAGGTACCTGGGCTTACAGGATGTCCTGAGGCAGGCCAGGAAAGTCTGTGTGCATTTCCGCAGATCATATAATACCAGAGCTGCAAAAGGAGTTGAACCTGCCCAAGAACCGCCTTATATGTGACATGCCCACCAGATGGAACTCAACGTTGGCCATGCTGCAGCGGCTGCACACACAGCAGAGGGCCATCAATGAGTACCTGTGTGACTACGGCACCAGGACAGGGTCAGGGGAGCTTGGTTTTTTTTCACCACGCCAGTGGGGCATGATCAGGGATGCATGCACTGTCCTGGCACCATTTGAGGAGGCCACGAGGATGGTGAGCAGTGACAGTGCATGCATCAGTGACACTGAACCTCTTGTCCACCTGTTGGAGCATACGCTGCGTGGAATAATGGACAGGGCACTTGAGGCAGAACAGAGGCAGGAGGAGGAGGACTTCCTTGCCTCTCAAGGCCCCCTTTACCCAGACAGTGTTCCTTCTGTCCCACCCATCGCACAGGAACAGGAGGAGGGGGAGGAGGAGGATTGTGTCAGCATGGAGGTGGAGCCTGGCACTCAGCATCAACAGCAGCAGTCTTTTAGGGATGATTTACAGTCCCAAGAAACTCGTGGACTTGTACGTGGCTGGGAGGAGGTGGCTGCGGATCATGTCGTCCTTATTGACCCTGAGGACTCTGGACCGAATGCCTCAGCTAATCTACGCTGCATGGCCTCCCTGATCCTGCAAAGTCTGCGGAAGGATCCTCGTATTCTTCGGATCAAGGAGAGGGACCATTACTGGCTGGCTACTCTCCTTGATCCACGGTACAAGGCTAAGGTTGCGGACCTTATGTTACCGTCGCAGAGGGAGCAGAGGATGAGACAACTCTGGGAGGCCTTGCAGAAAGGTCTGTGCAACGCGTTCCCAGAGACTGGGAGGTTACAAACTCCTGGTCCGGGACAACGAGTTGCTGAGGCTTCGGTCAGTCAAAGAAGGAGCGGTGGGGAAGGTGGCCGTCTGACCGATGCGTTCAGACAATTCTTTAGTCCGCAGCCCCAAGGTATGATCGGTTCCAGCAACCATCGCCAGCGTCTGATATACATGGTGCAGGAATACCTAGGGACAAGGTCAGATTTGGACACCTTTCCCACCGAAAATCCTCTGGCTTACTGGGTCTTGAGGATGGATCACTGGCCAGAGCTTGCACAGTATGCAATTGAGCTACTGGCCTGTCCTGCATCCAGGGTTCTTTCGGAACGCACATTCAGTGCTGCTGGAGGATTTGTCACGGATCACAGGGTGCGCCTGTCCACCGACTCGGTTGATCGACTGACCTTCATAAATATGAACCAGTCTTGGATCACCACCAGCTACCAAGCACCTGAAGCTGATATAACAGAATAATGTATTTTCAAATGTCACATCCCTTCAAGACTGATGCTGATGCTGAGTGACTGTCTGTTATGTTGACTGACTATCCTCCTCCTCCTCAATGATCCAATTCATGATGATATCTTGAAAGAACATTTTTGTTTCTGGGTGCCGCCACCAGTGGCTAAGGCCCAATTTTTCAGCCCCTGTTTAACAGGGGCATGCAATTACAATTTTTGATGCAATACTTTGCAGCAGGGCTCATTCCTGCACTCCAACTAGAGTATCTGGGAGAGGTTGCAGTGTCGTGGCACCAGTGCCTAAGGCCCAATTTTTCAGCCCCTGTTTAACAGGGGCATGTAATTACAATTTATGATGCAATACTTTGCAACAGGGCTCATTGCTGTGCTCCAAATACAGTATCTGTGAAGGGTCTTTGTTCGTCAGCCCCCCCTGACCTCAACAATTCGTGGCGGCAGCACCCCCCCCCCCCGCTCCTCAATTCGTGGCACCCCCGGCTTCTCAATTCACGGCTGCCCCCCGCTTCTCAATTCGCTGCGGCAGTACCTCCCCCCGGTCCTCCTCTGCTACAGGGGGCCCATGCCTGAAGATGAGTAATGGGCCCCAAAATTCCTGATGGCGGCCCTGGGGCTGCCTATGGGGGATATGACTCTGTAATTTCTGTGCTACCATCGAGGTTTTTTTGGGGACTGACTGCTGCCTAGACAGCTATCTCTAAAGCTGATTGAAGGCACTATTATTATTATTATTATTATTATTGTCATACAAACTGCGCACTCGCTATATATTTAGTATGATGTTGAAGATACCTGCCCCTTACGTTATAGGGGACTTGCATCCGGGAAAGTGGATTTGCCCACAGGGTGGTTAACCTGGAAAGGGGGTGGCGGGGGTTGTGGGAAGTTTCCTGACTCTTCTTATTTTCCCGCCTTGTGTGGCGTGGTTATGTTTCACCCTTATGCCCCATACACACGATCGTTTTTCTTGCCATTTTTTTTCTTGCCGTTTTTCACGTCGTTTTTTTTCATGTTTCCTCTCAAGCCTGTCTTGCGTACACACGATCATTTAAAAAAACGATCAAGCAAAGCGCAGTGACGTACAACACGTACGACGGCACTATAAAGGGGAAGTTCCGTTCGAATGGCGCCACCCTTCATGTTAGTAAAGTTTGTTGAGCGACGATTCGCTCTTTTCAGTCTCGTGCTTTTCAGTCCGTGACTGCGTGACGAATGTGCTATCTCCATTACGAACGCTAGTTTTACCAGAACGAGCGCTCCTGTCTCATACTTGATTCTGAGCATGCGCGTTTTTTTCACGTCGTTAAAGCATACACACTATCGTTTTTCACGTCGTTAAAAAAAACGACATGAAAAACGACGTGAAAAAAGAGAGCATGTTCGAAATTTTTAATGGCCGTTTTTCACGTCGTTAAAAATGCTCTGGAGCCTACACACGATCATTTTTAATGGCCATTTTTTTTAATGGCATTTTTAACGGCATGAAAAACGATCGTGTGTATGGGGCATAAGTTGTTTTTTTTGCAAAATATTAATAAAAATACATTTACAAAAAAAAAGCGGTAGTAAACCGCCAGGTTTGCGTTCTCCGGCCGCCTGATTGGCTGTGCCTCACTTAGGTCACTCCCGCGCATTGGGTGCGGGAGCCACTATTACGGCACAGGACTCTGAAGGAACGGCATGGGCATGCCGTTCCTTCAGAGCCCATTCACAAGTAAATGTCTCCTAAACGTTTCACGCCATATTATAGGATTACCTATAGGTAGATATCAACCATGGGAGTTTACTGCCACTTTGAACTCTTCCAAAAGATCAATAAGTAAAAATAGTATTTAAAAAATCTGTGTGTCTGATGTAGACTGTTCCACAGTTACTAACAAGCTAATATACGGGTAGAAGTATCAACAAGGGAATATGAAAAACAGATGAATTGGTGAAGCATGGAGGTCTAAAGGGAAGAGGAACAAAAGCAAGAGAGGAAAGACATCGGGGGAAAAATGATGGCAAACGTCTGAATTTCAGAAAATACACATCAATTAAAAATGTTGAAATGTTTTCACATATACCGTATTTTTCGCTCCATAAGATGCACTTTTTTCCCCCCAAAAAAGGAGGGGAAATGCCTGTGCGTCTTATGGAGCGAATACTGACCAGCCGCCGCCGTGTGACAATATCGTGCACCTCCCCTCTCATTTCCCCGCTATGTCTTCTGGGTCCTGTAGGCTGGCAGAGGTTCATGTCACTGGCACATGCGCAGTGACAATTTTTCCGTCTCTGCTCAATCAGTGACGTCAGACGCCGAGCGGGGGATACAAGAGGCTGGCATCTCCAACGTGTCATCTGCTGGAGTGACCATGCGATGTGTGTACATGGCAACAGGTATCTAGTCATTCTCAGGTCTTTCTTTATCAGACTGCACCTGCAGTGCTGTGCTCATAAGCCATGGTGAATTCGTTATAAGATGGTGATATTTCCTATGTATTGTATATAGCCTGAATTTGGGGACAGGGCGATATTTGTTTGCTGCCTGGAAGCTATCTGGCACACTTGATAGATGCCTATTTTTAGGCATCAGATTTGATTGGTTGTGATTGGTTGTGTAAGTTACAAACTATAGTACAGTGGAACCTCGGATTGCGAGTAACGCGGTTAACGAGCGTTTCGCAATAAGAGCACTGTATTTGAAAAAATCCTAACTCGGTTTGTGAGTGTTGTCTCACAAAACGAGCAGGATTCAGGCCAAAGCGGTGTGCAGTACCGCGTTTGGCCTGAGATGGGGGGGGCGCCGGAGCCAATCGCAGCCGATCTGCGCCGTTCGGCAATGCTCGGAAAGACACGGAAATACTCAGTTTCCGAGCCTTTCCAAAGTTTGCCTAGGTCAGCCGAGGTGTCCTCGGGCCTTTCTGGCCTTTTCCGAAGCTCTCAGGCGCCCCCCCCCACCCCCACGTCTGGCCGCATGCAGTATTGCATGCTATTGAAGTTAATGCAGAACAAATTATTTTCGTTTCCATTGACTTCAATGGGGAAACTCGCTTTGATATGCGAGTACTTTGGATTACGAGCATTCTCCTGGAACAGATTATGCTCGTAATCCGAGGTTCCACTGTAGTTGCTTTTGATGTATCGAATGGGCAGGGTCTCATGCTCTGGAGGAAAATTTATTTTAAATGTAGACTAGGTTAGTATATAGATATTGATACTATGTCAGATATGATGTTTGTAAAATGTATTCCTTGCTTCCTTCCAAATAAATAAAAGATTTCAAAGAGAAATGTTTTCATATATATTCATGTAATTCAGATAATGATCCAGGACGTTCTTTACTACAGAAGGAAGGGAGGCTACTCCAGCCCCTACTAGATGGTCACAAGCAAGTGTCACACAATCGGCTTTAGTAAACTCATTTGGTCATAGTCAGCAGGGCCGTCGGTACAGGACAGGCAAACCAAGCAACTGCTTGGGGCCCCCAGCTGGCCTGGGGCCCCAGCAGAGCTGCCTCCCCTTCCGCGATTGGCGGCCCCCCTCCCACGATTGACGGCCCCCCCACCGGCGATTGGCGGCCCCCTCCTCCCGCGATTTGGCGGCCCCCTCCTCCCGCGATTGGCGGCCCCCCACCCGCGATTGGCGGCCCCCTCCTCCCGCGATTTGGCGCCCCCCCTCCCGCGATTGGCGGCCCCCCTCCCGCGATTGGTGGCCCCGCATCCGCGATTGGCGGCCCCCCTCCCGCGATTGGCGCCCCCCACCCGCGATTGGCGGCCCCCTCCTCCCGCGATTTGGCGGCCCCCCCCACCCGCGATTGGCGGCCCCCCCCACCCGCGATTTGGCTGCCCCCCTCCCGCGATTGGCAGCCCCCCTCCCGCGATTGGCGCCCCCCTCCCACGATTGGCGCCCCCTCCCGCGATTGGCGGCCCCCCCTCGCGATCGGCGTCGATGTCCCACGTTATCACCCCCCCTTCTTAAAAAAAAAAGTAAAAAAATCAGTAGCACCCCCCCCCCCCCCCGCTTGGGGGCCCCAAATTCTCAATCTGCTCGGGGCCCCCAAATTCCTTCAAACGGCCCTGATGGTCAGTTCTGCATAATAACCAGTCTTTGGTTTTGCAAAGGTCTGCGCCTGCTCTTCATAAACCCTTCCAATTATATCTTTGACTACACGGGCCATCAGGAATAATTTACCCAATAAAGCCAATAGCTGAAAGGAAAATTGTCACCAGAGAAACATGGCAACTGCCACTGCTGTCCCTCTTCTATAAGGTAAATGCAAGGGTTATTTGCTAATTCTGTCTAGGGGGGAACACTTTTACTTACTCAATCCTCCGCTCCCCTGGCAGATGGCACTCCACCACGCTGTCCTTCGACAACGACACATCCAATGCAGGGCAATGGATAACATCAGCATCCTTGACCACTAGAGTAGAGAGGAGAAGATGCTGCAGGGACTGGTCTAGCTGTAGGAAGGAGCGGAGCGCTGGGTAAGGAAATCTTTATTTGTTACCCCTAAACCAAAACGCTAGACCCACTGAAAAGGATAATTTGTTAGGTGCCTGGGGTTTGGTTTTAAAGTGAAGCTAAAGTGGTGTAGCACCCTCTACTTTAGGTAGGTGCTAGAAGTAGGTTTTTGTAAGTGCAAGTAAATTTAATCAGGCCTAGCTGTAAGCTGTTTGTTTTGATCTGTGTGGGCTGGGAGTGGCCTAGAGTAGCAGCAGGTAATTCACATGCAGCATCACTTCTCGGTTACCTCCCTCTGGCTTCTAGAGAATTCTAGAAGGGAGGAGGGGGAAGAGAGGTGGAGCTGTGTGGGGTGTTCTAAGGAGCCCTGACCAATCCCCAATTTGGATTGGCAGGGGGCAGGCCTCCCTAAATACCTAGAGTCAGCCCTGCTGGGGAGGAGTTGTCGGGTGGAAGAAACTGGAGATGGAGCACTAGGTTGTCAGGGCCTTTAAGATACCCCCCAGTTTGGGAGGGGGAGTGACCTTGGGCCTGAGGGGTTCAGGTGCAAGTCGGAGCCTTGCTGAGAATAAAAGAAGGATCTGGACAGGAGGCACAGAGAGGAACTGAGAAAGACAACGGGAGCTATTGTTGCCAGGCAAGTCTCCAGGAGGGATCCACCAGAGTGCAGCCAGGAGGGCTGGTGAGTGACAGGCACAGTTGGGAGAGCTGGGGAGGCATGTCTGTGAGTGTGCAGTCTGAGATGGATGTAGAGCCAACAGGAGGGACTGTGATGTCATTGGGCAGTGAAGTCAGGCAGCTGCAGCCAGGCGGGCTGGAGGACATGAAGAGGACTGTATGGGAGCAGTAGTTCCCCAAGGTCAGCTAGCACTAAAGACTTTTCAATTTTTGTTGCTACACCTAAGGGGCCCGCGGCCCCTGCCTGCAAATGGGAGGCGCTAAGTCCTGGCTGGAACCAGAGTCAGGCCTAAACATGTGCTAGCTGTACCAGGAAGCAAGTATTGTACAGGAGAAAGAGGAACAGTCTACAAACAAGCGCAGCGTTGTGCTGGAGGAGACTGGAACTCTAGAAGTGTAAATAGAGGTTCCAACTGATCACCTTATTGATTCCATTATTGATTCTGGGCATCCCATAATTTCCCTTAACCTATCCAAGTTCAAAATCCCTCAATAAACTACAAAACAAACATACGGACTGTTCATTGTCTCAAGAATGACTGGGAAGTGAATTCCGGGCTGGGGCAGGGTGACGGGTGGACCACAATATCCAGTAGCCCCTACTGGGGTACCGCTACAGTGGGAAAACATTTCCAGCAGGTATAGACATTTTTTGTAGAAGTGGCTTTACCTATCTACACTATATTGTCAAAAGTATTGTGACGCCTGCCTTTTGTACAAAATAAGGTCCATTGGCATGGACCATAGGGTGAGTACATGGATTGAAAACTGGCTACAAGGATGAGTTCAGAGGGTGGTGGTAAATGGGGGGTACTCGGAATGGTCGGGTGGGTAGTGGGGTCCCCCAGGGTTCTGTCCTGGGACCAATCCTATTTAATTTGCTCATAAACGACCTGGAGAATGGGGTAAACAGCTCAATCTCTGCGGACGATACTAAGCTAAGCAGGGCAATAACTTCTCCGCAGGATGTGGAAACCTTACAAGATCTGAACAAATTAATGGGGGGGGGGGGCAACTACATGGCAAATGAGGTTTAATGTAGAGAAATGTAAAATAATGCATTTGGCTGGCAAAAATATGAATGCAATCTATAGACTGGGGGGAGAACCTCTGGGGGGAATCTAGGATGGAAAAGGACCTGGGGGTCCTAGTAGATGATAGGCTCAGCAATGCCAAGCTGCTGCTAACAAAGAAAACAGAATATTGGCATTAAAAAGGGGATTAACTCCAGAGATAAAACAATAATTCTCCCGTTCTACAAGACTCTGGTCCAGCCGCACCTGGAGTATGCCGTCCAGTTCTGGGCACCAGTCCTCAGGAAGGATGTACTGGAAATGGAGTACAAAGAAGGGCAACAAAGCTAATAAAGGGTCTGGAGGATATTAGTTATGAGGAAAGGTTGTGAGCTCTGAACTTATTCTCTCTGGAGAAGAGACGCTTGAGAGGGGATATGATTTCAATTTACAAATACCGTACTGGTGACTAGGGATGAGCCGAACACCCCCCCCCCCCCCCCCGGTTTGGTTTGCAGCAGAACATGCGAACAGGCAAAAGATTTGTTCGAACACGCGAACACCGTTAAAGTCTATGGGACACGAATGTGAAAAATCAAAAGTGCGAATTTTAAAGGCTAATATGCAAGTTATTGTCATAAAAAGTGTTTGGGGACCCGGGTCCTGCCCCAGGGGACATGTATCAATGCAAAAGAAAGTTTTAAAAACGTCCGTTTTTTCTGGAGCAGTGATTTTAATAATGCTTAAAGTGAAAAAATAAGAGTGAAATATTCCTTTAAATTTCGTACCTGGGGGGTGTCTATAGTATGCCTGTGAAGTGCCACGTGTTTCCCGTGCTTAGAACTGTCCCTGCACAAAATGACATTTCTAAAGGAAAAAAAGTCATTCAAAACTACTCGCGGCTATAATGAATCGTCGGATCCCGGCAATACAGATAAAAGTCATTGAAAAAAACAGCATGGGTTCCCCCCCAGTCCTTTACTAGGCCCTTTGGGTCTGGTATGAATATTAAGGGGAACCCCGAACCAAAATTTAAAAATAAAATGCGTGGGGGTCCCCCCAAATTTCATACCAGGCCCTTCAGGTCTGGTATAGATTTTAAGGAGAACCCTGCGCCAATTTTTTTTTTTAAATGGCGTAGGGGCCCCTTCAGGCATAGGGGCCCCTTCAGGTCTGGTATGGATTTTAAGGGGAACCCCTCGCCAAAATTTTAAAAAAAATGACGTGGGGTTCCCCCCAAAAATCCATACCAGACCCTTATCCGAGCATGCAACCTGGCTTGCCGCAGGAAAATAGGGGGGACGAGAGAGCGCCTCCCTCCTCCTGAACCGTACCAGGCCACATGCCCTCAACATGGGGAGGATGTCCCCATGTTGATGGGGACAAGGGCCTCATCCCCATAACCCTTGCCCGGGGGTTGTGGGGGTCTGCAGGCGGGGGGGCTTATCGGAATCTGGAAGCCCCCTTCAACAAAGGGGACCCCCAGATCCGGCCCCCCCCTATGTGAATTGGTAACAGGGTACATTGTAGCCCTACCATTTCACCCAAAAAAGGTAAAAAAAAATGCACACACACAGCTTGGTCCTTTAATAAAAAAGCAAAAAAATTCCAGCAATGTAATCCTTCCAAGACCCGACGATACACACCGCCACGATCCATTCCGAATGACGCGAGACCCGCTTGACAGCTCTTAAATAGCCGAGGGCGGGGCCACCCGTGACGTACGCGGGTGACCCCGCCCCCTCTGACGCAACGGGGGGTTCTGGCAGTTTCCCCATGGCGTCATGGGTTACTCCGCCCCCTTCTGACGCCATGGGAAACCCCGTTGCGTCAGAGGGGGGCGGGGTCACCCGTACATGTCACTGGGTAACCCCGCAGCGTTTCCCTGTTGCGTCAGAGGGGAGTCACCAGCGTACGTCACGGGTGGCTCCTGGCAATGTAAGCCCGTGCTGGAGCCGTCTTTCAGCTATAGTGCGAACGGGAAGAGTTTATTGCAGCTCATGTTCAAATAGCTCAGCTGTTCTAACATATATGTTTTTTTTTAGACATGTGCAATTCGTTTCTTTCTCGAATCTAAATTCTGATTTTTTTTTTTTTTCGTTATTCAGAAATTCGGATGTATCCAGATGTAAAAGAATCCTCCAAAGAAATTAAATGAAATTTGTCCAAAATAACGAAATTTGATTCAAATTCGAAAAGGAATATGAAATGTAAACATATTTGCAATTCTTAGGTGTGAAAAATTCGGTAGGCGCATTCGAATCAAAAGAGTAGAGGAGAGCCAATCGGCTGCTCTCCTCACAGGGGGAGTATGTGCTGGTAGTTTATCAGCGCAGCCCCCCCATGGATCAACTTACAGGACCACCAGCATGCCGCCCAGGACCACCAGGGATGGGCATCCACACTGGACCACCAAGTATGCCCTCCTAGACCACCAGGGAATGCCAATCTGTGCCAAGGCAGCTGACAATCAATGCCCAGGCAGCTGCCAACCTGTGCCCACTCAAAATCCCTGACAGTGCCAGTGTCACCAGGAATACCCATCAGTGCTGCATATCAGTGCCGCATGTCAGTGCCCATCAGTGCCATGTATCAATGCCCATCAGTGCCCATCAGTGCCGCCTATCAATGCCACCCATAAGTACCCACCATTGCAGCCTTTCTGTGCCCATCAGTGTCGCCTATCAGTGCCAATCAGTTCCCACCAGTGCCACCCATGAGTGTTCATCAGTGCCGCCTATCAGTGCCCATCAGTGCTGCATATCAGTGCCACCCATCAGTGCCACCTACCAGTGCCCATCAGTGCTGCATATCAGTGCCCATCGTCAGCGCCCGTCAGTGCCACCTCATTGGCGCCGCCTCATCGGTGCTGCCTTATCAGTGCCCACCAGTGCCGCCTTATCAGTGCCCATCAGTGAAGGAGAAAACTTATTTACAAAATTTTATAACAGAAAAAAAAGAAAAACTTTTATTTAAAAAAAAAAATTCAGTCTTTTTTTATTTGTATAGCAAAAATTAAAAACCCCAGAGGCGATCAAATACCACCAAAAGAAAGCTCTATTTGTGGGAACAAAATGATAAAAATTCTGTTTGGGTGCAGTTGTCGCACGACCGCGCAATTGTCATTTAAACAGCGACAGCGCAGAAAGTTGAAAATTGGCCTGGGCAGGAAGGGGCGTAAGTGCCTGGTATTGAAGTGGTTAACTAAACTAAATTAGCTAATTAACGAATCAAAAGCAAACAAATGTTTCCGTTCAGCGCACGTCTAATTTTCATTTTTTATGTTCAGTATTGCATATCAATATCTAAACGAGTATCAATACCAGATTCGTTTTTTTTTTTCCCAAGGCGTCTACAGCGTTTACCACCCCTGTATTATTTATATGGTTGCCGCTGATTGTAGGGGGTGGAGATGTGCGCTTCAAGCCAGTTGGGAGTAGGAACTTGGTTTCCTTGTTGGTGTACATTTTATCTAAGTGGAGAAATCAAAGTGACTTGACATATCATGATACTGATGTGCAAGCAAGCGTTAAATCAATTGACAGACATATTCTTCATGTGTAACGTGTAACAAGACGGTTGAGGTGAGGCGAGGTTATCTCTGACATGGCTTTTCCCTGTGGATTTGCTGAGCAATAAGAAATTCATGGAGTCTGTGTGGACTTTTCTGAAGCAAGGAAGAAAAATATATATATACCACGTGGCTATGTCTGAACTCTAATCGCTTTCTAAATCCTCCATTATTGGTTTTATGGTTCCTCCATCTTGCATTGATAGACCCAACAATCTGGAGACACGTGTGTACATTATAGTTCTACATCCCAGGGTGCATCTGTGCTATAAAACCAGAAGGATTGAAAGGCCGCCTGGCCCAGTATACACTGTATCCGTGGAGGAGCATCGCAGTCAGCCTAGGATAAGAAGCAAGTTAGGTGTTCTGTAGTCCACAGAGCTGAACTGAGCAGGAAGAATACGTTTGCTTAACATAAGACTGTACAGAGGACAGGTAGGAGGAAATATTGTGTGTCGTCATTGGTGTCAGTGGGAGGAATAGTGCCCCATCATTGGTGTCAGTGGGAGGAATAGTGCCCCATCATTGGTATCAGTGGGAGGAATAGTGCCCCATCATTGGTATCAGTGGGAGGAATAGTGCCCCGCCCATCATTGGAGCACAGGTGTGTCAGGAGGAAGGTGCCTCTGAAGCTGCTCTGTGAGAAGGGAGTGGTGGTGAAATCTATCCCAGCTCCCTGGCCCCCTTTCTGGGGAGGCCATGGAGGGCAGCGGGGCTTCTCCTGCTGGAGGCTCCCAGCCATCTCCTGGGCCATCAGGTGAACTGCCTTCCTCTGCACAAGCTGATCTCTCTGCCCCTGGTGAGGATGAAGGCTCGGAGGCCATTCGGGAGCGAGTGGTGGCCGGGATTAAGGTCCTGAACAGGGAGAGGGACAAGCTCTACAAGCTGAGAGCGGAGTTGAAGCGCCTGCGAAGGCAACGTGAGGGCTTACATAGCCAGAAACGGGGATCCATGGATCCGGAAATCCAGCTGGCCAAGGTCCGTGTGGATCATCAGGAGACCATCGTGGCCATGATGGAAGGCAGAGATGGGCCCTTTAAAGAGAAGTTTTGCAACGACAAGAGGTTTGGAAGGGTGACAAAGATGGAGGTGGAGGAGGAGGAGACCCCCAGTTCTGACCCCCTGCCCCCCCAGGGAGAGGTAAGAAGCCCCAGGCCTTCCCAGGAATCTGGAGGTATGCTGAGGGCCATCCAGGTAATGGAGTCTCCTATGCGGGGGGATCAGATGGTGTTTAATGAGGAAGACATTACTGATGATGTACCTGATAAAGTGAAGCCTGCTAAATCCAATGTTGTGGATAAGACTGTTTTTGTACCATCTAGCATCATGACTGACAATGTGCCTAATGACAATCAGGCTGCTAGTCCTGTGTGCAGCAATGTTGTGCCTGCTGAGGCTGCAATGCAGCAAGAGTTACATTTAAAAAATGTCATTTCTGTGGATGGACTGCAAGTGTCAGAACAGCCCATTAACCCTTCTTTGGCTGAGTCCAAAGCTGTTTGCCCCACTGCTGCTGAGGACTCTACAGTGCAGCATCAGGAGACAGCTGGTATTGCAGCAACTGTGACTATTCCTGATGGGAATTTGAATAGTTCTGTGACTGATAACAATCACCCCAGTACCAGTGTGATGAACAATCCTGCTACAGATCCTGCCATTTCAGTTCATACAGTTGATGATGATAATAATACTAATATACAGACTAATGTGACTTCAGTGTCGGCCCTTGGCCTTGATAAACCTACTTTTGCACAGGTGGCACACTTTGCTCCTGGTAGTCCCGCTCCCAAACGGGGTTTTCCACTGCAAGCTGCCACTTTGAGCACCCCAAGATCTGGTCTTGGGTCTCTGGCTTCTGCTGGGGGTCCCAGGCGGAATGTAGTTATTCTGAAATGGGAAGGTGGTGCCATCCCTCCAGCACGGCGTGCAGTGGTGGACTTGATATTGGAGATGGGTTTTGGTGCAAATGACCTGTATGCCTTTATACACGTAGCTGGGACAAGGGACTATACGGTTAGCTTCACCAGGCCAGAGGGTCTTGACCTGTTCTGGGAGCGATATGAGGCTCGGTGCAGGTCAAGACCTGAATGGGAAGGTCTGGTCCCAGTTGCGGTGTCTCAGAGGTCAACAGTAAAAAAAATAACCATTATCCTGACTAATGAGAGTGTTCCTGCTCGGGATCTAGAGGTCTGGTTAAGGAACTATGGGGAGGTTTTGACCAAACCTAATAAAATCCATGATGAGCGTAACATCTGGACTGGGGGATGGTCGGTAACAGTCAGGTTGGCCAGGGATGGGAATGTTGTCCGTCACTTGCCCTCCTCAGCTTTCATAGGGAGGGATAGGATGACTGTTTTCTACCCTGGTCAGCCGAAGCTGTGTCACCGCTGTGGAGAAAAGGGGCACTTGAGCTCCTCCTGTTCAGCCTTGATGTGTTCAGTGTGTCGGGGTCAGGGTCATATGGCTAAGGATTGTACCAGGAAGATCAGGTGCAACCTGTGCCTGCGCCTTGGCCACCCCTACAGCAGATGTCCTGAAGCCTGGCACAATATGGAGAAGGAGGTAGTAGAGGACATGTCAAGGCTGGACGGGATGGAGGGTGAGACCCCTGGTGTACCATCCTCCTCTGCGGTGACCGCCTCCCCCGGTCCTGCTCAGGATCCCTCTCCAGTTCCTGTGGCCACCCCTCCTGTGTCTGTAAGTACTCCTTCTGTTTCTGTCTCTGTGTCCCCCCAACCTACTGTACCCTCTCCTCTTGTGTCAGAACCTTCAAAGTCTGTGCCCCCCAAGTCAGTTACCCCCCAGGAGTCTACCCCTCCTGAGTCTGACTTAAAGGGATCACCCCCCCCACCAGCATGTACTAAAAAGGGCGCCCCTTCCTCTGTAAAGAAGTCTTGTGGAAAAACTTTAAAGAAAAAAGTAAGAGATGAGGGCATCTCTGAGGCTGACCTGCGGTACCTGGAGGAGAGAAGGAAGGTTGGGAGGCGGAAGAGGCAGGCGGTGAGGACGGAACGGGGACGGGAAGCTCCGGTTCCTGTCTCCAGCCGTCATAGGTCCTCCAAGTGGGATATTTCTTCATCCGGAGCTTCTTCGGAGAGAAGTTCTGATTCCGAAATGGACTTTGAGGCGGCCTCTAGAAAGAGAGAGGCTTCTGGTGATGAGCAGCAGAGGGGAGCTAAGAAGCAATCCACCCAATAACCCAAATGGCGGTTCCCCCTCCGTTAAAAGTGGTGACAATTAATGTCGCCAGCATTAAGTCAGTAAGAGCTCGTTCTATGGCCTTCTTTTTGTTCAGCCAATTAGATGCTGAAATTTTATTTTTGCAAGAGACTAGGCTCACCTCCTTGGCAGATATTCATATGGCCAAGAGAGAGTGGAGGTATGGTCCATCTTACTGGTCTCTTGCGGCCGAGCGGTGTTGTTTAAAACCGGCATGGTAACTGTCCGGCGGGTTATTGAGGTGGAGATTGGGAGATGTATGGTCTTAGACGTCCTTGTGGGAGGGCAGGACCTGCGCCTAATCAATGTTTATGGGCCGCACACAAAGTGGGACAGGAAATGCCTTTTTACAAGGATCAAGCCATTTCTTTTTACATCCCGGCAAGTGGTCTTTGGAGGTGACTTTAATACAGTAACTAGGCCCAAGGACAGGAAGGACTTCAAGGACAGGCTGGGATATGATAGCGTTTTTTTAAATAGTATGGTTAGGGATGCTGGTCTTGTGGATGTGCACATTAAGCACCTCCCAGATGACACCGGGTTCACTTTTCATCGTGGTAATAGTCAGAGTAGGATAGATAGGTTTTTTTTGAAGGAGGCCTCTGCTTTCTCGCCCCCAGTGGTGCAGGCAGTAGAGTTCTCTGATCACTGTATGCTATCTGTGGTACTGAATGCTTCAGACGCCCCTCAGAGGGGCAAGGGCATCTGGAGATTAAATTCGACACTACTCAAGGAAGAACATATTAGACAATCCTTTGAGGAATTCTTTCAGGCACAGGTGACCATCCTGGACTTTTGTAGCAGCAAGGCTGAGTGGTGGGAGCTGACCAAAAAGAGGATCGCTGGATTCTTCAGGGGTCTAGCCAATAGAAATCAGTTTAATAAATACATGACCTACCAACGTTTACGGAGGAAGCTGGATATTCTTGTCTCGAGAGGAGGAGATCCTGGGGCAATCTCCGAAGTGAAACTCCTTCTCAGGAAGTGTCAATATGACCGGCATGCCTCTTTGGTTCTGGAGAGGGACTATGGGAAGTACCACTCGCCTGACCCTTACCAGAACTGCAAACAAGGTGTAGCTGTTAAAACGGTCGTTGGCCTTAAGGACAGTACAGGTTCCTTGACAAAGTCCAGGTCAGGGATTCTGGAGGTCGTGAGGTCCTTTTATGCCGACCTTCTTGGGAGGAAAGAGCTTGATCGTGACAAGATGGAAAGCTTTTTGGACTCTACTCCAGGTCTAAATGGTGGAGATGTTCCATTGATGAATTTGACAGAGGAGATCACAGTCGAAGAGGTGATGAGGGCAATTGAACAGCTTGCCATCAAAAAGTCGCCTGGACCGGATGGCTTGACGGCTGAGTTTTACAAAGCCTTTAAGTCTATTCTGGCCCCGCATTTGGTAGAGGTTTTTAACAGTTGCCTTGCTGAGGGGGTGCTTTCCCCTTCCATGAGGCACTCGGCTGTGATTCTTCTTTCAAAGGGTAAAGATCCTTCGATGATTGAGAATTGGCGCCCCATCAGCCTTCTTAATGTCGATAGAAAGATACTGGCAAAGATATTTTTCTGGCGCCTATCGTCAGTGGCAGAGTCTTTGCTTTCTCGCCATCAGCACTGTTCGGTCCAGGGTAGGAGCACCTTCACAGCGGTTTTAGCTGTCCGGGAGGCCTTAGAGCAGTGCAGGGCTGCAGGCTGGGGAAAGTATTTGCTGACATTGGATCAGGCAAAGGCTTTTGATCGTGTTAACCATGAGTACCTGTGGTTGCTCCTTAGTAAGTACGGTCTGCCGGGTGGTTTTGTCGATTGGCTGAAAGTCTTGTATAAGGGGGCAGAAAGCTTCCCTCTTGTTAATGGTTGGGTTGGACAGTCCTTTGGGGTTGGCTCCGGGGTGCGCCAGGGTTGTCCCCTGAGTCCCCTGCTCTATGTGTTTGCAATCGACCCCTTCGTCAGGAGGCT
Source organism: Rana muscosa (assembly GCA_029206835.1). NCBI lineage: Eukaryota > Metazoa > Chordata > Amphibia > Anura > Ranidae > Rana > Rana muscosa. The sequence continues at coordinate 313,691,454 of CM055123.1, read as the reverse complement.
AGAGAGCGGCATGTTGTGTGGGGTACCAGTGGGGCTCCCGGGTGAGCCGCCATTGAGGGTTGTTGCCTATGCGGATGATGTGTCGGTGATTGTCACTGGGACGGTAGAAGCGGAGGAGGTGGTCTCTCTGACATCACGGTATTCTGAAGCATCAGGCTCCAAGATCAATCAGGAAAAGACTGAAGTTTTCTGGATGGGAAAGGATGGTGAGGGTTTTGATCTCCCGGACACTTTTCCAGTGCCCCAGGAAAGAATTAAGATACTAGGCATTGATTTTGGACCCGGCGATTATGGCCTCAAAAACTGGGAAGGCAGACTGGAAATTGCCAATACTAAGGTGGTCAGCTGGAAGAGATGGAAGTTATCTATGAGGGAAAGGGTTGATCTGATTAAGACTTACCTGATTCCGATCTTCTTGTATGTCAGCTTTGTCTGCATCTTGCCAGTGTCTCTCTATGCTAGGGTCAGTAGTGTGTTCTTCCAGATGCTGTGGGGGAACAGACTGAACCCCATCAAGAGGAATGTCACCTACCTATCCAGGAGGGAGGGTGGCTTAGGTATGGTCAACCCAGTTCTTTTCTTTTCACTGCTATTTCTAAAGTTTAACATTGGTAATATGCTTGCAGTGGAACCTCCTGGATGGGTAGGCATATTTAGATCTTGGTTTAGGCCTTTTCTACGACTTTGGGAAGAAGGTGGCCAAGTGAAGAATCGCAGGGGTCATCGTGGTCAGCTACCAGCCTATGTCGCTCCGTGCCTGAAGTTACTGCGGCAGTGGCGATTGTCGGCTGAAGATCTCAGATCGGTTCCAAGGAAAGTCCTTATGAGTCGAGTCTTGAGCGAAGTCTTTCATGACCCACTGGCCTTAAGGGATTGCCCGGGCCCAGTTTTGAGGGCGGGGTTAAGACTGATTAATTTGGATAGTGTACCCCCTAAATTTAGGGATCTGGCCTGGTTGTGCTTCCATGGGAAGCTCTATGTTCGGGGCAATTTGAAATTCCGCAGTGGGATGGATCGTAGCTGTCCTCGGGAGGAGTGTGCAGATGAGGAGGAGACTATGGACCATTTTCTGCTTCATTGCCCTTTTAACATAGAGGTGTACAAACAGGTGGGGCGGGCCCTCGGTGTCCCTTTCCTCTCCAGGCTGGGTTATGCTGAGTGGGTGTACGGAGCATTCAATACCGGTGGAGTTTTTTGTTTGGATACACTTTTTTTAGTTAGCCTAGTAGTCCGTTATTTCACCTGGAATGCACGGTGTCAGGTCAGCATTCGGCAAAAACTCCTTCCTGTTGAGGTGGTGGTGTATGACATTTTGCATGAGGTGGGGAAGATTCGGGAGCTTGAAAGAGACAAGCGGGGTCAGGGGGCTTGGTTGAAGGCGTGGAGGGGTTTCAAGCCTCCCTGACTGCCAGGAGTCTCTTTCCCGGGTGTGGCTGTCTGTCTCTTATCACCCTAGATTATCAGTATTTTTGATAAATGGCTGCGAACATAGGTGATGGGTTGTGCCTCTTAGGCCCTCTCTGCTGCTTTATGTAGATAGTTTTCTAGGGATGTTTTGGTAGTGGATTATGTATATATTGTATATATTCTGAACATGGATGTTTATTCCTTTGTTTTCTGTTGAAGTTTTGTACTATGGTTTTGTTTTTTACTTTTGTATAAAAATTGGTTGCTTGATTCTTTTCAATAAAAGATCAATAGTGCCCCATCATTGGTATCAGTGGGAGTAATAGTGTCCCATCATTGGTGTCAGTGGAAGGAATAGTGTCCCATCATTGGTGTCAGTTGGAGAAATAGTGTCCCATCATTGGTATCAGTTGGAGGAATAGTGTCCCATCATTGGTGTCAGTGGGAGGAATAGTGTCCCATCATTGGTATCAGTTGGAGGAATAGTGTCCCGTCATTGGTGTCAGTGGGAGGAATAGTGTCCCATCATTGGTGTCAGTTGGAGAAATAGTGTCCCATCATTGGTGTCAGTTGGAGAAATAGTGTCCCATCATTGGTGTCAGTGGGAGGAATAGTGTCCCATCATTGGTGTCAGTGGGAGGAATAGTGTCCCATCATTGGTGTCAGTTGGAGAAATAGTGTCCCATCATTGGTGTCAGTTGGAGAAATAGTGTCCCATCATTGGTGTCAGTGGGAGGAATAGTGTCCCATCATTGGTATCAGTTGGAGAAATAGTGCCCCATCATTGGTGTCAGTGGGAGGAATAGTGTCCCATCATTGGTGTCAGTGGGAGGAATAGTGTCCCATCATTGGTGTCAGTTGGAGAAATAGTGTCCCATCATTGGTGTCAGTTGGAGAAATAGTGTCCCATCATTGGTGTCAGTGGGAGGAATAGTGTCCCATCATTGGTATCAGTGGGAGGAGACCACTGATGTAAAGCATCAGAGTTGTGCTACAGTTTAACACTCATTTTCATTGTATCAAGATTACTATTTAAAGCTGTTGTAACCCCCCCCCCCCCCCCCCCCCACCCACTTAAAAAAAAAAAAAAGACCATTGTGACGGAACGTCCCGTCCCACACTCGGCTTGAGTGCTTCCGTCAGTATACCGCCCCCTCCAGTCTGAACATAGAGATCAGATATATTACAGCCGATCGTACAAGACTAGCCGACAATAGCTTGTATGAACCTGGAACGTTTATTTGACAAACTCAACAAAGAATATATATACCCCATAGGAGGACATCCCCCCCCCCCCCTGATCATATTCCCCGAGTAACAATACAAACTGTAACCAGAAACATAATTACAACAACCGACATGTACTATAAACATTACGTTAATTAGCCACAACTCAACCTTAGTTAATTACGTCACAATCCACATTTTCGATCCAAAGGTTGTCGGGGGATTTTTCTTTTTTTTTTTCACTCTAATGTAATATATGATGCTATAAAACTATTTGTGATTTTATGTAACAGTGAAAATCAGAACACGCCGTACATCTATCAATACAAAAATACTTTAACATAAAAAAAACAATCAAGGACGTTTTTAAAAAGTCTCCCATATTGTCACAGAGATAAACGGCCGCACTTTGCGCATCAGACATTAAAAAGAATCGGGGATGTTAACCTTCTTTTTTTTTTTATTCTACGCGGCTCAAATTGTGTTTGTAAATCATCCCTGTGAATAATACAAGTACATCGTTCCATTAATAATAGTTCAATTTAACTGGTTTACTGTCTACAATGGAATTGAATTAGTGTTAGTTCTATAATGAAGTGGAAACTCCATTTGCACTGAGCACTAAGATGGAGAAAGAAGAAAAAATGGATGAGATGCTATAAAACTGGGGGAGGCATTTAGCTAATGAAAAGCATAAGAGATGCTTAAAATCTGAGAAAAAAGACGGTCGCCCTCCTAATTAGAACATGGAGGTCAATAAAGAAAACCTGCAAAGAACCTGAATGCTGGATCATATCGATACGTATGTGGCCCATCCATACGAGTCTGAGGGGTGCCGCCCCCCCACGCAATCAATGCGCCCGGCCCACTAATTTACATGCGGGGCACCGGACACATGGATTCCAATGGGAGTTTTTTTTTTTAGAAGCATGCCATTAGAGCCAGAGGATTTAATTGGCTTTAAAAAGGGTGGGCTCGGGGTGCAGAGCACTGTGCCCCGAGCCCTCCCAGTTGTGTGACAATAGTGAATTAATATTCGCTATTGTCTTCCTGATTCTCCTCCCAGCCAATCAGGAAGCGGGTCACGATTGGCCGAGAGGAGGAGAAATTATCCTATTGGAGGAGGAGGGAAGAGATGCAGGGGAAGCCATGCCGATGTAAAGCCGAGGAAAGAAGGAGACGCAGAGGCCTTCTGCCCAAGGGAAGCCCCTGTGACCTAGATGGGGTAAATGCAGGGATCGATCGACTGACCGGGGGGGTGCGGGTGACCCGACCGATTGCCTGGGGGGTGGCAGCGGTGTGCCGCCCCCCCCAAAAAAAATATACCACTAGTGGTCACCTTTAGAGGTTATGAGACCCAATACCAAGAGCTGCAAGGTAAGCCACTGCAAGAAGAACACAAACTGTGAAACATGTTGAGGTAATTTTTTTTTTAATGAAGTTGAATAATAAAGGTTATTTGATGTTTTATTTTTGTATTTACTGCGGATCCGGATTAGAGTTGGGCGAACAGTTCGAGCCGAGCAAAAGTGCGGCCCCGAACATCGGCTGTGCGCACGTACGGCGAACACCCAAATTGGCAGGGCACTCAGTGTGATGTTCGCACAGTGCATTCTAAGCCCTGATTGGGCAAAGCTTTGCCCAATCAGGGCACAGTAAATAGCTTGTTGTTAAGGAGCAGGACGGAAAAAGAAAACCACCGTGTCCTTAACAACGAAGTCAATAAATAAACATTGCCGGCAATTGAAAAAAGTGAGAGAAAAAAACGGTGACCCCAATCAATACCAGGCCCTTTTGGGTAGTTTCTGATGTCATTATGATATAAAAAGAGAAAACACAGTGGATTAATAATAAATGGCTTCAGCCAAACACTAACCATGGGTGAAAGAAAAGTTTTTGTGTTCTCATTCATATTCTCTGAAAAATTCTGCCAGGGTATGTAAACTTATGAGCACAACTGTACGTCGACTTCCATGGTGAGACCCTCTTATGGTTCACCCCCCTTTTTTTTCACAGAATCAGCTTAATGATAAATGCACATACACTATACCTAAGGAATATGTCCCTACGGTCGGTTATGTCCTTTGGTTGCTTCCTTCGATCCCCAACTTGTTTTGGGGTGGGTCTCCCGCCTCAACCCCCGTGCGAGACAGCTTATCCAGGACCACCGCTCACTCCCCCATAGGAGCTGGTTTCAGCCCAAGGGCTGCTGTGTGAGTAATTGAGAACTGGCTTGGTTACATGATGTTTCTCTTCCCCTTAGAGGGTACCATATATTAATAGATTTATTATCCATTTATCCTTCCAGTATAACTATGCATCTAACTTCTGATGAATGGCAGTATGCCATGAAACACGTCAAGTTTCCAACACAGGGTGCCAAGACAAGCTTGTCATAATTATGACATTTATAACCTGTATGTGTATATGTTTTTATTATTGATGTATGAGTCTATGTGGATATACTTTGCTAATCATGTCTACATTATGTTTGGCATTATTCATGCTGTATTATTGTACCAATCATATCATCATATCAAACGTTTATTAAATATATTATCATTACAATTATGTTTAACCACTTCCCGCCCGGCTTATAGCAGAATGACGGCCGGGCGGTGGTTCTGTTATCCTGACTGTGCGTCATATGATGTCTTTCAGGATAACAGCCGGCGTGCGCCCATGGGGGGGTGCGCAGCGAGGCGATCGGTGGTGTGGCGTGTCAGTCTGACACACTACAACACCGATCTTACTAAAGAGCCACTGACGGAGGCTCTTTACCACGTGATCAACCGTGTCCAATCACAGCTGATCATGGTGTAAAGAGGAAGAGCCGTTTGTCGGCTTTTCCTCACTCGCATCTGCCACCAGGGATGCCACCAGGACCACCAGGGATGTTCTCAGGACCACCAGGGATGCCACCAGGACCACCGGTGATGCTGATCATGGATGGCCACCAGATATGCCACCCTGGACCACTAAGGATGCCAGTCAGTGCCCAGAAATGATGCCAATCAGTGCCCATCAGCAATGCCTGCCAGTGCCATCAGTGATGTCTATCAGTGCCACCCATCAGTGCCACCCATCAGTGCCACCCATCAGTGTTCATCAGTGCCACCTATCAGTGCCCATCAGTGCCGCCTATCAGTGCCCATCAGTGCCGCCTATCAGTGCCACCCATAAGTACCCATTATTATATTATTATTATTATACACGATTTATATATCGCCAACTGTTTACGCAGCGCTTTACAATGTAGAGGGGGGACAGCACAATTACAGTACAGTTCAATACAGAAGGTACAGGAGGGCCCAGCTCGTAGAGCTTACATTCTAGGAGGGGGTGGTGGTACACAAGGTAATGGCTGCAGGGGAGGATTTGATGGGGGTGGCTCGGGTACAGTTGTTAGGTGGGTGTGGGATAGGCTTCCCTGAATAAATGAGTTTTCAGGGATCTCCTAAAGGTGGACAGGTTAGGGGCTGATCGGACATACCTGGGGCAGGGAGTTCCAGAGGATGGGAGAGGCTCTGGAGAAGTCCTGAAGACAAGCATGGGAGGAGATAACATGTGAGATAGAGAGCAGGAGGTCCAGGGAGGAGCGGAGGGGACGATTTGGGCGATATCTGCAGATGAAGTTGGTGATGTAGCTGGGGGGCGATGCTGCGCATGGCCTTGTATGTGGTGGTTATCATTTTGAATATTATATGGTGGGGTAGGGGAAGCCAGTGAAGGGATTGGCAGAGAGGAGCAGCAGTCACCCATCAGTGCAGCCTTTCAGTGCCCATTGGTGCCGCATATCAGTGCCCATCAGTGCCACCTATGAATGTCCATCAGTGCTGCCTATCAATGCCCATAAGTGCTGCATATCAGTGCCGCTTATCAGTGCCCATCAGTGCCGCCTATCAGTGCACATCATCAGTGCCCATCAGTGCCACCTCATCAGTGCCCCCTCATTGGTGTCACCTCATCAGTGCCCATTAGTGCCACCTCATTGGTGCCACCTCATCAGTGCCCATCAGTGCCACCTCATCAGTGCCACCTCATTGGTGCCACCTCTTCGGTGCCCATCAGTGCCGCCTTATCAGTGCCCGTCAGTGAAGGAGAAAACGTACTTATTTACAACATTTTATAACAATTTTTTAATTGTCTGTCTTTTTTTATTTGTTTAGCAAAAAAAAAAAACAGAGGTGATCAAATAAAATCTCTATTTGTGGGAACAAAATGATAAAGATTTTGTTTGGGTACAGTGTAGCAGGACCGCGCAATTGTAATTTCTTGCTGAGTCACATGAGATGCTGGATAGCTCCCTGGACAATTCCTTGATCAGGGATTTAAAAAAGATAATTTTACACTGTGATTGCTGTTACAGTGATGATCACTGTAACAGAAATCGTTTGAACTGTCATGAATGGCTTATATTCATGACTCATTGTTTATTATTCTGATGCTGTGATTGGCCACAGCTATCACATGGTACAGGGTTAGGGTGACCACATTTCCAAACTACCATTCAGGGACACCCTCCCTTCCCAAAAATCAGCTTGTGCTGTAATGAATCACAGCACAGTGATTGGACACAAGAGGCGGGATTTATGATTTCTCCAATCACAAGCAGGGGGCGGGGATTGTGCTCCTCCAGGCATTCCCGGCCAGGACAAGCACTGTCAGTGAGTAAAGCGGTGATGTGGCGCCCTTTTTTGGGGGCATCAGATTGGCCCGGGGGGTGGCTGTGTCAGTTTCATTCCGGGACACTGTATTGTCCTAGAATTAATGTGCCCGGGACAGACCTGCAAAATGCGGGCCTGTCCCGGGCAATCCGGGACACGTGGTCACCCTTTACAGGTTGCTGTGACTGGCCAGGAACACTGGTGACCAATCACAGATTACACACAGTAGTAAGCAATGATGTCATGAATGTATGGCCCGATACCGAGTACTGCAATCCGCTGTGTACCTTAGTCACAGATGGCGCCATTGCGTGCCTCAGGGAGCGCGCACAGCGCTCGAGAGCGGGGCGACCTACTGGTATGTCACAGTGCTTGCTCAAGGCACTGGCCAGCAGTAAAATTACTGTTGGCAGGTCAGCAAGTGGTTAATTGTTTGTTTATTTTTAGCAATTTACAAAAATGCAAAGTGAACAAACAGAAGAAAAATCTAAATCAAATCAAAATCTTTGGCTTCAAACCAACATCAGTTCTTACACTTGCACACTTGCACAAATTCAGGGATTTTGTAAGATTAAATTCCCGTGCACAATTAACCAATTATACCAAGCAGGTCTTGACCTGAAACAGAATCAGCTGTGTAGGAGTCTAAATACTGGGTGAGAAACAGCCAAACTCTGCTACTAAGGTGATGTTGTGGAAGACGGTTTCATGTCACAGGTCACACACCATGGCAAGACTGAGCACAGCAACAAGACACAAGGGAGTTATACTGCATCAGCAAGGTCTCTCCCAGGAAAAGATTTCAAAGCAGACTGGGGGATCAAGATGTGCTGTTCGAGCTCCTTTGAAGAAGCGCAAAGAAACAGGCAGGAGGAGTTGAGGAGCGTAGACACAGTGGTCGGATAATGTTGAGGAGCGTAGACACAGTGGTTGGGTAATGTTGAGGAGCGTAGACACAGTGGTCGGGTAAGGTTGAGGAGCGTAGACGCAGTGGTCGGGTAATGTTGAGGAGCATAGACACAGTGGTCGGGTATTGTTGAGGAGCATAGACGCAGTGGTCGGGTAATGTTGAGGAGCATAGACGCAGTGGTCGGGTAAGGTTGAGGAGCATAGACGTAGTGGTCGGGTAACGTTAAGGAGCATAGACGCAGTGGTGGGGAGTGTAGACACAGTGGTGGGGTAATGTTGAGGAGCGTAGACGTAGTGGTTGGGTAACGTTAAGGAGTAGGGATGGGCCCGGTGCTCGATTCGAACCCATGTTCGAATCGAGCATCGGGCGTTCGCTCGCTCGTCGAGCCCAGAACTATTTGGGCCGTTCGCATCACATTCGTGTGATGCGAGCGGCCCCGCAATGCATTGCGGCCGGCGCGGCCGGCGCAGTGCATTGCTGGCTGATGATTGGCCAAGCATGCACTGTGACCCCGCATGCTTGGCCAATCACAGCGCCCGAAACTCGGAGAGCAATAATTGGCTACAGGCAGGACGGCTGTAGCCAATTACAGCTCAGGGGCTTTAGTACACGCCCCACCATTTAAAAGGCCGCCACGCCATCGGCCCCGGTCACATGAGTTCCGGCTTTAGGAGAGATTAGTCTGCTGATTCTGTCTTTGCTTGATACTGAAAGATTTGCTCTTCTTTGCTAAACCATTGGCTATTTCTTTGCTAAACCATTGCTACCTAAGTCATTGATCGTTCATTGCTGCTGATTGCACAGTTAGTGTGTTATTAGCTGCTGCTGGGGATTAGTCTGGTGCGTGCTTACTGTTAGTACAGTATTGCAGTAGTACCAACCGCAGTGCTGTTAGCACAGCATTGCACCCCAACAGCACCCATAGGACTTCTAGTGTGTTAGTGGCAGCAAACAGAGCTCCTATATTTTCTTCTCAGCAGCACCCATAGGACTTCTAGTGTGTTAGTGGCATCACACAGAGCTCCTATATTTTCTTCTCAGCAGCACCCATAGGACTTCTAGTGTGTTAGTGGCATCACACAGAGCTCCTATATTTTCTTCTCAGCAGCACCCATAGGACTTCTAGTGTGTTAGTGGCAGCAAACAGAGCTCCTATATTTTCTTCTCAGAAGCACCCATAGGACTTCTAGTGTGTTAGTGGCAGCAAACAGAGCTCCTATATTTTCTTCTCAGCAGCACCCATAGGACTTCTAGTGTGTTAGTGGCAGCAAACAGAGCTCCTATATTTTCTTCTCAGCAGCACCCATAGGACTTCTAGTGTGTTAGTGGCAGCAAACAGAGCTCCTATATTTTCTTCTCAGCAGCACCCATAGGACTTCTAGTGTGTTAGTGGCAGCAAACAGAGCTCCTATATTTTCTTCTCAGCAGCACCCATAGGACTTCTAGTGTGTTAGTGGCAGCAAACAGAGCTCCTATATTTTCTTCTCAGAAGCACCCATAGGACTTCTAGTGTGTTAGTGGCAGCACACAGAGCTCCTATATTTTCTTCTCAGCAGCACCCATAGGACTTCTAGTGTGTTAGTGGCAGCAAACAGAGCTCCTATATTTTCTTCTCAGCAGCACCCATAGGACTTCTAGTGTGTTAGTGGCAGCAAACAGAGCTCCTATATTTTCTTCTCAGCAGCACCCATAGGACTTCTAGTGTGTTAGTGGCATCACACAGAGCTCCTATATTTTCTTCTCAGCAGCACCCATAGGACTTCTAGTGTGTTAGTGGCATCACACAGAGCTCCTATATTTTCTTCTCAGCAGCACCCATAGGACTTCTAGTGTGTTAGTGGCAGCAAACAGAGCTCCTATATTTTCTTCTCAGCAGCACCCATAGGACTTCTAGTGTGTTAGTGGCAGCAAACAGAGCTCCTATATTTTCTTCTCAGCAGCACCCATAGGACTTCTAGTGTGTTAGTGGCAGCAAACAGAGCTCCTATATTTTCTTCTCAGCAGCACCCATAGGACTTCTAGTGTGTTAGTGGCATCACACAGAGTTCCTATATTTTCTTCTCAGCAGCACCCATAGGACTTCTAGTGTGTTAGTGGCATCACACAGAGCTCCTATATTTTCTTCTCAGCAGCACCCATAGGACTTCTAGTGTGTTAGTGGCATCACACAGAGCTCCTATATTTTCTTCTCAGCAGCACCCATAGGACTTCTAGTGTGTTAGTGGCAGCAAACAGAGCTCCTATATTTTCTTCTCAGCAGCACCCATAGGACTTCTAGTGTGTTAGTGGCAGCAAACAGAGCTCCTATATTTTCTTCTCAGCAGCACCCATAGGACTTCTAGTGTGTTAGTGGCAGCAAACAGAGCTCCTATATTTTCTTCTCAGCAGCACCCATAGGACTTCTAGTGTGTTAGTGGCAGCAAACAGAGCTCCTATATTTTCTTCTCAGCAGCACCCATAGGACTTCTAGTGTGTTAGTGGCATCACACAGAGCTCCTATATTTTCTTCTCAGCAGCACCCATAGGACTTCTAGTGTGTTAGTGGCAGCAAACAGAGCTCCTATATTTTCTTCTCAGCAGCACCCATAGGACTTCTAGTGTGTTAGTGGCAGCAAACAGAGCTCCTATATTTTCTTCTCAGCAGCACCCATAGGACTTCTAGTGTGTTAGTGGCAGCAAACAGAGCTCCTATATTTTCTTCTCAGCAGCACCCATAGGACTTCTAGTGTGTTAGTGGCAGCAAACAGAGCTCCTATATTTTCTTCTCAGCAGCACCCATAGGACTTCTAGTGTGTTAGTGGCATCACACAGAGCTCCTATATTTTCTTCTCAGCAGCACCCATAGGACTTCTAGTGTGTTAGTGGCAGCAAACAGAGCTCCTATATTTTCTTCTCAGCAGCACCCATAGGACTTCTAGTGTGTTAGTGGCAGCAAACAGAGCTCCTATATTTTCTTCTCAGCAGCACCCATAGGACTTCTAGTGTGTTAGTGGCAGCAAACAGAGCTCCTATATTTTCTTCTCAGCAGCACCCATAGGACTTCTAGTGTGTTAGTGGCAGCAAACAGAGCTCCTATATTTTCTTGTCAGCAGCACACATAGTACCTATTGTGTGTTAGTGTCAGCACCCATAGGACCTACAGTGTGTTGTGAGCACACATAGGAGTTCTATTTTTTATACTATATACACTACCGACTACAATGGCTGGAAGACCGCCAAGGAGAGGCAGAGCGTGCCGAGGCAAGAACACAGGGCAGGCAGGCTCTGTTTCTAGAGACAACAGTGCTGGCCGTGGACGTGGTCGTGCATCGTCATCAGCACGTGGCCATGGGACACGCTTGTCTTTGTTTTCGGCAGCTGGACATGTGGAGCCGCATCATGCCGAAGGCTTGGTAGAATGGATGACCAAGCCCTCCTCATCCTCCTCATCCTCTCTCACCCAGGCTCAGGGTACTGGCAGAGCAGCTGCCAACGCGTACTCAATGGCATCATCAGCCACCCCTTCCCTAGACCCACCATGTCCTCCTGAGGAGTCCCCCGAACTGTTTGAGCACAGTGTTGGGTACATGCTCCAGGAGGATGCCCAACGATTCGAAGGCTCGGATGATGATACCCAGCTTGAGGAAGTCAGTAGTGTGCGCGCAGAGAGAGGGGATGCTGAAGGACAGCAATCTGGCAGTAGTGTTCCACCAGCTGCAGCTTACTGCCAGGTTTGCTCTAGTGGTGAAGAGGGAGGGGATGATGAGGTCACTGACTCCACGTGGGTGCCTGAAGGGAGAGAGGAGGAGGAGGAGGAGGATGCAGCGTCACATGTCCAACGAGGCAGGATGCCCCCTGGAGGCCAGCTAGAGGCCAGCACAGCAACTGTACCACACCGCAGAGCTCCGCCTGTGCAGGGCGCTGCCTCTGCACGTTATCACAAAAGTTCTTTGGTGTGGGCCTTTTTTGAGACGAGTGCATCAGATCGCACCACTGCTATTTGCAATATTTGTCTCAAGCGTATCTCGCGTGGCCAAAACATCAGCCGCTTGGGCACCACAAGCATGAGCAGACATATGTCGACCTGCCATGCAGCTCGTTGGCAAGCACACATAAAAGACCCACACCAAAGAACAAAGCGGACCTCTCCTTGCTCCTCATCAGCTGGGATCTCCATCCCCACTATATCTTCAGTCCTCTCTGAAAGCTGCTCTGAGAGGACTGAAGGTGTAGAATTAGGTGTGTCACAACCAAGTACTTGCAGTACACCGACGTCCGATTGTAGCAGGCAAATTTCCCTGCCCCAGCTGCTGGACCGTCGAAAGAAGTATACTCCCAGCCATCCACATGCCCAGCGGTTGAATGCTAGCTTGGCTAAATTGCTAGCACTTCAACTGCTGCCTTTTCAGTTGATAGACTCGGCCCCCTTCCGTGAGTTTGTTCAATGTGCGGTTCCTCAGTGGCAGGTTCCCAAACGCCACTTTTTCTCACGGAAGGCGATTCCGTCTCTCTACTGGCATGTGGAAGGCAATGTCCATGCCTCGCTGGACAGGGCGGTCAGCGGTAAGGTGCATATTACCGCTGACTCATGGTCCAGCAGGCATGGACAGGGACGTTATCTTTCTTTCACGGCCCATTGGGTCACTCTATTGGTAGCTGGGAGGGATGCAGGACAAGGTGCAGTAGTGTTGGAGGTTGTTCCGCCACCACGCCTCCAAAATGCTACTACTGGTTGTGACACACCTCTCTCCTCCACCCCCTCCTCTTCTTCTTCCTCCATGTCCTCTTCGAGTGCTCTGTCCTCGGAACCAGCGGTGCTCCGTAGGCGTACAAGGGGCTACGCGAGTACGCAGGCAAAAAGATGCCATGCCGTGCTTGCGCTGGTGTGTTTGGGGGACAGGAGCCACACTGGGCCAGAGGTTCTGGCAGCTCTGCAGGGGCAGGCCGAGAGGTGGTTGACGCCACGCCAGCTTAAGCCAGGAATGGTCGTTTCTGATAATGGCACCAACCTCCTCTCCGCCCTGTGACAGGGGCAGCTCACCCATGTGCCCTGTATGGCTCACGTCCTCAACCTGGTGGTGCAGCGGTTCTTGGGCAGGTTCCCAGGCTTACAGGATGTCCTGAGGCAGGCCAGGAAAGTCTGTGTGCATTTCCGCCGATCTTATAATGCCAGTGCTCGGCTGACTGAGCTGCAAAAGGAGCTGAACCTGCCCAAGAACCGCCTAATATGTGACATGCCCACCAGGTGGAACTCAACGTTGGCCATGCTGCAGCGACTGCACACGCAGCAGAGGGCCATCAATGAGTACCTTTGCGACTACGGCACCAGGACAGGGTCAGGGGAGCTTGGCTTTTTTTCCCCACGCCAGTGGAGCATGATCAGGGATGCATGCACTGTCCTCTCACCATTTGAGGAGGCCACGAGGATGGTGAGCAGTGACAGTGCATGCATCAGTGACACTGTACCTCTTGTCCACCTGTTGGAGCATACGCTGCGTGGGATAATGGACAGGGCACTTGAGGCAGAACAGAGGCAGGAAGAGGAGGACTTCCTTGTCTCTCAAGGCCCCCTTTATCCAGACAATGTTCCTTCTGTCCCACCCATCACACAGGAAGAGGAGGAGGAGGAGGAGGAGGAGGAGGATTGTGTGAGCATGGAGGTGGAGCCTGGCACTCAGCATCAGCAGCAGCAGTCTTTTAGGGATGATGTACAGTCCCAACAAACCAGTGGACTTGTACGTGGCTGGGAGGAGGTGGCTGGCGATCATGTCATCCTCAGTGACCCAGAAGACTCCGGACCGAATGCCTCAGCTAACCTACGCTGCATGGCCTCCCTGATCCTGCAAAGCCTGCGGAAGGATCCTCGTGTTCTTCGGATCAAGGAGAGTGACCATTACTGGCTGGCCACTCTCCTTGATCCACGGTACAAGGGTAAGGTTGCGGACCTTATCTTGCCGTCGCAGAGGGAGCAGAGGATGAGACATCTCAGGGAGGCCTTGCAGAAAGGTCTGTGCAACGCGTTCCCAGAAACTGGGAGGTTACAAACTCCTGGTCCTGGACGACAAGTTGCTGAGGCTTCGGTCAGTAGCAGAAGGAGCGGTGGGGAAGGTGGACGTCTGACCGATGCGTTCAGACAATTTTTTAGTCCGCAGCCCCAAGGTATGATCGGTTCCAGCAACCATCGCCAGCGTCTGATATACATGGTGCAGGAATACCTAGGGGCAAGGTCAGACTTGGACACCTTTCCCACCGAAAATCCTCTGGCTTACTGGGTCCTGAGGATGGATCACTGGCCAGAGCTTGCACAGTATGCAATTGAGCTACTGGCCTGTCCTGCATCCAGCGTTCTTTCCGAACGCACATTCAGTGCTGCTGGAGGATTTGTCACCGATCATAGGGTGCGCCTGTCCACCGACTCGGTTGATCGACTGACCTTCATAAAAATGAATCAGTCTTGGATCACCACCAGCTACCAGACACCTGAAGCGGATATAACGGAATAATTTATAATGTCACATCCCTTCAAGACTGCCTATGCTGATGCTGAGTGACTGTCCTGTTATGTTCACTGACTATCCTCTTCCTCCTCCTCAATGATCCATGCCACCACACCAGTGCCTAAGGCACAATTTTTCAGCCCCTGTATAACAGGGGCGTGTAATTACAATTTTTTTAAAAGATGCTTCGCAACAGGTGTGACTGCTGTGCTCAGAGTACAGTATCTGTGAGGGGTTGCAGTGTTGTGGCACCAGCACCAGTGCCTAAGGCACAATTTTTCAGCCCCTGTTGGGGCGTGTAATTACAATTTTTAGGCAATGCTTTGCAACAGGTCTCATTGCTGTGCTCAGAGTACAGTATCTGTGAGGGGTTGCAGTGTTGTGGCACCAGCACCAGTGCCTAAGGCACAATTTTTCAGCCCCTGTATAACAGGGGCGTGTAATTAATTTTTTTTAAAAAGATGCTTCGCAACAGGTGTGACTGCTGTGCTCAGAGTACAGTATCTGTGAGGGGTTGCAGTGTTGTGGCACCAGCACCAGTGCCTAAGGCACAATTTTTCAGCCCCTGTTGGGGCGTGTAATTACAATTTTTAGGCAATGCTTTGCAACAGGTCTCATTGCTGTGCTCAGAGTACAGTATCTGTGAGGGGTTGCAGTGTTGTGGCACCAGCACCAGTGCCTAAGGCACAATTTTTCAGCCCCTGTATAACAGGGGCGTGTAATTACAATTTTTTAAAAAGATGCTTCGCAACAGGTGTGACTGCTGTGCTCCAAGTACAGTATCTGTGAGGGTTTGCAGTGTTGTGGCACCAGCACCAATGCCTAAGGCACAATTTTTCAGCCCCTGTTTAACAGGGGCGTGTAATTACAAATCTTGATCTAATAGTTCACAGCAGGGCCCATTCCTGCGCCCACCAAGAGTAACTATGAGGGCCTACAGTCTTGTGGCAACACCGTCCACCACCACCACCACCACCAAAGGCCCAATTTTTCTGCCCTGTTCAACAGGTGCATGCAATTACAAATCTTGATCTAATAACTCACAGCAGGGCCCATTCCTGCACCCACCAAGAGTAACTGTGAGGGCTTACAGTCTTGTGGCAACACCGTCCACCACCACCACCACCACCACCAAAGGCCCAATTTTTCTGCCCGGTTCAACAGGTGCATGCAAGTACAAATCTTGATCTATTAACTCACAGCAGGGCCCATTCCTGTGCCCACCAGTCTTGTGGCTACACCAACATCTAATAGGGCAAATTTCTGCAGAGTATATACGGCAGGCCCCTACTTTCAAACATCCAACTTACAAACGACTCCTACTTGCAAACGGCAAGAGAAAACAGGAAGTGAGAGGAAATCTACCCCTAGGAAGGAAAATTCTATCCTGTTAGATTTAATTTGGGAAAAAGGTATCTCCTCTCTACTGATGCTTTATCACCAATCCTTGTTTCAATTAAAACCCCACTTTTCCAAAAACATTTGTCATTGGGACGGAAAGTGAGGTGACATGTTCTGAACAGATGTGCAAAGACAGCAAATGTTACAGGGGTGATAACCCCTCCCTATGTTCTCCAAAAAGCTTAAAAATTGATTTTTTTTGGGATGTAGCTACACTTCATAATGTACCTGTTCAGATTCTACTTAAGAACAAACCTACAGTCCATGTCTTGTTTGCACCACCTATATACTGCTGTTCAGAGTATATAGGGTTGTAGGTATAGGGTTTTATTTTGGGTGCGGGGTCCCCCTTAGTATCCATACAAGACCCAAAGGGGCTGGGGTGGGGGGGGGGGGGTGATGGGGTAGCCATGCCATTTTTCTCAAGGATTTTCAGCCATATGGCGGCCAGGACAAGACATGACATTAAAGCCGCAAGTGGTTTTAAATGGCTTCTTTTTTTCCTTTACAAATGTCATTTTGTGCAAGGACAGTTCTAAACACGGGAAACACATGCCACTTCACAGGCATACTTTAGACACCCCCCAGGTACCATATTTAAAGGAAAATTTCACTTTTTTTTTTTCACTTTATGCATCATTAAAATGACTGCTCCCGAAAAAACTTTAGTTTTTAAAATTTCTTTTTGCATTGATATATGTCCCCTGGGGCAGGACCCGGGTCCCCAAACCTGTTTTATAACATTAACATGCATATTGGCCGTTGTAATTAGCAATTTTGATTTCGAACGTTCGCGTCCATTATAACGAATAGGGTTCGAAAATTCGCGCGAACTTTCGGTCCGTTCGAAGGTTCTGGTGCGAACCGAACCCGGGGGTGTTCGGCTCATCCCTATTAAGGAGCATAGACGCAGTGTTGGGGAGTGTAGACACAGTGGTGGGGTAATGTTGGGGAGTGTAGACGCAGTGGTCAGGTAACATTGAGGAACATAGATGCAGTGGTCAGGTAACATTGAGGAGCGTAGACGCAGTGGTCTGCCAAGGAAGCGTAATGCAGCATATGAAAGACACATCATGCTTACTTCCCCTCTACATCAGAAGATGTTCAGCACTGCCATCAGCACACAACTGGTGGAAACCAGTGGGACCCAGGTACCCCCATCTACTGTCTGTAGTCTGGAGTCTGGCCAGAGGTGGTCTTCATAGAAGAATAGTAATGGTGGGAAACCACAAAAGGGTTAATATGGATTCTCCTACTGTTCCGAATTGTAAAGTTTAGATAACATTGCGTGCACGCTGAAAGTAAGACTCCGACACGTCCGTGCAGATCCGTTACTTCCTTATCTAATGCTTTATTACAGGCAGTACTAAACTTTTTACACATAGCATGATATGTCACTATTATGTTAATGTAAAACTGGAAAGCACATCTGATTGGCTGAAATACAAGAAGAGTACAAAAATGTGATGGTCAAGCTTGGTTGTCCCTCTGATCTGTCTTCACTTCCGCATTCCTTAAGATGTGTGGGAGAAAAGGGTATCAGCCATTTCTGTCTTCTCCAGTTTCCTCGTGGGAGGGGCTGTTATTTGAGGCTGATTTGAGTAAGGAAGGATTACAGCAGTGGTGTACATGAAAAGGCAATATAGACTTTATAGTATAGTAAAGATGCATAGAGAATAGACATTTTCTAATTTATTATTATGCTCATTATATTCCGTCACAGAATTATGGCCAAAAACCAAACCTCCAACGTGGAAGCAAGGCTAAGCGACTTAACTACACAGGAAAACATTGGAACTGGGGTGCAGAAAAATGGCAGCAGGAGCTCAGGGATAGATGAGTCAAAATGTGAAATATTTGGCTGTAGCAGGTGGCAGTTTGTTGGGGGAAGGCCTGGAGTGCGGTACAATAATGAGTGTCTGCTGCCATTTGTGAAGCATGGTGGAGGTTCCTTGCAAAATTGGGGCTGCATTTCTGCAAACGGAGTTGGAGATTTGGTCAGGCGCAATCGTGCTGAGAAGTACAAGCAGATGCTTCTCCATCATGCCATACAATCAGGGAGGCGTGTGATCAGCCCCAAATTTATTCTGCAGCAGGACAACCACTTCAAACATACAGCCAATGTGATTAAGAACTACCTTCAGTGTAAAGAATAACAAGGAGTCCTGGAAGTGATGGTTTGGCCCCCACAGAGTCCTGATCTCACCCATCATGGAGTCTGTCCGGGATGACATGAAAAGACAGACGGATTGGAGGCAGCTGACATCCACAGAAGATCTGTGCTTAGTCCTCCAAGATGTACATAGAACAACCTACCGTACATACTCGAGTATAAGCCAAGTTTTAAAGCCCCTTTTTTAGGGCTGAAAATACCCCCCTCGGCTTATATTCGAGTCAGTACCTGAATTCTTGACAGGCGTCCATTTTTTTAAAAGTTGCGGCTTCCTCCTGGCGTTCCGTTCCGTGATAGACATTTGACACTGTGTTCAGTATTCCGCCTATCCTGGAGGTCCTCTCATCCTCGGACAGTTTCTCAGCAGATACTGTGTTCAGTGTTCCGCCAATCACGGATGTCCTTTTGTCCGAGGATGAAAGAATGTCCGTGATTGGCGGAACACTGAACACAGTGTCTGATGGGAAACTGAGTCCGAGGATGAGAGGACCTCCATGATAGGCGGAACACAGTGTCAAATGTTGGGGAGTGTAGACGCAGTGATAGGGTAATGTTGGGGAGTGTAGACGCAGTGGTGGGGTAATGTTGGGGAGTGTAGACGCAGTGGTGGGGTAATGTTGGGGAGTGTAGACGCAGTGGTGGGGTAATGTTGGGGAGGGTAGACGCAGTGATAGGGTAATGTTGGGGAGTGTAGACGCAGTGGTGGGGTAATGTTGGGGAGTGTAGACTGTGACAGCAGGAAGGTAAAGTCACCTGGTTGCATCCAGGGGGGTAGATATATTTCGCCCAGATTCAGGCTTTACGCCGATTTATACAGCTAGGTGGAGAGTTGTATAAGCCCAGCTGAGACTAGTGGGCTCATTGATGACTCATACCTCTAGGGAGAGGGCTGGGCGTCGTGCAGGCAGGGAGTTGATGAGGCCAGCTGAAGCCTGTCAGCTCATTTAGGCCTCTATAAGGAACTCCCAGCTTCATTAGATGTTAGCTCATGCCTGGAAGCAGACCTGTGTGGACTGTCTAGGGAGAGTGAACCCCTGTGCGGTGAGAGAAAGCCTGTGTGGCTATATTTTGCTTGGACATTTAAAACCAGGGACTAGGACAGCACTAGGCTGATCCCAGTTGTTAGTTAGGAAACCTGTATGTTTAGTCAGAGGTCAAGTTGACCAGGATTTATTTTGTTTGTTTCTTTTGCTTTGCTGTGTTTTTGTCACTGTAAATAGAAAATAAACGGCACCTTTTTGATTTTGAAAACCACAACCTCCGTCTGCTGGGCCTGTTTTTGTGTGGGGAGCCCATCCCGGGGGTCACACACACCCGCTGCCGAGCTAACCCCCTCACAGTTGGTGGAGAACCAGTGGCAGTTTTTTTTTAAGCCAGCATGGAGGAGATACTGAAACAGCTGGCTCTAGCAAATGCCAATCAACAGCAGACAAATGCAGGTTTGCAAAAGAGCCTTGCAGCTCAACAACAGAACTTCGCAGCCCAGCAGCAAGCTCATCAACAGAGCCTTGCAGCCCAGCAGCAAGCTCACCAACAGAGTCTGGAAGCTCAGCAACAAGCCCAGCAACGATCTGAGGCCCGCTTCATAGACCTATTACAGAAGCAAGAGCAGAGACTACAACAAATGGAAGCAGTAATGCAGCAACGTCCGCAGACCAGTGAGGAAAGCCGTCCCACTAATACCGCGTCCTTTGGGGTGAGTCGTTTATTGACAAAAATGACTGGAGAGGATGATCCAGAGGTATTTTTGACCACGTTTGAAAGGACTGCTGAAAGAGAAAAGTGGCCTGAGGAGCAGTGGGCTGGACTGGTGGCTCCTCTGTTAACGGGTGAATCGCAGAAAGCTTACTATGACCTAGAGCCTGACCAAGCAAAAGACTATGTGATGCTAAAAGCTGAAATATTGGCAAGGCTGGGTGTCACCCTGGCTGTCCGGGCTCAGCGTGTGCATAACTGGACTTTCCAGCTTGGAAAACCCCCCAGGTCTCAAATGTATGATCTCATTCACCTGAGCAGAAAGTGGCTACAGCCAGAGACTTTGTCCGCACCAAAGATTGTGGAACGTGTTGTAATGGATCGGTTTTTGAGAGCTCTTCCTACTGCCATCCAAAAGTGGGTAAGCCATGGAGACCCAGAGACGGCCGATGGTCTTGTGGATCGTGTGGAGAAATACTTGGCTACAGAGAACCTGACGGCCTCTTCCAGAGACACTCGGACTTTCCACCCTAAGACCAGACCATCCCCAGGGGCGGATAAGATGATTCCAAGGGGTAAGGGTGGAGAGAGTGAGAGGGTGGGAGCTCTACCCCAAGTTTGGCGAGAACAGCCTGGGAAATCAGCGGCTCAAGAGGCGGCAAGAAGGATCATTTGCTACCGCTGCCGGCAAGCGGGACATATTGCAGCAAATTGCCCGGTTTTGGAGGAACCCATGCAGTGTGACTTTCTGACGGGCAGACGTCAGTCGCTGTGTGCGACAGTCGCATGCACTGCCATTCGGGGAACTGAGAAACATTTATGCAAAATGTGTATTAATGGTAGAAATGTTGTGGTATTGCTGGATTCAGGTAGCCTTGTGACCCTGATAAAGGCTGAATTAGTTAAAACAGAGGTCTCTGGGAATAGCAAGGTAGCTGTTATTTGTGTGCATGGGGACACCCGAGAGTATCCAGTGACTACAGTGTGTTTCGAGACCCCCAAAGGTACCCTTTCTCATCCAGTGGGCTTAGTGTCTCAGTTACCGCATGACGCCATTGTGGGAAGGGATTTTCCGAAGTTCTGGGAACTGTGGGATGATCCTGAGCCCCCCACTGGTGCCCCTATGTACCAGGAATATGATAGCCAGAACTCCTCTGAGAGTGGTGAGGACTCTCCCGAATTTCCCTTGTCAGTATTGGCAGGGGAGACTCAAGAAACTGGAGAGGAGCCCACCTCCTCAGACGAAAACCTACCGTCTGTGGAGTTTTCTGATCTTGAGGTTCACAGGGAAAACTTTGCCACAGAACAGTTGAAAGACCCCGCCCTAATAAAGGCACGGGAAAACGTAGTGAAAATAGATGGCGAGTTAGTGAACCCAGATAATACCTGCACTTACCCATACTTCAGCGTAGAGAAGGACCTACTGTATCGGGTGGCAAAAAGGGCAGAAGAAACCGTTGAGCAGCTTGTGGTGCCCAAACCTTACAGGAAGTTGGTGTTGGAGTTGGCCCATGGGCACATTCTTGGAGGTCATCTGGGGACAGAGAAAACCCGAGAGAGGGTATTACAGAGATTCTATTGGCCTGGGGTGATGAAGGACATAGAAAATTATTGTTCCTCCTGCCCTGTGTGTCAGAGGTCGGCCCCGATGCCACACTTCCGTAGCCCGCTGGTCCCTCTACCCATCATTGAGGTCCCGTTTGAGAGAATCGCAATGGATTTGGTAGGTCCTATAATCAAGTCCGCTAGGGGGCACCAGTACATATTGGTTATAATGGACTATGCCACCCGTTATCCAGAAGCGATCCCTCTCAGAAATACCTCGGCCAAAACCATAGCCAAAGAGCTATCTCTTGTTTTTAGCCGGGTGGGTATTTGTAAAGAACTGCTTACGGACCAAGGTACACCCTTTATGTCCCGGGTTATGAAGGAGCTGTGTAAATTGTTCAAAGTGACGCAATTACGTACATCTGTGTATCACCCCCAAACCGATGGGCTGGTTGAAAGATTCAACAAAACCCTAAAACAAATGTTGAAGAAAGTGGTGGATAGGGATGGAAAGGATTGGGACTGTCTACTTCCTTATTTGATGTTTGCTATTAGGGAGGTGCCCCAATCCTCTACGGGATTCTCCCCCTTTGAGTTACTGTATGGGAGACACCCAAGAGGGCTGTTGGATATTGCCAAGGAAACTTGGGAAAGTGAGAGTTCTCCCCACAGGAGTGTGATTGAGCATGTCGCCCTGATGCAAGATCGAATTGCACAGGTAATGCCCATCGTGAAGGAACATTTGGCCCAAGCGCAGTTGGCACAGCAGAGAGTGTACAACCGTGGAGCCAAGACCCGTACCTTTTCCCCGGGGGATAGGATATTGGTACTTGTCCCTACGGTTGAAAGTAAATTCCTTGCCAAATGGCAAGGCCCCTACGAGATAATGGAAAAAGTGAGCGAAGTGAATTACAAGGTCAGACAACCAGGAAGGCGAAAGCCCGAACAGATCTATCACGTTAATCTGTTGAAAGCCTGGAGGGATAGAGAGTCCCTAGTCGCAGACACTTGGTCACCAGCTCAAACTGGTTGCGTGATTCCTGAGGTTGGAATCGCAGCCACCTTGTCACAACCCCAACAACAGGAGGTTAAGGAGTTTGTGCTTCGCAACAAGGAGGTATTCTCTGAGCTGCCGGGACAAACATCTGGGGTAGAGCATGACATTATTACCCCGCCCGGTGAAAGGGTGAAGTTAAAACCCTATCGGATCCCAGAGGCCCGACGGGAGGCAATACGGGAGGAAGTACAGAAAATGCTGAACTTAGGGGTGATAGAGGAGTCCCAAAGTGATTGGTCTAGTCCCATTGTGTTGGTGCCTAAACCGGATGGGAGCTGGCGATTTTGTAACGATTTTCGTCAGTTGAACAAAGTTACAAAATTTGACACCTACCCCATGCCACGTATAGATGAGTTGATCGACCGGCTGGGAACAGCCCGATACATGACGACTCTTGACCTCACAAAAGGGTATTGGCAAATCCCCCTGGCCAAGTCAGCCAAAGAGAAAACCGCATTTGTAACCCCAGACGGGGCGTTCCAATATAAAAGAATGCCGTTCGGGTTACAGAATGCGCCGGCCACATTCCAGCGGAAAATGGACCAGATGCTGAGGCCCCATCGGAAGTATGCTGCGGCTTACCTGGATGACGTAATTGTCCATAGCACAGATTGGGCCTCACATCTGCCAAAAGTGCAAGCAGTCCTGGACTCTGTTCGGGAAGCAGGGTTTACGGCTAACCCCAAGAAGTGTACCATTGGGCAGGAGGAGGCCAAATATCTTGGGTACACCATTGGGAGGGGAGTAATAAAACCCCAACTCAACAAAGTCGAGGCCATCCAGAGTTGGCCACGTCCCAACAGCAAGAAGCAGGTACGAGCCTTTCTGGGAATCGCTGGGTATTATCGGCGATTCATTCCCCACTTTGCTTCTAAGGCTGTGCCCCTAACCAACCTGACGAAGGGGAAAGGGTCGGTCATGATTAAATGGACCCCCGAGGCTGAGGCAGCATTCCAATTCTTGAAACAAGCCTTATGTAGCCAGCCAGTGTTGTACTCACCCGACTTCTCTAAAGACTTTGTCGTACAAAGTGATGCGTCAGATGTGGGGTTAGGAGCAGTATTGTCCCAGGTCTGGAACGGGGAAGAGCACCCAGTCATTTACCTCAGCAGGAAGTTGAAGTCCCATGAGGTAAATTACGCCACCGTTGAAAAGGAGTGTTTAGCGGTGAAGTGGGCTCTAGATTCCCTTCGGTACTACCTGCTAGGTAGGCACTTTGACATGGTTACGGATCACGCTCCGTTAAAGTGGATGGCTCAAAACAAGGAAACAAATAGAAGAGTGAATAGGTGGTTCCTGGCCCTCCAGGAATTCAACTTCACAGTAAAGCATCGCCCTGGCGTTCAAATGGGGAATGTGGATGCTTTGTCTCGAGTACATGAATGCCTGATTGCTGGTGTTCCAACCCCGAGGTTAAAACAAGAGGGGGGGGTATGTGACAGCAGGAAGGTAAAGTCACCTGGTTGCATCCAGGGGGGTAGATATATTTCGCCCAGATTCAGGCTTTACGCCGATTTATACAGCTAGGTGGAGAGTTGTATAAGCCCAGCTGAGACTAGTGGGCTCATTGATGACTCATACCTCTAGGGAGAGGGCTGGGCGTCGTGCAGGCAGGGAGTTGATGAGGCCAGCTGAAGCCTGTCAGCTCATTTAGGCCTCTATAAGGAACTCCCAGCTTCATTAGATGTTAGCTCATGCCTGGAAGCAGACCTGTGTGGACTGTCTAGGGAGAGTGAACCCCTGTGCGGTGAGAGAAAGCCTGTGTGGCTATATTTTGCTTGGACATTTAAAACCAGGGACTAGGACAGCACTAGGCTGATCCCAGTTGTTAGTTAGGAAACCTGTATGTTTAGTCAGAGGTCAAGTTGACCAGGATTTATTTTGTTTGTTTCTTTTGCTTTGCTGTGTTTTTGTCACTGTAAATAGAAAATAAACGGCACCTTTTTGATTTTGAAAACCACAACCTCCGTCTGCTGGGCCTGTTTTTGTGTGGGGAGCCCATCCCGGGGGTCACACACACCCGCTGCCGAGCTAACCCCCTCACAAGACGCAGTGGTGGGGTAATGTTGGGGAGTGTAGATGCAGTGGTGGGGTAATGTTGGGGAGTGTAGAAGCAGTGGTGGGGTAATGTTGGGGAGTGTAGACGCAGTGGTGGGGTAATTTGTGGGAGTGTAGATGCAGTGGTGGGGTAATGTTGGGGAGTGTAGACGCAGTGGTGTGGTAATGTTGGGGAGTGTAGACGCAGTGGTGGGGTAATGTTGGGGAGTGTAGACGCAGTGGTGGGGTAATGTTGGGGAGTGTAGACGCAGTGGTAGGGTAATGTTGGGGAGTGTAGACGCAGTGGTAGGGTAATGTTGGGGAGTGTAGACGCAGTGGTGGGGTAATGTTGGGGAGTGTAGACGCAGTGGTGTGGTAATGTTGGGGAGTGTAGACACAGTGGTGGGGTAATGTTGGGAAGTGTAGACACAGTGGTGGGGTAATGTTGGGAAGTGTAGACACAGTGGTGGGGTAATGTTGGGAAGTGTAGACGCAGTGGTGGGGTAATGTTGGGAAGTGTAGACACAGTGGTGGGGTAATGTTGGGGAGTGTAGACACAGTGGTGGGGTAATGTTGGGAAGTGTAGACACAGTGGTGGGGTAATGTTGGGAAGTGTAGACACAGTGGTGGGGTAATGTTGGGAAGTGTGGACGCAGTGGTGGGGTAATGTTGGGAAGTGTAGACGCAGTGGTGGGGTAATGTTGGGAAGTGTAGACGCAGTGGTGGGGTAATGTTGGGAAGTGTAGACACAGTGGTGGGGTAATGTTGGGAAGTGTAGACGCAGTGGTGGGGTAATGTTGGGGAGTGTAGACGCAGTGGTGTGGTAATGTTGGGGAGTGTAGACGCAGTGGTGGGGTAATGTTGGGGAGTGTAGACGCAGTGGTGTGGTAATGTTGGGGAGTGTAGACGCAGTGGTGGGGTAATGTTGGGGAGTGTAGACGCAGTGGTGGGGTAATGTTGGGGAGTGGAGACGCAGTGGTGGGGTAATGTTGGGAAGTGTAGAAGCAGTGGTGGGGTAATGTTGGGAAGTGTAGACGCAGTGGTGGGGTAATGTTGGGAAGTGTAGACGCAGTGGTGGGGTAATGTTGGGGAGTGTAGACGCAGTGGTGTGGTAATGTTGGGGAGTGTAGACGCAGTGGTGGGGTAATGTTGGGGAGTGTAGACGCAGTGGTGGGGTAATGTTGGGAAGTGTAGACACAGTGGTGGGGTAATGTTGGGGAGTGTAGACGTAGTGGTGGGGTAATGTTGGGGAGTGTAGACAAAGTGGTGGGGTAATGTTGGGGAGTGTAGACGCAGTGGTGGGGTAATGTTGGGGAGTGGAGACGCAGTGGTGGGGTAATGTTGGGGAGTGTAGATGCAGTGGTGGGGTAATGTTGGGGAGTGTAGACGCAGTGGTGGGGTAATGTCGGGGAGTGTAGACGCAGTGGTGGGGTAATGTTGGGAAGTGTAGACACAGTGGTGGGGTAATGTTGGGGAGTGTAGACGCAGTGGTGGGGTAATGTTGGGGAGTGTAGACGAAGTGGTGGGGTAATGTTGGGGAGTGTAGACGCAGTGGTGGGGTAATGTTGGGGAGTGGAGACGCAGTGGTGGGGTAATGTTGGGGAGTGTAGATGCAGTGGTGGGGTAATGTTGGGGAGTGTAGACGCAGTGGTGGGGTAATGTCGTGGAGTGTAGACGCAGTGGTGGGGTAATGTTGGGGAGTGTAGATGCAGTGGTGGGGTAATGTTGGGGAGTGGAGACGCAGTGGTGGGGTAATGTTGGGGAGTGGAGACGCAGTGGTGGGGTAATGTTGGGGAGTGTAGATGCAGTGGTGGGGTAATGTTGGGGAGTGTAGACGCAGTGGTGGGGTAATGTCGGGGAGTGTAGACGCAGTGGTGGGGTAATGCTGGGAAGTGTAGACACAGTGGTGGGGTAATGTTGGGGAGTGTAGACGCAGTGGTGGGGTAATGTTGGGGAGTGTAGACGAAGTGGTGGGGTAATGTTGGGGAGTGTAGACGCAGTGGTGGGGTAATGTTGGGGAGTGGAGACGCAGTGGTGGGGTAATGTTGGGGAGTGTAGATGCAGTGGTGGGGTAATGTTGGGGAGTGTAGACGCAGTGGTGGGGTAATGTCGTGGAGTGTAGACGCAGTGGTGGGGTAATGTTGGGGAGTGTAGATGCAGTGGTGGGGTAATGTTGGGGAGTGTAGACGCAGTGGTGGGGTAATGTTGGGGAGTGTAGACGCAGTGGTGGGGTAATGTCGGGGAGTGTAGACGCAGTGATAGGGTAATGTTGGGGAGTGTAGACGCAGTGGTCAGGTAACATTGAGGAGCGTAGACGCAGTGGTCTGCCAAGGAAGCGTAATGCAGCAGATGAAAGACACATCATGCTTACTTCCCCTCTACATGAGAAGATGTCCAGCACTGCCATCAGCACACAACTGGTGGAAACCAGCGGGACACAGGTACCCCCATCTACTGTCTGTAGTCTGGAGTCTGGCTAGAGGTGGTCTTCATAGAAGAATTATGGGCAAAAAGCCAATCCTCCAAACGTGGAAACAAGGCTAAGCGACTCAACTACACAGGAAAACATTGGAACTGGGGTGCAGAAATTTTTTAGCAGGAGCTCAGGGATAGATGAGTAGTGATGAGCCAAACACCCCCGGGTTCGGTTCGCACCAGAACCCGCGAACGGACCGAAAGTTCGCACGAACATTAGAACCCTATTAAATACAATGGATGCGAACGTTCGGATTCTAAAGTGCTAATTATAACGACTATTATCCATGTTATTGTCCGAAACAGAGTTTGGGAACCCGGCTTCTGCACCAGGGGACATGTATCAATGCAAAAAGAAGTTTTAAAAACGGACGTTTTCCGGGAGCAGTCATTTTAATGATGCATAAAGTGAAAAAAAAAAAGTCAAATATTCCTTTAAATATTGTACCTGG
Source organism: Rana muscosa (assembly GCA_029206835.1). NCBI lineage: Eukaryota > Metazoa > Chordata > Amphibia > Anura > Ranidae > Rana > Rana muscosa. Next base: position 313,663,929 of record CM055123.1, on the reverse strand, counting down.
GGGGTGTCTAAAGTATGCCTGTGAAGTGCCACGTGTTTCCCGTGTTTAGAACTGTCCCTGCACAAAATAACATTTCTAAAGGGAAAAAAGCCATTTAAAACTGCTTGCGGCTTTAATGCAATGTCTGGTCCCGGTAATATGGATGAAAATCTTTAGGAAAAATGGCATAGCTACCCCATCAACCCCCCCCCCCCCTACCCCAGCCCATTACCAGCCCCTTTGGGTCTTGTATGGATATTAAGGGGAACCCCGCACACAAAATAAAAAAGGACCTATATACTCTGAACAGCCGTATACAGGCGGTGCATACAAGACAGGGACTGTAGGTTTGTTCTTATGTAGAATCTGTTTATAATTTTGAACAGCTGCATTGTTTAAGTGGAGCTCCATGCCAAATTCCTTTTTTTTAGCTTTTTGTAAAACATAGGGAACGGTTATCACCCCTGTCACATTTTTTTTGCTGTCTGTGCCCCTGTTCAGAACATTTCACCTCACTTTCTGTCCCAATGACAACTGTTTTTGAAATGTGGTGTTTTTATTGAAACAAGGATTGGTGATAAAGCATCAGTAGAGAGGAGACACCTTTCTCCCATATTAATTCTTACAGGAGAGAATTTTCCTTCCAAGGGGTAGATTTCCTCTCACTTCCTGTTGTCTTCTTCCGTTTGCAAGTAGTAGTAGTTTGTAAGTTGGATGTTTGAAAGTAGGGACCTTCCGTATATACTCTGCAGAAATTGGCCCCTTAGGTGTTGGCACAACACTGAAAGCACTCACAGTTATTCTTGGTGGGTGCTGGAACGCCCTGCTGTCAACTATAATATCAGGAATTGTAATAACATATAATTGTTGATCAGTGGTAGTAAAAATTGGGCCTTTGATGGTGGTGCTGGTGCCACAACACTGTAAGGCCTGACAGTTACTCTTGGTGGGCGCAGCAATGGTCCCTGCTGTGAATTATTAGATCAATAATTATAATTGCATGCCCCTGTTGAACAGGGGCTGAAAAATTGGGCCTTTGGTGGTGGTGGTGGTGGTGATGGTGGTGCTGGTGCCACAACACTGTAAGGCCTGACAGTTACTCTTGGTGGGCACAGCAATGGGCCCTGCTGTGAATTATTCGATCAATAATTATAATTGCATGCCCCTGTTGAACAGGGGCTGAAAAATTGGGCCTTTGGTGGTGGTGGTGGTGGTGATGGTGGTGCTGGTGCCACAACACTGTAAGGCCTGACAGTTACTCTTGGTGGACGCAGCAATGGGCCCTGCTGTGAATTATTAGATCAATAATTATAATTGCATGCCCCTGTTGAACAGGGGCTTAAAAATTGGGCCTTTGGTGGTGGTGGTGGTGGTGATGGTGGTGCTGGTGCCACAACACTGTAAGGCCTGACAGTTACTCTTGGTGGGCGCAGCAATGGGCCCTGCTGTGAATTATTAGATCAATAATTATAATTGCATGCCCCTGTTGAACAGGGGCTGAAAAATTGGGCCTTTGGTGGTGGTGGTGGTGGTGATGGTGGTGCTGGTGCCACAACACTGTAAGGCCTGACAGTTACTCTTGGTGGGCACAGCAATGGGCCCTGCTGTGAATTATTCGATCAATAATTATAATTGCATGCCCCTGTTGAACAGGGGCTGAAAAATTGGGCCTTTGGTGGTGGTGGTGGTGGTGATGGTGGTGCTGGTGCCACAACACTGTAAGGCCTGACAGTTACTCTTGGTGGACGCAGCAATGGGCCCTGCTGTGAATTATTAGATCAATAATTATAATTGCATGCCCCTGTTGAACAGGGGCTTAAAAATTGGGCCTTTGGTGGTGGTGGTGGTGGTGATGGTGGTGCTGGTGCCACAACACTGTAAGGCCTGACAGTTACTCTTGGTGGGCGCAGCAATGGGCCCTGCTGTGAATTATTAGATCAATAATTATAATTGCATGCCCCTGTTGAACAGGGGCTTAAAAATTGGGCCTTTGGTGGTGGTGGTGGTGGTGATGGTGGTGCTGGTGCCACAACACTGTAAGGCCTGACAGTTACTCTTGGTGGGCGCAGCAATGGGCCCTGCTGTGAATTATTAGATCAATAATTATAATTGCATGCCCCTGTTGAACAGGGGCTTAAAAATTGGGCCTTTGGTGGTGGTGGTGATGGTGGTGCTGGTGCCACAACACTGTAAGGCCTGACAGTTACTCTTGGTGGGCGCAGCAATGGGCCCTGCTGTGAATTATTAGATCAATAATTATAATTGCATGCCCCTGTTGAACAGGGGCTGAAAAATTGGGCCTTAGGCACTGGTGGCACAACACTGCAACCCCTCACAGATACTGTACTTGGAGCACAGCAATGAGGCCTGTTGCAAAGTATTGCATCAAAAATTTTAATTACACGCCCCTGTTAAACAGGGGCTGAAAAATTGGGCCTTAGCCACTGGTGGCGTCACCCATAAACCAAAATGATCTTCCAAGCTATCATCGTTAATCGTATCATTGAGGAGGAGGAGGAGGATAGCCAGTCAACATAACAGCACAGGCACTCAGCATCAGCATCAGTCTTGAAGGGATGTGACATTTTAAAATCAATTAGTCTGTTATATCAGCATCTGGTGTGTGGTAGCTGGTGGTGATCCAAGACTGGTTCATCTTGATGAAAGTCAGTCGATCAACCGAGTCGGTGGACAGGCGCACCCTGTGATCCGTGACAAATCCTCCAGCAGCACTGAATGTGCGTTCCGAAAGAACGCTGGATGCAGGACAGGCCAGTAGCTCAATTGCATACTGTGCAAGCTCTGGCCAGTGATCCATCCTCAAGACCCAGTAAGCCAGAGGATTTTCGGTGGGGAAGGTGTCCAAGTCTGACCTTGCCCCTAGGTATTCCTGCACCATGTATATCAGACGCTGGCGATGGTTGCTGGAACCGATCATACTTTGGGGCTGCGGACTAAAGAATTGTCTGAACGCATCGGTCAGACGGCCACCTTCCCCACCGCTCCTTCTTTGACTACCCGAAGCCTCAGCAACTCGTTGTCCAGGACCAGAAGTTTGTAACCTCCCAGTCTCTGGGAACGCGTTGCACAGACCTTTCTGCAAGGCCTCCCGGAGTTGTCTCATCCTCTGCTCCCTCTGCGACGGTACGATAAGGTCCGCAACCTTACCCTTGTACCGTGGATCAAGGAGAGTGGCCAGCCAGTAATGGTCCCTCTCCTTGATCCGAAGAATACGAGGATCCTTCCGCAGACTTTGCAGGATCAGGGAGGCCATGCAGCGTAGGTTAGCTGAGGCATTCAGTCCGGAGTCCTCTGGGTCACTAAGGACGACATGATCCGCAGCCACCTCCTCCCAGCCACGTACAAGTCCACTGGTTTCTTGGGACTGTAAATCATCCCTAAAAGACTGCTGCTGATGATGCTGAGTGCCAGCCTCCACCTCCATGCTGACACAATCCTCCTCCTCCTCCTCCTCCTCTTCCTGTGCGATGGGTGGGACAGAAGGAACACTGTCTGGGTAAAGGGGGCCTTGAGAGGCAAGGAAGTCCTCCTCTTCCTGCCTCTGTTCTGCCTCAAGTGCCCTGTCCATTATTCCACGCAGCGTGTGCTCCAACAGGTGGACAAGAGGTACAGTGTCACTGATGCATGCACTGTCACTGCTCACCATCCTCGTGGCCTCCTCAAATGGTGCCAGGACAGTGCATGCATCCCTGATCATGCCCCACTGGCGTGGTGAAAAAAACCCGAGCTCCCCTGACCCTGTCCTGGTGCCGTAGTCGCACAGGTACTCATTGATGGCCCTCTGCTGCGTGTGCAGCCGCTGCAGCATGGCCAACGTTGAGTTCCACCTGGTGGGCATGTCACATATAAGGCGGTTCTTGGGCAGGTTCAACTCCTTTTGAAGCTCAGCCAGGCGAGCACTGGCATTATAAGATCTGCGGAAATGCACACAGACTTTCCTGGCCTGCCTCAGGACATCCTGTAAGCCCGGGTACCTGCCCAAGAACCGCTGCACCACCAGGTTAAGGACGTGAGCCATACAGGGCACATGGGTCAGTTGTCCCTGTCGGAGGGCGGAGAGGAGGTTGGTGCCATTGTCGCAAACCACCATTCCTGGCTTAAGCTGGCGTGGCGTCAACCACCTCTCGGCCTGCCCCTGCAGAGCAGACAGGACCTCTGCCCCAGTGTGGCTCCTGTCCCCCAAACACACCAGCGCAAGCACGGCATGGCATTTTTTGCCTGCGTACTTGCGTAGCCCCTTGAACGCCTACGGAGCACCGCTGGTTCCGAGGACAAACCACAGGAAGAGGCCATGGAGGAAGAAGAAGAGGAGGGGGTGGAGGAGAGAGGTGTGTCACAACCAGTAGTAGCATTTTGGAGGCGTGGCGGTGGAACAACCTCCAACACTACTGCACCTTGTCCTGCATCCTTCCCAGCTGCCAAAAGAGTGACCCAATGGGCCGTGAAAGAAAGGTAACGTCCCTGTCCATGCCTGCTGGACCATGAGTCAGCGGTAATATGCACCTAACCGCTGACCGCCCTGTCCAGCAAGGCCAAGACATTGCCTTCCACATGCCTGTAGAGAGCCGGAATCGCCTTCCGTGCGAAAAAGTGGCGTTTGGGAACCTGCCACTGAGGAACCGCACATTGCACAAACTCACGGAAGGGGGCCGAGTCTACCAACTGAAAAGGCAGCAGTTGAAGCGCTAGCAATTTAGCCAAGCTAGCATTCAACCGCTGGGCATGTGGATGGCTGGGAGTGAACTTCTTTCGACGGTCCAGCAGCTGGGGCAGGGAAATTTGCCTGCTAGAATCGGACGTTGGTGTACTGCTAGCAGAGTGCCCGCAAGTACTTGCCTGTGACACACCTAATTCTACACCTTCATTCCTCTCATAACAGGTTTCAGAGAGGAGTGAAGGTATAGTGGGGTTGGAGATCCCAGCTGATGCGGTGCAAGAAGAGGTCAGCTTTGTTCTTTGGTGTGGGTCTTTAAGGTAGGCTTGCCAACGAGCTGCATGGCAGGTCAACATATGTCTGATCAAGCATGTGGTGCCCAAGCGGCTGATGTTTTGGCCACGCGATATACGCTTGAGACATATGTTGCAAACAGCAGCTGTGCGATCTGATGCACTCGCCTCAAAAAAGGCCCACACCAAAGAACTTTTTGAATGACGGGCAGAGGCAGCGCCCTGCACAGGCGGAGCTCTGCGGTGTGATTCCGTCGGTGTGCTGCCCATACGCTGGCCACTCAAGGGCATCCTGCCTCGTTGGAGATGTGCCTCCTCCTCATCCTCCTCCTCCTCCTCTCTCCTATTAGGCACCCACGTGGAGTCAGTGACCTCATCATCCCCTCCCTCCTCATCACTGGAGCCAATCTGGCAGTATGCTGCAGCTGCTGGAGCATGACTGCCAGATTGGTGTCCTTCTTGAGCATCCCCTCTCTCTGCTCTCACGCTGCTGCCTTCCTCTAGCTGGGTATCATCATCAGATCCTTCCAAACGCTGGGCATCCTCCTGGAGCATGTACCCAACACTGTGCTCAAACAGTTCGGGGGACTCCTCAGGAGGAGGACATGGTGGGTCTAGGGAAGGATTGACTAATGAAGATAATGATACCAGAGAAGAGGACGCTTTGGCAGCTGCTTTGCCAGTACCCTGAGCCTGGGTGAGAGAGGATGAGGAGGATGAGGTGGGCTTGGTCATCCACTCTACCAAGTCTTCGGCATGATGTGGCTCAACATGTCCAGCTGCCGAAAACAAGGACAAGCGTGTCCCATGGCCATGTGCTGATGACAATGCACCGCGTCCACGACCAGCACTGTTGCCCCCAGACACAGAGCCTGCTTGCCCTCTTTTTTTGCCTCCTGACTGTCTGCCTCTCCTTGGTTGCCTTCCAGACATTTTAATGGATGGCCTGCAGGGAGATGGGAAAAAGAGCAATAAGGGCTACCTTCAGGTGTATACTGTGCAGGAGGCTTAGCAACAATGACACTGACACTGTCCCCTGCCTATCCTTCTCTGTCCCTAAACTCAAGGATTGAAAATATGGTTCAGCAAAATAGTTTTAGAACAGAATAGCACACTGACACTTTCTCTCACTGTCCTACTCTGTCCCTCCCTACAAACAAGATTTAGCACAGAATAGCACACTGATAATTTCTACGAGTGTCCTTCTCTGTCCCTAAACTCAAGGATTGAAAATATGGAACAGCAAAATTGGTTTAGAACAGAATAGCACACTGTCAGTTTCACTCACTGTACCTCTCTGTCCCTCAACTCAAGGATTGAAAATATGGTTCAGCAAAATAGTTTTAGAACAGAATAGCACACTGACACTTTCTCTCACTGTCCTACTCTGTCCCTCCCTACAAACAAGATTTAGCACAGAATAGCACACTGATAATTTCTACGAGTGTCCTTCTCTGTCCCTAAACTCAAGGATTGAAAATATGGAACAGCAAAATTGGTTTAGAACAGAATAGCACACTGTCAGTTTCACTCACTGTGCCTCTCTGTCCCTCAACTCAAGGATTGAAAATATGGTTCAGCAAAATAGTTTTAGAACAGAATAGCACACTGACACTTTCCCTCACTGTCCTACTCTGTCCCTCCCTACAAACAAGATTTAGCACAGAATAGCACACTGATAATTTCTACGAGTGTCCTTCTCTGTCCCTAAACTCAAGGATTGAAAATATGGAACAGCAAAATTGGTTTAGAACAGAATAGCACACTGTCAGTTTCACTCACTGTACCTCTCTGTCCCTCAACTCAAGGATTGAAAATATGGTTCAGCAAAATAGTTTTAGAACAGAATAGCACACTGACACTTTCCCTCACTGTCCTACTCTGTTCCTCCCTACAAACAAGATTTAGCACAGAATAGCACACTGATAATTTCTACGAGTGTCCTTCTCTGTCCCTAAACTCAAGGATTGAAAATATGGAACAGCAAAATTGGTTTAGAACAGAATAGCACACTGTCAGTTTCACTCACTGTACCTCTCTGTCCCTCAACTCAAGGATTGAAAATATGGTTCAGCAAAATAGTTTTAGAACAGAATAGCACACTGACACTTTCCCTCACTGTCCTACTCTGTCCCTCCCTACAAACAAGATTTAGCACAGAATAGCACACTGATAATTTCTACGAGTGTCCTTCTCTGTCCCTAAACTCAAGGATTGAAAATATGGAACAGCAAAATTGGTTTAGAACAGAATAGCACACTGTCAGTTTCACTCACTGTACCGCTCTGTCCCTCAACTCAAGGATTGAAAATATGGTTCAGCAAAATAGTTTTAGAACAGAATAGCACACTGACACTTTCCCTCACTGTACCTCTCTGTCCCTAAACTCAAGGATTGAAAATATGGTTCAGCAAGATTGGTTTAGAACAGAATAGCACACTGACACTTTCCCTCACTGTACCTCTCTGTCCCTACAAACAAGGATTAGCACAGAATAGCACACTGACACTTTCCCTCACTGTACCTCTCTGTCCCTACAAACAAGGATTAGCACAGAGATGGAACACACTGACACTTTCCCTCACTGTCCCTCTCTGTCCCTACAAACAAGGATTAGCACAGAATAGCACACTGACACTTTCCCTCACTGTACCTCTCTGTCCCTACAAACAAGGATTAGCACAGAGATGGAGCACACTGACACTTTCCCTCACTGCACCTCTCTGTCCCTACAAACAAGGATTAGCACAAAATAGCACACTGACACTTTCCCTCACGGTACCTCTCTGTCCCTACAAACAAGGATTAGCACAGAATAGCACACTGTCACTGACACTCTCCCTACCTATCCTTATTTGTCCCTAAACACAAGGAATCCAGGATTAGTAAAGGAAAAATAATGACACTGTCCCTGCCTATGCTTCTCTTTCCCTGCTCCGGAACACACTACACAAGGCCGCCGCGCTGGCGGCCTTTTATAGTGTGGGGCGTGTACTAAACCCCCTCAGCAATAATTGGCCACAGGCATCCTGCCTGTGGCCAATCATTGCTCTCCTCGCTGCCGGCGCTGTGATTGGCCAAGCATGCGGGGTCACAGTGCATGCTTGGCCAATCACAGCGCCTGGATGACACTGCGATGGCGTAGTGCATTGTGGGCCGTTCGCGTCACTCGAATTTGGCGCGAACGGCCCAAATCGTTCGATCTTCATCGAACGATCGAACAGCCGATGTTCGAGTCGAACGTATGTTCGACTCGAACACGAAGCTCATCCCCATAGATGAGTCAAAATGTGAAATATTTGGCTGTAGCAGGAGGCAGTTTGTTGGGGGAAGGCCTGGAGAGCGGTACAATAATGAGTGTCTGCTGCAATTTTTTGTCTTTTCCCCTTCCCAAACACTCAGTCACACACACCAAGGTGCGATGCACGCCTCAGTAACCACATAAGGTCTATTAACTCATTATCTGCCATGACAACTTCCGTTCCTAGCAAAGGTCGCGGCCTCCTACCAACGTCACAGAAAATGGGACTTTAAAATCCCCCCCCCCCCCATCTACACAGAACAGAAAAGTCTCTTCTTTAGATTATACTCAATTCATCTGCAATCTGCAAACCCATCTCTGATCCGTGGGAACTAAAAGCATTTCAGCTCCAGCCCTGAAAAACAACTTTACTCTCAGCCTAATGCTATTTATCCCCCCCCCCCCCCCCCCCCCGAACCTGGAAAACAAATCTTCCTGCTGAAAAACAAACCTGGTTCCTTATGTCGTACGGCTTCTAAAAATAGTCAACATACAGTTTTAATGCCGTAGATACATAGGAAGGGAGAGAGATGCCATGTACAAACCACACAACATCGCCTGCTCTCAGGCAATTTACCATGAAACCAGAAAAAGAAAAATTGCCTGAATCGCAGAGTATTCTAAGGAAAGATAAAGATCATGATTTGTGTCCCTCCCCCCCCCCCCCCCCCGAGTTATAATTTAAGTCTCGGCTCAAACCTAAAGTGCATTTCTATAACCTTAAAAATCATTATTCTTGACATCCATAGAAACAAAAATATTTTTGCTGCTAGGGTAAATGTCATTAGCGATACATTCAGCGCCGCACATTTCTCCTTCTCTCTACTACTTGAGCGTAAAAAAAAAAAAAAAAACCCCGGAGAAAAATGAGAAACACATTCCGAACGTGTAAAGAGCACACCCGGATACAACGTAAAGAGCCTCTTCAGTGGCTGTTACAGATGTTACCGCTTAGAAATAAAATTCATCCCCGCTATTCTGCTCAAAGCCATAAATGATAAAGAACAAAGAAAGCTCAAGCAGTGCCGAGCATAACTGATCTCTAAACGCAGCATAAAAAGTTATTTGATGTATAAAAAAAATGTCAGTTACTAAAATGCATGCAAAGCTACACAAGCTAGTTTTATCAACCATGCCGGGGAATTGGACACATCTGTATTCCCTCCTAATGCTGCACCTGACCTCCAACAAACAAGCCCAAATACATTATGAAGAAGTTCCTTGCCAGGGTCACTTTACGGTCAAGATGACATTGCCTACCCATCTACACTGCTGGTTAAAGTGGTTGTAAACCCAAAAAAAAAAAAAACCTGCAAGACAAAGGCATAATGAGCTAGTAGGACTAGCATACTAGCTCATTATGCATTACTTACCTTAGATCGTAGCCCCCTGACGCCGTCCTTGTCTCCCCCTCCGGCCGCAGACATTTCTCCCGGAGGTTACTTCCGGGTATCGCCGCTCCGGCGCTCTGATTGGCCGGAGCGGCGATGACGTCACTCCGCGCATGCGAGCGGGAGCCGTCAATGCCGGCATTTTTCATTCAGAAAACCAGCATTCTCAGTGCGCCTGCGCCGTAGACAACGGTGCATTCTTTTTGGCAAGTATCTCCTAAACCGTGTAGGTTTAGCAGGGCTCAAAATTTCAAGTCCTGCGATACTAGCCAGGCCTTAAAAGTTACTCGCCACCAGTTGCCCCACCCAAATTTTAACAACTTTAACGATATTAACATAAAGCATATTCCATTATCTGACTGTGAAAAATAAAATAAGGATAAAATATGATTGGCTACTATAGGCACTGGACACATTATTACTGCCTTGTTAAGTAAATATGTGCTACGTACAGACTGCAGCGTTGAGAGGTGCGCTACGTACTGAGTGCAGGTCTGAGGAGTGCGCTACGTACCGAGTGCAGGGTTGAGGGGTTCGCTTCATACCGAGTGCAGGGTTGAGGGGTGCGCTACGTACGAAGAGCACGGTTGAGGGGTGCGCTACGTACTGAGTGCAGGGTTGAGGGGTGCGCTACGTACCGAGTGCAGGGTTGAGGGGTGCGCTACGTACAAAGAGCACGGTTGAGGGGTGCGCTACGTACCGAGTGCAGGGTTGAGGGGTTCCCTTCGTACCGAGTGCAGGGTTGAGGGGTGCTCTACATACGAAGAGCAGGGTTGAGGGGTGCGCTACGTACCGAGTGCAGGGTTGAGGGGTTCGCTTCGTACCGAGTGCAGGGTTGAGGGGTGCGCTTCGTACGAAGAGCACGGTTGAGGGGTGCGCTACGTACCGAGTGCAGGGTTGAGGGGTGCGCTACGTACCGAGTGCAGGGTTAAGGGGTGCGCTACGTACGAAGAGCAGGGTTGAGGGGTGCACTACGAACCGAGTGCAGGGTTGAGGGGTGCGCTTTGTACCGAGTGCAGGGTTGAGGGGTGCGCTACGTTCGAAGAGCACAGTTGAGGGGTGCGCTACGTACTGAGTGCAGGGTTGAGGGGTGCGCTACGTACGAAGAGCACGGTTGAGGGGTGCGCTACGTACTGAGTGCAGGGTTGAGGGGTGGGCGATCTCGTATCTTTTTATTTGTGGTTTTCCAGCAAGGATCAAGAAACAAGAGCAAACGATAACATATTTAGATCTGCCCAATCCATTTATTAATCAATAGACCTAGAGAATATACAGTATATAGCCAATTCAGACACTTAAACAGAACCCAAAATGTGCTAAACCGCATACCAAATTAGGTTATTTACATTTTACTTACCACATTCATATTAATTGTTACACTACTCATGCTGCTTGTTGACTGAGCTGCTTGTTGGCTGAACCCACCAGAGCCGAGCCGGCCCTCATCCCCCGTTTGAGCTGAGCCAGCCGGCCGGCCCACCTCCCCGCCCAAACCGAGCGAACCCGCCCGAGCTGGCCCGCCTCCCCGCCTGAGTTGAGCAGACCCATCCTTTGCCCTCGCTGAGAACACTCGCCTTCAACTTAATTCCACTCGCCAAATGCGAGCAGAGGAGTGGAAATTTTGAGGACTGGGTTTAGGAGATATTGCAAACACCTACAGGTAAGCCTTAATCTAGGCTTACCTGTAGGTGAAAGTTATAATGGAGGGTTTACTTCCATTTTATAGGTTAAGAATTTCACTTCATCAACATTACCAAACAAGGGATAGAACTCAAAGTTGGCTCTGCAGGCACCATCATTCTTTAATAGTTGTTTCTTCTCTAATGCCGCGTACACACGACCATTTTTAATGTCATTAAAAAAAACTGCGTTTTTCTCGACGTGATTCCTCTCAAGCCTGCCTTGCCTACACACTATCGTGGAAAAAAACGCTCGAGCAAAGCGCGGTGACGTACAACACGTAGGACGGCACTATAAAGGGGAAGTTCTATTCGGATGGCGCCACCCTTTGGGCTGCTTTTGCTGATCCTTGTGTTAGTAAAGTTTGGTGAGAGACGATTCGCGCTTTTCAGCCTCGTGCTTTTCAGTCCGTTACAGCGTGACGAATGTGCTATCTCCATTACGAACGCTAGTTTTACCAGAACGAGCGCTCCCGTCTCATCACTTGCTTCTGAGCATGCGCATTTTTTTCACGTCGTTAAAGCCCACACACGCCCGTTTTTCATGACGAGAAAAACAACGACGTGAAAAACAACGAGAAAAATTAGAGCACGTTCCAAATTTTTAATGCTCATATTTCACGTCGTGAAAAATGCTCCGGAGCCCACACACAATCGTTTTTAATGACCAAATAAAAAAATAGCATTTTTCTCGTCATGAAAAATGAGTCGTGTGTACGCGGCATTAGAAGCTATATGTCATGGTCTGGAGTCAGGCTCGGAGGCCAGTACCTATAGCAGTTGAGAGGCACCCACCGACCAGCAGGACCATTAAACGAGCAGGTCATCCTGGTGGATGAAGTGGGCACACCCAAGGTGCGGGGACTAAGTACTAACCCGTGTTCACTAGAGCGCCTGTTGGTGGTGTCAGGGACGTGGCATGCGCTGTTGGGCATTTGCAGGTGCCCGTCCTGCCGGGCATAGGCTAATGGATATGTGCATGCGTGAAAAAATATGCGCGCACGTTAGCCATTAATGCTGGCCTAAATAAAGACAGCAGCTACACTAGTGCAATGCTGTCTGATCTGCAGCTTTACCTGAGTCTGATCTTGTATCTGCATCTGATTATCAAGCACTGCGCAAACTGTTGGCGCTATATAAATCCTGTATAATAAATAATAATAATTACCTGTGTTTAACCCGGCTTCCTTGACTATGCTTGCTTATCTCCAGTCCTGACCCCGGCTTGCCTTGACCTTGCTATATCTGCTATTCTGCCTGATATCCTGCTGCCAACCTCTGCCTGTCTACTGACCAATCTCTGCTTACCGCTTATGCCATATCTGATTATCTGTGATTGACCCGGCTTGTCTGACCCTGCTCCTGTCTTACTCCATCCTGCTGCTGTCAATCAAATCCAGCGACACGGGGGCGGGACCGAGTCACGCTGTCTGTGTCAATGTACGCAGCAGTGGGACTCGAGAGCGAGCCCACAAAGGTGCCCCCATGGAAAGCGGCTTTCTGTAGAGCACCCAATGAAGGGTAGGAGCCAGGAGCGCTGGCGGGGCACCCCAGAAGAGGAGGATCGGGGCTGCTCTGTGCAAAACCCTTGCACAGAGCAGGTAAGTATAACAAGTTTGTTTTTTGTATTTTTTGTGTTTTTTTAAACAAACTTTTACAACCCCTCTAAATCAGGAAATTCATAGGAGGAAAGAGTTCAAGGTTCAAGGCAGGATCATTCAAGGAATTGTCGAGGGAGCTGTCCAGCATCCCAGGTGGCTTAGAAGAGACAAGACACAACAGAGTGCACAGCCTTCAGTTCTTCAGTTCTATTGTCTTGTTCTCCAACTTATTTCATTCAAGGATCAATATTTTTGCAAAGTCTTAATTTGCTAACTTCATTCTCATGCTAACATTTTTTTAAGGTGAATAAAGTGTCCTTAGTGCAAGCCATGAGGTCATTTGATGAGAAAAGAGACAGTTACTAATATGCATGTTGGGGCATTGGACATTTAGTAACACATTTGCACTCTCTCCTAATGCTGCACTTGACCTCGAACAAACAAGTCCAAATACAATATGAAGAATAGGGATGAGCTTCGAGTTCGAGTCAAACTCATGTTCGACTCGAACATTGCCTGTTCGCCCGTTCGCCGAACAGCGAACAATTTGGGGTGTTCGCGGCAAATTGGAAAAGTCTATGGGAGAAATCTAAAGTGCTAATTATAAAGGCTTATATGCAAGTTATTGTCATAAAAAGTGTTTGGGGACCCGGGTCCTGCCCCAGGGGACATGTATCAATGCAAAAAAAAGTTTTAAAAACTGACATTTTTTCGGGAGCAGTGATTTTAAAAATGCTTAAAGTGAAACAATAAAAGTTAAATATTTCTTTAAATTTCGTACCTTGGGGGTGTGTATAGTATGCCTGTAAAGTCGCGCTTGTTTCCCGTGCTTAGAACTGTCCCTGCACAAAATGTCATTTCCAAAGGAAAAAAAGGAATTTAAAACTCACTCGCGGCTGTAATGAATTGTCGGCTCCCGGCAATATAGAGAAAAGTAATTGATAAAAAAAAAAGCGTGGGGGTTCCCCAGAATTCAATTACCAGGCCCTTCAGGTCTGGAATGGATATTAAGGGGAACCCCGCTGCAAATTAAAAAAAAATGCGTGGGGTTCCCCCCAAATATCCATACCAGGCCCTTCAGATCTGGCATGGATTTTAAGGGGAACTCCACCCCAAATGTAAAAAAAAATTAGCGTGGAGTTCCCCCAAAAATCCATACCAGACCCTTTATCCGAGCACGCAACCTGGCAGGCCGCAGGAAAAGAGGGGGGGAAGAGAGAGCGCCCCCCCCTCCTGAACCGTACCAGGCCACATGCCCTCAACATGGGGAGGATGTCCCCATGTTGATGGGGACAAGGGCCTCATCCCCACAACCCTTGCCCGGTGGTTGTGGGGGTCTGCGGGCGGGGGGCTTATCGGAATCTGGAAGACCCCTTTAACAAAGGGGACCCCCAGATCCCAGCCCCCCCTATGTGAATTGGTAAGGGGTACATTGTACCCCTACCATTTCACAAAGAAAGTGTAACAAATTGTAAAAAAAAACAGACACCGTTGGGAAAGTCCTTTATTAAAAATAAAAAAATAAAAATAAAAAAAAACATTCCAGCGATGAAATCCTGTGTCCCACGGCGATCCGATGTCCGGCGCTGTCCACGCGAAACGTCATTGGCTGAGCCTGAGCGGACCTGATGGGGAACTTCCTCCGCAGTGTATTAAATGAATAGACCCACCCCTTCAAAAGTTCCCCATCAGGTCCGCTCAGCCAATGACGTAGGTGTAAGGCTAAGCAGACGAGATGCGGAACGTGAGAAGGGGCGGGTCTATTAATTTATTACACTGCGGAGGAAGTTCTCCATCAGGTCCGCTCAGCCAATGACGTAGGCGGGGTCTGACATACGAGGGGGCGGACCTGATGGGGAACTTCCTCCGCAGTGTAAAAAATTAATAGACCCGCCCCTTCTCACGTTCCGCATCTGGTCCGCATCTGGTCCGCAGGATCCGGGTCCCCAAACACTTTTTAGGACAATAACTTGCATATTAGCCTTGATAATTAGCACTTTTGATTTCGAACGTTCGAGTCCATTGTATTTAATAGGGTTCTAAAGTTCGCACAAACTTTCTGTCTGTTCGCAGGTTCTGGTGCGAACCGAACAGGGGGGAGTTCGGCTCATCCCTAATGAAGAAGTTCCTTGCCAGGGTCACTTTAGGGTCATGATGGCATTGCCTACCCATCTACACTGGTTTAAGGTTAAGAATTTCACTTCATCAACATTACCAAACAAGGGATAGAACTCAAAGTTGGCTCTGTAGTTTCCATAATTTTTTAATAGTTGTTTCTTCTTTAAGAAGCCATGTGTCACGGTCTGGAGTCAGGCTCGAAGGCTAGTAGCTATAGCAGTCGAGAGGCACCCACCGACCAGCAGGACCATTAAACAAGCAGGTCATCCTCCTGGCAGATGAAGCGGGCTCACCCAAGGTGCGGAGTCTAAGTACTAACTGGGATTCATCTGAGCTCCTGATAGTGGAGATGTGTTTAGCTGCATGTTAGTACCAGGTTGCGGTCCTCAGGATCGCTCCACCAGGAGGTGAGCAAGCCAGATCCCTACCAGCAAACACTTAGGACATTTTCTTCTCCAAAATGTCCACCCAACCCTGGTGAACAGGACTTATCTAGGACCTCCCCATCTTCATGCATGTGCCGTTAAAAATTATGTGGGGTGCACGACAGGTAGGTATCAAGAGGACCAAGTGGGAATATTACTTGTAGGACACGAATATGCTGGCCATGTAGTAGGTAGGGGAAGAAAGGGGAAAGGGTATAAGGCATGTTATCCGCTCTTGTCGCTCTTGTCCTCAGGATCGCTTCACCAGCAAGCCAGATCCAGTAGCAGATATTGCAGGTAGGGATCAAGCAGGAGCATAGTCAGTAAACAAGCCAAAGGTCTACTGGTGAGTGGTAGCAAAGATAAGAACGACAACAGGAATGACAAGAGCAAGGTATAGGCTGGAGAGAGCACATTAATCTGGCAAATAGGAATTGCAGCGACATGGCTGAAATCAGGAAGTTCATGGGAGAAGGAAAGAGTTCAAGGTTCAAGAGAAACAAGGTTCAAGGCAGGATCATTTGAGAAATTATCCAGGGAGCTGTCCAATAGCCCAGGTGGTTTAGGAAGAAGAGTTATTGGAGACACAGCAGATATCCCAGGTTCAGGTTCAGGTCCAGAGCCTGACACCGCAGGATCAATCCATAACCGTGGGTTATTCTTGATGGACCTACAGTGGGGCAAAAAAGTATTTAGTCCTTCACCAATTGTGCAAGTTCTCCCACTTAAAAAGATGAGAGGGGCCTGTAATTGTCATCATAGGTAAACCTCAACTATGAGAGACAAAATGTGGAAACAAATCCAGACAATCACATTGTCTGATTTGGAAAGAATTTATTTGCAAGTTATGGTGGAAAATAAGTATTTGGTGAATATCAAAAGTTCATCTCAATACTTTGTTATATATCCTTTGTTGGCAATGACAGAGGTCAATTGTTTTCTGTAAGTCTTCACAAGGTTGTCACACACTGTTGCTGGTATGTTGGCCCCATTCCTCCATGCAGATCTCCTCTAGAGCAGTGATGTTTTGGGGCTGTCATTGGGCAACATGGACTTTCAACTCCCTCCAAAGGTTTTCTATGGGGTTGAGATCTGGAGACTGGCTAGGCCACTCCAGGACCTTGAAATGCTTCTTACGAAGCCACTCCTTCGTTGCCCGGGCGGTGTGTTTAGGATCATTGTCATGCTGAAAGACCCAGCCACGTTTCATCTTCAATGCCCTTGCTGATGGGAGGAGGTTTGCACTCAAAATCTCACGATACATGGCCCCATTCATTCTTTCATGTACACGGATCAGTCGTCCTGTTCCCTTTGCAGAGAAACAGCCCCAAAGCATGATGTTGCCACCCCCATGCTTCACAGTAGGTATGGTGTTCTTTGGTTGCAACTCAGCATTCCCTCTCCTCCAAACACGACGAATTGTATTTCTACCAAACAGTGCTACTTTGGTTTCATCTGTCCATATGACATTCTCCCAATCCTCTTCTGGATCATCCAAATGCTCTCTAGCAAACCTCAGACGGGCCCGGACATGTACTGGCTTAAGCAGGGGGACACGTCTGGCACCGCAGGATCCGAGTCCCTGGCGGCATAGTGTGTTACTGATGGTAGCCTTTGTTACGTTGGTCCCAGCTCTCTGCAGGTCATTCACTAGGTCCCCCTGTGTGGTTCTGGGATTTTTGCTCACCGTTCTTGTGATCATTTTGACCCCACAGGGTGAGATCTTGCGTGGAGCCCCAGATCGAGGGAGATTATCAGTGGTCTTGTATGTCTTCCATTTTATAATTATTGCTCCCACAGGTGATTTCTTCACACCAAGCTGCTTGCCTATTGCAGATTCAGTCTTCCCAGCCTGGTGCAGGTCTACAATTTTGTTTCTGGTGTCCTTCGACAGCTCTTTGGTCTTCACCATAGTGGAGTTTGGAGTGTGACTGTTTGAGGTTGTGGACAGGTGTCTTTTATACTGATAACAAGTTCAAACAGGTGCCATTATTACAGGTAATGAGTGGAGGACAGAGGGTCCTCTTAAAGAAGAAGATACAGGTCTGTGAGAGACAGAAATCTTGCTTGTTTGTAGGGGACCAAATACTTATTTTCCACCATAATTTGCAAATAAATTCTTTCTAAATCAGACGATGTGATTGTCTGGATTTGTTTCCACATTTTGTCTCTCATAGTTGAGGTTTACCTATGATGACAATTACAGGCCTCTCTCATCTTTCTAAGTGGGAGAACTTGCACAATTGGTGGCGGACTAAATACTTTTTTGCCCCACTGTACCTATCCATTACAGAGGTTTTTCTACAACCACGACCCAATACCTGGTCCCACAATTCTATTGGCGACTTGCTGTCTGGGGATGATGCCTTTGCGGTCCGTTATTTGCTGGATTTCTTGCCACCTCAGCTCCCGGGACGGGCAGCCCCATTTGGCCCAGCTATCACACACACCACAGCTCGGTATATCTCGTAAGTACCCAGAACTGACATATTGTCTCTTCTGGTGGCACTAAGTCAATCATTTGATTAGTTTATGTAGCGGGTATTTAAATTTAAGGGAAGTATCTGGGTGGTAGTGTAACCCAGATGCGCTGATTATTGTTTTTGGAGGACTCTGGTGGTGTGAGGTTCCCTGGGGTCCGAGGGTGGCGCTGTTGCCCTGGGCCGGGGGTTGAACCCTCACTGCAAGACTGTGCTCTTTTTGTCCCTTTCCTGCGGTTGTACAGCGGGGCGGGGAGCCTGCTGTGACGCTGGGGAGAGGAGATAAAGGGGGCGGATGCCCTGAGTTCAGGGTTCAGAGTCGGAGGACACCGCCGCGCCCAGGCACCTTCGGCCTGGGTGCGGGCGTTCCGGAGTTCCGGGCACAGGGGCCCTTGGCCTGGCCGGAGCGGGAGATGGAGTCCATCCCAGGCACCTTTAGCCCTGGGGTGAGGTACTATTGAGGAGGCCTGGGACCCAGTACCTTCGACTGGGTTCCGCAAGGGTGGAGGAGTCCGAGGGGCCCTAAGGTGTTGGGCGCCCGAATCTGAGACGAGGAGGCCGGGGAGTGTAACCCTTCCGAACAGCCCGGTGCAGCATTTGCCGGTGATGGTGGGGTCTCCGGTAACTCTCTCGGAAGGATGTCTTCCCTCTGACTGGGGCCACAGCTTAAAGAAGGTAACTCCTATTTCATGTTCGTCAGAGTTTCTGGTAGAGACTCAGAAAAGGAAAGAAGTACATTCACAGCCACTGTGCGCCATAACCGTTTGTGATATCTCAATGGTTTTTTTTGATTGAGGGATTGTGCCTTGACCTACTCCCCACCAATACTGAACTGTTCGTTGGTCACAACCTGTCTGTGCTAAGTGACGATTTATTGCTGCTAAAGAATAAATAAAAGTTGGACCTTTTTAGGGGTGTGGAACTCTGGTTACTGGGAGCAAAGGGGGGTCAGTTAGAGGAAAGAATTGACCCCGGGTTATACACACGACCCGATGGTAAAATACGTTCAGGCCTTCACCTCTATCCAGAAGAGGACATGGGCCGTGGTGGATCTCATCCCCCCCCCCCCCCCAGGTTTCACCTAGACAAGGCAGCAAGCCGAGAAGAAGAAGGGGTGAGAGGGGTGAGCCCGCTACATTTATATTCTATTGTTTCAGATACCCCTTAGCATCCACCCCTGAGGAAGTGTTTTTCACACAGAAAGGTGTCGGGCATCAAGGATGCAGCTATATGCGCTAATAGGATTTCATTCTAATATACCATTTTTTAGATTACTTTTCAATTTGTTATTCATGTTACAACTTGTTATGTGCTGCTCAGCTTTTATGTGTTTACACACATTACATGTCGCTTTGATCTTAACCATTTATTGCTTTGTGTCACTATACTAACATTTGTATATGGATGTATTTTGGTATGCTATGTGCTTTTGTACACGCTATCTGTATAGATGTGATTTATTACTCAATACACGTATGCAATACTACCTGTTTAATTTCATTCTTTACCCATACCAGTCTACTGCTTCATTTAAAGTCCCAATGTCTTTTTCTTCATTACCCGAATACGGGATGGAGGCACATCTTTGATGTAACCTCATTTAAAGTCCCAAACGCCCATACGGCACCCCCCCCCCCTTTCTCTCCCATTATTCTAGGTAAAAATCTGGCCAACGTTTGGAGACCACTGGTCTAGACTAATTATTGAACCAGATGAGTGACTGCTTTGCTGTGGAGGCATTATTTTGGGGAAAGAACCCTTGGAACACTTAGCAGGCCCATTGGGGGCAAGTGCTACAAGTGTAATGTACCAGAAGTATAAATTGAAGTGCCATACTACTGCTTAAAAGGTCCACATACAATTTTATTCCAATAAAGATCAGGGGGGGGGGGGGACAATCCTATGAATAGCTCTTTTGATTGTCCGTCTGCCCTTTACTGGAACAAAATTGTACATGGACCTTTTACCCACTTAAGGACCGCCTAACGCCGATATACGTCGGCAGAATGGCACGGCTGGGCATGAGCACGTACAGGTACGTCCTCTTTAAGATGCCCAGCCGTGGGTCGCGCGCCGCCGGCGGCGTGCTCGCGACCCGGTCCTGAGCTCCGCGACGGTGCCCCCGGGACCCTGCGGACCCGATCGCCGCCGGTGTCCCGTGATCGGGTCACAGAGCTGAAGAACGGGGAGAGGTAAGTGTAGACAAACCTTTCCTCGTTCTTCCTAGTGAGAGTGTCACTGATCGTCTGTTTTCCTGTCATAGGGAACGACGGTTAGTGACGTCACACGCCAAGCCACGCCCCCACACAGTAAGAATCACTCATTAGGTCACACTTAACCCCTTCAGCGCCCCCTACAGGTTAACCCCTTCACTGCCAGTGTCATTTTCCCAGTAATCAGTGCATTTTTATAGCACTGATCGCTGTAAAAATGACAATGGTCCCAAAATGGTGTCAAAAGTGTCCGATGTGTCCGCCATAATGTCACAATAAAAATCGCTGATCGCCGCCATTACTAGTAAAAAAAAAAATATTAATAAAAATGCCATAAAACTATCCCCTATTTTGTAAACGCTATAACTTTTGCGCAAACCAATCAATAAACGCTTATTGCGATTTTTTTTTTACCAAAAATACGTAGAAGAATACGTATCGGCCTAAACTGAGGAAAAAATAAAGGTTTTTTATATATTTTTGGGGGGTATTTATTATATTAAAAAATATTGCATTTTTTTCAAAATTGTCACTTTATTTTTGTTTATAGCGCAAAAAATAAAAACCGCAGAGGTGATCAAATACCACCAAAAGAAAGCTCTATTTGTTGGGAAAAAAGGACGTCAATTTTGTTTGGGAGCCACGTTGCACGACCGCGCAATTGTCAGTTAAAGCGAAGCAGTGCCGAATCGCAAAAAGGGGCCTGGTCTTTTAGCAACAAAATGGTCCGGGGCTTAAGTGGTTAAGCAGTAGCATTTTTCAAATAGTGGAATACACCGCAACACTTTTACAGCAAGGATTTTTAGGTGGGTGGTCTCTCAGAAAGAAGATCAACCCATTATAAAAAAGGATCTCCTTTATTTCATAAATCTATAAAATCAAAGGGGTCCAAAAAAAAAAACCTTTTTAAAAATTCTATACAAATAGCATTGTTACAGAACATCAACCCCCATCAAATATAGTTCTTAACAATGGTGTCTCTACCCCACATTGCTGAGAAAGTGCCAGTTATATGGCTAATTAATATTCATGAAAAATCTACAGACAAAGACCTAACGCGTGTCGCCCAGATGGGCTTCTTCAGGGAAAAGGGAGGGGGGGGTTATATGTTCTGGTTATTTCTCAATCCAAAGTAAACCCGCCCATAATGGCTGGGATTAAACTTGTAATAAAACTTGTCTAGGCCACCATAGTCCTAATAGTCAGAGAAAACATGTAATTATAGGCATCGAACAAGGGTTATGGTTTTCCACCCTAATTGCCTGAGACTTAGGGTTGCCACCTGTCTGGAATTAACCCGAACAGTCCAGGTTTTGAATCCTGTGTCAGGGTTTCAGTCCGCCTGAAGCCCTGACACAATATTCAGACAGAAATGTGGCTCAGAACAGGGCCTGACAGGAGGGTGAGGGGGCACTGTGCACACCGCATTACTATTCTCTTTGGAGTGCCCAAAGGTGTCCAAGGCCTGTTACAATCCTATAGTTGTCAGGAAAGGGTTCACCCCTTGGTGGCGCTGTTGGTTCTATGGATTGCAGTACTAGTGTCCACCAGCAGGTGCCTTCTTGCAGCCAGTATCTATGATAAAGGATCTCACCTGCTGGTGGCACTGTCTGATCCATGGGCCGTAGTACCGGCGTCCACCAGCGGGTGTATTCTGGCAGTGTGGGGCAGGCAGCACCTCCACCGCTCAGGTGTTACATAGGACAATTACTGCAGTCTCATAAATACCCGGCGAGCCCTCACATACTTTGCCCTGGTCTCTTTCTCCTTGAGTCCTGACCTTGCTGCCTGTATTCTGACCTTGAGCCTGTACCTCACCTGACCTGATCTGATCCCCATCCTGAGCCTATCCTGGACCTGTCCCCCCTGATTACCTTGCATACCTGATTTCCTTGGATCCCTGCCCTGCAGCCTATCTATCCGCCCTCTCCCTGTCTTGTTTGTTCCCTGTCCTCATCTGCTGACTCCCATGTATGACCTTGGCCTGGCTACGTTTATGCTTCTGGAACACCCCTTTGTCCATCTCCTGATCTGCTGTGTATGACCCTGGCCTGGCTTACGTTCAAGATTCTGGTACCGCCCTTTGCTGTATATATGATTTGTTGTTTGTGGATTGTTTGGTTGGTTTTGCACTGTTTGTATTTACTTATGTATCACCTATCTTAATAAACATCATTATAATTCACTTCACATGCGTTTATGGTTCTCTCTGTGCAGTCCATAGGATCTGGTCAACTAATTCCCTGACAATAGTGCAGTGGTCTCCAACCTACGGCCCTTTGCTTACTTTTATCCATCCCCTGGGGCACTTTTCATCCCACTGATACCAACAATGGGACATTATTCCTCCCACTGATACCAACAATGGGGCACTATTTCTCTCATTGTCACCAGCAATGGGGCACTATTTTCCAAACTCACAGCAACGATGGGGCCACTATTCCCCCTACTGACACCAAGAATGAGGGAACTTTTCCTCCTACTGACACCAACAATGAGGGAACTTTTCCTCCTACTGACACCAACAATGGGCCACTATTCCTCCCACGGATACCAATGATGGGGCACTATTCCACCCACTGACACTAACAATGGGGCACTATTATTCTCACTGATACCAACAATGAGGGAACTATTCCTCACACTGACACCAACAACGGGGCACTATTCCTCCGACTGACACCAACGGGGCAAACAGGAAAAAGTCTTCTGGACTGCAGCACTCAAAAATAAAAGTCTTTATTTTAAAATAAGTAATCCAAAATACACACTGTACAACGGTACACAGGTCAAAAAAATATGGCTGACATGTTTCGCACTGTGCTAGTGCTTATTCGACGGGGCACTATTCCTCCCATGGATACCAACAATGAGGGAACTATTTCTCCCACTCACACCAACAATGGGGCACTATTATTCTCACTGATACCAACAATGAGTTAACTATTCCTTCCACTGACACCAACAATGGGGGACTATTCCTCCCACGGATGCCAATGATGAGGCCCTCCCACTGACACCAACAATGAGGTGAACTATTCTTCCCCCTGACACCAACAATAGGGCACTGTTCCTCCCACAGATACCAATGATGTGGCATTATTCCTCCCACTGACACCAACGATGGGGCACTATTCCTTCCACGGATACCAACGATGGCGCACCATTCCTCTCCTCCCCCATTCCCCACAACAAAAGATGTATTGTTTACTCCCACTGAAGCCGGGGCATTTTTTACTCCCCATGGCCATAGTCTGGCCCCCCTAAAGCCTAAATGACAGTAAACTGGCCCTTCCTTTAGAAAGTTTGGAGACCCCTGGTATATTGTATGCTAATAAAAAGAAATTTGCTACGCTAAAGTGTTCGGGTTTAACTTAAAAAATGTGGCATTCCGACTGGGACTACTCCTCTATTATAAAGTGGAGTTCCACCCTCTTTTTCAAGTCCTCTTCATCCCCTGCTTCTCTGTCCCCTTAAACACATTTGGCATATATATATATATATATATATATATATATATATATATTGTGAGGGGGTTAGCTCGGCAGCGGGTGTGTGTGACCCCCGGGATGGGCTCCCCAGACAAAAACAGGCCCAGCAAACGGAGGTTGTGGTTTTCAAAATCAAAAAAGGTGCGGTTTATTTTCTATTTACAGTGACAAAACACAGCAAAGCAAAAGAAACATAACCAAAATAAATCCTGGTCAAGTTGACCTCTGACTAAACATACAGGTTTCCTAACTAACAACTGGGATCAGCCTAGTGCTGTCCTAGTCCCTAAGTCCCTGGTTTAGTAAAAGTCCAAACAAATAGCCACACAGGCTTTGCCTCACCGCACAGGGGTTCACTCTCCCTAGACAGTCCACACAGGTCTGGTTCCAGGCATGAGCTAACATCTAATGAAGCTGGGAGTTCTTATAGAGGCCTAAATGAGCTGACAAGCTTCAGCTGGTCTCCTCATCTCTGTCTGCACGACGCCCCACACTCTCCCTAGAGGTATGAGTCATCCATGAGCCCACTAGCCTTATACAACTCTCCACCTAGTTGTATAAGTCGGCGTAAAGCCTGAATCTGGGCGAAATATATCTACCCCCCTGGATGCAACCAGGTGACTTTACCTTCCTGCTGTCACATACCCCCCCCTCTTGTTTTAACCTCGGGGTTGGAACACCAGCAATCAGGCATTCATGTACTCGAGACAAAGCATCCACATTCCCCATTTGAACGCCAGGGCGATGCTTTACTGTGAAGTTGAATTCCTGGAGGGCCAGGAACCACCTATTCACTCTTCTATTTGTTTCCTTGTTTTGAGCCATCCACTTTAACGGAGCGTGATCCGTAACCATGTCAAAGTGCCTACCTAGCAGGTAGTACCGAAGGGAATCTAGAGCCCACTTCACCGCTAAACACTCCTTTTCAACGGTGGCGTAATTTACCTCATGGGACTTCAACTTCCTGCTGAGGTAAATGACTGGGTGCTCTTCCCCGTTCCAGACCTGGGACAATACTGCTCCTAACCCCACATCTGACGCATCACTTTGTACGACAAAGTCTTTAGAGAAGTCGGGTGAGTACAACACTGGCTGGCTACATAAGGCTTGTTTCAAGAATTGGAATGCTGCCTCAGCCTCGGGGGTCCATTTAATCATGACCGACCCTTTCCCCTTCGTCAGGTTGGTTAGGGGCACAGCCTTAGAAGCAAAGTGGGGAATGAATCGCCGATAATACCCAGCGATTCCCAGAAAGGCTCGTACCTGCTTCTTGCTGTTGGGACGTGGCCAACTCTGGATGGCCTCGACTTTGTTGAGTTGGGGTTTTATTACTCCCCTCCCAATGGTGTACCCAAGATATTTGGCCTCCTCCTGCCCAATGGTACACTTCTTGGGGTTAGCCGTAAACCCCGCTTCCCGAACAGAGTCCAGGACTGCTTGCACTTTTGGCAGATGTGAGGCCCAATCTGTGCTAAGGACAATTACGTCATCCAGGTAAGCCGCAGCATACTCCCGATGGGGCCTTAGCATCTGGTCCATTTTCCGCTGGAATGTGGCCGGCGCATTCTGTAACCCGAACGGCATTCTTTTATATTGGAACGCCCCGTCTGGGGTTACAAATGCGGTTTTCTCTTTGGCCGACTTGGCCAGGGGGATTTGCCAATACCCTTTTGTGAGGTCAAGAGTCGTCATGTATCGGGCTGTTCCCAGCCGGTCGATCAACTCATCTATACGTGGCATGGGGTAGGTGTCAAATTTTGTAACTTTGTTCAACTGACGAAAATCGTTACAAAATCGCCAGCTCCCATCCGGTTTAGGCACCAACACAATGGGACTAGACCAATCACTTTGGGACTCCTCTATCACCCCTAAGTTCAGCATTTTCTGTACTTCCTCCCGTATTGCCTCCCGTCGGGCCTCTGGGATCCGATAGGGTTTTAACTTCACCCTTTCACCGGGCGGGGTAATGATGTCATGCTCTACCCCAGATGTTTGTCCCGGCAGCTCAGAGAATACCTCCTTGTTGCGAAGCACAAACTCCTTAACCTCCTGTTGTTGGGGTTGTGACAAGGTGGCTGCTATTCCAACCTCAGGAATCACGCAACCAGTTTGAGCTGGTGACCAAGTGTCTGCGACTAGGGACTCTCTATCCCTCCAGGCTTTCAACAGATTAACGTGATAGATCTGTTCGGGCTTTCGCCTTCCTGGTTGTCTGACCTTGTAATTCACTTCGCTCACTTTTTCCATTATCTCATAGGGGCCTTGCCATTTGGCAAGGAATTTACTTTCAACCGTAGGGACAAGTACCAGTATCCTATCCCCCGGGGAAAAGGTACGGGTCTTGGCTCCACGGTTGTACACTCTCTGCTGTGCTAACTGCGCTTGGGCCAAATGTTCCTTCACGATGGGCATTACCTGTGCAATTCGGTCTTGCATCAGGGCGACATGCTCAATCACACTCCTGTGGGGAGAACTCTCACTTTCCCAAGTTTCCTTGGCAATATCCAACAGCCCTCTTGGGTGTCTCCCATACAGTAACTCAAAGGGGGAGAATCCCGTAGAGGATTGGGGCACCTCCCTAATAGCAAACATCAGATAAGGAAGTAGACAGTCCCAATCCTTTCCATCTCTATCCACCACTTTCTTCAACATTTGTTTTAGGGTTTTGTTGAATCTTTCAACCAGCCCATCGGTTTGGGGGTGATACACAGATGTACGTAATTGCGTCACTTTGAACAATTTACACAGCTCCTTCATAACCCGGGACATAAAGGGTGTACCTTGGTCCGTAAGCAGTTCTTTACAAATACCCACCCGGCTAAACACAAGAGATAGCTCTTTGGCTATGGTCTTGGCCGAGGTATTTCGGAGAGGGATCGCTTCTGGATAACGGGTGGCATAGTCCATTATAACTAATATGTACTGGTGCCCCCTAGCGGACTTGATTATAGGCCCTACCAAATCCATGGCGATCCTCTCAAACGGGACCTCAATGATGGGTAGAGGGACCAGCGGGCTACGGAAATGTGGCATCGGGGCCGACCTCTGACACACAGGGCAGGAGGAACAATAATTTTCTATGTCCTTCATCACCCCCGGCCAATAGAATCTCTGTAATACCCTCTCTCGGGTTTTCTCTGTCCCCAGATGACCTCCAAGAATGTGCCCATGGGCCAACTCCAACACCAACTTCCTGTAAGGTTTGGGCACCACAAGCTGCTCAACGGTTTCTTCTGCCCTTTTTGCCACCCGATACAGTAGGTCCTTCTCTACGCTGAAGTATGGGTAAGTGCAGGTATTATCTGGGTTCACTAACTCGCCATCTATTTTCACTACGTTTTCCCGTGCCTTTATTAGGGCGGGGTCTTTCAACTGTTCTGTGGCAAAGTTTTCCCTGTGAACCTCAAGATCAGAAAACTCCACAGACGGTAGGTTTTCGTCTGAGGAGGTGGGCTCCTCTCCAGTTTCTTGAGTCTCCCCTGCCAATACTGATAAGGGAAATTCCGGAGAGTCCTCACCACTCTCAGGGGAGTTCTGGCTATCACATTCCTGGTACATAGGGGCACCAGTGGGGGGCTCAGGATCATCCCACAGTTCCCAGAACTTCGGAAAATCCCTTCCCACAATGGCGTCATGCGGTAACTGAGATACTAAGCCCACTGGATGAGAGAGGGTACCTTTGGGGGTCTCGAAACACACTGTAGTCACTGGATACTCTCGGGTGTCCCCATGCACACAAATAACAGCTACCTTGCTATTCCCAAAGACCTCTGTTTTAACTAACTCAGCCTTTATCAGGGTCACAAGGCTACCTGAATCCAGCAAATACCACAACATTTCTACCATTAACACACATTTTGCATAAATGTTTCTCAGTTCCTCGAATGGCCGTGCATGCGACTGTCGCACACAGCGACTGACGTCTGCCCGTCAGAAAGTCACACTGCATGGGTTCCTCCACAACCGGGCAATTGGCTGCAATATGTCCCGCTTGCCGGCAGCGGTAGCAAGCGATCCTTCTTGCCGCCTCTTGAGCCGCTGATTTCCCAGGCTGTTCTCGCCAAACTTGGGGTAGAGCTCCCACCCTCTCACTCTCTCCACCCTCACCCCTTGGAATCCTCTTATCCGCCCCTGGGGATGGTCTGGTCTTAGGGTGGAAAGTCTGAGTGTCTCTGGAAGAGGCCGTCAGGTTCTCTGCAGCCAAGTATCTCTCTACCCGATCCACAAGTTTACCGGCCGTTTCTGGGTCTCCATGGCTTACCCACTTTTGGATGGCAGTAGGAAGAGCTCTCAAAAACCGATCCATTACAACACGTTCCACAATCTTTGGTGCGGACAAAGTCTCTGGCTGTAGCCACTTTCTGCTCAGGTGAATGAGATCATACATTTGAGACCTGGGGGGTTTTCCAAGCTGGAAAGTCCAGTTATGCACACGCTGAGCCCGGACAGCCTGGGTGACACCCAGCCTTGCCAAAATTTCAGCTTTTAGCATCACATAGTCTTTTGCTTGGTTAGGCTCTAGGTCATAGTAAGCTTTCTGCGATTCACCAGTTAACAGAGGAGCCACCAGTCCAGCCCACTGCTCCTCAGGCCACTTTTCTCTTTCAGCGGTCCTTTCAAATGTG
The DNA here is from genome assembly GCA_029206835.1 of Rana muscosa. Classification (NCBI taxonomy): domain Eukaryota; kingdom Metazoa; phylum Chordata; class Amphibia; order Anura; family Ranidae; genus Rana; species Rana muscosa. The sequence continues at coordinate 313,635,658 of CM055123.1, read as the reverse complement.
GTCAAAAATACCTCTGGATCATCCTCTCCAGTCATTTTTGTCAATAAACGACTCACCCCAAAGGACGCGGTATTAGTGGGACGGCTTTCCTCACTGGTCTGCGGACGTTGCTGCATTACTGCTTCCATTTGTTGTAGTCTCTGCTCTTGCTTCTGTAACAGGTCTATGAAGCGGGCCTCAGATTGCTGCTGGGCTTCCAGACTCTGTTGGTGAGCTTGCTGCTGGGCTGCAAGGCTCTGTTGATGAGCTTGCTGCTGGGCTGCAAGGCTCCTTTGCAAACCTGCATTTGTCTGCTGTTGATTGGCATTTGCTAGAGCCAGCTGTTTCAGTATCTCCTCCATGCTGGCTTAAAAAAAAACTGCCACTGGTTCTCCACCAACTGTGAGGGGGTTAGCTCGGCAGCGGGTGTGTGTGACCCCCGGGATGGGCTCCCCAGACAAAAACAGGCCCAGCAAACGGAGGTTGTGGTTTTCAAAATCAAAAAAGGTGCGGTTTATTTTCTATTTACAGTGACAAAACACAGCAAAGCAAAAGAAACATAACCAAAATAAATCCTGGTCAAGTTGACCTCTGACTAAACATACAGGTTTCCTAACTAACAACTGGGATCAGCCTAGTGCTGTCCTAGTCCCTAAGTCCCTGGTTTTAAATGTCCAAGCAAATAGCCACACAGGCTTTGTCTCACCGCACAGGGGTTCACTCTCCCTAGACAGTCCACACAGGTCTGGGTCCAGGCATGAGCTAACATCTAATGAAGCTGGGAGTTCTTATAGAGGCCTAAATGAGCTGACAAGGTTCAGCTGGTCTCCTCATCTCTGTCTGCACGACGCCCCACACTCTCCCTAGAGGTATGAGTCATCCATGAGCCCACTAGCCTTATACAACTCTCCACCTAGTTGTATAAGTCGGCGTAAAGCCTGAATCTGGGCGAAATATATCTACCCCCCTGGATGCAACCAGGTGACTTTACCTTCCTGCTGTCACAATATATATATATATATATATATATATATATATATATATTTTTAGAAAACTCAGATTTATTATTGATCTTCTTCTCCTCCGGCCGCGGCGTGAGGCCTGAGCGCGTCATCCCCCGTCCGCTATGCCTCCTGGGAGATCTTTGTCATGAATCCCAGAAGGCAATAGTCGGGCCGTAGCACAGATTGCGCTAAGCCACGCCCTCCCGTTTTCCTTATTGGCCAGTCACGTCATGACACCCAGTAACAGGGTGGACGAATTCCTCCCTGTTACCATGGAGCCGGCCAGCCGGCGTCGGGAAGTTTGTGCCTGGCTTCTCCTGCTGTACACTTGAGCCCAGGTGAGCGTGAGCGCACGGAGCTGTGACCCGACTCTGCCCTCTCATTGACCACACAACTCGTTATTTCTGGGGTTTGTTGTTATTGTTAGAGGGCGGGACTTGTGAGAATCATTGTTCCGCCCCCAGCTCCTCCCCGGCTACACCCAGTCCAGAATGTCGCCGTGTCCGCACCGCTTCCCGGTAATAGGAGCCGTGCGGCGCTGTGTCACCTCCCGGGGGGAGCCGGTGTCCCCTACCGGGGGCTGTTTGCCTCCCTGACCGGCCAGAGAGGACGAGGGTAAGGCGCCGACTCCTGTCTGTTAGGCCAGCCACCATCACTTACTTGTAGCCGGACCACCTGTAGAGTCACACTGAGGGAGGAGGGGGACTACATGTCCCAGCCAGGGGGGTCACTGATCTATTGCACTGTTACCAAGAGCGGACACCATTATTATCAATGTTATTATTATTATTATGGGGGACTGTATACTGATTACATGTCTGTGTCCTCTACTGTCTATATACTCCTCTCCTCCATATACTCCTCTCCTCTACTGTCTATATACTCCTCTCTGCTGTCTATATACTCCTCTCCTCTATATACTCCTCTCCTCTACTGTCTATATACTCCTCTCTGCTGTCTATATACTCCTCTCCTCTACTGTCTACTGCAAAGCTGAAATCCAGGAAGTAATACAGTCTGGCTTCAGATGCCCACACTTAAGATGGCCACGGTCTAATGCTAGTTTATAAACTTTTAAAATGCTGTAATAACATAACAAAACGGACCTCAGTTTACAGACTAACTTTACTAGAGTACATTAAGCTTGTGTATTATAGGGGTATTTTTTTTAAAAAAGTGTAATTTCGGCCGGAACACCACTTTAACTTATCTGCGTATGTCGTGTGGTCCAAGCGGCCACTTTTTGGTCTAGTGCTTACATTTTTGGCACATTTCGGAGGACAGATCTGGAACGAGCACACCACAAATAATTCAGAAAAGAATCAGAATTCCTCATCTCTATACTTGTTCTGGAATAACCACTCAGCGTTGAAGCACAAATCACCAGCATGACAGGGAATTAACCTTTTAAAAAAAAAAAAGATGACAGCAACAACATCCCATTCAATTCTCTTGAGTAGGGATGAGCTTCGTGTTCGAGTCGAACATACGTTCGACTCGAACATCGGCTGTTCGATCGTTCGGCGAAGATCGAACGATTTGGGCCGTTCGCGCCAAATTCGAGTGACGCGAACGGCCCACAATGCACTACGCCATCGCAGTGTCATCCAGGCGCTGTGATTGGCCAAGCATGCACTGTGACCCTGCATGCTTGGCCAATCACAGCGCCGGCAGCGAGGAGAGCAATGATTGGCCACAGGCAGGATGCCTGTGGCCAATTATTGCTGATGGGGTTTAGTACACGCCCCACACTATAAAAGGCCGCCAGCGCGGCGGCCTTGTGTAGTGTGTTCCGGAGCAGGGAAAAAGAAGCATAGGCAGGGACAGTGTCATTATTTTTCCTTTACTATTCCTGGATTCCTTGTGTTTAGGGACAAATAAGGATAGGTAGGGAGAGTGTCAGTGTGTTATTTTGTTATAAAACTATTTTGCTGAACCATATTTTCAATCCTTGAGTTGAGGGACAGAGAGGTACAGTGAGGGAAAGTGTCAGTGTGCTATTCTGTTCTAAACCAATTTTGCTGTTCCATATTTTCAATCCTTGAGTTGAGGGACAGAGAGGTACAGTGAGTGAAACTGACAGTGTGCTATTCTGTTCTAAACCAATTTTGCTGTTCCATATTTTCAATCCTTGAGTTGAGGGACAGAGAGGTACAGTGAGTGAAACTGACAGTGTGCTATTCTGTTCTAAACCAAATTTGCTGTTCCATATTTTCAATCCTTGAGTTGAGGGACAGAGAGGTACAGTGAGGGAAAGTGTCAGTGTGCTATTCTGTTCTAAAACTATTTTGCTGAACCATATTTTCAATCCTTGAGTTGAGGGACAGAGAGGTACAGTGAGTGAAACTGACAGTGTGCTATTCTGTTCTAAACCAAATTTGCTGTTCCATATTTTTAATCCTTGAGTTGAGGGACAGAGAGGTACAGTGAGTGAAACTGACAGTGTGCTATTCTGTTGTAAACCAAATTTGCTGTTCCATATTTTCAATCCTTGAGTTGAGGGACAGAGAGGTACAGTGAGGGAAAGTGTCAGTGTGCTATTCTGTTCTAAAACTATTTTGCTGAACCATATTTTCAATCCTTGAGTTGAGGGACAGAGAGGTACAGTGAGTGAAACTGACAGTGTGCTATTCTGTTCTAAACCAATTTTGCTGTTCCATATTTTCAATCCTTGAGTTGAGGGACAGAGAGGTACAGTGAGTGAAACTGACAGTGTGCTATTCTGTTCTAAACCAAATTTGCTGTTCCATATTTTCAATCCTTGAGTTGAGGGACAGAGAGGTACAGTGAGTGAAACTGACAGTGTGCTATTCTGTTCTAAACCAATTTTGCTGTTCCATATTTTCAATCCTTGAGTTGAGGGACAGAGAGGTACAGTGAGTGAAACTGACAGTGTGCTATTCTGTTCTAAACCAATTTTGCTGTTCCATATTTTCAATCCTTGAGTTGAGGGACAGAGAGGTACAGTGAGTGAAACTGACAGTGTGCTATTCTGTTCTAAACCAATTTTGCTGTTCCATATTTTCAATCCTTGAGTTGAGGGACAGAGAGGTACAGTGAGTGAAACTGACAGTGTGCTATTCTGTTCTAAACCAAATTTGCTGTTCCATATTTTCAATCCTTGAGTTGAGGGACAGAGAGGTACAGTGAGTGAAACTGACAGTGTGCTATTCTGTTCTAAACCAAATTTGCTGTTCCATATTTTCAATCCTTGAGTTGAGGGACAGAGAGGTACAGTGAGGGAAAGTGTCAGTGTGCTATTCTGTTCTAAAACTATTTTGCTGAACCATATTTTCAATCCTTGAGTTGAGGGACAGAGAGGTACAGTGAGTGAAACTGACAGCGTGCTATTCTGTTCTAAACCAATTTTGCTGTTCCATATTTTCAATCCTTGAGTTGAGGGACAGAGAGGTACAGTGAGGGAAAGTGTCAGTGTGCTATTCTGTTCTAAAACTATTTTGCTGAACCATATTTTCAATCCTTGAGTTGAGGGACAGAGAGGTACAGTGAGTGAAACTGACAGTGTGCTATTCTGTTCTAAACCAATTTTGCTGTTCCATATTTTCAATCCTTGAGTTGAGGGACAGAGAGGTACAGTGAGTGAAACTGACAGTGTGCTATTCTGTTCTAAACCAATTTTGCTGTTCCATATTTTCAATCCTTGAGTTGAGGGACAGAGAAGGACACTCGTAGAAATTATCAGTGTGCTATTCTGTGCTAAATCTTGTTTGTAGGGAGGGACAGAGTAGGACAGTGAGGGAAAGTGTCAGTGTGCTATTCTGTTCTAAACCAATTTTGCTGTTCCATATTTTCAATCCTTGAGTTGAGGGACAGAGAGGTACAGTGAGTGAAACTGACAGTGTGCTATTCTGTTCTAAACCAAATTTGCTGTTCCATATTTTCAATCCTTGAGTTGAGGGACAGAGAGGTACAGTGAGGGAAAGTGTCAGTGTGCTATTCTGTTCTAAAACTATTTTGCTGTTCCATATTTTCAATCCTTGAGTTGAGGGACAGAGAGGTACAGTGAGTGAAACTGACAGTGTGCTATTCTGTTCTAAACCAATTTTGCTGTTCCATATTTTCAATCCTTGAGTTGAGGGACAGAGAGGTACAGTGAGTGAAACTGACAGTGTGCTATTCTGTTCTAAACCAATTTTGCTGTTCCATATTTTCAATCCTTGAGTTGAGGGACAGAGAGGTACAGTGAGTGAAACTGACAGTGTGCTATTCTGTTCTAAACCAAATTTGCTGTTCCATATTTTCAATCCTTGAGTTGAGGGACAGAGAGGTACAGTGAGTGAAACTGACAGTGTGCTATTCTGTTCTAAACCAATTTTGCTGTTCCATATTTTCAATCCTTGAGTTGAGGGACAGAGAGGTACAGTGAGTGAAACTGACAGTGTGCTATTCTGTTCTAAACCAATTTTGCTGTTCCATATTTTCAATCCTTGAGTTGAGGGACAGAGAGGTACAGTGAGTGAAACTGACAGTGTGCTATTCTGTTCTAAACCAAATTTGCTGTTCCATATTTTCAATCCTTGAGTTGAGGGACAGAGAGGTACAGTGAGAGAAAGTGTCAGTGTGCTATTCTGTTCTAAACCAATTTTGCTGTTCCATATTTTCAATCCTTGAGTTGAGGGACAGAGAGGTACAGTGAGGGAAAGTGTCAGTGTGCTGTTCTGTTCTAAACCAAATTTGCTGTTCCATATTTTCAATCCTTGAGTTGAGGGACAGAGAGGTACAGTGAGTGAAACTGACAGTGTGCTATTCTGTTCTAAACCAATTTTGCTGTTCCATATTTTCAATCCTTGAGTTGAGGGACAGAGAGGTACAGTGAGTGAAACTGACAGTGTGCTATTCTGTTCTAAACCAATTTTGCTGTTCCATATTTTCAATCCTTGAGTTGAGGGACAGAGAGGTACAGTGAGGGAAAGTGTCAGTGTGCTATTCTGTTCTAAAACTATTTTGCTGAACCATATTTTCAATCCTTGAGTTGAGGGACAGAGAGGTACAGTGAGTGAAACTGACAGTGTGCTATTCTGTTCTAAACCAAATTTGCTGTTCCATATTTTCAATCCTTGAGTTGAGGGACAGAGAGGTACAGTGAGGGAAACTGACAGTGTGCTATTCTGTTCTAAACCAATTTTGCTGTTCCATATTTTCAATCCTTGAGTTGAGGGACAGAGAGGTACAGTGAGTGAAACTGACAGTGTGCTATTCTGTTCTAAACCAATTTTGCTGTTCCATATTTTCAATCCTTGAGTTGAGGGACAGAGAGGTACAGTGAGTGAAACTGACAGTGTGCTATTCTGTTCTAAACCAAATTTGCTGTTCCATATTTTCAATCCTTGAGTTGAGGGACAGAGAGGTACAGTGAGGGAAAGTGTCAGTGTGCTATTCTGTTCTAAAACTATTTTGCTGAACCATATTTTCAATCCTTGAGTTGAGGGACAGAGAGGTACAGTGAGTGAAACTGACAGTGTGCTATTCTGTTCTAAACCAAATTTGCTGTTCCATATTTTCAATCCTTGAGTTGAGGGACAGAGAGGTACAGTGAGGGAAAGTGTCAGTGTGCTATTCTGTTCTAAAACTATTTTGCTGAACCATATTTTCAATCCTTTAGTTGAGGGACAGAGAGGTACAGTGAGTGAAACTGACAGTGTGCTATTCTGTTCTAAACCAATTTTGCTGTTCCATATTTTCAATCCTTGAGTTGAGGGACAGAGAGGTACAGTGAGTGAAACTGACAGTGTGCTATTCTGTTCTAAACCAATTTTGCTGTTCCATATTTTCAATCCTTGAGTTGAGGGACAGAGAGGTACAGTGAGTGAAACTGACAGTGTGCTATTCTGTTCTAAACCAAATTTGCTGTTCCATATTTTCAATCCTTGAGTTGAGGGACAGAGAGGTACAGTGAGGGAAAGTGTCAGTGTGCTATTCTGTTCTAAAACTATTTTGCTGAACCATATTTTCAATCCTTGAGTTGAGGGACAGAGAGGTACAGTGAGTGAAACTGACAGTGTGCTATTCTGTTCTAAACCAATTTTGCTGTTCCATATTTTCAATCCTTGAGTTGAGGGACAGAGAGGTACAGTGAGTGAAACTGACAGTGTGCTATTCTGTTCTAAACCAAATTTGCTGTTCCATATTTTCAATCCTTGAGTTGAGGGACAGAGAGGTACAGTGAGTGAAACTGACAGTGTGCTATTCTGTTCTAAACCAAATTTGCTGTTCCATATTTTCAATCCTTGAGTTGAGGGACAGAGAGGTACAGTGAGGGAAAGTGTCAGTGTGCTATTCTGTTCTAAAACTATTTTGCTGAACCATATTTTCAATCCTTGAGTTGAGGGACAGAGAGGTACAGTGAGTGAAACTGACAGTGTGCTATTCTGTTCTAAACCAATTTTGCTGTTCCATATTTTCAATCTTTGAGTTGAGGGACAGAGAGGTACAGTGAGGGAAAGTGTCAGTGTGCTATTCTGTTCTAAACCAATTTTGCTGTTCCATATTTTCAATCCTTGAGTTGAGGGACAGAGAGGTACAGTGAGTGAAACTGACAGTGTGCTATTCTGTTCTAAACCAAATTTGCTGTTCCATATTTTCAATTCTTGAGTTGAGGGACAGAGAGGTACAGTGAGTGAAACTGACAGTGTGCTATTCTGTTCTAAACCAATTTTGCTGTTCCATATTTTCAATCCTTGAGTTGAGGGACAGAGAGGTACAGTGAGTGAAACTGACAGTGTGCTATTCTGTTCTAAACCAAATTTGCTGTTCCATATTTTCAATCCTTGAGTTGAGGGACAGAGAGGTACAGTGAGGGAAAGTGTCAGTGTGCTATTCTGTTCTAAAACTATTTTGCTGAACCATATTTTCAATCCTTGAGTTGAGGGACAGAGAGGTACAGTGAGTGAAACTGACAGTGTGCTATTCTGTTCTAAACCAAATTTGCTGTTCCATATTTTCAATCCTTGAGTTGAGGGACAGAGAGGTACAGTGAGGGAAAGTGTCAGTGTGCTATTCTGTTCTAAAACTATTTTGCTGAACCATATTTTCAATCCTTTAGTTGAGGGACAGAGAGGTACAGTGAGTGAAACTGACAGTGTGCTATTCTGTTCTAAACCAATTTTGCTGTTCCATATTTTCAATCCTTGAGTTGAGGGACAGAGAGGTACAGTGAGTGAAACTGACAGTGTGCTATTCTGTTCTAAACCAATTTTGCTGTTCCATATTTTCAATCCTTGAGTTGAGGGACAGAGAGGTACAGTGAGTGAAACTGACAGTGTGCTATTCTGTTCTAAACCAAATTTGCTGTTCCATATTTTCAATCCTTGAGTTGAGGGACAGAGAGGTACAGTGAGGGAAAGTGTCAGTGTGCTATTCTGTTCTAAAACTATTTTGCTGAACCATATTTTCAATCCTTGAGTTGAGGGACAGAGAGGTACAGTGAGTGAAACTGACAGTGTGCTATTCTGTTCTAAACCAAATTTGCTGTTCCATATTTTCAATCCTTGAGTTGAGGGACAGAGAGGTACAGTGAGGGAAAGTGTCAGTGTGCTTTCTTTCTCGTACATCACGGGACACAGAGCGACATAGTCATTACTAATGGGTTATATAGTTACCGTCAGGTGCTGGCACTGGCAACTTCCAAAACCGGAAGTACCCTCCCCTATATAAGCCCCTCCCATCCGGGAGCACCTCAGTTTTTTGCCAGTGTCTAAGGTGTTGGCCAAGAAGAAACATGTGTTTTTCACTGAGCTTGCGTACAGGTTCTTTTGGGCCTCAGTAAGCTATTCCGGATCCGACCAAAAAAGCTTCATAGCTAAACGGTCGGTACCCGGGCCTTGCAGAGAAGAGCAAGGTTCTGCCTGTAATGCTTCTCTTAGGAGAGCTGGACCCTGGGATCCAGAGCTCTGGTCATACCCACGACCAAGATGTTTTCTGTGCAGGGTGCTATACAGGTCCAGGGGAGTGGAATCCTTGGGAACCCGGTCCCTGAAGGTTTGATTACAATGCCTGCCGTGATAGGTGAAGTTTGGGCTTTTGTGGACCAAACAAAGTCCTGCGGCGGGGAACAGGTAAGTGGGGGCCCCCAGGAACTTGGTTCTATTGGGGGACCCCCAAGCCTAATTTGTCTTTCTGTCTGTTACCTAACGGTATTCCCGCTAATATCTGTGCATGCCTGTAACTACTAAAAAAAAAAAAAATGTAATAATTTTTAATGGTGGTCAAGAAAAAAAAAAAAAAAAAAGAATGTTTTTTTTATATATGTTTAGTATATTAAACTGCGGTACCTGTGTTTGTCCACTAGAGGCCGCTGTGGAATGTTTTTCTTGTCATATGGACTAGTTTCTTCTCAGAGAGCAAAGTCCAGGCAGCTGGTGAGTTCTCCTACAGGAAACTGTTTCCTCTGCCATGTTGCAGTGTTCGTCTATCCCCCGGCCTGCGGCAAAGGGGGCCCTGGCTCCTGTCCCTGGTTTCCATGTTTGAAAATTAGCGCCGAGGCGCACGTGGCCGCGTGCGTGCGCGTGCACGCGCCTCTATATATAGAGGTGGCCGGAAAAAGGGGCGGGGCCTGCGGGATGACGCTCTGTGCGCGCCGCAGCGCTTCTGCGCATGTGCGGGCGTCCCAGCAGGTTTTTAAAAAGCCACATTATTGCAGTAAGCTGGCTATGAAGTACAGAGACAGAGCTGGCAACATTTAAAGGCATACAGCAAGCGGTTGATACAGGCATCCCCTAGAAAGGCACATTAGTAGACACCAACTGTGATATAGCAGCAATTGTGCTAGACTATTCTCAGTAAAAGTGGTGTATTACGGCTGGAATACCTCAGCTTTAGGCTTAGGAATATGCCGTCCAGTAGCTCCGGAACTGAATCTTCCAGGAAGCGAAGGGGGTCTCATCGGGCTCTGAGGATCTTGGGCATACTCCTGCTGCACCAGTCTCCCCTGAAGTTCAGAGGTAAGTGACCGTAGAGACCCCGCAGGGGTACTTGGTACTGTGGCTGTCCTCAGTCACCTGCTCCTGTGTATGTAACAGAGGAGGTTTTTTCCTCAGCTCTGGGAGGATTAGAGAGAGATTGTCAAAATTTATCGCTGCCTCCCTGTCAGGGAAAGCACGCCCGATCTCCGTCTCCTCCTTCAGAGTGCCTGTTAGCAGAGCAACAGTCCCATACAGGGATCGACCTGCCTGAAGGGGATCAGGATAAGGTTGATTCTGTTATAGAGGAATCAACAGTGGGGGAACCTTTTCTCAGCATCTCAAGCTGAAAGATTATGGGTTCAGTCTCTGACTAACATGGTCCGATCAGCATTTAAAAATGCACCTTGCGGAACCATCAACCACTACTGTATCCTCGTTGGGGTCGCTAGAAGCCCCCAGACTGTTTGTTCTTTTCCACTTCACCCTTTACTGAAAGGGCTCATTTACCAGGATTGGGAACGTCCTGAGAAAATATTTATTCCCCCAAGAGATTTCCGGTGGTCTATCCCATGGAGGATAAGTTCATCAAAAAAAAAAAAAAAAATGGAAGGTCCCTACAGTGGACGCAGCCATCTCTTGTATGTATAAATCACTGACATGTCCAGTGGATAATGTCCAAATGTTCAAGAACCCAATAGATAAAAGATTGGAGTCCTTATGAAAATCTGCTTGGTGATACAACCAGCAGTAGCAGCTATTGGGGTCTGCTAAGCAGTGAAGGATCAGTTGAAACAGGTCTTGAGGGACTTGACAGATCAGCAGGCTTTGCCCTAGCTGATCTACCTAGAGCCTTAGGCTTTGCGGTTGACGCCATAGAGGATTCAGTCCATCAGGCCTCCCGCCTTACGCTGTCTATAGTACATATGCGTAGGCTCCTATGGCTCAGAAACTGGTCTGCTGAAGCTCCCTGTAAAGAATGGCTGGTTAGCGTCCCATTTCATGGTGAACGCTTATTCAGGGAAAACCTGGACAAATATATCCAGAAAATTTCCAGCGGTAAAAATACGCTCTTGCCGGTTAAAAGCAGAGTTAGAGGTCCCTCTTTAAGAGGCCTGCTTCTCCAGTCCCTGGGGCATCGGCTGTGTAACAGTTCCGACGGCCTCCTCGGTCAAATCCCGGGGGTAAAAAACAGGGACAGTAGCAGGGTAATGAGAAACCCTGGGTCAGGGGAGGTACAAAACCTCCCCCAAAGTTAAATTCATTGAAGCCCCCACTCAGTCGGGTGGGGGGAGGACTCCAGTTGTTCGCAAGAGACCTGGCGGGACACGATCAAGACAGATAGGTGCTCTCCGCAGTAGGTTTGGGATACAGTTTGGAGTTAAAAGACTCTCCTCCTTCCCAATTTTGAGGTCAAACGTGCCAAGGGATCCCCGGAAGAGAGAGTCCCTCCTGTTGGCACTAGAACAACTATTGCTCCAAGGAGTAATTATGGAGGTTCCCCTGGAAGAATGAGGGTTCGGGTTTTACTCAAACCTCTTTACAGTCCCGAAGCAAACGCGGACGGGAGGCCCATATTAATTCTAAAAGGGCTATACAAATTCCTGTATATCAGGACTTTCCGATGGAGTCGATCCGATCGGTGGCCACTGCCCTACAAGGGGAGGATTGGTTAGCCACGATCGACATCAAAGATGCTTATTTGCACATTCCCATCTTTCCAGTCCACCAAAAATTTCTACGCTTTGCAGTAGAAGGGCGCCATTTTCAGTTCAGAGCCTTACCCTTCGGTCTGGCCACAGCACCAAGAGTGTTCACAAAAATTCTGGCCCCATTATTGGCCAATCTAAGAACACGAGGTGTAACGATAATGGCATATCTAGACGACTTGTTGCTGATAGACCACTCAGTGGAAAAACTAGAAGTGGTTGTTCACGAGACAATCAAGTATCTGGAATATCACGGTTGGATTATCAACCGAGACAAGTCAGCCCTAAAACCAGTCAAAAGTCTGGAATACTTGGGGCTAAGGCTGGATTCAGACCAGAGAAAAATTTTCTTGTCTCGAGAAAAGGGGTCGTCTTTGAGAGATTTGATCCGCTTAGTGGGTTCAAAAAGACAGCCATCCATACGCCTGTGCATGAGGCTGCTGGGAAAAATGGTGGCATCATTCGAAGCAGTACCCTACGGTCAATTCCATTCAAGGAAGTTGCAAAGGGCCATACTGTCAGCCTGGAACAAAAAAGTTCAGGCTCTGGACGTACCAATGTCCTTGTCCCCTTCCGTTCGCAGAAGCCTCCGTTGGTGGTTGGTTCCCCGGAATCTGGAAAGAGGGAAATCCTTCAGTCCGATTTCTTGGAAGGTGGTCACTACAGATGCCAGCCTTTTAGGCTGGGGAGCAGTACTGGAGCAATGGTCTCTCCAGGGCAGATGGTCGGATGCGGAAAAGGCCCTGCCCATCAATCTCTTAGAGATACGAGCAGCCCGGTATGCCCTAGTAGCATGGACATCCAAACTCCAAGGGTCCCCTGTCAGAGTTCAGTCAGACAATGCCACAGCAGTGGCATATATCAATCGTCAGGGGGGCACCAGGAGTCGTGCAGCCCAAAGGGAAGTAAATTACATCCTGAGATGGGCAGAAAGATATGTCCCAGCCATATCTGCGGTATTCATTCCAGGGGTGAAGAATTGGAAGGCGGACTTTCTAAGTCGCCAACAATTATGCCCAGGGGAATGGTCCCTTCATCCCGAGGTTTTCCGGACAATATGTCAGCGGTGGGGAACACCGGATGTAGATCTGCTAGCATCCAGATTCAACACGAAAGTGGACAGGTTTGTCTCTTGGACAAGGGATCCCCTAGCATGCGGCTCGGATGCCCTACTGTTCCCTTGGGATCAGTTCAAGCTGATATATGCATTCCCACCGCCACAATTGTTACCTCGATTACTCCGCAGAATCAGGGTAGAAAAGAAACCAGTGATTCTGGTGGCTCCAGCGTGGCCCCGAAGAGCATGGTACGCGGAGATTGTAAAAATGTCTGTGGGGAGTCCTTGGACCCTCCCACATCGTCCGGACCTGCTTTCGCAGGGACCGATATACCACCCTTCCTTACCAGCCCTAGGTTTGACGGCCTGGCTATTGAAGCCCACATTCTAAAAAGGAGAGGGCTCTCTAATGCTGTGGTGTCTACCATGATCAATGCCAGGAAACCGGTATCCAGGCAGATCTACTATAGAATCTGGAAGGCGTACATCGCCTGGTGTGAGGCCAGGAAATGGCATCCACGTAAATACGTAATAGGTAGAATTCTGGACTTCCTACAATGGGCTGTAGATAGGAAGCTTGCCTTGAGTACTATCAAAGGTCAGATTTCGGCCTTGTCAATATTTTTTCAAAGGCCCTTGGCTTCGCATTCACTAGTCAAAGCCTTTATACAAGAAGTGATGCGTATTAGTCCTCCGGTTAATATTCCCATATGTCCATGGGATCTAAACTTGGTTCTGTCGGTTCTACAGAAACAACCATTTGAACCATTACAGCATATTTCCTTAGTGCTTCTCACCAGGAAATTGTTTTTTCTAGTAGCCATTTGTTCGGCTAAAAGAGTATCGGAATTAGCAGCTATGTCCTGTAAGGAGCCATATCTGGTTATCCATAAGGACAGAGTAGTGTTACGTCCTCATCCAGCCTTTCTTCCTAAGGTGGTATCGAGTTTTCATTTGAACCAAGATGTGGTTCTTCCTTCTTTTTTCCCCAAGCCTACTTCGGTAGAGGAAAAGTTATTGCATTCTTTGGATGTAGTAAGAGCAGTTAAAGCTTATCTAAAAGCCACTGCTCAGATTCGCAGAACAGGATACTTTGTTTATTCTGCCGGAAGGCCCCAGAAAGGGTCAGGCAGCGTCAAAATCTACTTTAGCCAAGTGGATTCGACAGGTCATAATACAAGCCTATAGCTTGAGAAGTAGACCGCCTCCGTTCAAAGTTAGGGCGCACTCCACGAGAGCAGTTGGAACTTCATGGGCAGTGCATCACCAGGCCTCCCTGGCTCAAGTCTGTAAGGCCGCAACATGGTCTTCAGTACACACGTTTACTAGGTTCTACCAGGTGGACGTTAGAAGTCAGGAGGATGTCGCCTTTGGGCGCAGTGTGTTGCAGGCCGCAAAAGATCCTCATGTCTGATAGCGCTCAGCTTATATATGGTGTATCCCCCCCCCTCATTTGGCATTGCTTTAGGACATCCCATTAGTAATGACTATGTCGCTCTGTGTCCCGTGATGTACGAGAAAGAAAATAGGATTTTTATAACAGCTTACCTGTAAAATCCTTTTCTTGGAGTACATCACGGGACACAGAGCTCCCGCCCCTCTTTGGGGACACTTATTGCTTTGCTACAAAACTGAGGTGCTCCCGGATGGGAGGGGCTTATATAGGGGAGGGTACTTCCGGTTTTGGAAGTTGCCAGTGCCAGCACCTGACGGTAACTATATAACCCATTAGTAATGACTATGTCGCTCTGTGTCCCGTGATGTACTCCAAGAAAAGGATTTTACAGGTAAGCTGTTATAAAAATCCTATTATTCTGTTCTAAAACTATTTTGCTGAACCATATTTTCAATCCTTGAGTTGAGGGACAGAGAGGTACAGTGAGTGAAACTGACAGTGTGCTATTCTGTTCTAAACCAATTTTGCTGTTCCATATTTTCAATCCTTGAGTTGAGGGACAGAGAGGTACAGTGAGTGAAACTGACAGTGTGCTATTCTGTTCTAAACCAAATTTGCTGTTCCATATTTTCAATCCTTGAGTTGAGGGACAGAGAGGTACAGTGAGGGAAAGTGTCAGTGTGCTATTCTGTTCTAAAACTATTTTGCTGAACCATATTTTCAATCCTTGAGTTGAGGGACAGAGAGGTACAGTGAGTGAAACTGACAGTGTGCTATTCTGTTCTAAACCAAATTTGCTGTTCCATATTTTCAATCCTTGAGTTGAGGGACAGAGAGGTACAGTGAGTGAAACTGACAGTGTGCTATTCTGTTCTAAACCAAATTTGCTGTTCCATATTTTCAATCCTTGAGTTGAGGGACAGAGAGGTACAGTGAGGGAAAGTGTCAGTGTGCTATTCTGTTCTAAAACTATTTTGCTGAACCATATTTTCAATCCTTTAGTTGAGGGACAGAGAGGTACAGTGAGTGAAACTGACAGTGTGCTATTCTGTTCTAAACCAATTTTGCTGTTCCATATTTTCAATCCTTGAGTTGAGGGACAGAGAGGTACAGTGAGTGAAACTGACAGTGTGCTATTCTGTTCTAAACCAATTTTGCTGTTCCATATTTTCAATCTTTGAGTTGAGGGACAGAGAGGTACAGTGAGGGAAAGTGTCAGTGTGCTATTCTGTTCTAAACCAATTTTGCTGTTCCATATTTTCAATCCTTGAGTTGAGGGACAGAGAGGTACAGTGAGTGAAACTGACAGTGTGCTATTCTGTTCTAAAACTATTTTGCTGAACCATATTTTCAATCCTTGAGTTGAGGGACAGAGAGGTACAGTGAGTGAAACTGACAGTGTGCTATTCTGTTCTAAACCAATTTTGCTGTTCCATATTTTCAATCCTTGAGTTGAGGGACAGAGAGGTACAGTGAGTGAAACTGACAGTGTGCTATTCTGTTCTAAACCAAATTTGCTGTTCCATATTTTCAATCCTTGAGTTGAGGGACAGAGAGGTACAGTGAGGGAAAGTGTCAGTGTGCTATTCTGTTCTAAAACTATTTTGCTGAACCATATTTTCAATCCTTGAGTTGAGGGACAGAGAGGTACAGTGAGTGAAACTGACAGTGTGCTATTCTGTTCTAAACCAATTTTGCTGTTCCATATTTTCAATCCTTGAGTTGAGGGACAGAGAGGTACAGTGAGTGAAACTGACAGTGTGCTATTCTGTTCTAAACCAATTTTGCTGTTCCATATTTTCAATCCTTGAGTTGAGGGACAGAGAGGTACAGTGAGTGAAACTGACAGTGTGCTATTCTGTTCTAAAACTATTTTGCTGAACCATATTTTCAATCCTTGAGTTGAGGGACAGAGAGGTACAGTGAGTGAAACTGACAGTGTGCTATTCTGTTCTAAACCAAATTTGCTGTTCCATATTTTCAATCCTTGAGTTGAGGGACAGAGAGGTACAGTGAGGGAAAGTGTCAGTGTGCTATTCTGTTCTAAAACTATTTTGCTGAACCATATTTTCAATCCTTGAGTTGAGGGACAGAGAGGTACAGTGAGTGAAACTGACAGTGTGCTATTCTGTTCTAAACCAAATTTGCTGTTCCATATTTTCAATCCTTGAGTTGAGGGACAGAGAGGTACAGTGAGTGAAACTGACAGTGTGCTATTCTGTTCTAAACCAATTTTGCTGTTCCATATTTTCAATCTTTGAGTTGAGGGACAGAGAGGTACAGTGAGTGAAACTGACAGTGTGCTATTCTGTTCTAAACCAATTTTGCTGTTCCATATTTTCAATCCTTGAGTTGAGGGACAGAGAGGTACAGTGAGTGAAACTGACAGTGTGCTATTCTGTTCTAAACCAAATTTGCTGTTCCATATTTTCAATCCTTGAGTTGAGGGACAGAGAGGTACAGTGAGGGAAAGTGTCAGTGTGCTATTCTGTTCTAAAACTATTTTGCTGAACCATATTTTCAATCCTTGAGTTGAGGGACAGAGAGGTACAGTGAGTGAAACTGACAGTGTGCTATTCTGTTCTAAACCAATTTTGCTGTTCCATATTTTCAATCCTTGAGTTGAGGGACAGAGAGGTACAGTGAGTGAAACTGACAGTGTGCTATTCTGTTCTAAACCAATTTTGCTGTTCCATATTTTCAATCCTTGAGTTGAGGGACAGAGAGGTACAGTGAGTGAAAGTGTCAGTGTGCTATTCTGTTCTAAAACTATTTTGCTGAACCATATTTTCAATCCTTGAGTTGAGGGACAGAGAGGTACAGTGAGTGAAACTGACAGTGTGCTATTCTGTTCTAAACCAATTTTGCTGTTCCATATTTTCAATCCTTGAGTTGAGGGACAGAGAGGTACAGTGAGTGAAACTGACAGTGTGCTATTCTGTTCTAAACCAAATTTGCTGTTCCATATTTTCAATCCTTGAGTTGAGGGACAGAGAGGTACAGTGAGGGAAAGTGTCAGTGTGCTATTCTGTTCTAAAACTATTTTGCTGAACCATATTTTCAATCCTTGAGTTGAGGGACAGAGAGGTACAGTGAGTGAAACTGACAGTGTGCTATTCTGTTCTAAACCAATTTTGCTGTTCCATATTTTCAATCCTTGAGTTGAGGGACAGAGAGGTACAGTGAGTGAAACTGACAGTGTGCTATTCTGTTCTAAACCAAATTTGCTGTTCCATATTTTCAATCCTTGAGTTGAGGGACAGAGAGGTACAGTGAGGGAAAGTGTCAGTGTGCTATTCTGTTCTAAAACTATTTTGCTGAACCATATTTTCAATCCTTGAGTTGAGGGACAGAGAGGTACAGTGAGTGAAACTGACAGTGTGCTATTCTGTTCTAAACCAAATTTGCTGTTCCATATTTTCAATCCTTGAGTTGAGGGACAGAGAGGTACAGTGAGGGAAAGTGTCAGTGTGCTATTCTGTTCTAAAACTATTTTGCTGAACCATATTTTCAATCCTTGAGTTCAGGGACAGAGAGGTACAGTGAGTGAAACTGACAGTGTGCTATTCTGTTCTAAACCAAATTTGCTGTTCCATATTTTCAATCCTTGAGTTGAGGGACAGAGAGGTACAGTGAGTGAAACTGACAGTGTGCTATTCTGTTCTAAACCAAATTTGCTGTTCCATATTTTCAATCCTTGAGTTGAGGGACAGAGAGGTACAGTGAGGGAAAGTGTCAGTGTGCTATTCTGTTCTAAACCAATTTTGCTGTTCCATATTTTCAATCTTTGAGTTGAGGGACAGAGAGGTACAGTGAGTGAAACTGACAGTGTGCTATTCTGTTCTAAACCAAATTTGCTGTTCCATATTTTCAATCCTTGAGTTGAGGGACAGAGAGGTACAGTGAGTGAAACTGACAGTGTGCTATTCTGTTCTAAACCAAATTTGCTGTTCCATATTTTCAATCCTTGATTTGAGGGACAGAGAGGTACAGTGAGGGAAAGTGTCAGTGTGCTATTCTGTTCTAAAACTATTTTGCTGAACCATATTTTCAATCCTTGAGTTGAGGGACAGAGAGGTACAGTGAGGGAAAGTGTCAGTGTGCTATTCTGTTCTAAACCAAATTTGCTGTTCCATATTTTCAATCCTTGAGTTGAGGGACAGAGAGGTACAGTGAGTGAAACTGACAGTGTGCTATTCTGTTCTAAACCAATTTTGCTGTTCCATATTTTCAATCCTTGAGTTGAGGGACAGAGAAGGACACTCGTAGAAATTATCAGTGTGCTATTCTGTGCTAAATCTTGTTTGTAGGGAGGGACAGAGTAGGACAGTGAGGGAAAGTGTCAGTGTGCTATTCTGTTCTAAAACTATTTTGCTGTTCCATATTTTCAATCCTTGAGTTGAGGGACAGAGAGGTACAGTGAGTGAAACTGACAGTGTGCTATTCTGTTCTAAACCAATTTTGCTGTTCCATATTTTCAATCCTTGAGTTGAGGGACAGAGAGGTACAGTGAGTGAAACTGACAGTGTGCTATTCTGTTCTAAACCAAATTTGCTGTTCCATATTTTCAATCCTTGAGTTGAGGGACAGAGAGGTACAGTGAGGGAAAGTGTCAGTGTGCTATTCTGTTCTAAAACTATTTTGCTGAACCATATTTTCAATCCTTGAGTTGAGGGACAGAGAGGTACAGTGAGGGAAAGTGTCAGTGTGCTATTCTGTTCTAAAACTATTTTGCTGAACCATATTTTCAATCCTTGAGTTGAGGGACAGAGAGGTACAGTGAGTGAAACTGACAGTGTGCTATTCTGTTCTAAACCAAATTTGCTGTTCCATATTTTCAATCCTTGAGTTGAGGGACAGAGAGGTACAGTGAGGGAAAGTGTCAGTGTGCTATTCTGTTCTAAAACTATTTTGCTGAACCATATTTTCAATCCTTGAGTTGAGGGACAGAGAGGTACAGTGAGTGAAACTGACAGTGTGCTATTCTGTTCTAAACCAATTTTGCTGTTCCATATTTTCAATCCTTGAGTTGAGGGACAGAGAGGTACAGTGAGTGAAACTGACAGTGTGCTATTCTGTTCTAAACCAATTTTGCTGTTCCATATTTTCAATCCTTGAGTTGAGGGACAGAGAGGTACAGTGAGTGAAACTGACAGTGTGCTATTCTGTTCTAAACCAAATTTGCTGTTCCATATTTTCAATCCTTGAGTTGAGGGACAGAGAGGTACAGTGAGTGAAACTGACAGTGTGCTATTCTGTTCTAAACCAAATTTGCTGTTCCATATTTTCAATCCTTGAGTTGAGGGACAGAGAGGTACAGTGAGGGAAAGTGTCAGTGTGCTATTCTGTTCTAAAACTATTTTGCTGAACCATATTTTCAATCCTTGAGTTGAGGGACAGAGAGGTACAGTGAGTGAAACTGACAGTGTGCTATTCTGTTGTAAACCAAATTTGCTGTTCCATATTTTCAATCCTTGAGTTGAGGGACAGAGAGGTACAGTGAGTGAAACTGACAGTGTGCTATTCTGTTCTAAACCAAATTTGCTGTTCCATATTTTCAATCCTTGAGTTGAGGGACAGAGAGGTACAGTGAGGGAAAGTGTCAGTGTGCTATTCTGTTCTAAAACTATTTTGCTGAACCATATTTTCAATCCTTGAGTTGAGGGACAGAGAGGTACAGTGAGGGAAAGTGTCAGTGTGCTATTCTGTTCTAAAACTATTTTGCTGTTCCATATTTTCAATCCTTGAGTTGAGGGACAGAGAGGTACAGTGAGTGAAACTGACAGTGTGCTATTATGTTCTAAACCAAATTTGCTGTTCCATATTTTCAATCCTTGAGTTGAGGGACAGAGAGGTACAGTGAGGGAAAGTGTCAGTGTGCTATTCTGTTCTAAAACTATTTTGCTGAACCATATTTTCAATCCTTGAGTTGAGGGACAGAGAGGTACAGTGAGGGAAAGTGTCAGTGTGCTATTCTGTTCTAAACCAATTTTGCTGTTCCATATTTTCAATCCTTGAGCTGAGGGACAGAGAGGTACAGTGAGTGAAACTGACAGTGTGCTATTCTGTTCTAAACCAATTTTGCTGTTCCATATTTTCAATCCTTGAGTTGAGGGACAGAGAGGTACAGTGAGTGAAACTGACAGTGTGCTATTCTGTTCTAAACCAAATTTGCTGTTCCATATTTTCAATCCTTGAGTTGAGGGACAGAGAGGTACAGTGAGGGAAAGTGTCAGTGTGCTATTCTGTTCTAAAACTATTTTGCTGAACCATATTTTCAATCCTTGAGTTGAGGGACAGAGAGGTACAGTGAGTGAAACTGACAGTGTGCTATTCTGTTCTAAACCAATTTTGCTGTTCCATATTTTCAATCCTTGAGTTGAGGGACAGAGAGGTACAGTGAGTGAAACTGACAGTGTGCTATTCTGTTCTAAACCAATTTTGCTGTTCCATATTTTCAATCCTTGAGTTGAGGGACAGAGAGGTACAGTGAGTGAAACTGACAGTGTGCTATTCTGTTCTAAACCAAATTTGCTGTTCCATATTTTCAATCCTTGAGTTGAGGGACAGAGAGGTACAGTGAGGGAAAGTGTCAGTGTGCTATTCTGTTCTAAAACTATTTTGCTGAACCATATTTTCAATCCTTGAGTTGAGGGACAGAGAGGTACAGTGAGTGAAACTGACAGTGTGCTATTCTGTTCTAAACCAAATTTGCTGTTCCATATTTTCAATCCTTGAGTTGAGGGACAGAGAGGTACAGTGAGGGAAAGTGTCAGTGTGCTATTCTGTTCTAAAACTATTTTGCTGAACCATATTTTCAATCCTTGAGTTGAGGGACAGAGAGGTACAGTGAGTGAAACTGACAGTGTGCTATTCTGTTCTAAACCAAATTTGCTGTTCCATATTTTCAATCCTTGAGTTGAGGGACAGAGAGGTACAGTGAGGGAAAGTGTCAGTGTGCTTTCTTTCTCGTACATCACGGGACACAGAGCGACATAGTCATTACTAATGGGTTATATAGTTACCGTCAGGTGCTGGCACTGGCAACTTCCAAAACCGGAAGTACCCTCCCCTATATAAGCCCCTCCCATCCGGGAGCACCTCAGTTTTTTGCCAGTGTCTAAGGTGTTGGCCAAGAAGAAACATGTGTTTTTCACTGAGCTTGCGTACAGGTTCTTTTGGGCCTCAGTAAGCTATTCCGGATCCGACCAAAAAAGCTTCATAGCTAAACGGTCGGTACCCGGGCCTTGCAGAGAAGAGCAAGGTTCTGCCTGTAATGCTTCTCTTAGGAGAGCTGGACCCTGGGATCCAGAGCTCTGGTCATACCCACGACCAAGATGTTTTCTGTGCAGGGTGCTATACAGGTCCAGGGGAGTGGAATCCTTGGGAACCCGGTCCCTGAAGGTTTGATTACAATGCCTGCCGTGATAGGTGAAGTTTGGGCTTTTGTGGACCAAACAAAGTCCTGCGGCGGGGAACAGGTAAGTGGGGGCCCCCAGGAACTTGGTTCTATTGGGGGACCCCCAAGCCTAATTTGTCTTTCTGTCTGTTACCTAACGGTATTCCCGCTAATATCTGTGCATGCCTGTAACTACTAAAAAAAAAAAAAAAAAAAATGTAATAATTTTTAATGGTGGTCAAGAAAAAAAAAAAAAAAAAGAATGTTTTTTTTATATATGTTTAGTATATTAAACTGCGGTACCTGTGTTTGTCCACTAGAGGCCGCTGTGGAATGTTTTTCTTGTCATATGGACTAGTTTCTTCTCAGAGAGCAAAGTCCAGGCAGCTGGTGAGTTCTCCTACAGGAAACTGTTTCCTCTGCCATGTTGCAGTGTTCGTCTATCCCCCGGCCTGCGGCAAAGGGGGCCCTGGCTCCTGTCCCTGGTTTCCATGTTTGAAAATTAGCGCCGAGGCGCACGTGGCCGCGTGCGTGCGCGTGCACGCGCCTCTATATATAGAGGTGGCCGTAAAAAGGGGCGGGGCCTGGGGGATGACGCTCTGTGCGCGCCGCAGCGCTTCTGCGCATGTGCGGGCGTCCCAGCAGGTTTTTAAAAAGCCACATTATTGCAGTAAGCTGGCTATGAAGTACAGAGACAGAGCTGGCAACATTTAAAGGCATACAGCAAGCGGTTGATACAGGCATCCCCTAGAAAGGCACATTAGTAGACACCAACTGTGATATAGCAGCAATTGTGCTAGACTATTCTCAGTAAAAGTGGTGTATTACGGCTGGAATACCTCAGCTTTAGGCTTAGGAATATGCCGTCCAGTAGCTCCGGAACTGAATCTTCCAGGAAGCGAAGGGGGTCTCATCGGGCTCTGAGGATCTTGGGCATACTCCTGCTGCACCAGTCTCCCCTGAAGTTCAGAGGTAAGTGACCGTAGAGACCCCGCAGGGGTACTTGGTACTGTGGCTGTCCTCAGTCACCTGCTCCTGTGTATGTAACAGAGGAGGTTTTTTCCTCAGCTCTGGGAGGATTAGAGAGAGATTGTCAAAATTTATCGCTGCCTCCCTGTCAGGGAAAGCACGCCCGATCTCCGTCTCCTCCTTCAGAGTGCCTGTTAGCAGAGCAACAGTCCCATACAGGGATCGACCTGCCTGAAGGGGATCAGGATAAGGTTGATTCTGTTATAGAGGAATCAACAGTGGGGGAACCCTTTCTCAGCATCTCAAGCTGAAAGATTATGGGTTCAGTCTCTGACTAACATGGTCCGATCAGCATTTAAAAATGCACCTTGCGGAACCATCAACCACTACTGTATCCTCGTTGGGGTCGCTAGAAGCCCCCAGACTGTTTGTTCTTTTCCACTTCACCCTTTACTGAAAGGGCTCATTTACCAGGATTGGGAACGTCCTGAGAAAATATTTATTCCCCCAAGAGATTTCCGGTGGTCTATCCCATGGAGGATAAGTTCATCAAAAAAAAAAAAAAAAATGGAAGGTCCCTACAGTGGACGCAGCCATCTCTTGTATGTATAAATCACTGACATGTCCAGTGGATAATGTCCAAATGTTCAAGAACCCAATAGATAAAAGATTGGAGTCCTTATGAAAATCTGCTTGGTGATACAACCAGCAGTAGCAGCTATTGGGGTCTGCTAAGCAGTGAAGGATCAGTTGAAACAGGTCTTGAGGGACTTGACAGATCAGCAGGCTTTGCCCTAGCTGATCTACCTAGAGCCTTAGGCTTTGCGGTTGACGCCATAGAGGATTCAGTCCATCAGGCCTCCCGCCTTACGCTGTCTATAGTACATATGCGTAGGCTCCTATGGCTCAGAAACTGGTCTGCTGAAGCTCCCTGTAAAGAATGGCTGGTTAGCGTCCCATTTCATGGTGAACGCTTATTCAGGGAAAACCTGGACAAATATATCCAGAAAATTTCCAGCGGTAAAAATACGCTCTTGCCGGTTAAAAGCAGAGTTAGAGGTCCCTCTTTAAGAGGCCTGCTTCTCCAGTCCCTGGGGCATCGGCTGTGTAACAGTTCCGACGGCCTCCTCGGTCAAATCCCGGGGGTAAAAAACAGGGACAGTAGCAGGGTAATGAGAAACCCTGGGTCAGGGGAGGTACAAAACCTCCCCCAAAGTTAAATTCATTGAAGCCCCCACTCAGTCGGGTGGGGGGAGGACTCCAGTTGTTCGCAAGAGACCTGGCGGGACACGATCAAGACAGATAGGTGCTCTCCGCAGTAGGTTTGGGATACAGTTTGGAGTTAAAAGACTCTCCTCCTTCCCAATTTTGAGGTCAAACGTGCCAAGGGATCCCCGGAAGAGAGAGTCCCTCCTGTTGGCACTAGAACAACTATTGCTCCAAGGAGTAATTATGGAGGTTCCCCTGGAAGAATGAGGGTTCG
Organism: Rana muscosa; assembly: GCA_029206835.1. Classification (NCBI taxonomy): domain Eukaryota; kingdom Metazoa; phylum Chordata; class Amphibia; order Anura; family Ranidae; genus Rana; species Rana muscosa. The sequence continues at coordinate 313,611,744 of CM055123.1, read as the reverse complement.
GGTTTTACTCAAACCTCTTTACAGTCCCGAGGCAAACGCGGACGGGAGGCCCATATTAATTCTAAAAGGGCTATACAAATTCCTGTATATCAGGACTTTCCGATGGAGTCGATCCGATCGGTGGCCACTGCCCTACAAGGGGAGGATTGGTTAGCCACGATCGACATCAAAGATGCTTATTTGCACATTCCCATCTTTCCAGTCCACCAAAAATTTCTACGCTTTGCAGTAGAAGGGCGCCATTTTCAGTTCAGAGCCTTACCCTTCGGTCTGGCCACAGCACCAAGAGTGTTCACAAAAATTCTGGCCCCATTATTGGCCAATCTAAGAACACGAGGTGTAACGATAATGGCATATCTAGACGACTTGTTGCTGATAGACCACTCAGTGGAAAAACTAGAAGTGGTTGTTCACGAGACAATCAAGTATCTGGAATATCACGGTTGGATTATCAACCGAGACAAGTCAGCCCTAAAACCAGTCAAAAGTCTGGAATACTTGGGGCTAAGGCTGGATTCAGACCAGAGAAAAATTTTCTTGTCTCGAGAAAAGGGGTCGTCTTTGAGAGATTTGATCCGCTTAGTGGGTTCAAAAAGACAGCCATCCATACGCCTGTGCATGAGGCTGCTGGGAAAAATGGTGGCATCATTCGAAGCAGTACCCTACGGTCAATTCCATTCAAGGAAGTTGCAAAGGGCCATACTGTCAGCCTGGAACAAAAAAGTTCAGGCTCTGGACGTACCAATGTCCTTGTCCCCTTCCGTTCGCAGAAGCCTCCGTTGGTGGTTGGTTCCCCGGAATCTGGAAAGAGGGAAATCCTTCAGTCCGATTTCTTGGAAGGTGGTCACTACAGATGCCAGCCTTTTAGGCTGGGGAGCAGTACTGGAGCAATGGTCTCTCCAGGGCAGATGGTCGGATGCGGAAAAGGCCCTGCCCATCAATCTCTTAGAGATACGAGCAGCCCGGTATGCCCTAGTAGCATGGACATCCAAACTCCAAGGGTCCCCTGTCAGAGTTCAGTCAGACAATGCCACAGCAGTGGCATATATCAATTGTCAGGGGGGCACCAGGAGTCGTGCAGCCCAAAGGGAAGTAAATTACATCCTGAGATGGGCAGAAAGATATGTCCCAGCCATATCTGCGGTATTCATTCCAGGGGTGAAGAATTGGAAGGCGGACTTTCTAAGTCGCCAACAATTATGCCCAGGGGAATGGTCCCTTCATCCCGAGGTTTTCCGGACAATATGTCAGCGGTGGGGAACACCGGATGTAGATCTGCTAGCATCCAGATTCAACACGAAAGTGGACAGGTTTGTCTCTTGGACAAGGGATCCCCTAGCATGCGGCTCGGATGCCCTACTGTTCCCTTGGGATCAGTTCAAGCTGATATATGCATTCCCACCGCCACAATTGTTACCTCGATTACTCCGCAGAATCAGGGTAGAAAAGAAACCAGTGATTCTGGTGGCTCCAGCGTGGCCCCGAAGAGCATGGTACGCGGAGATTGTAAAAATGTCTGTGGGGAGTCCTTGGACCCTCCCACATCGTCCGGACCTGCTTTCGCAGGGACCGATATACCACCCTTCCTTACCAGCCCTAGGTTTGACGGCCTGGCTATTGAAGCCCACATTCTAAAAAGGAGAGGGCTCTCTAATGCTGTGGTGTCTACCATGATCAATGCCAGGAAACCGGTATCCAGGCAGATCTACTATAGAATCTGGAAGGCGTACATCGCCTGGTGTGAGGCCAGGAAATGGCATCCACGTAAATACGTAATAGGTAGAATTCTGGACTTCCTACAATGGGCTGTAGATAGGAAGCTTGCCTTGAGTACTATCAAAGGTCAGATTTCGGCCTTGTCAATATTTTTTCAAAGGCCCTTGGCTTCGCATTCACTAGTCAAAGCCTTTATACAAGAAGTGATGCGTATTAGTCCTCCGGTTAATATTCCCATATGTCCATGGGATCTAAACTTGGTTCTGTCGGTTCTACAGAAACAACCATTTGAACCATTACAGCATATTTCCTTGGTGCTTCTCACCAGGAAATTGATTTTTCTAGTAGCCATTTGTTCGGCTAAAAGAGTATCGGAATTAGCAGCTATGTCCTGTAAGGAGCCATATCTGGTTATCCATAAGGACAGAGTAGTGTTACGTCCTCATCCAGCCTTTCTTCCTAAGGTGGTATCGAGTTTTCATTTGAACCAAGATGTGGTTCTTCCTTCTTTTTTCCCCAAGCCTACTTCGGTAGAGGAAAAGTTATTGCATTCTTTGGATGTAGTAAGAGCAGTTAAAGCTTATCTAAAAGCCACTGCTCAGATTCGCAGAACAGGATACTTTGTTTATTCTGCCGGAAGGCCCCAGAAAGGGTCAGGCAGCGTCAAAATCTACTTTAGCCAAGTGGATTCGACAGGTCATAATACAAGCCTATAGCTTGAGAAGTAGACCGCCTCCGTTCAAAGTTAGGGCGCACTCCACGAGAGCAGTTGGAACTTCATGGGCAGTGCATCACCAGGCCTCCCTGGCTCAAATCTGTAAGGCCGCAACATGGTCTTCAGTTCACACGTTTACTAGGTTCTACCAGGTGGACGTTAGAAGTCAGGAGGATGTCGCCTTTGGGCGCAGTGTGTTGCAGGCCGCAAAAGATCCTCATGTCTGATAGCGCTCAGCTTATATATGGTGTATCCCCCCCCCTCATTTGGCATTGCTTTAGGACATCCCATTAGTAATGACTATGTCGCTCTGTGTCCCGTGATGTACGAGAAAGAAAATAGGATTTTTATAACAGCTTACCTGTAAAATCCTTTTCTTGGAGTACATCACGGGACACAGAGCTCCCGCCCCTCTTTGGGGACACTTATTGCTTTGCTACAAAACTGAGGTGCTCCCGGATGGGAGGGGCTTATATAGGGGAGGGTACTTCCGGTTTTGGAAGTTGCCAGTGCCAGCACCTGACGGTAACTATATAACCCATTAGTAATGACTATGTCGCTCTGTGTCCCGTGATGTACTCCAAGAAAAGGATTTTACAGGTAAGCTGTTATAAAAATCCTATTATTCTGTTCTAAAACTATTTTGCTGTTCCATATTTTCAATCCTTGAGTTGAGGGACAGAGAGGTACAGTGAGTGAAACTGACAGTGTGCTATTCTGTTCTAAACCAATTTTGCTGTTCCATATTTTCAATCCTTGAGTTGAGGGACAGAGAGGTACAGTGAGTGAAACTGACAGTGTGCTATTCTGTTCTAAACCAATTTTGCTGTTCCATATTTTCAATCCTTGAGTTGAGGGACAGAGAGGTACAGTGAGTGAAACTGACAGTGTGCTATTCTGTTCTAAACCAAATTTGCTGTTCCATATTTTCAATCCTTGAGTTGAGGGACAGAGAGGTACAGTGAGGGAAAGTGTCAGTGTGCTATTCTGTTCTAAAACTATTTTGCTGAACCATATTTTCAATCCTTGAGTTGAGGGACAGAGAGGTACAGTGAGTGAAACTGACAGTGTGCTATTCTGTTCTAAACCAAATTTGCTGTTCCATATTTTCAATCCTTGAGTTGAGGGACAGAGAGGTACAGTGAGTGAAACTGACAGTGTGCTATTCTGTTCTAAACCAATTTTGCTGTTCCATATTTTCAATCCTTGAGTTGAGGGACAGAGAGGTACAGTGAGTGAAACTGACAGTGTGCTATTCTGTTCTAAACCAAATTTGCTGTTCCATATTTTCAATCCTTGAGTTGAGGGACAGAGAGGTACAGTGAGGGAAAGTGTCAGTGTGCTATTCTGTTCTAAAACTATTTTGCTGAACCATATTTTCAATCCTTTAGTTGAGGGACAGAGAGGTACAGTGAGTGAAACTGACAGTGTGCTATTCTGTTCTAAACCAATTTTGCTGTTCCATATTTTCAATCCTTGAGTTGAGGGACAGAGAGGTACAGTGAGTGAAACTGACAGTGTGCTATTCTGTTCTAAACCAATTTTGCTGTTCCATATTTTCAATCTTTGAGTTGAGGGACAGAGAGGTACAGTGAGGGAAAGTGTCAGTGTGCTATTCTGTTCTAAACCAATTTTGCTGTTCCATATTTTCAATCCTTGAGTTGAGGGACAGAGAGGTACAGTGAGTGAAACTGACAGTGTGCTATTCTGTTCTAAAACTATTTTGCTGAACCATATTTTCAATCCTTGAGTTGAGGGACAGAGAGGTACAGTGAGTGAAACTGACAGTGTGCTATTCTGTTCTAAACCAATTTTGCTGTTCCATATTTTCAATCCTTGAGTTGAGGGACAGAGAGGTACAGTGAGTGAAACTGACAGTGTGCTATTCTGTTCTAAACCAATTTTGCTGTTCCATATTTTCAATCCTTGAGTTGAGGGACAGAGAGGTACAGTGAGTGAAACTGACAGTGTGCTATTCTGTTCTAAACCAAATTTGCTGTTCCATATTTTCAATCCTTGAGTTGAGGGACAGAGAGGTACAGTGAGGGAAAGTGTCAGTGTGCTATTCTGTTCTAAAACTATTTTGCTGAACCATATTTTCAATCCTTGAGTTGAGGGACAGAGAGGTACAGTGAGTGAAACTGACAGTGTGCTATTCTGTTCTAAACCAATTTTGCTGTTCCATATTTTCAATCCTTGAGTTGAGGGACAGAGAGGTACAGTGAGTGAAACTGACAGTGTGCTATTCTGTTCTAAACCAATTTTGCTGTTCCATATTTTCAATCCTTGAGTTGAGGGACAGAGAGGTACAGTGAGTGAAACTGACAGTGTGCTATTCTGTTCTAAACCAATTTTGCTGTTCCATATTTTCAATCCTTGAGTTGAGGGACAGAGAGGTACAGTGAGTGAAACTGACAGTGTGCTATTCTGTTCTAAACCAAATTTGCTGTTCCATATTTTCAATCCTTGAGTTGAGGGACAGAGAGGTACAGTGAGGGAAAGTGTCAGTGTGCTATTCTGTTCTAAAACTATTTTGCTGAACCATATTTTCAATCCTTGAGTTGAGGGACAGAGAGGTACAGTGAGTGAAACTGACAGTGTGCTATTCTGTTCTAAACCAAATTTGCTGTTCCATATTTTCAATCCTTGAGTTGAGGGACAGAGAGGTACAGTGAGTGAAACTGACAGTGTGCTATTCTGTTCTAAACCAATTTTGCTGTTCCATATTTTCAATCCTTGAGTTGAGGGACAGAGAGGTACAGTGAGTGAAACTGACAGTGTGCTATTCTGTTCTAAACCAAATTTGCTGTTCCATATTTTCAATCCTTGAGTTGAGGGACAGAGAGGTACAGTGAGGGAAAGTGTCAGTGTGCTATTCTGTTCTAAAACTATTTTGCTGAACCATATTTTCAATCCTTGAGTTGAGGGACAGAGAGGTACAGTGAGTGAAACTGACAGTGTGCTATTCTGTTCTAAACCAATTTTGCTGTTCCATATTTTCAATCCTTGAGTTGAGGGACAGAGAGGTACAGTGAGTGAAACTGACAGTGTGCTATTCTGTTCTAAACCAAATTTGCTGTTCCATATTTTCAATCCTTGAGTTGAGGGACAGAGAGGTACAGTGAGGGAAAGTGTCAGTGTGCTATTCTGTTCTAAAACTATTTTGCTGAACCATATTTTCAATCCTTTAGTTGAGGGACAGAGAGGTACAGTGAGTGAAACTGACAGTGTGCTATACTGTTCTAAACCAATTTTGCTGTTCCATATTTTCAATCCTTGAGTTGAGGGACAGAGAGGTACAGTGAGTGAAACTGACAGTGTGCTATTCTGTTCTAAACCAAATTTGCTGTTCCATATTTTCAATCCTTGATTTGAGGGACAGAGAGGTACAGTGAGGGAAAGTGTCAGTGTGCTATTCTGTTCTAAAACTATTTTGCTGAACCATATTTTCAATCCTTGAGTTGAGGGACAGAGAGGTACAGTGAGTGAAACTGACAGCGTGCTATTCTGTTCTAAACCAATTTTGCTGTTCCATATTTTCAATCCTTGAGTTGAGGGACAGAGAGGTACAGTGAGTGAAACTGACAGTGTGCTATTCTGTTCTAAACCAAATTTGCTGTTCCATATTTTCAATCCTTGAGTTGAGGGACAGAGAGGTACAGTGAGGGAAAGTGTCAGTGTGCTATTCTGTTCTAAAACTATTTTGCTGAACCATATTTTCAATCCTTGAGTTGAGGGACAGAGAGGTACAGTGCTATTCTGTTCTAAACCAAATTTGCTGTTCCATATTTTCAATCCTTGAGTTGAGGGACAGAGAGGTACAGTGAGTGAAACTGACAGTGTGCTATTCTGTTCTAAACCAATTTTGCTGTTCCATATTTTCAATCCTTGAGTTGAGGGACAGAGAAGGACACTCGTAGAAATTATCACTGTGCTATTCTGTGCTAAATCTTGTTTGTAGGGAGGGACAGAGTAGGACAGTGAGGGAAAGTGTCAGTGTGCTATTCTGTTCTAAAACTATTTTGCTGTTCCATATTTTCAATCCTTGAGTTGAGGGACAGAGAGGTACAGTGAGTGAAACTGACAGTGTGCTATTCTGTTCTAAACCAAATTTGCTGTTCCATATTTTCAATCCTTGAGTTGAGGGACAGAGAGGTACAGTGAGGGAAAGTGTCAGTGTGCTATTCTGTTCTAAAACTATTTTGCTGAACCATATTTTCAATCCTTGAGTTGAGGGACAGAGAGGTACAGTGAGTGAAACTGACAGTGTGCTATTCTGTTCTAAACCAATTTTGCTGTTCCATATTTTCAATCCTTGAGTTGAGGGACAGAGAGGTACAGTGAGTGAAACTGACAGTGTGCTATTCTGTTCTAAACCAAATTTGCTGTTCCATATTTTCAATCCTTGAGTTGAGGGACAGAGAGGTACAGTGAGGGAAAGTGTCAGTGTGCTATTCTGTTCTAAAACTATTTTGCTGAACCATATTTTCAATCCTTGAGTTGAGGGACAGAGAGGTACAGTGAGTGAAACTGACAGTGTGCTATTCTGTTCTAAACCAAATTTGCTGTTCCATATTTTCAATCCTTGAGTTGAGGGACAGAGAGGTACAGTGAGTGAAACTGACAGTGTGCTATTCTGTTCTAAACCAAATTTGCTGTTCCATATTTTCAATCCTTGAGTTGAGGGACAGAGAGGTACAGTGAGGGAAAGTGTCAGTGTGCTATTCTGTTCTAAAACTATTTTGCTGAACCATATTTTCAATCCTTGAGTTGAGGGACAGAGAGGTACAGTGAGGGAAAGTGTCAGTGTGCTATTCTGTTCTAAAACTATTTTGCTGTTCCATATTTTCAATCCTTGAGTTGAGGGACAGAGAGGTACAGTGAGTGAAACTGACAGTGTGCTATTATGTTCTAAACCAAATTTGCTGTTCCATATTTTCAATCCTTGAGTTGAGGGACAGAGAGGTACAGTGAGGGAAAGTGTCAGTGTGCTATTCTGTTCTAAAACTATTTTGCTGAACCATATTTTCAATCCTTGAGTTGAGGGACAGAGAGGTACAGTGAGTGAAACTGACAGTGTGCTATTCTGTTCTAAACCAATTTTGCTGTTCCATATTTTCAATCCTTGAGCTGAGGGACAGAGAGGTACAGTGAGTGAAACTGACAGTGTGCTATTCTGTTCTAAACCAATTTTGCTGTTCCATATTTTCAATCCTTGAGTTGAGGGACAGAGAGGTACAGTGAGTGAAACTGACAGTGTGCTATTCTGTTCTAAACCAATTTTGCTGTTCCATATTTTCAATCCTTGAGTTGAGGGACAGAGAGGTACAGTGAGGGAAAGTGTCAGTGTGCTATTCTGTTCTAAATCAATTTTGCTGTTCCATATTTTCAATCCTTGAGTTGAGGGACAGAGAGGTACAGTGAGGGAAAGTGTCAGTGTGCTATTCTGTTCTAAAACTATTTTGCTGAACCATATTTTCAATCCTTGAGTTGAGGGACAGAGAGGTACAGTGAGTGAAACTGACAGTGTGCTATTCTGTTCTAAACCAATTTTGCTGTTCCATATTTTCAATCCTTGAGTTGAGGGACAGAGAGGTACAGTGAGGGAAAGTGTCAGTGTGCTATTCTGTTCTAAACCAATTTTGCTGTTCCATATTTTCAATCCTTGAGTTGAGGGACAGAGAGGTACAGTGAGGGAAAGTGTCAGTGTGCTATTCTGTTCTAAATCAATTTTGCTGTTCCATATTTTCAATCCTTGAGTTGAGGGACAGAGAGGTACAGTGAGGGAAAGTGTCAGTGTGCTATTCTGTTCTAAAACTATTTTGCTGAACCATATTTTCAATCCTTGAGTTGAGGGACAGAGAGGTACAGTGAGTGAAACTGACAGTGTGCTATTCTGTTCTAAACCAATTTTGCTGTTCCATATTTTCAATCCTTGAGTTGAGGGACAGAGAGGTACAGTGAGTGAAACTGACAGTGTGCTATTCTGTTCTAAACCAAATTTGCTGTTCCATATTTTCAATCCTTGAGTTGAGGGACAGAGAGGTACAGTGAGGGAAAGTGTCAGTGTGCTATTCTGTTCTAAACCAATTTTGCTGTTCCATATTTTCAATCCTTGAGTTGAGGGACAGAGAGGTACAGTGAGTGAAACTGACAGTGTGCTATTCTGTTCTAAACCAATTTTGCTGTTCCATATTTTCAATCCTTGAGTTGAGGGACAGAGAGGTACAGTGAGTGAAACTGACAGTGTGCTATTCTGTTCTAAACCAAATTTGCTGTTCCATATTTTCAATCCTTGAGTTGAGGGACAGAGAGGTACAGTGAGTGAAACTGACAGTGTGCTATTCTGTTCTAAACCAAATTTGCTGTTCCATATTTTCAATCCTTGAGTTGAGGGACAGAGAGGTACAGTGAGGGAAAGTGTCAGTGTGCTATTCTGTTCTAAAACTATTTTGCTGAACCATATTTTCAATCCTTGAGTTGAGGGACAGAGAGGTACAGTGAGTGAAACTGACAGTGTGCTATTCTGTTCTAAACCAATTTTGCTGTTCCATATTTTCAATCCTTGAGTTGAGGGACAGAGAGGTACAGTGAGTGAAACTGACAGTGTGCTATTCTGTTCTAAACCAAATTTGCTGTTCCATATTTTCAATCCTTGAGTTGAGGGACAGAGAGGTACAGTGAGTGAAACTGACAGTGTGCTATTCTGTTCTAAACCAAATTTGCTGTTCCATATTTTCAATCCTTGAGTTGAGGGACAGAGAGGTACAGTGAGGGAAAGTGTCAGTGTGCTATTCTGTTCTAAAACTATTTTGCTGAACCATATTTTCAATCCTTGAGTTGAGGGACAGAGAGGTACAGTGAGTGAAACTGACAGTGTGCTATTCTGTTGTAAACCAAATTTGCTGTTCCATATTTTCAATCCTTGAGTTGAGGGACAGAGAGGTACAGTGAGGGAAAGTGTCAGTGTGCTATTCTGTTCTAAAACTATTTTGCTGAACCATATTTTCAATCCTTGAGTTGAGGGACAGAGAGGTACAGTGAGTGAAACTGACAGTGTGCTATTCTGTTCTAAACCAAATTTGCTGTTCCATATTTTCAATCCTTGAGTTGAGGGACAGAGAGGTACAGTGAGGGAAAGTGTCAGTGTGCTATTCTGTTCTAAAACTATTTTGCTGAACCATATTTTCAATCCTTGAGTTGAGGGACAGAGAGGTACAGTGAGGGAAAGTGTCAGTGTGCTATTCTGTTCTAAAACTATTTTGCTGTTCCATATTTTCAATCCTTGAGTTGAGGGACAGAGAGGTACAGTGAGTGAAACTGACAGTGTGCTATTATGTTCTAAACCAAATTTGCTGTTCCATATTTTCAATCCTTGAGTTGAGGGACAGAGAGGTACAGTGAGGGAAAGTGTCAGTGTGCTATTCTGTTCTAAAACTATTTTGCTGAACCATATTTTCAATCCTTGAGTTGAGGGACAGAGAGGTACAGTGAGTGAAACTGACAGTGTGCTATTCTGTTCTAAACCAATTTTGCTGTTCCATATTTTCAATCCTTGAGCTGAGGGACAGAGAGGTACAGTGAGTGAAACTGACAGTGTGCTATTCTGTTCTAAACCAATTTTGCTGTTCCATATTTTCAATCCTTGAGTTGAGGGACAGAGAGGTACAGTGAGGGAAAGTGTCAGTGTGCTATTCTGTTCTAAATCAATTTTGCTGTTCCATATTTTCAATCCTTGAGTTGAGGGACAGAAAGGTACAGTGAGGGAAAGTGTCAGTGTGCTATTCTGTTCTAAAACTATTTTGCTGAACCATATTTTCAATCCTTGAGTTGAGGGACAGAGAGGTACAGTGAGTGAAACTGACAGTGTGCTATTCTGTTCTAAACCAATTTTGCTGTTCCATATTTTCAATCCTTGAGTTGAGGGACAGAGAGGTACAGTGAGTGAAACTGACAGTGTGCTATTCTGTTCTAAACCAATTTTGCTGTTCCATATTTTCAATCCTTGAGTTGAGGGACAGAGAGGTACAGTGAGTGAAACTGACAGTGTGCTATTCTGTTCTAAACCAATTTTGCTGTTCCATATTTTCAATCCTTGAGTTGAGGGACAGAGAGGTACAGTGAGTGAAACTGACAGTGTGCTATTCTGTTCTAAACCAAATTTGCTGTTCCATATTTTCAATCCTTGAGTTGAGGGACAGAGAGGTACAGTGAGGGAAACTGACAGTGTGCTATTCTGTTCTAAACCAAATTTGCTGTTCCATATTTTCAATCCTTGAGTTGAGGGACAGAGAGGTACAGTGAGGGAAAGTGTCAGTGTGCTATTCTGTTCTAAAACTATTTTGCTGAACCATATTTTCAATCCTTGAGTTGAGGGACAGAGAGGTACAGTGAGGGAAAGTGTCAGTGTGCTATTCTGTTCTAAAACTATTTTGCTGAACCATATTTTCAATCCTTGAGTTGAGGGACAGAGAGGTACAGTGAGTGAAACTGACAGTGTGCTATTCTGTTCTAAACCAAATTTGCTGTTCCATATTTTCAATCCTTGAGTTGAGGGACAGAGAGGTACAGTGAGGGAAAGTGTCAGTGTGCTATTCTGTTCTAAAACTATTTTGCTGAACCATATTTTCAATCCTTGAGTTGAGGGACAGAGAGGTACAGTGAGTGAAACTGACAGTGTGCTATTCTGTTCTAAACCAATTTTGCTGTTCCATATTTTCAATCCTTGAGTTGAGGGACAGAGAGGTACAGTGAGTGAAACTGACAGTGTGCTATTCTGTTCTAAACCAAATTTGCTGTTCCATATTTTCAATCCTTGAGTTGAGGGACAGAGAGGTACAGTGAGTGAAACTGACAGTGTGCTATTCTGTTCTAAACCAAATTTGCTGTTCCATATTTTCAATCCTTGAGTTGAGGGACAGAGAGGTACAGTGAGGGAAAGTGTCAGTGTGCTATTCTGTTCTAAAACTATTTTGCTGAACCATATTTTCAATCCTTGAGTTGAGGGACAGAGAGGTACAGTGAGTGAAACTGACAGTGTGCTATTCTGTTGTAAACCAAATTTGCTGTTCCATATTTTCAATCCTTGAGTTGAGGGACAGAGAGGTACAGTGAGGGAAAGTGTCAGTGTGCTATTCTGTTCTAAAACTATTTTGCTGAACCATATTTTCAATCCTTGAGTTGAGGGACAGAGAGGTACAGTGAGTGAAACTGACAGTGTGCTATTCTGTTCTAAACCAAATTTGCTGTTCCATATTTTCAATCCTTGAGTTGAGGGACAGAGAGGTACAGTGAGGGAAAGTGTCAGTGTGCTATTCTGTTCTAAAACTATTTTGCTGAACCATATTTTCAATCCTTGAGTTGAGGGACAGAGAGGTACAGTGAGGGAAAGTGTCAGTGTGCTATTCTGTTCTAAAACTATTTTGCTGTTCCATATTTTCAATCCTTGAGTTGAGGGACAGAGAGGTACAGTGAGTGAAACTGACAGTGTGCTATTCTGTTCTAAACCAATTTTGCTGTTCCATATTTTCAATCCTTGAGTTGAGGGACAGAGAGGTACAGTGAGGGAAAGTGTCAGTGTGCTATTCTGTTCTAAATCAATTTTGCTGTTCCATATTTTCAATCCTTGAGTTGAGAGACAGAGAGGTACAGTGAGGGAAAGTGTCAGTGTGCTATTCTGTTCTAAAACTATTTTGCTGAACCATATTTTCAATCCTTGAGTTGAGGGACAGAGAGGTACAGTGAGTGAAACTGACAGTGTGCTATTCTGTTCTAAACCAAATTTGCTGTTCCATATTTTCAATCCTTGAGTTGAGAGACAGAGAGGTACAGTGAGGGAAAGTGTCAGTGTGCTATTCTGTTCTAAAACTATTTTGCTGAACCATATTTTCAATCCTTGAGTTGAGGGACAGAGAGGTACAGTGAGTGAAACTGACAGTGTGCTATTCTGTTCTAAACCAAATTTGCTGTTCCATATTTTCAATCCTTGAGTTGAGGGACAGAGAGGTACAGTGAGGGAAAGTGTCAGTGTGCTATTCTGTTCTAAAACTATTTTGCTGAACCATATTTTCAATCCTTGAGTTGAGGGACAGAGAGGTACAGTGAGTGAAACTGACAGTGTGCTATTCTGTTCTAAACCAAATTTGTTGTTCCATATTTTCAATCCTTGAGTTGAGGGACAGAGAGGTACAGTGAGGGAAAGTGTCAGTGTGCTATTCTGTTCTAAAACTATTTTGCTGAACCATATTTTCAATCCTTGAGTTGAGGGACAGAGAGGTACAGTGAGGGAAAGTGTCAGTGTGCTATTCTGTTCTAAAACTATTTTGCTGTTCCATATTTTCAATCCTTGAGTTGAGGGACAGAGAGGTACAGTGAGTGAAACTGACAGTGTGCTATTATGTTCTAAACCAAATTTGCTGTTCCATATTTTCAATCCTTGAGTTGAGGGACAGAGAGGTACAGTGAGGGAAAGTGTCAGTGTGCTATTCTGTTCTAAAACTATTTTGCTGTTCCATATTTTCAATCCTTGAGTTGAGGGACAGAGAGGTACAGTGAGGGAAAGTGTCAGTGTGCTATTCTGTTCTAAACCAATTTTGCTGTTCCATATTTTCAATCCTTGAGCTGAGGGACAGAGAGGTACAGTGAGTGAAACTGACAGTGTGCTATTCTGTTCTAAAACTATTTTGCTGTTCCATATTTTCAATCCTTGAGTTGAGGGACAGAGAGGTACAGTGAGGGAAAGTGTCAGTGTGCTATTCTGTTCTAAACCAATTTTGCTGTTCCATATTTTCAATCCTTGAGTTGAGGGACAGAGAGGTACAGTGAGGGAAAGTGTCAGTGTGCTATTCTGTTCTAAACCAATTTTGCTGTTCCATATTTTCAATCCTTGAGTTGAGGGACAGAGAGGTACAGTGAGTGAAACTGACAGTGTGCTATTCTGTTCTAAACCAATTTTGCTGTTCCATATTTTCAATCCTTGAGTTGAGGGACAGAGAGGTACAGTGAGGGAAAGTGTCAGTGTGCTATTCTGTTCTAAATCAATTTTGCTGTTCCATATTTTCAATCCTTGAGTTGAGGGACAGAGAGGTACAGTGAGGGAAAGTGTCAGTGTGCTATTCTGTTCTAAAACTATTTTGCTGAACCATATTTTCAATCCTTGAGTTGAGGGACAGAGAGGTACAGTGAGTGAAACTGACAGTGTGCTATTCTGTTCTAAACCAAATTTGCTGTTCCATATTTTCAATCCTTGAGTTGAGGGACAGAGAGGTACAGTGAGGGAAAGTGTCAGTGTGCTATTCTGTTCTAAACCAATTTTGCTGTTCCATATTTTCAATCCTTGAGTTGAGAGACAGAGAGGTACAGTGAGGGAAAGTGTCAGTGTGCTATTCTGTTCTAAAACTATTTTGCTGAACCATATTTTCAATCATTGAGTTGAGGGACAGAGAGGTACAGTGAGTGAAACTGACAGTGTGCTATTCTGTTCTAAACCAAATTTGCTGTTCCATATTTTCAATCCTTGAGTTGAGGGACAGAGAGGTACAGTGAGTGAAACTGACAGTGTGCTATTCTGTTCTAAACCAAATTTGCTGTTCCATATTTTCAATCCTTGAGTTGAGGGACAGAGAGGTACAGTGACGGAAAGTGTCAGTGTGCTATTCTGTTCTAAAACTATTTTGCTGAACCATATTTTCAATCCTTGAGTTGAGGGACAGAGAGGTACAGTGAGTGAAACTGACAGTGTGCTATTCTGTTGTAAACCAAATTTGCTGTTCCATATTTTCAATCCTTGAGTTGAGGGACAGAGAGGTACAGTGAGGGAAAGTGTCAGTGTGCTATTCTGTTCTAAAACTATTTTGCTGAACCATATTTTCAATCCTTGAGTTGAGGGACAGAGAGGTACAGTGAGTGAAACTGACAGTGTGCTATTCTGTTCTAAACCAAATTTGCTGTTCCATATTTTCAATCCTTGAGTTGAGGGACAGAGAGGTACAGTGAGGGAAAGTGTCAGTGTGCTATTCTGTTCTAAAACTATTTTGCTGAACCATATTTTCAATCCTTGAGTTGAGGGACAGAGAGGTACAGTGAGGGAAAGTGTCAGTGTGCTATTCTGTTCTAAAACTATTTTGCTGTTCCATATTTTCAATCCTTGAGTTGAGGGACAGAGAGGTACAGTGAGTGAAACTGACAGTGTGCTATTATGTTCTAAACCAAATTTGCTGTTCCATATTTTCAATCCTTGAGTTGAGGGATAGAGAGGTACAGTGAGGGAAAGTGTCAGTGTGCTATTCTGTTCTAAAACTATTTTGCTGAACCATATTTTCAATCCTTGAGTTGAGGGACAGAGAGGTACAGTGAGTGAAACTGACAGTGTGCTATTCTGTTCTAAACCAATTTTGCTGTTCCATATTTTCAATCCTTGAGCTGAGGGACAGAGAGGTACAGTGAGTGAAACTGACAGTGTGCTATTCTGTTCTAAACCAATTTTGCTGTTCCATATTTTCAATCCTTGAGTTGAGGGACAGAGAGGTACAGTGAGTGAAACTGACAGTGTGCTATTCTGTTCTAAACCAATTTTGCTGTTCCATATTTTCAATCCTTGAGTTGAGGGACAGAGAGGTACAGTGAGGGAAAGTGTCAGTGTGCTATTCTGTTCTAAATCAATTTTGCTGTTCCATATTTTCAATCCTTGAGTTGAGGGACAGAAAGGTACAGTGAGGGAAAGTGTCAGTGTGCTATTCTGTTCTAAACCAATTTTGCTGTTCCATATTTTCAATCCTTGAGTTGAGGGACAGAGAGGTACAGTGAGTGAAACTGACAGTGTGCTATTCTGTTCTAAACCAATTTTGCTGTTCCATATTTTCAATCCTTGAGTTGAGGGACAGAGAGGTACAGTGAGGGAAAGTGTCAGTGTGCTATTCTGTTCTAAATCAATTTTGCTGTTCCATATTTTCAATCCTTGAGTTGAGGGACAGAGAGGTACAGTGAGGGAAAGTGTCAGTGTGCTATTCTGTTCTAAAACTATTTTGCTGAACCATATTTTCAATCCTTGAGTTGAGGGACAGAGAGGTACAGTGAGTGAAACTGACAGTGTGCTATTCTGTTCTAAACCAAATTTGCTGTTCCATATTTTCAATCCTTGAGTTGAGGGACAGAGAGGTACAGTGAGGGAAAGTGTCAGTGTGCTATTCTGTTCTAAACCAATTTTGCTGTTCCATATTTTCAATCCTTGAGTTGAGAGACAGAGAGGTACAGTGAGGGAAAGTGTCAGTGTGCTATTCTGTTCTAAAACTATTTTGCTGAACCATATTTTCAATCATTGAGTTGAGGGACAGAGAGGTACAGTGAGTGAAACTGACAGTGTGCTATTCTGTTCTAAACCAAATTTGCTGTTCCATATTTTCAATCCTTGAGTTGAGGGACAGAGAGGTACAGTGAGTGAAACTGACAGTGTGCTATTCTGTTCTAAACCAAATTTGCTGTTCCATATTTTCAATCCTTGAGTTGAGGGACAGAGAGGTACAGTGACGGAAAGTGTCAGTGTGCTATTCTGTTCTAAAACTATTTTGCTGAACCATATTTTCAATCCTTGAGTTGAGGGACAGAGAGGTACAGTGAGTGAAACTGACAGTGTGCTATTCTGTTGTAAACCAAATTTGCTGTTCCATATTTTCAATCCTTGAGTTGAGGGACAGAGAGGTACAGTGAGGGAAAGTGTCAGTGTGCTATTCTGTTCTAAAACTATTTTGCTGAACCATATTTTCAATCCTTGAGTTGAGGGACAGAGAGGTACAGTGAGTGAAACTGACAGTGTGCTATTCTGTTCTAAACCAAATTTGCTGTTCCATATTTTCAATCCTTGAGTTGAGGGACAGAGAGGTACAGTGAGGGAAAGTGTCAGTGTGCTATTCTGTTCTAAAACTATTTTGCTGAACCATATTTTCAATCCTTGAGTTGAGGGACAGAGAGGTACAGTGAGGGAAAGTGTCAGTGTGCTATTCTGTTCTAAAACTATTTTGCTGTTCCATATTTTCAATCCTTGAGTTGAGGGACAGAGAGGTACAGTGAGTGAAACTGACAGTGTGCTATTATGTTCTAAACCAAATTTGCTGTTCCATATTTTCAATCCTTGAGTTGAGGGATAGAGAGGTACAGTGAGGGAAAGTGTCAGTGTGCTATTCTGTTCTAAAACTATTTTGCTGAACCATATTTTCAATCCTTGAGTTGAGGGACAGAGAGGTACAGTGAGTGAAACTGACAGTGTGCTATTCTGTTCTAAACCAATTTTGCTGTTCCATATTTTCAATCCTTGAGCTGAGGGACAGAGAGGTACAGTGAGTGAAACTGACAGTGTGCTATTCTGTTCTAAACCAATTTTGCTGTTCCATATTTTCAATCCTTGAGTTGAGGGACAGAGAGGTACAGTGAGTGAAACTGACAGTGTGCTATTCTGTTCTAAACCAATTTTGCTGTTCCATATTTTCAATCCTTGAGTTGAGGGACAGAGAGGTACAGTGAGGGAAAGTGTCAGTGTGCTATTCTGTTCTAAATCAATTTTGCTGTTCCATATTTTCAATCCTTGAGTTGAGGGACAGAAAGGTACAGTGAGGGAAAGTGTCAGTGTGCTATTCTGTTCTAAACCAATTTTGCTGTTCCATATTTTCAATCCTTGAGTTGAGGGACAGAGAGGTACAGTGAGTGAAACTGACAGTGTGCTATTCTGTTCTAAACCAATTTTGCTGTTCCATATTTTCAATCCTTGAGTTGAGGGACAGAGAGGTACAGTGAGGGAAAGTGTCAGTGTGCTATTCTGTTCTAAATCAATTTTGCTGTTCCATATTTTCAATCCTTGAGTTGAGGGACAGAGAGGTACAGTGAGGGAAAGTGTCAGTGTGCTATTCTGTTCTAAAACTATTTTGCTGAACCATATTTTCAATCCTTGAGTTGAGGGACAGAGAGGTACAGTGAGTGAAACTGACAGTGTGCTATTCTGTTCTAAACCAAATTTGCTGTTCCATATTTTCAATCCTTGAGTTGAGGGACAGAGAGGTACAGTGAGGGAAAGTGTCAGTGTGCTATTCTGTTCTAAAACTATTTTGCTGAACCATATTTTCAATCCTTGAGTTGAGGGACAGAGAGGTACAGTGAGTGAAACTGACAGTGTGCTATTCTGTTCTAAACCAATTTTGCTGTTCCATATTTTCAATCCTTGAGTTGAGGGACAGAGAGGTACAGTGAGTGAAACTGACAGTGTGCTATTCTGTTCTAAACCAAATTTGCTGTTCCATATTTTCAATCCTTGAGTTGAGGGACAGAGAGGTACAGTGAGGGAAAGTGTCAGTGTGCTATTCTGTTCTAAACCAATTTTGCTGTTCCATATTTTCAATCCTTGAGTTGAGGGACAGAGAGGTACAGTGAGTGAAACTGACAGTGTGCTATTCTGTTCTAAACCAAATTTGCTGTTCCATATTTTCAATCCTTGAGTTGAGGGACAGAGAGGTACAGTGAGTGAAACTGACAGTGTGCTATTCTGTTCTAAACCAAATTTGCTGTTCCATATTTTCAATCCTTGAGTTGAGGGACAGAGAGGTACAGTGAGTGAAACTGACAGTGTGCTATTCTGTTCTAAACCAAATTTGCTGTTCCATATTTTCAATCCTTGAGTTGAGGGACAGAGAGGTACAGTGAGGGAAAGTGTCAGTGTGCTATTCTGTTCTAAAACTATTTTGCTGAACCATATTTTCAATCCTTGAGTTGAGGGACAGAGAGGTACAGTGAGTGAAACTGACAGTGTGCTATTCTGTTCTAAACCAAATTTGTTGTTCCATATTTTCAATCCTTGAGTTGAGGGACAGAGAGGTACAGTGAGGGAAAGTGTCAGTGTGCTATTCTGTTCTAAAACTATTTTGCTGAACCATATTTTCAATCCTTGAGTTGAGGGACAGAGAGGTACAGTGAGGGAAAGTGTCAGTGTGCTATTCTGTTCTAAAACTATTTTGCTGTTCCATATTTTCAATCCTTGAGTTGAGGGACAGAGAGGTACAGTGAGTGAAACTGACAGTGTGCTATTCTGTTCTAAACAAAATTTGCTGTTCCATATTTTCAATCCTTGAGTTGAGGGACAGAGAGGTACAGTGAGGGAAAGTGTCAGTGTGCTATTCTGTTCTAAAACTATTTTGCTGAACCATATTTTCAATCCTTGAGTTGAGGGACAGAGAGGTACAGTGAGTGAAACTGACAGTGTGCTATTCTGTTCTAAACCAATTTTGCTGTTCCATATTTTCAATCCTTGAGTTGAGGGACAGAGAGGTACAGTGAGTGAAACTGACAGTGTGCTATTCTGTTCTAAACCAATTTTGCTGTTCCATATTTTCAATCCTTGAGTTGAGGGACAGAGAGGTACAGTGAGGGAAAGTGTCAGTGTGCTATTCTGTTCTAAATCAATTTTGCTGTTCCATATTTTCAATCCTTGAGTTGAGGGACAGAGAGGTACAGTGAGGGAAAGTGTCAGTGTGCTATTCTGTTCTAAAACTATTTTGCTGAACCATATTTTCAATCCTTGAGTTGAGGGACAGAGAGGTACAGTGAGTGAAACTGACAGTGTGCTATTCTGTTCTAAACCAATTTTGCTGTTCCATATTTTCAATCCTTGAGTTGAGGGACAGAGAGGTACAGTGAGTGAAACTGACAGTGTGCTATTCTGTTCTAAACCAAATTTGCTGTTCCATATTTTCAATCCTTGAGTTGAGGGACAGAGAGGTACAGTGAGGGAAAGTGTCAGTGTGCTATTCTGTTCTAAACCAATTTTGCTGTTCCATATTTTCAATCCTTGAGTTGAGAGACAGAGAGGTACAGTGAGGGAAAGTGTCAGTGTGCTATTCTGTTCTAAAACTATTTTGCTGAACCATATTTTCAATCATTGAGTTGAGGGACAGAGAGGTACAGTGAGTGAAACTGACAGTGTGCTATTCTGTTCTAAACCAAATTTGCTGTTCCATATTTTCAATCCTTGAGTTGAGGGACAGAGAGGTACAGTGAGGGAAAGTGTCAGTGTGCTATTCTGTTCTAAAACTATTTTGCTGAACCATATTTTCAATCCTTGAGTTGAGGGACAGAGAGGTACAGTGAGTGAAACTGACAGTGTGCTATTCTGTTCTAAACCAATTTTGCTGTTCCATATTTTCAATCCTTGAGTTGAGGGACAGAGAGGTACAGTGAGTGAAACTGACAGTGTGCTATTCTGTTCTAAACCAAATTTGCTGTTCCATATTTTCAATCCTTGAGTTGAGGGACAGAGAGGTACAGTGAGTGAAACTGACAGTGTGCTATTCTGTTCTAAACCAATTTTGCTGTTCCATATTTTCAATCCTTGAGTTGAGGGACAGAGAGGTACAGTGAGGGAAAGTGTCAGTGTGCTATTCTGTTCTAAAAAATTTTGCTGAACCATATTTTCAATCCTTGAGTTGAGGGACAGAGAGGTACAGTGAGTGAAACTGACAGTGTGCTATTCTGTTCTAAACCAAATTTGCTGTTCCATATTTTCAATCCTTGAGTTGAGGGACAGAGAGGTACAGTGAGTGAAACTGACAGTGTGCTATTCTGTTCTAAACCAATTTTGCTGTTCCATATTTTCAATCCTTGAGTTGAGGGACAGAGAAGGACACTCGTAGAAATTATCAGTGTGCTATTCTGTGCTAAATCTTGTTTGTAGGGAGGGACAGAGTAGGACAGTGAGGGAAAGTGTCAGTGTGCTATTCTGTTCTAAAACTATTTTGCTGTTCCATATTTTCAATCCTTGAGTTGAGGGACAGAGAGGTACAGTGAGTGAAACTGACAGTGTGCTATTCTGTTCTAAACCAAATTTGCTGTTCCATATTTTCAATCCTTGAGTTGAGGGACAGAGAGGTACAGTGAGGGAAAGTGTCAGTGTGCTATTCTGTTCTAAAACTATTTTGCTGAACCATATTTTCAATCCTTGAGTTGAGGGACAGAGAGGTACAGTGAGTGAAACTGACAGTGTGCTATTCTGTTCTAAACCAAATTTCCTGTTCCATATTTTCAATCCTTGAGTTGAGGGACAGAGAGGTACAGTGAGGGAAAGTGTCAGTGTGCTATTCTGTTCTAAAACTATTTTGCTGTTCCATATTTTCAATCCTTGAGTTGAGGGACAGAGAAGGACACTCGTAGAAATTATCAGTGTGCTATTCTGTGCTAAATCTTGTTTGTAGGGAGGGACAGAGTAGGACAGTGAGGGAAAGTGTCAGTGTGCTATTCTGTTCTAAAACTATTTTGCTGAACCATATTTTCAATCCTTGAGTTGAGGGACAGAGAGGTACAGTGAGTGAAACTGACAGTGTGCTATTCTGTTCTAAACCAATTTTGCTGTTCCATATTTTCAATCCTTGAGTTGAGGGACAGAGAGGTACAGTGAGTGAAACTGACAGTGTGCTATTCTGTTCTAAACCAATTTTGCTGTTCCATATTTTCAATCCTTGAGTTGAGGGACAGAGAGGTACAGTGAGTGAAACTGACAGTGTGCTATTCTGTTCTAAACCAAATTTGCTGTTCCATATTTTCAATCCTTGAGTTGAGGGACAGAGAGGTACAGTGAGTGAAACTGACAGTGTGCTATTCTGTTCTAAACCAATTTTGCTGTTCCATATTTTCAATCCTTGAGTTGAGGGACAGAGAGGTACAGTGAGGGAAAGTGTCAGTGTGCTATTCTGTTCTAAAATTTTTTGCTGAACCATATTTTCAATCCTTGAGTTGAGGGACAGAGAGGTACAGTGAGTGAAACTGACAGTGTGCTATTCTGTTCTAAACCAAATTTGCTGTTCCATATTTTCAATCCTTGAGTTGAGGGACAGAGAAGGACACTCGTAGAAATTATCAGTGTGCTATTCTGTGCTGAATCTTGTTTGTAGGGAGGGACAGAGTAGGACAGTGAGGGAAAGTGTCAGTGTGCTATTCTGTTCTAAACCAATTTTGCTGTTCCATATTTTCAATCCTTGAGTTGAGGGACAGAGAGGTACAGTGAGTGAAACTGACAGTGTGCTATTCTGTTCTAAACCAAATTTGCTGTTCCATATTTTCAATCCTTGAGTTGAGGGACAGAGAGGTACAGTGAGTGAAACTGACAGTGTGCTATTCTGTTCTAAACCAAATTTCCTGTTCCATATTTTCAATCCTTGAGTTGAGGGACAGAGAGGTACAGTGAGGGAAAGTGTCAGTGTGCTATTCTGTTCTAAAACTATTTTGCTGTTCCATATTTTCAATCCTTGAGTTGAGGGACAGAGAGGTACAGTGAGTGAAACTGACAGTGTGCTATTCTGTTCTAAACCAAATTTGCTGTTCCATATTTTCAATCCTTGAGTTGAGGGACAGAGAGGTACAGTGAGGGAAAGTGTCAGTGTGCTATTCTGTTCTAAAACTATTTTGCTGAACCATATTTTCAATCCTTGAGTTGAGGGACAGAGAGGTACAGTGAGTGAAACTGACAGTGTGCTATTCTGTTCTAAACCAATTTTGCTGTTCCATATTTTCAATCCTTGAGTTGAGGGACAGAGAGGTACAGTGAGTGAAACTGACAGTGTGCTATTCTGTTCTAAACCAATTTTGCTGTTCCATATTTTCAATCCTTGAGTTGAGGGACAGAGAGGTACAGTGAGTGAAACTGACAGTGTGCTATTCTGTTCTAAACCAAATTTGCTGTTCCATATTTTCAATCCTTGAGTTGAGGGACAGAGAGGTACAGTGAGGGAAAGTGTCAGTGTGCTATTCTGTTCTAAAACTATTTTGCTGTTCCATATTTTCAATCCTTGAGTTGAGGGACAGAGAGGTACAGTGAGTGAAACTGACAGTGTGCTATTCTGTTCTAAACCAATTTTGCTGTTCCATATTTTCAATCCTTGAGTTGAGGGACAGAGAGGTACAGTGAGTGAAACTGACAGTGTGCTATTCTGTTCTAAACCAATTTTGCTGTTCCATATTTTCAATCCTTGAGTTGAGGGACAGAGAGGTACAGTGAGGGAAAGTGTCAGTGTGCTATTCTGTTCTAAAACTATTTTGCTGAACCATATTTTCAATCCTTGAGTTGAGGGACAGAGAGGTACAGTGAGTGAAACTGACAGTGTGCTATTCTGTTCTAAACCAAATTTGCTGTTCCATATTTTCAATCCTTGAGTTGAGGGACAGAGAGGTACAGTGAGGGAAAGTGACAGTGTGCTATTCTGTTCTAAAACTATTTTGCTGAACCATATTTTCAATCCTTGAGTTGAGGGACAGAGAGGTACAGTGAGTGAAACTGACAGTGTGCTATTCTGTTCTAAACCAATTTTGCTGTTCCATATTTTCAATCCTTGAGTTGAGGGACAGAGAGATACAGTGAGGGAAAGTGTCAGTGTGCTATTCTGTTCTAAAACTATTTTGCTGTTCCATATTTTCAATCCTTGAGTTGAGGGACAGAGAGGTACAGTGAGTGAAACTGACAGTGTGCTATTCTGTTCTAAACCAATTTTGCTGTTCCATATTTTCAATCCTTGAGTTGAGGGACAGAGAGGTACAGTGAGTGAAACTGACAGTGTGCTGTTCTGTTCTAAACCAATTTTGCTGTTCCATATTTTCAATCCTTGAGTTGAGGGACAGAGAGGTACAGTGAGTGAAACTGACAGTGTGCTATTCTGTTCTAAACCAAATTTGCTGTTCCATATTTTCAATCCTTGAGTTGAGGGACAGAGATGTACAGTGAGGGAAAGTGTCAGTGTGCTATTCTGTTCTAAAACTATTTTGCTGAACCATATTTTCAATCCTTGAGTTGAGGGACAGAGAGGTACAGTGAGTGAAACTGACAGTGTGCTATTCTGTTCTAAACCAATTTTGCTGTTCCATATTTTCAATCCTTGAGTTGAGGGACAGAGAGGTACAGTGAGTGAAACTGACAGTGTGCTATTCTGTTCTAAACCAATTTTGCTGTTCCATATTTTCAA
Source organism: Rana muscosa (assembly GCA_029206835.1). NCBI lineage: Eukaryota > Metazoa > Chordata > Amphibia > Anura > Ranidae > Rana > Rana muscosa. Next base: position 313,588,332 of record CM055123.1, on the reverse strand, counting down.
TCCTTGAGTTGAGGGACAGAGAGATACAGTGAGGGAAAGTGTCAGTGTGCTATTCTGTTCTAAAACTATTTTGCTGAACCATATTTTCAATCCTTGAGTTGAGGGACAGAGAGGTACAGTGAGTGAAACTGACAGTGTGCTATTCTGTTCTAAACCAATTTTGCTGTTCCATATTTTCAATCCTTGAGTTGAGGGACAGAGAGATACAGTGAGGGAAAGTGTCAGTGTGCTATTCTGTTCTAAAACTATTTTGCTGTTCCATATTTTCAATCCTTGAGTTGAGGGACAGAGAGGTACAGTGAGTGAAACTGACAGTGTGCTATTCTGTTCTAAACCAATTTTGCTGTTCCATATTTTCAATCCTTGAGTTGAGGGACAGAGAGGTACAGTGAGGGAAAGTGTCAGTGTGCTATTCTGTTCTAAAACTATTTTGCTGAACCATATTTTCAATCCTTGAGTTGAGGGACAGAGAGGTACAGTGAGTGAAACTGACAGTGTGCTATTCTGTTCTAAAACTATTTTGCTGAACCATATTTTCAATCCTTGAGTTGAGGGACAGAGAGGTACAGTGAGTGAAACTGACAGTGTGCTATTCTGTTCTAAACCAATTTTGCTGTTCCATATTTTCAATCCTTGAGTTGAGGGACAGAGAGGTACAGTGAGGGAAAGTGTCAGTGTGCTATTCAGTTCTAAAACTATTTTGCTGAACCATATTTTCAATCCTTCAGTTGAGGGACAGAGAGGTACAGTGAGTGAAACTGACAGTGTGCTATTCTGTTGTAAACCAAATTTGCTGTTCCATATTTTCAATCCTTGAGTTGAGGGACAGAGAGGTACAGTGAGGGAAAGTGTCAGTGTGCTATTCTGTTCTAAAACTATTTTGCTGAACCATATTTTCAATCCTTGAGTTGAGGGACAGAGAGGTACAGTGAGTGAAACTGACAGTGTGCTATTCTGTTCTAAACCAATTTTGCTGTTCCATATTTTCAATCCTTGAGTTGAGGGACAGAGAGGTACAGTGAGTGAAACTGACAGTGTGCTATTCTGTTCTAAACCAAATTTGCTGTTCCATATTTTCAATCCTTGAGTTGAGGGACAGAGAGGTACAGTGAGTGAAACTGACAGTGTGCTATTCTGTTCTAAACCAAATTTGCTGTTCCATATTTTCAATCCTTGAGTTGAGGGACAGAGAGGTACAGTGAGTGAAACTGACAGTGTGCTATTCTGTTCTAAACCAAATTTGCTGTTCCATATTTTCAATCCTTGAGTTGAGGGACAGAGAGGTACAGTGAGTGAAACTGACAGTGTGCTATTCTGTTCTAAAACTATTTTGCTGAACCATATTTTCAATCCTTGAGTTGAGGGACAGAGAGGTACAGTGAGTGAAACTGACAGTGTGCTATTCTGTTCTAAACCAAATTTGCTGTTCCATATTTTCAATCCTTGAGTTGAGGGACAGAGAGGTACAGTGAGGGAAAGTGTCAGTGTGCTATTCTGTTCTAAAACTATTTTGCTGAACCATATTTTCAATCCTTGAGTTTAGGGACAGAGAGGTACAGTGAGTGAAACTGACAGTGTGTTATTCTGTTCTAAACCAATTTTGCTGTTCCATATTTTCAATCCTTGAGTTGAGGGACAGAGAGGTACAGTGAGTGAAACTGACAGTGTGCTATTCTGTTCTAAACCAATTTTGCTGTTCCATATTTTCAATCCTTGAGTTGAGGGACAGAGAGGTACAGTGAGGGAAAGTGACAGTGTGCTATTCTGTTCTAAACCAAATTTGCTGTTCCATATTTTCAATCCTTGAGTTGAGGGACAGAGATGTACAGTGAGGGAAAGTGTCAGTGTGCTATTCTGTTCTAAAACTATTTTGCTGAACCATATTTTCAATCCTTGAGTTGAGGGACAGAGAGGTACAGTGAGTGAAACTGACAGTGTGCTATTCTGTTCTAAACCAATTTTGCTGTTCCATATTTTCAATCCTTGAGTTGAGGGACAGAGAGGTACAGTGAGTGAAACTGACAGTGTGCTGTTCTGTTCTAAACCAATTTTGCTGTTCCATATTTTCAATCCTTGAGTTGAGGGACAGAGAGGTACAGTGAGTGAAACTGACAGTGTGCTATTCTGTTCTAAACCAAATTTGCTGTTCCATATTTTCAATCCTTGAGTTGAGGGACAGAGATGTACAGTGAGGGAAAGTGTCAGTGTGCTATTCTGTTCTAAAACTATTTTGCTGAACCATATTTTCAATCCTTGAGTTGAGGGACAGAGAGGTACAGTGAGTGAAACTGACAGTGTGCTATTCTGTTCTAAACCAATTTTGCTGTTCCATATTTTCAATCCTTGAGTTGAGGGACAGAGAGGTACAGTGAGTGAAACTGACAGTGTGCTATTCTGTTCTAAACCAATTTTGCTGTTCCATATTTTCAATCCTTGAGTTGAGGGACAGAGAGATACAGTGAGGGAAAGTGTCAGTGTGCTATTCTGTTCTAAAACTATTTTGCTGAACCATATTTTCAATCCTTGAGTTGAGGGACAGAGAGGTACAGTGAGTGAAACTGACAGTGTGCTATTCTGTTCTAAACCAATTTTGCTGTTCCATATTTTCAATCCTTGAGTTGAGGGACAGAGAGATACAGTGAGGGAAAGTGTCAGTGTGCTATTCTGTTCTAAAACTATTTTGCTGTTCCATATTTTCAATCCTTGAGTTGAGGGACAGAGAGGTACAGTGAGTGAAACTGACAGTGTGCTATTCTGTTCTAAACCAATTTTGCTGTTCCATATTTTCAATCCTTGAGTTGAGGGACAGAGAGGTACAGTGAGGGAAAGTGTCAGTGTGCTATTCTGTTCTAAAACTATTTTGCTGAACCATATTTTCAATCCTTGAGTTGAGGGACAGAGAGGTACAGTGAGTGAAACTGACAGTGTGCTATTCTGTTCTAAAACTATTTTGCTGAACCATATTTTCAATCCTTGAGTTGAGGGACAGAGAGGTACAGTGAGTGAAACTGACAGTGTGCTATTCTGTTCTAAACCAATTTTGCTGTTCCATATTTTCAATCCTTGAGTTGAGGGACAGAGAGGTACAGTGAGGGAAAGTGTCAGTGTGCTATTCAGTTCTAAAACTATTTTGCTGAACCATATTTTCAATCCTTCAGTTGAGGGACAGAGAGGTACAGTGAGTGAAACTGACAGTGTGCTATTCTGTTGTAAACCAAATTTGCTGTTCCATATTTTCAATCCTTGAGTTGAGGGACAGAGAGGTACAGTGAGGGAAAGTGTCAGTGTGCTATTCTGTTCTAAAACTATTTTGCTGAACCATATTTTCAATCCTTGAGTTGAGGGACAGAGAGGTACAGTGAGTGAAACTGACAGTGTGCTATTCTGTTCTAAACCAATTTTGCTGTTCCATATTTTCAATCCTTGAGTTGAGGGACAGAGAGGTACAGTGAGTGAAACTGACAGTGTGCTATTCTGTTCTAAACCAAATTTGCTGTTCCATATTTTCAATCCTTGAGTTGAGGGACAGAGAGGTACAGTGAGTGAAACTGACAGTGTGCTATTCTGTTCTAAACCAAATTTGCTGTTCCATATTTTCAATCCTTGAGTTGAGGGACAGAGAGGTACAGTGAGTGAAACTGACAGTGTGCTATTCTGTTCTAAACCAAATTTGCTGTTCCATATTTTCAATCCTTGAGTTGAGGGACAGAGAGGTACAGTGAGTGAAACTGACAGTGTGCTATTCTGTTCTAAAACTATTTTGCTGAACCATATTTTCAATCCTTGAGTTTAGGGACAGAGAGGTACAGTGAGTGAAACTGACAGTGTGCTATTCTGTTCTAAACCAAATTTGCTGTTCCATATTTTCAATCCTTGAGTTGAGGGACAGAGAGGTACAGTGAGGGAAAGTGTCAGTGTGCTATTCTGTTCTAAAACTATTTTGCTGAACCATATTTTCAATCCTTGAGTTTAGGGACAGAGAGGTACAGTGAGTGAAACTGACAGTGTGTTATTCTGTTCTAAACCAATTTTGCTGTTCCATATTTTCAATCCTTGAGTTGAGGGACAGAGAGGTACAGTGAGTGAAACTGACAGTGTGCTATTCTGTTCTAAACCAATTTTGCTGTTCCATATTTTCAATCCTTGAGTTGAGGGACAGAGAGGTACAGTGAGGGAAAGTGACAGTGTGCTATTCTGTTCTAAACCAATTTTGCTGTTCTATATTTTCAATCCTTGAGTTGAGGGACAGAGAGGTACAGTGAGTGAAACTGACAGTGTGCTATTCTGTTCTAAACCAATTTTGCTGTTCCATATTTTCAATCCTTGAGTTGAGGGACAGAGAGGTACAGTGAGTGAAACTGACAGTGTGCTATTCTGTTCTAAACCAATTTTGCTGTTCCATATTTTCAATCCTTGAGTTGAGGGACAGAGAGGTACAGTGAGTGAAACTGACAGTGTGCTATTCTGTTCTAAACCAATTTTGCTGTTCCATATTTTCAATCCTTGAGTTGAGGGACAGAGAGGTACAGTGAGTGAAACTGACAGTGTGCTATTCTGTTCTAAACCAATTTTGCTGTTCCATATTTTCAATCCTTGAGTTGAGGGACAGAGAGGTACAGTGAGTGAAACTGACAGTGTGCTATTCTGTTCTAAACCAAATTTGCTGTTCCATATTTTCAATCCTTGAGTTGAGGGACAGAGAGGTACAGTGAGTGAAACTGACAGTGTGCTAATCTGTTCTAAACCAAATTTGCTGTTCCATATTTTCAATCCTTGAGTTGAGGGACAGAGAGGTACAGTGAGTGAAACTGACAGTGTGCTATTCTGTTCTAAACCAATTTTGCTGTTCCATATTTTCAATCCTTGAGTTGAGGGACAGAGAGGTACAGTGAGTGAAACTGACAGTGTGCTATTCTGTTCTAAACCAAATTTGCTGTTCCATATTTTCAATCCTTGAGTTGAGGGACAGAGAGGTACAGTGAGTGAAACTGACAGTGTGCTATTCTGTTCTAAACCAATTTTGCTGTTCCATATTTTCAATCCTTGAGTTGAGGGACAGAGAGGTACAGTGAGTGAAACTGACAGTGTGCTATTCTGTTCTAAACCAATTTTGCTGTTCCATATTTTCAATCCTTGAGTTGAGGGACAGAGAGGTACAGTGAGTGAAACTGACAGTGTGCTATTCTGTTCTAAACCAAATTTGCTGTTCCATATTTTCAATCCTTGAGTTGAGGGACAGAGAGGTACAGTGAGTGAAACTGACAGTGTGCTAATCTGTTCTAAACCAAATTTGCTGTTCCATATTTTCAATCCTTGAGTTGAGGGACAGAGAGGTACAGTGAGGGAAAGTGTCAGTGTGCTATTCTGTTCTAAAACTATTTTGCTGAACCATATTTTCAATCCTTGAGTTGAGGGACAGAGAGGTACAGTGAGTGAAACTGACAGTGTGCTATTCTGTTCTAAACCAAATTTGCTGTTCCATATTTTCAATCCTTGAGTTGAGGGACAGAGAGGTACAGTGAGGGAAAGTGTCAGTGTGCTATTCTGTTCTAAAACTATTTTGCTGAACCATATTTTCAATCCTTGAGTTGAGGGACAGAGAGGTACAGTGAGTGAAACTGACAGTGTGCTATTCTGTTCTAAACCAATTTTGCTGTTCCATATTTTCAATCCTTGAGTTTAGGGACAGAGAGGTACAGTGAGTGAAACTGACAGTGTGCTATTCTGTTCTAAACCAATTTTGCTGTTCCATATTTTCAATCCTTGAGTTGAGGGACAGAGAAGGACACTCGTAGAAATTATCAGTGTGCTATTCTGTGCTAAATCTTGTTTGTAGGGAGGGACAGAGTAGGACAGTGAGGGAAAGTGTCAGTGTGCTATTCTGTTCTAAAACTATTTTGCTGTTCCATATTTTCAATCCTTGAGTTGAGGGACAGAGAGGTACAGTGAGTGAAACTGACAGTGTGCTATTCTGTTCTAAACCAATTTTGCTGTTCCATATTTTCAATCCTTGAGTTGAGGGACAGAGAGGTACAGTGAGTGAAACTGACAGTGTGCTATTCTGTTCTAAACCAATTTTGCTGTTCCATATTTTCAATCCTTGAGTTGAGGGACAGAGAGGTACAGTGAGTGAAACTGACAGTGTGCTATTCTGTTCTAAACCAATTTTGCTGTTCCATATTTTCAATCCTTGAGTTGAGGGACAGAGAGGTACAGTGAGTGAAACTGACAGTGTGCTAATCTGTTCTAAACCAAATTTGCTGTTCCATATTTTCAATCCTTGAGTTGAGGGACAGAGTAGGACAGTGAGGGAAAGTGTCAGTGTGCTATTCTGTTCTAAAACTATTTTGCTGAACCATATTTTCAATCCTTGAGTTGAGGGACAGAGAGGTACAGTGAGTGAAACTGACAGTGTGCTATTCTGTTCTAAACCAAATTTGCTGTTCCATATTTTCAATCCTTGAGTTGAGGGACAGAGAGGTACAGTGAGGGAAAGTGTCAGTGTGCTATTCTGTTCTAAAACTATTTTGCTGAACCATATTTTCAATCCTTGAGTTGAGGGACAGAGAGGTACAGTGAGTGAAACTGACAGTGTGCTATTCTGTTCTAAACCAATTTTGCTGTTCCATATTTTCAATCCTTGAGTTTAGGGACAGAGAAGGACACTCGTAGAAATTATCAGTGTGCTATTCTGTGCTAAATCTTGTTTGTAGGGACAGAGTAGGACAGTGAGGGAAAGTGTCAGTGTGCTATTCTGTTCTAAAACTTTTTTGCTGAACCATATTTTCAATCCTTGTGTTTAGGGACAGAGAAGGATAGGCAGGGGACAGTGTCAGTGTCATTGTTGCTAAGCCTCCTGCACAATATACACCTGAAGGTAGCCCTTATTGCTGTTTTTCCCATCTCCCTGCAGGCCATCCATTAAAATGTCTGGAAGGCAAACAAGGAGAGGCAGACAGTCAGGAGGCAAAAAAAGAGGGCAAGCAGGCTCTGTGTCTGGGGGCAACAGTGCTGGTCGTGTACGCGGTGCATTGTCATCAGCACATGGCCATGGGACACGCTTGTCCTTGTTTTCGGCAGCTGGACATGTTGAGCCACATCATGCCGAAGACTTGGTAGAGTGGATGACCAAACCCACCTCTCCTCATCCTCTCTCACCCAGGCTCAGGGTACTGGCAAAGCAGCTGCCAAAGCGTCCTCTTCTCTGGTATCATTATCTTCATTAGTCAATCCTTCCCTAGACCCACCATGCCCTCCTTCTGAGGAGTCCCCCGAACTGTTTGAGCACAGTGTTGGTTACATGCTCCAGGAGGATGCCCAGCGTTTGGAAGGATCTGATGATGATACCCAGCTAGAGGAAGGCAGCAGCGTGAGAGCAGAGAGAGGGGATGCTCAAGAAGGACACCAATCTGGCAGTCATGCTCCAGCAGCTGCAGCATACTGCCAGATTGGCTCCAGTGATGAGGAGGGAGGGGATGATGAGGTCACTGACTCCACATGGGTGCCTAATAGGAGAGAGGAGGAGGAGGAGGAGGAGGATGAGGAGGAGGCACATCTCCAACGAGGCAGGATGCCCTTGAGTGGCCAGCGTATGGGCAGCACACCGACGGAATCACACCGCAGAGCTCCGCCTGTGCAGGGCGCTGCCTCTGCCCGTCATTCAAAAAGTTCTTTGGTGTGGGCCTTTTTTGAGGCGAGTGCATCAGATCGCACAGCTGCTGTTTGCAACATATGTCTCAAGCGTATATCGCGTGGCCAAAACATCAGCCGCTTGGGCACCACATGCTTGATCAGACATATGTTGACCTGCCATGCAGCTCGTTGGCAAGCCTACCTTAAAGACCCACACCAAAGAACAAAGCTGACCTCTTCTTGCACCGCATCAGCTGGGATCTCCAACCCCACTATACCTTCACTCCTCTCTGAAACCTGCTCTGAGAGGAATGAAGGTGTAGAATTAGGTGTGTCACAGGCAAGTACTTGCGGGCACTCTGCTAGCAGTACACCGACGTCCGATTCTAGCAGGCAAATTTCCCTGCCCCAGCTGCTGGACCGTCGAAAGAAGTTCACTCCCAGCCATCCACATGCCCAGCGGTTGAATGCTAGCTTGGCTAAATTGCTAGCGCTTCAACTGCTGCCTTTTCAGTTGGTAGACTCGGCCCCCTTCCGTGAGTTTGTGCAATGTGCGGTTCCTCAGTGGCAGGTTCCCAAACGCCACTTTTTCGCACGGAAGGCGATTCCGGCTCTCTACAGCCATGTGGAAGGCAATGTCTTGGCCTCGCTGGACAGGGCGGTCAGCGGTAAGGTGCATATTACCGCTGACTCATGGTCCAGCAGGCATGGACAGGGACGTTACCTTTCTTTCACGGCCCATTGGGTCACTCTTTTGGCAGCTGGGAAGGATGCAGGACAAGGTGCAGTAGTGTTGGAGGTTGTTCCACCGCCACGCCTCCAAAATGCTACTACTGGTTGTGACACACCTCTCTCCTCCACCCCTCCTCTTCTTCTTCCTCCATGGCCTCTTCCTGTGGTTTGTCCTCGGAACCAGCGGTGCTCCGTAGGCGTTCAAGGGGCTACGCAAGTACGCAGGCAAAAAGATGCCATGCCGTGCTTGCGCTGGTGTGTTTGGGGGACAGGAGCCACACTGGGGCAGAGGTCCTGTCTGCTCTGCAGGGGCAGGCCGAGAGGTGGTTGACACCACGCCAGCTTAAGCCAGGAATGGTGGTTTGCGACAATGGCACCAACCTCCTCTCCGCCCTCCGACAGGGACAACTGACCCATGTGCCCTGTATGGCTCACGTCCTTAACCTGGTGGTGCAGGGGTTCTTGGGCAGGTACCCGGGCTTACAGGATGTCCTGAGGCAGGCCAGGAAAGTCTGTGTGCATTTCTGCAGATCTTATAATGCCAGTGCTCGCCTGGCTGAGCTGCAAAAGGAGTTGAACCTGCCCAAGAACCGCCTTATATGTGACATGCCCACCAGGTGGAACTCAACGTTGGCCATGCTGCAGCGGCTGCACACGCAGCAGAGGGCCATCAATGAGTACCTGTGCGACTACGGCACCAGGACAGGGTCAGGGGAGCTCTGGTTTTTTTCACCACGCCAGTGGGGCATGATCAGGGATGCATGCACTGTCCTGGCACCATTTGAGGAGGCCACGAGGATGGTGAGCAGTGACAGTGCATGCATCAGTGACACTGTACCTCTTGTCCACCTGTTGGAGCACACGCTGCGTGGAATAATGGACAGGGCACTTGAGGCAGAACAGACGCAGGAAGAGGAGGACTTCCTTGCCTCTCAAGGCCCCCTTTACCCAGACAGTGTTCCTTCTGTCCCACCCATCGCACAGGAAGAGGAGGAGGAGGAGGAGGAGGAGGAGGATTGTGTCAGCATGGAGGTGGAGGCTGGCACTCAGCATCATCAGCAGCAGTCTTTTAGGGATGATTTACAGTCCCAAGAAACCAGTGGACTTGTACGTGGCTGGGAGGAGGTGGCTGCGGATCATGTCGTCCTTAGTGACCCAGAGGACTCCGGACTGAATGCCTCAGCTAACCTACGCTGCATGGCCTCCCTGATCCTGCAAAGTCTGCGGAAGGATCCTCGTATTCTTCGGATCAAGGAGAGGGACCATTACTGGCTGGCCACTCTCCTTGATCCACGGTACAAGGGTAAGGTTGCGGACCTTATCGTACCATCGCAGAGGGAGCAGAGGATGAGACAACTCCGGGAGGCCTTGCAGAAAGGTCTGTGCAACGCGTTCCCAGAGACTGGGAGGTTACAAACTCCTGGTCCTGGACAACGAGTTGCTGAGGCTTCGGGCAGTCAAAGAAGGAGCGGTGGGGAAGGTGGCCGTCTGACCGATGCGTTCAGACAATTCTTTAGTCCGCAGCCCCAAAGTATGATCGGTTCCAGCAACCATCGCCAGCGTCTGATATACATGGTCCAGGAATACCTAGGGGCAAGGTCAGACTTGGACACCTTCCCCACCGAAAATCCTCTGGCTTACTGGGTCTTGAGGATGGATCACTGGCCAGAGCTTGCACAGTATGCAATTGAGCTACTGGCCTGTCCTGCATCCAGCGTTCTTTCAGAACGCACATTCAGTGCTGCTGGAGGATTTGTCACGGATCACAGGGTGCGCCTGTCCACCGACTCGGTTGATCGACTGACTTTCATCAAGATGAACCAGTCTTGGATCACCACCAGCTACCACACACCAGATGCTGATATAACAGACTAATTGATTTTAAAATGTCACATCCCTTCAAGACTGATGCTGATGCTGAGTGCCTGTGCTGTTATGTTGACTGGCTATCCTCCTCCTCCTCCTCAATGATACGATTAATGATGATAGCTTGGAAGATCATTTTGGTTTATGGGTGACGCCACCAGTGGCTAAGGCCCAATTTTTCAGCCCCTGTTTAACAGGGGCGTGTAATTAAAATTTTTGATGCAATACTTTGCAACAGGCCTCATTGCTGTGCTCCAAGTACAGTATCTGTGAGGGGTTGCAGTGTTGTGCCACCAGTGCCTAAGGCCCAATTTTTCAGCCCCTGTTCAACAGGGGCATGCAATTATAATTATTGATCTAATAATTCACAGCAGGGACCATTGCTGCGCCCACCAAGAGTAACTGTCAGGCCTTACAGTGTTGTGGCACCAGCACCAACATCAAAGGCCCAATTTTTACTACCACTGATCAACAATTATATGTTATTACAATTCCTGATATAATAGTTGACAGCAGGGCGTTCCAGCACCCACCAAGAATAACTGTGAGTGCTTACAGTGTTGTGCCAACACCAACAACTAAGGGGCCTATTTCTGCAGAGTATATACGGCAGGTCCCTACTTTCAAACATCCAACTTACAAACGACTCCTACTTGCAAACGCAAGAAGACAACAGGAAGTGAGAGGAAATCTACCCCTTGGAAGGAAAATTCTCTCCTGTAAGAATTAATATGGGAGAAAGGTGTCTCCTCTCTACTGATGCTTTATCACCAATCCTTGTTTCAATAAAAACACCACATTTCAAAAACAGTTGTCATTGGGACGCAAAGTGAGGTGAAATGTTCTGAACAGGGGCACAGACAGCAAAAAAAATGTGACAGGGGTGATAACCGTTCCCTATGTTTTACAAAAAGCTAAAAAAAAGGAATTTGGCATGGAGCTACACTTAAACAATGCAGCTGTTCAAAATTACAAACAGATTCTACATAAGAACAAACCTACAGTCCCTGTCTTGTATGCACCGCCTGTATACGGCTGTTCAGAGTATATAGGTCCTTTTTTATTTTGTGTGCGGGGTTCCCCTTAATATCCATACAAGACCCAAAGGGGCTGGTAATGGGCTGGGGTGGGGGGGGGGGGGGTCATGGGGTAGCTATGCCATTTTTCCTAAAGATTTTCATCCATATTACCGGGACCAGACATTGCATTAAAGCCGCAAGCAGTTTTAAATGGCTTTTTTTCCTTTAGAAGTGTCATTTTGTGCAGGGACAGTTCTAAACACGGGAAACACGTGGCACTTCACAGGCATACTTTAGACACCCCCCAGGTACAATATTTAAAGGAATATTTGACTTTTTTTTTTTCACTTTATGCATCATTAAAATGACTGCTCCCGGAAAACGTCCGTTTTTAAAACTTCTTTTTGCATTGATACATGTCCCCTGGTGCAGAAGCCGGGTTCCTAAACTCTGTTTAGGACAATAACATGCATAATAGTCGTTATAATTAGCACTTTAGAATCCGAACGTTCGCATCCATTGTATTTAATAGGGTTCTAATGTTCGTGCGAACTTTCGGTCCGTTCGCGGGTTCTGGTGCGAACCGAACCCGGGGGTGTTCAGCTCATCACTATTCCCGACGAGAAAACTGTGTGTGTGTGTATGCGGCTACATGCTTACCTGTCCTCCGGTAAGCCCTCGCATGCTCGATGAGACTTTGACGCATGCGTGGTAGCTTACAAGGGTAGTGTAGGGTGAAGCAAGATGGCGGCGACGGTAGAGAGAGTGTGACGAGCGCATGCTCGTCGTAGTCGATGACGTCACTGTGTTTGTGCCATTCAAAAGAACGGTGGTTCTTTTGAATGTCTGTCTGTATGCACGGCTTGGCAAGAAAAGCTTGCCAAGGAATCTCGTCAGGAAAAACAAACTTTTTTTTCCTGACGGGATTCTCGGCCGTGTGTACGAGGCTTCAGTCCGTAGGGTTCAATATGGAGTTGGCCCACCCTTTGCAGCTATAACAGCTTCAACTCTTCTGGGAAGGCTGTCCACAAGGTTTAGGAGGGTGTCTATGGGAATGTCTGACCATTCTTCCGGAAGAACATTTGTGAGGTTAGGCAAATGTGGACGAGAAGGCCTGGCTTGCAGTCTCTGTTCTAATTCATCCCAAAAGTGTTCTATCGGGTTGAGGTCAGGACTCTGTGCAGGCCAGTCAAGTTCCTCCACCCCAAACTTGCTCATCCGTGTCTTTATGGACCTTGCTTTGTGCACTGGTGGGCAGTCATGTTAGAACAGGAAGGGGCCGTCCCCAAACTATTCCCACAAAGTTGGGAGCATGAAATTGTCCAAAATGTCTTGGTATGCTGACGCCTTAAGAGTTCCCGTCACTGGAACTAAGGGGCTAACCCCTGAAATACAACCCCCCCATAATCCCCCCTCCACCAAATGATTTGGACCAGTGAAGAATGATCAAACATTCCTATAGACACCCTCCTGAACCTTGTGGACAGCCTTCCCAGAAGAGTTGAAGCTGTTATAGCTGCAAAGGGCGGAGCCAACTCAATATGGAACCCTATGGACTAAGACTGGGATGCCATTAAAGTTCATGTGTGTGTTAGGCTGGGTTCACATCATTGCGAATTGGATGAGGTTTCTCCGCATCCAATTCGCAATAGCAGGAGCTTTTGAATGGCTCTCTGTGGAGCTGGTTCACACATCTCCGCTGCGGCTCCGGTGCAAAGTTGCAAAGGAGCTCTGTGCATCTTTTGGTCCATTTCAGGTCCGCATTCAGCCCAAAATTCAGGCTGAAATCGTACCTGAAACGATGAACCAGGATGCACCGGACCCCTGCTGGGAGCCGCATGCAGCGATGGTGTGAACCCAGCCTAAAGGCAGACATCCCAATACTTTTGACAATATAGTGTATTTAGTGGCTCATGTCTACTAAGCTACATTATGGCTAAAAGTTGCCAGTCAAAATGGGGAAAAAAAAGAAGAATCAGATTTCCCCATGTGTACTCTAGAAGCTGGACTCAAACAAAATGAATTGATTTTCTTTCCTTCCACCCTTCCATCGCTCGATTGACTGACTGACTGTGTTGATGGGGGAATGTCTCCTGCAGCGCTAGTGTATTCAGCCAGCTTGGGGATGCAGGGAGCCCTCCCGGTTGGCAGAATACAATGAGCTAGTGGCTATAGCCGCTTGCAGTAAATCGCATGTAGAAAAATCTAGAAGGCTGGTTGTACCTAAGGCAATCAATGGATCAATTTGTGTACAATCAGCCTGCCCATGCATGGATTGAAATTCAGCCGGTCCCTGCTGAACCGGCCGAATTTCAATCCATGTATGGCCGGCTTTACTCTTATGCCGCGTACACACGGTCGGAATGTGAGCTTTTGGTTGGAAATTCCGACTGTGTGTAGGCTCCATCTGACTTTTTCTGTCGGAATTTCCGACCGTGTGTACGCGGCATAAGAGTAAAGCCGGCCATACATGGATTGAAATTCGGCCGGTTCAGCAGGGACAACAAAAATTTGAGAGCTGGTTCTCTATTTTTCGGAAATTCTGTTTGTCTGTATGCAATTCCGACGCGCAAAAAAAACACGCATGCTCAGAATAAAGCAGAAGAGCCGAACTGCCTATTGAACTACATTTTTCTCGGCTCGTCGTACGTCTTGTACGTCACCGCGTTCTTGACCTTCGGAATTTCCGACAAGATTTGTGTGATCGTGTGTATGCAACACAAGTTTGAGCCGAAATTCCGTCGAAAAAAATCCATGGTTTTCTTGTCGGAATTTCCGACCGTGTGTACGCGGCATTACAGGAGGGGTTGTACGCTTTCTAAAATTGTAAGATTATGTTACATGACTAAATCAATTTAAAGTGAATCTAAAGATAAAGCTCCTGAGTGTAGCTCCCCCCCAGCGCCCCTTATACTTACCTGAGCCCAATCTCAATCCAGCGACCTTCTCCTTTCCCCCTCCTCATTGGCTCAGACACAGCAGTGAGAGCCATTGGCCGAGCCACACTGTGTGTGTCAATGGACACGCACTGTCTGGCTTGGGATCGAACACGCACGAGTGCCCCCATAGCAAGCGATTTGCTATGGTGGGCACTCGGCAGGGGAAGGAGCCAGAAGAGGAGGATCGGGGCTGTTATGTGCTCTGAGTATTACATGTTTGTTATTTAATATTAATAAAAAAGGTACAGGGGTGTGACCACATATTAAGATTCTGAATTAATAATATCCATATATTGAGTTAAAGTGATCCCTCTCTGGCTGACTGAGTCAAAGTGATCCCTCTCTGGTCAACTGAGTTAAAGTGATCCATCTCTGGCCGATTGAGTCAAAGTGATCCCTCTTTGGGCAACTGAGTCAATGTTATCCTCCTATGACCAGCCTCTACCCTACTCTGCTAATAATAAATAAGATGTAGACCTTCAAAAATGTTGTGCCCACTTACAAAAGTGGTCAGTGGATAAGTGGCATTGGTTGTGAGTAGAAAAGCCTCTTCATATTAGTGGTCAGTGTGTAGAGGCATTCCCTTAAATTGGATGTTAGTACAAAATTGCCCCCTCACAATGGTGTTCACTGTATAAAGGAGGTGAATCTACCACTACCTGAGGAACCTCTAGCAACCTCTGGAGGAATCCTAGAGTTTCTAGGGCATGGCAACACACCACACACAGCGCAGCTGGGACATCAAGCAAGGTGGCAATGTGCACGAAAGAGTCTACACACATGAATGGGCCTTAAAGGTTTCCCTTCCTTTGGTCACATACCTGCTGGAGATTGAAAAGGGGGCTTCTCTTGAAAGTCTTGTCCAACACCTCTGGTAGTGGTGACAGGGAATGTGAGGACAACGAGGCACAAGGCAGGCAGCGGCTGAGTGTGAAGCACAGACGACTGTGGACCACCGGGCAAGAACTAGATGCAGGAACACAGTAGCACCTGATCAGCAGACAGGAACATAGCCAGGATACAAGCTGAAGGTTGCCAACAGCTGGACAGCAAGGTACCCAATCAGAAGGCAGGCACAGCATCAGGATCCATGCAAGGTCAACCAGAGCCAGATAGTGGGGTACAGGAAGCTAAGGCAGAGGCAGTGTCAGGATACAGGCAAAGGCCAGTTAACAGATGGGCAGCGAGGTACCAAATCAGAAGACAGGGGCAGCGTCAAGATACATGCCAAGGTCAGCAACAGCCAGACTGCAAGTTACAGGAACATAAGGCAGTGTCAAGACAGTCCAGGGTAAGCAACAGCTGGTGGTGAGGAGATAAGTGGCGCTTGGGGAGAGGCAGGTGGAGGATTACGTATACAAGGGGTTAAAATCCCAAATTAAAATTCATCAGCAAAAGAGAAAAATGTCCATCTGTGCAAAGATCTGATCACAGCCTGAGGAAGGAGCATGTATGCTCCGAACGCATGCCACCCCTCCTTGCTCCACTCTCAGTGACGTCACATCGGTCAGAGGAACGATCGCCTCATGGACTCAGAGTCCTGGAATCCACCAGAATGGCTGAGCGGCCAGCGGCTTCCACAATCACAACGGTCCAGACTTGGAATGCATAAAGAGGCCACACACGTGATATGCCTACTTACCTTCTTTTTTGTGAGCTGTTCATTTTGCTAATAAATATTTTAACTTTTAAGTCATACTACACTCAGATAGCCCTGCTGTGTCTCCCTGCCTAAGCAACAGCCGGGCAGCTAGGTACCAAATCAGAAGACAGGGACAGCATCAGTATACAAGACAAGGTCACCAGAGCCGCATAGTGGGGTACAGGAACATATGGCAGAAGCAGTGTCAGGATACAAGCCAAGGTCAGACACAGCCGGACAGTGAGGTACCAAATCAGAAGACAGGAAAAGAGTCAAGATACAGGCCAAGGTCAGCAACAGACTGGCAGCTAGGTACAAAACCAGAAGATAGGGACAAACCTGATATACCTGTCAGTTGAGAACGGACGTGTGTTGCAGGAGCTCCTGCCGTCTGCCTTCCAGGGCACATTCCGCGGTTCTTCCTCCCATACAGGGGCTGCCTAACAGGCCACGGCCCCTGGCACCCGGCCCTATCCTTCCACAGCTGCTCCCAGAGCGGAGCACTGCTCGTCCACTCGCCATCGGAAGACGCCATCCGGGCCGCCATTCGCCATTGACCGGCAACTGCCGGCAAGATAGTCCGTGGCTGAGGCCTAGTTCCGGCCTCCTCCAGCCCAGCATCGTCCCCCCTCTCCCCCATCCTTGGCGGGCAAGCCGTGTCTCCCGCATCGGAGCTCCCCCAAGCGGGCCGAAGCCGCAACCACCACCGCCTGTCCTTTTCAGGACAGTCCGCGGCTCAGGCCTAACTTCCAGCCGCGGCGGCCATCTTGGTACACCCGCCCGGCCTCAGCACTTCCTGACTCAATCTAGGCACCAGTGGCCATCTTGGTACACCTGGGCCCATATCTATCAGGACCCTGACAGTACCAACAAAAGTATAGCAGGCAATATACTCTGCAAATACCATCACCTTCATCCTTATCCTCATTCTCATGACAATACTCATTCTCAGCACCATCATCTTCACCCTCATCATCATCATCATCATCCTCATCGGTATCCTCATCAGCAGCATCTTCCTCATCATCATCCTCATCCTCATTCACATCATCATCCTCATCCTCCTCTCAGCATCACCACCAGTTGTCCTGGCAAACCTGACAACTAGGTAAGTATACCGGGCTCCTCCATTAGCTAGCTGATCCAGGGCAGACCCGATCGCCTCTAGAGGGATCAGGAAGGAATTTTTTCCCCCGCTCTAGCACTATTGGCCCGTGCTTGGCTGGGGTTTTTCGCCTTCCTCTGGATCAACGGGGGGATTAGATAGTTGGGGAGCAGCGCCGTCTACACCAGGATCATCATCATCATCATCATCATCAGTCGTCCATCAAACCTGATAACCAGGTAAGTATATCGGACTCCTTCCATTAGCGGGAAGGTCAGGGTAGCTCCAACCGCCTCCAGGGATCAGGAAGGAATCATCATCACTAGGATCATCATCAGCATTGGATCATCATCAGCATTGGATCATCATCAGCATTGGATCATCATCACTATCGGATCATCATCACTATCGGATCATCATCACTATCGGATCATCATTACTATCGGATCATCATCACTATCGGATCATTCATCACTATCAGATCATCATCCTTGTCAACATCAAACACCAACTTCAAGCATTAGCACACCTCAGCAGCTCTCTCATCGCATCGCTCATCATCATCATCATCAACATCAGGATCACCATCGTTATCAACATCATCTCATCGCCTCATCATTATCAGCACTTTTTCAACATGGTTAACATTATATACTCAGCCGACACCATCCAAAGCCTAAAGAACTTCGCCACAACACTACCAACACCCATCCAAAAAAAATTACAAAAAGAACGAATCGTAAGAATCAGTCGACTATCAACAGGAAAAAACAGAGCACCATGGCATCTACAACATCTATCAAGTGCCCTAATCAACACCAGATCTGCAGTCAAACACAGACAGGAAATCCATGATTTCATAACCCAACACAACATAGACTGCCTCTTCATCACGGAAAGCTGGCTAACACCCGACTGCAATACCATCCTAGCAGAACTAGTGCCGGAGAACTACCGCATCCTAACGGAGCATAGAACAGGACAAAGAGGAGGGGGCCTAGCAGTAATTTACAAAGACCACCTTACGTTCATCAAACCAACTCTACAGAACTCATTGCCTTTCATGGAAACACTCACTCTGCAACTACAAACTACACCCCAGGATACCATCCACATACTGCTCTGCTACAGACCACCGGGACCCAAGACACACCTCCTCACACATTTAAATGAATTTTTCTCGACATACACCATGAAAACCAAAAATCTGCTGCTACTTGGAGACTTCAACCTTTGGGCCAACTCCCCCGAAGACCCTATCGCCACTGCCTGCATCGACCAACTAGAAAAACTAGGCTTGCAACAATTGATAAATACTCCTACTCATGTATCAGGTCACACTCTTGACCTAATCTTCAAACAAGATATGGACATCAACACACTGGACAACCAGCCTCTACCATGGACAGACCATCATGCCATCAAGTTTACTATAACGACCAACACGGCCCTCCAAAAATCAATACAATCAGCAACAACACACTGGACAAGATCACAGAAGAAACTATACTCTGAGCTTTTCAAAACCACGCTATTGAACAATATGGAAATGCTAAACCAAAACCACTCAACAGAAGAAACACTCAACTTCCTAAACAATGCTTTGCTACAGACAGCAGATACAGTTGCTCCAAGACGCAGAGCACTCATCCGCAAAAACAATGCAGGCTGGTTCAATGACGCTCTTACTTTACTGAAACAAGAACGCAGAAGAGCAGAAGGAGCCTGGAGAAGAAATGAAACAAAGGAGAACTACACAATCTACAAAGCACTCACTAGGAAATATCATAAAGCAATCTTCAAAGCAAAAAGAGACCATTTCGCAAACACCATCGCAAAAGCCCTAAACCGCCCACGCGAACTCTTCAAACTAGTAGCTCAGACCATGAATCCCACCTGTTTGGAGTCTTCAGCAAACGAAATACAGGAATTCTGCAATGAACTATCCAATTTTTTTATCGACAAAATTAATAACATTAGGAAAATAATTCAGCAGGAAAAATCAAACAACCTCACACAGCCAAAGGAAGAAAAGAACCAGATAAATATTCTGCAATCAAAGAAATTTACTCTGGTCCCAATTACAATCGACACTACTAAAAAAATCATCAGAAGCCTCCGAGATAGCACTTCACCGAACGACATCATTCCGGCAAAACTGCTGAAAGAATGTACCGACATCTTGGCACCCCACATAACACACTTCATCAACCAATCGTTCAAAGAAGGTATTGTGCCGACTTCCCTTAAACAAGGAATAATCAAACCCCTCCTAAAGAAACCTAACCTTGACCGAATGACCCAAATTTTAGAAGACCGGTAACAAGCCTGAACACCATCTCCAAGATTATCGAGAAAGTTGTAACACAACAGCTACAACTTCATTTGGATACCCACAATCTCCTGGACCCACTTCAATCGGGGTTCCGCCCAGGCCATGGGACGGAAACGGCACTTCTCAAAATATGGGACGACGTACTAGAAGCAGCAGATGACGGAGAATCATGTCTCCTGGTGCTGCTGGACCTCAGTGCAGCCTTTGACACAGTAGATCACAAAATCCTACTTACGCGTCTCACCGAAGTAGCAGGAGTCGCAGACACAGACCTACCATGGTTCGCATCCTTCTTAGAAAACCGATCCCAGACAGTGAAACTGGGAGCCTTCACCTCGGCACCACGCACAAATACATGCGGAGTCCCTCAAGGATCACCCCTGTCACCGGTACTCTTCAACATCTACCTTCGGCCACTCCTCAAAATCATCAGTGAACAGGACATGCGTTATCACTCCTATGCAGATGACACTCAACTATACTTTCGCATCAACAACAAAAAAGATCAATATTACGGACTGGAAAAATGCCTTACATTGATCAACAATTGGATGACAGAGAGCTCCCTCAAGCTTAATGGATCCAAAACAGAACTGCTCATTTTCCACGCTAATCGAAAGAAAAACGCCAGGACCACATGGACACCATCCACCATCCTTGGACAAAACATAACCCCAAGCACCAAAGTTAAAAGCCTGGGAGTTATCTTTGACTCAGACATGACTATGGACGCACAAATAGGATCAGTAGTCAGTGGTTCCCACCACCTTCTCCGCCTGCTACGAAGACTCATCCCGTTCATCCCGGAAAAAGACAGAGCAGTAGTAGTCGGAACCATTAGCAATTCACGGCTTGACTACGCTAACTCACTTTACCTAGGACTACCCAAATACCAAGTTGCACGTCTACAAGTCGTCCAAAACACAGCGGCCAGACTGGTAACAGGGAAAAAACCCTGGGAATCAATCGCACCATCCCTGAAAAGCCTCCATTGGCTAGCCGTAAAGGATCGGATCACATTCAAGACCCTCTGCCTCACCCACAAATGCGCACAAGGAAACGCTCCTGAATACTTATGCGAGAAAATAAAACACTACACCACTACTCGTGACCTTCGATCAACTAACCAAAACCTCCTCCACATCCCCAAGACCCACTACAAAGCCAAGGGAGAACGAAGGTTTGCTGTCCAAGGACCAAGGCTATGGAATGCGCTACCCACGAATATCCGCATGGAAGAAAACCATCGGGCCTTCCGGAAAATACTAAAGACCCATCTCTTCTAACGATCTCAACGACACTGGATGCAAAGCGCCTTGAGGCGATTTAGTTCGCAATTGCAGCGCTATACAAGTTACTCACTCACTCACTCACTCACAAAGGATACAGGCCAAGGTTAGCAACAGCCAGGTAGTGTGGTATCAAATCAGAAGACAGGGACAGCATCAGGATACAAGCCAAGGTGAGCAAAAGCCAGATATTGGGGTACAGGACCATAAGGCAAAGGCAGTGTCAGGATACAGGCCAAGGTCAGCAACATGCTGACACACATGCTTATTTACACACTTGTTTACAATTTACCCATTGTGTTCACATTATTGTGCATTATATTTTATATCACTGTGGGTTTTCCCACCCTTTACATAGAATCAGCATACCTTTACACAATCAATCATTTTTCATTCCTGGTATTCAGAGTTTTTCAGGTGCAGCAGACTCAATCAATTGAATTGTCAGCGCTTCCCTTCACCCACACACACAAGGTCAGCAACAGCCAGGCAGCGAGGTACTGAATCAAAAGACAGACAGTGTCAGGATACAAGTCAAGGTCAGCAACAGCCAGGCAGTGAGGAACAGGAACATAAGGCAGTGTCAGGACAGGCCAGGGTCAGCAACAGCTGGGCAGAGAGGTACCAAAATTAGAAGACAGGGACAGTGTCAGGATACAAGCCAAAGTCAGCAAGAACCGGATAGTGGGTAAAAGGAACATAAGGCTGAGGCCAAGGCCAAGTTTAGAAACAGCCAGGCAACGAGGTACTGAATCAGAAGACAGGATGCAGAGTCCAGGACACAGGTCAAGGTCACAAGGTGAGAAAATGGGAAACAGAGTTAAATTGTACATTTATGTTAGCTCAACAACAACATATTTTTTGAGTCTCCCTAAAATCATCCATGTACAAAAATTCAGGAGACTAACTTTAAGATTTTGACGAGGTGGTATCACACCCCACATGTGTTACCCAAAAACTATCCCAATACCACTGACCAGTGTTGGAGATGCCAGAGGGACAGAAGGACATTGCTCCATATATTCTAGCCCTGCCCCAAGCTGAAGCACTTTTACCCAAAAATTCACGGACCACAAGATTCCTGACGATCCAGAAATCTTCTTACTACATGTTTCAACGATTCCCGCAAAAAAATGTCCGTCTGACTTTTTTCATCGGAAATTCCGGCCGTGTGTACAAGGCATAAAACTTGGAGGCTCTGGAATTTGTTTATACTTTCTAAGGAAGGTAAGGCCCTCTTTGGATAATAAATCTCTGGATAAGTCATATTGACTGAATACCTCTACTAGCATGACCCATCGCCATCTTGGTGGTGGCGAGTTTTTCGTATACCTTTACCTTATGTAGCGGGTGGTTGCTACGAGTTACTATCATCCACCATGTCATCCTGCTGCCAGACCTCCATATATCATGAACAGTCATTTTGCTTTGTTTTGTTTTGGTTTATTTGGGGGATATAACTTGGTTGGGGAAAGGGTATGGGATGCCCACAGAACAGATCACTTTGCCAACATTAAAGAGTTTGTTGAATGAATTGAGCTTTGAAGAACTGGTGGACTCTAACATTCACAGTCACTTCCCCTGCATTACCTCCCGCAGACCGTTACTCCTCCTCTGCACAAACTTCTGCAGACTATTGCTACCAGGACTCTTCTCTTCCTGCACAAAACTTCACTGTGCCATGTTAGTTTCATCTAACACACTACACCAGGGACAGGGGCGGATCCAGGGGGGGGCAACAGGGCAATTGCCCCCCCCCCGAGACCATCTGTCACACTCACTTGCTTGCTCTGTTTTTTGCGCCTGATCTCCCTGATCTCCCGGACTTTGGAGACCCGGTACCGGCCGGCCATAGGTCCCCTGGACCCCAAACATGGCACACATGTAGCCCCATTTCGCCTCTACAAGTGTGCAAAGTTTGGTGTCTGGGAGACCTATGGCCGGGGAGAACCGATTTTTCAAATCCGGGCACTCTTTCCATAGACTCCCATGTTAAACATCAGTCTAGTCATGGACACAGTGAAGCATGGGCACAGTGAGGCAAAGTGAGGCACAGTGAGGCATGCAGATGGACACCCTAGGCTTATACTCGAGTCAATACGTTTTCTCAGTTTTTCGGGGTAAAATTAGGTGCCTCAGCTTATATTCGGGTCGGTTTATACTCGAGTATATACATTACTTGTTCTGCGGCTGACGCTGCCTCTCTGAGTCTCTCACTGAGTTTCTCACATCAGCCGATCAGCGGCGCCGAGAGAGAGACTCGTCTAATGTAGTTACGCGGCGCACTGACACGATACCAGGAGCGGAGGAGGAGGTGGGTGGAGCCTCTTCCCTGCACTCGTTGCTAACGCCTGGGCCACTTGGCGTCTAGCAACGAGTGACGTCAGTGAGTCACGTCGGGCCGCTCTGCGGGCAGGTGTGATAGCGTGCGGCTCCACAGACGGGTAAGAAAGCGGACGGCTCCGCTTGTGGTGCGGTTTGTGGGCGGGCGGCGCGGTTCGTGGGCAGACCGTGCTGCTCAGTGTGTTGGCAGCGCAGGTGAGAGTGAGAGCAGGCTCAGTGTGGCAGCTGGCCAATCAGCTAGCCGGGAGCGGGGGAGCAGAGAGATGAGATCATTTCTCACCGCCCGTGCCTGCCCTGCATTCCTGCAGTGACTTCCGCCCTCACTGTGCAGGCAGCAGAGAGATTACATTATCTCTCTGCTGCCTGACTCTGGGAGTCTGGGACACAGCAAGAGACAACCAAAACTACACCTTAGCAGGCAAGTTAGTGACAATAAGCAAGGTGTGGCAGGCGACGTGGCAAGTGACAATCCGCAAATTGTGTCAGGTGACATGGCAAATGACAATCTGCATCTGGTGGCAGGCAAGTGACAATCAGCAAGGTGTGGCAGGTGTCGTGGCAAGTGACAATCCGCAAGGTGTGGCTAGTGACAATCCGCAAGGTGTGGCAGGTGATGTGGCAAGTGACAATCCACAAGGTGTGGCTAGTGACAATCCGCAAGGTGTGGCAGGTGACGTGGCAAGTGACACGCTCAGGGCTCCCACTAATTGCAGGCGACGGTGGCAAGTGACACACTCGGGGCTCCCACTGATTCTGCATTGAACTATTTAATTTTATATTACAATGTAATAATATAAATAATGCGCTTAAATCATCCTGACACCATAACAACCATGGTGCCGGAATGATTGAAGCGCCGACACCAGCCATTTCCCCGATAAATTTCCCACCAAAAAAAACATATTTTTTGGCAGTGCCCCTCCCGAGAAAAGACTCTGGATCCGCCCCTGACCAGGGATCACTGTGAATGGTCCCTGGTGCTTGCTGAACTTGCTGAATTGTTAATAGGCCAGGGGCCTGCATTACCCCTTCTTGGTGGCCTAGAGTTTAGCAGCTTTAGAAAGTTGGTGGACTACTGATCCCAGCTAGCCCGACTTGCAAATCCTGTGCCCGCAGGCCACATCGACTTGACACAAAACCCCACAGTCTCTCCTCTGGCCCTGCACCCAGCTCCCCTGGCATGCCTCCTTCAGATATCCACTGTGCCTCACTCATTGAACTTCTCCTGCCCTGAGTCCTTGGTGAAGAATTACCAATGTACCGACTGCTTTTCCAGCTCCTCTGTTCCAGGACACCTCCTCTATGACCGTGTAAGGATGAGGCTCCTTCCCAGCTCCCGAGCTCCTCCGCCGAGGCACGCACCCCCCCCCCAGATGGGAATGGGCCTCCTGCTGCAGCCTAACACTCCATTCTTCACTTCACCCAGCCGAAAACTCCCGTCCAGTGGGCTGGACCTGAGTTTATGAAGGAGGCCTGCCCCCTGCCAATTCCAATTGGGGATTGGTTGGGGCTCCTCACATGAGCTCCCTGTCACTCCAATTCCCAGCCCTGCCCCTCTTCCAGAACATTCTCCCTGGAAACAGAGGAGGCGCCCAAGAACTGAAGCACAGGTGGTCACACCCACTGCTACACTAACCACTCCCTGCCCCCAGATCAAAACAAGCATGCCTAGCCTGAAGCATAGGCCTGCCTAAATTTACCTGCCTGGCAGCTACCACACAAAAATCCTCACCTCTAACACCTACCTATGGTAGAGGGCGCTACATCTATATCATTACTTAACCAAGACTCAGTAAATTGTTTACTTGTTAGACATTTTGTAAGCTATGTGACTGGAATTGTCAATGTTTGTATATCATTGATACTGTGACTTGGTTCTGCCCTCTCTGGGATTTAATAAAAATTATATATAAAAAAAAAATCTGACTAACTGAAGACCACTCGGCAATATATTCATGTCACATTCCAACTTATATAGGCCATTTGGTGCCAATACCAGAACCGAGCGTGCACATGCACTGGTGTTCTCATACCAAAATACACTGGAGGGACAGACAACGAAAAAAAAACATTATTTATCTAAATAAAAAGTTTTGGCTTTGGATAGATAGACAGAGAATCGGGATTGTAACAAAACTTTGTCCTGGGGTCTAGTCATTTCTAGATGCCTCCTTTACCAAGTTATAAATACACAGAAAAAAAAAACAGCTCCATAAAGTCCGTAGAGGTTTTTGACGACATACTGTCGAGAGGAAGAGCGTGGGGGAAGACATCCATCAACAATAAGTGACTGCTCCTAAAAGGATGGCATTTTCAGTCATTTTTGTCAATTTATAAAAACACGATTTCTATTTGATTTCCTGCTTACAAAAGGCAAATGTGATCTTGTAATGCTCGGCGTCTTCTTCTTTTGTGATGGATGTCAATGTATTTAATGATGTGTGATGTGCTGAGGGTGTAATTACTCTGACTTGTGTAGTGTAAGGCTCCAAAAATTTGTTTGAATACTCTGCATAACTGTTGGCGGTGATAATTACTACAACAAAAGGAGCAATCCATATATAAAGATTTTATGACTTGCCGATAAATCCTTCTTACAGGCTTCATAAACCGAGCTCTGCGACTTAAATGGCAGCAATAACCAACGCTCAGAATCACAGTCACTGCAGCATTCTGCTCACATCCACCAGAAAAAAATAAAAAATAAAACAACGGTGTAAACAACAAACATCATTATTCACAGCTTAACCAAGAACATATTTAAAAATATATTAATTAAATGAGAAGTAAAAAGAAAATTAAAGGACGCAAATTACAGCCTGGTCCAAATATTTGGTATGAACGGTACAGTTTTATCAGTACTGTTTACATTTTTGCCTTTCATTTTTTTAAAGATTTATTTGTGTCCCCTTTTACTACAAGGACTCATTGAGCGTTGTGGGGGAAGAGTGCAAAATTAAATGCCCATCCCAAGCCAGCACTACATTTGCCTGCACTGAAACGCCCATCGCAACATTTCCTGCTCAAGCTGGCACTACATTAGCCTGCACTGAAAAGCCCATCGCAACACTCCCTGCTCAAGCTGGCACTACATTAGCCTGCACTGAAATGCCCATCGCAACATTTCTTGCTCAAGCCAGCACCACATTAGCCTGCATTGTGCCCATCGCAACATTCCCTGCTCAAGCTGGCACTACATAAGCCTGCACTGAAATGCCCATTGCAACATTTCCTGCTCAAGCTGCCACTACATAAGCCTGCACTGAAAAGCCCATCGCAACATTTCCTGCTCAAGCTGGCACTACATAAGTTTGCACTGAAATGCCCATCGCAACATTTCCTGCGCAAGCTGCCACTACATAAGCCTGCACTGAAATGCCCATCACAACATTTCCTGCTTAAGCTGGCACTACATTAGCCTGCACTGAAACGCCCATCACAACATTCCCTGCTTAAGCCGGGACTACATTAGCCTGCACTGAAATGACCATCACAACATTTCCTGCTCAAGCTGGAACTACATAAGCCTGCACTGAAATGCCCATCGCAACATTCCCTGCTTAAGCTGGCACTACATTAGCCTGCACCGAAATGCCGATCGCAACATTTCCTGCTCAAGCCGACACTACATTAGCCTGCACTGAAATGCCCATCGCAACATTTCCTGCTGAAGCCGGCACTACATTATCCTGCACTGAAATGCCCATCGCAACACTCCCTGCTCAAGCTGGCACTACTTTAGCCTGCATTGAAACGCCCATCGCAACATTCCCTGTTCAATCTGGCACTACATAGCCTGCATCAGGGACAGACTGATAGTCTGCAAAAGGTCCAGGGATTGGACTGCTGAGGACTGGGGGAAAGTAATTTTCTCTGATGAATCCCCTTTCTGATTGTTTGGGGCACCCAGAAAAAACCTTGTCCAAAGAAAGGGTGAGTGCTACCTGTGGTATCCGGAGACCATTCATGTGTGGGGGGCTTCTCAGCCCAGGGAGTGGGGGGCTCACTCACAATTTTGCCTAAGAACACCGCCATGAATAAAGAATGGTACAAAAACATCCTCCGAGAGCAACGCCTCCCAACCATCAAGGACAGTTTGGTGAGGAGCAATGCCTTCTCCAGCATGATGGAGCGCCTTGCCATAAGGCAAATGTCATAACTAATGCCTTGTACACACGATCATAAATTAAGGTCCGACGGATTGTCCGACGGAGTTTCCGACGGAATTCCGTTCAAGCTGTCTTGCATACACACTGTCAGACCAAATTCCGACCGTCCAAAGCGTGGTGACGTACAACACGTACGACGGCACTATAAAGGGGAAGTTCAAATCCAACGGCGCCACCCTTTGGGCTGCTTTTGCTGATCCTCCTGTTAGTAAAAGTTTGTTGAGAGACGATTCGCCCTTTTCAACCTCGTGCTTTTCAGTCCGTTACAGCATGACGAATGTGCTATCACCATGACCAACGCTAGTTTTACTAGTCCGAGCATTCCCTTCTCGTACTTGATTCTGAGCATGCACGTTTTTTTTTCTCCGTCGGAGTTCCATACAGACGATCGGAATTTCTGTTCAGAATTTTTTTTTCATCGGAGAAAAAGAAAACATGTTCTCTTTCTAAATCCGTTGGAATTTCCGATGGAAAAAGTCAGATGGGGCAAAATTCCGTCTGACTTTTTTCATCGGAAATTCCCATCGTGTGTACAAGGCATAAGTGGCTTGGGGAACAAAACATGGAAATTTGGAGTCCATGGCCAGGAAACTCCTCAGACCTTAATCCCATTGAGAACTTGTGGTCAATCCTCCAGAGGCGGGTGAACAAAAAACCCTACAAATTCTGACAAACTCCAAGCATTGATTATGAAGAATGGGCGGCCATTAGTCAGGACATGGCCCAAAAGTTGATTGACAGCATGCCGGTGGGAAGTGCAGAGGTCATGAAAAAGAAGGGTCACCACTGCAAATATTGGCTCTTTGCATAAACTTCATGTCATTGACAATAAAAGCCTTTGCCACTTATGCCCCGTACACACGATCGGACCTTTGTCCGACCAAACTCACAATGGAATTCCATCGGAGTAAAATAGAACATGGTCTATATTTAAACTCCGATGGAATTCATCGGAATTTCTCAGATGGGGCACACACACGGTAGGCCGTCTGACATTTTCCATCGGAAATTCCTATCATGTGTACAAGGCATTACAGGAATGCTTGTGATACTTCAGTATCTCATAGTAACATCTGACAAAAAGATCTAAAAACACTGAAGCAGCAGACTTTGTGAAAATTCATATTTGTGTCCTTCTCAAAGATTTTGGCCATGACTGTATATAATGTTTGGAGGTTCTAAGTAATTTTCTAGCAAAGAAAATTGCCAAGCGAATACATAAATTATTAAAAAAAATAATCTTTGTTTCATTGAAAACCTGAAGCCGGTTAAGCTGTGGCCTCACTCGTAGAGCGGCGCCTGAGTTTGCCATAAAGTAACAGGACGTCTTTGTTTCTGTCTTTTATTCTTATGTTGTATAAAATCTGACCAACAGATAAAAGCTGCAACTGTATCTTTTCAGGAGTAACATAATGAACGCAGCAAAGTCTATTAATTTATTTGAAAGAGGACAGAAAACTTTGACAAAGGGAAGGTGAACCATACAGGCGACCGCATTGAAAGCGCAGACGATGCGGCAGATTTGGAGGGAGGAAAGCATTCTTCCATCATCTCACTATCAAATAACAATTCCTGGCTCTCCTTCCGTATTGTGTAGCGTCTGGCTTATTTGACAACAGAGGGAGGAAAATAATTACTTGTAGGGTTCTTATTAATTAACTGTTCCGAAAAGGAAAGTCTCCCTCTGTGCGCTAGATAACGGGTCAAGCCACCAAGAAATCCGAGATTGACTTAAAGCGGAGTTCCACCCAAAAATGGAACTTCCGCTTTTCGGAACCCCCCCCCCCCTCCGGTGACACATTTGGCACCTTTCAGGGGGGAGGGGGGTGCAGATACCTGTCTAAGACAGGTATTTGCACCCACTTCCGGGCATAGACTCCTGTGGGAGTCTACGCCACTTCCCCCCCCCCCCCCCCGCTGTCTCCTGGGAAACACACTGTTCCCAGGAGACAGCGGGGACCAGTGACGGCGCGCCGCGCTACTCTCGCATGTGCAGTAGGGAACCGGGCAGTGAAGCCTCAAGGCTTCACTTCCTGATTCCCTCCCCGAGGATGGCGGCGGCAGCACCTGAGGACCGAGCAATTGCTCGGCCTCGTCTGCCGACTTCGCGGTAGGGTGACCACATTTCCAAACTACAATTCAGGGACACCCCCCCTTCCCAAAAATCAGCTTGTGCTGTAACGAATCACAGCACAGTGATTGGATACAAGAGGCGGGATTTATGATTTCTCCAATCACAAGCAGGGGACGGGGATTGTGCTCCTCCAGGCATTCCCGGCCAGGACAAGTACTGTCAGTGAGAAAAGCGGTGATGTGGCGGCCTTTTTTTGGGGCATCAGATTGGCCCGGGGGGTGGCTGTGTCAGTTTCATTCCGGGACACTGTATTGTCCTGGAAGGAATGTGCCCGGGACAGACCTGCAAAATGCGGGACTGTCCCGGGCAATCCGGGACACGTGGTCACATTACATCGCGGGCGCGCTGGACAGGTAAGTGCAGTATTTGTAGCAGCTGGCTTTTAAAACATTTTTTTTCGAGTGGACCTCCGCTTCAAAGTGGTTGTAAAGGTTCATTTTTTATTTTTTTTAAATAACAAACATGTCATACTTACCTCCACTGTGCAGTTCGTTTGGCACAGAGTGGCCCCGATCCTCCTCTTCTGGGGTCCCACGGCGGCTCTCTTGGCTCCTCCCCGCAATAGCTAACCCCCCTCTGGGAAGCTCTCTCCCGAGGGGGTTACCTTGCGGGCGCGCTCCCGTCTCATACACTCGGCGGCCATAGACACAGAGTGTATGACTCGGTCCCCCCCCCCCCGGCCTGCCGCGTCATTATTGGATTTGATTAACAGCAGCGGGAGCCAATGGCTGTGCTGCTATCAATCTATCCAATCAATGTCGAGACTCCGTGGAGAAGAGGACGCCGTGGACGCGCAGAGCAGGCGAACGGGCTCAGGTAAGTAAAAGGGGGGGGGGGGGCCCGTGACAGCCAGGTGTTTTTTCACCTTAATGCATAGGATGCATTAAGGTAAAAAAACACAAACCTTTACAATCCCCTTTAAGTTTTACAGCAATAGGAAGGATTTTTTGGGGGTAAAACAGCAAATTTTAACACTGAATATTACATGAAGGGAATTAAAGGTGCTAATGAATAGATTTATTTATTATCACGCGGTTTTTCGTTTTTTCACACACTCAGTCATATGTGCGTAACATTGAAACTTGGGCAGCTTTACTGCAAGAACGAGGTAAAAATGCATTTTTGCTTCATTTTTGCCGCATTTCCAGTGCGTTTTGTACCTGTCAAAAAGAAAGGCACGAGACTTAAAAAATGTAACCACAGGTGTGTTTTTGCTACATTTTCCATTCATTTCAAAAAAGAAGTGCGTTTTTTTTTTTTACCACACCAAACAGGCAGCAAAAATTAGGACTTTCTAAAAAAACAACTGACTGGTGTGAAGAGTTGGATAGGATTTCATTGTCATGCATTTTTTCTTCTGCTTTTTGGTAAGGCAAGAAAAACGGATCAGTGTGAAAGTTCCCTTACATCTTTTATTGAGGGGGCTTAGGGAATATGTGCAGAAATCCACATATACACTCACCGGACATTTTATTAGGTCCCCCTTGCTAGTAGCGGGTTGGACCCCCTTATTAGATCCACCTTGCTAGTGGTGGGTTGGACCCCCCTTATTAGATCCACCTTGCTAGTAGCGGGTTGGACCCCCTTATTAGATCCACCTTGCTAGTAGCAGGTTGGACCCCCTTATTAGATCCACCTTGCTAGTAGCAGGTTGGACCCCCTTATTAGATCCACCTTGCTAGTAGCAGGTTGGACCCCCTTATTAGATCCACCTTGCTAGTAGCAGGTTGGACCCCCTTATTAGATCCACCTTGCTAGTAGCAGGTTGGACCCCCCTTATTAGATCCACCTTGCTAGTAGCAGGTTGGACCCCCTTATTAGATCCACCTTGCTAGTGGTGGGTTGGACCCCCTTATTAGATCCACCTTGCTAGTAGCGGGTTGGACCCCCTTATTAGATCCACCTTGCTAGTAGCGGGTTGGACCCCCTTATTAGATCCACCTTGCTAGTGGTGGGTTGGACCCCCCTTATTAGGTCCACCTTGCTAGTAGCAGGTTGGACCCCCTTATTAGATCCACCTTGCTAGTAGCAGGTTGGACCCCCTTATTAGATCCACCTTGCTAGTAGCAGGTTGGACCCCCTTATTAGATCCACCTTGCTAGTAGCAGGTTGGACCCCCCTTATTAGATCCACCTTGCTAGTAGCAGGTTGGACCCCCTTATTAGGTCCACCTTGCTAGTAGCAGGTTGGACCCCCTTATTAGATCCACCTTGCTAGTAGCAGGTTGGACCCCCTTATTAGATCCACCTTGCTAGTAGCAGGTTGGACCCCCTTATTAGATCCACCTTGCTAGTAGCAGGTTGGACCCCCCTTATTAGATCCACCTTGCTAGTAGCAGGTTGGACCCCCTTATTAGATCCACCTTGCTAGTGGTGGGTTGGACCCCCTTATTAGATCCACCTTGCTAGTAGCGGGTTGGACCCCCTTATTAGATCCACCTTGCTAGTAGTGGGTTGGACCCCCTTATTAGATCCACCTTGCTAGTAGCAGGTTGGACCCCCTTATTAGATCCACCTTGCTAGTGGTGGGTTGGACCCCCTTTATTAGGTCCCCCTTGCTAGTGGTGGGTTGGACCCCCCCTTATTAGATCCACCTTTCTAGTAGCAGGTTGGACCCCCTTATTAGATCCCCCTTGCTAGTGGTGGGTTGGACCCCCTTTATTAGGTCCCCCTTGCTAGTGGTGGGTTGGACCCCCTTTATTAGGTCCCCCTTGCTAGTGGTGGGTTGGACCCCCTTTATTAGATCCACCTTGCTAGTGGTGGGTTGGACCCCCCTTATTTGGTCCTCCTTGCTAGTAGCGGGTTGGACCCCCCTTATTAGATCCACCTTGCTAGTAGTTGGTTGGACCCCCTTTTGCCTTCATTCCTGGTGGCATACATACAACAAGGTGTTGGAAACATTCCTCATAGATTTTGCTCCATAGTGACATGATAACATCACGCAGTTCCTGCAGATTTGTTGGCTGCTCATCCATGATGCCAATCTCCTGTTCCACCACATCCCAAAGGTGCTCTATTGGATGAGATGTGGTGAGTGTGGAGGCCATTGGAGTACAGTGACCTCATTGTCCAGTGGTGAGATGATTGGAGCTTTGTGACATGGAGCATTATCCTGCTGGGAGGAGCCATCAGAAGATGGGGACACTGTAGTCATAAAGGGATGGACATGGTCAGCAACAATACTCAGGTAGGCCGTGGGAATTAAACCATGGGGGGGCCCAAAGTGTGCCCATCCCCCACACCATTACACCCCCACCACCAGCCTGAACCGGTGATACCCCATCCCCCACACCATTACACCCCCACCACCAGCCTGAACCAGTGATACCCCATCCCCCACACCATTACACCCCCACCACTAGCCTGAACCAGTGATACCCCATCCCCCACACCATGACACCCCCACCACCAGCCTGAACCAGTGATACCCCATCCCCCACACCATTACACCCCCACCACCAGCCTGAACCGGTGATACCCCATCCCCCACACCATTACACCCCCACCACCAGCCTGAACCAGTGATACCCCATCCCCCACACCATTACACCCCCACCACCAGCCTGAACCAGTGATACCCCATCCCCCACACCATTACACCCCCACCACCAGCCTGAACCGGTGATACCCCATCCCCCACACCATTACACCCCCACCACCAGCCTGAACCAGTGATACCCCATCCCCCACACCATTACACCCCCACCACCAGCCTGATCCGGTGATACAAGGCAGGATGGATCCATGCACCAAATTCTGACCCCACCATCCGAATGTCGCAGTTGAAATCCAGACTCATCAGACCCGGCAACGTTTTTCCAATCTTCTATTGTCCAATTTTGGTGATCCTGTGCCAATTGTAGCCTCAGTTTCCTTTTCTTATTTGACAGGAGTGGCACCCGGTGTGGTCTTCTGCTGCTGTAGCCCATCTGCTGCACTGTTGTATGTGTTGTGCATTCAGAGATGGGATTGTGCATGCCTTGGGTGTAACAAGTGGTTATTTGAGCTACTGTTGCCTTTCTATCATCTTCTATCGTCTGGAACCACCTCTGACATCAACAAGGCATTTTCCTCCACACAACTGACGCTCACTGGATACTTTCTCATTTCCCCACCATTCTCTGTAAACCCCGAGAGATGGTTGTGCGTGAAAATCCCAGAAATACTCAGACCAGCCCGTCTGCCACCAACAACCATGCCACGTCCAAAGTCACTTCAAGCCCCCTTTCTTCCCTCATTCTGATGCTCGGTTTGAACAAGTTGTCTTCACTACGTCTAGATGCCTAAATGCATTGAGTTGCTGACATGTGATTGGCTGATTAGCAATTTGTGCTACCGAGCAATTGAACAGGTGTACCTAATAAACTGGCCGGTGAGTGTAGATTATATGCCGTTCATTTCCAAAGACCACTTTATAGATTCACATAATAGGTGGCTGTTCTCAATGCGTTTCGCTATCCTGGTCCCCAAGAGGATCACAGCAATATCTATATACAAGACAGAGAAGAGTGATATATATCCCAGTGGTATTTAGATGCTGCATTCATGCGGTTATATAGACGACGTTCCCTGTATGGGAGGGAGAGGGAGCATTTAAACCAGCCTTGTTTAGTTGCCTAGTGACCCTGATAAATTGACCTCCAGCTTAGAATCCCCATGCTACATGGGGGGGGGGTACATTTATTTCAAAATGTATATTATAATGCCTAATTTTTCCCACCAGTTAATGATTCAAGGGTACTATGGGGTAATCCACAGATGCCAGGTCATTTTTGTAGACCTCAGTGCGAGCCTTCCGTTCCCTTTTCCAATACATTGTTTCATTATTTTTACCCTTTTACTTTTTCTTCATTTCCCACATCACACTCCTTCCTCTTCTTCTCACTATTTCTCCCCATCTCCTCTTTTCTCTCATACACCTATATCAAGTCTAACACCTTTTGTTATTTCACTCCTATTCACTCCTCTACCACAATGCTCATCACCATGAGCACCCCATACATGCAAATCATCATTCACATTCCCCACCATTTTCTCCCCCCCCCCCCTTTTTTTTTTTCCTCCAGACACTTCTCAGTAGACTTGTGCACAACGGAAAAATTTGTTTAGTTTAGTTTCGTTTCTTTTCGGTCCGGTTGATTCGTAATCATTCGTAATTTTGCTAAACGGGATTTTTCGTGTTCGGACTAATTCGTATTTTCGCAAGCGACAATTTTTCGTTGAATTGGAAAGATTGGTATTAATGTAAGCCTTATTTTTAGTTTGATTTATAATTCGTACTTTCGGTAGAGTACATTGTACATTGTATTTTCGTTGATTCTGGACACAACTCTTCGAAACTACGCTTCGAACGGATTCGTACTTTTCTGAATACATTGCGGTTATTTGTAACGATTCGAAATCTCGTATTTTACTTTCGTTTTTGACGTGCGGCTATAGCCTCCGCCCCCTGTACACCATTTTGAGAGGGAGTTCAGCACGGTGAGGGAGGAGCAGAGAGCAGAGCAGAGTGTTATTGTGCTTCGAATGGATTCGTAACTTTTTTTTGGTTCGTTGATTTAGAATTTTCCGTGTCTCTCACAATAACGCTGCCTAACGTGCTTCGAATGGATTCGTAACTTTTTTTTGGTTCGTTGATTCAGAATTTTCCGTGTCTCTCACAATAGCGCTGCCTAACGTGCTTCGAATGGATTCGTACATTCGTAACTTTTTTTTGGTTCGTTGATTTAGAATTTTCCGTGTCTCTCATAATGGCGCTGCCTAACGTGCTTCGAATGGATTCGTACATTCGTAACTTTTTTTTGGTTCGTTGATTTAGAATTTTCCGTGTCTCTCACAATAACGCTGCCTAACGTGCTTCGAATGGATTCGTACATTCGTAACTTTTTTTTGGTTCGTTGATTTAGAATTTTCCGTGTCTCTCATAATGGCGCTGCCTAACGTGCTTCGAATGGATTCGTACATTCGTAACTTTTTTTTGGTTCGTTGATTTAGAATTTTCCGTGTCTCTCACAATAACGCTGCCTAACGTGCTTCGAATGGATTCGTACATTCGTAACTTTTTTTTGGTTCGTTGATTTAGAATTTTCTGTGTCTCTCATAATGGCGCTGCCTAACGTGCTTCGAATGGATTCGTACATTCGTAACTTTTTTTTGGTTCGTTGATTTAGAATTTTCCGTGTCTCTCACAATAACGCTGCCTAACGTGCTTCGAATGGATTCGTACATTCGTAACTTTTTTTTGGTTCGTTGATTTAGAATTTTCCGTGTCTCTCATAATGGCGCTGCCTAACGTGCTTCGAATGGATTCGTACATTCGTAACTTTTTTTTGGTTCGTTGATTTAGAATTTTCCGTGTCTCTCACAATAACGCTGCCTAACGTGCTTCGAATGGATTCGTACATTCGTAACTTTTTTTTGGTTCATTGATTTATAATTTTCCGTGACGGATCACAACAAGCCGACTTGCTGTTGCATTAGGCCGCATTAACGCAACAACGAATTATGCCGAAGGCATTCGGGCATTCGCTATTTGCAATATAATTTATTTCGGATTCGGTTTTATTCGTAATTGCTTTGTTCGGAAATTCGAATGCTTCCGAATGTCCGAAAGTTGCTAAATTCGTACGAATTTCGATTCGTTACGAAACGAATTGCACAAGCCTACTTCTCAGTTCACCCCCCAGCATCGTCACCAGTGCCAGTGTGGGTGTTACCATCGCATTGGGGGTCCGGTGTTCGGTGCCTGGTTTCCTTGGGGCTCCTCGTCCCCTCAGCTCCTGGGAGGGATACTTAACGACTGCCGCCGTTATGGCGCCACCAGCACACTCTGTGTTGCAATGTGTAAGTAGGAGGGTGGATCTTTTTTTTCCCATCCCCGTTATCTCTATTTGCCCCTTTTTCCTTCTATTCCCCCTCATCCCATTTAAAGCTTCTAAGATCCATTCTACTGGCCCTCATAGTAGAGCTGGGTGATTTTCCCCCCCCAAAAAATCTGCGATTTTATTATAAAAAACGTGATTTACGATTCAAATCAAGTTTTTTTTTTTGATGGACACCGCGCCGGTCCTGAGGAGCTGCGGGCAGGAGTTTTTAGGCGAGGCCGGACACCGCAGACTAGGCCGAAGCCACGGCCTCGCCTATAAACTCCTGCCCGCAGCTCCTCAGGACCGGCGTGGTGTCAGCGCCGGTCCTGGGAATTTTTTTTTTTAAAAATCTAAATCTGAATCGATTTGACCTACCTCATACTTATGTTTAATGTTCTTTCAGACTAAATGTATCTGCTCCTGATAAGGCGATACAGTCGCCGAAACACGTTGAGCCAACGAGCCTTTCAGTATCTATAGGCTATCCTAGATGCATTATGTTACCACAACATGTTGTGATTTAGCAAATTTTAATATTTGTTGTTAACTCATATCTTTATACGGAGCCGGCTGGCCAAGATATTTGTATAACTTTATTAAACTTGCTTTTTTCTAAACTTATCCATTGTTCCACTTATGTGCCTCATTCAAAGTCCTGAACTTCCTTCTTATTAAATACATTGATTAGGGATGGAGACATTTATCTAGGGTGTCTCATTTAAAGTCCCGCATTTTCCCTTTTCTCTCCCCCTCCCCCCCCCTCTTAACAGCCTTCAGCAAATGTGTCCTCTACCAGTATATGGCTAGAGAAGTTCATTTAAAATGCCAGCAGAATATCCTCGTTCCATACACAGTTCCCTCACATATCCATGTGCACTTCTCCTGAGGTCCCATTCCTGGTAATACAGAGGTTGGATACTAGACATGTGCATTAGTTTTCGTCCGAATTTCTGGGATTTTCGCGTTCGTTTTAACAAACGATAATGAACGCGCAGAATCCGAAATACGAAAGATCCGACATAAAAAATGCTTTATTTTCATTTCGTTGCGACAACAGTTCGATATAGATAGAAGATTCGACATGACGGTGACAATAGCGATCTGTGTCTATCTATCGAATCTGCGGTTGAATGTGCCTAACCTTAAAGCCTCGTACACATGCTCGGTTTTCCCGGCGGTAAAAAAGTCAGCCGGGAAAACCGAAGGGAAAGCCGAGAACCCGACAGGAAAACTGCCATGAGAGCTTTGGCCGGGAATCCCGGCCGTGTGTATGCTCCATCGCCACTGTCTCGCAGTGTTTCCCATAGGAAAGTATTAGTAAATCTGGCGGAAAAAAAAACTGCCGGGAAACCCGACGGGAAAATAGAGAGCAGGTTCTCTATTTTTCCCGAGCAGTTTTCCTGTCGGGAAAACGGCTAGGGAGCATACACACGACCGGTTTTCCCGGCCAAACGCTCTCATGGCAGTTTTCCTGCTGGGAAAACCGGTCGTGTGTACGAGGCTTCACTCTATAAGTCCAAGATCCTTTGACGTAGAGAGAAAAGATTAGAAATTATAGAGACATGAAGATTTGACGAAGCAGCTAAAAACATACGATCGACGCGAGCGGACATTTATGGTCAAATGCTCCGCCCATAGGCTATAGAAGAATTCTAATGTTGTTTGACTAGTAATAATAATTAAGAAATATAATTATTGCCAGTGTCATACAACATTAGAATTCTACTATAGCTTGTGGGCGGGGCATACGATTGCGGCGTCGTACAGTTTAGCTGCTTCATCGAATCTTCTTAGAACATCCAACAGACACCATAAGCCTTCAGTTGACAGATTCGACCTTAATTTATTCGGATTTTCTGACAAATGCATTTTTTATCAAAAACTAAATAAATAAAAACAAATTTCGGGAGTAACTAAATACATTTATTTTTCGGACGAAAACAAAATATTTCAGTGTGCACATGTCTACTATTATTTAGGAATGTGGTATTTGGGTCACCCCCTCACACCATAGAACTTGTGTCCTAAAATATGGTTTTGTGTTTCAATATGTTTATTCAAGTTTTGTCATACAAAATGTATAAAAGTCGCAACATAACATTATACAGTCACAATCAACATTCGGGGTAACACAGTGAAGATCTCTGCATGTAGGGGTCCATGCAATAGTAAAAAAAATAAAAAAAAATATAATTATCGCCACTTAATAGCTCACATAAATCCAATGCTCCGCAGAGCCGTTGGCCCCTCTTCACATCCCAGATCCTATCTGAACCGCCCGCCCAGAAGAGCCGTCCCCCCATCCGCCTATCGGGGGGGGGCGCAACTCCGCTGGCCGTGCGGGCAGCCCAGAGGCCAGATCAGACTGACAATGATCCCGTAGGAGCTTAGAAAACAGGGAGCAGCACAAACCTCTAAGGTCTGGGTCCGACTCCAAAAATAAACAAATAAAAAAAAAAAGAGAACAGAGACAAAGAATAGAAGAGAGGAGACAGAGTGAGGAAAGAACAGTTGAGAAGGGGGAATGGGGGGAGGGGGGGAAGGAACCCCGATTCAGCACCCGGACACCCCAACCTAACCCTTTAGGTTAAGCTGCAAACATCCTTGGGTCATTTGTTATGTAACAAAGCCATGGGTCCCACACTTTATGAAACAGTTTCATTTTATCTTGGGCCAAAGTGGTCAAGCGTTCGTTTAGCATCAACCAAGACAATTTGCCTTTAAGCTGCTCGAATGGTAGAGCTGCCGATTTCCAGTTCCTAGCGATGGTGATTTTGGCTGAAATAAATATAAATGTCAAAAGCCTCTTGCAGGACTTGGAGGCTTCCACATCTCCACCCCCCAGTAGTGCTTGCTTAACTGATTTAGTCAGGTTTAGTTGGGTAAGGGAGTAAACGAAATTATACACCCTGATCCAAAACTTCCTAACCTTTGGGCACGTCCACCAAATATGATAGGTGGTGCCCACCTGGCCACATCCTCTAAAGCACAGTGGGGTAGCCCCTGAAACAAAATTTGCCAGTCTGACCGGCACCATATACCACCTCAGCAGAACCTTATAATTGGCCTCAATTATTGAAGTATTGATGAGCGAGCGAGATGCCGTCTCGGCTATCTTATGCCATTCGTCCAGATCCAGGGTTTCCTGCAAGTCGGTCTCCCATTGGATCATATAGTTCAGCTTTGTCGATGCGCTCAGCAATATTGAATATATAGCAGATAAATGTCCCTTGATTTTATCATAATTTTTGCATAGATGTTCCATGGGAGTTTGGGTTGCTAGGTCGCTCTTACGAGCCAAGGTTTGTACATAATGTGAGATTTGGGCAAACCTATAACCCTCTGCAGGGGGCATTTGATGCCTGTCAGTCATAGTCCGTTCGGACAGCATACCTCTATGATCACAAAGGTCTGCAATACGCATGAAACCCTTATTAGTCCACCATTCGAATGCTAGTGGGGCGAGACCCGGGGTAAATGCATTATTTTGAAGCAGAGGTGCCAGTGGAGAATGAGGAGACTTGAATTTGTGAGATCTGGAGAGTCTGTCCCATATTTCCGATGACATGGATAAAGTAGGGCAAAGTATAGGAGGTCGCTCCTTAATAGGGAGCCATAAAATATGAGAAATAGGTTTGGGACGGCAAGAATAAGATTCCATAGCCATCCAAATGGCCTGTGCCCGTTGGGAGTGAAACCTTGTGAGTTGTGCTATCCGGGCAACAAAAATATTTTAATAAGTCTGGAAGACCAAGTCCTTCTCTCCGCTTCAACGCGTATAAAGTGCTCCTATTCACCCTGGGTCTCTTGTCACCCCAAATAAACTGTAGAACTTTATTCTGAAATCGTTTAAGGTCTTCACGGGCCAATGAGACTGGTAAGGTGCGGAAGAAATACAATAATTGGGGTAGAACATTCATTTTAATTGAGTGAAGTCTGCCAAACCACGATGGCGGGTGAACCTGCCACTTAGCCAAGTCTTCTGTTAGCCGTTTGAAAAGGGCTGGATAGTTCCCTTTGTACAACATGCCGACAGATGAGGTTAGTTGTATGCCTAAATAAGGGAGAGCTGTGGATTCCCATCGGAATTGAAATGATTTTTCAAGCGTTGCCTGGGTGGAGCTTAGCAAAGATAAGTTTAGTGCCCTTGACTTACTATGGTTGATTGCCAACCCAGAGATGTTGGAAAAAGGTTGCAAAATAGCATATAAATTAGGCAGGGACGTGATCGTGAGGTCAAGGTCAGCAACAAGTCATCCGCAAAGAGTAAACATTTGTGTTCATAGTCTCCGCAATAAATGCCCTGAATATCTCTGCATGCGCAAATTTTGATCGCTAGTGGCTCAATCGCCAGGGCGAATAATAACGGTGACAACGGGCAACCCTGTATAGTTCCTCTCCTGATTGGAAATGTTTGGGAAGTATATCCTCTGAGCATTAGTGATGCACTAGGGGAATCATATAATATATGAAGGAGACCCAGAAAGCGTCCCCCAAATCCAAAGCGAGTGAGAACATCAAATAGATAGTCCCAGGAGATTGAATCAAACGCCTTCTGGATATCCAATGAAAGTAACATCCCCCTCCTAGTCCCCTTTCCGTCCCAATCAGACCGAACCACCGAGATGAGGTTAATTAACCGACGGGTTTGGTCTGATGCCTGTCTTGTCGGGACAAAACCTGCTTGGTCAGGATGAATATAACACTGAAGAAAAGTATTAAGTCTCTGGGCCAGTATTTTGGTCAGGATCTTTAGATCCGTATTGATCAAGGAAATTGGGCGGTAATTGGTACAGTCTCCATGATCCTTCCCTGGTTTCGGGATAACACTTATATAGGCTACATTTTCATGGTAGGGGAGCTCACTACCGCTTCTCAGGTCATTAAAGTAAGTACAGAGATGTGGGGCCAGAAGATCTTGATACTTCCTATAGTAGTGGCCCGGGATACCATCTGGCCCAGGGGCCTTAGTAGGGTGCAAGGTTTTGATTGCAGCCCTGATTTCAGGCTCTGTAAGAGCACCGTCCATCAGTTCCGCATGGGTTTGCGTCAATTTAGGCAGCTGTAAGTCGTGAAAGAATGTGTTCGCTCCAGATGGATCGAATTTGTCCTGCGCTCCATACAGCTTAGTGTAAAATTTGTGAAATTCTCCAATTATCCGTTCAGGGTTCTGGGAGGTAAGACCCGTGGATAATCTTAGTTTAGGCAAAGTCGGTGTGTCCGGTCGAGGAACCAGCTTTCTAGGTAACATTGTAGTAGGTTTATCCCCCATCGTGTAGAACCTGTGTTTAGACCAGCTAATATGTTTCTCCGCTTGTGTATTCAAGCTAAGATTGAGTGCTAATCGAGCCTCGTCAATTTTATGCCTTATATCTACCAGGGGATTCCTATGCTGTTCGCTAAGTAAGTCATCTAAGTTTGCTTCAAGACGCTTATTTGCCTGTTCCCTATTGCGTTTAACCCTGGAAAATGAGAAAACCTCTATTGTTGGGATTTTGGAGGCAATGCAAAAAAAGGGGGGGAGGAAAAACCTCAATTTAAAAATATCTGAATATTTATTTGTAACAAAACCGTATAAAACGGACACATATATAAAATTACAAAATTGTACAAAAAGGCACATATAAACATGGATATTGTACAATAACTACATAAATCGAACATATTACAAATCTTTCAAGAAGCAATACAGTAGCCTGATTGACCACTCCCGCCGGAAGCAGATCAAGAGAGGCTTATCCAACGCGTTTCAAACTGTAATTGTCCTTCATCAGGGATTTCAAATGCATTTGCTTCTAAGAGATCAAATTTCTGTTAAATACAGAAACAATAAGATAAGTTTTCACTTTAATTTCAACCATTATATAAAATGCAATACAAAGGAAACAAACTTACACAAAAAATCATATATAAATTATTCCATCAATGTTCCCATACATGCATCCCAGGTTCCAGAAACTCCAGGGGTAGATTCCCCGATGCCCTCAAAATGCCAGGAAAACCCTCTGTCAGAACACATGTCCATATAAGAAGTACGGACATCTAAATAAATTGGTCCAAAATAGGTGCCTTAAACAAAAAAATAATAAATAACATACATAAGTATGGATGTAATTCTGTTGGGGAATAAAATAATTATCCCTAGAGAGAATGTGGTACCTGTAGATGGAAAAATGGAAATCTAGGATTCAAATTCATCAGGCAAGTATAACTCATGTACAGAGACAGGACCAAAGGATGCTTGAGTCCAAAGATATATGTCCTAAAAATAATTAAAGAAAACAATAAAAATTGTATCAATCAAAAGAGAAGAAAAGTTCTTCCCTCTTCTAAATAAAACGTCTCCAAAAGTTTTTGAGTATTACCTGTCAAAAGGATCAGAAATCCCGATAATTATCCAAAAAAGTTTCCATGCAGTAGAGGTCCATACAGAAACATCCTCTGCCTGCCAGCAGAGGGAAAGAATGACACCATATAACTCCTTTGGCGTCCTTTATATCCCTCTGCTATGTCTGATTGGTCCAGACCAGGTCACATGACGCACCTGCTCATGGAGCAGAGCCTCATGTAGCCATGGAAACGTCACGCTTCCCAGGTCAAGCCACGTCAGGCGCCGATCACATGACGCAACCAACCCAATCAGCGGTGCGTCTGCCATCATTGCAAATCAGCAGCAAAACACCAAGGGAGCGCGGCATGAAAAAGCCCACGGCCGCATCATTGAACCGCTATAGCGTCACCCATCATACCCCGCTATAGAAGCAAGGGTATGATAAACGACCCCTCTGCTAAATCAGTCCCCATTCCGATCCGTCCCGCACCGCAGGAAGTGCATAGACGGCCATCTTGAATGTGGGCAAAGTAAAGGGATGCCAGATGGAAAAAATGGTTTAGATGGAAAAGATGGAACTGAATTGCCGTGGGGCAATCAGACATTAAATATTAGCACCAGTTTACCATTGTAAACTCGTGCCCAGGATATAGATCCTTATCCCAGAACAATTGTATATGGACGGGGAGCGGACCAGGGACTAACACCACCGGTGCCGTTTTAAGCCTACGGGAGGAACAGAAAAGTTTTTCCTGCCCAGGAAAAAATGGTGGGGGGTAAATTCCATTGGAAAACCCCCTCCCCGGCACCGGATATGCACATGTGAAATTGAAAAAGAAGGAATCCTAGATAGAGAGAAAGAAAACGGCCACCCCAAAACGGAACTCTGGCTTGATCACAAACCAATATGGGACGCATGCATGGGAGCACGTCAAAAAATCAGCCGAAGCATCAAAAAAGATGCCTCCGCAGAAAAAATGTTATGGAACATTGAGCACACAGAATATATATGATATAAAAGTCTATATATCTCAAAACCCCACATGTGTGTCAGTATGTTTTTAGAAAAAATTAGAAAAGTTCTCCTCTATCCATAGACATGGAGAAAAGCTGGAATGTCAGGGCTCATAACTGGGGGTGGGTGGAACATCACGCCAGAATATATCAACCAGGCTAATCAGTCTTCCCCGAACTAAAGCCCTTCAGGAATGGACGAAAGCTTTCAACTTCATTTAAACCTGGGGGCGTAGTTGCCCTAAGGTACCTGATCCAGCGCATTTCCCGCTGGAGCAGAACCTTGTTCCAGTCACCCCCCCCCCCTACATGGAATATGAATCCTTTCAACAACTGAAAAAATTACTTTGGGCATTCTATATCTGTGTTTTTTGGCCACATGTCTCCCAAGAGGCAAGTAGAGGTTCCCTATCCTCATGCTATGTATATGTTTTTCCACTCTCTTCCCAAATTCCTGTCTTGTTTTTCCGACGTAAAAACATCCACACTGACAGACCATTAAATAAACCACACCTTGTGTCTTGCAATTGGCAAAGTGCCTAAGTGTGAAGGTCTCCCCATTGGGTAAAGTGAGTGTGGATCCCCCGCCAATGACAGTACATTGAGAGCATGCCCCACAGGGATAGGTCCCAAAGATTTTACATGGGTCCTTTCTTGCCTCTCCCTTGTATTCACTTTTGACTAGCATTCCACCGATAGATTCTGCCTTTTTGAAAGTGATTACTGGTTTTGATGGTACTAGTGTCTTCAGGACTGGGTCCTCAGTAAGGATCGGCCAATATTTGGTTAGAATCTGTCTGATTTTCTTGTGCTCATTGGAGAATTTGAAAATTATTCTTGAAATATTATCTTCTTGAGTTTTTTTCTTTTTCTTTGAAGTCTTAAAGACCAGAGTATGTCTTTCCATTCCCTTTACTCTATTGAAAGCTTTCTTTAGTGTGGATCTACTGTAACCTCTCGCTAGTAAACGGTTACTTAATTCATTAGATTCAAGTTGAAAGTCATCATCTGATGTACAATTCCTCCTAATCCGGAGGAACTGGCTGAAAGGTATGGATTCTTTGAGTGTTGTTGGATGGAAACTGGCTGCATGCAACATCGTGTTGCCAGCCGTTTCCTTCCTAA
Organism: Rana muscosa; assembly: GCA_029206835.1. Lineage (NCBI taxonomy): Eukaryota > Metazoa > Chordata > Amphibia > Anura > Ranidae > Rana > Rana muscosa. The sequence continues at coordinate 313,543,792 of CM055123.1, read as the reverse complement.
ACAGTCTACTTTGGACTTTCCCCTGTATATCTTTCGATATAAGGATATCAAGAAAACTGACTTTCTCAGAGTCATAAGACATGGTAAAAAATAAATTTTGGTTGTTAGTATTCATAAGTTCCAAAACTCTCTTGAGCATGTCTTCAGGCCCATCCCAGATGATGAAGATGTCGTCTATGTAGCGCTGCCACATGAGAATGTGGCAGGCATACATAGACGCATCATCTCCCAGGAGGAAATCCTTCTCCCACTCCCCCAGGTACAGGTTGGCATATGAGGGTGCACAGCACGTCCCCATAGCCACCCCCTGTACCTGGAGGTAGTGGGAGCCCTGAAACAAAAAAATGTTATGCTGTAAAATAAAATCAAGCATCTGTATGATGAATTGATTAAACTTCCAGTCCGTGGTTGGGCGTTGTCGTAGCTCTCTTTGGACAGCTAAAATGCCAAGATCGTGTGGTATGCTGTTGTAGAGAGACTCTACATCTACAGTAACCAAGAGCGCTGATGGTGGTATGACAAGACCTTCCAATATTTGCAGAAGATGGGTTGTGTCTTTGGTGTACGAAGGGAGATCCATCACATGAGGTCTGAGGTGCTGGTCAATAACTCGGCTAGCACCTTCAGAGATGGAACCATTACCTGATATGATGGGCCTGCCAGGTGGCCTCAACAGGTTTTTGTGCACTTTAGGAAGTGCATACATCGTAGGGGTACGTGGGTGTCTGGTTCGAATAAAGTCCCAGATATCTTGGTTTATGGCACCATCTCTAAAGGATTCATCAACCAATTGATAGAATTCGCTATTCATTCTATCCACCGTGGATGAAGAGATTTTGCGATAACACTTAGGATCCCTAAGTATTTTCATGCACATCTCCTCATAATCTGGGTTGTCCATAAGGACGATGTTACCCCCTTTATCTGAGCCTTTGATCGTAATGTTAACATTGTTCTTAAGAGTTTTTAGGGCATGTTTTTGTTCTGGGTTGAGATTAGAATGTGAAGTGTCTTTTTTTAGGACCTCAATCTCTTTAGATGTTTGTCTTACAAATAGAGCTAAAGCCGGGTTCTGGTTAATTGGTGGGAAATTATGAGATTTCCTTTTAAATTTTTCGGGGGTAAAAGGTGTCTGATTATTTTCCCCATCATCACCCTCCTCATCCTCCAAATTCTCCCCCCATATCTGACTCAAGGGGGCGTTTTCCTGAAGTAGGAATTTATTTTTTACCATGTCTTATGACTCTGAGAAAGTCAGTTTTCTTGATATCCTTATATCGAAAGATATACAGGGGAAAGTCCAAAGTAGACTGTTTAGGAAGGAAACGGCTGGCAACACGATGTTGCATGCAGCCAGTTTCCATCCAACAACACTCAAAGAATCCATACCTTTCAGCCAGTTCCTCCGGATTAGGAGGAATTGTACATCAGATGATGACTTTCAACTTGAATCTAATGAATTAAGTAACCGTTTACTAGCGAGAGGTTACAGTAGATCCACACTAAAGAAAGCTTTCAATAGAGTAAAGGGAATGGAAAGACATACTCTGGTCTTTAAGACTTCAAAGAAAAAGAAAAAAACTCAAGAAGATAATATTTCAAGAATAATTTTCAAATTCTCCAATGAGCACAAGAAAATCAGACAGATTCTAACCAAATATTGGCCGATCCTTACTGAGGACCCAGTCCTGAAGACACTAGTACCATCAAAACCAGTAATCACTTTCAAAAAGGCAGAATCTATCGGTGGAATGCTAGTCAAAAGTGAATACAAGGGAGAGGCAAGAAAGGACCCATGTAAAATCTTTGGGACCTATCCCTGTGGGGCATGCTCTCAATGTACTGTCATTGGCGGGGGATCCACACTCACTTTACCCAATGGGGAGACCTTCACACTTAGGCACTTTGCCAATTGCAAGACACAAGGTGTGGTTTATTTAATGGTCTGTCAGTGTGGATGTTTTTACGTCGGAAAAACAAGACAGGAATTTGGGAAGAGAGTGGAAAAACATATACATAGCATGAGGATAGGGAACCTCTACTTGCCTCTTGGGAGACATGTGGCCAAAAAACACAGATATAGAATGCCCAAAGTAATTTTTTCAGTTGTTGAAAGGATTCATATTCCATGTAGGGGGGGTGACTGGAACAAGGTCCTGCTCCAGCGGGAAATGCGCTGGATCAGGTACCTTAGGGCAACTACGCCCCCAGGTTTAAATGAAGTTGAAAGCTTTCGTCCATTCCTGGAGGGCTTTAGTTCGGGGAAGACTGATTAGCCTGGTTGATATATTCTGGCGTGATGTTCCACCCACCCCCAGTTATGAGCCCTGACATTCCAGCTTTTCTCCATGTCTATGGATAGAGGAGAACTTTTCTAATTTTTTCTAAAAACATACTGACACACATGTGGGGTTTTGAGATATATAGACTTTTATATCATATATATTCTGTGTGCTCAATGTTCCATAACATTTTTTCTGCGGAGGCATCTTTTTTGATGCTTCGGCTGATTTTTTGACGTGCTCCCATGCATGCGTCCCATATTGGTTTGTGATCAAGCCAGAGTTCCGTTTTGGGGTGGCCGTTTTCTTTCTCTCTATCTAGGATTCCTTCTTTTTCAATTTCACATGTGCATATCCGGTGCCGGGGAGGGGGTTTTCCAATGGAATTTACCCCCCACCATTTTTTCCTGGGCAGGAAAAACTTTTCTGTTCCTCCCGTAGGCTTAAAACGGCACCGGTGGTGTTAGTCCCTGGTCCGCTCCCCGTCCATATACAATTGTTCTGGGATAAGGATCTATATCCTGGGCACGAGTTTACAATGGTAAACTGGTGCTAATATTTAATGTCTGATTGCCCCACGGCAATTCAGTTCCATCTTTTCCATCTAAACCATTTTTTCCATCTGGCATCCCTTTACTTTGCCCACATTCAAGATGGCCGTCTATGCACTTCCTGCGGTGCGGGACGGATCGGAATGGGGAATGATTTAGCAGAGGGGTCGTTTATCATACCCTTGCTTCTATAGCGGGGTATGATGGGTGACGCTATAGCGGTTCAATGATGCGGCCGTGGGCTTTTTCATGCCGCGCTCCCTTGGTGTTTTGCTGCTGATTTGCAATGATGGCAGACGCACCGCTGATTGGGTTGGTTGCGTCATGTGATCGGCGCCTGACGTGGCTTGACCTGGGAAGCGTGACGTTTCCATGGCTACATGAGGCTTTGCTCCATGAGCAGGTGCGTCATGTGACCTGGTCTGGACCAATCAGACATAGCAGAGGGATATAAAGGACGCCAAAGGAGTTATATGGTGTCATTCTTTCCCTCTGCTGGCAGGCAGAGGATGTTTCTGTATGGACCTCTACTGCATGGAAACTTTTTTGGATAATTATCGGGATTTCTGATCCTTTTGACAGGTAATACTCAAAAACTTTTGGAGACGTTTTATTTAGAAGAGGGAAGAACTTTTCTTCTCTTTTGATTGATACAATTTTTATTGTTTTCTTTAATTATTTTTAGGACATATATCTTTGGACTCAAGCATCCTTTGGTCCTGTCTCTGTACATGAGTTATACTTGCCTGATGAATCTGAATCCTAGATTTCCATTTTTCCATCTACAGGTACCACATTCTCTCTAGGGATAATTATTTTATTCCCCAACAGAATTACATCCATACTTATGTATGTTATTTATTATTTTTTGTTTAAGGCACCTATTTTGGACCAATTTATTTAGATGTCCGTACTTCTTATATGGACATGTGTTCTGACAGAGGGTTTTCCTGGCATTTTGAGGGCATCGGGGAATCTACCCCTGGAGTTTCTGGAACCTGGGATGCATGTATGGGAACATTGATGGAATAATTTATATATGATTTTTTGTGTAAGTTTGTTTCCTTTGTATTGCATTTTATATAATGGTTGAAATTAAAGTGAAAACTTATCTTATTGTTTCTGTATTTAACAGAAATTTGATCTCTTAGAAGCAAATGCATTTGAAATCCCTGATGAAGGACAATTACAGTTTGAAACGCGTTGGATAAGCCTCTCTTGATCTGCTTCCGGCGGGAGTGGTCAATCAGGCTACTGTATTGCTTCTTGAAAGATTTGTAATATGTTCGATTTATGTAGTTATTGTACAATATCCATGTTTATATGTGCCTTTTTGTACAATTTTGGAATTTTATATATGTGTCCGTTTTATACGGTTTTGTTACAAATAAATATTCAGATATTTTTAAATTGAGGTTTTTCCTCCCCCCCTTTTTTTGCATTGCCTCCAAAATCCCAACAATAGAGGTTTTCTCATTTTCCACATATATTCGGGATGATGGCAATTACATGTTGGGTTGCATGAGATGTTACACTTTTCACGTATTCATAGGGTGGATAATACACCCACAAACCTCGTTTTCATACCCATGCACCCATACATGGACCCCATTTTTGTGTTAAAATTATAATTAACTCGGTGCACTATTTTTCCCATATATCTGCCATCTTGGAGAAATCCAATATTGGCAGGAGTGTGGTGCACATATTTTGAGAGCTGATATTTATTTTTGAAATACAGCTATAATAGTATAAGTCTTTTGTGTTTTGAAAATTTGTTTTGTTTTCTCACTGACCATTGAACATGGGGGACCTTCAGGGAGATGGATGGGAGGAGCTCATGTCTGGGATTCAGAAGAACTATCAAGGGACTGAACAACCAATCTCAGATTTATCATCCCTATTTTTCAATCTTAGGAAAACACTAGAGAAAAAATCTGCCCTATATTGGCATATTAACTCATTCGATAGGTATATTAGAGAACATATTAATCCTATCGGTCTGAGGATTCAGATATTTCCTATTTTGGAAAATATCAGTAAAAACCTTAAGACCAACTGGGAAACCAAGTTAAATGAATGTTCAATGAATTTGATGATGTTACTACAGGAGGAATATAAGCAGCAGCTGGTTGTTTTGGATATAGAAATTGAGTCACTATATGCTCGCCTCTCACTTTTAAAAACGCATAAAGAATATAGTAATTTGGAAAAAAACCTCAAAGAACATTTGGAAAATTTTGGTAAAACAATACTTATTAAAAAAGAGAAAAAGTATTGGAGGGATAAAAATGCGTTTAGTGAGGGCCGAGCATATAGATGGAATCAAGAGAAAAAATATAAAAATAATCAATTTAATAAAAATAAAAATCGAGGGGGAGATACTAATGTACAAAATGATTATTTGTCTGATACCCCATCCAACTCTTCCTCTTCAGTCTCCTCAAATACAGGCCGTATGTTTGGGACAAAAAGGAAAGGCCCCTCACCCAGATCCAATGAAATTGATGGAGAGGTCTCACAATGTAACAAAAAGGCAACAACGGATTCTAAGGTATTTTCCACACAAAATGGAAGAGGGAGTGGACATAGTCGGGGTTCATACAAGAACAACCCCAAGGGATCTACCACTCGAAGTAAAACGGCCTCTCAGAGGGAATTGGGGGCAATACCCAAATCTGGGGCCATCTCTAGAGTCCAATCACTTTCAGTGGAGGATTTTTTAGAGAAGGGCAAAATATATCCAATCCCACCCTCGCCCATGACACAACTAGTCATGGAACCTTTTGTGACCAAGGTAATTCCGGGGGAAAACTCAACATCATAAATTTATCCTCTTACAAGCTATCTGATTTAGAACATGAAGTATTGTCATTGGGCCTTTCTTTTTGCCCAACCAGCAATACGGATAATTTTGAAACAGTTAAGGACATTCATCTGTTTGCTCGTAAGCTTTTTTATAAGAGCTTATATGCTAAACAAGAGAATCAAGAAAGTGAGGTAGCACCTAATCTTAAAGCTGCCGACTTTAAGGCCTTGAGGGACCTAAATCTCCTACTTCAGGAAAACGCCCCCTTGAGTCAGATATGGGGGGAGAATTTGGAGGAAGAGGAGGGTGATGATGGGGAAAATAATCAGACACCTTTTACCCCCGAAAAATTTAAAAGGAAATCTCATAATTTCCCACCAATTAACCAGAACCCGGCTTTAGCTCTATTTGTAAGACAAACATCTAAAGAGATTGAGGTCCTAAAAAAAGACACTTCACATTCTAATCTCAACCCAGAACAAAAACATGCCCTAAAAACTCTTAAGAACAATGTTAACATTACGATCAAAGGCTCAGATAAAGGGGGTAACATCGTCCTTATGGACAACCCAGATTATGAGGAGATGTGCATGAAAATACTTAGGGATCCTAAGTGTTATCGCAAAATCTCTTCATCCACGGTGGATAGAATGAATAGCGAATTCTATCAATTGGTTGATGAATCCTTTAGAGATGGTGCCATAAACCAAGATATCTGGGACTTTATTCGAACCAGACACCCACGTACCCCTACGATGTATGCACTTCCTAAAGTGCACAAAAACCTGTTGAGGCCACCTGGCAGGCCCATCATATCAGGTAATGGTTCCATCTCTGAAGGTGCTAGCCGAGTTATTGACCAGCACCTCAGACCTCATGTGATGGATCTCCCTTCGTACACCAAAGACACAATCCATCTTCTGCAAATATTGGAAGGTCTTGTCATACCACCATCAGCGCTCTTGGTTACTGTAGATGTAGAGTCTCTCTACAACAGCATACCACACGATCTTGGCATTTTAGCTGTCCAAAGAGTGCTACGACAACGCCCAACCACGGACTGGAAGTTTAATCAATTCATCATACAGATGCTTGATTTTATTTTACAGCATAACATTTTTTTGTTTCAGGGCTCCCACTACCTCCAGGTACAGGGGGTGGCTATGGGGACGTGCTGTGCACCCTCATATGCCAACCTGTACCTGGGGGAGTGGGAGAAGGATTTCCTCCTGGGAGATGATGCGTCTATGTATGCCTGCCACATTCTCATGTGGCAGCGCTACATAGACGACATCTTCATCATCTGGGATGGGCCTGAAGACATGCTCAAGAGAGTTTTGGAACTTATGAATACTAACAACCAAAATTTATTTTTTACCATGTCTTATGACTCTGAGAAAGTCAGTTTTCTTGATATCCTTATATCGAAAGATATACAGGGGAAAGTCCAAAGTAGACTGTTTAGGAAGGAAACGGCTGGCAACACGATGTTGCATGCAGCCAGTTTCCATCCAACAACACTCAAAGAATCCATACCTTTCAGCCAGTTCCTCCGGATTAGGAGGAATTGTACATCAGATGATGACTTTCAACTTGAATCTAATGAATTAAGTAACCGTTTACTAGCGAGAGGTTACAGTAGATCCACACTAAAGAAAGCTTTCAATAGAGTAAAGGGAATGGAAAGACATACTCTGGTCTTTAAGACTTCAAAGAAAAAGAAAAAAACTCAAGAAGATAATATTTCAAGAATAATTTTCAAATTCTCCAATGAGCACAAGAAAATCAGACAGATTCTAACCAAATATTGGCCGATCCTTACTGAGGACCCAGTCCTGAAGACACTAGTACCATCAAAACCAGTAATCACTTTCAAAAAGGCAGAATCTATCGGTGGAATGCTAGTCAAAAGTGAATACAAGGGAGAGGCAAGAAAGGACCCATGTAAAATCTTTGGGACCTATCCCTGTGGGGCATGCTCTCAATGTACTGTCATTGGCGGGGGATCCACACTCACTTTACCCAATGGGGAGACCTTCACACTTAGGCACTTTGCCAATTGCAAGACACAAGGTGTGGTTTATTTAATGGTCTGTCAGTGTGGATGTTTTTACGTCGGAAAAACAAGACAGGAATTTGGGAAGAGAGTGGAAAAACATATACATAGCATGAGGATAGGGAACCTCTACTTGCCTCTTGGGAGACATGTGGCCAAAAAACACAGATATAGAATGCCCAAAGTAATTTTTTCAGTTGTTGAAAGGATTCATATTCCATGTAGGGGGGGTGACTGGAACAAGGTCCTGCTCCAGCGGGAAATGCGCTGGATCAGGTACCTTAGGGCAACTACGCCCCCAGGTTTAAATGAAGTTGAAAGCTTTCGTCCATTCCTGGAGGGCTTTAGTTCGGGGAAGACTGATTAACCTGGTTGATATATTCTGGCGTGATGTTCCACCCACCCCCAGTTATGAGCCCTGACATTCCAGCTTTTCTCCATGTCTATGGATAGAGGAGAACTTTTCTAATTTTTTCTAAAAACATACTGACACACATGTGTGGTTTTGAGATATATAGACTTTTATATCATATATATTCTGTGTGCTCAATGTTCCATAACATTTTTTCTGCGGAGGCATCTTTTTTGATGCTTCGGCTGATTTTTTGACGTGCTCCCACGCATGCGTCCCATATTGGTTTGTGATCAAGCCAGAGTTCCGTTTTGGGGTGGCCGTTTTCTTTCTCTCTATCTAGGATTCCTTCTTTTTCAATTTCACATGTGCATATCCGGTGCCGGGGAGGGGGTTTTCCAATGGAATTTACCCCCCACCATTTTTTCCTGGGCAGGAAAAACTTTTCTGTTCCTCCCGTAGGCTTAAAACGGCACCGGTGGTGTTAGTCCCTGGTCCGCTCCCCGTCCATATACAATTGTTCTGGGATAAGGATCTATATCCTGGGCACGAGTTTACAATGGTAAACTGGTGCTAATATTTAATGTCTGATTGCCCCACGGCAATTCAGTTCCATCTTTTCCATCTAAACCATTTTTTCCATCTGGCATCCCTTTACTTTGCCCACATTCAAGATGGCCGTCTATGCACTTCCTGCGGTGCGGGACGGATCGGAATGGGGACTGATTTAGCAGAGGGGTCGTTTATCATACCCTTGCTTCTATAGCGGGGTATGATGGGTGACGCTATAGCGGTTCAATGATGCGGCCGTGGGCTTTTTCATGCCGCGCTCCCTTGGTGTTTTGCTGCTGATTTGCAATGATGGCAGACGCACCGCTGATTGGGTTGGTTGCGTCATGTGATCGGCGCCTGACGTGGCTTGACCTGGGAAGCGTGACGTTTCCATGGCTACATGAGGCTCTGCTCCATGAGCAGGTGCGTCATGTGACCTGGTCTGGACCAATCAGACATAGCAGAGGAATATAAAGGACGCCAAAGGAGTTATATGGTGTCATTCTTTCCCTCTGCTGGCAGGCAGAGGATGTTTCTGTATGGACCTCTACTGCATGGAAACTTTTTTGGATAATTATCGGGATTTCTGATCCTTTTGACAGGTAATACTCAAAAACTTTTGGAGACGTTTTATTTAGAAGAGGGAAGAACTTTTCTTCTCTTTTGATTGATACAATTTTTATTGTTTTCTTTAATTATTTTTAGGACATATATCTTTGGACTCAAGCATCCTTTGGTCCTGTCTCTGTACATGAGTTATACTTGCCTGATGAATCTGAATCCTAGATTTCCATTTTTCCATCTACAGGTACCACATTCTCTCTAGGGATAATTATTTTATTCCCCAACAGAATTACATCCATACTTATGTATGTTATTTATTATTTTTTGTTTAAGGCACCTATTTTGGACCAATTTATTTAGATGTCCGTACTTCTTATATGGACATGTGTTCTGACAGAGGGTTTTCCTGGCATTTTGAGGGCATCGGGGAATCTACCCCTGGAGTTTCTGGAACCTGGGATGCATGTATGGGAACATTGATGGAATAATTTATATATGATTTTTTGTGTAAGTTTGTTTCCTTTGTATTGCATTTTATATAATGGTTGAAATTAAAGTGAAAACTTATCTTATTGTTTCTGTATTTAACAGAAATTTGATCTCTTAGAAGCAAATGCATTTGAAATCCCTGATGAAGGACAATTACAGTTTGAAACGCGTTGGATAAGCCTCTCTTGATCTGCTTCCGGCGGGAGTGGTCAATCAGGCTACTGTATTGCTTCTTGAAAGATTTGTAATATGTTCGATTTATGTAGTGTGAGGGGGTTAGCTCGGCAGCGGGTGTGTGTGACCCCCGGGATGGGCTCCCCACACAAAAACAGGCCCAGCAAACGGAGGTTGTGGTTTTCAAAATCAAAAAGGTGCGGTTTATTCTCTATTTACAGTGACAAAACACAGCAAAGCAAAAGAAACATAAATAAAATAAATCCTGGTCAACTTGACCTCTGAGTAAACATACAGGTTTCCTAACTAACAACTGGGATCAGCCTAGTGCTGTCCTAGTCCCTAAGTCCCTGGTTTTAAATGTCCAAGCAAATAGCCACACAGGCTTTGTCTCACCGCACAGGGGTTCACTCTCCCTAGACAGTCCACACAGGTCTGGTTCCAGGCATGAGCTAACACCTAATGAAGCTGGGAGTTTTTATAGAGGCCTAAATGAGCTGACAAGCTTCAGCTGGTCTCATCAACTCCCTGTCTGCACGACGCCCCACACTCTCCCTAGAGGTATGAGTCATCCATGAGCCCACTAGCCTCAGCTGGGCTTATACAACTCTCCACCTAGTTGTATAAGTCGGCGTAAAGCCTGAATCTGGGCGAAATATATCTACCCCCCTGGATGCAACCAGGTGACTTTACCTTTCTGCTGTCACATACCCCCCCCCTCTTGTTATAACCTCGGGGTTGGAACACCAGCAATCAGGCATTCATGTACTCGAGACAAAGCATCCACATTCCCCATTTGAACGCCAGGGCGATGCTTTACTGTGAAGTTGAATTCCTGGAGGGCCAGGAACCACCTATTCACTCTTCTATTTGTTTCCTTGTTTTGAGCCATCCACTTTAACGGAGCGTGATCCGTAACCATGTCAAAGTGCCTACCTAGCAGGTAGTACCGAAGGGAATCTAGAGCCCACTTCACCGCTAAACACTCCTTTTCAACGGTGGCGTAATTTACCTCATGGGACTTCAACTTCCTGCTGAGGTAAATGACTGGGTGCTCTTCCCCGTTCCAGACCTGGGACAATACTGCTCCTAACCCCACATCTGACGCATCACTTTGTACGACAAAGTCTTTAGAGAAGTCGGGTGAGTACAACACTGGCTGGCTACATAAGGCTTGTTTCAAGAATTGGAATGCTGCCTCAGCCTCGGGGGTCCATTTAATCATGACCGACCCTTTCCCCTTCGTCAGGTTGGTTAGGGGCACAGCCTTAGAAGCAAAGTGGGGAATGAATCGCCGATAATACCCAGCGATTCCCAGAAAGGCTCGTACCTGCTTCTTGCTGTTGGGACGTGGCCAACTCTGGATGGCCTCGACTTTGTTGAGTTGGGGTTTTATTACTCCCCTCCCAATGGTGTACCCAAGATATTTGGCCTCCTCCTGCCCAATGGTACACTTCTTGGGGTTAGCCGTAAACCCCGCTTCCCGAACAGAGTCCAGGACTGCTTGCACTTTTGGCAGATGTGAGGCCCAATCTGTGCTATGGACAATTACGTCATCCAGGTAAGCCGCAGCATACTTCCGATGGGGCCTCAGCATCTGGTCCATTTTCCGCTGGAATGTGGCCGGCGCATTCTGTAACCCGAACGGCATTCTTTTATATTGGAACGCCCCGTCTGGGGTTACAAATGCGGTTTTCTCTTTGGCCGACTTGGCCAGGGGGATTTGCCAATACCCTTTTGTGAGGTCAAGAGTCGTCATGTATCGGGCTGTTCCCAGCCGGTCGATCAACTCATCTATACGTGGCATGGGGTAGGTGTCAAATTTTGTAACTTTGTTCAACTGACGAAAATCGTTACAAAATCGCCAGCTCCCATCCGGTTTAGGCACCAACACAATGGGACTAGACCAATCACTTTGGGACTCCTCTATCACCCCTAAGTTCAGCATTTTCTGTACTTCCTCCCGTATTGCCTCCCCTCGGGCCTCTGGGATCCGATAGGGTTTTAACTTCACCCTTTCACCGGGCGGGGTAATGATGTCATGCTCTACCCCAGATGTTTGTCCCGGCAGCTCAGAGAATACCTCCTTGTTGCGAAGCACAAACTCCTTAACCTCCTGTTGTTGGGGTTGTGACAAGGTGGCTGCTATTCCAACCTCAGGAATCACGCAACCAGTTTGAGCTGGTGACCAATTGTCTGCGACTAGGGACTCTCTATCCCTCCAGGCTTTCAACAGATTAACGTGATAGATCTGTTCGGGCTTTCGCCTTCCTGGTTGTCTGACCTTGTAATTCACTTCGCTCACTTTTTCCATTATCTCATAGGGGCCTTGCCATTTGGCAAGGAATTTACTTTCAACCGTAGGGACAAGTACCAGTATCCTATCCCCCGGGGAAAAGGTACGGGTCTTGGCTCCACGGTTGTACACTCTCTGCTGTGCTAACTGCGCTTGGGCCAAATGTTCCTTCACGATGGGCATTACCTGTGCAATTCGGTCTTGCATCAGGGCGACATGCTCAATCACACTCCTGTGGGGAGAACTCTCACTTTCCCAAGTTTCCTTGGCAATATCCAACAGCCCTCTTGGGTGTCTCCCATACAGTAACTCAAAGGGGGAGAATCCCGTAGAGGATTGGGGCACCTCCCTAATAGCAAACATCAAATAAGGAAGTAGACAGTCCCAATCCTTTCCATCTCTATCCACCACTTTCTTCAACATTTGTTTTAGGGTTTTGTTGAATCTTTCAACCAGCCCATCGGTTTGGGGGTGATACACAGATGTACGCAATTGCGTCACTTTGAACAATTTACACAGCTCTTTCATAACCCGGGACATAAAGGGTGTACCTTGGTCCGTAAGCAGTTCTTTACAAATACCCACCCGGCTAAAAACAAGAGATAGCTCTTTGGCTATGGTTTTGGCCGAGGTATTTCTGAGAGGGATCGCTTCTGGATAACGGGTGGCATAGTCCATTATAACCAATATGTACTGGTGCCCCCTAGCGGACTTGATTATAGGACCTACCAAATCCATTGCGATTCTCTCAAACGGGACCTCAATGATGGGTAGAGGGACCAGCGGGCTACGGAAATGTGGCATCGGGGCCGACCTCTGACACACAGGGCAGGAGGAACAATAATTTTCTATGTCCTTCATCACCCCAGGCCAATAGAATCTCTGTAATACCCTCTCTCGGGTTTTCTCTGTCCCCAGATGACCTCCAAGAATGTGCCCATGGGCCAACTCCAACACCAACTTCCTGTAAGGTTTGGGCACCACAAGTTGCTCCACGGTTTCTTCTGCCCTTTTTGCCACCCGATACAGTAGGTCCTTCTCTACGCTGAAGTATGGGTAAGTGCAGGTATTATCTGGGTTCACTAACTCGCCATCTATTTCCACTACGTTTTCCCGTGCCTTTATTAGGGCGGGGTCTTTTAACTGTTCTGTGGCAAAATTTTCCCTGTGAACCTCCAGATCAGAAAACTCCACAGACGGTAGGTTTTCGTCTGAGGAGGTGGGCTCCTCTCCAGTTTCTTGAGTCTCCCCTGCCAATACTGACAAGGGAAATTCTGGAGAGTCCTCACCACTCTCAGAGGAGTTCTGGCTATCACATTCCTGGTACATAGGGGCACCAGTGGGGGGCTCAGGATCATCCCACAGTTCCCAGAACTTCGGAAAATCCCTTCCCACAATGGCATCATGCGGTAATTGAGATACTAACCCCACTGGATGAGAGAGGGTACCTTTGGGGGTCTCGAAACACACTGTAGTCACTGGATACTCTTGGGTGTCCCCATGCACACAAATAACAGCTACCTTGCTATTCCCAGAGACCTCTGTTTTAACTAATTCAGCCTTTATCAGGGTCACAAGGCTACCTGAATCCAGCAATACCACAACATTTCTACCATTAACACACATTTTGCATAAATGTTTCTCAGTTCCTCGAATGGCAGTGCATGCGACTGTCGCACACAGCGACTGACGTCTGCCCGTCAGAAAGTCACACTGCATGGGTTCCTCCACAACCGGGCAATTGGCTGCAATATGTTCCGCTTGCCGGCAGCGGTAGCAAACGATCCTTCTTGCCGCCTCTTGAGCCGCTGATTTCCCAGGCTGTTCTCGCCAAACTTGGGGTAGAGCTCCCACCCTCTCACTCTCTCCACCCTCACCCCTTGGAATCCTCTTATCCGCCCCTGGGGATGGTCTGGTCTTAGGGTGGAAAGTCCGAGTGTCTCTGGAAGAGGCCGTCAGGTTCTCTGTAGCCAAGTATTTCTCCACACGATCCACAAGACCATCGGCCGTCTCTGGGTCTCCATGGCTTACCCACTTTTGGATGGCAGTAGGAAGAGCTCTCAAAAACCGATCCATTACAACACGTTCCACAATCTTTGGTGCGGACAAAGTCTCTGGCTGTAGCCACTTTCTGCTCAGGTGAATGAGATCATACATTTGAGACCTGGGGGGTTTTCCAAGCTGGAAAGTCCAGTTATGCACACGCTGAGCCCGGACAGCCTGGGTGACACCCAGCCTTGCCAAAATTTCAGCTTTTAGCATCACATAGTCTTTTGCTTGGTTAGGCTCTAGGTCATAGTAAGCTTTCTGCGATTCACCAGTTAACAGAGGAGCCACCAGTCCAGCCCACTGCTCCTCAGGCCACTTTTCTCTTTCAGCGGTCCTTTCAAATGTGGTCAAAAATACCTCTGGATCATCCTCTCCAGTCATTTTTGTCAATAAACGACTCACCCCAAAGGACGCGGTATTAGTGGGACGGCTTTCCTCACTGGTCTGCGGACGTTGCTGCATTACTGCTTCCATTTGTTGTAGTCTCTGCTCTTGCTTCTGTAACAGGTCTATGAAGCGGGCCTCAGATTGCTGCTGGGCTTGTTGCTGAGCTTCCAGACTCTGTTGGTGAGCTTGCTGCTGGGCTGCAAGGCTCTGTTGATGAGCTTGCTGCTGGGCTGCAAAGTTCTGTTGTTGAGCTGCAAGGCTCCTTTGCAAACCTGCATTTGTCTGCTGTTGATTGGCATTTGCTAGAGCCAGCTGTTTCAGTATCTCCTCCATGCTGGCTTAAAAAAAAACTGCCACTGGTTCTCCACCAACTGTGAGGGGGTTAGCTCGGCAGCGGGTGTGTGTGACCCCCGGGATGGGCTCCCCACACAAAAACAGGCCCAGCAAACGGAGGTTGTGGTTTTCAAAATCAAAAAGGTGCGGTTTATTCTCTATTTACAGTGACAAAACACAGCAAAGCAAAAGAAACATAAATAAAATAAATCCTGGTCAACTTGACCTCTGAGTAAACATACAGGTTTCCTAACTAACAACTGGGATCAGCCTACTGCTGTCCTAGTCCCTAAGTCCCTGGTTTTAAATGTCCAAGCAAATAGCCACACAGGCTTTGTCTCACCGCACAGGGGTTCACTCTCCCTAGACAGTCCACACAGGTCTGGTTCCAGGCATGAGCTAACACCTAATGAAGCTGGGAGTTTTTATAGAGGCCTAAATGAGCTGACAAGCTTCAGCTGGTCTCATCAACTCCCTGTCTGCACGACGCCCCACACTCTCCCTAGAGGTATGAGTCATCCATGAGCCCACTAGCCTCAGCTGGGCTTATACAACTCTCCACCTAGTTGTATAAGTCGGCGTAAAGCCTGAATCTGGGCGAAATATATCTACCCCCCTGGATGCAACCAGGTGACTTTACCTTCCTGCTGTCACAGTAGTTATTGTACAATATCCATGTTTATATGTGCCTTTTTGTACAATTTTGTAATTTTATATATGTGTCCGTTTTATACGGTTTTGTTACAAATAAATATTCAGATATTTTTAAATTGAGGTTTTTCCTCCCCCCCTTTTTTTGCATTGCCTCCAAAATCCCTACAATAGAGGTTTTCTCATTTTCCACATATATTCGGGATGATGGCAATTACATGTTGGGTTGCATGAGGTGTTACACTTTTTGCGTTTAACCCTGGCCGCCACTTGTAACAATATGCCCCGAATCGCTGCTTTATGGGCTACCCAGTTAATTGCGGGGGATGTGTCTGATGCCTTATTAAGTCTAAAGTATTCCTGTATTTCCTTTTGAATCTCTAAAAAGATTATAGGGTCATTCAGCAGGCTCACATTAAGTCTCCACGGGGAGGGTCTAGATTTAGTCCACAGCCCTGTAGTAGAGAGTTTGATCGGGGAATGATCAGACCAAGGGGTAGATAAGATCTTAACTGACTTAATAAATGGGAGCAAAGGCGTGCGTACTAAAACGTGATCTATCCTAGAGTAAGTATGATGGACCTGCGAAAAATGTGTAAAGTCTCTGACCGTAGGGTTATTTTCTCGCCAGGCGTCAACGAGGTCATGGGAATGAAACAGACGTGCAACCTTGCTGCTTCCAGTCGGTGGGCGCTTCAATAATGGTTTAGAGGAGTCCGATTTATCCATTATTCTGTCCAAGGGAATATTACTATCGCCCCCCATAATGAGCTGATCCT
The DNA here is from genome assembly GCA_029206835.1 of Rana muscosa. Lineage (NCBI taxonomy): Eukaryota > Metazoa > Chordata > Amphibia > Anura > Ranidae > Rana > Rana muscosa. The sequence goes on along the minus strand of CM055123.1, from coordinate 313,527,468 downwards.
GGACTTTGGGCATTAGAATCTTCAGCATTTTGCTAAAGAATTCCGGCTGCCCAGTATTCGGGGCATAGTATGATATAAAGGACACCTCCTGGTCATGGAGCCGCCCCACTGCCATAATATACCTACCGCCCTTGTCCTTAACAATAGTTATGGGGGTAAAGGGGGTCCGTTTCGAAAAGCATATGGCTACACCGCCCTTCTTTTCCCGACCCCCTGCTAAATAAAACTGTGGATACTTCATATTGAGGTAACGGGGCGCTGAGACGTTGGAAAAATGAGTCTCCTGTAACAGCAGGACTTCAGCCTTCTGTTTATAATAAAACTGGAAAGCCTTAGTTCTCTTAGCAGGGGAATTAAATCCATGTACATTATGGCTAACTATCGAGTAGTCTGTGTTATATGTGGTAGCCATCGTGGTAGGGCAGAGCACTCTTACCTTGCGCAGTAAATGAAGCGGGAAAGGGCCCCGAAAATGAAGACTGTTCGGCTGGGTGACCTCTCAGACCATGACATAAGGGAAGGGCGCTGAATCGAGGCTCCGAAGAGAAAGGGGGAAGGGAAAAAAAGAAAAGGCATTAGAGAAGCAGAAAAACAAAAATAAAAGTGAAAAAATACAAGCATAGGGCTTAGGCCCAAACAACCAATATAAATCAATCCTAACTGATGAACGAAGGTATGGGGAATAACCCCTGCCGGAGGCAACATCCGGCAAAATAGGTGCAAGGGTACCATCCTCGTCGGAGGATAGGTAGTCTCGTGGTTGGGTGGCAAGTATGACCACCCCGACCCAAATATGAATACACTCTATACAAGCAGGCTATTCGAGGTCATATCGGGAATGACATAAACCAATCAATACAGTTTAACATAACAGGCTACCTATAGTAACATGTGTTCCCAAGGCCAGTGACGCCGGGGCCGGAAGGGTCCCCATCGGTCGTTCTGGCCCCCGAGCCACAGTCCAACAGAGGAACCACATTGCGGTCCGAATAGGGTCCCCAGACTGCAAAATAGCAAAGTTCCTTCGGCCAAGTTGGGGCCAGTCGGGGTTGTAAAATAGTCGGCTGATAGCCATTCCGAAAAACCAGGAATTCAAGTAACTTTGTAACCCGTGAACGGTAACGATGGCCCCATCAGGCCCATAGTCCACCATGAGCCCGGGCCATACCTGTGCAACCAAGCACTAACAATTCCCAAAAAGGGGTAGAAAAGAGAAAAGAGCAATAATACTCAGGTATTCCGGCGAGCATTTCTGGCCTGTGAGCGTGTGCGATCCTGCCACATCGGGGAGAGGGGACGATGATCCGGGTGAGGGGGAGACGAAGTCGGAGAGTCCTGCGCAATGATACCGAGACCAAGCAGTAGGTCTTCGCCTGCTTGGAACGTGGAAAAGGAGTGGGAATTTCCGTTGTAGGCGAATGATAACTTAAAAGGGAACGCCCATCGATACTTAATTTGTTTGGCCATGAGTTGCTGGAGTAATGGTCGTAGGTTTCTGCGTTTCTGGACCGTTGATGGCGCCAAATCTGTGAAAAGCTGTATTGGTGCTCCAAATAGCGACAAGCCCGGCCTGTTGCGGGCCGCAAGCATCATCTTTTCCTTAATGCGATAGTGATGTGGCTTAACGATAATGTCTCGTGGTAGGCCGTCGGCCCTTGGGGCTGTCAGTGCTCGGTGAACGCGATCCACTTCCATTTGGTGGGTAGTGATGTCAGGGATAAGGGTTTTCATCAGGTCCTTTATAGCCCCTTCTAGATCAGTGTGAGTTTCAGGGAGGCCACGCACGCGGACATTGTATCTACGTGAACGATTCTCCAAATCTTCGATTTTTGTGAATGCCTCTTCCAATCTATCCTGGAGGTCTGTCACCATGGCTGAGTTCTGATTGACCCTTTTGATGGTACCGTCTACTTTGGTTTCAATTAGCTCAAAACGCTCCCCCAAGCTGTGGATATCTTTTTTAAGGTCAGTGGTAATTAATGTGCAGGCCTTAGAGAGCTCCTGCTGCAGCATGGTGGAGAATCTGCCCAACAGTACAGCATCAGGGGAATAATGTGATAGCTGGGGAAGTGGCATATCCTGGCTGGATTGGCTGATGAGGACTTCCGTTAGATCTGCCATGTTCCTATCCATGGAGGAGGCAGGGGAGGCAGGGGAGTTTATAGAGTCATGTCCATCAGTGTATAGGACTGGGGATGGGGGATGTGAAAGTGACTCACCCCGCTGTCCAGTCTCCACCTCTCCTGAGGATTGAGAGGAGAATGGATCCATAGATGGCTCCGGATTTTGCTGCTTGTCTCCTCTCTGTGCAGCGCCGTCAAATCTGGCTGCTGCAGTGCTGCCCCTCGTGTCTGGCTTGCCGGGCGCCATCTTGGGTCGCGGCCGTGCTGTAGGGGAAGGTCCCGCTCTCCTCTGGGCTGTATTTTGTTTATGGTGCCCTTTCTGCAGCTGCCCCTGTGCTCTCTGGTTCATCACCGCCTCGGGGCTAGTGTGGGATCGGTCCTGGCTCTCGGACCTCGCTGCCTGCGCTATTATTAGCTCCGGTGGGTCGGGGTGCCGGAAGCTCGGTCAGCGCACGTCCTTCTCCGAGTCCCCGCGCATGCGCACTCCTAAAATATGGTTTTATTGCCATTAGTTTTCTTATAATCCCTGAATACAAAAATGTATTGGAGACAATATAAAATTCCATGACCGCAGAAGGGAGTGGTATTGACCCTGTGACCCGAGATGGAAAGGAGCTGTCAGGACCCGGGTCTGAACCTGCAACCTCTTCTGTGTCTGGCGATGTCTCTTCTTGCTGAGATGCTGGACGGCTCCCTGTCTGATCCATTTGACAATTTTGACTTGTGTCTTGTTTCTGCTGAACCTTAAACTCTTTGCTCCTCCCATGAATTTCCTGTTTAAGCCATATCTCTGCACTTCCTGTTTGCCAGAATATTGTGCTCTCTCCTGCCAATAGCTGGTTCTTGTCACTCCTGCTGCCATCTGTATCTCTGCTTCCACTCGTTACCGACCTTTGGCTTGGTTTTCTACTACACTTCTGCTTAATCCCAACCTGCGACCACTTGTTAGCGATCTTATGCTTGCTTAATGACTATGCTTCTGCTTGATCCTTACCTGCTATATCTGCTACTGGACCCCGGCTTGCTCACCTCTAGGTGGGGTGATCCTGAGGACAGCAACCTGGTACTAACATGCATCTCCACCATCAGGAGCTCTGGTGAATAACGGTTGCTGAGCCACCTGAGATACTGGACAGCTCCCTGCCTGATTCCTTAGACAACCTTGCCTTGTGTATTGTTTCTCTTGAACCTTGAAATTGTTGCTCTTCCCATAACCTTCCTATCTAAGCCATGCCTTTACACTTCCTGTTTGCAAGATTATTATGCTCTTTCCAGCCAATATGTTGCTCTTTTGCTTGTTACTTGACTATACTTCCACTTGATCCCAAGCTGCAACCACCCATTACCAACCTTTGGCTTGTTTACTCACTATGCTTCTGCTTATCCCTATTTGCTATTAGACCCAGATTTGCTCACCTCCTGGTGGGGCGATCCTGAGGACCGTGACCTAGTACTAACATGCAGCAAAACCCATCTCCACCATGAGGAGCTGTGCTGAACACCAGTTAGTGCTTAGACTGCACACCTCAGGTGAGCTCATGTTATCTGCCAGGGTGACCTGCTGCTGCACTTATCCAGCTGGTTGGTGTGAGCCTCTCTACTGCTATAGCTACTGGCCTCCAAGCCTGACCCCTGACAAAAGCAGATAACATAACATATGCCCTTTTCCCTTCCTTCCCCTACCTACTACATGGCCAGCATATTCTTGTCCTACAAGTAATATTCCCACTTGGTCCTCTTGATACCTACCTGTTGTGCCCCCCCATGGCACATGCTTGATAAAGAGGAGGTCCTGGATGAGTTTTGATCCACCATGAGGACCAGAGTTGGGTGGACATTTTGTAAAAGAAAATATCCTAAGTGTTTGCTGGTAGCAAAGAGGGTGGGATATGTAGACATTTTTTTTGTTTAGTTGACATTCATATATACTGCAAAGGAGGTCAATCGTGTATAACAATGTTTCTCAAGGTACTATTGTTCTCGGCTCTGGGCAGTGGTGGGACAAGGTCATCCAGCGCCCAGGACAAAGATGCCAAACTGCAACCCCCCCTTCCCTTAGGGTTAGGAGTGATGTTACTGTCACTACTTCTGTCAGCCTTGTAACAGAAGCAACTGGCACAGAGCGCCCCCATCCCTGCAAAAAACCATTGCACCCAGGGCAGCTGCCCCTCCTGCCCACCCCTTGTCCCGGCCCTGGCTCTGGGTTAAAGCAAAAGTAAACCCATTGATTTGACAATTTAAAAAAAAAACAGTTACATTCCCGAAAAATACCGGGAATGTAACTGTCACATTGGTTGTGCTCTCAACCAAACTGTCAAACCATCCAATTGCTGGTGTCATACCTGATCACATGTGCAGCATCATGGCAGTTGAAGATTAAACAGAGGCCACAATGGCTTCTTCTTTGGCTGAAAACGATAGGAGGGTTTACTTCCACTTACATAAGTACAAGGGTTCAACATTCTAAAACACTATATTATCAAAGGGTTCCGTCGTGCAGTGTGAATACATTTTATGTTCACACAACCAACAAGGGCCAACCCATCACCTCTCCGCCGAAAATGGTTGAGTTTGGCTTGTCTTCTCAGATAAAAGGATAGCGTTGGGTTTTCCTTAACCACTTAAAGTGGAAGTAAACCCTGAAAAAAAAAAAAAAAAGAAACCCTGCAAGACAAAGCCATAATGAGCTAGTATGACTAGCATACTAGCTCATTATGCAGCACTTACCTTAGATCAGGGCCCCCGAAGCTGTCCTCGTCTCCCCATCCAGCCGTAGCCATCGCTCCTCTGATACCCGGAAGGTTACTTCTGGGTATCGCCGCTCCAGCCAATCACAGCACCGCTCCGGCGCTATGATTGGCCGGAGCGACGAAGACGTCACTCCGTGCATGCGCGCGGGAGCCGTCAAATCCGGCAAGGCCGGATTTGTGAATGGGATTAACCCTGTAAATGCACCGTTGTCTATGGCACGCATGTGCCGTAGACATTGGTGCATGTCTTTTATTGCAAAGGTTTAGGAGATATTTCTTGCACCTACAGGTAAGCCTTAATCTAGGCTTACCTGTAGGTGCAAGTTGCATAAGTGGGTGTACAACCCCTTTAAAGGGGTTGTAAATAATTTAATTATTTTTTTAACTAACAAACATGTTATACTTACCTCCACTGTGCAGCTCGTTTTGCACAGAGTGCCCCCGAACCTAGTCTTCTGGGGTCCCTTGGCGGCTCTCTCGGCTCCTCACCGCAATCACTCACCACCTATATGCAAGCTCGCATGGTGGTGAGTGATTGCGGGCGCGCTCCAGTGATACAGCCAGTGGCTATAGCCGCTCACTGTATCACTTGGCCCCACCCCCCGGCGTGCCGCATCATTGGATGTGATTGACAGCAGCGTGAGCCTATGGCTGCGCTGCTTTTAACCCATCCAGTGTAGCCAATCAACGGCCAGGCTCAGAAACGGGGGCGAGGGCAGGACTTTCGAGGGCTCAGGTAAGTAAAACGGGGGCTGGGGGGCGGTATTGTTGGATGTTTTTTCACCTTAATGCATAGGATGCATTAAGGTGAAAAAACTTTTTCCTTTACAACCCCTTTAAGGACCGAGCCTCTTTTTCAGACTCGTTGTTTACAAGTTAAAAACACATTTTTTTGCTAGAAAATTATTTAGACCCTCAAACATTATAAAAAAAAATTCTAACACCCTAGAGAATAAAATGGCGGTCATTGCAATACTTTTGGTCACACCGTATTTGCGCAGTGGTCTTTCAAGCGCACTTTTTTGGGAAAAAATTCACTTTTTTAAATTAAAAAATAAGACAACAGTAAAGTTAGCCCAATTTTTTTTCATATTGTGAAAGATAATGTTACGCCGAGTAAATTGATACCCAACATGTCACGCTTCAAAATTGCGCCCGCTTGTGGAATGGCGTCAAACTTTTACCCTTAAAAATCTCCATAGGCAGCGTTTAAAAAATTCTACAGGCTGCATGTTTTGAGTTACAGGGAAGGTCTAGGGCTAGAATTATTGCTCTCGCTCTAACGATCGCGATACCTCACATGTGTGGTTTGAACACCGTTTTCATATGCGGGCGCTGCTCACGTCTGCGTTCACTTCTGCGCACAAGCTCGTTGGGACGGGGCGCTTTAAAACATTTTTTTTTCTCTTATTTATTTTACTTTTTTTTATTTATTTTTACACTGTTTTTAAAAAAAAAAAAAAACATTTGGGTCACTTTTATTCCTATTACAAGGAATGTAAACATCCCTTGTATTAGAAAAAAGCATGACAGGTCCTCTTAAATATGAGATCTGGGGGGTCAAAAAGACCTCACATCTCATATTTACACTAAAATGCAATAAAATAAAAAAATTACAAAAAAAAAATGTCCCTTTAACGAGCTATGGGCGGAGCTGACGTTTTGACATCGCTTCCGCCCTGCTATGGTATGGAGACGGGTGGGGGCCATCTTGCCCCTCCCTCGTATCCATACCCAGCTAGGAAGAGGACGCGATCGCCTCCGCCGCTAGCGCAGCTGCTGCCATAACCGAGATATCCCTCTTCAAAGAGAGGGACGTATATAGTCGTGCGGCGTTCCGGAAGTGGTTAAAAAAAAATTAGAAGTTCTGAATATGCCATCAAGTTAGCACGAAAAATTAAGATACAATTGGCATAATTATGTACAACATAAATTACCCTGTATTTGTTAATATTTGCAAAAAGAAATAATATAGATGCAGGCGCACACACATAATAATGTGCATCTTAGTTAATCACCACTTTAAGTTGGCTACATAATATCGCCCACTGATTATGCTGTCTTTAGGTTCTAGGAATCTGTACATTTTAATATAACAAAATGTTTTATTCATAAGCTACTTGAGCAACCATTATATAGATGATGAATAATCATCATAGACTTTCCAAATTACGAGCAACGTCCTAAAGCGCTGGCCAGCTTCTGTCCCTCGCCACGCTGTGCTGGATCTTGATTTTGCATATGTAGATCAAACATATATATATATATATATATATACAGTGGGGATCGAAAGTTTGGGCACCCCAGGTAAAAATGTGTATTAATGTGCATAACGAAGCCAAGGAAAGAAGGAAAAATCTCCAAATAGCATCAAATTACAGATTAGACATTCTTATAATATGTCAAAAAAAGTTAGATTTTATTTCCATCATTTACACTTTCAAAATTACAGAAAACAAAAAAATGGCGTCTGCAAAAGTTTGGGCACCCTGCAGAATTTATAGCATGCACTGCCCCCTTTGCAAAGCTGAGACCTGCCAGTGTCATGGATTGTTCTCAATCATCGTCTGGGAAGACCAGGTGATGTCAATCTCAAAGGTTTTAAATGGCCAGACTCATCTGACCTTGCCCCAACAATCAGCACCATGGGTTCTTCTAAGCAGTTGTCTAGAAAACTGAAACTGAAAATAGTTGACGCTCACAAAGCTGGAGAAGGATATAAGAAGATAGCAAAGCGTTTTCAGATGTCAATATCCTCTGTTCGGAATGTAATTAAGAAATGGCAGTCATCAGGAGCAGTGGAAGTTAAAGCAAGATCTGGAAGACCAAGAAAAAATATCAGACAGAACAGCTCGCAGGATTGTGAGAAAAGCAATTCAAAACCCACGTTTGACTGCACGATCCCTCCAGAAAGATCTGGCAGACACTGGAGTTGTGGTACACTATTCCACTATAAAGAGATACTTGTACAAATATGGTCTTCATGGAAGAGTCATCAGAAGAAAACCTCTTCTACGTCCTCACCACAAAAATCAGCGTTTGAACTTTGCAAATGAACATATAGACAAGCCTGAGGCATTTTGGAAGCAAGTTCTGTGGACCGATGAGGTTAAAATATAACTTTTTGGCCGGAATGAGCAAAGGTACGTTTGGAGAAGAAAGGGCACAGAATTTAATGAAAAGAACCTCTGTCCAACTGTGAAGCATGGGGGTGGATCAATCATGCTTTGGGGTTGTATTGCAGCCAGTGGCACAGGGAACATTTCATGAGTAGAAGGAAAAATGGATTCAATAAAATTTCAGCAAATTTTGGATGGTAACTTGATGCCATCTGTGAAAAAGCTGAAGTTAAAGAGAGGATGGCTTCTACAAATGGATAATGATCCTAAACACACCTCAAAATCCACGGGGGATTACATCAAGAGGCGTAAACTGAAGGTTTTGCCATGGCCTTCACAATCTCCTGACCTCAACATTATTTAAAACCTATCGATAGACCTCAAAAGAGCAGTGCGTGACAGACAGCCCAGAAATCTCAAAGAACTGGAAGACTTTTGTAAGGAAGAATGGGCAAAGATACCTCAAATAAGAATTGAAAGACTCTTGGCCGGCTACAAAAAGCCTTTACAAGCTTTGATACTTGCCAAAGGGGGCAGTACAAGATATTAACTCTGCAGGGTGCCCAAACTTTTGCAGACGCCATTTTTTTGTTTTTCTGTAATTTTGAAAGTGTAAATGATGGAAATAAAATCTAACTTTTTTTGACATATTATAAGAATGTCTAATCTGTAATTTGATGCCATTTGGAGATTTTTCCATCGTTCCTTGGCTTCGTTATGCACATTAATACACATTTTTTACCTGGGGTGCCCAAACTTTCGATCCCCACTGTATATATATATTTATTTATTTTTTGCAACATTGTTAAATTTGTTCAGATTTTAACTCCAGCTTAACTACACGTGGATTTTTCTTGAGAAATAATTATTTTATATAGACAGCTTTTGATATATATGTTACGACACCCCGTGTATGAAAGGAGTTAACGTTGTTTAGGATATTCCATTCCCGAACACAAGTCAGCTACCAGACACTCCAACCAGCCGAATACGACCCCATACGAATAATTCTCCCCCAGATACGAGATGACGCTCTGTATGAGGTTCAAGCAGGAATCACAATCTTTATGGAAAGACCACAGGCTTATATACAGTAATGCCGCGTACACATGACCATTTTTCATGACGAGAAAAATACAATTTTTTAATTTGGTCATTAAAAACGATGGTGTGTAGGCTCCAGAGCATTTTTCGCGACTTGAAAAATGGCCATTAAAAATTTGGAACATGCTCTATTTTTTCTCGTCGCAGTAAAGTCGCACGATTTTGAATTCGCAGCAGTGTGAACCTAGCCTAAAAGAAGAGGTGCATATATATCCTGCTCATATTACTCTGAAAATGCACCTGTGACCAGACCTAATTAGCTAATCCCTTACAGCAGCTGATGACTCAGAGACAGGACCTTTAGGCTAGATTTGCTGTCTCCTAAACTACAATACACATTATCACAGAACTCCTTCACACAATTACAGGGTCAATTAGCACAAGCCACAATGAAAAGATCCTTAGAAGTTAGCCTGGACTCATTTACATTACAACAGATAGACAGGTGGCTGGAGTTGACATCATCAGCCTCGTTAACCACTTAAGGACCGGACTAATACGGACCATAATGACCAGAGGTGATTTCACAATTTGGCACTGCGCTGCTTTAACTGTAAATTGTGCGGACATGCAATGTTGTACCCAAACGAAATCTGCGTCATTTTCTTCCCACAAATAGAGCTTTCTTTTAATGGTATTTGATTGCCTCTGCGATTTTTATCTTTTGCGATATAATGGAAAAAGACCAAAAATTTAGAAAAAAAAACATATTTTCAAATTTTTGTTATAAGAAAAATCGAATAAACTAAATTTTAGTCATACATTTAGGCCAAAATGTATTCAGCCACATGTCTTTAGTAATTAAAAATGTCAATAAGCGTATATTTATTGGTTTGCGCAAAAGTTATAGCGTCTACAAACTAGGGTACATTTTCTGGAATTTACACAGCTTTTAATTTATGACTGCCTATCTCATTTCTTGAGGTGCTAAAATGGCAGGGAAGTACAAAACCCCCCAAATGACCACATTTTGGAAAGTAGACACCCCAAGGAAATTGCTGAGAGGCATGTTGAGCCCATTGAATATTTTTTTTTTGTCCCAAGTGATTGAATAATGACAAAAAAAAAAAATTACAAAAAGTTGTCACTAAATGATATTTTGCCCACACATGCCATGGTTATATGTGGAATTGCACCCCAAAATACATTCTGCTGCTTCTCCTGAGTATGGGGATACCACATGTGTGGGACTTTTTGGGAGCCTAGCCACGTGCAGGCCCCCGAAAACCAAGCACCGCCTTCAGGATTTCTAAGGGCACAAATTTTTGATTTCACTCCTCACTACCTATCACAGTTTCGGAGGCCATAAAATGCCAAAATAGCACAAACCCCCCCAAATGACCCCATTTTGGAAAGTAGACACCCCAAGCTGTTTGCTGAGAGGCATGGTGAGTATTTTACAGCTCTCATTTGTTTTTGAAAATTAAGAAAGAGAAGAATTTTTTTTTTTTTTTTTAAATTTTCAAAACTTTGTGACAAAAAGCGAGATCTTCAAGATACTCACCATACCTCTCAGCAAATAGCTTGGGGTGTCTACTTTCCAAAATGGGGTCATTTGGGAGGGTTTTGAACTGTCCTGGCTTTTTTACACAACATTAGGAAGCTTATGTCACACATCATCCACTCTTCTAACCACTTGAAGACAAAGCCCTTTCTGACACTTTTTGTTTACATGAAAACATTTTTTTTTTTTGCAAGATTATTATTTGTTGAACCCCCAAACATTATATATTTTTTAAAGCAAATGCCCTACAGATTAAAATGGTGGGTGTTGCATTTTTTTTCCACACAGTATTTGCGCAGCGATTTTTCAAACGCATTTTTTGGGGAAAAAATACCCTTTTTTTAATTTTAATGCACTAAAACACACTATATTGCCCAAATGTTTGATGAAATAAAAAAGATGATCTTAGGCCGAGTACATGAATACCAAACACGACATGCTTTAAAATTTCGCACAAACGCGCAGTGGCGACAAATTACATACATTTTTAAAAGCCTTTAAAAGCCTTTACAGGTTACCATGTTAGATTTACAGAGGAGGTCTACTGCTAAAATGACTGCCCTCGATCTGACCTTCGCGGTGATACCTCACATGCATGATGCAATTGCTGTTTACATATGACGCCAGACCGACCCTTGCAAGAGCAGGGCGGGACAGGGGTGCTTTTTTTTTTTTTTTTAAACTGTTTCTTCCATATTTTTTTTTTTTATATAATTTTTATTGTTATCTCAGGGAATGTAAATATCCCCTATGATAGCAATAGGTAGTGCCAGGTACTCTTTTTTTGAAAAAACTGGGTGTCTATTAGACCCTAGATCTTTCCTCTGCCCTCAAAGCATCTGACCACACCAAGATCGGTGTGATAAAATGCTTTCCCAATTTCCCAATGGCGCTTTTTATATCCGGGGGGGGGGGGGGATTCCCTGCCACTGCTTGTAAAAGCAGTCCAGAGGCTAATTAGCCAGTAGGATTGCTTTTACATGAAAGCTGGCCACTGGCTGAAAAGAATGATACCAAGATGATACCTAAACCCGCAGGCATCAATCTGGTATAACCATTCAAAGTCCAGCAACATACCAGTACGTTGCTGGTCCTTGTTGGACATGTATTGTAATCTTTTTTTTTCATGCAGCCAGTTGGCTGAACGAAAAAAGAGATTGATCGGTGGGTATGCCCACCATTAGAATACCTCCCTTCATCCACCCACTTCTAATGATGGGCATACATGCACCATTTATATATGGCGAAGCATTGGGGCATCCTCCCGCAAAAAAGTTATGCCGCACACACATGGTCGGACTTTTCCACGGGCAAGCCTCCGTCGGAATTTCGACCGTATGTACACGGCATTAGGAGCAAAATCACTCCTCCGCCCCTGCTGCCCCAATGCTTCGGTATATATGCTTTTTTTTTAAATTGTGGTGGTGAAATCACCTCCTACAGCACTGGAGTCGCAGGGATCAGGCCTGTCTCTGCGAACGCTGCAGTTATGTGTGTTGTGTTTGGTAAGTGACAGCGATCGAGCGATACTGCACTTGGGTGGGCTAGGCTGGGCTGGGCAGAGGGGCTAAACGCAGGTGCCAGCAGGTATCTGGGCTGATCCTGCTAACACTGCGTTTTTGGGAACCCTAAACTGCTGGGGATGCTAGTATAGATCTGATCAGATCAGATATTGATCTGTTCAGATACTATACCACTAAGGGGGGTGTATGCTTCACGCTACTGACACTAACCTGACGCTGCCTGGGGCAACGCAGACCCTCTCTGACACTAAAACCTAATTGATATCACCCGCCGGGTGCCCTGACACTATAAAAAGCAAACTAACTAACCAGCGTCACCCGTAACACTTATATGGTGATCACTGGTGAAAGGGTTAACTAGGGGCAATCAGGGGGTTAAACCTTTATTAGGTAATATATGGGGGGTACCTGACGCTATATAAAAACCTGACGAGGAACCTAAAAAACAAAATAACTAACTGGCTAACCAGTGTCACCAGTAACACTTATACGGTGATCTGACGCTATAAAAACCTGTGGCGAACCTAAAAAAAATAACTTACTACCTAGCGGCATCACCGACACTAATACAGCGATCAGAAAAACGATCGCTAAGTGACACTGGCAAAAGGGGGTGAAAGGGTTACCTGGGGGGCGATCAAGGGGGTTAAACCTTTATTAGGTAATATATGGGGGTACCTGACGCTATAAAAACCTGTGGCGAACCTAAAAAAAATAACTGACTACCTAGCGGCATCACCGAAACTAATACAGCGATCAGAAAAACAATCGCTTAGTGACACTGGCAAAAGGGGGTGAAAGGGTTACCTGGGGGGCAATCAAGGGGTTAAACCTTTATTAGATAATATATGGGGGTACCTGACGCTATAAAAACCTGTGGCAAACCTAAAAAAAATAAGTGACTACCTAGCGGCATCACCGACACTAATACAGCGATCAGAAAAACGATCGCTAAGTGACAGTGGTGCTAGGGGGTGAAAGGGTTACCCTGGGGGGGCGATCAAGGGGTTAAACCTTTATTAGTTAGGGGTTAGGGGGCTACACTGGACCTAAAACTAACTGCCCTGACACTTTTACAGTCACAAATGTCACTGATTGCAGTGATCAGTAAAAAAATGGTCACTGCAATCAGTGACACTGTGACTGGGGACTGGGGGGTGATCTGGGGGGGCCTGGGGGGGGGTGATCGTGTGCAGTGGCATCACTAGGGTTGGTGTCACCCGGTGCAAAAAAAAATGGTGTCACCCCCCAACAACTATAGTCCCCCCTCAGTACAGACCCCCCTCCACTAACTACAGACCCCCCTCCCACAGTATAGATCCCCTCCCTCAGTACAAACCCGCTCCACTAAGTACAGACTCCCCGCCATCAATATAGACCCGCCTCCCTCAGTATGAACCTCCCCCTCAGTACAGACACCCCCACCTCAGTGCAGACTGCTCCATAAGTACAGACACCCCCACCTCAGTGCAGACCGCTCCATCAGTACAGACACCCCCACCTCAGTGCAGACCCCCTCAGTTACAGACACCCCCTCAGTTACAGACCCCCCTCGTACAGACACCCCCCTCAGTACAGACACCCCCCTCAGTAACAGACCCCCCTCAGTAACAGACACCCCCTCAGTTACAGATCCCCCCTCAGTTACAGACCCCCCCTCAGTTACAGACCCCCCCCCCTCAGTACCAGACCCCCCCTCAGTACAGACACCCCCCTCAGTACAGACACCCCCCTCAGTACCAGACCCCCCCTCAGTACAGACACCCCCCTCAGTACCAATCCCCCTCTCAGTACAGACACCCCCCTCAGTACAGACACCTCCCTCAGTAACAGACCCCCCTCAGTAACAGACACCCCCTCAGTTACAGATCCCCCTCAGTTACAGATCCCCCCTCAGTTACAGACCCCCCCTCAGTACCAGACCCCCCCCTCAGTACCAGACCCCCCCCCCTCAGTACCAGACCCCCCCTCAGTACAGACACCCCCCTCAGTACCAGACCCCCCCTCAGTACAGACACCCCCCTCAGTACCAGACCCCCCTCAGTACAGACACCCCCTCAGTACAGATACCCCCCTCAGTACAGACACCCCCCTCAGTACCAGACCCCCCTCAGTACAGACACCCCCCTCAGTACAGACACCCCCCTCAGTACCAGACACCCCCTCAGTACAGACACCCCCCTCAGTACCAGACCCCCCTCAGTACAGACACCCCCCTCAGTTACAGCCCCCCCCTGGTGCAAACTCCCTCTTGTGCAGACCCCAGCAGTACAGACACCCCTCCCCCCATCAGTAAAGATGCTCCCTTACCTTTCAGACCTCAGAACAGAGCGGCAGATACACACAGCGGTGTGTCTCTCGAGCGCGGGCTCCTCCTCCTCCTCTGTGGATGTAAACATAGAGGAGGCAGAGGGGGCGGCGGCTTCCTTGCGCTCCGCTGAGGGACACAGCCGCAGGGTGAGCCTAAGGCACAGGGCAGCGGGCGGGCGATGTCAGTGTGGCCGCTGCGCTACCCACGGGTGTCACCCCTCTGGTGGGTGTCACCCGGGTGCGGCCCGCCCCCCCCCCGCACCTGGCTAGCAACGCTAGTGATCGTGTGCCTATCTGTGCTGCTGTCAGTGTGCTGTTCAGTGCACTAACCTGTGTGTCTTCTCTCCACGGCGCTCTGTATATGTGAGCGCCGCAGGAAAGATGACATCACTTCCTCCTGCCTGTGTAAACATTACACAGGCAGAGGAAGCATTTCATTCGCCGGGAGCGATCGCGAGGGGGTGGCTGGAAACAAATGGCCGTCCCCTCATCACGAATCGCTCCCGCGCCGAGAACCACTGCTCGCTGTACCGGAGGGGGGTCTGATCGGACCCCCCACCCATACGAAGGCAGTCACGTACAGGTACGTGATTGTGCCTGTCCGTGCCATTTTGCCGACGTATATATACAGTGAGCGGTCGTTAAGGGGTTAAGCAATAGACGGTCGGTCTGTTACATTGACTTCCTGGAATGCCCATATTCGGAGTTATACTTTCTGGGCATAGACCTCACAGCACACATCTTCATATTTCTTGAGAGATATTGTTAATGAATATTACTGTCCCATTTGAAGTAGTCCAAGATATATTTTCTCAGTCACCATGCGCCCAAAAGTGGCTCCCGTCACAATATATATATATATATATATATATATATATTATTATTATTTTTTTATTTACAGATCATTGCCTTCTTCAATTTAAATGCAACACGGCCACATGGAGTTTGGCCGCTCTGTCCTAGCAAGTCATAGGTGTCAATAGTGGAGACATACGTACCATTCATTTTTGCTGAATCCCACTTGCAATATTCAGGGAATGGTTAACCTCTTGCTGTCCCGCTCACAGACGATCTACTGCGGGGTACGTGAGCGCGCCCCCCTGCTGACCCGTGCTGGGATCAGACACAGCATGAGCTTGGCAGCAGATTTCAGCCAGTAATTTTGGCTGAAACCTGCTGATCAGTTGTGTCCAATCACAAGCACAGAGTTCTGTGATTTCAAACACAGCAAAAATCTGTGTGCGGTGAACAGCAATGTGGCGTTTTTTTTTTCTCCTTGAAAAGCAGGGAGAAAAAACAGCCAGATCAGTAAGTTAAAAGCAGCACACACTACACATTGTTAGGCACACAGTTAACCCCTTGATGTTAACCTCTTCCCAGCCGGTGTCATTAGTACAGTGTATAGTACTATCACTTATCAATGTCTTGGTGTCAGTTAGTGTACATGCCAGCCAGTGTCTGTTAGTGCCAGATTGTCCGCCACCCTATCACAGTCCCATTATAAGACGCTGATCACCGCCATTACCAGTATAGGGGTTGATTTACTAAAGGCAAATAAACTGTGCAGTTGCTCCAAAGCTTAGTAAATGAGGAAAAGCTTCACTTTGCAAACAATACCCAATCACGTGCAAGGAAAATTTTAAAAAAAAGAGCATTTTTTCTTGCACATGATTGGATGATGGAAGTCAGCAGAGCTTCTGCTCCTTTACTAAGCTCTGGAGCAACTGCACTTTGCAGAGTGCTCAGTCTATTTGCCTGTAATAAATCAACCCCTATAATTTTCACACAAACCAATTAAAAGAGAACTATGGCTTTTTTTTTTTTTTTTTAATCATACTTACCTAGGTGAATGCTGCATCTGTCCCCCGTCGGCTCTAAGAGTGAGAACAGAGCGATCAAACACCGCTGATTGCTCAGTTCTCAGAGCTCCGCGAGCAGGGAGCCGGTGACTGTCAGTCATCAGCTCTCTGCCCCTCTTCACTCACTGCAGTGTTGGTCTGTGGAGGGGGCGGGAGCTTCGGGCTCAGGCTCTCAACGGCTCGCTGAGAGACCAAGCCAGGTGCTGGTGTTCTGACAAAATGTTGAACCCGGCACAATGAGCAAATCCCATCACTTCCATTTAAACCATCATGAATTGCAGATTTTGATGAATTGCTGTTTATTTTCACAAATTTCTGTTTGGACACAACACCCGCAACTGAATAGAGTCCAGCGCACGATATTATGAGCGGAGATTGTTACTCCGCTCCAAAGCTAACCAAGAAAATGGCCGCCCCTGAGGCGGCGGCAACTTTTTCCTCATTAGCCGCTGTGCTGTGAAAACAGCAAAATCTTCCTGTACATCTTCCTGTTCCGGACTGTATTCGGTAGCCGGTGTTGTGTCTATACACCAATTTGTCCAAATCAGCAATTACTGATGGTTTAAAGAAAGCGGAAGTGACGTGGTTAGATTTTCTGCTGAGCTGCCTATTTTGTCAGGACACCGATCCAGGGTTGTTGGCGGATCCTGACCATATTGAAAGCCCTCACTGGACCACACCAACCTGAACAACTTAAGGCCCATCTCATTGCTCCCATTCACCTCTAAACTTCCACAATGCTTAGTCTACAATCGGCGTATATATCGCAGCACTCTACGGAAACTGCCTTACTTAAACTCACTAACGATTTACTAACTGCTAAAACCAACAGCCAGTACTCCATACTCCTTCTACTTGACCTCTCTGCAGCCTTTGATACCGTTGACCACCCGCTCCTTCTCAATAAACTACATTCCCTTGGCCACCAAGATTCTGCTCTATCCTGGTTCTCTGCCTACCTATCACAGCGCTCCTTCAGTGTTACCTACAACTCTGTCTCCTCCTCCTCTCCATTGACCCTTTCTGTGGGGGTCCCCCAAGGCTCTGTTCTTGGACCCCTTCTCTTCTCTATCTACACCTCCTCCCTTGGTCACTTAATAACCGCCCACGGCTTCCAATACCACTTATACGCCGATGACACCCAAATCTATCTGTCTACTCCTCACCTCACTCCTTGTCAGACTTGTACGTACCAGACTGGTGAGCCCAATGGAGCAGAGGAAGGTCTCCCTTACGTGTCCGACTCGCGGCCCCTGATAGTATGGACAGGAGGCACGGGAGTGCGGAGGGGTATAAGAGCCTGGCGGGTAGTTGCAGGAGATGCGGCTCTGGATCCAGGTGCAGAGGAGTAGGTGTCTGGCCGGACAGGCAACAGGAAACAGGAACACAGGCAGAGGATGCTGAGCAGGAGCAGAGCGGGATGGTCGGGTCACAGGCAGGGTCGGCAACAGGCAGGCAGCGAAGTACAGAGGAACAGGTGGGTTCAAGGTCAAGGCAAGCTGTGGTCAGGTGCAGGCAGAAGACAAGGGTAATCCGATGGGCAGGCCAGGAAATCAGGAGGCAAGTGTTCAGACAGGTATCAGGAGCAAAAGGTCACAGGTAACTGCAGATCAGACAGCACCGGTCTGAAGTATTCCAGGGGTTTAAATGGACGGTTTAGCGCGAATCGGAGCTCGCACGCGCCGCGTGCGCACAGGCACACCATCGCACACAGGCGCGCGCGCCCGCAGTCCGGGACATGAACCAGCGCACACAGGAGCATGCACAACACGTCCGGCAGGGTTAGTTCTCTGACAGTTCCCCCCCCTTAAGGGCAGCCTCCAGATGCCAAATTGGGCAATTTTCGTGGCAGGGGACCTTTTGAAGGCCTGCATACGTTTTTCAGCATGTATGCTGCTTTGGGGCTCCCAGGAATTATCCTCTGGTCCATAGCCCTTCCATTTTATTAAATATTGGATCTGGTTGTATCTTCTCTGTTGCGGAGCTCCAAAGTCCGCTGGGAAATCCTTGAAGCTGAGGAAGTACTGACTTATCCAAGGCAACCTGTTACCCCCCCAGTAACTGGACGACACACAGTTCTTGGAGTAAATCAACGCTTTATTTTGCCCAGGCTGGCTTTTTATATCATTTCCCATGCAAGGGTTTTCTTAACTCATTTTACAGGGGCATTCCCTTCAACAATTAACAGATGACAGCGATTTAATTACCTGGGATGTGTGAGACGTTGGTCCCTGCATATTTACTCATAACAATGAAACCGTGCCAGACACATTACTAGGAGTGTAATTACATCCCGTAGCAGATAGTAGATGGTCATTAACATACTGACAATAGATGAATGGAACGCTACCTCAGACCCCCAATTAACCCAATTTACTTATTCAGACATCAGTAGACATTCTGTCTCTACATTTCCTGGAATGAATCTTTGCTGTCACCTCTGAAGTGATCCAAACCATATTCCCAGTTTCAGCATTTTGCTACACAGCTCCCTCTTACCCACAAGCCGGCATACACAGTCTGATCCTTAACGGATCGGCTTGGGGATGTCCGGGGAGTACTCACGGATCACTTTTCCAGTTCAGTTTGCCGCGATTATCAGTCAGCATTGCCGTTCTGTTTCCCGGGGCGGTAGTGGATAGTAAAGTCATACGGTTGTAACGCCAGACTCCAGCGCAACAACCGGGCATTGTCCCCTGCCACTCGATTTAGCCATACCAACGGGTTGTGGTCTGTGAGTAGGGTGAACAGTTGTCCGTACAAGTAGGGCTGAAGCTTCTTTAGGGCCCACACCACAGCCAGGCATTCTTTTTCTATGGCGGCGTAGCTCACTTCCCTGGGGAGAAGCTTCCTGCTCAAGTAAACTACAGGGTGTTCTCCGCCATCTGCTCCAACCTGGCTCAATACCGCGCCCAATCCAAACATTGAAGCATCCGAGCCTCAGAAGATGCGCTGTTTTCCGTGGTGGGGGCCTGGGACCGGGTGGTAACGGGGTAGATCTCGTTGGTAACCGGGGCTGATGCAAAAGCAGAAGTCAACTGGCCAAGATCGTTCCCCAGCAGGACATCAGCGGGAAGTTCCTGGATCAACCCCACCTTAATTAATCCGGAGCCGGCACCCCAGTTCAGGTGTACTCTTGCCGTGGGTAGCCTGTGTACTGCTCCCCCTGCAACCCGCACAACTACGGAACTCCCGGTGTGGTCGGCCTCTGGAACCAGGTGACGTTTGACCAGTGTGAGGGTGGCGCCGGAATCTCGTAGACCTTGAGCAATCTTCCCGTTCAGCTGTACTGACTGGCGATGGTGTTGCCTGTTGTCGGTAGCCGCCTGTACTGGGTCAGCCTCGTGTAGGATACTCCAGTGTTCCTCCAATTCTCCTGCTCCTCGGTTGACCGGGGCCGCTTCCGTGTGATAGCAATGAGCGGCAGCCCGTGCTGGAGGGGGTGGCCCTGGTCGAATCCATGCAGCTTGGTCCTGGTTCTGAGTGCAGTCTCTCTGATAGTGCCCAAATTGCTTGCATGAATAGCACTGCACTCCCTTGCGCCCGAGGTATCGATTTGCAGGGGAGTTAGGGATTAGCCCGGGTCGTTGTGTAGCTGGGGGCCCTGGGTTATGGTTCAGTGGTCTGGTGCTTGGTCGGAAGCTAGTTTGTGATGGTCGGCGGGCATCTTGATATTCATCAGCTTGCCTGGCCGCTTCCGAGAGAGTGGTAGGTTTGCGATCCCTTACCCACTCCTGTACCTCTGGGTTTAGTCCATTAAAGAATTGCTCCAGTAAAATCAGCTGGGTGATCGCGTCTGCTGTGGTTGCCTGACTGGCTTGCAGCCAAGCTAGGGCTGCCCTCTGCATTCGGCAAGCCCATTCGGTGTGGGAGTCCTTCTCCTGTTTCTTTGTGTCCCGGAAGCGTCTCCTGTATGCTTCTGGGGTGATGGCATACCTTGCCAAAATAACTTCCTTTACCCGGCTATAGCTTGCGATTTCCTCCTCTGGCACGGCTCTGTAGGCTTCTGCTGCACGGCCTGACAGCTTACCAGCTAAGATCCGTACCCAGTCTGTCTGGGGTACTTGGTACAGCTTGCATTGCCGTTCAAAATCTTGCAGGAAGCTATCGATCTCTTCCTCTGCTTCCATAAACTTTTTAAAGGCATCATGGGGTACTTTTAGTTTTGTCTCTGGTGCCGGTGTAGTCGTTAGCAGTCTCTCAGAGGCATGCTGTTCCACCAGCCGGAGTTGGGTCTCCCTTTCTTCTCTCGCCGTGATAAAGGCATCCACTTGGGCTAACGTTGCCTGTACCAGCTCGGTGGAGGGGTTTTCTCCATAAAACGCTAGCCTGCATTTCACTTCTTGGTTAAACTCGGTCTCCATGGCTTCTGTAGCCATACTGTGTGCCCGATCTCCCTCGGTTAGTTCTGCAATCAGCTCTGCTTTGGTTTTAGTGCTGGCGCTCTTCCCTCTTGCTTCCAGCAAATCCTTTAACGTCGCTCGTTTTAATCCAGCATAGTTTGTCTCCATTCACACTTCCATTCGTGTAGCCGAATTTGCATGAACGCTGCTTCCTCTTGCTGCAAGGCTTTAATCCCACCGCTGCCAACCAGTGTTGCGGAGCTCCAAAGTCCGCTGGGAAATCCTTGAAGCTGAGGAAGTACTGACTTATCCAAGGCAACCTGTTACCCCCCCCCAGTAACTGGATGACACACAGTTCTGGGAGTAAATCAATGCTTTATTTTGCCCAGGCTGGCTTTTTATATCATTTCCCATGCAAGGGTTTTCTTACTCATTTTACAGGGGCATTCCCTTCAACAATTAACAGATGACAGCGATTTAATTACCTGGGATGTGTGAGACGTTGGTCTCTGCATATTTACCCATAACAATGAAACCGTGCCAGACACATTACTAGGAGTGTAATTACATCCCGTAGCAGATAGTAGATGGTCATTAACATACTGACAATAGATGAATGGAATGCTACCTCAGACCCCCAATTAACCCAATTTACTTATTCAGACATCAGTAGACATTCTGTCTCTACATTTCCTGGAATGAATCTTTGCTGTCACCTCTGAAGTGATCCAAACCATATTCTCAGTTTCAGCATTTTGCTACATTCTCCTACAATCCAAGATAGCCTCCACCTCAAATTCTTCCTCATTGTTGACTATTATGGGTTCTGGTGGACCGGTAGTTTGTCCAGAAAAGGGGTTAGGAACAACAGGCTTCAGCAGCGTCACATGGAAGACTGGGTGGACGTTCAGAGAGTCAGGTAAGTCAAGTTCATAGGTCACGTCATTAATCTTCCTCTTAACAGAAAAAGAGCCCATGAATATGGGACCCAGTTTCCTGGAGGGACAGGTCATTTTTGTGTTAGCTGTAGACAACCATACCTGGTTGCCAGGTTCCAGAATAAGTTCTCCTCACTTCTTCATGTCAAACATCTTTTTATTATATTCCTGATATCCAGGTGCAGAGGAGTAGGTGTCCGGCCGGACAGGCAACAAGAAACAGGAACACAGGCAGAGGATGCTGAGCAGGAGCAGAGCGGGATGGTCGGGTCACAGGCAGGGTCGGCAACAGGCAGGCAGCGAAGTACAGAGGAACAGGCAGGTTCAAGGTCAAGGCAAGCTGAGGTCAGGTGCAGGCTGAAGACAAGGGTAATCCGATGGGCAGGCCGGGTAATCAGGAGGCAAGTGTTCAGACAGGTATCAGGAGCAAAAGGTCACAGGTAACTGCAGATCGGACAGCACCGGTCTGAAGTATTCCAGGGGTTTAAATGAACTGTTTGGCACGCATTGGCGCGCATCGGCACATGCACGCGCACATGCACCCGCGCGCACAGGCACACACGCCCACAGTCCGGGACATGAACCAGCGTGCACAGGAGCATGCACAACACGTCCGGCAAGGTGAGTTCTCTGACACTCCTTCAGTCTCCTCTCGCATTACTAACTTACTAACTGACATCTCAGCATGGATGTCGCACCACTTCCTTAAAATAAATCTCTCTAAAACGGAGTTACTAATATCCCCCCCCCCCGCTTGTGCCCCCCTCCATGACTTTTCCATCAAAATCAATAATGCATCCATCAGTCCCTCCCCTCACGCCAGGGTACTCGTGTAATCCTAGACTCTGACTTGTCATTTCAGCCTCAAGTCCAATCTTTGTCAAAAGTTGGTAGAATTCTCCTCCGTAACATCTCAAAAATTAGCCCATTTTAACAAATGAAACCACCAAACTCCTCATTTACTCCCTCGTTATCTCTCGCCTTGACTATTGCAACTCTCTTCTCATTGGCCTGCCTCTCCATAGGCTCCTCCCCTCTTCAGTCTATCATGAATGCTGCTGCCAGACTTAAGCCCTGTACACACGATCAGTTTTACCCGTGAAAAAAAATAGAACCTGTTTTAAATTTTTCCGATGGAAAAAAAAACGATAGCAAATTTCGATCGTCTGTGTGGAACTCCATCGGAGAAAAAACCCACGCATGCTCAGACTGAATTAGGAGACGGGAGCGCTCGTTCTGGTAAAACTAGCATTCGTAATGGAGATAGCACATTCGTCATGCTGTAACGGACTGAAAAGCACGGAGACTGAAAAGCGCGAATCGTCTCTCACCAAACTTTTACTAACACGCGGTAACACGAAATCAGCAAAATCAGCCCAAAGGGTGGCGCCATTGGATTTGAACTTCCCATTTATAGTGCCATCGTACGTGTTGTACGTCACGGCGTTTGGGACGGTCGGAATTTTGTCTGATGGTGTGTAGGCAAGACTGATGGAAGTCAGCTTCATCGGAATTCCGATGGAAAAATCCATCAGATTTGGTTCCATCGGAAATCTGATCGTGTGTACAGGGCTTTATCTACCTTACCAATCGCTCTGTGTCTGCCAACCCTCTCCTCCATTCCCTAAACTGGCTCCCGATCACCCAGCAAATTAAATTCAAAATACTAACCACAACTTACAAAGCCATCCACAACTCTGTCCCCCGAGCTACATCACCAATCTTGTCTCCAAACATATCCCAAACTGTCCTCTCCGCTCTTCTCAAGACCTCCTACTGTCAAGCTCTCTCGTCTCCTCCTCCCATGCTCGTCTCCAGGATTTCTCCAGAGCCTCTCCCATCCTCTGGAACTCGCTACCTCAACCTGTCCGGCTATCCCCTACTCTTGCTACCTTCAGGCGATCCCTGAAAACTCATCTCTTCAGGGAAGCCTATCACGTCTCCAACTAATTTTTTACCACTTCCATCAGCTCATTCCCCACAGTTACAACCTTTTGTACCACCTGCCCCACCCTATTAGATTATAAGCTCTTCTGAGCAGGGCCCTCCAAATCCTCTTGTATTTTATTGTATTATAACTGTATTGTCTCCCTTTTATATTGTAAAGTGCTGCGTAAACTGTTGGCGCTATATAAATCCTGTATAATAATAATAATAATAATAATAATAATAATATTGTCTCGATCTTGCCCCGGCGTGGACCGGCACCGAGATGTCGGCCGAGGGCATTCATGGACATCCTCCCGTGCTCGTGCTTCCCCTGCGGCGTGCGGCGGCGCACTCTGTGATCACTGAGTTCTTGGGACTCAGCTGATCACAGATCAGGGTAAAGATCCAATCACAGCGGGCATTTACCATGTGATCAGCTGTCAGCCAATGACAGGTGATCACGGAAGTAAACAGAAGCCGTTTATCGGCAATTTTTTTTCCTCGCGCTGATAGCGTGAGAAAAAAAGAAGAAAGCCGTTAACCGGCTTCTGTTACAGGGACATTGATCCCCTCAGTGCCCACTAGTGCTGCTAATCAGTGCCCACCAGTGCCGCTAATCAGTGCCCACCAGTGCCGCTAATCAGTGCCGCTAATCAGCGCCCACCAGTGCCACTGATCAGTGCCCATTAGTGCCGCCTACCAGTGCACATCAGTGCCGCCTATCAATGCTCATCAGTGCAGCCTATCAGTACCACCTATCAGTGCCCATCAGTGCCTTATCATCAGTGTCACTTATCATTGCCACCTACCAGTGCTGCCTATCAGTACTGCCTATTAGTACCACCTCTCAGTACCGCCTATCAGTGCCCATCAGTGCCTTATCATCAGTGTCACTTATCAGGGCCACCTACCAGTGCTGCCTATCAGTACTGCCTATTAGTGCCACCTCTCAGTGCCGCCTATTAGTGCCCATCAGTGCAGCCTATCAGTACTGCCTATTAGTGCCACCTCTCAGTGCCGCCTATCAGTGCCCATCAGTGCCTTATCATCAGTGTCACTTATCAGTGCCACCTACCAGTGCTGCCTATCAGTGCCCATCAGTGCCACCCATCAGTGCCGCATATCAGTGCCCATCAGTGCAGACTATCAGTACCACCTATCAGTGCTCATCAGTGCCTTATCATCAGTGTCACTTATCAGTGCCACCTACCAGTGCCCATCAGTACTGCCTATCAGTCCCCATCAGTGCCGTATCATCAGTGTCACTTATCAGTGCTGCCAATCAGTGCCCGTCAGTGCAGCCTATCAGTTCCACCTATCAGTGCCCATCAGTGCTTTATCATCAGTGTCACTTATCAGTGCCACCTACCAGTGCTCATTAGTGCCGCCTATCAGTGCCCATCACATCAGTGCAGCCTATCATGACTGCTTATCAGTGCCACCTCTTAGTGCCGCCTATTAGTGCCCACCAGTGCCACCTATTAGTGCCGCCTCATCAGCGAACATCAGTGAAGTAGAAAAATGACCTGTTTGCAAAATTTTATAACAAACTATAAAAAATGTTTTGTTTCAAAATCTGTCTTTTTGTGTTTGTTTAGCAAAAAATAAAACCCCCAGCAGTGATTAAATACCACCAAAAGAAAGCTCTATTTGTGTGAAAAAAAAGATAAAAATCACAATTTTCAATTGTCATTCAAAGTGTAAGAATGCTGAAACCTGAAAATTGGCCTGGGCAAGAAGGGGGTGAAAGTGCCCAGTGGGCAAGTGGTTAATATACACTTTATGGCATTTTTTTATCACCAAAGATGTAGCAAAATACATTTTGGCCTAAATTTATGAAGAAATTTGATTTTATTGGATATGTTTTCTTTTAACAGAAAGTAAAAAAATAAATGTAAAAATTTTTGTTTAAGCCTTTTTTATTTATATAGCAAAAAAAACAAACCCCAGTGGTGTACAAATACCACCAAAAGAAAGCTCTATTTGTGTGAAAAAATGATATACCGTATATACTCTAGTATAAGCCGACCCGAATATAAGCAGAGGCACCTAATTTTACCACAAAAAACTGGGAAAACTTATTGACTCGAGTATAAGCCTAGGGTGTCCATCTGCATGCCTCACTGTGCCTCACTGTGCCTCACTGTGTCCATGCCTAGACTGACGCTTAACATGGGAGTCTATGGAAGGGGTGCCCGGCTTTGAAAAATCAGTTCTCCCCGGCCATAGGTCCCCTAGACAACAAACTTTGCACACTTGTAGAGGTAGAGTGGGGCTACATGTGTGCAAAGTTTGTTGTTTAGGGGACCTACGACCGGCCGGTACCGGGTCCCCAAAATCCGGGAGATCAGGTGCAAAAAGGTGACTCCAGTATAAGCCGAGGGGGGCATTTTCAGCACAAAAAAATGTGCTGAAAAACTCGGCTTATACTCGAGTATATACAGTAAATGTAATTTGGGTACAGTGTTGCATGACCGCGCAATTACCAGTTAAAGTAGCGCAGTGCTGGATAGCAAAAAAATGCCCTGGTCATGAAGGGGGTTAAAACTTCTGGAGGTCAAGTTGTTAAATTGTCACGCATTACAATAAAAGCTTGAAAAGGTCTCTCTAAGCCTAGGAGTTATGGGGGCTTCCTATAGCTCCTCAGGGAGTCAACATTATCCGGCAAGGATCTTGAAACTCTCCATCAGAAAAAGCTTTTACAGCCGAAGGCTTAGAGGCTGCAGGCAAGTCAGAGAATGATTCTGTAGATTCAGACACTCAGGTACACCTATGGCCTATATGGCTCGAGCCATCAAACAAAAATGCAATTGGGCCCATGAAATACTGCATGACTGCGGGTGAAATCCTCCCGGATTAAAACCAAGGGCCACACCTGACAGAGCTAAGGAGGATCCTAAGGAATATAGGGACTCAAGCAAAGGACGACATTCTAAGCTGTCGATGTCAAGCCTGGTAATACTACAGATCACCCAACAGTAGCGTCACTAGGGTTGGTATCACCCGGTGCGGTAAAACTTGGTGCCCCCAGCACTCACCGGGCCAGACCATATCCTAGGCTTGCACATCCACTTCAGCTGTCAGGGGTGTAAGTAAAATACAAAACCAAAGAAAATTCCCAGCTCAACTCACCAGCCAATTTACAAGAGTTAGGGCTGCAGAAATATTGGGGTGCCTTGGAGCGGCTCTGCAGCTAATGCATGTATTTGCAAATGTGTGCTAACTAAGCCCCCTGTTTTTAATACAAACTATTAGGCCCCTTTCACACTGGGGTGGTGGGTGCGTCGGCAGTAAAGTGATGATATTTTTAGTGGCGCTTTACCGTCGTTTTTGTGACGCTATTCGCCCACTAGCGGGGCGGTTTTAACCCCCGCTAGCGGCCGAGAAGGCAGAGGCGCTTTGCCGCCGGTATAGCCACGCTGTCCCATTAATTTCAATGGGCAGCAGCAGTAAAGGAACGGTATACACACTCAAAGATGCGGCTAGCAGGACTTTTTTTACCGTCCTGCCAGCGCATCGCCTCAGTGAGAACGCACTCTGGCTTTCACATTGAGACTGCAGGGCAGGAGTTTTTCAGGCGCTATTTTTAGCGCAAAACGCCTGAAAAACTCCTCAGTGTGAAAGGGGTCTTAGACAGGATAAGTTGGTTGGTACCAAATTGGCTGGTGAGTTGAGCTGGGAATTTTCTTTGGTTTTGATTTCCCCGCGTTGCCCTTCCATGCGCTCCTTGCTGTGAAGGCCAGTTATAGGTTGCGGCAGTGACCAGTTTGTTACTGATGGTAATATTGGTGAGGGAATGTGCCCCTGTGCCTTTAAGGAGTGTTGGGCTACCTCCAGGCTCACCTGCCCTCTATCTATCCATTAGAATGCATGTGTTTCTACCAGGGCAGCCATCAGAAATTTTTGGGCCCCTTACACAGCTTTAGGCCTGGGCCCCCCCTGGCCTGACCACCAACATTTCCTGGGGCCTACTGACATACCATGTCCCCCAACTCCTCCTTCCCATGTCCTCTTCTTCTTCCTCCTCCTCCAGTCCCATCTCCCCATATCATGTCCTCCTCTTACAATCTAATCTCCCTCATCCCATGTCCTCCTCCTCCTCCAGCCCAGTACCTACTCAGGACATCCGGGCCCCTTGGAATGCCCAGGGCCCCTTACATGAGTGTGGGCTGTACCCCCCTGATGGCGGCCCTGGCTTCAACTATGGAGGCTCTCATAAATTTGCAAGAGTTAGGAATGCAGAAATATTGGGGTGCCTTGGAGTGGCTCTGCAGCTTACGCACGTATATTTTGCAAATGTGTGCTAACTGAACCCAGTGGCAGCTGGTGGTTCTCGTTTTGGGGGGCGGCAAACAAACAACCCCCCCCACACGCCAGCTCGGTCGGGTCACCCACACCCCCCCCCCCAGTGGTCTCGCGTAGTGGTCGGTGATCCTGCCCCGCACTTACCCCATCTAGGTTCTGGGCGGGCAGCGCTCCTACGGGCGGCAGGCGGGCGTCTCCTCCTCTGCATCACGGCGGCCTCCGTCGTGCGTCTCCTCCTCCTAGGTGTCCAATAGGATCGTCTGTCCTTTCAGCCAATCGGGTGACGGTGACCCGCTTGCTGATTGGCCTTGAGGAGGATCAGTGTGAGGATGGTGAATATTCATTCGCTATTCTTACACAACTGGGTGGGTTCGGAGCACAGCGCTCTGGGCCCCGAGCCCACCCTTTTTTTAAGCTTATAAGAGCCTCTGGCTCTAATCACGTGCTTCAAAAAAAAAAAAACACTCATTGGAATCCATGCATCGTTGCCCTGCATGTAGGTTAGGGGGTTGGATGCATGGATAGGGGGGCCGCCACTGACTGAACCCCTGTTTTTAACAAAAACTGTTAGACAGAATCATTTGGTTGGTAGCAGATTGGCTAGTGAGTTGAGCTGGGAATTTTTCTTTGCTTTTGTTTTTTAATATCATTTTTTTTTGCCTGGTAATGAGCTTTAACCATCTCTGCCCAATGCAATTACTTATAAGGAGAATATGAAAATTTGCAATAAATGTATTTTCCTTTTTTGCTATCCATTAGGCGAGCTCTTCCTTCTTCTTCTTCTTCTGGGTTTCCACCACTTAAAATGCAACAAGCTACGTATTACCTAGAAATCCATCTCCATCTCATGCAGCTGAAATCAGGATCCGAGCGACATTAGGAAAAGTCGCATGGGATTGGATAGATTCTGTAGAAGCCGGGGGGGTCATCTTGTACATCATTTCACCAGAGTGCAAAACCATCAGACTAATATAAGGTCATCACCGAAAATGATAAGTATATACTGTATGTGGAAAGCCGGGCAGCTTTTAAGGCCGACTAAATGGTGACAAAATCATACTGCAAGCCGGCCTATAAATACAGGCAAGCAGCCCCGCGCCAATTTGCAGCAATAATCCCGGCCGCTATAAGTAGCTGTAATGCGGCAGATTACCCTTGATTTTCAACAGCATCTTTGTAATTGTAGGCAACAATAAGTCATCGGATCGCGACAGAATGAGCCACAAGGATTGCTTTTTCCTCTTCCATGTGCAAGTCTTCAAATTCGTGGAAAGAAAAAGTCTTTCCCAGTATTCAGGATACCAGAAAAAAAAAAAGCAATCACTAATAGAATGAGCGCCAGACCAAAGTACACCACTATATTGTCAAAAGTATTGGGACACCTGCCTTTACACACAAATGAACTGTAATGGCATCCCAGTCTTAGTCCATAGGGTTCAATATTGATTTGGAAGTTGGGAGTATGAAACTGTCCAAAATGTCTTGGTATGCTGATGCGTTAAGAGTTCCCTTCACTGGAACTAGGGGGCCAAGCCCAACCCCTGAAAAACAACCCCACACCATAATCCTCCCTCCACCAAATGATTTGAATTAGTGCACCAGGCAAGGTCCATAAAGACATGGATGAACAAGGTTGGGGTGAAGGAACTTAATTGGCCTGCACCTAGGGTGACCACATTTCCAAACTACCTCCCTTCCCAAAAATCAGCTTGTGCTGTAACGAATCACAGCACAGTGATTGGACACAAGAGGCGGGATTTATAACTTCTCCAATCATAAGCAGGGGGCGGGGATTGTGTTCCTCCAGGCATTCCGGGCAAGAACAAGTACTGTCAGTGAGTAAAACAGTGGTGTGGAGGCATTTTTTGGGGACATCAGATTGGCCCAGGGGGTGGCTGTGTCAGTTTCATTCCGGGACACTGTATTGTCCTGGAATGAAGGTGCCCGGGACAGACCTGCAAAATGCGGGACTGTCCTGGGCAATCCAGGACACGTGGTCACCCTACCTGCACCTCCTGACCTCAACCAGATAGAACACCTTTGGGATGAATTAGAGCGGAGACTACGAGGCAAGTCAGTCAAGTTCCTCCACCCCAAACTCGCTCATCTATGTCTTTATGGACCTTGCCTGGTGCACTGATCCAAATTATTTGGTGGAGGGGGGATTATGGTGTGGGGGGGGGCATTCAGGGGTTGGGCTTGGCCCCCTTAGTTCCAGTCAAGGGAACTCTTAACGCATCAGCATACCAAGACATTTTGGACAATTTCATGCTCCCAATTTTGTGGAAACAGTTTGGGGACGGCCCCTTACTCTTCCTGTTCAAGCATGACTGTGCCCCAGTAGACAAAGCAAGGTCCATAAAGACAATGGATGAGCGAGTTTATAGTATTTACTGTATAGAGCAGATATAGTGACTGCAGGCTCCTGCAGAGAGCAGATATAGTGACTGCAGGGTCCTGGGGAGACCAGATATAGTAAATGTAGAGTCCTGGGGAGAGCAGATATAGTAAATGCAGAGTCTTGTGGAGAGCAGATATAGTGACTGCAGGCTCCTGGGGAGAGCAGATATAGTAAATGCAGGCTCCTGGGGAGAGCAGATATAGTAAATGCAGGCTCCTGGGGAGAGCAGATATAGTAAATGCAGAGTCCTGGGAGAGCAGATATAGTGACTGCAGGCTCCTGGGGAGAGCAGTTATAGTGAATGCAGGCTCCTGGGGAGAGCAGATATAGTAAATACAAGCTCCTGGGGAGAGCAGATATAGTAAATGCAGGCTCCTGGGGAGAGCAGATATAGTAAATGCAGAGTCCTGGGAGAGCAGATATAGTGACTGCAGGCTCCTGGGGAGAGCAGTTATAGTGAATGCAGGCTCCTGGGGAGAGCAGATATAGTAAATACAAGCTCCTGGGGAGAGCAGATATAGTAAATGCAGAGTCCTGGGGAGAACAGATATAATGACTGCAAGGTCCTGTGGAGATCAGATATAGTGACTGCGGGCTCCTAAAGAGAGCAGATATAGTGACTGCAGGCTCCTGGGGGAGCAAATATACTGACTGTAGGCTCTTGGGGAGTGCAGATATAATGAATGCAGGCTCCTGGGGAGAGCAGATATAGTAAATGTAGGCTCCTGGGGAGAGCAGATATAGTGTATACAAGCTCCTGGGGAGAGCAGATATAGTAAATGCAGAGTCCTGGGGAGAACAGATATAGTGACTGCAGGCTCCTGGGGAGAGCAGATATAGTAAATGCAGGCTCCTGGGGAGAGCAGATATAGTGAATGCAAGCTCCTGGGGAGAGCAGATATAGTAAATACAAGCTCCTGGGGAGAGAAGATATAGTAAATGCAGAGTCCTGGGGAGAATAGATATAGTGACTGCAGGGTCCTGTGGAGATCAGATATAGTGACTGCAGGCTCCTGGGGAGAGCAGATATAGTGACTGCAGGCTCCTGGGGAGAGCAGATATAGTAAATGCAGGCTCCTGGGGAGAGCAGTTATAGTGAATGCAGGCTCCTGCAGAGAGCAGATATAGTGAATGCAGGCTCCTGCAGAGAGCAGATATAGTGACTGCAGGCTCCTGGGAGAGCAGATATAGTAAATACAAGCTCCTGGGGAGAGCAGATATAGTAAATGCAGAGTCCTGGGGAGAACAGATATAGTGACTGCAGGGTCCTGTGAAGATCAGATATAGTGACTGCAGGCTCCTGGGGAGAGCAGATATAGTGACTGCAGGCTCATGGGGAGAGCAGATATAGTGAATGCAGGCTCCTGGGAGAGCAAATATAGTGACTGTAGGCTCCTGGGGAGAGCAGATATAGTGAATGCAGGCTCCTGGGGAGAGAAGATATAGTAAATACAAGCTCCTAGGGAGAGCAGATATAGTAAATGCAGAGTCCTGGGGAGAACAGATATAGTGACTGCAGGGTCCTGTGGAGATCAGATATAGTGACTGCAGGCTCCTGCAGAGAGCAGATATAGTGACTGCAGGCTCCTGGGGAGAGCAGATATAGTGACTGCAGGCTCCTGGGGAGAGCAGATATAGTAAATGAAGGCTCCTGGGAGAACATATATAGTGAAAGCAGGCTCCTGGGAGAACATATATAGTGAAAGCAGGCTCCTGGGGAGAGCAGATATAGTGACTGCAGGCTCCTGAGGAGAGCAGATATAGTGACTGCAGGCTCCTGGGGAGAGCAGATATAGTGAATGCAGAGTCCTGGGGAGAGCAGATATAGTGACTGCAGGCTCCTGGGGAGAGCAGATATAGTGACTGCAGGCTCCTGGGGAGAGCAGATATAGTGAATGCAGGCTCCTGGGAGAGCAAATATAGTGACTGTAGGCTTTTGGGGAGAGCAGATATAATGAATGCAGGCTCCTGGGGAGAGCAGATATAGTAAATGCAGGCTCCTGGGGAGAGCAGATATAGTAAATGCAGAGTCCTGGGGAGAACAAATATAGTGACTGCAGGGTCCTGTGGAGATCAGATATAGTGACTGCAGGCTCCTGCAGAGAGCAGATATAGTGACTGCAGGCTCCTGGGGAGAGCAGATATAGTGAATGCAGGCTCCTGGGAGAACATATATAGTGACTGCAGGCTCCTGGGGAGAGCAGATATAGTGACTGCAGGCTCCTGGGGAGAGCAGATATAGTAAATACAGGCTCCTGGGGAGAGCAGATATTGTAAATGCAGAGTCCTGGGGAGAACAGATATAGTGAATGCAGGCTCCTGGGAGAGCAAATATAGTGACGGTAGGCTCCTGGGGAGAGCAGATATAGTAAATACAAGCTCCTAGGGAGAGCAGATATAGTGAATGCAGAGTCCTGGGGAGAGCAGATATAGTGACTGCAGGCTCCTGGGGAGAGCAGATATAGTGACTGCAGGCTCCTGGGGAGAGCAGATATAGTGACTGCAGGCTCCTGGGGAGAGCAGATATAGTGAATGCAGGCTCCTGGGGAGAGCAGATATAGTGAATGCAGGCTCCTGGGAGAGCAAATATAGTGACTGTAGGCTTTTGGGGAGAGCAGATATAATGAATGCAGGCTCCTGGGGAGAGCAGATATAGTAAGTGCAGGCTCCTGGGGAGAGCAGATATAGTAAATGCAGAGTCCTGGGGAGAACAAATATAGTGACTGCAGGCTCCTGGGAGAGCAAATATAGTGACTGTAGGCTCCTGGGGAGAGCAGATATAGTGACTGCAGGGTCCTGTGGAGATCAGATATAGTGACTGCAGGCTCCTGCAGAGAGCAGATATAGTGACTGCAGGCTCCTGGGGAGAGCAGATATAGTGAATGCAGGCTCCTGGGAGAACATATATAGTGAAAGCAGGCTCCTGCGGAGAGCAGATATAGTGACTGCAGGCTCCTGGGGAGAGCAGATATAGTGACTGCAGGCTCCTGCAGAGAGCAGATATAGTGAGTGCAGGCTCCTGGGGAGAGCAGATATAGTGACTGCAGGCTCCTGGGGAGAGCAGATATAGTGACTGCAGGCTCCTGGGGAGAGCAGATATAGTGACTGCAGGCTCATGGGGAGAGCAGATATAGTGACTGCAGGCTCCTGGGGAGAGCAGATATAGTAAATACAGGCTCCTGGGGAGAGCAGATATTGTAAATGCAGAGTCCTGGGGAGAATAGATATAGTGAATGCAGGCTCCTGGGAGAGCAAATATAGTGACTGTAGGCTCCTGGGGAGAGCAGATATAGTAAATACAAGCTCCTAGGGAGAGTAGATATAGTGAATGCAGAGTCCTGGGGAGAGCAGATATAGTGACTGCAGGGTCCTGGGGAGAGCAGATATAGTGACTGCAGGCTCCTGGGGAGAGCAGATATAGTGACTGCAGGCTCCTGGGGAGAGCAGATATAGTGACTGCAGGCTCCTGGGGAGAGCAGGTGTTGTAAATGCAGAGTCCTGGGGAGAACAGATATAGTGAATGCAGACTCCTGGGGAGAGCAGATATTGTAAATACAAGCTCCTAGGGAGAGCAGATATAGTGAATGCAGAGTCCTGGGGAGAGCAGATATAGTGACTGCAGGCTCCTGGGGAGAGCAGATATAGTGACTGCAGGCTCCTGGGGAGAGCAGATATAGTGAATGCAGGCTCCTGGGAGAGCAAATATAGTGACTGCAGGCTCCTGGGGAGAGCAGATATAGTGAATGCAGGCTCCTGGGGAGAGCAGATATAGTAAATGCAGGCTCCTGGGGAGAGCAGATATAGTAAATGCAGAGTCCTGGGGAGAGCAGATATAGTGACTGCAGGCTCCTGGGGAGAGCAGATATAGTGACTGCAGGCTCCTGGGGAGAGCAGATATAGTGACTGCAGGCTCCTGGGGAGAGCAGATATAGTGACTGCAGGCTCCTGGGGAGAGCAGATATAGTGAATGCAGGCTCCTGGGGAGAGCAGATATAGTAAATGCAGAGTCCTGGGGAGAGCAGATATAGTGACTGCAGGCTCCTGGGGAGAGCAGATATAGTGAATGCAGGCTCCTGGGAGAACATATATAGTGAAAGCAGGCTCCTTGGGAGAGCAGATATAGTGACTGCAGGCTCCTGGGGAGAGCAGATATAGTGACTGCAGGCTCCTGGGGAGAGCAGATATAGTAAATACAGGCTCCGGGGGAGAGCAGATATTGTAAATGCAGAGTCCTGGGGAGAGCAGATATAGTAAATACAAGCTCCTAGGGAGAGCAGATACATACCTCCCCCCCCCCCCCGCTCAACAACTGTAGTTGGCAGGGGAGAGGGGACATCAGAATGTCCCGCGATGGGACTTTACAAAGTTGGGAGGCATGCAGA
The DNA here is from genome assembly GCA_029206835.1 of Rana muscosa. Classification (NCBI taxonomy): domain Eukaryota; kingdom Metazoa; phylum Chordata; class Amphibia; order Anura; family Ranidae; genus Rana; species Rana muscosa. The sequence continues at coordinate 313,492,878 of CM055123.1, read as the reverse complement.
TATAGTGAATGCAGAGTCCTGGGGAGAGCAGATATAGTGACTGCAGGCTCCTGGGGAGATCAGATATAGTGACTGCAGGCTCCTGGGGAGAGCAGATATAGTGACTGCAGGCTCCTGGGGAGAGCAGATATAGTGACTGCAGGCTCCTGGGGAGAGCAGATATAGTGACTGCAGGCTCCTGGGGAGAGCAGATATAGTGAATGCAGGCTCCTGGGGAGAGCAGATATAGTAAATGCAGAGTCCTGGGGAGAGCAGATATAGTGACTGCAGGCTCCTGGGGAGAGCAGATATAGTGAATGCAGGCTCCGGGGAGAACATATATAGTGAAAGCAGGCTCCTGGGGAGAGCAGATATAGTGACTGCAGAGTCCTGGGGAGAGCAGATATAGTGACTGCAGGCTCCTGGGGAGATCAGATATAGTGACTGCAGGCTCCTGGGGAGAGCAGATATAGTGACTGCAGGCTCCTGGGGAGATCAGATATAGTGACTGCAGGCTCCTGGGGAGAGCAGATATAGTGACTGCAGGCTCCTGGGGAGAGCAGATATAGTGACTGCAGGCTCCTGGGGAGAGCAGATATAGTGACTGCAGGCTCCTGGGTAGGGATGAGCTTCGTGTTCGAGTCGAACATACGTTCGACTCGAACATCGGCTGTTCGATCGTTCGATGAAGATCGAATGATTTGGGCCGTTCGCGCCAAATTCGAGTGACGCGAACGGCCCACAATGCACTACGCCATCGCAGTGTCATCCAGGCGCTGTGATTGGCCAAGCATGCACTGTGACCCCGCATGCTTGGCCAATCACAGCGCCGGCAGCGAGGAGAGCAATGATTGGCCACAGGCAGGATGCCTGTGGCCAATTATTGCTGAGGGGGTTTAGTACACGCCCCACACTATAAAAGGCCGCCAGCGCGGCGGCCTTGTGTAGTGTGTTCCGGAGCAGGGAAAGAGAAGCATAGGCAGGGACAGTGTCATTATTTTTCCTTTTTTAATCCTGGATTCCTTGTGTTTAGGGACAAATAAGGATAGGTAGGGAGAGTGTCAGTGACAGTGTGCTATTCTGTGCTAATCCTTGTTTGTAGGGACAGAGAGGTACAGTGAGGGAAAGTGTCAGTGTGCTATTCTGTTCTAAAACTATTTTGCTGAACCATATTTTCAATCCTTGAGTTTAGGGACAGAGTAGGACAGTGAGGGAAAGTGTCAGTGTGCTATTCTGTTCTAAAACTATTTTGCTGAACCATATTTTCAATCCTTGAGTTGAGGGACAGAGAGGTACAGTGAGTGAAACTGACAGTGTGCTATTCTGTTCTAAACCAATTTTGCTGTTCCATATTTTCAATCCTTGAGTTGAGGGACAGAGAGCTACAGTGAGTGAAACTGACAGTGTGCTATTCTGTTCTAAACCAATTTTGCTGTTCCATATTTTCAATCCTTGAGTTTAGGGACAGAGAAGGACACTCGTAGAAATTATCAGTGTGCTATTCTGTGCTAAATCTTGTTTGTAGGGAGGGACAGCGTAGGACAGTGAGGGAAAGTGTCAGTGTGCTATTCTGTTCTAAAACTATTTTGCTGAACCATATTTTCAATCCTTGAGTTGAGGGACAGAGAGGTACAGTGAGTGAAACTGACAGTGTGCTATTCTGTTCTAAACCAATTTTGCTGTTCCATATTTTCAATCCTTGAGTTGAGGGACAGAGAGCTACAGTGAGTGAAACTGACAGTGTGCTATTCTGTTCTAAACCAATTTTGCTGTTCCATATTTTCAATTCTTGAGTTTAGGGACAGAGAAGGACACTCGTAGAAATTATCAGTGTGCTATTCTGTGCTAAATCTTGTTTGTAGGGAGGGACAGAGAGGTACAGTGAGGGAAAGTGTCAGTGTGCTATTCTGTTCTAAACCAATTTTGCTGTTCCATATTTTCAATCCTTGAGTTGAGGGACAGAGAGGTACAGTGAGTGAAACTGACAGTGTGCTATTCTGTTCTAAACCAATTTTGCTGTTCCATATTTTCAATCCTTGAGTTGAGGGACAGAGAGGTACAGTGAGTGAAACTGACAGTGTGCTATTCTGTTCTAAACCAATTTTGCTGTTCCATATTTTCAATCCTTGAGTTTAGGGACAGAGAAGGACACTCATAGAAATTATCAGTGTGCTATTCTGTGCTAAATCTTGTTTGTAGGGAGGGACAGAGTAGGACAGTGAGGGAAAGTGTCAGTGTGCTATTCTGTTCTAAAACTTTTTTGCTGAACCATATTTTCAATCCTTGTGTTTAGGGACAGAGAAGGATAGGCAGGGGACAGTGTCAGTGTCATTGTTGCTAAGCCTCCTGCACAATATACACCTGAAGGTAGCCCTTATTGCTGTTTTTCCCATCTCCCTGCAGGCCATCCATTAAAAGGTCTGGAAGGCAACCAAGGAGAGGCAGACAGTCAGGAGGCAAAAAAAGAGGGCAAGCAGGCTCTGTGTCTGGGGGCAACAGTGCTGGTCGTGGACGCGGTGCATTGTCATCAGCACATGGCCATGGGACACGCTTGTCCTTGTTTTCGGCAGCTGGACATGTTGAGCTACATCATGCCGAAGACTTGGTAGAGTGGATGACCAAGCCCACCTCATCCTCCTCATCCTCTTTCACCCAGGCTCAGGGTACTGGCAAAGCAGCTGCCAAAGCGTCCTCTTCTCTGGTATCATTATCTTCATTAGTCAATCCTTCCCTAGACCCACCATGCCCTCCTCCTGAGGAGTCCCCCGAACTGTTTGAGCACAGTGTTGGGTACATGCTCCAGGAGGATGCCCAGCGTTTGGAAGGATCTGATGATGATACCCAGCTAGAGGAAGGCAGCAGCGTGAGAGCAGAGAGAGGGGATGCTCAAGAAGGACACCAATCTGGCAGTCATGCTCCAGCAGCTGCAGCATATTGCCAGATTGGCTCCAGTGATGAGGAGGGAGGGGATGATGAGGTCACTGACTCCACGTGGGTGCCTAATAGGAGAGAGGAGGAGGAGGAGGATGAGGAGGAGGCACATCTCCAACGAGGCAGGATGCCCTTGAGTGGCCAGCGTATGGGCAGCACACCGACGGAATCACACCGCAGAGCTCCGCCTGTGCAGGGCGCTGCCTCTGCCCGTCATTCAAAAAGTTCTTTGGTGTGGGCCTTTTTTGAGGCGAGTGCATCAGATCGCACAGCTGCTGTTTACAACATATGTCTCAAGCGTATATCGCGTGGCCAAAACATCAGCCGCTTGGGCACCACATGCTTGATCAGACATATGTTGACCTGCCATGCAGCTCGTTGGCAAGCCTACCTTAAAGACCCACACCAAAGAACAAAGCTGACCTCTTCTTGCACCGCATCAGCTGGGATCTCCAACCCCACTATACCTTCACTCCTCTCTGAAACCTGCTCTGAGAGGAATGAAGGTGTAGAATTAGGTGTGTCACAGGCAAGTACTTGCGGGCACTCTGCTAGCAGTACACCAACGTCCGATTCTAGCAGGCAAATTTCCCTGCCCCAGCTGCTGGACCGTCGAAAGAAGTTCACTCCCAGCCATCCACATGCCCAGCGATTGAATGCTAGCTTGGCTAAATTGCTAGCGCTTCAACTGCTGCCTTTTCAGTTGGTAGACTCGGCCCCCTTCCGTGAGTTTGTGCAATGTGCGGTTCCTCAGTGGCAGGTTCCCAAACGACACTTTTTCGCACGGAAGGCTATTCCGGCTCTCTACAGGCATGTGGAAGGCAATGTCTTGGCCTCGCTGGACAGGGCGGTCAGCGGTAAGGTGCATATTACCGCTGACTCATGGTCCAGCAGGCATGGACAGGGACGTTACCTTTCTTTCACGGCCCATTGGGTCACTCTTTTGGCAGCTGGGAAGGATGCAGGACAAGGTGCAGTAGTGTTGGAGGTTGTTCCACCGCCACGCCTCCAAAATGCTACTACTGGTTGTGACACACCTCTCTCCTCCACCCCCTCCTCTTCTTCTTCCTCCATGGCCTCTTCCTGTGGTTTGTCCTCGGAACCAGCGGTGCTCCGTAGGCGTTCAAGGGGCTACGCAAGTACGCAGGCAAAAAGATGCCATGCCGGGGGCGTGGCTAGCAGCCGGAGCGGATGGCAGCATACTGATTCAGCTCCTCATCATCCTGGGCTTGTAGGGGACTTAGAGCGACTATCAGCCTCGTTTCACACCGCAAACCGGCTGTTGCGGAGCTCCAAAGTCCGCTGGGAAATCCTTGAAGCTGAGGAAGTACTGACTTATCCAAGGCAACCTGTTACCCCCCCAGTAACTGGACGACACACAGTTCTGGGAGTAAATCAACGCTTTATTTTGCCCAGGCTGGCTTTTTATATCATTTCCCATGCAAGGGTTTTCTTAACTCATTTTACAGGGGCATTCCCTTCAACAATTAACAGATGACAGCGATTTAATTACCTGGGATGTGTGAGACGTTGGTCTCTGCATATTTACCCATAACAATGAAACCGTGCCAGACACATTACTAGGAGTGTAATTACATCCCGTAGCAGATAATAGATGGTCCTTAACATACTGACAATAGATGAATGGAACGCTACCTCAGACCCCCAATTAACCCAATTTACTTATTCAGACATCAGTAGACATTCTGTCTCTACATTTCCTGGAATGAATCTTTGCTGTCACCTCTGAAGTGATCCAAACCATATTCTCAGTTTCAGCATTTTGCTACACTGCTCCCCCTTACCCACAAGCCGGCATACACAGTCTGATCCTTAACGGATCGGCTTGGGGATGTCCGGGGAGTACTCACGGATCACTTTTCCAGTTCAGTTTGCCACGATAATCAGTCAGCATTGCCGTTCTGTTTCCCGGGGCGGTAGTGGATAGTAAAGTCATACGGTTGTAACGCCAGACTCCAGCGCAACAACCGGGCATTGTCCCCTGCCACTCGATTTAGCCATACCAACGGGTTGTGGTCTGTGAGTAGGGTGAACTGTTGTCCGTACAAGTAGGGCTGAAGCTTCTTTAGGGCCCACACCACAGCCAGGCATTCTTTTTCTATGGCGGCGTAGCTCACTTCCCTGGGGAGAAGCTTCCTGCTCAAGTAAACTACGGGGTGTTCTCCGCCATCTGCTCCAACCTGGCTCAATACCGCGCCCAATCCAAACATTGAAGCATCCGAGCCTCAGAGGATGCGCTGTTTTCCGTGGTGGGGGCCTGGGACCGGGTGGTAATGGGGTAGATCTCGTTGGTAACCGGGGCTGATGCAAAAGAAGAAGTCAACTGGCCAAGATCGTTCCCCAGCAGGACATCAGCGGGAAGTTCCTGGATCAACCCCACCTTAATTAATCCGGAGCCGGCACCCCAGTTCAGGTGTACTCTTGCCGTGGGTAGCCTGTGTACTGCTCCCCCTGCAACCCGCACAACTACGGAACTCCCGGTGTGGTCGGCCTCTGGAACCAGGTGACGTTTGACCAGTGTGAGGGTGGCGCCGGAATCTCGTAGACCTTGAGCAGTCTTCCCGTTCAGCTGTACTGACTGGCGATGGTGTTGCCTGTTGTCGGTAGCCGCCTGTACTGGGTCAGCCTCGTGTAGGATACTCCAGTGTTCCTCCAATTCTCCTGCTCCTCGGTTGACCGGGGCCGCTTCCGTGTGATAGCAATGAGCGGCAGCCCGTGCTGGAGGGGGTGGCCCTGGTCGAATCCATGCAGCTTGGTCCTGGTTCTGAGTGCAGTCTCTCTGATAGTGCCCAAATTGCTTGCATGAATAGCACTGCACTCCCTTGCGCCCGAGGTATCGATTTGCAGGGGAGTTAGGGATTAGCCCGGGTCGTTGTGTAGCTGGGGGCCCTGGGTTATGGTTCAGTGGTCTGGTGCTTGGTCGGAAGCTAGTCTGTGATGGCCGGCGGGCATCTTGATATTCATCAGCTTGCCTGGCCGCTTCCGAGAGAGTGGTAGGTTTGCGATCCCTTACCCACTCCTGTACCTCTGGGTTTAGTCCATTAAAGAATTGCTCCAGTAAAATCAGCTGGGTGATCGCGTCTGCTGTGGTTGCCTGACTGGCTTGCAGCCAAGCTAGGGCTGCCCTCTGCAATCGGCAAGCCCATTCGGTGTGGGAGTCCTTCTCCTGTTTCTTTGTGTCCCGGAAGCGTCTCCTGTATGCTTCTGGGGTGATGGCATACCTTGCCAAAATAACTTCCTTTACCCGGCTATAGCTTGCGATTTCCTCCTCTGGCACGGCTCTGTAGGCTTCTGCTGCACGGCCTGACAGCTTACCAGCTAAGATCCGTACCCAGTCTGTCTGGGGTACCTGGTACAGCTTGCATTGCCGTTCAAAATCTTGCAGGAAGCTATCGATCTCTTCCTCTGCTTCCATAAACTTTTTAAAGGCATCATGGGGTACTTTTAGTTTTGTCTCTGGTGCCGGTGTAGTCGTTAGCAGTCTCTCAGAGGCATGCTGTTCCGCCAGCCGGAGTTGGGTCTCCCTTTCTTCTCTCGCCGTGATAAAGGCATCCACTTGGGCTAACGTTGCCTGTACCAGCTCGGTGGAGGGGTTTTCTCCATAAAACGCTAGCCTGCGTTTCACTTCTTGGTTAAACTCGGTCTCCATGGCTTCTGTAGCCATACTGTGTGCCCGATCTCCCTCGGTCAGTTCTGCAATCAGCTCTGCTTTGGTTTTAGTGCTGGCGCTCTTCCCTCTTGCTTCCAGCAAATCCTTTAACGTCGCTCGTTTTAATCCAGCATAGTTTGTCTCCCTTCACACTTCCATTCGTGTAGCCGAATTTGCATGAACGCTGCTTCCTCTTGCTGCAAGGCTTTAATCCCACCGCTGCCAACCAGTGTTGCGGAGCTCCAAAGTCCGCTGGGAAATCCTTGAAGCTGAGGAAGTACTGACTTATCCAAGGCAACCTGTTACCCCCCCAGTAACTGGACGACACACAGTTCTGGGAGTAAATCAACGCTTTATTTTGCCCAGGCTGGCTTTTTATATCATTTCCCATGCAAGGGTTTTCTTAACTCATTTTACAGGGGCATTCCCTTCAACAATTAACAGATGACAGCGATTTAATTACCTGGGATGTGTGAGACGTTGGTCTCTGCATATTTACCCATAACAATGAAACCGTGCCAGACACATTACTAGGAGTGTAATTACATCCCGTAGCAGATAATAGATGGTCCTTAACATACTGACAATAGATGAATGGAACGCTACCTCAGACCCCCAATTAACCCAATTTACTTATTCAGACATCAGTAGACATTCTGTCTCTACATTTCCTGGAATGAATCTTTGCTGTCACCTCTGAAGTGATCCAAACCATATTCTCAGTTTCAGCATTTTGCTACACCGGCCTACGCGGACACCCTCCTAGATGCCTTCCCGCAAAAGGAAGGAATATCCTAAGCTGGGGAAGATGTCAGACTTCTTCGTGCAGCCGCGCCGACATACCAGCCAAAATGGCGCCGGCTCCGCCACAGGGACAACACGAGGCCCGACACAGCAGCGCGGTCTTTATTCCGGCGGCACTTATAAGCAGGGTCACTCGCACTACTCTCCCCCTCCATCAGCTACCTCCAGCCCGGCCAAGAGCAAACAGAGAACATCGGTTACATCGCCATCAGCGGAGGAGGTAAGCGGCTTAAGCTCTTCCTTAGATGACACCAGGGAGTTGCATGACTCCATTACTGACTTCCCCACACTAAACCAACCGATCATGGACACCACCATGAAGGATATGCTGGTATCCCTACGCTCTACGATACATGCTGACATAATGAGTATTACCCAGCAGTTTAAATCAGAGGTGGCTGAGGTGTCTAATAGAGTGTCCCACATAGAATCTAAAATGGGGGAGTTTGCGGCCACATTTAATGATATGGTGGATGCTCACACTGACAGGGATGTCGAGCTGATGAAAATCAACACCAAATTAGCAAATCTGGAGGACAGATCCAGACGTAACAACGTCAAGATTTGTGGAATCCCCGAATCTATCAAACCCCCAGACTTAAAAGCACACTTCCTAAACATCATGAAAATGGCGCTGCCTGACACACCGCTGGAAGATCTAGTAATTGATCGTATACACCGGCTGCCAAGACCAAAAAATATTCCAGCACATCTTCCCAGAGACACTATAGTCCGGATTCACTTTTACCATATAAAGGACCGGTTTATGATGTCTGTGAGGCGTCGAGATGAACTGCCACAAGACCTACAGGAGCTCTCCTTCTTTGCAGACCTCTCTGCGTTTACCATGCAGCAACGCAGACAACTTGCCACGATTACCAAACCGTTGAATAATCATCATATTCCATACAGGTGGCTATACCCTGCCAAGCTGATGATTACAAAAGATGGCGCAACTCACACTATAGCCAACATAAAGGAAGGCCTGAGGCTTATGAGAGATTGGCAAATCTTAGCTCCTACTGCACATGAGGGAAGTGGCACTCACTCCCCTTCTTCCTCCCGAGCAAATTCAGATGAGGAAACGAGCTGAAATATACCCAGATATTCTTAATTCATCACAATCCCCCTGGAAGCCCAGGAGAATGCCACAGAGTTTTTTTTTCTCAATAACCCCCATCTATAGCGGTACTTAATCCGCACAGATTCCTTGAGGAATCACACGTTTTTTTACGGTTTTTGATAATTCTTTCCCCCTTGAGTACTGTTTTGTTCCCTTTGCTCTCCTTGTTTTCCTCTTTCCTCCCTCTCCCCGTAATTTTTATTTTACTGGTACAGGACTCCCAACGCAAGGACCCAATATCCACCAAGAGAGAACCCGAGGGAAATTACCATACCAACTCTACGTCCAAACCTGCTTGTAAACCATCTCCAACTGTCTTCGTGCAAGGTAACGCATAGTCCACACTGCTTGGCATCTACACATTTTAGGACTCCCTACTAATCCATCTGCTACGATGCCCTTTACGATATCTTCATTTAATGTGAAAGGCCTGAACAGCCCACACAAACGTCGAATGGCTTGGAAAGAAGCGACACGACTAAAAAGTGACATTATTTGTTTTCAAGAGACCCATTTCAATACTCACAGGTCCCCATCATTTACTCACAGTAAGTTCCCGCATGTCTATATGGCAAATGGCCCGAAAAAAAAAGGTGGAGTAGCAATTGCAGTCAGAGACTCTACCCCGTTTGTACATCTGGATTCCCATCTAGATGTTTCTGGCAGATTTATCATACTTATTTGCGAAATCTCATCGATAAAATTAACGTTGGTTAACCTATATCTACCTAACACGAACCAACTTCGTTTTTTGCAAAAGATATGGAAAAAAGTTGATTCCCTGAAACAGGGACATGTCATTATGTGCGGGGATTTCAATGCGATCCCAGCTAAGGATTTAGACTACTCGGGCGCTTCCCCCAACAGCATACGGAGGGCTACAATAGCCCAATTTATAGCGTCCTCTGGGCTTTTTGATGTGTGGAGATGTCAACACTCCTCAGAGAGAGACTTTACTTTTTTTTCAAATGTCCACCATACCTACTCACGCATAGACTTGTTCCTTGTAGATAAATTTATGTTGCAAAAAATTGTTAAATCTGAAATACATGTGATAACATGGTCCGATCATGCACCAACTTCCATTGTGGTGGGGGATCGTGAAGCCGAAACCAGAGCTAACAGGTGGCAGAACGACATATATTCCTTGTCATGCCCCGAAAATTCAATACAAATTAGAAAGGCACTAAAAGAGTTCTTTAATATCAATGCTCCTTCGGTCAACAATCCCTTCACACTCTGGAATACACATAAGGTATATATCCGTGGCCTACTTATACAACTTAGCTCTAGACTCAAGAGGCAACGGTCGAAACAACTAGATGATCTACTAACCAAAATACAGAACCTAGAATCCCTCAATAAACAACATACTACACAGGCTTTGCGAGATTCTCTATTCTACACCAGACAGGAATTAAGAGCGCTTTTGATTTCCCAGCAAAATAACCGCCTACGTACGTTAAGAGCAAATACCTACAGATGTGGCAATAAGGCGGGGAAATTGCTGGCAAACCAACTAAAAGATCGTGTGGTTAAACAAAGGATTCCGCACATCTTGAACCCTAAAACAGGACTGAAAGTCTCCAATCCCAAAGATATCGCAGAAGCCTTCTGCGACTACTATGAATCACTCTATAATTTAAAAGACGACCCAAACACCCCCCAACCATCAGACACATTGATCAGAGAATTCCTGGCCTCGGTTAAAATTCCTACACTGTCCAACACAGACCTGGACTTACTGAACCAGCCCTTTACAATTCCTGAAATAGAAAAACAAATTAGAAAATTACCACACAACAAAGCACCAGGTCCCGATGGTTATTCCTCTGAGTACTACCAATTGTTCAGTGCAGAACTTTCACCTTTTATGAATCAGATGTTTGATGCTGCAATATACCAGGCTTCATTCCCACAAGAAATGCTCACTGCTACTATCATCACCTTGCCCAAACCAGGTAAAGATCCAACTACCCCACAAAACTTTAGGCCCATTTCACTTTTAAATGTGGACATTAAAGTCTATGCCAAACTAATTGCAAACAGACTTTCAGGCCTACTTCCACATCTCATTGACCAAGACCAGGTGGGCTTTGTTCTGGGCCGCCAGGCCACAGAAGCGACCAGGAGGATGATTAATCTGATTCACCTGGCCGAAAAAAATAAAAGGCCTTCTCTGCTTCTCACTTTGGATGCAGAGAAGGCCTTTGACAGAGTGCACTGGGGCTATTTGACCAGTGTTTTGGAGAAATTCGGTCTGATTGGCCCAATCCAAAGAGCAATTCTGGCATTGTATTCAACCCCATCTGCCTTCGTCTATACGGAGGGAATGTTCTCCAGGAACTTTCGAATATCGAATGGGACTAGGCAGGGATGTCCCCTGTCCCCATTGATATTCGCCCTGGTGATGGAGCCACTAGCGGAAAAAATCAGGGCTCACCCGCTAATCCAGGGCATCACCTCACAAAACACCCACCACAAAATATCTCTTTTCGCAGATGATGTCATATTGACATTATCTGATCCTGGTGTATCCCTTCCGGCTGCACATGACATCCTTACCCTATTTAGTAAGGTAGCTTACTATAAAGTAAATGCCTCTAAGTCTAGCATACTGGGTATAGCACTTGACAAAGATCTTAAAAAAGCCCTCCGGAGGGATCTACCATACACATGGTCTTCAGATTCAATAACCTACCTGGGTACCAAGTTGACCTCCCCGGTCTCAAACCTTTATGAGCTTAACTTTGTACCCTTAATAACAAACTTACAAAAAGAAATGTCTAGACTCCAAAAACACTACATTTCGTGGTCAGGCCGCATAGCGGCATATAAGATGTTACTTTTACCAAAACTAACCTATCTCTTTAGAGCACTTCCGATTCCCATTCCAAGATCTTTCTTTACCATAGCACAAAAACAACTATCAACCTTCATTTGGGCGGGCAAAAAGGCGAGAGTTCCCCAAATTATGCAGAAGAAACACAAATCAGTTGGCGGCCTGGGAGTACCTATTTTGAAAGATTACTATATAGCGTCAATATTAGACCAGCTTAAAGGTTGGTATGCACAAGATAAGAGTACACCCTGGAGCCAATTAGAACAAGCATGGATATACCCCAGATCGCTGGTTTCCCTTATCCAGGCACAAACTCTGTCACCTCCCAAGATTTTAATAGCACATCCCACAATACAGGCAACATTGCACGCTTGGACTTACCTAGCGGAGGTATCACACTCAACCCTACCTAATACTGAGGTTCCTATTCTTATGGAAACCCTCAATTGGTTGATTCCCAATATCTCCCTGACTCAGTGGATACAGAAAGGAATTAAAAATCTTGAGGATATTGTAGTAAATAGCAAATTGATCGCGTTCTCTGACATACAATCCAAATATGGAATACCACCATCTGAATTTCTGACTTACCAACAAATCTCTTCCTATTATCAAAAGTTCAACAACACAAACATCCTCGTCCCCAAACTAGTATGGACATACTTGAATTCATCCGACCCAAAGGCAAAAGGCATATCTCTTATGTATAGTACACTAAATTCCAAAAAGGTTTTCTGTAAATTCAACCCATTACTGAAGTGGGAAAAAGAGTTGCACAAGGTCTTTTCTGAACGACAGTGGCTCCTAGCGATTAAAAACACACATCAATTCTCACATTGCTCAAATTATGAGGAATTAGCTCAAAAACTTTGGATAAGATGGCACTACACTCCATATATAATGGCCAAGTTCTCTGAGGCGCAGTCTAATCTATGTTGGAGGGGGTGTGGACAGGTGGGGACGTTGTCACACATGGTGTGGGCATGCCTCCACCTCCGCAGCTTCTGGTCTGAAATGTTCAAACTCATATCGAAAATAACTGGAGTATTTGTACAACCTACCATTGAAAAAGCTATATTGAGCATTGACATGTCTGAATACCCACTATCAGTTAGGTCAATAGCCATGCACATTCTGTTTGCAGCAAGGTCTCTGGTAATGAGTAAGTGGAAAACGAATGAAATTCCCAGTAAAGGAGAGGTGATCATAAAAGTCAACGCTATAGCAGAATACGGAAAAATATTAGCATACAGGGACGGTTGCATCTCAAGATATGAATCTCACTGGAGGATATGGAGGTCCAATTTCAAATCCCACGGGTTGTAATGCCCAGTACCATAATTCTATTCTATTTTCTATACCATTTCTTACCCTCTTTCATACTTAACTTTCTCACTGCACTCCTCTTCATCTATCTCCCCTTTCCCCCATCCTGAGTTCAGTTATAACCAATGTCAAATCCTCCATAGCTGGTATGGAGGGCTTAAAGTTCGTATTAAACTACAAGATTCAGATTGTAAAGATGTGCCTAGATGTAACATCGTTCTACGTTTTCACTCAAAAATTTTTTGAAGTTGAATCTAGCAACAGATGTAGGAGTGTAATGCCACACAGTTGTAGAAATTTATGTATAACCATCACATTTGTCAACATTATTTGTAATGTACAGCAATTTGCAGCTTGTCAAATGCCACTCCTTGTATCTATGACTTTATATTCTTAATAAAAATTATTTGAATAAAAAAAAGATGCCATGCCGTGCTTGCGCTGGTGTGTTTGGGGGACAGGAGCCACACTGGGGCAGAGGTCCTGTCTGCTCTGCAGGGGCAGGCCGAGAGGTGGTTGACGCCACGCCAGCTTAAGCCAGGAATGGTGGTTTGCGACAATGGCACCAACCTCCTCTCCGCCCTCCGACAGGGACAACTGACCCATGTGCCCTGTATGGCTCACGTCCTTAACCTGGTGGTGCAGCGGTTCTTGGGCAGGTACCCGGGCTTACAGGATGTCCTGAGGCAGGCCAGGAAAGTCTGTGTGCATTTCCGCAGATCTTATAATGCCAGTGCTCGCCTGGCTGAGCTTCAAAAGGAGTTGAACCTGCCCAAGAACCGCCTTATATGTGACATGCCCACCAGGTGGAACTCAACGTTGGCCATGCTGCAGCGGCTGCACACGCAGCAGAGGGCCATCAATGAGTACCTGTGCGACTATGGCACCAGGACAGGGTCAGGGGAGCTCGGGTTTTTTTCACCACGCCAGTGGGGCATGATCAGGGATGCATGCACTGTCCTGGCACCATTTGAGGAGGCCACGAGGATGGTGAGCAGTGACAGTGCATGCATCAGTGACACTGTACCTCTTGTCCACCTGTTGGAGCACACGCTGCGTGGAATAATGGACAGGGCACTTGAGGCAGAACAGAGGCAGGAAGAGGAGGACTTCCTTGCCTCTCAAGGCCCCCTTTACTCAGACAGTGTTCCTTCTGTCCCACCCATCGCACAGGAAGAGGAGGAGGAGGAGGAGGAGGAGGAGGATTGTGTCAGCATGGAGGTGGAGGCTGGCACTCAGCATCATCAGCAGCAGTCTTTTAGGGATGATTTACAGTCCCAAGAAACCAGTGGACTTGTACGTGGCTGGGAGGAGGTGGCTGCGGATCATGTCGTCCTTAGTGACCCAGAGGACTCCGGACTGAATGCCTCAGCTAACCTACGCTGCATGGCCTCCCTGATCCTGCAAAGTCTGCGGAAGGATCCTCATATTCTTCGGATCAAGGAGAGGGACCATTACTGGCTGGCCACTCTCCTTGATCCACGGTACAAGGGTAAGGTTTCGGACCTTATGTTACCGTCGCAGAGGGAGCAGAGGATGAGACAACTCCGGGAGGCCTTGCAGAAAGGTCTGTGCAACGCGTTCCCAGAGACTGGGAGGTTACAAACTCCTGGTCCTGGACAACGAGTTGCTGAGGCTTCGGGCAGTCAAAGAAGGAGCGGTGGGGAAGGTGGCCGTCTGACCGATGCGTTCAGACAATTCTTTAGTCCGCAGCCCCAAAGTATGATCGGTTCCAGCAACCATCGCCAGCGTCTGATATACATGGTGCAGGAATACCTAGGGGCAAGGTCAGACTTGGACACCTTCCCCACCGAAAATCCTCTGGCTTACTGGGTCTTGAGGATGGATCACTGGCCAGAGCTTGCACAGTATGCAATTGAGCTACTGGCCTGTCCTGCATCCAGCGTTCTTTCAGAACGCACATTCAGTGCTGCTGGAGGATTTGTCACGGATCACAGGGTGCGCCTGTCCACCGACTCGGTTGATCGACTGACTTTCATCAAGATGAACCAGTCTTGGATCACCACCAGCTACCACACACCAGATGCTGATATAACAGACTAATTGATTTTAAAATGTCACATCCCTTCAAGACTGATGCTGATGCTGAGTGCCTGTGCTGTTATGTTGACTGGCTATCCTCCTCCTCCTCCTCAATGATACGATTAACGATGATAGCTTGGAAGATCATTTTGGTTTATGGGTGACGCCACCAGTGGCTAAGGCCCAATTTTTCAGCCGCTGTTTAACAGGGGCGTGTAATTAAAATTTTTGATGCAATACTTTGCAACAGGCCTCATTGCTGTGCTCCAAGTACAGTATCTGTGAGGGGTTGCAGTGTTGTGCCACCAGTGCCTAAGGCCCAATTTTTCAGCCCCTGTTCAACAGGGGCATGCAATTATAATTATTGATCTAATAATTCACAGCAGGGCCCATTGCTGCGCCCACCAAGAGTAACTGTCAGGCCTTACAGTGTTGTGGCACCAGCACCACCATCACCACCACCACCACCACCAAAGGCCCAATTTTTCAGCCCCTGTTCAACAGGGGCATGCAATTATAATTATTGATCTAATAATTCACAGCAGGGACCATTGCTGCGCCCACCAAGAGTAACTGTCAGGCCTTACAGTGTTGTGGCACCAGCACCACCATCACCACCACCACCACCACCAAAGGCCCAATTTTTCAGCCCCTGTTCAACAGGGGCATGCAATTATAATTATTGATCTAATAATTCACAGCAGGGACCATTGCTGCGCCCACCAAGAGTAACTGTCAGGCCTTACAGTGTTGGGGCACCAGCACCACCATCAAAGGCCCAATTTTTACTACCACTGATCAACAATTATATGTTATTACAATTCCTGATATTATACTTGACAGCAGGGCGTTCCAGCACCCACCAAGAATAACTGTGAGTGCTTTCAGTGTTGTGCCAACACCAACACCTAAGGGGCCAATTTCTGCAGAGTATATACGGAAGGTCCCTACTTTCAAACATCCAACTTACAAACTACTACTACTTGCAAACGGAAGAAGACAACAGGAAGTGAGAGGAAATCTACCCCTTGGAAGGAAAATTCTCTCCTGTAAGAATTAATATGGGAGAAAGGTGTCTCCTCTCTACTGATGCTTTATCACCAATCCTTGTTTCAATAAAAACACCACATTTCAAAAACAGTTGTCATTGGGACGCAAAGTGAGGTGAAATGTTCTGAACAGGGGCACAGACAGCAAAAAAAATGTGACAGGGGTGATAACCGTTCCCTATGTTTTACAAAAAACTAAAAAAAAGGAATTTGCCATGGAGCTCCACTTAAACAATGCAGCTGTTCAAAATTATAAACAGATTCTACATAAGAACAAACCTACAGTCCCTGTCTTATGCACCGCCTGTATACGGCTGTTCAGAGTATATAGGGCCTTTTTTATTTTGTGTGCGGGGTTCCCCTTAATATCCATACAAGACCCAAAGGGGCTGGTAATGGGCTGGGGTGGGGGGGGGGGGTTGATGGGGTAGCTATGCCATTTTTCCTAAAGATTTTCATCCATATTACCGGGACCAGACATTGCATTAAAGCCGCAAGCAGTTTTAAATGACTTTTTTCCCTTTAGAAATGTTATTTTGTGCAGGGACAGTTCTAAACACGGGAAACACGTGGCACTTCACAGGCATACTTTAGACACCCCCCAGGTACAATATTTAAAGGAATATTTGACTTTTTTTTTTTCACTTTATGCATCATTAACCACTTAATCCCCGGACCATTTGGTAGCTAGAGGACCAGAGGTGAATTCAGAATTTTGCACTGCGCTGTTTTAACTGTAAATTGTGCGGACATGCAATGTTGTACCCAAACGAAATTTGCGTCCTTTTCTTCCCACAAATAGAGCTTTCTTTTAATGGTATTTGATTGCCTCTGCGATTTTTATTTTTTGCGATATAAACGGAAAAAGACCAAAATTTTTGAAAAAAAAAAGATATGTTCTACTTTTTGTTATAAGAAAAATCGAATAAACTCAATTGTAGTCATACATTTAGGCCAAAATGTATGCAGCCATATGTTTTTAGTAAAAAAAATGTCAATAAGCGTATATTTATTGGTTTGCGCAAAAGTTATAGAGTTTACAAACTAGGGTACATTTTCTGAAATTTACACAGCTTTAAATTTATGACTGCCTATCTCATTTCTTGAGGTGCTAAAATGACAGGGCAGTACAAAACCCCCCCAAATGACCCCATTTTAGAAAGTAGACACCCCAAGGAAATTGCTGAGAGGCCTGTTGAGCCCATTGAATATAATTTTTTTTGTCCCAAGTGATTGAATAATGACAAAAAAAAAAAAAAAAAAAAATACAAAAAGTTGTCACTAAATGATATATTGCTCACACATGCCATGGTTATATGTGGAATTACACCCCAAAATACATTCTGCTGCTTCTCCTGAGTACGGGGATACCACATGTGTGGGACTTTTTAGGAGCCTAGCTGCGTACGGGACCCCGAAAACCAAGCACCGCCTTCAGGATTTCTAGGCACAAATTTTTGATTTCACTCCTCACTACCTATCACAGTTTCGAAGGCCATAAAATGCCAAAATCGCATAAAACCCCCCCAAATGACCCCATTTTGGAATATAGACACCCCAAGCTATTTGCTGAGAGGAATGGCGAGTATTTTACAGCTCTCATTTGTTTTTGAAAATGAAGAAAGAAAATATATATATATATATTTTTTTTTTTCAATTTTCAAAACTTTGTGACAAAAAGTGAGATCTGCAAAATACTCACAATACCTCTCAGCAAATAGCTTGGGGTGTCTACTTTCCAAAATGGGGTCATTTGGGGGGGTTTTGTGCTATCTGGGCATTCCATGGCCTCCGAAACTGTGATAGGCAGTGAGAAGTGAAATCAAAAATTGACACCCTTAGAAAGCCTGAAGGCGGTGCTTGGTTTTTGGGGTCCCGTACGCGGCTAGGCTCCCAAAAAGTCCCACACATGTGGTATCCCCGTACTCAGGAGAAGCAACAGAATGTATTTTGGGGTGTAATTCCACATATGCCCATGGCATGTTTGAGCAATATATCATTTAGTGACAACTTTGTGCAAAAAAAAAAAAAAATTGTCGTTTTTCCGCAACTTGTGTCAACATATAAAATATTCCATGGACTCGACATGCCTCTCAGTATATAGCTTGGGGTGTCTACTTTCCAAAATGGGGTCATTTGGGGGGGTTTTGAACTGTTCTGGCATTTTATACACAACATTAGGAAGCTTACATCCACTCTTCTAACCACTTGAAGACAAAGCCCTTTTTGACACTTTTTGTTTACATGAAAACATTTTTTTTTTTTGCAAGAAAATTATGTTGAACCCCCAAACATTATATATATATTTTTAAAGCAAAGGCCCTACAGATTAAAATGGTGGGTGTTGCATTTTTTTTTTCTACACAGTATTTGCGCAGCGATTTTTCAAACGCATTTTTTGGGTTAAAAAATACACTTTTTTAATTTTAATGCACTAAAACACACTATATTGCCCAAATGTTTGATGAAATAAAAAAGATGATCTTAGGCCGAGTACATAGATACCAAACACGACATGCTTTAAAATTTCGCACAAACGCGCATTGGCGACAAACTACATACATTTTTAAAAGCCTTTAAAAGCCTTTACAGGTTACCCCAGTAGATTTACAGAGGAGGTCTACTGCTAAAATGATTGCCCTCGATCTGACCTTCGTGGTGATACCTCACATGCATGGTGCAATTGCTGTTTACATATGACGCCAGACCGACGCTTGCGTTCGCCATTGGGCAAGAGCAGGGCAGGACAGGGGTGCTTTTTTTTTTTTTTTATTATTATTAATTTTGCTTTTTTATTTTATTTTTAAATTGTTCCTTCCAAGTATTTTTTTTTTTTATCATTTTTATTGTTATCTCAGGGAATGTAAATATCCCCTATGATAGCAATAGGTAGTGACAGGTACTCTTTTTTTGAAAAAACTGGGGTCTTCTAGACCCTAGATTTTTCCTCTGCCCTCAAAGCATCTGACCACACCAAGATCGGTGTGATAAAATGCTTTCCCAATGGCGCTTTTTATATCCGGGGGGGGGGGCATTCCCTCCCACTGCTTGTAAAAGCAGTCCAGAGGCTAATTAGCCGCTAGGATTGCTTTTACATGAAAGCCGGCCGCTGGCTGAAAAGAATGATACCAAGATGATACCTAAACCCGCAGGCATCATTCTGGTATAAACATTCAAAGTCCAGCAACATACCAGTACGTTGCTGGTCCTTGTTGGACATGTATTGTAATCTTTTTTTTTCATGCAGCCAGTTGGCTGAACGAAAAAAGAGATTGATCGGTGGGTATGCCCACCATTAGAATACCGCCCTTCATCCACCCACTTCTAATGATGGGCATACATGCACCATTTATATATGCCGAAGCATGGGGGCATCCTCCCGCAAAAAAGTTATGCCGCACACACATGGTCGGACTTTTCCACGGGCAAGCCTCCGTCGGAATTTCGACCGTATGTACGCGGCATTAGGAGCAAAATCGCTCCTCCGCCCCTGCTGCCCCAATGCTTCGGCATATTTGCTTTTTTTTTTTAACTGTGGTGGTGAAATCACCTCCTACAGCACTGGAGTCGCAGGGATCAGGCCTGTCTCTGCGAACGCTGCAGTTATGTGTGTTGTGTTTTGTAAGTGACAGTGATCGATCGATACTGCACTTGGGTGGCCTGGGCTGGACGGAGGGGCAAAACGCAGGTGCCAGCAGGTATCTGGGCTGATCCCGCTAACACTGCGTTTTTGGGAACCCTAAACTGCTGGGGACGCTAGTATAGATCTGATCAGATCAGATATTGATCTGTTCAGATACTATACCACTAAGGGGGGTGTATGCTTCACGCGTGGGTGTTAGCGTTACTGGCACTAACCTGACGCTGCCTGGGGTGTGACGCAGACCCTCTCTGACGCGAAAACCTAATTGATATCACCCGCCGGGCGATCAGGGGGTTAAACCTTTATTGGGTTATATACACGGCGGGTGCCCTGACACTATAAAAAGCAAACTAACTAACCAGTGTCACCCGTAACACTTATATGGTGATCACTGGTGAAAGGGTTCACTAGGGGCAATTAGGGGGTTAAAACCTTTATTAGATAATATATGGGGGTACCTGACGCTATAAAAACCTGCGGCGAACCTAAAAAAAATTACCAGCTACCGATCTGCATCACCGACACTAAGACAGCGTTTAGAAAAACGATTGCTTAGCGACAGTGGTGATGGGGGTGAAAGGGTTACCTGGGGGGGCGATCAAGGGGGTTAAACCTTTATTAGATAATATATTGGGGTACCTGACGCTATAAAAACATGCGGCGAACCTAAAAAAAAATACTGGCTACGATCTGCATCACCGACACTAAGACAGCGTTTAGAAAAACAATTGCTTAGCGACAGTGGTGATAGGGGGTGAAAGGGTTACCTGGGGGGCGATAAAGGGGGTTAAACCTTTATTAGATAATATATTGGGGTACCTGACGCTATAAAAACCTGCGGCGAACCTAAAAAAAATTACCGGCTACCGATCTGCATCACAGACACTAAGACAGCGTTTAGAAAAACGATAGCTTAGTGATAGTGGTGATAGGGGGTGAAAGGGTTACCTGGGGGCGATCAAGGGGGTTAAACTTTTATTAGATAATATATTGGGGTACCTGACGCTATAAAAACCTGCGGCGAACCTAAAAAAAATTACTGGCTGCCGATCGGCATCACTGACGCTAAGACAGCGATCAGAAAAATGATCGCTAAGCGACAGTGGTGATAGGGGGTGAAAGGGTTATCTGGGGGGTGATCAGGGGGTTAAACCTTTATTAGGGGGGGTAGGGGGCTACACTGGACCTAAGACTAAACTTTGGTGACACTTTTACAGTCACAAATGTCACTGATTGCAGTGATCACTAAATAAATGGTCACTGCAATCAGTGACACTGTGACTGGGGGCTGGGGGGGGTGATCTGGGGTGTCTGGGGGGGCCTGGGGGGGCGATTTATGTCCCTATGTGTCCTGGTGTCAGTGTAGTGTTGTGTGCACTGACCTGATTTCTCTTATCATCCATGGACCGACACGGCGTCTCTTACACTTTACACGTGGGTATATGTCCCTGCTTGCAGGAGAAGACCTAGGCAGAATGTTAAATGTTAAAACATTCCAGAACAAACCAGAGCTGAACAGCCCCGCCCAGGGGGCGGTCCCTCCGGAACATTACCCTCACACCTGCAGCTAGCAGGCCTCAGTTTTTTTCTGCCTAGCAGAAGGAGAAGACGTGGCTCTCTCAGGAGCCAGTCTCCTGGAAGATTTTACTTTTAATTTTTATTCCTTTGGGAATTTTATTATTTTATTTTTGAGACCTTCAATCAACTGTCGGCTGGGCAACCAGGTTGGGTACACTAGTATCCTCGTAGTCTTCCCTGTCCGACCATCGAGCGTGCTGATCCTCGCCTTGTGTGCGTGAGACTCAGTTCACGACATACCCCATGGCTCCAGGGGTGGCCGGGTTGCTTTCATGCTCCCGCGGTCCTCTCAAGATCGAACAGTACCTACTGTATCTTTCGCGGTGGACCGGGCCGACAGCTACGCAGTACGACTCTGTGATAGGCCTGTCTGAAACAAGCCAGTGAGTCCCTCTATTGGCACTGGGGGTGTTCTCCAAGGTGCTTGCGGGACGGGTAAGTAGTCTCTCCTGCTGCAAGGTGAGTACATGCTGGCTGTGTTTCTGTGTGTGGGGGGTTCTCCCTGTCTCCCCCCTGTATGCTGCTCTCTGCACCCTGTTGTGCTGTTGTGCTGTGTGGGGATACTTGGGGGGTCACTCTGCCTTGGGGGGGCCGCTCCATGACTGTTATTTTTATTGGGAAGTGTTCTGGGGGACTGGCTGTGGTGTTTTCTGTGCGCCATTGGCGCGGTGTTTTATTTTAAAAAAAATGCGCCATTGGCGGCCATTTTGGCTGAGGCTTAATACATAGTTAAACTGGTGCCCGGCGGCCATTTTCTTGTAGCCGCGGCACTTGCACTTTCGTTTTCGGCCTCTAGCAGCGCTGCTGTACGGCGCGGAATACACACATCCCCACAGATTCTTCACCTCAGGCTGCACCAGCGCGACTCATACAGCGCTACAGCACTACTCATACAGCGCTACAGCGCGGCTCATACAGCGGTCCCTAGGGGTGGTGAGTACTCCAGGTATCTCCTCCTCAGCCCCAGCACGGCCTGTGGGTGGGCTGTATTATTCACTATAATGGTGAATAAGGTCTCAGAGGGTGGCAATATTGGAGTCTGGTTCACCTGTTTTCTTCACATTGTTAGAGACAACTGACAGTGCTTCTGCACCTGCGGTCCTTAGGGACCAGTTGTCGGGATTCCTGGAATCATTAATCTGACCAGGAGAAAGCAGTGTGTGAGCGCAAGGGAGCAAAAAAGCCCCTATCCCCACCTTTTTTCCACAAAAAAAAAAAGGGGGGGGGTAATGCGCTGATTCAGATATGGGCCTAGCCACTACCGCTCAGGACCCTAGCTCTGAATATATATTTGATGGTTTTGAACAGGACATTCCTTGCAAGGAAAACTCCAGTTCTGTGTCAGTAAATGACAGGGTGCTTGTTTTGTGAACTCATTGATGCAGTGAGGGACACTCACAAGCTAAATGCTGCGGATGCAGAACCTCAGGCGGACGGTCTCCTCTGGTTCCTTGGGGCCGGGCCTTCTAAAAAGTGTTTTTTTCAATATCTACCTTTCTTTGACCAGCTCACTGACAAGGTCTGGGGAAAAAGCCGCAGAAGTCTTTTATGGTCCCGCGGCGTTTGTCTATCAGATACCCCTTTTAAGGATGCCCTACTAAAAATGTGGGCTTCTCCCCCAGGGGTCGACCCTCCAGTCGCCCGGTTGAACAAGGCCACCACTCTCCCGGTGGAGGGGACTTCTGCATTTAAGGACCCCACTCACAGGAGGTCAGAAGTGGTGAGTAGAGCCATGTTTGCCTTGTTGGGGTCCGCCCTACGGCTTGTGGTAGCGGCGACCCTTGTGTCTCCAACACTTGCGGGATGGGCAACTGTACAGGAGCATGATCTTCCTCCAGACACTATTGCTCTGGCCCACAAATGGTGCAGGGCCTGGTTTATGTGGCGACACCACGTTTGACGCGGCCCCTTATAACTCAGGGTATTGCGTGGTCTGATCTGGTTGAAATGCTGGTCTGCTGACCTAGCTTCTAAAAAGCCTCGGAAGGGTTTACCATTAAAAGGTGGTAGGTTTTTTCGGTGCTGCGCTGGATGACATCATCAAGGATGTCACGGGAGGTAAAAGCACTGTTCTTCCTCAGGCTGGCAAGGAGGCCGCTATAAGCAGGGTCCTTCCTTTCCAGAAAAAAGGGGATATTTCGTCAGTCAACGGGGAGGCCCCCCCAGACTGACAGCGGTACGGCTGGTGGACACGAGCGCCCCTGGGTGCGTATGCCGAACAAGCCGGCTCCCTAGCCCGCCTCCGCGTGAAGTCTTGCCCCCTCCCAACTCTGGGGTAGGGGGGACAACTTTGCAGGTCTACGGATCAATGGACCTCCCGGATCTCCTACTGGTGGGTGTGCGAGGTGATCCCCTCAGGTTACAGGATAGGTTCCGTTCCTAATACCAGACAGATTCTTCCCTCGAATCTTCCTCTCCTTCCTGCCCGTCGGGTGGCCCTATGGGGCCTATTCAGGTTTGAGGTCCGGAGTGATTGTGCCGGTTCCGTCACAGGAGAGGTTTCAGGGATTCTACTGGCCTATCTTGGACCTTCAGGTCCTGAATGCCTTTGTGAAGGTGCAAAAGTTCCGCATGGAATCCATTCGCACGGTGGTCAGTGCACTCCGTCAAGGGGATTTTCTGGCGAACTTGGAATTCAAGGACGCCTACTTGTATGTTCCGATCTGCGCTTGCGATCGACGAAGTCCACTATCAATTTGTGGCTCTTCCTTTCGGCCTAGCCCCGGCGCCGAGGGTGTTCACTAAGGTGCTTGTGCCGGTTCTAGCTTGCTGAGACAGCAAGGCATTGCTGTCGTGGGCTATCTGGACGATCTTCTTCTCAGAGCAGGAAATGGCTCAGTATTAGAAGACAGTGTGACTATCGTCAGTCAGACCCTCAGGGACTTCGGGTGGCTCCTAAACATTCAGGAGTCAGTCCGGGTCCCGACTCGAGATTTGGAGTATCTCGGTCTGATTCTGGACTCCTTGGAGGCAAAAGGTATTCCTACCTCCGGGGAAGCTACTGACACTTCAGTCTGCAGTACGGATGCTGACATCCCAAAAAATGGTCGTCAATCCGTTTTTCATGGGAATCCTGGGACTCATGGTGACCTCTTTCGAGGCCATTCCGTATGCCCAATCACACACCAGGGCATTGCAGAATGAGATCTTGTTCCCTTGGGACAAATCCCCGTTGTCTTTGGATTTTCCGATCCAGGTGAGCCACCTGGTCAGGGCGTCCCTGACATGCAGTTTGGGTCCCCGGCTCTTCGGTCCGGGAAGTAGTTCCTCCCTGTCCAATGGACGGTGTTCACTACAGACGCCAGCCTGAAGGGCTGGGGTGTAATCTGGTGAGTCCTGTTGGCCCAAGGGCTTGGACTCCGGACGAAGCCCGTTTGCCGATTAATGTTCTGGAAATACGGGCCATCAGACTGTGCCTCTCCTCGTGGTCTGAGAGATTGCAGGATCGTTCCATTAGGATCCTGTCGGACAAGTCACGGTGGTGGCGTATGTCGACCACCTCGAAGCTCAGCTGAGGCTTCCGAGGTCCCCCGTACCCTGAAGTGGACTAAAGGAAGCGTGCCGGCTCTGTCAGCTGTTTACATTCCGGGCATAGAACTGGTGGACTATTGAGTTGCCAGACGTTGGACCGGGGAGAGTGGTCCTTGCACCCGGAGGTATTTCAACTCCTTTGCCACACAAACGGTGGGGCACGCCGGAGGTGGACCCGATGGCTTCTCGACTCAATTGTAAGTTGTCGATTTGTGGCCAGATCCAGGGATCCTTGGGCGGATGCATCAGAGGCGTCAGTGGCCCATGGGGTCATGATCACCTGATACACGTTTATCCTCCGCTGCAGTTGCTTCCTCGCCTGCTGCGCAGGGTGGTGACCGAGGGAATTCCGGTGATCCTCATGGCTCCGGATCGACCTCGGCTTCACTGGTACGCCGATCTGGTACGTCTCGTCGAGGCCGTTCCCTGATGGTTGCCAATAGGGAGGACTTTCTGTCTCAAAGTCATATATTTCATCCTGCCTTTACAGTCTCGGGCCTTAACGGCATGGCTGTTATAAGCCAGGTGTTGAGAGACCGAGGCTCTCGGACTCGGTCATTTCGTCCATATGAAGGACACGGAAGTCTTCCTCCAGAACTATCTCTGTACCTGGAATAGCTTACATCGCCATGTGCGAAGAGCTGGACTGACATCCTCGGACATATTCCGTCCTTAGAATCCTGCGTTTCCTACAGCATGGCGTGGCCCAAAGGCTCGCTTTGAGTATCATTTAGGGTCAGTTTCGGCCTTGGCCGTCTTCTTTCGGTGACCACTAGCGGGTCATTCCTTGGTTGGCACCCTTGTACAGGGGGTTCGCCATGGGCTCCCTCCTGTCGTGTCTCCTTTCCCCCTGTGGGATCGGAATTGGTACTCTTGGTTCTCCAGGAACCTCCTTTTGAGAATATCAGGGATATTCCCCTCTTCACTTTGTCTCAGAGGGTGGCCCTTTTAGTGGCAATCACTTCTGTTAGACGAGTATCTGAATTGGCGACCTTGTACTGCAAGTCGCCATATTTAGTCATCCATAAGGATAAGGCGGTGTTGCATCCGCGACTTTCTCTTTTGTCAAGGGTGATCTTGACCTTTCACCTAAAATGAGGACATTGTCCTCACGTCCTAGTGTCCTCGCCCGTCGCATCCCAGAGTGCGCGCGGCACACTTTGAATGTGGTACGTGCCTTGCAGGTGTGCCTGTCTGCTGCTTCTATTCGGAAGTCTACTCTCTGTTTGACTGTCTCTGGTCAGATACAGGGTCAAGCGGCTTTGTCTGCCACCTTTTTCTAGGTGGATCGGACAAACCGGCCTTCAAGCCTATACTCTCATGGGGCGGGCGCCTCCCTTCCCGGTTACGGCGCATTCCACCAGGGCAATTGGTGCTTCCTGGGTTTTCCGACATCAAGCGTCGGTTGCACAAGTGTGCAAGGCGGCAACCTGGTCGTCTGTTCATACCTTTTCTATGTTTTATAGGGTTGATGAGGCTGCATCTCCGGATGCTTCCTTCGGCCGCAAGGTGTTGCAGGCCGCTGTTTAAAGTGGCAACTCCTCCGTTGGGGAGCTCTGCCTTGTTTGGAGTGAAGTTTTTTGGTTTTTCCATTTATACTGCTCCCATCCCTCTTGACACTGCTTTGGGACATCCCACGTGTAAAGTGTAAGAGACGCCGTGTCGGTCCATGGATGATAAGAGAAAATGGGATTTTTGTACTCACCGTAAAATCCATTTCTCTGACATCCATGGACCGACACAGCACCCACCCTTCCTTTTAGTTTGTGCTGCTTTGTTACGAACTGAGGCCTGCTAGCTTTAGGTGTGAGGGTAATGTCCGGAGGGACCGCCCCCCTGGGCGGGGCTGTTCAGCTCTGGTTTGTTCTGGAATGTTTTAACATTTAACATTCTGCCTAGGTCTTCTCCTGCAAGCAGGGACATATACCCACGTGTAAAGTGTAAGAGACGCCGTGTCGGCCCATGGATGTCAGAGAAATGGATTTTACGGTGAGTACAAAAATCCCATTATCTTCTCTTGTACGGCGCTCGGTATATGTGAGCGCCGCACCAGAGATGACATCACTTCCTCCTGCTCCCTCTGTCTGACACAGACAGAGGGGGCATTTCCATTCGCTGGGAGCGATCGCGAGGGGGTGGCCAGAAACGAATGGCTGCCCCCTCATCCCGGAATGCTCCCGGACACTTAGCCACCGCTCACTGTATAGAAGGGGGGTCCGATTGGACCCCCCAACTGTACAAAGGCAATCACGTACACTCTACGTGATTGTGCCTGTCGGTGCCATTCTGCCGACGTATATATACAGTGAGCGGTCGTTAAGTGGTTAAAATGACTGCTCCCGGAAAATGTCCGTTTTTAAAACTTCTTTTTGCATTGATACATGTCCCCTGGTGCAGAAGCCGGGTTCCCAAACTCTGTTTCGGACAATAACATGGATAATAGTCGTTATAATTAGCACTTTAGAATCCGAACGTTCGCATCCATTGTATTTAATAGGGTTCTAATGTTCGCGCGAACTTTCGCTCATCACTACTCCTGGGGAGAGCAGATATAGTAAATACAGGCTCCTGGGGAGAGCATATATTGTAAATGCAGAGTCCTGGGGAGAGCAGATATAGTAAATACAAGCTCCTAGGGAGAGCAGATACATACCTCCCCCTCCCCCCCCCCCTCCGCTCAACAACTTTTTTTGCAATTCCCGTTTTTTTTTGGCAATGTCCCGCAAGCCCCCCCCCCCCCCGCTCAACAACTGTAGTTGGCAGGGGAGAGGGGACATCAGAATGTCCCGCGATGGGACTTTACAAAGTTGGGAGGCATGCAGATATAGTGAATGCAGAGTCCTGGGGAGAGCAGATATAGTGACTGCAGGCTCCTGGGGAGATCAGATATAGTGACTGCAGGCTCCTGGGGAGAGCAGATATAGTGACTGCAGGCTCCTGGGGAGAGCAGATATAGTGACTGCAGGCTCCTGGGGAGAGCAGATATAGTGACTGCAGGCTCCTGGGGAGAGCAGATATAGTGAATGCAGGCTCCTGGGGAGAGCAGATATAGTGAATGCAGGCTCCTGGGGAGAGCAGATATAGTGACTGCAGGCTCCTGGGGAGAGCAGATATAGTGACTGCAAGCTCCTGGGGAGAGCAGATATAGTGACTGCAGGCTCCTGGGGAGAGCAGATATAGTGAATGCAGGCTCCTGGGGAGAGCAGATATAGTGAATGCAGAGTCCTGGGGAGAGCAGATATAGTGAATGCAGGCTCCTGGGGAGAGCAGATATAGTGAATGCAGGCTCCTGGGGAGAGCAGATATAGTGAATGCAGGCTCCTGGGGAGAGCAGATATAGTGACTGCAGGCTCCTGGGGAGAGCAGATATAGTGACTGCAGGCTCCTGGGGAGAGCAGATATAGTGAATGCAGGCTCCTGGGGAGAGCAGATATAGTGAATGCAGGCTCCTGGGGAGAGCAGATATAGTGAATGCAGAGTCCTGGGGAGAGCAGATATAGTGAATGCAGGCTCCTGGGGAGAGCAGATATAGTGAATGCAGGCTCCTGGGGAGAGCAGATATAGTGAATGCAGGCTCCTGGGGAGAGCAGATATAGTAAATACAGAGTCCTGGGTTTAGCAGCACTTTAATTGTTTTACCTCACGTGTATTTATTTTAGTTATATGTACGATGATATAATGGTATGTAGTGACCACATAGCATCTGATAATAATTCTCAAATGAACCTATCACACGCTATATCACTTGAGTTGAGTTGAGTTGAGAGGTATCTTAATATAGCGCGGTCTTATCCCGAAGGGTTCATGCATTGCATGAACCTATGTATTGTCGCCACCGCTGCCACCCACTATTCAGATGGCCGGCCCCCTGGTGAGCGCCGGCCATCTGAATAACAGCGGCTGGTTGGTTTTTGGAAGTGCCTATCAGAGCCAGCGGCTCCAATAGGCTTCCCGGTTACAGCCTAAGGGCTGTAATCGGCTTACAAATAGCTAACCAGAGGACGCACGGGGGGTGTGTTCCTTGGTTAACACTGACAGGCGTCTCAGCCAATCAGGTTCATTGGGTCTGGTTACAGGTAACCTAATT
Organism: Rana muscosa; assembly: GCA_029206835.1. Lineage (NCBI taxonomy): Eukaryota > Metazoa > Chordata > Amphibia > Anura > Ranidae > Rana > Rana muscosa. The sequence goes on along the minus strand of CM055123.1, from coordinate 313,464,272 downwards.
GGCTGAAGCGACATCGAGGGTGGGAGAAGACATTGAGGACGGAAGAAGGACGGCGCTGACCCGAGGAAGGTAAGTGCAGGGCTGGGGGGGAAACTGTCTGTATTTGGTGGGAAACTGGCTGTATTTGGGGACAAACTGGCTGCATTTGTATCCTTACCTGTCAAACTGAAAAACTGCAGATTCTGTGGGTGGGTCTGTTGTTTGGAGCTCGGTGGGTGGAGTCGTGATGTCAGTAGACTCCCCGCCCACCTCTACACTCCCCTTGTCAGCATGCATTTTCTCCTGTGTATTCCTTCTGCTATGATCACTAACATCCAGTCAAAATCCAGAAAAGTAACCACATGACTTCGGAAAAGGAGTGGAGGTGGGAATTAAGAAAAAAATGCCTGTCTAAAGCTAGTGCACGAGATATGTAAATAACCTGTCACTCTAAGCAAGGGGGCGGAACGGACAAAGGTTTTTCTCTGTTTGTCCGTTTTATCTCACTAAACAATAAAAGAGGATTGCTCAGAGCTGGATTAACTCTGTGTGGCAAGACCTGGCACAAATGATAGGAAATCTTTTGCCGCGTACACATGACCGCTTTTCTCGACGAGAAAAACTGCATTTTTTTTTCGCCGAGAAAAACGATCGTCTGTGGGCTTTATGTCGTTTTTCTCGTTGAGAAATACGGCATAAAAAACGACGAGAAAAATTAGAACATGTTCTAAATTTTCTCATCGTTTTTTCCAGCATTTTTTTCCGCGGCAGTTTTCCCATAGGGAGACACTGCCACGGAGCCCACAGACGGTCGTTTTTCTCGTCAAGAGAAAAAATGATGGGAAAAACGACCGTGTGTAGGGAACCAAGCGGTTCCCTCGTTTTTCCTGTCATTATTCACGGCGGTTTTTTAACCGCCGTGAATAATGATCGTGTGTACGCGGCATTATACTCTACATTGTGACAGCAAAAAAAAGAAAAATTCGGGTTTACAATTACATCCACTTTAAGGGTATAGAGAAGATCTGTAAAGAAGAGTGGACCAAAATCCCTGCTGAGATGTGTGCAAAGCTGGTCACCAACTACAAGAAACGTCTGACCTCTGTGCTTCCCAACAAGGGTTTCTCCACCAACTACTAAGTTCTGTTTTGCTTGGGGGTCAAATACTTATTTAAGGCCCCATTCACACAGGGGCGGCACGATGCAGCAAGACTTCTGGGGGCGACCTCGACCGGCGCGATCTCAAGATGACTTGAGACGCCCGCCGAGGCAAATTGCCTAAAGACTTCTGTATAGAAGTCAATGCAGGTCGCCTTGGGTCGCCCCCAAAAGTAGTACAGGAACCTTTTTCTAAGTCGGAGCGACCCGAGTCGCTCCTATTAGAACGGTTCCATTGAACAGCGTGGGACGCGACTCGTCAGGCGACCGAGTCGCCCCTGTGTGAACCGAGCCTTACTCACTGAACTGCAACTCAATTTATAACATTTGTATGTTATAAAAACTGGCATAGGAAGACTGGAGGCAGAGGCTCTGACTCGCCGGTCTGAGAAGTCTCCTGACTTGCAGGTGCAATTGCACAGGCCTTGGAAAGCGCACATTTCCATAAACATTTGTGTATTGTAGGGCTGTTGGAGTTTGCTTTGCTATGTATAAATTATGAGTATACTTTACTAGGAATTCCACTTCATCTTGCAGAGTATACAAAGATGTTAATACAATGCGTTACCTTGAAGACAAATCTTGTTTCCAGTCTCCTGGCTAAGAATACTTTCTTTCAGACTGTGCTGGTTAACACCCTCCAGGCTGTTTGCTGCAAGCTCCAGATTGCGCTACTCAACCTCTGGTTTGCCTCTGAAGCTTAATATTCCCTCTGGGACAAATTAAGGCTGGTGGCCATGATGGGGGCCTTCTCTCACTTGGGAATGGACAGCGTAAGGCGACTTATTTTTTGCAACAGTGTCTATGTGACACTACATGCAGAGGTTCTTACTATATACCTACACAACAGTGGAAAGCTGGCTTACGATAGGTCTTATTTTATAGCACAGGGCATGGTTGCTGTATCTGGTAGTCTCTGTTCTTGTCGACTCTGTGCCCTGGGTCCCTTAATCTGCCTTATAAGCATAGGTGTGCACAGCCCATTGCATTAGGGTGTGCACCCCAAAGCTCAAACACATACTACCGATCACTCATGATGAAAGGGAAGGGGTTGGTAAGCTACATATTTACCAGCCCCTTCCCCCACTCATCCTAAAACATCCCAGCAGCAACAGCCAGAGGAAGAGGAGAGTAGGGAAGCCGGCAGCACTGCAAGTGGAAGGAGGGCGGGGGAATCTAGGCAGTATGGGGAATCTGTGCTGCACAGGGTGATTAGGGTGTGCCTGGGCACACCTGGCACACCCTGTGCGCACGCCTATGCTTATAAGCCACATTACACAGCGGAAGGCATGTCCCACCTCCCGGCTGTTTGCTGCAAGTTCTAGATTGCAATACCTGACCTCTGCTTTATTTCTGAAGCCTTATGGTCCCGCTGGGGCCAAGCTAAGGCTGATGGACTAGGTGGGGACCTTCTCTCACTTGAGAACAGTGTAAGGCACATGTGCCAAACACAAGGCCCCTGGACCGAACCCAGCCCTCCAGGCCATTTCATGTGGTCCTTACACCTCTCCTGCAGAGAAGGACAGAACTTCCCCACCAGATTCTGAACTTCTCTGTGCAGCCGCAAAGAGGCTCGTCTCTACCCCATCAACCCCCCCTCAACAGTCGGCAGCAGAGAAGATGACAGAACTCCTACTACACCTCTCTGTGCAGCCACAGCAAACCCTCATCTCCTCCTCTCCTGGTCTCAGCATTGAACAGGCCTCCTATGGTCCTCCTTCAGACCCTGCATTTTCTGCTTCCCAGCTTTGCCCCCAGCAGCAGCATAAGGGGGGGGGGGTACAATGTGATGTAAGGGAGGGAGGGGGACTCTTGACTTCTGATGTATAGGGGGGGGTGGGGGTGCTCTGGACACCTTGTCTTACAGATACAACCAGCCCTTTGAGGGCAACCATAACGCTGACGTGGTCTGTAGTGAAATGGAGTTTGACACCCCTGTTGCAAGGCCACCAGTGCCTATGTGAGACTACATGCAGAGGTTTTTACTATATACCTGCACAGCAGTGGAAATCTGGCTTAGGATAGGTGTAAAGCAATAGCACATGGTTGCTCTATCCCAGTGGTCTCCAAACTGTGGCGCGGGGGCCTGGATGAGGCCCTTTGTTTGCTTTTATCCGGCCCTTGGGGCACTATTACTCCCACTGACACCAACAACAGGGCATAATTCCTTTCATTGATACCAACAATGGGGAACTATTCCTACTGAGAACAATGGCAGGACACCAATGTTGGGGCACTACTCGTCCCACTGACACCAATGTTGGGGCACTACTCGTCCCACTGACACCAATGTTGGGGCACTACTCGTCCCACTGGCACCAATGTTGGGGCACTACTCGTCCCACTGACACCAATGTTGTGGCACTACACGTCCCACTGACACCAATGTTTGGGGCACTACTCCTCCCACTGACACCAATGTTGGGGCACTACTCGTCCCACTGACATCGATGTTGTGGCACTACTCGTCCCACTGACACCAATGTTGTGGCACTACTCCCACTGACACCAATCTTGGGGCACTACTCATCCCACTGACACCAATGTTGGGGCACTACTCCCACTGACACCAATGTTTGGGACACTACTCATCCCACTTACACCAATGTTTGGGACACTACTCGTCCCACTGACACCAATGTTGGGGCACTACTCGTCCCACTGACACCAATGTTGGGGCACTACTCGTCCCACTGACACCAATGTTGGGGCACTACTCGTCCCACTGGCACCAATGTTGGGGCACTACTCGTCCCACTGACACCAATGTTGTGGCACTACACGTCCCACTGACACCAATGTTTGGGGCACTACTCCTCCCACTGACACCAATGTTGGGGCACTACTCGTCCCACTGACACCGATGTTGTGGCACTACTCGTCCCACTGACACCAATGTTGGGGCACTACTCCCACTGACACCAATGTTGGGGCACTACTCATCCCACTGACACCAATGTTGGGGCACTACTCCCACTGACACCAATGTTTGGGACACTACTCATCCCACTGACACCAATGTTTGGGACACTACTCGTCCCACTGACACCAATGTTGGGGCACTACTCGTCCCACTGACACCAATGTTGGGGCACTACTCGTCCCACTGACACCAATGTTGGGGCACTACTCGTCCCACTGACACCAATGTTTGGGGCACTACTCGTCCCACTGAGACCAATGTTGGGGCACTACTCGTACCACTGACCCCAATGTTTGGGGCACTACTCGTTGGGGCACTATTCCTACCACAGGGGGGAGATGTGGACATTACAGTGGGGAAGATGATGTGGATTTTACAGGGGGGAAGATGATGTGGATATCACACGGTCCCCCTGTCCATCCCACGGTCCCCCTGTCCATCCCACTGTCCCCCTGAAAATCCCACGGTCCCCCTGTCCATAAACAGTCCTAAACAGCATCTTAATGTTAATGTGTATCTGTATCGCTATGCTGTGGTTCCTGTAGGCTTTGCGTGAGTGTGTGTGTGTGTGGGGGGGGGGGCCTCCAGGTCCATTTTGCTTGGGGCCCCCAAATTCTTTCAAACGGCCCTGTGTGTACGAGGCATTAGCCTCTGCTAAAATAAACAAATGCATTTTTAGGGGACTATAGGTTCTCCTTTAAGACGTGTATAGCTCATCTAAGAGGGATCATTATTGGCAGCCATGTTAGTCCCATTTGGAAGCACAGGTGACGCTGTACGATTTACAGTAGATTTTCTGTAGCCTCAATTCCTGCACAATATAATGCTACATAGGGTGTGTGCAGAGGACAAAATCTACTTCACCTATCAGTATATCCTTTATTTACTTTATGCTACAATTGTTACAGATATGGAAAAGCAACCTTTGCACTATGTACAAATTTAGTTGCCTATACTTACACTGTTTGCATAATAAGCTGCAGACAGTTGGTCACAAGCTTTACAAAGATAACTCCCCTGAGTACACTTGGGAATACAAATATTTGGTATTTCAGAAGAAAGGGTTCTAGCACACAGCGGGTCCCCGTGGTGAACTCCCTTGAAAACGATCTTTTTTGTGTGCAATTAATATTATTATTATAAGTGTATAGTGCATACAATTTTACCCAGTGCTTTACATATATTGTACATTTACATCATCCCTTTGCCAGGGCCTGGACCTGAATCTGGGACCTCTGTTGTGTCTGGCAGTACCTCTTCTCACTGGGCCACCTAAGATGCTAGACAGCTCCCTGCCTATTTGCTTAGACAACCTTGTCTCATGTCTTCCTTCTTGTGAACCTCAAACTCTTTTGCTCCTCCCATGAACTTCCTGATTTAAGCCATGTTGCTACAGTTTCGGTTTGCCAGATTATTGTGCTCTCTCCAGTTCATATCTTGCTCCTCTGCTAACCTGCAGTTGTCCTTATCTCCACAAGTAATGTTTGTCTGTCAGCTTACCTTCCTCCTCATGTGTTCACCTTAGAGGCCAGACTCTCCTCACCTGGCTGCTTTTATAATCTCTCCTCCCAGTCTGGCTCCACCCCAGGCCCTATCATAGAACTCTATATTAACCTGTGCACTGCAAGTCTGCCTTGCTGATCAACGTGTTTGTTTGAGCAATGTGTGTTTGGGTTCTTGCCTGCCGTGTGCTACATCTGTCTTTCTGTTACCGATATTGGCTTGTTCCCGACTATGCCTGTCTGGTTGTGACCTTGACCTTCGGCTTGTCCTTCGTTTATCCTTGTCTGCTTGTTGCCCTGACCTTGGCCTTTCCCCTCACTATTCTTTTATCCTGAGCTGCTGCTTCCCCTCTATCCTCCTTACACTACGGAGCGTGAGCTAGGGGTCTCTGGGGGACGCGACCTGGACCCAGCTGCAGCGTAACATCCTCACCACTAGAGGCTCTGGTTAAAACCTGCTGGGTCTTAGGCCTCGTACACACGACCGAGAATCTCGTCAAGAAAAAACAAGTCGTTTTCCTTGATGAGGTTCTTGGACAAGAAACTTGTCCCGGCCGAGTGTACAGATGCTCCATTCAAAGAACCCGCGGTTCTTTGAATGGAGCGAATGCGGTGACGTCATCGACTACGACGAGCGTGCGCTCGTCACATTCGATGCCGTCGCCGCCATCTTGCTACACCCTACCTATGCCTAGGAAGCTACCGCGCATGCGTCAAAGTAATTTCGAGCATGCGCGGGTTTCCACGGCGAAAGGTAAGTGTACACACACACACTTTTCTCGTCGAGAAACATGCTGACAAGAATCTCAACGAGAAAATAGAGAGCAGGTTCTCTATTTTTCTCGTTGAGATTCTTGTCGGTTTTCTTGACGAGAAACATGATAGCCGCGTACACACGACCGAGTTACTCGGCAAGAAAGCTCTGCCAGCAAGTTTATTGCTGGTTCTTGCCGAGAAACTCGGTCATGTGTACGAGGCTATAGCCCTGGGGAATCTTGGCTCTACCTTCCTGTGGATCCCCGTTGTGCTCCACTGGTCCCGCTTTCCACAACCACCCAGTATCCCATCCACAGCAGTCAGCCATAGGGTTCACTACCTTGTGGTGCACTCCTGACCCCCAACGGTGTGCATCTATCATCTGGCCACAGGTGACCTGACAGTTTGATCAGCCATGGACCCTGCTGACGTGCCGCTTCCCGTAGATGATCCATTGCAGGGCATAGTCCGCAGACTTGAGACCCAGGAATCTAATCAGACCCAGGTCATGCGATTCCTTCAGGATTTGGCCTCCCGTTTTGAACAGGTTCAGGCCTCATTAGGACCCCCGGTTCAACAACCTTAACCGCTATCAGCGGCTGTACCTATTCCGGTCGCAGTCGCAGCCACACATTCACTACAACTGCCAGCTCCGTCCCATTTCTCTGGGGACTCCTTAGCCAATGCACAATTCATTTTGAGCTCCAGCCCCAAAACTTCCTGTCTGATTGGGCTATGGTAGCCTATATCATTTCCCTCCTCTCTGGTGAAGCTTTAGCCTGGGCAGCCCCTCTTTCGGAACTGAATGATCCAGTAGTTTCTAGCCTGTCTGACTTCTTGAAACTTTTTCGGAATATCTTTGAAGAACCAGCTCGTGTCTCTTCAGCGGCCAGCACCCTTTTACGTCTCCGCCAAGAGTCTGCTTCTGTGGGACAGTATGCGCTTCATTTCCGCATTCTAACGGCTGAGTTGAGCTGGAACAATGAGGCCTTAGTCGCAACTTTTTTGCATGGCCTTTCTGATAGAGTGAAGGATGAATTAGCAGGAAGAACCATTCCCACTGATCTGGACGGAGTTATCTCCTTGTGTAACCAGATCGAAATTCGCTTTCAGGAAAGGATCCTAGAAAAGCGACGCTAGCACTCCTTGGTCCTTAGTCAGCCTGAGCTCCCCTCTCTTCGACCCGTGGAGCATCTCCTGCCAGCTGAGGAACCCATTCAGCTGGGCCGGACCAGGCTATCCCCAGAGGAACGTGCTAGGCACAGAACTCTAGGCCTGTGTCTCTACTGTGGGGGCAAAGGTCATTTTCATGACACTTGCTCTCTTTGTCCGGAAAAACATTCAGGTCCAATACATCTGGAAAGTGAAGTATTGGACCCACAAATTTCACCCTCACCTTCTCGTCTTCTTCTTTCTGTGTTCCATCATGTTGGTGCTTCTTCTCATTCGGTCGCAGCATATCTGGATTCCGGAGCCGCTGGCAATGTCATGGACTGGAAAATTGCATCTTCTATGAGACTTAGCCTTTTGCCACTCACCACGCCCTTGGTGGTCTTGGCGATTGATGGCACTGTTCTCCCAGGGGGTCCTATCCGCTTCCAGATCCTCCCTGTTAAGATGTCGGTAGGGACACTCCACCAGGAGTGGATATCCTTCCTTATCTTACCTAAGGCCTTAACTCCTATCATTTTGGGTCTCCCATGGTTACGGCTCCATTCTCCACACATTGACTGGACTACTGGACAGATCCTGGCTTGGAGTTCCTCCTGTTCCTCGTCCTGCCTACCCAAGGTTGCCCCCTGTGAACCTGAGCCGATCATTCACTCCAGTTTGCATAACCATTTACATTTGTCTGTCCCTAATCACCCTTGGACGCACAGCCAGTCTAGCTTGTCTACAAGTTCTGCAGTCGCTACGCCTTGCGATGCGATTCAGGTAGTCGCTACACCTGACTCTGCTATTCACTCGGCCTCTGTACTAGTTATGCCAGTCCAGCCCATGCCCAGTGAGCCTCTTACTTTTTCTTATTCAGGACATTCTGCTTGTCTTTCAGCTATTCAGCTTGACACCTGTAACATGTCACCTTCTAACTAACCTGACTTCAGGGTTCCACTGACCTCTGCCCAGTCTGATGGTCCTGTGCTAGATGCCCAGTTCATCTTTAAGGGTCTGGGGGACCCTCCTCAGATTCCTGTTGATCCTCTCATGCCCTTGCTTATTCCTAGAGAGCTTTTGGTCCTCCATAAATCCTCTCGTCCTCTCCCTACCTTGGTTCCGGTCTCTGAGGATAATCTAAAGTACGAGGTTAGACAAGTTCTGGATTCTCGGCTCTGCAGAGGCATTCTTCAGTACCTTGTGCATTGGAGAGGTTTTGGTCCTGAGGAGGCGTCTTGGATCGCTGCATCTGAGGTCGTTGCACCTCGTCTGTTGAGGAGGGTTCATCTGAGATTTCCCTTTAAGCCTGGGCCCAGGCGGGGGAGGGCCCATAAGAGGGAGGGTACTGTCATGGATATGCAGTAATGTCTGTCTGTCAGCTTACCTTCCTCCTCATGTGTTCACCTTTAGAGGCCAGACTCTCCTCACCTGGCTGCTTTTATAATCTCTCCTCCCAGTCTGGCTCCACCCCAGGCCCTATCACAGAACTCTATATTAACCTATGCACTGCAAGTCTGCCTTGCTGATCAACGTGTTTGTTTAAGCATTGTGTGTTTGGGTTCCTGCCTGCCGTGTGCTACGTCTGTCTCTCTGTTACCGATATTGGCTTGTTCCCGACTATGCCTGTCTGCTTGTGACCTTGACCTTTGGCTTGTCCTTCATTTATCCTTGTCTGCTTGTTGCCCTGATCTTGGCCTTTCCCCTCACTATTCTTGTATCCTGTGCTGCTGCTTCCCCTCTATACTCCTTACCCTACGGAGCGGGAGCTAGGGGACTCTAGGGGCCGCGACCTGGACCCAGCTGCAGCGTAACATCCTCACCACTAGAGGCTCTGGTGAAAACCTGCTGGGTCTTAGACTCCGCGCCCTGGGGAATCTTGGCTCTAACTTCCTGTGGATCCCTGTTGTGCTCCACTGGTCCCGCTTTCCACAACCACCCAGTATCCCATCCACAGCAGTCAGCCATAGGGTTCACTACCTTGTGGTGCACTCCTGACCCCCAACGGTGTGCATCTGTCATCTGGCCACAGGTGACCTGACACACTACCACTTGTTACCAACCTTAGGCTTGTTTCTCGATTAGACTTCTGCTTGATTCCAACATGCAACCACTTGTTAACGACCTTTGGCTTGTTTACTGACTACACTTCTACTCAATCCCAACCTGCAACCACTTGTTACCAACCTTTGCTTGTTTACTTACTACACTTCTGCTCAATCCCAACCTGCAACCACTTGTTACCGACCTTTGCTTGTTTACTTACTACACTTCTGCTCGATCCCAACCTGCAACCACTTGTTACAGACCTTTGCTTGTTTACTGACTACATTTCTGCTCGATCCCAACCTGCAACCACTTGTTACTGATCTTTGGCTTGTTTACTGACTACACTTCTGCTCAATCCCAACCTGCAACCACTTGTTACCGACCTTTGCTTGTTTACTTACTACACTTCTGCTCAATCCCAACCTGCAGCCACTTGTTACCGACCTTTTCTTGTTTACTTACTACACTTCTGCTCGATCCCAACCTGCAACCACTTGTTACAGACCTTTGCTTGTTTACTGACTACACTTCTGCTCGATCCCAACCTGCAACCACTTGTTACTGACCTTTGGGTTGTTTACTGACTACACTTCTGCTCAATCCCAACCTGCAACCACTTGTTACCGACCTTTGCTTGTTTACTTACTACACTTCTGCTCGATCCCAACCTCCAACCACTTCTTACAGACCTTTGCTTGTTTACTGACTACACTTCTGCTCAATCCCAACCTGCAGCCACTTGTTACCGACCTTTGCTTGTTTACTTACTACACTTCTGCTCAATCCCAACCTGCAACCACTTGTTACCGAGCTTTGCTAGTTTACAGACTACACTTTCACTCGATCCCAACCTGCAACCACTTGTTACCGACCTTTGTTTACTGACTACCCTTCCGCTCGATCCCAACCTGCAACCACATGTTACTGACCTACTAGGGCCGATTTATCTACCAGCATGTCTTTGGAGTGTGGTAAGAAACCAGAATACCCAGTAGAAACCCACACAAGCACAGGGAGAACATGCAAACTCCAAGCAGCCTAAACTAACTAACAACTCTAGTTGAGCATATCCACGTTACAGCAAGTGGAAATGTTGATTTATTTGCCTTTTGACTATGGAGAGGTGCAAGTAGTCTGGAGTTTAAGTCATTCAATAAGAGCTGCTATTATTTACACAGGTCAGCTATCACTTTATGACCACTGACAGGTTAAAAACATTGATGATCTCTATAAAATGGCATTTGAAAGTGGGTGGGATATATTACGCAGCAAGTGAACATGTTGTCCCTGAAGTTGATGTCTTGAAAGCAGAAAATATGGGCATCGCAATTTGTCGTGTATGAGGCTGAGTAGCCGCAGACCGGTCAGGGTGCCACCGCTGACGCGTGTCCACAGCCAAAAGAGCCTACAATGGGCAAGTGAGCATCAGAACTGGACCATGGAGCAATGGAAGAAGGTGGCCTGGTCTGATGAATGACATTTCCTTTTACATCATGTTAGTGGCTGGGTGCGTCACTTACCCAGGGAAGAAAAGGCACCAGGATGCAGTATGGGAAGACCACCAGCCGGCGGAGGCAGTGTGATGCTTTGCGCAATGTTCTGCTAGGGAACCTTGGCTCCTCCCATCCATGGGAATGTTACATGACACATACCACCGACATTGTTGTTGACCAAGTACACGTCTTCATGGAAACAGTATTCCTTGATGGAAGTGCCCTCTTTCAGCACGATAATGTGCCCTGCCACATGGCAAAAATGGCTTAGGAATGCATTGAGAAACACAATGAGTTTTAGGCGTTGACGTGGCCTTCAAAATCTCCAGATCTCAATGCAATCGAGCATCTTTGGATCACAAGTCCGATTCATGGAGGCTCTCCGGGACCTAAATGATCTGCTATTGATGGCTTGGTGCCAGATACCACGTCATACCTTTAGAGGTCTAGTGGAATCCATGCCATGACAGGTCAGGGCGGTTTTGGCGACAAAAGGGGGACCTACTCAATATTAGGTGGGTGGTCATAAGGTTATGGATAAATGGTTTATATAAATGATCATGCATTGGTTAAGTTTTTCATAATAAATGTTTTAAATTGTATAACACAACTTTGTATTTACTGTCTCTGTTTTTTGGGGTGCAATTATAAAATGGGAAGAATTCTGAAAGATATATAAAATAGGGTCATAGTCAGCTTTTTTTCTTCTTCCAAACACGGCGAGTCCCCCTCCTTAAGAAGGCACATGTACAGTCATGCCAATGAACATGTAAATGATTCAGAGGAGGATTGGGAGAAAGTGCTGCGGTAAGATGAGACCAACGTTGGGCTCTTTGGCATCAACTTGATTCGCCGTGTTTCTGGGAAAAAAAATGCTGATTTTGACCCCAAGAACAAGCACAGAGGTGGAAACATTATGCTTTGGGGCGGTTTCTCTGCTAAAAGGTACAGACTGACTTTGCCACATTGAGGGGCAGGGCCAGTGCTACCACTAGGCAAACTAGGCATCCGCCTATGGCGCACTGCTGCCTAGGGCACCTGGCCACTGGTGTTCCTGCACTATTTTCTCTGCAGCAAGCAACTAAGTCTCAGCATCAGCAGGCAGCCGCCGCTCCGTTCGCACATAGTGTCAGAGGCGCAGTGGAGGACTGTGTCTGTGTCCCGACTCCTGAATGAATGGAAGCAAGCAAAAATTAATTGATGGGCACTGGTAGGCTGCATTTGATAAGCGCTGGTGAGGCTGCATTGATGGGCGCTGGTGAGGCTGCATTGATGGGTGCTGGTGAGGCTGCATTGGATGGGTGCTGGTGAGGCTGCATTCGATGGGTGCTGGTGAGGCTGCATTTGATAAGCGCTGCTGAGGCTGCATTCGATGGGTGCTGGTGAGGCTGCATTGATGGGTGCTGGTGAGGCTGCATTTGATAAGCGCTGCTGAGGCTGCATTCGATGGGTGCTGGTGAGGCTGCATTGATGGGTGCTGGTGAGGCTGCATTGATGGGCGCTGGTGAGGCTGCATTCGATGGGTGCTGGTGAGGCTGCATTCGATGGGTGCTGGTGGGGCTGCATTCGATGGGTGCTGGTGAGGCTGCATTTGATGGGCGCTGGTGAGGCTGCATTTGATGGGCACAGGTGAGGCTGCATTTGATGGGCACTTCATTAAAAGGGTGGGGTATACATGGGCAGGGCAAATGGGGTGGAGTCAGGGGTGGAGCAATGGGGGGCAGAAAAATTAGGTTTCGCCTAGGATGTAAAAAATCCTTGCACCAGCCCTGTTGAGGGGCCAAATATTGTAAAATCTTGGATGAGAACCTTCTTTCCTCAGCCAGAACACTGACGATAGATCATGGATGGGTCTTCCAGCATGACAATGACCCAAAACATACCGCCAAGGCAACAAAGGAGTGGCTTAAGAAGATGCACATTAAGTGGCCTTGCCAGTCTCCAGACCTTAATCCTATAGAAAATTTATGGAGGGAGCTGAAACTTCGAGTTGCCAAGCGACAGCCAAGAAACCTTAAGGATTTAGAGAAGATCTGTAAAGAAGAGTGGACCAAAATCCCTCCTGAGATGTGTGCAAACCTGATCACCACCTACAAGAAACGTCTGACCTCTGTGCTTCCCAACAAGGGTTTCTCCACCGACTACTAAGGGGATCAAATACTTATTTTACTCACTGAACTGTAACTTAATATATAACATTTGTATCATGTGTTTTTTTCTGGATTTTTGGTTGATATTCTGTCTCTCGCATATAAAAAAAAACACATATGATAAAAATGATAGACCCTTCATTTCTTTTTAATTGGGCAAATTTACAAAAACTTCAGGGGATCAAATAACTATTTTCCCCCACTGTATAACATTCAGGTGCGACTTTCATGTAACTTCTGAGGGTTAAAATTGAAGTCTTTGGCCCTCAAGTTGCATGAAAGTCAGACCAAAGTAGTGGCATGAACTACTCTGAAGTTGCTACAACTTTAGGTCGTGCATATATGAATGGGTATCATTGGAAAACATGAAGAACAATTTGTCATGCAACTTTGATGTCCAAAGTTGGTTGACAAGTTGCACAAGCGTGAATGGAGCCTAAAGCCAAGCGCCAGCTTTTATTACCAGGATGATGTCTGTAGCTGGATGCATCATTCTCATATAACCACTGCCAGCTGAGGATGTCATATGACACCCTACAGTCGGGAAAGTGGTTAGGGTTAAGAAATTTGACTTAAAGGATCTGCTATGGATGAGTTGGTGCAGGATACCACAGCATACCTTCAGAGGTCTAGTGGAGCCCATGCCTCTACGGGTCAGGGCTGATTTGGAGGCAAAAGGAGGACCTACTCAATATTAGGTGGGTGGCCATAAGGTTATGGCTGATCAGTTTATACTAAGCCACTGTGCATGTACCAAACTATGAATAGAATAAAGGGGAGAGGTGTCTCTAATGTCCTGTACACACGACCAGACTGTCCGTCGGAATAAAGTCCGACGGATTGTCAGACGGAATTCCGCTCAAGCTGTCTTGCATACACACGGTCACACAAAAGTCCGGTGAACTTTTGACTGCCAAGAACGCGGTGACGTAAAAGACTACGACGAGCCAAGAAAATGAAGTTCAATGCTTCCAAGCATGCCTCAAATTGTTTCCGAGCGTGCATATATCTGCGCAAGCGTGACCCGGCTTGTGACCAGACTCTGCTTTTTACCTTCTGTTCTGGTGCCTTTTCTGCTCGCTTCATACCGACCCTGGATTAGCTCTAATTCTTTTCTGGATCTGATTAAGTACCTTGCTGCTTGGCCCTTACTGACTCCTGCCTGCCTGACCACCCGAGACCCTGCATCCGCCTGCTCTCCAGCTTGGTTGCTGTCTGCTGTCCTGCACCTGCCAGTCCACCTGCACCTTCCAGTCCACCAGTCTGCCTGCTGTCCTGCACCTGCCAGTCCACCAGTCTGCCTGCTGTTGTGTACCTGCCAGTCCACCAGTCGTCCTCTACCTGCCAGTCCACCAGTCGTCCTCTACCTGCCAGTCCACCTGCTGTCCTGCTGCTGTGTACCTGCACCTGACAGTCTGCCTGCTGTCCTGCACCTGCTGCTGTGTACCTGCCAGTCCACCAGTCTGTCTGCTGTCCTGCTGCTGTGTACCTGCCAGTCCACAAGTCTGCCTGCTGTGTACCTGCACCTGCCAGTCCACCAGTCTGCTTGCTGTCCTGCTGCTGTGTACCTGCCAGTCCACAAGTCTGCCTGCTGTCCTGTTGCTGTGTACCTGCACATGCCAGTCCACCTGCTGTCCTGCACCTGGTGGCGGGTATCTGCATTGGCCAGTCCACAAACCTGCCCGCTGCTTGGCACCTGCTGCAAGCACTTTCTGTCCAGGATCTCCAACCAGGCACCCATGCCACTCCGTGCCCTGTTAAGTCCTGTCACCACATTCAGGAAAAACAGGACAGGAGGTGTAAGGGAAAGCCCTCCCGTCAGCTCGGCCTCAACCAGGTACGTGACTCCCACTGTGTATGGACTTTTTGACAATTATGTTTCATGGACTCCCTATGGACTTTCAATATATTTATTGGGTTATAGTAGAACTCTTAAGTGTTTGCGCCTTTTACTTGTATTACCAAACTATGAAGTAAACGGAGGAAGTCTGGATCTGGGGAAGGTTTAACCTTGTCCAAGTCTTTCCTTCTGAAAGGATGTGAAATTTGTATGTGCGGCCTCTGTTAGAAAGGAATATACGCATCCGGGGCGGCCTCTGGTGGGAATTTCCTTTCTTCCATTGCAGAGCAGCTTCCTAGCACAGGTGCAGTAAAGTTGAACTCTTTTGGCTTCCCTGTAAGTGAAGGCAATCCCTTAGAACCAGAATGCAGGGAACTTTTATAAAGAACAAAGGTTTTTTTTCTCCTCTTGTTAGGACTAGTTTTCACCCACGGACCACAACTATATCCTGAAGTACGTGCGAAACATCATGAGTGATACATTCAATTCATTCAGAGTAAGTGCTATTAATGCAAACCACTCTAAAAGCTCAGGTGCAATACAGAGTTATATATTCCTTCCATGACAAATAAAAGGAATTCTGATGCCAATTCTCTTGTGTATATAACAGTATAAAGAGAAATACTGATAAATAAAAGAGGAGCTCTTGGTGCATCCTGGGAAATTTTCGTCTTACAAAAGTTCTTATAGAACAGTAAATCTCTATAGATGCGAGATTGTCATCAGACATGGTCTCAACACTGTACACTATATTGCCAAAAGTATTGGGACACCTGCCTTTTCACGCACATGAACTTTAATGGCATCCCAGTCTTAGTCCGTAGGGTTCAATATTGAGTTGGCCCACCCATTGCAGCTATAACAGCTTCAACTCTTATGGGAAGGCTGTCCACTAGGTTTAGGAGTGTGTCTATGGGAATGTTTGACCATTCTTCCAAAAGCGCATTTGTGAGGTCAGGCACTGATGTTGGACAAGAAGGCCTGGCTCGCAGTCTCCACTCTAATTCATCCCAAAGGTGTTCTATCGGGTGGAGGTCAGAAAAAACAGGAACAAGGATCACAGAGCGCTAAAGAACATACAGCAATCAGCACATGTCAGAACCACCTTCAATTCTGGTGTTTGGGCATGCTCCAATGCACACAAATGTGCCAACGTGTCAGTGCACGCTGGTTATTAGCCTGAGTCTGTCTATGTACTGGCAGATGCACACAAACATTAGCTGTACGAGTGCTAGTTCCCTGACTTATGTCTTCATGAAGTAACCAGAGCCCAGGAGGTTTAAGTGAGGATATAATTGCATACCTTGCTATTGTTTCCTTGAAGCAGACCCCCCTCCCCCCTCACAAAACACACACACCTCTTCATGCAACTCCCATAACATCTGCAAGCTCATTTATAAATAAAATTCTGTATTTATTCAGTTACCTACGATTGAAATCGGTTTCCTGGTCTGTAGAGGCACTGGTGATGTGGCCATGGCCTCCCAGGTGCACCCTGGGATGGCTACATCATCAGTGCCTCCCAGAGAGCTCTCGCAGCATCTTATAGCAATCTCAGGAAAATGTTCCTGCTAAAGCAAACCGCATCAGAACTCTAAAAGTGTGTGTGAGATCTGGAGCAGCCGCCGTTGGTGGACTAGCCAGAGAACCAGTAAGAAGGAACTTCTGGCTCTTTCATCCAGTTCGGAGCAACGTCCTGATCCAGGGAGGATCTGTGTTGTGCCAAATACCTTCCACTTCACCTTCCACCATCACTCTGCTTTTAGGCATTGCTAAAGCCTTTGTATCCATCTCCCGACTTGGTGCCTTGCCACCAATAGTTAATGGTTTGCTTCAGTTTCACTACCAGTGACTGAAATGCTCCAGGAAAGCTCTTTTCATGTTGAGCTAATCAAAATGACCACAGCTGATTACAGTTGAAAGTCAAATGGCTTTGTGTGCCTTTAAGAAGATGATAAGCTACCCCTGATTGAGTTTCAAATTAGAAGTTAGGTGATCCTTTTTCCAACTCAGTGATTCTGTTTTTGATTTTTTTTTTATGACATGTTGGTGTTTTATCTTTCACTTGAATGTTTTAAGTGTAAATACAGCTAAAACAAAAACTGTCTGTCTTTATTTCAGGCTGCAAAGCAACAAAACATGATTTTAAGGGGGGCGTGTTTTTTTTCTATACCCACTGTATGTTCAGAAAACCCAAAGATCCCATCTATAAAGGACAAAGGGCATGGCGCGTCCATAACTGTTGAGTTGGTATTCTTTGTTTGCCAGCATATTTAATTTTGCTCAATGGCAGAAAGACGAAAGCAGTTGGCATCTCTACATTTTTCATAAGCCCTGACATCTACAGCGACAAAACACTGTTTTGCATCACCAATTCCAAGCAGAACCAATGAAAAAAAAATAAAAAATTCAATTAAAATACTTGGAAGACTTCCTTATCTGGACATGCCTTCCGTCTGGTGTTCCGATACAATTTGTTCTAAAATTCTACGATGTCCCATCCCAGAGTGCCAAGGAGGTTTGGCGGCATATCTTGCTAAGGAAACCTTCAGATGGAACTGGTGGTTCAAGGAGGAAAAAAAAGTTTACAGTTGTAATAAATTTAGGTTTCCAAAAAAAAATAAAAAATATAATAATTAGTAGTATTCACTTTTAATATTCAATTACCCAATTTTTGGGCTGAGAAATGTAAGATTTTATCTCCATTTAAATACACTAATGCTGGCACAAAGTCTGAACCACTATTTTAATCAGAGGAAAGGATCCAGATCATGCTCTTGATTTAAAAAAGGGGTTGCAGGAACCAGGAAAAACTCATATCTTGGGTCCGGGGGTTCTGGATAAGAGTATATTATTTTATTTAATTGTTGACTATGGTGAATATTGCCAAAAACCATAAAGTTGCCCTTCTTAATGAACCTTTAGATCAGGGGTGCCCAACCTTTTGAAGAGCAAGGGCCACTTAAGCGACTTGGTAATCGGTCGTGGGCCACAATGAGTGGAGCGGGTGGATGGCAGCCCACTCTACTCTATAGAACCCACTCTACTTTTTTTTAGTTTTTTTAGCGGATCGGATTGGAGGTATGCGTTTGTAAAGGGACACAAGTCCATTTACATCTGCCACTCCTTAGAGGTGAATGGAGGGTCTGAGTGGGTCGGACTGACTGTGTGAAAGGGGCCTAAGGCTGCTTTCACTCTGATGCACTGTTGTTTACCCGCACCACGAGTGCAGCACAGTTCACCTGTGGCTTTCCTGCAGGTTGGCTGCACTTTGCCATAGACTTCTATTAAATCCTGTAGGTGTGGTACACTTTAAGAAAGCACACCAAGCTAACAGGTAATAGAAGTCTATGGCTCGGTGCACTGCTCCGCACCTGCGGATCAGTTTAACCACTTAAGCCCCGGACCATTTTGCAGCTAAAAGGACCAGGCCCCTTTTTGAGATTCGGCACTGCGTCGCTTTTACTGACAATTGCGCGGTTGTGCGACATGGCTCCCAAACAAAATTTACATCCTTTTTTCCCCACAAATACAGCTTTCTTTTGGTGGTATTTGATCACCTCTGCGGTTTTATTTTTTGCGCTATAAACAAAAATAGAGAGACAATTTTGAAAAAAATGCAATTTCCTGGCCAGCCTCACGTCAGCACACTATGGGTTAACCCCTTCCTCCGGTCTCCCAGTACCACCTTCTTTTAGCTGATAAATAGGGGGCCCCTCCTCCCTTGCCCTTGTTCCTTTTTTTTGGTCGGACGACCAGACCACCACGAAAAACAAGAAAACAACACAGAACAAACCCCCCTGCCGAACCCACCCACCCAGGTTCAAGCCTCTCCTGGGACTGGAAGGTCCAGAATACTAAAGGTAGCATCCTTTTAGAACACTGGACGCTCGAGGTGCATGAGCTATGCGGGCATATTGAGCTATAGGAGCTTACATACAGGGCTGTGGTGATGCTGTCTCCTCTCATGCTCCATGCTGCTGGGCTCCTTAGGAGCGTGCCGGCCGCCCCCCTCCGTGCTTTCTGTGGAATTGCGATGACGTCACGGAGGGGGGCGGCGCTGGGGGCGTGAACTAGCGTGGCTAGAAAAGCCCTGTAAGCCAGGAAAATCATTGCTGTATGCCTCAGTACTTGAGAGAGACATCCTGGTGAGTCTCCTTCAGTGAGGGGGAGTGGAGAGATTGTGTCAGCATTATGCACTGCCTGTTTTGTTAAAGTGACATGAACTTTATTTTACCTAACAGCACTCAGTGTTTCTCAAATATACTGCTGCCACCCCTAGAGAATTTGGACTAAATGCAAGGTAAAGAGCATTTATTTGAAAGAGATAACTATTATATATATATGAGAGTGAGAATTTTCCTGTTGCTTATTGGCTATATCCTGTCTTTTATATAGCATGAGCTCACCACAGCCCCATAATGCACGAAGATCACCAGAAAGGTAGGAGGGGTCTACGGGGGCCACAATATAAAAGAGTGCAACACCAAAACTAAAGAGGTGTTTTGTCTTTTAGGAGCAGAAGCCCTAATACAAGACAAGTGCGGAAGAAAAAGACCCGCCACCGTTCTAAATCTCCGCAAGCGTCTGGGTCTCGGACAATGCACAAATCCCAATCCAGCCCAGGTCGCAAAACTACTCAAACTGCTACAGTAGCAGAGCCAAATATGACCGGAGGCCACCCTAATGAGGGGTTTTGCTGGGCATGTTCAGCGCCATCCGCTCCTGGGAAACTCTTATGCGCAGACTGCATCAAAGAGGTAGCCACAGACAAAGAAGCGGAGGCACGCAGAATAAAAGACTATATTCACGAGGCAGTGACAGAAAGTATACAGTCAGCCTCAGGCTTCAGGGCTCCGGGGACTAAAGCTAGAATCAGGAGCACAGCGGAGCAAAGGCGAGATTCGTCTCCAGTGCTAGAGGTGTCGTCACGAGATTCCTCGGACTCAGAGGAACCCTCTGAGTACTTATTTGACTTTCAATGCATAGAGCCTTACGTTGCGGCCGTAAAAGAGGCCATAGACTGGGAACAGGATGCCCAGCCACCTGAAAAAATTAAAAGGTTTTTTTCCTAGCCGGAAGAACCAAGGGGAGACCTTTCCGCTCTTGCCAGAGATCCGAGAGTGGTTCGAGGAGGAATGGGAAAAGCCAGAAAAGAGGTTAAATGTACAGAATCGTTTTGCAAGGCTATACCCATTTAAGACTCCAGAAGCTGCCCTTTGGGAATCCCCACTAGGCATAGACGCGGCCTTACAGCGCTTGGCTAGACAAGTGGCCCTGCCATTGCAGGATTCTACAACTTTCAGAGACCCGATGGACAGACGTGCGGATACAGACCTAAAGAAGGTTTATTCATCTGCTGGTGCGGCTTGCCGCCCTGCCATAGCCTTAACCTCAGTCTCCAGAGCCTTGAAGGTTTGGACCACAAATGTCCAGACAGCTCTAAGGTCTAACGTGGAAATGGACAGAATCATTTCGGCAATGGAGGAATTGGATCTCTCAGCCGACTTCCTGGCAGAAGCCTCTATGGACCTAGTAAAACTTCTCGCTAGGATCATGGCTTTTGCAGTGACCGCAAAAAGGGCCCTATGGCTGCGTCATTGGGTAGCAGACAGTACCTCAAAACTGGGTCTCTGTAATATTCCATTTAATGGCAAAACGTTGTTTGGTGGCACCTTAGAAGAAGCTATTAAACGAGCTACAGGAGGGAAGTCGGGCCTGATACCACAAAGACCTAAAAGAAGACAGCAGGCCACCCGGTCAGGCCAATCAGACTACAGAAGGGCGCAGGATGCCAGATCATACAGACCGGGGCGAGAATACACAAGGCCCTATTGGAAGAGCTCCCAGAACTCTTTTCTACGAAACGTAAAGACCAAGGCCGCGCAGACCGCTAAGAAATCGGAGAAGTCTTTTTGACGGGTCAGCCGCCCATCCTCCCCAGGTGGGTGCCAGATGGGCATCCTTCTGGAGAGTATGGGCGGAGACGGTCAAGGACCAATGGGTCCAGAAGACGGTCAAGCAAGGATACAAAATAATTTTTCGACAAAAACCACCCAACATAGTGGCCCAGACAGAATGGCCACAAGACCAGAAAAAACGGAAGTGCTTACTAGAATATATAACCGAATTACTTCAAAAAAATGCAATCACACCGGTACCTCTAAAACAGCGGAAAACAGGAGTTTATTCACCAATTTTTCTGGTACCCAAAGCATCAGGAGATCTAAGACCGGTTTTGGACCTAAGATCCTTGAACCACTATATTGTCCCCAAAACATTCAAGATGGAATCAATATTTACGATTATATCAGTTCTGCAACCAGGAGACTGGTTAATATCAGTCGATTTAGCAGATGCGTACCTGCATGTCCCAATCAATGAGAAGCACCAAAAATACCTAAGATTCATGGTAGGGGAAGACCATTTCCAGTTCAGGTGTCTACCCTTCGGGATCAGCACAGCGCCTCGGGTCTTCTCCAAGATCTTGCTAGCTGTCATCGCCGTCATTCAATTAAGAGGCATAAAGATCTTCCACTACCTAGACGACATCTTAGTAGTGGCTCGTACAAGCGAAGAGTTAGCGACACAGCGCGAGCTAGTACTGAAGACTATATCAGAATTCGGCTGGATTGTCAACAAGCAGAAGAGCCAGCTGATCCCCTCTCAAGAGATGGAATACCTGGGACTTGTTTTCAACACAAGAAAAGGGCTTGTCTCGCTACCAGGACGCAAGAAAGTCGAATTAGTAGCCTGCGTAAACAGCGTGATGGAGTCCTCATCACTGTCAGCAAGGGATTGCATGACACTTCTGGGAATGTTCACCGCAGCGATCCCAGCTATCCCCTGGGCAAGATTCCATACAAGAGCATTCCAGACATCCTTCCTGAACCATTGGGATGGCGTATCATTGCACCAGAAGATCTTCATACCAAGACGGATCCGCCAAGGCCTGGCGTGGTGGATAGCACCAGAAAACCTGTCGCAGGGCATGCCCCTCAGCCCCGGAGACTGGATTCGGATAACCTCGGATGCCAGTCTCCGGGGCTGGGGCGCTCACTGCCTCGGCAGGCAGGTTCAAGGCGAATGGAGCAGGATGGAAACCACACACTCCAACCTCTTGGAATTACAGGCAGCATACCTGGCCCTGCGGGCCTTCGAGAATCTAGTCCACGGGGCTCGAGTCAAACTGATGTTGGACAACCGAACGGCGGTGGCTTATATAGCCAAACAGGGTGGAACCAAGAGCTTGCCGCTGTTGCAGGTGGCAACCAACATATTCGTTTGGGCAGAAGCGCATGTGGAAGCCCTAAAGGCAGCCTACATTCCGGGCAGTCAGAATCACATAGCAGACCGTCTGAGCCGGGATTTCCCCAACAAGAACGAATGGACACTCAACAGGGACATCCTAGAGACAATCTTCCACAAGTGGGGGACACCCTCGGTAGACCTAATGGCGACTCCATGGAATGCGAAGACACCCCGGTTCGTGTCAAGGTTTCGCTGCGACGAGGCAGTAGCCCAAGACGCCTTCTCAATTCCGTGGGATTTTCCCTTTGTCTACCTTTTTCCACCGTTACCTCTGGTAATGAAAACCCTACTGAAGATTGCGAGGGAGAACGTCCATGCAATTGTAATCCTGCCCTTCTGGCCACGGAGACCATGGTTCCCTCTGCTCCTACAGATGGCGGCAGTCCCCCAATACAGCTGCCACTGAAGAGAGACCTTCTACAGCAGGGCCAATGGTGTCATCCCAACCCGGGCAGGTTACAGCTGATGGCTTGGTTGTTGAATCGGCCAGACTACAGTCACAAGGCATCTCGGAGGAAGTAATTTCGACGCTACTAAAATCTAGAAAAGCCACAACCAATGTCACTTATAACAGAATTTGGAAGAAATTTACGGCATTTGCCCTGCAACAGAAGTTTTCTCCGTTATCCCCAAGCATTGCGCAAGTGTTGGACTTCTTACAGTCAGCTCTAAAAGCGGGCTTAGCCTATAACACCATAAAGGTTCAAGTGTCAGCATTGGCGTGCTTCACAGGTCACAAGTGGGCAGGTGAGCCTCTAATAAGACAGTTCCTCAGAGCAGTCATAAAATTGAAACCACCAAGGAGACCCCTGTTCCCAGCATGGGATCTGGGCACGGTACTAAAAGCCCTGCTCCTACATCCATTTATCCCTGCAGAGACATGCCCGCTTTGGTTCTTGACAGTCAAGCTGATCTTCCTTACAGCCATAACGTCGGCAAGAAGGGTTTCAGAACTAGCAGCTCTGTCCTGCAAGAATCCATATTGCATCATTCTCCAGGACAAAGTGATCCTAAGGCCCTCACCGGCCGTAACACCTAAAGTGGTTTCCAAATTCCATGTGAATTGGGAGGCATCTCCTACCAAGCTTCACACAGCCACCAAAACAAGCGGAAGAGCTAGATCTCAGACCACTGGACATGGTCAACTTGTTCTCAATTTACCTACACCGCTCTCTACAGGTACGCAAAACTAATACCCTTTTCGTCCTGCCATCCGGGCCTAGGAAAGGACAAGCGGCATCCGCAAGAATCATAGCGACTTGGATCACCAAGGTGATAAGCCTCACGTATGAGAAACAGGGGCTGACGCCTCCACAAGTTCTTAGAGCTCATTCTACCAGAGGGGTGGCAGCCTCATGGGCAGCTTCGGCTAAGATACCGATTGAAGACATATGCAGGACCGCTAGTTGGAGCTCCTGCGAAACCTTCGCTAAACACTACAGTTTAGATGTCACAGCGGCCAACGCATCAAATTTTGGAAACGCAGTGGTGTCCACACCTCTGCAAACAAAATAAAATATTCACTATAGCAGCATTTTCAGTTGTTGTTCGAGTCTTATCTTTTCCCCACCCTAAATTGGCTAAATTAAATCCCATAGTGTGCTGACGTGAGGCTGGCCAGGAAAATGGAAAATTGTTATCAATACTTACTGTAATTTTCCTTTCCTGGCCTGTCCTCACGTCAGCACAGCTCTTTTCCCTCCCGATAAGCCTGTCGTCCTCCAGTTAAGTGGAACAAGGGCAAGGGAGGAGGGGCCCCCTATTTATCAGCTAAAAGAAGGTGGTACTGGGAGACCGGAGGAAGGGGTTAACCCATAGTGTGCTGACGTGAGGACAGGCCAGGAAAGGAAAATTACAGTAAGTATTGATAACAATTTTCCATTATTTTTTACTTTTTGCTATAATAAATATCCCCAAAAAATATAATAAAAAACATTTTTTTCCCTCAGTTTAGGCCGATACGTATTCTTCTACATATTTTTGGAGAAAAAAAAAATCGCAATAAGCGTTTATTGATTGGTTTGCGCAAAAGTTACAGCGTCTACAAAATAGGGGATAGTTTTATGGCATTTTTATTAATATTTTTTTTTTACTAGTAATGGCGGCGATCAGCGATTTTTATCACGACTGCGACATTATGGCGGACACATCGGACACTTTTGACACCATTTTGGGACCACTGTCATTTTTACAGCGATCAGTGCTATAAAAATGCACTGATTACTGTGAAAATTACACTGGCAGTGAAGGGGTTAACCTGTAGGGGGCGCTGAAGGGGTTAAGTGTTTCCTACTGTGTGGGGGAGTGGCTTGGCGTGTGACATCACTGATCGTCGTTCCCTATGGACAGGGAACAGACGATCAGTGACACTCACACTAGGAAGAACGGGGAGAGGTTTGTTTACACTTACCTCTCCCCGTTCTTCAGCTCTGCGACCCGATCGCAGGACTCCGGCCGGCGATCGGGTCCCACGGGCGCGGTCACGGAGCTCAGGACCGGGTCGCACGCGTGACCTGCGGCTGGGCTTCTTAAAGAGGACGTACCTGTACGTGCTTGTGCCCAGCCGTGCCATTCTGCCGACGTACATCAGCGTGAGGCGGTCCTTAAGT
Source organism: Rana muscosa (assembly GCA_029206835.1). Lineage (NCBI taxonomy): Eukaryota > Metazoa > Chordata > Amphibia > Anura > Ranidae > Rana > Rana muscosa. The sequence continues at coordinate 313,439,350 of CM055123.1, read as the reverse complement.
GGTTAAAAGCAGCCCAGTAACCCCTGCAGAACAGATATGCCCATATATACACAGTGATTTTAGTAATAAACTTACCTTTAATAACAGTATTCTATTCCATCCCAGAGCAGGAGGTCGCGGGCCACATCAGAGGGCTCCGCGGGCCACCGGTTGGGCACCCTTGCTGTAGATGGTGTTCCTAGGCCTTGATATGCATCTCGCAGCGAAAACTGGCATAGCATCTGCCTGGAAAAGCCCAGTAGTGGACTTTAGCTCTTAAGGGTTGGAGATCGGGCTGGACTGACTCAATCAGTCGCAGGTCAATGGGTAGGTGATAATGGGGGCGGGTTGGAAGAGTTCTCTTTTTGGGGGCTTGGGCTGCTACCTCTGGGTATGGCCTCAAGTTCGTTTCTGCATGTACTTGTAAAGGTAGGTAAAAAAAGGAGCACCCGATTTTCAGTGAATGCAAGTTGGAAGGTGAATTGTTCCCCAGAAATGTTTTCTGCTTGTGTGATGAGTTTGTGTTTTGTTTTCTCAGGTTTTTTTGCAATTGTAATTTTTTTCCCCCACAAATTTTTGGAAAATAAAAAAAAAAAATTTCCCAAATTTTTCTTCTTTTTTTTTTTACATACTGTCACCAGTGCAGTGCAATGTCATCCTTTAACTGGTGTGGTGGTGATCAGGGAGACTGGTGACAGGATGTATTAAAAAAAAAAATATATATATTTTTTACAATGTTTTTTTAACACACTGTAACCATAGCAATTACGATTGCTTATACCAGTGAATTTCATTGGTGTAAGCAACCATTTTACTGAATGAAAAAAAGTGATGATCCAATCAGTGTGTTTTGCTGTGATTGGCCACAGCAAATCACATGGTACAGATGGGCTGTGATTGGCCCTGTCTGTACCATGTGACCAATCACAGCTAGCAACACAATTGTACACAATGGATGGCATAAAAGGAAGCCATCCATTGTTTTGCAATTTTCATGTGATCTGCTGTGATTGATCACAGAGATCACATGGTAACGATATCGGGCCTGGTACACTGATCAGTCATCGCTTGTTTCCGGCGGACACAACCGTGAGACCGCCCCGCGAGAGGCGCTTTTCAGGAAGAACTTCCACCTGGAACGACGAAAGTCCTGCCCAGCCGTCATTTGACAATAGGCGGGAACTGGTTAAAGGAGAAATAGGGCCAAGGCTCATTAGGTCCTAATTCTCCTGTGTAAAAGTGACAGGAGTGCACTTTGTTTCTACTAAAGTCTGGTGTCGGCAAACTGACGTCACTCAGCCGGTCCAGGCTCTGAAGGGATCCTGACTTTAATGTCAGGATCCACCCAGAAGTCTGACCACCGGTTGGCTCAGCCTCTTGGCATGCTGCTGAAAGCCCGAGCCAGCCACTTCCGCCACCTCCATTCCAGTTAGTGCTGTAGGGGCAGAGCAGAGAGACAACCGCTCTTTGAGGACTGAGAAGGTCTTTGATCGCTCAGTTCTCAGTCTTAGAGGCGGCAGGGGACAGATGTAGCATCCGATGAATGCTGCATCCACCTGGATGTGTATGTACGTTTTTTTTTTTTTTAAATCCTAAACTTCTCTTTTAAACCTTCAGTGACCCCTAAAATACACAAATTTAATAGAACGTAGTTTTTTTTTTTCCAGTGGAAGAAATGCCTATAAACAAGATAGTTAAAGCGGGGATCCGCCAAAAAAAAAAAAAAAATTAAAAAGTCAGCAGCTACAAATACTGCAGCTGCTGACTTTTAATATTAGGACACTTACCTGTCCAGGGCACCGGAGATGTCCTCACCTAAGGCCAATCTGTCCCTCGGCTCTTGGGTGGAGGCACCAGCATCTTCGGTAAGGGAATCAGGAAGTGAAGCCTTGAGGCTTCACAGCCTGGTTCCCTACTGCGCATGCGCGAGTCGTGCTGCGCGTCCTGACTGGTCCCTGCTGTCTTCTGGGACCTGTGCGTCTCCCAGAAGACAGTGGGGGGGGGCGAAGGAGGGGCCGGACATGGCGTAGATCGTCACGGATACTGCGGCGATCTATGCCTGGAAGTATATTAGACAGGTATCTGCTCCCCCTCCCCCTGAAAGATGCTCAATGTGACACCAGAGGGGGGGGGGAGTAATCCGAAAAGTGGAAGTTCCATTTTTGGGTGGAACGCCGCTTTAAAATGGTTGTAAAGACAGTCTATTCTATGCATGAAGATAGAAAACCTTCTCTGAGCAGGAGCAGCAGCAGCACCCCCCCCCCCATACCTGAGCCCCATCTCCATCCAGCGATGTTGCATGAGAGCCTCACCAGTCCGGGACTCTCCCTCCTGATTGGCTGAGACACAGCAGCGGCAGCCAATGCAATCAAAGTCAGTGAGCAAAAATGTTATCTCTGCGCTGTAGTGAGATGGCCACTGGCACAAATAAGTATTATACCCAACTTATAATCGATCATCAAAAAAAGTTGTGTAGCGCCAAAAAAGAAATATTAGTGACAAACAATGCAATAAAAAGAAAATAGTGATAAACAATGCAAAAAATTATTTAGTGTGCAAAAAAAAACATATATATATATATATATATATTGTGACAGCAGGAAGGTAAAGTCACCTGGTTGCATCCAGGGGGGTAGATATATTTCTCCCAGATTCAGGCTTTATGCCGACTTATACAACTAGGGAGTTGATGAAGCCCAGCTGAGGCTAGTGGGCTCATGAATGACTCATACCTCTAGGGAGAGTGCTGGGCGTCGTGAGACAGGGAGTTGATGAGACCAGCTGAAGCTTGTCAGCTCATTTAGGCCTCTATAAGAACTCCCAGCTTCATTAGATGTGAGCTCATGCCTGGAACCAGACCTGTGTGGACTGTCTAGGGAGAGTGAACCCCTGTGCGGTGAGGCAAAGCCTGTGTGGCTATTTGTTTGGACTTTTACTAAACCAGGGACTTAGGGACTAGGACAGCACCAGGCTGATCCCAGTTGTTAGTTTAGGAAACCTGCATGTTTAGTCAGAGGTCAAACTGACCAGGATTTATTTTGTTTGTTTCTTTTTGGCTTTGCTGTGTTTTTGTCACTGTACATAGAGAAATAAACCGCACCTTTTGATTTTGAAAACCACAACCTCCGTCTGCTGGCCCTGTTTTTGTGTGGGGAGCCCAACCAGGGGGTCACACACACCCGCTACCGAGTTAACCCCCTCACAGTTGGTGGAGAACCAGTGGCAGTTTTTTTTAAGCCAGCATGGAGGAGATACTGAAACAGCTGGCTCTAGCAAATGCCAATCAACAGCAGACAAATGCAGGTTTGCAAAGGAGCCTTGCAGCCCAGCAGCAAGCTCATCAACAAGCCCAGCAGCAATCTGAGGCCCGCTTCATAGACCTGTTACAGAAGCAAGAGCAGAGACTACAACAAATGGAAGCAGTAATGCAGCAACGTCCGCAGACCAGTGAGGAAAGCCGTCCCACTAATACCGCGTCCTTTGGGGTGAGTCGTTTATTGACAAAAATGACTGGAGAGGATGATCCAGAGGTATTTTTGACCACATTTGAAAGGACTGCTGAAAGAGAAAAGTGGCCTGAGGAGCAGTGGGCTGGACTGGTGGCTCCTCTGTTAACTGGTGAATCGCAGAAGGCTTACTATGACCTAGAGCCTGACCAAGCAAAAGACTATGTGATGCTAAAAGCTGAAATATTGGCAAGGCTGGGTGTCACCCTGGCTGTCCGGGCTCAGCGTGTGCATAACTGGACTTTCCAGCTTGGAAAACCCCCCAGGTCTCAAATGTATGATCTCATTCACCTGAGCAGGAAGTGGCTACAGCCAGAGACTTTGTCCGCACCAGAGATTGTGGAACGTGTTGTAATGGATCGGTTTTTGAGAGCTCTTCCTACTGCCATCCAAAAGTGGGTAAGCCATGGAGACCCAGAGACGGCCGGTGGTCTTGTGGATCGTGTAGAGAAATACTTGGCTACAGAGAACCTGACGGCCTCTTCCAGAGACACTCGGACTTTCCACCCTAAGACCAGACCATCCCCAGGGGCGGGTAAGAGGATTCCAAGGGGTGAGGGTGGAGAGAGTGAGAGGGTGGGAGCTCTACCCCAAGTTTGGCGAGAACAGCCTGGGAAATCAGCAGCTCAAGAGGCCGCAAGAAGGATCGTTTGCTACCGCTGCCGGCAAGCGGGACATATTGCAGCCAATTGCCCGGTTGTGGAGGAACCCATGCAGTGTGACTTTCTGACGGGCAGACGTCAGTCGCTGTGTGCGACAGTCGCATGCACTGCCATTCGAGGAACTGAGAAACATTTATGCAAAATGTGTATTAATGGTAGAAATGTTGTGGTATTACTGGATTCAGGTAGCCTTGTGACCCTGATAAAGGCTGAATTAGTTAAAACAGAGGTCTCTGGGAATAGCAAGGTAGCTGTTATTTGTGTGCATGGGGACACCCGAGAGTATCCAGTGACTACAGTGTGTTTCGAGACCCCCAAAGGTACCCTCTCTCATCCAGTGGGCTTAGTATCTCAGTTACCGCATGACGCCATTGTGGGAAGGGATTTTCCGAAGTTCTGGGAACTGTGGGATGATCCTGAGCCCCCCACTGGTGCCCCTATGTACCAGGAATGTGATAGCCAGAACTCCTCTGAGAGTGGCGAGGACTCTCCAGAATTTCCCTTGTCAGTATTTGCAGGGGAGACTCAAGAAACTGGAGAGGAGCCCACCTCCTCAGACGAAAACCTACCGTCTGTGGAGTTTTCTGATCTGGAGGTTCACAGGGAAAATTTTGCCACAGAACAGTTAAAAGACCCCGCCCTAATAAAGGCACGGGAAAACGTAGTGGAAATAGATGGCGAGTTAGTGAACCCAAATAATACCTGCACTTACCCATACTTCAGCGTAGAGAAGGACCTACTGTATCGGGTGGCAAAAAGGGCAGAAGAAACCGTTGAGCAGCTGGTGGTGCCCAAACCTTACAGGAAGTTGGTGTTGGAGTTGGCCCATGGGCACATTCTTGGAGGTCATCTGGGGACAGAGAAAACCCGAGAGAGGGTATTACAGAGATTCTATTGGCCTGGGGTGATGAAGGACATAGAAAATTATTGTTCCTCCTGCCCTGTGTGTCAGAGGTCGGCCCCGATGCCACATTTCCGTAGCCCGCTGGTCCCTCTACCCATCATTGAGGTCCCGTTTGAGAGAATCGCAATGGATTTGGTAGGTCCTATAATCAAGTCCGCTAGGGGGCACCAGTACATATTGGTTATAATGGACTATGCCACCCGTTATCCAGAAGCGATCCCTCTCAGAAATACCTCGGCCAAAACCATAGCCAAAGAGCTATCTCTTGTTTTTAGCCGGGTGGGTATTTGTAAAGAACTGCTTACGGACCAAGGTACACCCTTTATGTCCCGGGTTATGAAAGAGCTGTGTAAATTGCTCAAAGTGACGCAATTGCGTACATCTGTGTATCACCCCCAAACCGATGGGCTGGTTGAAAGATTCAACAAAACCCTAAAACAAATGTTGAAGAAAGTGGTGGATAGAGATGGAAAGGATTGGGACTGTCTACTTCCTTATTTGATGTTTGCTATTAGGGAGGTGCCCCAATCCTCTACGGGATTCTCCCCCTTTGAGTTACTGTATGGGAGACACCCAAGAGGGCTGTTGGATATTGCCAAGGAAACTTGGGAAAGTGAGAGTTCTCCCCACAGGAGTGTGATTGAGCATGTCGCCCTGATGCAAGATCGAATTGCACAGGTAATGCCCATCGTGAAGGAACATTTGGCCCAAGCGCAGTTGGCACAGCAGAGAGTGTACAACCGTGGAGCAAAGACCCGTACCTTTTCCCCGGGGGATAGGATATTGGTACTTGTCCCTACGGTTGAAAGTAAATTCCTTGCCAAATGGCAAGGCCCCTACGAGATAATGGAAAAAGTGAGCGAAGTGAATTACAAGGTCAGACAACCAGGAAGGCGAAAGCCCGAACAGATATATCACGTTAATCTGTTGAAAGCCTGGAGGGATAGAGAGTCCCTAGTCGCAGAAACTTGGTCACCAGCTCAAACTGGTTGCGTGATTCTGGAGGTTGGAATAGCAGCCACCTTGTCACAACCCCAACAACAGTAGGTTAAGGAGTTTGTGCTTCGCAACAAGGAGGTGTTCTCTGAGCTGCCGGGACAAACATCTGGGGTAGAGCATGATATTATTACCCCGCCCGGTGAAAGGGTGAAGTTAAAACCCTATCGGATCCCAGAGGCCCGACGGGAGGCAATACGGGAGGAAGTACAGAAAATGCTGAACTTAGGGGTGATAGAGGAGTCCCAAAGTGATTGGTCTAGTCCCATTGTGTTGGTGCCTAAACCGGATGGGAGCTGGCGATTTTGTAACGATTTTCGTCAGTTGAACAAAGTTACAAAATTTGACACCTACCCCATGCCACGTATAGATGAGTTGATCGACCGGCTGGGAACAGCCCGATACATGACGACTCTTGACCTCACAAAAGGGTATTGGCAAATTCCCCTGGCCAAGTCGGCCAAACAGAAAACCGCATTTGTAACCCCAGACGGGGCGTTCCAATATAAGAGAATGCCGTTCGGGTTACAGAATGCGCCGGCCACATTCCAGCGGAAAATGGACCAGATACTGAGGCCCCATCGGAAGTATGCTGCGGCTTACCTGGATGACGTAATTGTCCATAGCACAGATTGGGCCTCACATCTGCCAAAAGTGCAAGCAGTCCTAGACTCTATCCGGGAAGCGGGGTTTACGGCTAACCCCAAGAAGTGTACCATTGGGCAGGAGGAGGCCAAATATCTTGGGTACACCATTGGCAGGGGAGTAATAAAACCCCAACTCAACAAAGTCGAGGCCATCCAGAGTTGGCCACGTCCCAACAGCAAGAAGCAGGTACGAGCCTTTCTGGGAATCGCGGGTTATTATCGGCGCTTCATTCCCCACTTTGCTTCTAAGGCTGTGCCCCTAACCAACCTGACGAAAGGGAAAGGGTCGGTCATGATTAAATGGACCCCCGAGGCTGAGGCAGCATTCCAATTCTTGAAACAAGCCTTATGTAGCCAGCCAGTGTTGTACTCACCCGACTTCTCTAAAGACTTTGTCGTACAAAGTGATGCGTCAGATGTGGGGTTAGGAGCAGTATTGTCCCAGGTCTGGAACGGGGAAGAGCACCCAGTCATTTACCTCAGCAGGAAGTTGAAGTCCCATGAGGTAAATTACGCCACGGTTGAAAAGGAGTGTTTAGCGGTGAAGTGGGCTCTAGATTCCCTTCGGTACTATCTGCTAGGTAGGCACTTTGACATGGTTACGGATCACGCTCCGTTAAAGTGGATGGCTCAAAACAAGGAGACAAATAGAAGAGTGAATAGGTGGTTCCTGGCCCTACAGGAATTCAACTTCACAGTAAAGCATCGCCCTGGCGTTCAAATGGGGAATGTGGATGCTTTGTCTCGAGTACATGAATGCCTGATTGCTGGTGTTCCAACCCCGAGGTTAAAACAAGAGGGGGGGTATGTGACAGCAGGAAGGTAAAGTCACCTGGTTGCATCCAGGGGGGTAGATATATTTCTCCCAGATTCAGGCTTTATGCCGACTTATACAACTAGGGAGTTGATGAAGCCCAGCTGAGGCTAGTGGGCTCATGAATGACTCATACCTCTAGGGAGAGTGCTGGGCGTCGTGAGACAGGGAGTTGATGAGACCAGCTGAAGCTTGTCAGCTCATTTAGGCCTCTATAAGAACTCCCAGCTTCATTAGATGTGAGCTCATGCCTGGAACCAGACCTGTGTGGACTGTCTAGGGAGAGTGAACCCCTGTGCGGTGAGGCAAAGCCTGTGTGGCTATTTGTTTGGACTTTTACTAAACCAGGGACTTAGGGACTAGGACAGCACCAGGCTGATCCCAGTTGTTAGTTTAGGAAACCTGCATGTTTAGTCAGAGGTCAAACTGACCAGGATTTATTTTGTTTGTTTCTTTTTGGCTTTGCTGTGTTTTTGTCACTGTACATAGAGAAATAAACCGCACCTTTTGATTTTGAAAACCACAACCTCCGTCTGCTGGCCCTGTTTTTGTGTGGGGAGCCCAACCAGGGGGTCACACACACCCGCTACCGAGTTAACCCCCTCACAATATATATATATATATTAGGGCTGTGGAAATTAAAGATTAATTCCTCGATTAATCTTTAATTTTTTTTGAGCGATCAAAATTCTTTTGATCGGTACTCACCTCTCTGCCGGCTTCCGGGTCTTCAGGGAGTTCCATCACGGACATCGATGTCACCGGAATCCTCCCCCCTTCCCCAAGTGCATCCATCTGCTAACGAAGGGAAGGGGGAGGAGTCCGGTGACGTCTATGTCCGTGACGTCACCAGACAGTGTAAATTTTGTCCTATTGGCTGACAAGCTGTGGATTTGTGGCATCTGCTGTTGCTATGACAGCGGCGGGCTGCAGTAGGTTGACGTGTGACGTCTCAGGAGTGCCTTGCTGTGTCAGGCTTCAGCCGTAGCTATGGCGACGGTTCTCTATAAGTAGTCTGTCGGGTGACGCCGTAGCTCCGCCCCGCTGAGGAAGTTCTAAAGGAACGTAACGCGTACGGGGGAGGAGCTGCGTATGACATCACCCGCTGCTGTCCTTGGAAGAGATATGGACATATGATACATGCTGTATTCTATAGTTTTTATGTGAGTAGTTAATGTTAAACACATTAATACATTTTTAATGTTATACAGTGAGCACTTAGATCTTTTCTTTATACTTATGATCCGGTGCCCTTGCTGAGTAATAAGGAGACGTGAAGGAAGTCTTTGGTCCGTGCTAACCGACTGTTTTTCTGCTTGCATGATGCGTTATAATTAATCGAAATTAGTCGATTAAAAAAAAAAATTGATTATCGAACACGAAAATTTTAATCAGTAACAGCCCTAAAATATATATATATATATATATATATTTATTTATTTATCAATCAATCAATGCTAGGAGAAAGACAAATTCATATGTAAAGTCTAATGAAGTGAGTAAAAAAACTTAAAATGGAAAAAGTCCAGTGTAATACTGTGAAGTAAGGAAGTCCAATGAATTACTCCAAAACCTTCCACCGCACCCCTGTGAAATGGACACTTACCAGAGAGGATGGCTGCCGTTACAGCAGCGAACAGTTCAGTGAATATCTGACATCAAGTTGTCCAGGGACACTCCTCATTAGGATGCAGCTAGGATAAATGAAGCTCACCAAGAGCCAAATAAAATCTTCATAGTGTAGAAGTTTATTATAGTCATTGTAATATTAAAAACACATAGTAGAATTATGTAAAAAATAAAATCAGCATTCAGTGCCGCTGCCGACCCAGGATCTAACAGCGTTGTGACGTCAGCACTAGAATCTCCTTTGACATGTTTCGTCCAATAGGACGTTAATATGGGGTCCCGGTCAGTGAGCCAATGAGGAGAGAGGGGGGGCGGGGCCAAGCCACGACTCCATGTTTAAATGGCCACACAGAGCATCGGCTTGGGTGCCACCATAGCAAGCTTCTTGGCAGGAGGGAGGGGCCAGGAGCATCGGTGAGGGACCCGAAAAGAGGAGGATCGGGGCTGCTCTGTGCAAAACCATTACACTGAGCAGGTAAGTATAACATTTTTGCTATTTTTAAACAAAACAAACAAAAAAAAAAAGACAAGACATTAATATCATTTGAAATTGACCAAACATTTAAGTTGAAAAAAAAAATCTTTATATTCATGGCAAAGGAAAGCTGGAACACATAAATCACATGATTTCATATAAATATACAGGAAACAAAAATCAAAAACATTGTTTTTTTTTTATTCATCTCTTCTAAAATATAATTTTAAATACCCCCAAAAATCATCGGAAAGCAATAAAACCGCACCATATTTTATTTTCACAGTATCTGTACAGTTGTCAAAAATTCAAAATTCTAACCCCTCCTCCCCCAAAATTTCTAAAAAAAATAAAAAAATAAAAAAAAATAAAAAGACACTTCAATACAAAAATATTGGATAGCTGAAAATCCCTGAACTTGCCTTGGAGATGGCTCTGTACACAGCGACAATTGGAACACACAAGAACATACAGGGTGATGATGTGCAATAGCAGAGGCAACGGCCACAAATAATACAGAACATATTATTGTTACATTGTATGAATGACCAGAATCCTCTGCGTCTCGAAACACGCACTCTATAGTATACAACGCCTATTTGTCTAGTGTCAGATGATAAAGGAACACCAATAGTACAAAAAACAAAAAAATACATAAAATCACTATAAGAAATATGTAATTCGGAGGCCCAATTCTAAATCTTTTGTGAGATATAGAAGATCTGGCAAATGCCAGTTTTCGAAATACAGATAAAAAGGACACAAAAAATGACAACTTGAAAGGATTTATGGACTGACATCATTCAGGTTCTCTTTTCTTGCAGTTATTTAATTACAAATAAAGTTTTACTGATAAATTCAACTTTGTTATCCCGCTCCAGTTTACATCAGGAGGCACCTTACCTTGTCTTCCTTGCTCTTGACTGCCACCCCAATTGCCGATATAGGCGTGCACCAAACCAAAACCTGATTCTACAAATGGTTAGGCATTGCCCTCCATCCCCCTCCTTGAACGTGAGATCATAGTGGCTGCTCGAGCGTTGTGAGATTGCAGGTAGGTATGTGGTGTGTTCTCCCATACGTGGTAAAGCAGAACTAAACCCTCGTATCGTTTTCAGTCAAGGTAGCAGCCAATTGGGCCTCTGTTAGATCTGCAACCACCATGGTGCTACACACGTGCTCAGTTATGACACCGGTCATTGGATGGTTTGACAGTGGTTGATAGCACAACCAATGTGAGTTACATTCCCGGCACGTGTCGGGAAACACGACTGTTTTTTGAAACTGTTAAATCGATGAGTTTAGTTTCCGCTTTAACGCGATTTTTCAAGGCGGCCACAACAAGCATCAGTGGGGTGGACCAAAACTGGCAATGTAGGTTACAGCACCAAAAAGGTGCCTGCTACACACTGCTCCCATATGCCTGCTGCTCAAGATAACTTTTGCCCACCCGTCAATGCTTATTTGGCAAAAGAGCCAACTTTACCGATTATATACGGCATGACATGACCCCCCCTATGGTCCCCCCGAAAACCCTGTGCTGACCCCCTACTCCCCTTCCCATCCTTACTTACCCCCCTACTCCCCTCCCCTGTCCTCACCCCCCACCCTGACTAACCCCCCTTTTGCCCCCCGACCCTGTCCTCACCATCCCAAACCCATACTTCTCTTTTAAGCCAGCCATATATGGTTCAAATCTCGGCCAGTTCAGCAGGGACCAGCTGAGATTTGATTTTTGTACGACTTGGGTACAACCAGCCTGTCAGATTTTGTGCGATTATTGGCAGCGGCTAGAACCGCTAGCAATGAGCACTGTGTTCTCCTAGTAGGCACGGCTCCCCCCCCCCCCACCGGGAGAACAAAATAGCTTCACAGGAGGGATTCCCCCCCATCAACACAGTCAGCAAATCAAGCGATTTTCAGGTTTCAGGAAAGAAAATTGCATCGTCTTTGACTGGCTTTATTGCTCTGGACTGAGACATGTACACACTACAGAGGGATATGCTTTGTTAAAATTTCATGTCTGAGGTTTACAACCACTTTAAGGATGATACGAGTAGGAAACAAGTTTTGACCCCGAAAACCAGACATAAAAAAAGGACCTACTTATGTCCAATGTTTTTTTTATCCTGGCCACAAATGCTTTTTGCATCATCACATTTTTGTCTATGCTCTATATAAAATTATCACAGTGAAACTGTACCGGACACACAAAAACGGCCCACATATGGCTAAAAGAACTCAAGTAGTGTGGCAGACATTAGAGACTGCGAGTACGTAGCACCATAAGGTGTTAAATTTTGACAGACATCAAAATTAGACATATTTTGCACAAAGAAGCCATCAGACCTTCATCCATTCACTGAGATATTCTTTGAAATTGATAATATAGCTGTTAATCTAGAGGCGTCCTTGGTCTTTAGTGAACAAAAGGAGGCCCACAGACACTCAATAGTCAAGCCTCTTCTAAAGCGTGTAGAAAGTACATAAAAAAAAACATTCCATCCTCGACGGCTAGGAAGCAAAGGATTCCAGTCCAATGTTTGACTAATTACTGGTCCAAAAAAAAAAAAAAAGTTGTTCACATCATCCTGACAGCCAAACTGGCAAAGCTGATTGTAGACCAGTTACTGTAGAAGGCGAAAAGTGAAAAAGCCAGTACTGCCGATTTTTAACTCAACTGGATTTCTTGCTCTAAAGGGTGTGAACTAAGACCATGGAGCATGAATGTAGCAAGCACAACCCTGTTCTAAGTAACGGAGGTAAAGAAAAAAAAAAAAAAAAGAAGAAGATCCATAAGGGCCGTGATAGATTCTGAGCTGTAAATGGAATGTCTACTGCCTGCGAAGATTAGGACATTAAACATTTTATGCAATCTTAAAATAGCCCTTTAAAAATCGGTACGATAAAGGGATGTCCAACTCCGGAACCCAAGGGCTGCACAGAAGCTTGTATTTCGAGACAGATGCACTTTTTTGCTAAAGGACCAAATTAAAGGCCCCCTCTTCATGTTGATGCCTTCCCATTGACATACAATGGAAGGTGTCTTTTTGGTGCACCAAAGATGAAACATGCAGGACTTTTTCATGTGACGTAGGAAAGCTGGACCTTCTGGAGATGTGTTCTAATGCAATGGGTCGTTTACGGTCCTAGAGGCTGCTCCCCAGTAACTATGGGGTTTTGCTGGACCCCCCAGTGGAGTTTTTTTGAAGGTTACAAGGGATGTATAAGAGTTGGACTTTCTGGAGATGTGTTTCTAACACAGTGGGTGGTCTACGGTCCTATAGGCTGCTCACCAGTAACTGTGGGGGTTTTGCTGGACCACCCAGAGGAGTTTATTGAAGGTTACATGTGATGTAGGAGAGCTGGACCTTCTGGAGGTGTGTTCTAACGCAATGGGTGGTTTACGGTCCTAGAGGCTGCTCACCAGCAACTGTGGGGTTTTGCTGCCCCCCCCCCAGAGGAGTTTATTGAAGTTTTGAAAAGATGGGAGCACTACTGTGAACCTAAACCGAATTTAGGGTCTACATTCTGGCATCTATGTGCCCCTATTCGGTGTGTTCCACTGAGGGTGCAGGTCAGGCTAGGAGTCCACCCTGACTCCCATGTAATCCACAGACTAAATAGAGAAAAATTTGAAATAGAATAGAGAAAAAAATCTAGAGACACAGCACATGATACCAGCCCAGCAGGATAGCAGCCTCAGCTTAACCCCACCCAGGCCACTCCCCCCAAAATGTTCCGCCCCCCCATCCAGGGGGCTTAGGTCAGCCATACGCGGAGTGAATTTCTTTCCTGCAGCCACAGGTTGCAGGAAAAAAATTAGATTGATCCCCCCATCAACAGATAGCGCTGATGGTTGTACCCAAGTTTGTCAATGAACTTGGTAAATTCATGGTTCAAATGTTCATGTATGGCTGGCCTTAGCCATGGAGGCAATTTCTCTTTCCTCTGGATGGGAGCGCCACACCAGCTTGTCTATTATAGACCTTTTAAAAGATTTCTATTTCGAAAAAGCCAACGGGTTTCGGGGGGCTCATCGTTCTCCCTTCATCAGGGCTAAAAACTAGACAATAGAGATACTAAAGGTTGCATAAAATGTGTTAAAAGCTATATATAAAAGTATAAAAACCTTAATGCATTAATATTGGAGCCAAAAAGGACATGCACTGCTCGAAGTATAAAAATCAAGGAGAAATAAAAAAAACCTAAACAGGTTCTTATTTTAAAAGGAATCTTGGCAGTTTCTCTATTGTCTAGTTTTTAGACTTAATTAGGAGGGGGGAGTGCTGAGCCTTTAAAACACGTTGACGGTTACAAAATAATCTTTGACGAGCTCTATACATGCTGGTGTGGCACTCCCATCCTTTCAAAACGTCAATAAGAAATTCATCGATAACTGCTTTGTTGACATTGTGATTGCGTAGCTTTGAGTGGCCAGGTACCAGTAGCCACCGAACAGCCCGGAAGAGGCAGGAGGACGTACATGTACGTGATCCTGCCTACCCATGCTGCCCTGCCGCAGTAAAATGTTCTGTGGCCAGGCGTCCAGTGGTTATTGGGGAATAGTTTTCATGTGCTTTTGTCGGTGAGTAAAAGCTCACCAGTGTGAAAGGGGCCCAACAATAGAAATACTAAATTCTATTGACCTTGAGGTAAAAGGTTGGAAAGCACTAAAGTCATTTGCTGGGAGACTGACCCATCCACATCAACTTTTCTAATTATTGAAGCCATCATGGTAGGTTTAGGAAGAACAGAACCCTCTGAGCCTGCTTAAGGCAAACCAAAAAAAAACAGCAGTTTTTTTTTTCATCATGCCAACAGAAGACCCACCTTTTAAAAGAAGGGTTTTAACAACCAAAACAAATGCCTTCTAGACCTACAATACTCTTTCAAAAAGGGGGTAGCTAAAAGATAAATAAAAAACTGTGCCGAGAAAAGGGATAACACTTACTCCTCCCCGCCACCTATCTCTATTTCCTTCAAGCGTTAGACATCTGGCCTCCCGCCATACACTGTGGTCCCTTCTGCCAGCCCTTCCATCACTACTTTGCCCCGTAGGCATATAGAGGTTGGCGTATGGAATCACAGCATGTAGAGGGGGACAAGGATTTCAGCCGGCCATAGACGGAGCGATTTTCTTTCCTGTAAACACAGGTTGCAGAAAGTATATTGATCTATTCCCCCCATCAACACAGTCAGTGTTGATGTGGGAATCCCTCCGCCGGGAGAACACAGCGGTTATTGCCAGAGGCTATAACAGCCGCTAGCAATAATTGCAGTTAAAATCCAACCCAAGTTGATCGATCAACCATTCAGCCTGCCCATACTTGGTTCGAATCTTGGCCAGTCCTTGCAGAACTGGCCGAGATTCGAACAGTCTACTGCTGGCTTTAGACATTTGTGGTAGTGGCCAATGTTGAAGATTTTTTGGAAGGGGAAGAGCACATTAATGCTGCAACTAGCCATAGGCCCGCGTACACACAACCGTTTTTCATGACGAGAAAAATGCCATTTTTTAGATTGGTCGTGAAAAACGGTCGTGTGTACGCTTTTACGAGGGGGAAAAAAAACACGCATGCTCAGAATCAAGTAGACGGGAGCGCTCGTTCTGGTAAAACTAGCGTTCAGAATGGAGATAGAACATTCGTCACGCTGTAACGGACTGAAAAGCACAAGGCTGAAAAGCGCAAATCGTCTCTCACCAAACTTTACTAACACGAGGATCAGCAAATGCAGCCCA
This sequence comes from Rana muscosa, assembly GCA_029206835.1. Taxonomy (NCBI): domain Eukaryota; kingdom Metazoa; phylum Chordata; class Amphibia; order Anura; family Ranidae; genus Rana; species Rana muscosa. Next base: position 313,423,995 of record CM055123.1, on the reverse strand, counting down.
AAGGGTGGCGCCATCCGAATGGAACTTCCCATTTATAGTGCCGTCGTACGTGTTGTACGTCACCGCGCTTTGCTCAAGCGTTTTTTTTTTCTATGAACGTGTGTATACAAGGCAGGCTTGAGAGGAATCACGACGAGAAAAACGTTATTTTTTTGCATGACATGAATAACGGTCGTGTGTACGCGGCAATAGTGTGAAGCATGCAAACCTAAAGCTGAACTCCAGGATAAGTAAATATTATTTAAATACAGACATATGAACTGTTCAGAAAACAAAAAGGTAGAGGTACCTCACACTGAACCCACCTGGTATACAAGACAAAAAAAAATAATCCATAGTGCTGTCGAGTGCCGGGATTGAGAGATCATCCAAGCTGCTGGAAATGCATCAGAAAAACTCAAGGTAGAGATGCCACACAGAATCCTGCTGGTATACAACACAGTGTAAATTATAGCTTCAGTCTAACTCCTCCTGGCCATACCCGGTGACGTGTTTCGCCCCATGGGTGGGGTAAACTACGTCAGTAGGGCGCAGCCAGGAGGAGCTAGGCTGAAGCCGTATTTTACACTGTGTTGTATACCAGCAGGATTCTGTGTGTGGCATCTCTACCTTTAGTTTTCTGATGCGTTGCCGGCAGCTTGGATGATCTTCTCCCAATGCCGGCACCCGACAGCGCTACGGATCACAGGCTTTTTCCTACATAGGTCATATGTACTCTTCTTTGAATCTTGGTGGGCCTTGTGCAAAAAAAAAAAAGTCCAAACTGGCACACCAGCTAAATTTTTGGTTTTGAATAAGGATTGGTTATGTCAGAACTTCCTCTCTCAATCAAGGTTCTGTTGAACCCTAGGGATCCTCCTGAGGTTGCTAGGGGTTTCTTGAGGTGTGGTAAATTGATTATTTATTTTTTACCTACACAGGCCACCTATTAATTAATAACCTATTAATATAAGGGATCACTGCTACAGAAACCAATAATAATAATAATAATAATAATCGGTACACCAAATTTTATGTCTATCAGGCAGCCTGAAGTGGGTGGGGCCTGCTACGTTACCTTTTTTTGTGCCTGGAGTTCAGCTTTAAATTGCCCAAAGAAAACGGTTACTTTGCCCCCAACTATTCTTATCCAACTAAGTTGTCTCTTCAAGTGGGCATATAAAAGGGTTTTTTTTTTAAATAAAAGGGCTTTAAACTATTAGAAACAAAAACCCTTTAGAAGTAGCATCCTCTCATTCCTGTCAATCTGTTTGGACGGTCACTCTGAGCAGTTCAGATTTTTTTGGTACGGCCAAAAAAAAAAAAAGGGAGTTCAAGATTACAGCTTATAGAACCCAACCCCCATTTTTTTTTTTGGACTACCCCACCAGTGGGTTAATTTTCACAGTTATGTGTAAGAAGGAGGGTGGGGGAGGGATGGGACAAAACAAGAACTCAGGAGCTGGAATTCCGAGAGTGGTCAATCTATAATAAAAATAGACTTGTCAACCTTTTACTTTTTTTTCTAGCTATATAAAATCTATTATGAACCACATACTTGAAAGCATTTGCGAAGCTCACAATCGGCATGCTCTCCAGTAAAAGTTTATGTCTTGGGGGGCGAGGGGGAGCACACATATACATGTGCAGTACATCTCTGCAACAAATGCACATTTCTTTGCTTAAAATAGTTTTTTTTATTATTATTGTAGATTCATAATTACCTAGATGGATGCAGCATCCATGCGGCTCTAACACTGAGAACCGAGCGATGAGACACCACAGACCACACGGTTCTCAGAGCTCCCTGAGCAGACAGCTGGTGACAGTCAATCACCGCTCTCTACTCTCTGCCCCTCCCCCCCCCCTCGCTCACTGAGCTGTGGAGAGGGCGGGAGCTCCCGGCTCAGGCTCTCAGTGGCTTGCTGAGAGGCTGAGACGGGTGCTGGTCCAGGCATGTGGGCGGATCCTGACATCATTGTCGCGATCTTGCCCGTCTCTGTGACGTCAGCAGGCTTCAGCTGAAAACGGGTCACACGAGGGCAGAATGAATTGCACTCCTGTGATCCATAGGAGTATAGCCAAACGAGCCTTCCCCGTACTCCTTCAAAAGAAAAAAAAATATGCTGAAAGTACAGAAAAATGTATAGCACTTATTTGTTGCGCCGTCTCTTTAAGCATGTAAAGATAATACAAAGCATCAAAAAAAAAACAAAAAAAAAAAACATAAAAATCATGATAGAAAGTCCATGATAAAGACCTTCAAGCAAATTGTACATAAAAATAAATCTTAATCCTCCTGCTTTCCCACGTGAGATCCACCACCGCCATACTCTGCCTCTTTTTGCTGGTTTAGACCAGTGTTTCTCAACCTTTTTTTCAGTCAAGGCACCCTTTAAAATTATGGATAATCTTGAGGCACCTTCCGAAATTATGGCCAGTTATGGAGTTGCCCCATTCTAAAAATTCTATTCTATTCTGATAGTTTTACATAATGCAAGCAACATCCACAAATCCAGGTAAGGACACCCAACGTTAAAGGCCATTTATTCTCCAAAGCAAATACACTTTTGCAAACTGGTACTGACTAGTATTCCAAAGTTTCTCTTCTCCCTCAGTTTTTCTCCATCACTCAGCTAATGAGACCCTGATGGTGAAAGGCAAGGGAGGGTCAAACAAGGATGATATATATGCAGGCAACTGACATCCTCATCAACTGATGATTTCATTGGTCGTTAGGTTGGCAGCTAGAAGGTTATGAATGACCTTTTTTTGTACTGTGGCTTTATGTAACTAAAAGGCAGGTTTCATCCACCCACCGGCTTGTATACAATTTTGGCACGTTTTGCCAAGGCACCCCTGAAGAAACCTCAAGGCACCCTGGGTGAAAAAGGCAATTTAGAGATTATAGATGGGTCTAAAAATCACTCAGTGATACTGCAGCAGCCGTATATCCGGAAGCAGAGCACTACAGCAGAACTCCCGTTTAGTCACCTCACACCACAAACAAGGGTCCGGCAAAGAAATCACAAATCTCATAGTATAACACCGCTGTGTTTATTGAGATATAGACTATAAGGCTACTCGCAAACAGAATGTGCAAGATCGCATTTTTCAGAAAACGCCGGCAGCAGGATGACGTCAACATGGGCTCCACCCCAACACGTTTCGTCGTAAAGGACGTTCTCTAGGGCCAAAAGTACCTCTTGATTTCTGGTGTCTTCCAAAGTTCCTGTAGTGAGCTGACAACTATGCCTATGCTTTAATGAAATTCCAAGCAGTGTTATCAGCTCTGCCGAGTTCTCCCTGGTTGGACCTACAGAACACCCCTTTCCATTATGGGAAAATGTTCTGTAGTCCAGAATAAGAGAACTAACACTAATTGGGATTATGGTGCGGAAGGGAAAGATGTCACCAATATTTTTCAAAAAAAAAAAAAAAAGGGAAAATGTTCACGTATTGCAGAGATGTACTGCCTAGGCTTCCCTTTTAAAAATAATTCCCCAGACATACACTTCAATTGAGAAATCTCCATCCACTTATTCGTTCGCAAACAAGATGTTAAAATTCTGCTCCTCCCTATTTTACCTCAAATCAAAAATCCAAAGCGGCACACCAGTTTAATTTTTTGAATAAGAGGGGAAATGTTCGGTTTTTTCAACCAGGGTTCCATTGACCCCTAGGGTTCTACCTGAGGCTACTAGGAGTTCCTTAAGCTGCGGTAAACCGGATTTCCCAACTACACTGACCACCAAGGCTAGGAGACAGCTTTCCAACAACGTAAGGGGTCACGTCTACACCGACCATTAATACTCATGTATGCCAAAATTTTACCAAAATTGTATTTCTTTATTCTTACTTAAAATGTTGTGCCACTTGACGATCAAGCTAACATACATGTGTTGTAGACTAATAATTTTGTTAGCAGGGGGTCCCATGAGATCTGAAAATTATTTTAAATGGTTCCTCAGGAGTAAAAAGGCCTCAGAAATTTTTCTTAATGCTCTTCTGAAGCCAAAACCACACAAGGCTTTCCAGGATACCTACATCTGTAGTTCACAATGTGTTGGACTTTAACCATTTAACGTTAAGTGTTCTTATTTGTTTTTTCTAATTTTGAGTTATTTTTGTATGGTTTTCTTCCTATGTCTTATGTTGTACTGAATACTGGAAAACCTTATAAATAAAAAGAGTACATATAAAAGGTTGAGAAAGAACAATTGTGAAGAAAGGGAAACCTTTATAATGTGAAGAGGAAAATGAAAACCTTCAAGGAGGCTAAACCTCCCACGTTCTTCTAAGAAGCCTTTTAATTGTTGTCAGTCTACCTCCTAGACAGATTTCCTGCCAATTCTTGTAGAAACAAAATTTCACTCTTTGAAACGAGGACAAAAATAATAATAATAATAAAAAAACCTCTCAATTTCAGGGTCATAATTATCTAGTAAACCTCTGTATTTGACCAAACACTGGCAAGGGGAAATAGTTTACGAGATTGTATCACTTCGAGCTGATCTGTGTATGGACTCTCAGATAAAGTCTATGTATGGACATTTATCATAAGGGTCTATATATGGACTTTGTGTTACATGATATTTGCACCTTATTTGCATTGCCGGGACAAGGCCATCAAGAGCCCAGGGCGAACATGCTAAATTGCAACCTGACCCCCCCCCCAAGATGTAAAAGCATTATGTGTCAGTAAACCCCCCCAAAAATAATAATTGAGCACTAATCCGCATACTTACCCCGTAAGCAGAAATTCCCTCTCCTACCAGTACAACTCCGCCCTATGCTTAAATCCCCCCTCCCAGCACAACGCTTTGCCCCCCAGCTCACATCCTCTCCCAATATGCCCGCAGACCAAATACCCCCTTTCCTAACACAAATATTTTACCCCTCAAACTTCGCCTTCGAGCACAAAACCTCTCCCCAAACTCCAAATTCCCCTCGTCCCAGTACAAATTCAACTCCCCCATTCTAGCACAAATCCTCCCCACCCAACCTGCCCCTCCTAGCACAAATACCTCCCTCTACCATATCCCATTTTCTAGCACAACCCCCCCCCCCAAATCCCCTCTCCTAGCACAAATCCTCTTCCCCCATCCCTCCAAATCACCAATCCTAGCATACCTCCCCAAATGTCCCATCCTAGAACAACTCTTATCCCCTGCCCCCCCCTCCAACACGTTTCTTGTGGTGCTCCCCCCAACCTCACATGATACCATAGTTTCCCAAGGCAACCGCCCCTCCTGCCGACCCCTTGTCCTGGCCCTGCTTATTTGTACATTGCACTTTATTTTTGATTTGAAAATGTATTTCAATTTCACAAAATGCGCCACACTTTAGAGGTTTATTGGTTTTATACCTTGTATCAGGATATAGTAGAGGCTGCTACTCACAATTTGGTCTTTTTTTAAAGAACCTGGGCACAGATTTTTTTCTTGCTGTACTAAATATTTTTTACTATGTATGAAAAACGTTTGGGTCTTGTGCTTTCATTTTAGATAGCTGTTGTTGTTTTTTACCTTAATGCTAAAAAATGCTAACAAAAAGAAAACCCTTAAAAAAAAAACAGTAATGGTACGATTTTCAACTTTTTAAAGAGACAGCTCAAGTTACAGACTTTCTTTCCCCCATTTATCTTTAGGTCTTCAGCCGTGGTTATATAAATTTTCACAAAGTCTGCTGCCTCAGTTTTTATGATGGCAATTTGCATATACTCCAGAATTTTATGAAGAGCGATCAGATGAATTGCAATTAATTGTAAAGTCCCTCTTTTCCATGAAAATTTACTTTTCTACTGCATTTGGGAAGAAGACTTCAGGGCGCCCAAGAAAGTCCAGCAAGCACCAGGGCTGTCTCCTACAGTTGATTCAGCTGCAGGATCGGGGCACCACCGGTGCAGAGCTTGCTCAGGAATGGCAGCAGACAGGTGTGAGTCCATCTACACACACACAATGAGGAGACTTTTGGAGTATGGTCTGGTGTCAAGAAGGGCAGCAAAGAAGCCACTTCTCTCCAGGAAAAAACATCAGACTGATATTCTGCAAAAGGTACATGGATTGGACTGCCGAGGACTGGGGTAAAGTAATTTTCTCTGATGAATCGCCTTTCGGATTGTTTGGGGCATCCGGAAAAAACCTTGACCAGAGAAGAAAAGGTGAACGCTACCATTAGTTATGTGTCATGCATTCGGAGACCATTCATGTGTGGGGGGCTTCTCAGCCAAGGGAGTGGGGGGCTCACTCACAATTTTGCCTAATAACACAGCCATGAATAAAGAATGGTACAAAAACATTTTCTGAGAGCAACTTCTCCCAACCATCAAAGACCAGTTTGGTGAAGAACAATGCCTTTTCCAGCATGATGGAGCACCTTGCCATAAGGCAAAAGTGAAAACTAGGTGGCTTGGGTAACAAAACATGGACATTTTGGGTCCATGGCCAGGAAACTCCACAGACCTTAATTCCATTCAGAACTTGTGGTCAATCCTCAAGAGACGGGTGAACAAAAAAACCCCCCCACAAACTTTGACAAACTCCAAGCATTGATTATGCAAGAATGGGCTGCCATCAGTCAAGATGTGGCCCAGAAGACGGACAGCATGCCGGGGGAATTGCAGAGGTCTTGAAAAAGAAGCGTCAACACTGCAAATATTGACTCTTTGCACAAACTTCATGTCATTGTCAATAAAAGCCTTTGACACTTATGTAATTATACTTCAGTATTCCATAGTAACATCTGACAAAAAGATCGAAAAAAACACTGAAGTAGCAGAATTTGTGAAAATTAATATTTGTGTCATCCTCAAAACGTTTGGCCACGGCCGTAGCTCTCCGAGACATCACGAAAGAGTTTGTGCTTAATTTTATATTATTTTTAGCATTAACAATTATCCGCCATTTATTTTTAGATCCATCTCTCAGGCCTCGTACACACGACCGATTTTCTCGGCAAGAACCAGCAAGAAACTTGCTGGCAGAGAGGTCTTGCCGAGTAAATCGGTCGTGTGTACGCTGCTATCGGGTTTCTCGTCGAGAAAACCGACAAGAAACCTCGACGAGAAAATAGAGAACCTGCTCTCTATTTTCTCGTCGAGATTCTCGACGAGAAAAGTGAGTGTGTGTACACTTACCTGTCCTCCCGGAAGCCCGCGCATGTTCGAAATGAATTTGACGCATGCGCGGTAGCTTCCTAGGCATACGTAGGGTATACCAAGATGGCGGCGACGGCATTGAATGTGACGAGCGCATGCTCGACGTAGTCGATGACGTCACCGCGTACGCTCCTTTCAAAGAACCGCGGGTTCTTTGAAACGAGCGTGTGTACACTCGGCCGGGACAAGTTTCTTGTCCAAGAATCTCGTCGAAAAAAACGACATGTTTTTTTCAACGAGAATCTCGGCCGTGTGTACGAGGCCTTAGACTCAGAACACCACGAAATAAGCTTGGACTTAAGCTTTGCTTTCAGATACCAGTTAGCATTTTTTTTTAGCATTAAACAAAAAAAAAAAGATGATGTTTCAATTTTCAGTTATTTAAAGGAGACAACTTATTTGGAAACTCTTTACTGCATTTATTTTTAGATCCCTCTCTCTGAGACACCTTTTAAAGCATCACAAAAAAACGTTTGGGCTTAAGCATTTAAAAAACAAAAACAAAAAAATAAAATAAAAAGGTTATGTTTCGATTTTCAACTATTTAAGCAGACAACTTAGTTGGAGACTTTCCCCCCTCCCCCCCCCCCCCATTTATCTTTTATAATCCTTTTCTCTGAGTCCAGTTTATCTTTTAAAATCCTTTTCTCTGAGTCCATGGACCGACACAGCTTCTCTATTGACAAAGTGGGTATTATCCGTTAATTAGGAGTGACTAGGCAGAAAAACTTGTAAAAAGTGTTGCATCACACCTTCTACAGTACCGCCCAGGGGGCGGACCCTCTGGGTATACCCTCTCAGTCTGCACATCGCAGATCAGTTCGTCAAAAAGCAGTACAAACTTAAAAGGAGGGGTGGGTGCTGTGTCGGTCCATGGACTCAGAGAAAAGGATTTTACGGTGAGTAAAAAATCCTATTTACTCTTTCGTCCATGGACCGACACAGCTTCTCTATTGACAAAGTGGGACGTCCCAAAGCAGTGTCAGAGAAAAAACGAGGGGTGGTAACAGCATAAAAACAAACTTCACCCCAAAACACAAAACAGCACTCCTCCAACGGAGGAGTTGCAACTCTAAACAGCCGCCTGCAAAACCTTGCGGCCGAAAGAGGCATCCGAAGATGCACCTACATCAACTTTGTAGAATTTTGTGAAAGTGTGAGCGGACGACCAAGTCGCCGCTTTACATAGCTGGGAAACAGACGCTTGATGTCGGAAAGCCCAAGAGGCACCTATTGCCCTGGTCAAATGCGCCGTGACAGGAAAGGGGGGCGCCTGACCCTTTAAGGCGTAAGCCTGGATTACTATCTGTCGGATCCACCTAGAGATGGTGGCCGATGAGACTGCTTGACCCTTCTTGGGACCAGCCACCGAAACAAACAGTGAGTCTGACTTCCGGAACAGGGAAGTAGCAGATATGTATACTCTCAAAGCTCGGACAACGTCCAAGGAATGCAACGCCGACTCCTTAGGATTCGACGGCTGAGGACACAAGGATGGAAGTACAATGTCTTTGATGAGATGAAAAGCCGAAACGACTTTCGGAAGAAAGGAAGGCTGCGGCCGCAGCACCACCTTATCCTTGTGGAAAATCAAATAGGGAGCCTTGCAGGACAGGGCTGCCAGCTCAGAGACTCGTCTAACTGACGTAACAGCCACCAAAAAGACCACCTTCTGAGAAAGTGTCAACAGGGGAATATCTCTAATATTCTCAAACGGTGCCTTCTGAAGCACCGAGAGGGCCAGGTTCAAGTCCCACGGAGGTAACGGGGGGCGGACCGGAGGGGCCACATGTCGAACCCCCTGCACAAATGTACTCACGAGAGAGTGAGTCGCCAGGGGTCGCTGAAAAAAGACAGCCAGGGCAGATATCTGTCCCTTAAATCGTACTTAGGGCAAGCCTTTGGTCTACCCCATGCTGTAAAAACAGCAGGATTCTGGAAACCAAATAGGTACGCGGATGCCATTTAATTTCCTCACACATGGAGATGTAGGCCCTCCAAGTGCGGTGATAGACCTTCCTAGAGGACGGTTTCCGAGCACTTCTCATAGTAGAGATTACTGAGTCTGACAGGCCCCGATCTCTCAGTACCTGGTTCTCAACAGCCATGCCGTTAAAGCCAATGACTGTAAAGCAGGATGGAATATGGGACCTTGCGATAGCAGGTCCTTCCGTAGTGGTAGGCGCCAGGGGACGTCTGCTACCAGACGTACTAGATCGGCGTACCAAGGACGCTGAGGCCAATCTGGAGCGATTAGGATCATTGGAATTCCCTCTGCCTCCACTCTGCGGAGCAGAAGAGGAAGAAGCCTTAAGGGAGGGAAGGCATAGATTAGCCGATACTGACCCCACGATGCTACCAACGCGTCCGTTGCGTCTGCCCATGGGTCTCTTGACCGGGCCACAAACCTCAATACCTTCCGATTGGGTCGGGAAGCCAGAAGATCTACGTCTGGTGTGCCCCATCTTTGGCAGAGGAGTTGGAACACCTCCGGGTGTAAGGACCATTCTCCCTGGGCCAGCATCTGGCGGCTCAGGTAGTCCGCCTGCAAGTTTTCCACACCCGGAATGTACACGGCCGACAGTGCCGGTACGCTCCTCTCTGCCCACTTCAGGATGCGAGCGATCTCCGATGCTGCAGCTGAGCTTCTTGTTCCTCCTTGATGATTGACATATGCCACTGCTGTGGCGTTGTCTGACTGGATGCCCTTGCAGTCTCTGAGACCATTTGAAGAGGCACAGCTTGATCACCCGGATCTCCAGGACATTGATCGGCAGGAGGGCTTCCTCTGGGGTCCAGCGACCTTGCGCCGACTGGACACCCCAGACTCCCCCCCAACCTGTAAGGCTGGCGTCCGTCGTGATCACTATCCAGTAAACCGGAAGAAATGACTTCCCGGCCATTAGAGCCGGTGCTGTCAGCCACCATACCAGGGATCTCCTGACTAGGTGGCTCACTCGGATTTGATAATCCAGAGATGAAGGGCATCTGTTCCATCTGGACAGAACTTCCTTCTGTAACACTCAAGTGTGGTATTGAGCATATGGGACCGCCTCGAAGGAGGCTACCATGAGGCCCAACACTCGCATGCAAAAACGGAGTGACGACCAATTCCTGGAAGTCAGCTGCCGTACTGCAGCCCGGAGGGTCTGCAACTTCTCCACAGGGAGGAATACCTTTGCCTCTGAGGAATACCTTTGCCTCTGAGGAATCCAGAATCAACCCCAGGTACACTAGGCGTTGAGTGGGCACCAATACTGACTTTTGCGTGTTTAGTATCCAACCACAGTCTCGAAGAGTCTGACAGGTAATGGACACGCTTACCTCTAATTCTGAGCTTGAAGGGGCCTTCAGCAGAAGGTCGTCCAAGTAACCTGTGATAGCGATACCCCGCTGTCTTAGAAGTGCCAGAATCGGAGCGAGCACCTTAGTGAACGTCCTGGGTGCTGAGGCAAGGCCAAACGGGAGGGCCACAAACTGGTAGTGGTTCTTCCCGATAGCAAATCGCAGAAACCTCTGGTGTCTGGAGTATATGGGGACATGCAGGTATGCGTCCTTGATGTCCAAGGAGGCCAGAAAGTCCCCCGGATGGAGAGCCGTGATTACGGATCGAACCGACTCCATCCGAAATCTTTGTACCTTCACAAAGCAATTGAGGGCTCTGAGATCCAAGATTGGACGAACCCCCTCCTTCTTTGGCACAATGAACAGATTTGAGTAAAAACCCTGACCCCGTTCCTGTTCTGGAACTGGAATAACTACCCCGCGTTCCAGTAGACCCTGGACCGCCCCATACAGGGCCTCCCGACGGGTCGGTAGTAGCTGGAGATTGGAGGTGATGAATCTGTCTGGTGGACAAGAGAGAAATTCTATCTTGTAGCCTGAGGAGATTACTTCGCAAACCCACCTGTCGGAGACTAGAGCAGTCCACTGAGTCGCGAATTTGCGAAGACGTCCCCCCACCCGAGAGCTGGGTGGGGGCGGACCTTCATGTGGACGCAGATTTGTCCGCAGGCTTGTTGGGTCTGCGGGACCAAGGACGCTTTTGTCCTTGGGCAGGCGCTTTATCGGCCTGGGGTCTTTTCCCTGTCGCCTTAAGGGGGCGAAAAAACCGCTTACGTGCAGTAAAGGAGGGCCCTTGCCCTTGGCATGGTCCCTTACCCTTGCTAGTTTGGGGAAGCAAAGTGCTTTTACCTCCTGTGGCATCCTTGATGTCATCCAGAGAAGCCCCAAAAAGTCTGTCGCCCTTAAAAGGCAGATCCAATAGGGCTTTCTTGGAAGTCTGGTCCGCAGACCAGCCCTTTAGCCAGATCAGGCGGCGTATTGCTACTGCATAAACCAAAGCTCTTGACAGCAGGGGAATAGTATCCATGTCTGACTCGCAGACAAACTTAAGGCCCTGGACCAACTGGTCGGCCAAAGTTATCTCATTAGGAGGAGCATCTCGCTCCTTTAACCCCTGGAGTAGCAATTTTGCCCATTCAGTAAGTGTCTGAGACACTAGGGCCCCCGCCAATGCCGGGCGTACTGCCGAGCCTACCACTGAGTATAGGTAGCGAGCGAGTGCTTCAGCCTTCTTATCCACAGGGTCCTTGAAAACAGGAGCCCCTTCTACTGGAATAGTGGTGGCTCTATTAAGTCTGGACACCGAAGGGTCCACTAGAGGGGGAGAGGTCCATATCTTCAGAAAACTCTCCTCAAAGGGGTACCGTACTGCAAACCTCTTTGGGGCTGTAAAGACCCTCAGTGGGTTCTCCCATTCCTTGTATAAGAGTTTGTCAAAATAAGACACACAAGGGAACACCTTAGCGGTGCGGGCAGGTTTACGAAACCCAAAGGGGACTGGAGTATCTGCTACTTCTTCAGTCCTTTCCAACTTTAGCGTATCCCGCACTGCAGTAATTAGGTCAGATACCAAAGCCGTCTCGCGTACTGACCTGGACTCGGTCACGGTCTGCAGTCTCTGATGCATCAGAATCTGGGCCATGAGCCGTAGCTGGACCTGGTTCTGCATCAGAAATATCCCCAGAAGATTGCAGGGGACGGGGGCGTTTATTACCCCCTGTATTCCTGTGTGCTGCTTCCACCCTGGCAGCAAACGCCTCTAGGATTGCCGACATAGCGTCCATAGACACCTCAGGGACACCAGCTGCTAAATCTGGTGTTTCAGGGGAGAAGACATCTGGCTCAGATGCCATGCTGACCACACGCTGACACTCACAGGGCTCCAGGCAAGATATCAATAGGCCACCCTCCTGCGCTGCAGAGATGCTGGGTTACCCAGAGGACTCACCACCCTGGATAGGTACTGCTATGCTGCGCCTGTGATGCTGTCCCCTTGCTGCTGTGTCAGTCTGCTTCTTTTATCAGCACTTCCTGTGTGAATTTTCGCGCCTGTGTAATGCACCCTAGAGGCCGGAGGCTCTCGCAAAATGGTTGCCAAAAACGTCTGTATGGAAGATAATGTGGGCTCTAAGAAAATGGCCGCCGACAGAAGATAGAGGTCAGGCAGCCATAGCCCACAAAAAGATGGCCGCCGAACGGCAATATCTGCATACAGGGTGGACAAACATGGCCGCCGACCACCTGATAGGGGCCAGTGGGTGTGGCCGAACCACAGGAAGATGGCCGCCAGGCAGTTACAAGAGGCCAAACTTGGCATGGACCACCTCAAAATGGCCGCCGACAGCATGGAGACACAGAAACACAGGTAAGCAAAAATGACATTTCTTTTAAATGTTAGTTACAGCCAGCCCCGCTCCAGTGGGACCCCCTAGGTGACCCCCAGCACCCAGCAACCTTTAGCTAGAAGCCCAGGGAGGAGGGAAAGGCAGGGAGAGAGGGAAGAAAGGGGCCACAACCACTTACTTGATCTCTCCAGGAATGTCCAGCTAAATCACCCAGCCGAGGCAGGGGAGTTTTACTTACCTATCCTGCATGTATTCTGCTGGAAGACATTCCAAACAGATCATCGTCCGCGCACGGAAGGTGACTGTTGGCCAGGCATGCTGTGATTGGACCCAGAAGGGACGATCATATGTATGCCCTGGAGCATGACGCTCACTGGACAGGCTGCTGCGACTCGGCCGTAAGGTCAGCCGAAGCTGAGCGGTCCGATGCAAGCCTTGGAGCGTAAGCTCACCGGCCAGGCTGCTGCGACTCGGCCGTAAGGTCAGCCGAAGCTGAGCGGTCCGATGCAGGCCCTGGAGCGTAGGCTCACCGGCCACCCGTGGAGCGACGGGCATGTCATGGAAAACCCAGCGCGTAGCTAGGGTCGGCACACGCTCGATGGCCGAAACTGGGGAGACTACAAGGATCGAGGATCCAGCCTGTCACCCAGTCGGCAGTTGATCGAAGATCGCAGGAAACAACAAATGTAGCAAAATATATATATATATCTTTTTTCCCCGGACCAATGGGCCCGAAGGGAGCCATGTCCTACTCCTTGCTAGACAGAAAAAAACTGATCTGCGATGTGCAGACTGAGAGGGTATACCCAGAGGGTCCGCCCCCTGGGCGGTACTGTAGAAGGTGTGATGCAACACTTTTTACAAGTTTTTCTGCCTAGTCACTCCTAATTAACGGATAATACCCACTTTGTCAATAGAGAAGCTGTGTCGGTCCATGGACGAAAGAGTAAAGATGGTTTCCATTTTTAACTATTTAGAGAGACAACCATTTAAGTTTCCGCCCATTTATTTTTAGATCCATCTCTCAGAGACTCAGAACACCACAAAATAAGCTTGGGCTTAAGCATTGCTTTCAGATACCAGTTGGCATTTTTTTTTTTTGCATTAAACAAAACAAAAAAAAAAGGTGATGTTTCAATTTTCAGTTATTTAAGGAGACAACTTATTTGGCAACTCTTTACTGCATTTATTTTAAGATCTCTCTCTCTGAGACTCAAAGCATCACAAAAAAACTTTTGGGCTTAAGCTTTGTTTTTTTAGCATTAAAAAAAAAAAAAAAAATTATGTTTCGATTTTCAACTATTTAAGCAGACAACTTAGTTGGAGACTCCCCCCCCCCCCCATTTATCTTTAAATCTATGTCTCGGAGACCCAGAACATCACAAATAAAAAGTTTAGGCTTAAAGGGGAGTTCCAGCCTTTTTTATGTTTATTAAAAGTCAGCAGCTACAAAAAGTGTATCTGCTGGCTTTTAATAAACAGACACTTACCTGCTCCACTCTCCACTGTCCAGCGACGCAGCCGAATGGAGCTTCGCTACTCTCCTCCCCCCCCCCTCTTCGCCGCCGCCTCCATTGTAACTGTGGGCACCCGGCCGTGACAGCTTTCGGCTTCGCGGCCGGGCACTCACTGCGCATGCGCGAGCGGCGCTGCGCAATCTGAGTGGACAGGCGATCGCCTGGGACCTGACACGTGTCCCAGGTGATCGCCTACAGGGGAGGGGCTGCCTTAGGCGATATGACGCGTCTCCTAAGCGGTCCCTGGGCGGAAGGAGAAAGTCCCACTCCTACTGAAGCCCCCACTCCCCCCCCCAAAAAAAAATTACATGCCAAATGTGGCATGTAAGGGGGCGAGGAGTTGGATGGAACTCCGCTTTAAGCTTTGCTTTCAGATAGCGGTTAACATTTTTTTGTATAAAAAAAAAAAAATCACGTTTTGATTTTCAATTATTTGAAAGGAGACGTCGTTGGAGACTCTTTAGCCCATTTATCTTTAGAGCTCTCTTTCTCACAGACTTGGAACATCACAAAAAAAAAGTTTGGGCTTAAGCTTTGCCTTTTAGTATTTTTTTTTTTAGCATTAAAAAAACAAACAAAAAAACTAAATAAAAAAAGGTTATATTTTCGATTTTCAACTATTTGAGACAACTTAGTCGGAGACTTTATTTCACCAATTTATCTTTAGATCTATCTCTCTTGGAGACTCTTTAGCCCATATATCTTTATCTCTCTCTCTCTCTCTCACACAGACTTAGAACATCACGAAAAAAGTTTGGCCTTAAGCTTTGCCTTTTAGCATTTTTTTAGCATTAAAATAAACAAACAAAAACAAAACAAAATAAAAAGGTTATATTTCGATTTTCAAATATTTAAAGGAGACAACTTAGTTGGAGACTTTTTTTTACCCATTTATCTTTAGATCTATCTTTTCTGAGACTCGGAACATCAATGCAGAGGATCAAATGGATAAGTGTCAAATAGAAAGACGCGAAAACCACATATTAAATGTACCCTTTAAATCCATGGAAGTTTGTCAATGACATATCGCTTCTTTGTGGACAAAACCTGAACCCCCCCCCCCACCCCCGTTGTATAGCACCATTTTTGTTTCAACATGACAGGTTCAATGTGAAACAGCAGAAAGAACAGCTTCATACAAAGATAAGACGGTAGATTTTGCAAAACCCATTTTTCATGAGAATTACATAAAATTTTGGAATGTTTTTCATCAATTCATTTCAACAGACCTGAAAACCATTTAATCAAAACTGGAATACAAATTATGCAAAAATGAGATTTCTACTTTAAAAAAAAAAACAACAACATTTTAAAACCTCAGTGCAAACGTCATCCGCAAAGGATTGCAGAGTAGCTATCACATTACAGCAACGTGCGTTGTTCCACTCCCTGCTAATGATTCATGAACTGAACAGTACAAAAACTCCCCACTGGATTTAAAAAAAAAAAACGACACAGACTTTTCAGTAGAATTCCAATTTTGGATTTCCAATTATAGCTCAGTTATTTAAAAATGACATTATTGCAATTACATAATTCTTACAAAGTTGTAAAAAACAAAAACAAAAAAAAAAAAAAAAGGAAAAAAATCACAAACCACCTTTCCTGATGCCAGACGCAAGAGATTAAAAATGTGTGCTTTTTAAAAAAAAATTCACAAAAGTTTTATCTATACAAGTTAATGCTTACACACACACACACAAGTTTCATTTACCAGTCCATTTGTGCAAATTCAATGTTCCAATGAGTGCAAATTAGTTGTTATATAAATAGAATATCTGTGACCTAGATGCATATTGTGTTGAAGATTCATGACCTGACAAGCCTGTGTAATTTTTTTTTTTTTAATGCATTTCAGGAAAAATATAAGATTAAAAAAAAATAATAATAATTAAATAAAAAAAAAAGAAATCACTTAAAAGGCGGTTATCATGAGAAGAGACAAAAAAAAAAATGCATATGCTGTGAACTAGAAGGTTAGGATGCAATTCATTAATACAGTTTTTGTGTATTAGCCCCACAAAAGTACGGTCTCCTGTATTGTAGAAGCAGGAGGGTGCTAGGCCGCCCCCCCCCTCGGATTACGGCATGCTTCACTTTTGAATTTGGACCTACAAGATAAGCCTATAAGGCAGTAAATATCTCCTAAACCTGCCCTGTTCAGGAAATATTCACACAACATGCAGCCTGCGACGTCACCGGCGCATGCGCTCTGAAGGCACAGCATACCGTGCCGAACCTACAGAATTCCGTGTCTGAGCCGAGGGCTCTGGAGTGACATAATCATGGCCCCGGTCACTCATACGGCCGGACCTTGCAAATCCGGGTGAAAGACCGGGTGAAGTTGGCAGCGCTGGGGAGCCAGGATAACACTGCGCTGGAGAGCTCAGTATCCAGGTAAGTCTGTCGTAATGTGCTAGTATGTGGTGCATACTAGTACCATATGACTTGAACCTGCAGGGGGGCCCTTATTACTACCGCTTTGGTGCCTGCCGGCCCTTTAAGGGCTTTAGAGTGTCGGGAGGTGGGGCTTGGGTGCACCCAAAGGATTGACTTGGGTACAATCAGCCATTAATTCATGGATCGAAATTCGACCGGTCCCTGCTAAGGCAGACGAATTTCGACCCCTGTATGGCCGGCTTTAGGTTTTTTTGATCATCTGGACCAGATTAGAGTGTATTTCCTTTATTAAACCAGTAAGGCAATACACAGCTGCTTTGCGGGCTTTACCGGTCAGGACATTACATAAGAGTCAAATCCTTCCATATTCGTTAAAGCCAATTTCCACTCCCTCTTTTTATGGCTAGCCATCCCCCTAAACCACGCTCATTATTGGGTGATGTCTTCTCCTGCTACCCTGAACCTTGGGTTCTATCGTTGCAGGAAGGAGAAATTTGCAGGAGATGTGGAGTAGGGTCGTGCCTTGTAGAGCTGGGTTGGATTACTGGTGGGTGTGGAGAGCTGACTTTAGGAACTGGTCACCCAGTGCACAGCTAGCTGGCTTTGGTGACCAACCTCCTCAACAGGAAATTATGCTGGCAGCATAAGGAAGGGCCTCAACAAGAAGGCTGGGGCACTTGCTTCTATTTTTATTTTTTGCCTGGACAACAGCTTACAAAAAAATCTTTAGGAGGATTCCGCATTAATATTTCCTAGCTGCATAATTACAATGAACTTCTGCAGCCATTATAGAAGACCAGGCACAAGTCCAGCAGCTATATTTCTATCAGAACTAGGGCAAATAAAGACTGCCTAGAACACGTGTGTCAAACACAAGGCCGACCAGGCCATTTCACGTGGCCCTCGCACCTTTCCTCTAGCTGCGGCACCCCCTCGTCTCCGCCCCCACCTTGTCTCAGCAGTTGGCAGCAGAGGCCAGAACTTCTCCTACAGATCCTGTGCCTCTCTTTGCAGCCTCAGCCCCACCTTGTCTCTGCCTCCCCTGGTCTCAGCATTCAGCGGACTGACTAGTCCTCCTCTAGACCCTACACTTTCTGCTTCCCAGCTCTACCTCCCACAGCACAAGGTAAGGGGATGCACTGTGAAGTAGGGGAGGGTGTGGGACTCTTGATCTCTGTTGGTGGGGGGCTCTTGACATATGATGCAAGGAGGGGTGGACATCTAGTCTTCCAGATACAACTGGCCCCTCTTGACATATGATGTAAGAAAGGGTGGACATCTAGTCTTCCAGATACAACCGGCCCCTCTTGACATATGATGCAAGGAGGGGTGGACATCTAGTCCTCTAGATACAACCGGCCCCACATATGATGTAAGGAGGGGTGGACATCTAGTCCTCCAGATACAACCGGCCCCACATATGATGTAAAGAGGGGTGGACATCTAGTCCTACAGATACAACGGGGTTCTTTGAGGGCAACCAGAATGCTGATGCGGCCCACAATTAAATTAAATTTGACACCCTTGGCTTAGAAGATCAGCTCTTGTTGCATGACCAACAAAGCCTCTGTTGCGCACACACACACATAAACAGGACACACTCGTAAAATAAAGTGAGGGAAACCATGAGAAAGACCTGTGCAACCCAGCGCAAACCAAGAGTTTGACAGCAACACAAAGAAGGAACCTAATATTATAATAAAATAATTTGGTGTAGGAACACAAAAACTGTACCAAGAATTTGCTTGCAAACCTGACTTTACAGTATTGGATTTAACAGAACATCAATTCTCATGATCTATGCCCTCAAACTCGGCATAGTCAGCCATTGAATGAAAAATATTGTAAGCCTGCAAATTCTATACAAACCTGTGACTGCGACAAGCAAAGATACCACCACCTCTGTTACTTTAGAACTACAAAAAAAGTCTATATTATGTTGCAGTTACATACGGAAAGACTATATTCTGAAGACTATTGGTTGAGCTCACAAAATGGCTGCTTACACAGCAAGTCCATTTTAAAACTGGAAGTATGGATGAAAACGGAAGCCCACGATTTCTAACAAAACAAACTCAAATGTCTTCTATTAATTCTAGCAAACACAAACTTTTTTTGTGCGTGTGTGTTAAAAAAAAAAAAAAAAGGGTGGGGGGAAATCCGTTGGAATAAAAAGCAAACATAGGTGTGCCTGATTTCTGCTACAGTACAAGTGCTTGTGCATCAAGTATTAAAATGCAATGCTTATCACAATTACGGGTCTTCTAGTTAGAAAAAAAAAGATAAATAAGGCACTGTACTTTTAACAACATTCACGGTTTAAAAAAACAAAAAACAAAAAAAAAAACACAATAACTTACTTTGAGCACCAAAAAAAGAAAATAAAAACGAAAATCAGAACCCAAGACTTTACACTTCCCTTCCCCATAACCCAAGCTTCATGATTCCTACAATAGCATGGTTAACGGTAGGCTTGCTACAGTTAAAAAAAAAAAACCACAAGAAGTTCACAATTAATGCAAGTTACAACTGTACAACAATAAAAAACACAGGTAACCAATTTTTAGTTTCTCAATTAAAATTCAAGTGATCATCTCCTGCTTTGCCTAGAAGAGTCTGTCTGTGACCTGTTTTTTCTTTTCTCCAGAAGCTGAGTTTTGCTTGCCGTTTTTGACCCGCTACACAACTTCCTATGAAATTCCTTCATCCACGGCTGTGATGCCCTAGTGATTCTCTGTTCTGACAGAACTGGGGGAGCCGGCCGCAGTTTAGATGATCTGGTCTGACACTTCCGAACGGCAAGCGGTGTTTTGACGGATTTATTTTGCATAGCAGTTTTTGTTTTCCCTTTCTTTAAACTCGCTGCCTTACCCGCTTGAGCTTTCACCTCTTGCCTTTTCGGAGCCTGGAGTTTCGACGCCGCCTCGGCTCTTTCGACTTTACGGTCTGTTTTTTTTGTTGGTAGTGCATTTTTTCCGGAAATGTGCCAATTTTTATCCGACTCTTGTTTTATTTCCGTCTTTCTTCTTTTACTGGTCTGTACATCGGCCTTTTCTAAATGGTCATCTTTGGGACGTTTTCTAGCCCTCTGCTTTTTGTCGGTTACAAGTAGTTTACAGACGGGGGGATTTGCAGCAGTCTGTGAATTCGGTTTTTTATGGTTTTGCGCATGGTCTGCATTTGCTCCTGAATTTTGCATCTTGGCCGCTTTGTGTTTTTTATTGAGTGGTGCAGATGGAAGATGTAATTTTTCTTGAAAATGATTGCTCTTTCTGAGAATGTGGGCACTAGCAGGTTTATTGGCGTGAACTTTTGATCCTGAGGACCTGGAGTCACCGGCACCTTTTACTGATATTTTTGAAGTCTCAGCAAGCTGCGCTTTGTTGTCCAATTTGCTGAGCGTGTTTTGGGTTTCGGGATCATTACGTGCCGGGTACACAGAAGCAAATTTCTTCAGGTGTTTTTTCAAACGTTCGGCTTGCAGCGTGTAAGGATATAAACTCTGCTTCGAGTACTTCTGTATAGGTGGAACCGGGAGCTGATGCTCTTCGGGGATACGGGTATTTATTTTCTTCACGATCACCAAAGATTTAGTTTCCGTTGTTTCCAAAAACCATCTACAAATGTCAGATAATTTAAAAGAGTTCATAAAAAGCATTTGTATTGGAGAGCATCTCTGCGTCTCCTCCGGGGTTCTGTTTTTTCGCACCCTTTTTTTGCTTTTCCAGATTTCTTTTAGTTTGTCTGCTTTGTTTTTAGACTTTGACCCAAACGTTGCATCTCTCTCCACTGAAATCCAGTTATTGTGAACGGAAGAATATCTGGTATTAAAACTGGAGATACGTTGTTGGCTTTCTTCCTCAAAACACCAATCCATGAATTTTGGCCTAACCATTTCTTTGCCTTTTGAACTACGTAAAGAAAGTTTTGTGTTTGTAGACACAATAGGTTTCTCCTCATTTTCTTCAGAGAGGCGGTCCAATAAATTTGCTTTGTTAGGCTTCTCTTCATGCTCTGTCAATGGGTTTAACGCAACATATTTCGTTTTACTCCTGGTCCGAGCAAGGGAAGGCGATGTAGGTGCTGCAACCTGCTTACTACATTTTTCAACGTCAAATGAACAATTTTTTAAACTGCCTTGACTTATACTACATTCTTCATCTTCAACCTTTATGCAATTTTTGCTTTCTGAACAAAAATACACCTTTCTCTGATTGGAGCTTATTTCGAAATTCACGCTCACGTTTTCTACCTTCTTTTGAGTAGAGGAAATTGTATTTTTGAACATTCTTTCAGAAAGTAACGCTTTTCCTTCATCAAACTGATCACTTAAAACTTGCACAATGCAATTTTTGTCTTCAAGGCTTTCTTCAAAATTTGCATTAATTTGTGTTAATGGTTCATGCTGTGCAGCACATTCAGTACGGAACTCCACAGACCTACGGGATGATTTAGTGCTTGAAAATGGAGAAATTTGAATGTGGAGAGAAGCTTTTTTCTTTCTGCATTCATCGGTTTGGCTTTCTCGCCTTCTAAGATGTCTGTCCGATGGGATGAGAGGCTTTTTAAGCTTTCTTTTTGACGGAGTTGGAATTTTATCATCGCTTGGAAAAAGACTGTCCAAGATGTCTAGTCTGGCTCCATTAATCTCTTTGGTTTGTAAAGATTTTTCTTCCCTGCCATTATTTTCACGCTCGAATGAAGTAACAGAATGACACTGCTGGACATCTTGTTTTGTGATGGACCCGTCCTTTAAATGGAGGTCACTCTGCTCACAGATTTTAGCACACGTATCTATAAGACGATGAACATCTTCAGCTGAGATCCTATCAACATGGTTTCCGGTTTTTGAGCAATTTATTACGTCTGAAGGCTCTGCGGTTTCTACATTTTTTAATTCTACAGACTCCACGTGGACAGAACATTTATCAGAATATTGTTCTTCGTAGCCTTTGTGAAAATGCTCTGTTTTCTTTGGACTTGTAACGACTGAACTGTCTTTGACAGTCTTCTCTGTAATATCTTCTCCCAAAACATTCACATGGTTTGAATAATCTGAATTTTTCTGTACAGCACCAAAACTCAGGTCTTCAAAAGATTTTTCCACTATGCCATTTGCAACAGTGTCTGAACTTAAATGTGCAGGTGAAAGCTCAAGACTTTCAGACATCGTTACCGAACTCTCAAGAGTCTTAGAAATTGTTTGACATGGGAAGCAATTGGGAGTAGTAGGTGCCATCCCGCCATTTTCAATTTCACTTGAGGGTGGAAATACGGAACAGCTAATGGACGGGGAAACACTTGAATTTTCTAAAGAAGCATGATTTTGTTTAACGGTTGGCTCCTGAGAAAACAAATCATTAGAAGCTACCTCTTTCACATTATTAAGATCAGAAAGCACAGTCTCAGCTTCTAAAGACACAGTTAAGCCCACATCTAGTGATGGCAGGGTTGCATTTTTTTCCTTGTTAACAGACACACTAGCGTAGGTAACTTCAGATGGAAGCTTTTCTTCGTGAATATTGCAGACATCCATTGGAATATCCTCTTGATTCACCATGATCTCGGCAGGTTTCTTTTGCAAAATTTCATTTGCAGGATGGGTTCCTGAGAAGGCTGGATTTTCATTTCCATCATGTGTAACAGAGAAAACAGCAAGCAAAGAGTCTGGAACTGCATTTACCGACTGTTCCACCATACTTGAAATTTCATCGGCGTTACCGGATACTTTGAATATAGGTGGGTCCAGGATTATATTATTTTGCGGTAGGGAGTTTCCAGTACCTATACTCAAACAGGTCTCTTCTGAATGTTCCAATGATACGTTATCAGTAAGAGGTAGTGTTTCTGTGTTAACTCCATCAGGGATAATTAATGCTTCAGAAAAATTTAATGCGCAATCCCCTTTGTCCTCAACTTTGACGCTTCTGACCAACGAACGAACAGTGGACAACTGACAGCATTCATCATTGAAAAGATAACCCCGGGTGCTTTTCCTCGCCGTGCTTCGCGAACAAAGAATCGATGTTGGAAAGTGGTATTGCGCGGCAATTGGTTCGCTAATGTAAACGACATCACACTGGTTATCACAATCGCTTTTTCTCAAGCTAGGGATATTTTTACATCTTTTAGCAGTTTTCGAATGCTTCATACTTTCGTGCGATCGGATTTTATGTAAAGAAGCCACAGAGTTCTCACTGAGAGTCTGAAAACTTTCGTAATGGTTTAAATGATTTTCAAGTTTTGTCACTACAGCTTGTACAGAATTTTGTTTTAATTTACAGTCGCCTTCTTTCTCCAGATTGGTCTGCCTGGGGCTAACGCACTGCGCGTTTTCCTTGTCCGCACATTTAGGTAGGTTAATGAGAAATTCGGCTTCCTGAGCACTGGTTACTGGAGTCAATTTCAAGTTACTATGCGCGAGAACGCAACAATCTGAAAAGTCAGTCTGTAGAGATTCCGTATTTTTCGAGCACCCAGTTTCATCGGACTGCAGCAATTGAGAGTTTTCCTCGGCCGGCTTAAGGTGTAAGATATGGTTCTTTGCAATATTTTCTTCTTGATTTGTGGAGTGAGAACATTTTTGAAAAAAAGTCATCTCTGTGACGGGATTTTCCGAGACACCCAACTGAACTGGAGGTCTTAAAATCTCTACAGTCTGTGCCTCTTCCTTTGGGAAGTTGTCCACGTCTGCGCAAACCGAAGCAGTATTTATGGAGGCCTCAATGCTAGTTGGATGGATACTCATTTCTCTTGTACACCGGTCAGGGACGCAATGGCTACCATCTTCTACGTTCGCAGTCTTGACATCCAAAATAGAGGCACTTTGACTCTTGGAATTGACGAACAGCTCTTCAGTGCACAAACTATTTAATACAAGTATAAACTGCTTCTGATGATGTGCACACAGTTTAACCATGAACTTTTCCAGTGTTAAACTTGTGGAATTGCAGGGGTCTACGGCTTTTCCCTCTGTTTTCTGTGTGCTAAGAAGTAAAAAAAAAAAATTAAAGTTAGAAAAAGCAATAACATGCTGTTTACTTGTCAACACATTCCTAGCAAAATTCTTCTCAAGAGACATTGTACTGCTTTAATGCTCTACAAAAGGTTTAGAAAGGAGGAGTGCAAGGATTTAACCTGCAAGGCTTCAAGTTAACTTAATAAATGATCCTTGAACATTCCAGAATCAATTTTAGTCTACTGCTAAACAAATGTAACAATCCCAAAGCCTAAACATCATTCTTTATTTATGCAGGAGAAAAACCTAAGGGTATCTTCTAAAAATGGAGGCCAATACACACAGAGAACACTTATGACTGGCCTATTTAATGTACACTGACAGAGTTGGAGGCCAACACGAAAGAACTTATTGTGGTGTAGTGGTCACAAGAATAATTGGTTGCGGCATTTACGGAGTACACAGGACATAAACCTCCTTGTTTTACGGTCCTTTAAATGCTCTACAAACTTTTTTTTTGAAGACTATGATCTACGTCAGGGGTCTCCAAACTTTCTAAGCAAAGGACCAGTTTACTGTCCTTCAGACTTTCGGAGGGCCGGACTAGGGCTGGTGGGAGTAGAAAATGTCCTGGTGTCCGCTGGGAGTAAACCATGCCACATCTTTGGTGTCAGTGGGAGGAATAGTGCCCCATTGTTGGCGTCAATGGCAAGAATCTGCCCCATCATTGTTGTCAGTGGGAGGAATAGTGGTCCATTGTTGGTGTCAGTGGGAGGAATAGTGGGCTTTTGAAAGTGCTCCATATGCCCCATGGTTGGTGTCAATGGAAAGGATCTGCACCATCGTTGATGTCAGTGGGAGGAATAGTGGCCCATCGTTGGTGTCAGTGGGAGGAATAGTGGCCCATCGTTGGTGTCAGTGGGAGGAATAGTGGCCCATACCCCATTGTTGGTGTTTTGAGGCCTCTGATCTATGTGAAAAGGAAAGAAAATTTGACTGAAACTGACACGTACAGGTAAAGTATGAATGTTAAGTACATCCCCTAAAATCATAACCTAGTCCCTAGGCAATGTTCTCCTTTATGCATGCCAACATGGAATCTCCTCAATCTCCATCAGGATTTCAGCTACAAAGACTCCCCTGTAATAACCCCAACAGGAGAACAAATATGGGATTCCTTGACCAGGGTTCTCCGATCTAAACAAAGGTCCAGTCCCCCATTCTTCAGGATTGGGGGATAAGAAAGTTACATAGTGCCTGTGTTCAGTGGGAAGAGGAATCATGCCCCATCGTTGGTGTCAGTGGGAGGAATAGTGCTCCATCATTGGTATCAGGGGAATAGTGTTCCATCATTGGTATCAGTGGGAGGAATAGTGCCCCATCATTGGTGTCAGTGGGAGGAAAAGTGCATTAATGATATTAGACATCTAATGGAAAAAGGTAAGGGTCCTGGCGGTCGAACTTATCTGAAAAACCATGTAAAAAAGGTGTATGACAGCCTCAACCTGAGCTCCAACCAGGCCCCGCCCCCCAACCTGTTTCGCTCTGCCCACGGAGCCTAGTCATAAGGAGTGAGCGGAGTGAAACATGTTGGAGAGGTGGCCTGGTTGGAACCTGGGCTGAGGCGGTCATACACCTTTTTACGGGGTTTTGCAGAGATGTGCGACTTCCAGTACCTTTCCCTTTTCCATTAGATGTCTAGAGCTGGGACGAGCGCTCTCCTTGTCTGCACTGCAAGCGGTTGTTTCATAAGGACCCGGTGGAGCCTTAATCGGCACCTCTCAATTTAGTTTGAAGATTGCTTTAAAAGTTTCAACAAAAGTGCTTGAAGCGTGCGGAAAACCAATTCTTAAATATACTGCATGGTGCAATATGGGTTGGGTTGGGCTCGGCTCCCTGGGTGAATTGGATGTGCTCTAACCATCACTTCACTACAGGAATCGGTGGACTTAGGCTTCATTGTTTGCTTTTTTTTTTTTTGACAAATGAGGTTGATTTAAGGAAAGCCCCCTGCCGGGACACTGTATTGTGAAAGCAAAATTGAAAAATTTTCCAACATGTCCCTTTGACAGTATCCAATGATACAATCCGCTTCTGCCAAGCAAGGAAGCCCACACGCCGATTGAAACTCAGCCAACCCCTGCAGGACTGTCCAAATTTTGATCAGTGTATGGCCAGCTTAAAGGGTGTACTTAAAAAGGGGTTGTAGAAGTTCAAATATAAAAAAAAAAAAAAATAACAAACATGTCATACTTACCTCCACTGTGCAGCTCGTTTTGCACGGAGTGGCCCCGATCCTGGTCTTCTGGGGTCCCTCTGCGGCTGTCTTGGCTCCTCCCCGCAAGAGCCAATCCCCTTCATGGGAAGCCCTCTCCCAAGTGGGTTAGCTTGCGGGCGCGCTCCCGTGATACAGCCGGCGGCCATAGCCACCGACTGTATCACTCGGCCCCGCCCCCCCGGCGTCATTGATTAGATTGATAGCAGCGCAGCCATTGGCTCCCGCTGCTGTCAATCTCCAATGAAGAGCCGAGAACAGCCGGGAAGACTGGGGCCAGTAGCCAGCGCGTTCACGGCACAGGACTTTCGAGGGCTCAGGTAAGTAAACCGGGGGGAAGCGGGGCTGGGTACTGAGAAACGCCTGAATGTCGAATGTTGGACCTATTGTAATGCGGATTTGTCAATAAAACAAAAAACTTTTCTGTTAAAAAAAAAAAAAAAACGGGGGGCTTGTAAGCATCGGATGTTTTTCCACCTTAATGCATAGGATGCATTTAGGTAAAAAAACGCAAAGCTTTACAACCCCTTCAAGATGTGGATCTCATCGATGTTGAAACACTCTAGTCCAGGTTAGTCAATTTAATATGTGTAGCTGATATTTGGTTTGTAGGTTTTTTTTAAATAAAAGAGGATAAAAAAAAAAAAAAAAAAAGGTTTTAGAACTTGTACTCTTTTATGGACTCATACCTTCATATTGCATCGCAATGAATCTTCATGTCCAAAGACTATTTATGTACCCAACATGTGAAACACAAGGCCTGTGGGCCAAATCTGGCCTTGTCATGTGGTCCTCGCACCCAGAACGTGGCAGAACTAGAGCAAGGAAGCTTTGGGATGGGGGGGGTTGGGGTTACATATTGTGCAAAGTGAACTCCTAAACCTTGCACACAGGGCACCCCCTGAACTCTGCACCCTGTACATAGCGCACCCCCTGAACTCTGCACCCTGTACATAGCGCACCCCCTGAACTCTGCACCCTGTACATAGCGCACTCCTGAACTCTGCACCCTGTACATAGCGCACTGCTAAACTCTGCACCCTGTACATAGCGCACTGCTAAACTCTGCACCCTGTACATAGCGCACTGCTAAACTCTGCACCCTGTACATAGCGCACTGCTAAACCCTGCACCCTGTACATAGCGCACTGCTAAACTCTGCACCCTGTACATAGCGCACTGCTAAACTCTGCACCCTGTACATAGCGCACTGCTAAACTCTGCACCCTGTACATAGCGCACTCCTAAACTCTGCACCCTGTACATAGCGCACTCCTAAACTCTGCACCCTGTACATAGCGCACTCCTAAACTCTGCACCCTGTACATAGCGCACTCCTAAACTCTGCACCCTGTACATAGCGC
Source organism: Rana muscosa (assembly GCA_029206835.1). Lineage (NCBI taxonomy): Eukaryota > Metazoa > Chordata > Amphibia > Anura > Ranidae > Rana > Rana muscosa. The sequence goes on along the minus strand of CM055123.1, from coordinate 313,396,653 downwards.
ACTCCTAAACTCTGCACCCTGTACATAGCGCACTCCTAAACTCTACACCCTGTACATAGCGCACTCCTAAACTCTGCACCCTGTACATAGCGCACTCCTAAACTCTGCACCCTGTACATGGCGCACTCCTGAACTCTGCACCCTGTACATGGCGCACTCCTGAACCTTGCACCCTGTACATGGCGCACTCCTGAAACATGAACTCTGCACGCTGTAAGTAGCGCACTCTTGAACTCTGCACTCTGTACATAGCAAACTCTGCACTCTGTACATAGCGAACTCTTGAACTCTGCACATAGCGAACTCTTGAACTCTGCACGCTGTAAGTAGCGCACTCTTGAACTCTGCACGCTGTACGTAGCGCATCAATGATGGGCCACTATTCCTCCCACTGATACCAATGATGGGACACTATTCCTCCCACTGATACCAATGATGGGACACTATTCCTCCCACTGATACCAATGATGGGGCACTATTCCCCCCCTAGAAAGATGGGGCACCGTTTACTCCTACTGAAAACAGGACATTCTCTACTCCCACTGGCCACAGTCCGGCCCCACTAAAGTTTGAAGGACAGTAAACTGGCCCTTTGTTTAGAAAGTTTGAGGACCTCTGCTCTAGGAGCAAAAATATATTATATATAGTCACATCTATAGGGAGCCGAGGGATGCTTGGTTTCATCTCTTATTCCTCGTACACACGATCGTGTTTCCCGGCGGTAAAAAGACCGCCGGGAAACACAAGGGGAAAACCAAGGACCTGCTCGGTAACCTTTTCCCCCTACACACGACCGGGTTTCCCGACAGGATAACTGCCATGAGAGCTTCGGTCGGGAATTCCGGCCGTGTGTATGCTCCATCGCAGTGTTTCCCATAGGAAAACTGCCGGCTTAAAAATCGCCGGGAATCCCGGTGGGAAAAAAAAGAGAACATGTTCTAATTTTTCCCGCCGGGAATCCCGGCGGTTTTCCTGTCGGGAAAACTGCGATGGAGCATACACACGGCCGGGATTCCCAGGCCAAAAGCTCTCATGGCAGTTTTCCTTCCGGGAAAACCGGTCGTGTGTACGAGGCATTAGCACACATCTGACCTGTCTGCACTTGTAGGATGTGTTTGATGTGAGTTCTACTTGGCTGACGTTTTATGCATCCAAGATGCGTGTATTGCTTATGTATGAAAACAGTGCCAACAAAGAAAATTTCCATAGCAACAAAGCAGAATTCTTCCTTACATTTCCACTCTGTACTGAAGCAAACAATGCTGTGAGCTATAGGAAATTTTCATAAAATATGTATATGGGTTCACCCAAAAGTGATTGTATCTCTTGCATTTCCTCCAACAAGCTGGATTTTCCAGCCACAATCCCTGTGTTTTTCTCCACATGGAATTTCAAGGGTTTCTGTTCACCTTTGTTCCCGCTTCTCCTGTTACATTCTCCAGAGTATAAATTTTTTTTGAAAAAAAATAATCTAACAGTGAGAGAAGGGACCCATCATAATGGCCGCAGTAGGCATGTACATCACCCAGCTCTGCACATGCTCAGTTGCGCTCTATTCTCGGCACTGTGCCTAAAATCAGAGCCAGATCTGACGACAGCTTTAAGATTTACTGTTGCTGAGGGAGGAGGAAAGCAACAGGAATGAGAGACTGTGCAGAGGGAACACAGGTTAGGGAGGAAGAACATAGGTGACAGGACAGGAGAGGTGACAGGACAAACTCTGCTGCCAGGGAGACACAAAATAATTAAACTTAAAGATCTTTCTCCTTCATGGTCAGCCTGTGAACGTCAGCCCTGTAAAGCTTCTGTCAGCCTTCCTCTCTAGCTAAGCCAAGACATTCAATCAAGGCTGGAAATGTACATACACTATATTGCCAAAAGTATTGGGAGACCTGCCTTTACACGCACATGAAGAGGGTGGTATTAAAATGAATACATTTACAGGTCCTTCTCAAAAAATTAGCATATTGTGATAAAGTTCATTATTTTCTGTAATGTACTGATAAACATTAGACTTTCATATATTTTAGATTCATTACACACAACTGAAGTAGTTCAAGCCTTTTCTTATTTTAATATTGATGATTTTGGCATACAGCTCATGAAAACCCAAAAATCCTATCTCAAAAAATTAGCATATCATGAAAAGGTTCTCTAAACGAGCTATTAACCTAATCATCTGAATCAACTAATTAACTCTAAACACCTGCAAAAGATTCCTGAGGCTTTTAAAAACTCCCAGCCTGGTTCATTACTCAAAACCGCAATCATGGGTAAGACTGCCGACCTGACTGCTGTCCAGAAGGCCATCATTGACACCCTCAAGCAAGAGGGTAAGACACAGAAAGAAATTTCTGAACGAATAGGCTGTTCCCAGAGTGCTGTATCAAGGCACCTCAGTAGGAAGTCTGTGGGAAGGAAAAAGTGTGGCAGAAAACGCTGCACAACGAGAAGAGGTGACCGGACCCTGAAGAAGATTGTGGAGAAGGACCGATTCCAGACCTTGGAGGACCTGCGGAAGCAGTGGACTGAGTCTGGAGTAGAAACATCCAGAGCCACCGTGAACAGGCGTGTGCAGGAAATGGGCTACAGGTGCCGCATTCCCCAGGTCAAGCCACTTTTGAACCAGAAACAGCGGCAGAAGCGCCTGACCTGGGCTACAGAGAAGCAGCACTGGACTGTTGCTCAGTGGTCCAAAGTACATTCGGAAATCAAGGTGCCAGAGTCTGGAGGAAGACTGGGGAGAGGGAAATGCCAAAATGCCTGAAGTCCAGTGTCAAGTACCCACAGTCAGTGATGGTCTGGGGTGCCATGTCAGCTGCTGGTGTTGGTCCACTGTGTTTTATCAAGCGCAGGGTCAATGCAGCTAGCTATCAGGAGATTTTGGAGCACTTCATGCTTCCATCTGCTGAAAAGCTTTATGGAGATGAAGATTTCATTTTTCAGCACGACCTGGCACCTGCTCACAGTGCCAAAACCACTGGTAAATGGTTTACTGACCATGGTATTACTGTGCTCAATTGGCCTGCCAACTCTCCTGACCTGAACCCCATAGAGAATCTGTGGGATATTGGGAAGAGAAAGTTGAGAGACGCAAGACCCAACACTCTGGATGAGCTTAAGGCCGCTATCGAAGCATCCTGGGCCTCCATAACACCTCAGCAGTGCCACAGGCTGGTTGCCTCCATGCCACGCCGCATTGAAGCAGTCATTTCTGCAAAAGGATTCCCGACCAAGTATTGAGTGCATAACTGAACATAATTATTTGAAGGTTGACTTTTTTTGTATTAAAAACACTTTTCTTTTATTGGTCGGATGAAATATGCTAATTTTTTGAGATAGGATTTTTGGGTTTTCATGAGCTGTATGCCAAAATCATCAATATTAAAACAAGAAAAGCCTTGAACTACTTCAGTTGTGTGTAATGAATCTAAAATATATGAAAGTCTAATGTTTATCAGTACATTACAGAAAATAACGAACTTTATCACAATATGCTAATTTTTTGAGAAGGACCTGTATATAGATACATTCATAGGTAATGCAACAGGAAAACAAACAAACAATCTATATGAGGTCCACCCTTTTCCCCCATTCTGAATTCCATTTGTTAACTCCTTTATATACACTATATTACCAAAAGTATTGGGACACCTGCCTTTACACACACATGAGCTTTAATGGCATCCCGGTCTTAGTCTGTAGGGTTCAATATTGAGTTGGTCCACACTTTGCAGCTATAACCGCTTCAACTCTTCAGGGAACGCTGTCCACAAGGTTTAGGAGTGTGTCTATGGGAATGTTTGACCATTCTTCCAGAAGTGCATTTGTGAGGTCAGGCACTGATGTTGGATGAGAAGGCCTGGCTCGCAGTCTCCACTCTAATTCACCCCAAAGGTGTTCCATCCAGTTGAGGTCAGTCAGGTTCCTCCACCCTAAACTCGATCATCCACACTATATTGCCAAAAGTATTGGGCCACCCCTCCAAATCATTTGGTGGAGGGGGGATTATGGTGTGGGGTTGTTTTTCATGGGTTGGGCTTGGCCTCTTAGTTCCAGTGAAGGACACTCTTAAGGCGTCAGCAATAAAAGTGATACTTTTTTTTAAAAGCAACAGTGTAAACAAAATAAAAATTTAGCATCAGTCTAGGGCTCCTCCCAGATCATGCCCTGACATGTTTCCCCCCCCACCCCCCACATGGCTTGGTGACAGAGGCCCCTTTCGCCCAGTGCCCATTGTGTCTGCACCCTCCCTTTCCTCAGCATGCAACCTTCTTCTCTAACCACCTGTGCATGATTTACCCACCTCTTACGAATGCACTTATGGGATGCCTCTTACCACTGCACACTCCTTCCTCAGTGCACCACTATGACCGCCACACTGAAAGGTGCATGGCCAGGGAGTTTTGTATTCGGATGGGTGGAGCCTGATGGCAAACAGAGACTAGTTCCGCTTTACTTTTGATCGACTACACAAGGCAGCGGGCAGATCCATAGCTATTCTGTCCAATAGTGGCTTCTACAATTCCCCAATACAACTACCCCCCTCAAACTCTTACCTAGTCTCCCCACCCCATCAATGTACCTGCACACTACACCACCTGCTATCAGCACCACTAAGCCACCCCATCAATACCTGCTCCCAACACCATCTAATCCACCTCATTTCCCAGCTCTCACCATCACAACTGCACCGGTTTCCCATGTGCTTCTCACGGCCCTCCTTCCAAGCCACCCCCCCACTTTCACTGCATCTCTCTTACCCATTCCTGCTCTCCCAGTCACCATTAGGCCTTTACCCGTCCTATCATCAGTGTGCCTTACCACCACCTTGTCTTTAAGCCCATTTTTCACCTCAATCCTGCACAAAGTGCGCCCACCTGGATGCTGCACCTACACCCCACCCCCCCTTCCGCCTATCACAGGTGAGCACACCCTTTACAAAGCCAGTGTGTAGAAATGTCATAAGCACACCAAGGATTCCTCAAAGGGTCCAAAGCACTTGCCGGACGAAAGGGCCATGCGAGGCTCTGAAACCTTGCTATATGTGTACCGTGTGACCATGTGAATAAAGCTTTGGACCCTTTGAGGAATCCTTGGCATGCTGATGACATTTCTACACTCCGATTGTCTACGGTTCCCAGCCGGTGGTCATTACAGCACCCAGCATTACTACAGCTATTTTTATGAATGTGTGCGTGGGGACTTCACAAAGCCTGTGCACGCTCCCACCACCTTCTTTAAAATGGTACTCTATTGCCTACTAGAAGCACACACTGCCCTTTAAACCCAACGCCCCTAAACTTCTTTATAATACCATATATTGATCACAGTTTTAGATTACTGGTGCTAATGACAAACGCACAGCCTAGAAATGCCCGTGTGTAGTGTGCCACAAATCAAGCTTATGTTGTGAACAGTTGCTCCTTTAATTAGGTCTTACATATTTAGAACACGTCTTTAGGTATGGCATACTTTTTATATAAATCACAACTGCACACATGTGGTCAAGCTATTGTCAAACATGGTGGGGATCCCCTTCCTTTTGTATTGGCCCTTTAGAGTTGATTGTATTTGGAAAATATTGAAAAAGCTTTTATTTTCCATATATATATATATATATATATATATACACACACATACATTTTTATTTATTTATTAATGGACACTGGTATGTGTTTGGCACTTAGACCTCTGGGGTTTTAAAAGCTCTATACTTTGAAAATCAATGACGGACCATTATGTCAGCTGAATGTTATAACCACAGCAATCTATATTTATAAAAATGGACCGGTCATGTGACAGTTCACTGGTAACATCGGAAGTAGTACAGCTGAAACAATTTGTTGAACGAACCCCCCGAAAATATATATATATATATATATATAAAAGGTTTTCATGGCTCTTTAAATCTTTCTCTGCTTGTGCTTGAACCATTTATTTTTTTTGCACACATTTTAAATATTAATGTCCTGAAGATCAATTTTTATATATATATATATATATATATATATATATATATATTTAATTTATTTATATATAGATATATATAAAAAAGATATAAAATAATAAATATATGTATGTAAATGTACATATATATATATATATATATCTATTAAAATTGATCTTCAGGACATTAATATTTAAAATGTGTGCAAAAAAAAAAGAAAAATGGTTCAAGCAGAGAAAGATTTAAAGAGCCATGAAAACCTAAACAGTTTTAAGAAGTCTTTTTCAAAATGGATAGGCAAAAGCCAATGACGTCCATTGTAAAAACAAGCTGAACAAAATATCAGGTAACTGGAATAGAACAAAGAATAAGAAATCTGATCAGTTAACCACTTCAATACCGGGCACTTTTACCCCCCTTCCTGCCCAGACCAATTTCCAGCTTTCAGCGCTGTCACACTTTGAATGAGAATTGCGCGGTCATGCAACACTGTACACATGTGACATTTTTATAATTTTTTGGGACAGAGCTGATCTTTTGGTGATATTTAAATCAATGCTAAACAAATGGAGAAAAAAAAATAAAATACATTTTTACTTTGCTTCCGTTAGAAAATGTTGTAAATAAGTATTTTTTTTCCCCTTCACTGATGGGGTGGCACTGACAGGCATCACTGATAGGCAATGAAAGGTAGCACTGGAGGGAACTGCTGATGATCATTGCACTGATCCTCGGGCATGAAAGCCACTCATCGTCTCTCCTCAGGCGCCGTCAGTGTGAGTAGAGGGAATGCCAATAACCGGCATTTCCTAGTTACACTGTGACTGGACACAGCTGATTACATGGTAAAGAGCCTACGTCATACACTCTTTACCGTGATCGGTAAATTCGGTGTGTCCAAGCGACACACAACGAACTACTGATCCAAGGAGCGCGCACGAGCAGCAGGACGTGATAGGACGTCAAGTCAGAAGGATTAAACCACCGCCCGCTCTTCATTTTGCTATAGGCCGGACAGGATGTGGTTAATGTGAGTTATTGCACGGCACGTTAGTAACTTGTAAATGAAAGTTCCATTGTATATGGAAAAAGTTGGCATTAACCACTCCCTGCCCAGAGTCAGCGCCCCTTGAGCAGGGTTTTCTACCCCCCAGGGAGGGATCAGCAATCATGTGACCGGCTGTCACTGTGGTTACATGACCAGGAGCCTGTCCCACCAACTACCGATCCATTAGCAGGCACCGAAAGCCAACCTGGACAGACCTGTCTTGGTGGTGGGACCGCACTCTCAGCACAGAAACCTCATCTGTCTAGCGATGCATATGTTTTAATCCATGGTTATTATTCCAAGCAAACTCCCCCATCCATGTCTCTATGCCTAATTTTACCAAGAAATCACTTTGAAAAACACCCCCCCCCTAACATTTCTAGCTGCGGCCATCTTGAGTAAGGGCAGGCGATTCCTGGAATCCATCTGCCCTTCCTGTGACAACCCCATATAAAACAGCCTCTCTCAACCTTTTCTGGTACAATAGATTCTATGGAGTAAAATAATATCAAGCACCCCACGCAGGGGAGCAAAACATGCACATGCACAAGATTTAGACCAGGATTTCTCAACCAGCGTTCCATGGAACCCTAGGGTTCCTCCAGAGGTTGCTAGGGGTTTCTTGAGCAATTTTTGCTCCTCGGATAAGTTGTACATGATGTTACAAAAGAAAAAAATTCAAAGGTTTCAAAGCGAAAAGTAGAAGCACCTGGCATCTAGTGTCAGAGGTGACAATGAGTAACTGGGCCCGGAGGCCCAGAACATAGTGGGACAAAGGAAGTGGAAAAAAAAAGGAACCCCCACCCCCCCCAAAAATAAAAATGGGGGGGGGGGGAGATTGGGAAGAGAAAAGGGGGGGGAGAAAGCCAGACTGAGGAAGGAAAAAGAAGTGCAGAACTAAGCAAGGGAAGAAGGTGGGAAACAGTCAAGACAAAAAAGAAGGAAGGAAGGAAAGAAAGAAAGAGGTGTAGACCCAAGCAGGACAAGAGAACGGAACCTGCGGGTTAGATGGTGTTCCAGAACGGTCCAGAATACCCAAGCTGGCCGGGGGCAGAGTGGGGAGAGCATAAGACTACCATGGGTACCACACTTTGAGGAACTTTGCGTGAGAGTCATGAAGAATACTGGTCATTTTCTCATGAAGCATGGAGGGTAGTCAAAATGCTCCTCACCCTCTGCAAACCCAACCGAGGGCTTCCTCAAAGTGATGGCAAGCTTTGCAGCAATGAAGAGGTAGGTGGCCAGCTTCTGCTGGTAAGAGAAGAGGCCTGGAAGAGGGAAGTGGAGAACTGCATGCCGGGCGTCCTCGTGGAAGGGTACATCAAAAAGTGTTGAGGAGGCCGAAGAACCTGGACCCTTTTTCAACCTTTTTTAAACACAGAGGAACCCTTTCCGGACTCAGGGTACCCCTTCTAATAATTACTATTTCTACAACTTATGATACATTAGTGTGATGGTCAGTGGAAAGAATGTCCCTTACATTGGTGATCAGTGGGAAGAATGTCCCTTACATTGGTGATCAGTGAGAAGAATGTTCCTTACATTGGTGATCAGTGGGAAGAATGTCCCTTACATTGGTGATCAGTGGGAAGAATGTCCCTGTAACGCCGAGCGCTCCGGGTGTCCCATCCATCCCGGAGCGCCCGCGGCGTCTGTCCCCCTGCAGCGCTCCGGTCGGCCCCTCTGACCGTGAGCGCTGCTCTGATGCTGGCGGGGATGCGATGGCACCTGTCCGCCCGCGGATCGCATCCCATCCTGCTCACTGGCCTCCTCCTCCATCCCGGCGCGCGCGGTCCCGCTGCTCTCCAGGGCGCGCGCGCGCGCCGGTCTTCTTAAATTTAAAGGGCCAGTACACCATTGATTGGTGCCTGGTCCAATTACTGTGTACACACCCAAAACACTTAAAAACCCACTCCCCCTTCCTGTCCTTGCCGGATCTTGTTGCCTTAGTGCCCTGAGAAAGCGTTTTGTAGTTGCCTTGCCAGTGTATCTGACCTTCTGCCGTTGCCCCTGACTACGAACCATTGCCGCCTGCCCTGACCTTCCGCTACGTCTGACCTTGCGTCTGCCTAGTCCCTGTGTACCGTGCCTATCTCAGCTGCCAGAGAAGTCGAGCCGCTACTGGGGGACACGACCTGGTTGCTACCGCCGCAGCAAATCCATCCCACTTTGCGGCGGGCTCTGGTGAAAACCGGTAGCTGCTTAGAACCGGTCCTCCAGTGCGACCCGTGCCTTCGCCTCTCTGGCACAGAGGATCCACCTCCTGTGTCCTCACTAGCCACCAGTCCGGGCCCTGACAGTCCCTTACATTGGTGATCAGTGAGAAGAATGTTCCTTACATTGGTGATCAGTGAGAAGAATGTTCCTTACATTGGTGATCGGTGGGAAGAATGTTCCTTACATTGGTGATCAGTGAGAAGAATGTTCCTTACATTGGTGATCAGTGAGAAGAATGTTCCTTACATTGGTGATCAGTGAGAAGAATGATCCTTACATTGGTGGTCAGTGGGAAGAATGTTCCTTACATTGGTGATCAGTGAGAAGAATGTTCCTTACATTGGTGATCAGTGGGAAGAATGTTCCTTACATTGGTGATCAGTGGGAAGAATGTTCCTTACATTGGTGATCAGTGGGAAGAATGTCCCTTACATTGGTGATGAGTGGGAAGAATGTTCCTTACATTGGTGATCAGTGGGAAGAATGTCCCTTACATTGGTGATCAGTGGGAAGAATGCTCCTTACATTGGTGATCAGTGGGAAGAATGTCCCTTACATTGGTGATCAGTGAGAAGAATGTTCCTTACATTGGTGATCAGTGGGAAGAATACTCCTTACATTGGTGATCAGTGAGAAGAATGTTCCTTACATTGGTGATCAGTGGGAAGAATGTTCCTTACATTGGTGATCAGTGGCAAGAATGTTCCTTACATTGGTGATCAGTGAGAAGAATGTTCCTTACATTGGTGATCAGTGAGAAGAATGCTCCTTACATTGGTGGTCAGTGGGAACTTGTCTGAGGAGCTGAAAATGATAATTGCTCAAGGAACCCCTAGCAACCATGGAGGAACCCTAGGGTCCCATGGAACGCTGGTTGAGAATCCCTGGTCCAAATCTTGTGCATGTGCAATATAGATGGGCTATTTGTAAATTTTCACAAGGTCAGGCATGCAGGAGAAGGGTGTGCTTAGCTGAGAAAGCCCTTCCTACCATGAAAGGGAAAAAAAATTTCTCAGGAGGACTCCTGGAACCAGGAAGCAACTGAGGGGGGGGGGGGGGGAAGATAAAATACCTGCCTATCGGTTTACTAATGATAGCAGCATAAATATCCAAAATAGTTGATCGGGTGAGTAAAGTTCTATTTAAATCCAAAAGGTTCAACCATTACATAGAGCATAAAAAAGCTTATCTTAAATCTTAACTTAATCAATAAATCAATGAATACAATAACAGTTTCAGGACCAATGCAATTTAAGTTTTTGCACACCCATTAAAATTTAAATGTTTAAACCCTAAACAATTATAAACCCCTGTAAATTAAACAAAAATGGTGCCAGGTTTTATTTTATTTTATTTTTTTATGTTGCACAAAAATATATTGGTTGGTCCTTAAATGGTATTGATGCAATTCCATAAGTCCATTTTAATATTTTAAAAACTACAGTGTTCATTTAAAAGACCCTGTTACCAGGCCAGACCATTCATTGCAACTACATCCCCATATTAGAAGTGCATTGAATGTATTTTATGCATGTTCTTTTACCTGTAAAAACACCTCCTGTTTAGACATCCACAAGGCCTAAATTTGCTGCTGGGTACCACCATCTTGGATGTCTTGCAAGCAGTCACTCAAGTGACACTCGATATATTTCCCCTCGCTCCTCTCATGGCAGATAAATAAAAAAGGTTATGTAGAGACGGTGATAAGTGGAGGAGCTGGGCCAACACAGACAGCAATTAGACACTCCCAGAAGAGGAGAAGGCTGGGGTACGGTGAAAGGGAGGAGGTGTGCTAGGGAATTAACTTTTAGGAAGTAAAATTTGCAAGTTCAGAAGTGATTAAACCTAAAATACATGATTTTACTTGAAAATGTTTAGGTTGGAGATGGGGTCTCTTTAAACTGCACCTAGTCACAGACTATAGCGCAGGGGTGGTCAAACTCAATGTCATTGCGGGCTGCATCAGCATTATGGTTGCCCTCAAAGGGCAGATTTTATCTAAAGCCTCGTACACACGGTCGGACTTCGAACAAAAAATCCACGGAAAAGTTTGAAGGGAGTTGGCTGGGCACACCCATAGCATACACACGGCAGGACTTTTCTGCAAACTTTCCCAAAACTTTCCCAACATCACGTGGTTTTTCTGCTCTTTTCCACAACCCTACAGAGGGCAGAGTTCAGGAGAGCGTTATCTACAGAGGGCAGAGTTCAGGAGAGCGTTACCTACAGAGGGCAGAGTTCAGGAGAGCGTTACCTACAGAGGGCAGAGTTCAGGAGAGCGTTACCTAAAGAGGGCAGAGTTCAGGAGTGCGATACGTACAGACGGCAGAGTTCAGGAGTGCGATACGTACAGACGGCAGCGTTCAGAAGAGCATTATGTACAGAGGGCAGAGTTCAGGAGAGCGTTACCTACAGAGGGCAGAGTTCAGGAGAGCGTTACCTACAGAGGGCAGAGTTCAGGAGAGCGTTACCTACAGAGGGCAGAGTTCAGGAGAGCGTTACCTACAGAGGGCAGAGTTCAGGAGAGCGTTACCTACAGAGGGCAGAGTTCAGGAGAGCGTTACCTACAGAGGGCAGAGTTCAGGAGAGCGTTACCTACAGAGGGCAGAGTTCAGGAGAGCGTTACCTACAGAGGGCAGAGTTCAGGAGAGCGTTACCTACAGAGGGCAGAGTTCAGGAGAGCGTTACCTACAGAGGGCAGAGTTCAGGAGAGCGTTACCTACAGAGGGCAGAGTTCAGGAGAGCATTACCTAAAGAGGGCAGAGTTCAGGAGAGCGTTACCTACAGAGGGCAGAGTTCAGGAGAGCGTTACCTACAGAGGGCAGAGTTCAGGAGAGCGTTACCTACAGAGGGTAGAGTTCAGGAGAGCGTTACCTACAGAGGGTAGAGTTCAGGAGAGCGTTACCTACAGAGGGCAGAGTTCAGGAGAGCGTTACCTACAGAGGGCAGAGTTCAGGAGTGCGATACGTACAGAGGGTAGAGTTCAGGAGAGCGTTACGTACAGAGGGCAGAGTTCAGGAGAGCGTTACGTACAGAGGGCAGAGTTCAGGAGAGCGTTACGTACAGAGCTCAGTACAGCGTTACGTACAGAGGGAAGAGTTCAGGAGTGCGATACGTACAGAGGGCAGAGTTCAGCAGTGTGATATGCACAGAGGGCAGAGTTCAGGAGTGCGATACGTACAGGCGGCAGCGTTCAGGAGTGCGATACGTACAGAGGGCGGAGTTCAGGAATATGCGTTATGCAGAGTTTAGGGGTGTGCTACATACAGAGTGCAGGTTTAAGGGGTGTGCTATGCACAGCTTGCAGGCTTTAGGGGAGTGTTATGTACAGCGTGCAGGGTTCAGCTTTCTTTCACGAGCTGTCCACATCTCACTTCCACCCCTCTTTGGCTCTGATCTCTGCACTACTCTCCCCTATCCCCCCCCCCCCCCAAAGCTTCCTCGCATCTTACCTATCCAGCCAAAGTCTAGTACCTCCCGACAATGAGGCAGCTACACCTTTCTCACTGGCAAGGGGATCATTGGTCGGCAACTGTCCCTGCCTTGTGTGAACAGGGCAGATAGGGGTCTGTGAGAGCTGAAGAGATAAAAGCGGTCCTTGTAAACACAGAAAGCTTCTGTGTTTACAAGTGACAGTCATGAGCTGGGAGCGGAGGGCAAGAGCCAGCGGTGGAGGAAAGGAGTACTGCCACGTTCCAGTTGAAAAAAAACCTGGGCGTGAGGGCCACATGAAATGGCCTGGCGGGCCTAACTTGGCCCACGGGTCTAAACATATGTGCTATAGACATTTGAGCATTTACATATTCATATCAAGTTTAATACAAGCCTTTAATGACCTGTACAGTACACACTTTATATGCTCCCATTCATAGAAAAAGTCCAGCACTCAGAATGTTCAGTGCAGATAACATCCAAATATTATGGTGAAAAAAAAAAAAAAAAAAGGTGCAACACAGAGAACCGGTCCCATCAAGGATTCCGGACAGATCACTCCATGCACATACAAGAAGAGTAAACCAAACAAATAGCACACTTACGTAGAAAGAACCTGGAGTCCAGCTGCAGGGCCAGAGGGAAGACCACGCGCTGTGTCACCGAGTTGCACCGGGAGCAAACAGCTCTGGAAGAGATCAAGCCCACCAGATGGATAACCAGCAGCTTAACAAAAGGGGAAGAGCCCAAGAAACGTGTAGCGGCCCTCCCCTTCCATCTCGCATTCACATTAATGGTGCTCGAGTGGCGGTCGGGACACTGCTGGTCTTTCATCCATCTGGTGGGCTTGGTCTCTCCAGAGCCGTCGGCATCGGCTCCTGGTGCAACTCAGTGACACAGCTTCTTCCTCCTTTCCCTCACACTGGACTCCAGGTTCTATGCAAGTATGTCATTTGTTCAAAAATTCTTTACACACTCTGATCCTGCGCCCCTTAATGACAAGCACTGGAATAATGCAGCTTTAACCCCTTCACGCCCAAGAGTAAAATGAATGTTAATGCCCAAGCTCAATTTTGCAACTTTGACATGTGTTAGTAAAACAGTGCCCATCATCACAACTACTTTGTGCAAAAATTTTTGGAGGCCGCATATACAGTATCGCACAAAAGGGAGTACACTCCCCTCACTTTTTTGTAAATATTTTATTATATCTTTTCACATGACAACACTGAAGAAATGACTCTTTGCTACAATGTAAAGTAGTGAGTGTACAGCTTGTATAACGGTGTAAATTTTCTGTCCCCTCAAAATAACTCAACACACAGCCATTAATGTCTAAACCGCTGGCAACAAAAGTGAAGACCCCCCTAAGTGAAAATGTCCAAATTGGGCCCAATTAGACATGCGATTCGTTAGTGTTACAAGGTCTCAAGTGTGAATGGGGAGCAGGTGAGTTAAATTTGGTATCATCGCTCTCACTCTCTCATACTGATCACTGGAAGTTCAACATGGCACCTCATGGCAAAGAACTCTGAGGATCTGAAAAAAAGAATTGTTGCTCTACATAAAGATGGCCGAGGCTATAAGAAGATTGCCAAGACCCTGAAACTGAGCTGCAGCACGGTGGCCAAGTCCATACAGCAGTATAACAGGACAGGTTCCCCTCAGAACAGGCCTCGCCATGGTCCACCAAACAAGTTGATGGCTGTCGTCCCAGAAGGAAGCCTCTTCTAAAGATGATGCACAAGAAAGCTTGGAAACAGTTTGCTGAAGACAAGCAGACTAAGGACATGGATTACTGGAACCATGTCCTGTGGTCTGATGAGACCAAGATAAACTTATTTGGTGTCAGATGGTGTCAGGCGTGTGTGGCGGCAACCAGGTGGAGGACAAAGACAAGTGTGTCTTGCCTACAGTCAAGCATGAGGGTGGGAGTGTCATGGTCTGGGGCTGCATGAGTGCTGCCGGCACTGGGGAGCTACAGATTATTGAGGGAACAATGAATGCCAACATGTACTGTGACATACTGAAGCAGAGCATGATCCCCTCCCTTTGAAGACTGGACCGAAGGGCAGTATTCCAACATGATATCAACCCCAAACACACCTCCAAGATGACCACTGCCTTCCTAAAGAAACGGAGGCTAAAGGTGATGGACTGGCCAAGTATGTCTCCAGACCTAAACCCTATTGATCATCTGTGGGGCATCCTCAAACGGAAGGTGGAGGAGCGCAAGGTCTCCAACATCCACCAGCTCCGTGATATCGTCATGGAGGAGGGGAAGAGTTACATAGTTACATAGTTAGTAAGGACGAATAAAGACACCAGTCCATCCAGTTCAACCTGAGTGAGTGTGGGTGCGTGTCTACAATTCTCCCTATCCCTGTACATTGTGTCTCATTAAGATGCTCATCTATTATATTATTTATTTAAAGGTACCCATATAGCGCCGTCAATTTACGCAGCGCTCCACACATGCATCACACACTCACATCGGTCCCCACCCTCAAGGAGCTCACAATCCAAGGTCCCCAACTCACATTCATATACTAGGGCCAATTTTGGACAGAAGCCAATTAACCTACCAGCATGTCTTTGGAGTGTGGGAGGAAACCAGTGTACCCGGAGGAAACCCACACAGGCACAGGGAGACCATGCAAACTCCAGGCAGGTAGTGTCGTGGTTGGGATTCAAACCAGCGACCCTTTTTACTGCTAGGCGAGGAGTGCTACCCACTACACCACTGTGCCGCCCCAAAGAGGACTCCAGTGACCTCCATGCCCAAGAGGGTTAAGGCAGTGCTGGAAAATAATGGCGGCCACACAAAATATTGACACTTTGGGCCCAATTTGGAATTTTTTTTGTACTCACTTTTGTTGCCAGCAGTGTTAAGTTATTTTGCGGGGACAGCAAATTTACACTGTTATACAAGCTCTACACTCACTACTTTACATTGTAGCAAAGTGTCATTTCTTCAGTGTTGTCACATGAAAAGATACAAGAAAATATTTACAAATATGTGAGTGAGGGGTGTACTCACTTTTGTGAGATATTGTGTGTGTACTGTCAGCGTGAAGGGGTTAAGGTTTACAACAGAGGAACTGAAACAGCAGTTCTTGTCCCCTCATTTACTCTCTGACAGTGGGGAAACTTTACTGTCCATAGAGTCTAGACACAGGTGCACTTTAAAGTACCTCATCATTCTGCCATAAAGATCTGTCAGTTACTGACAGGGTGACAAAGCTTTGCCTCCCACCTCCCAGTTATCTCTTGTGTTGGTCACTTGTGCTTTCAGCGGGGACTATAGGTGACCATGCCAACACATCGCACATGTCCGTTTCGCTCTTGTCCCCATTGGGAAGCCTGCCTTGATAGGTCATGCAGCTGCAGCTGGAGAGCATACATTTAGCAGTAAAATTCGCAAAAAAAAAGACAAAATCGGTAATTCCGAAAAGAAAAAACACAGAGCCTATTCACACAGGGACGACTTTGGATCCGACTTCAAGTCGCCCCAAGTCGCGCTGCATGAGAAAATCAATGTAAGTGAATGGAGCCGTCTTATTGCACACTACTGCAGTCGCTCAGACTTCAGAAAAAGGTTCCTGTACTACTTCAATCCGACTTCTAGGTGACTTGTAGGCAACTTGTACCCATAGATTTCAATGGAAGTCGCCTCAGAAGTCGGATCACTGTCTTAACAGAAGCAACAATACAAAGAGAACATACATTTCTCAGGCAAACCCCTCCCTCCCACAGAGCTGATTCTTGTTTGATTGGCCAAGTTGCCTCCCAAAGTCGCGTCACCCCTGTGTGAATGGAGTCTTAAGAATCGTTAATACTAAAACGGAAGAAAACAAATGTCTTCTATCCCAGGTTTAGATCTACCGTATATACCCGAGTATAAGCTGACCGAGTATAAGCCGAGGCCATAATTTTACCACAAAAAAATGAGAAAGCTTATTGACTCGAGTATAAGCCGAGGGTGAGAATGCAGCAGCTACTGTAAGCGGAAAAGAGGGTCAACAATGCCCATTTGCAGCCTCACTGTGCCCATTGCAACCTCACTGTGCCCATTGCAACCTACCCAAAATTCTTGACAGGCTGCACTGCGGGCGTCCATTTTTTTTAAAACTCGCGGCTTCCTCCTGATCCCGTCCTGTTCCTTGATAGGTCTTTGACACCGTTTTCAGTGTTCCGCCTATCACGGACGTTCTTTCATCCTCAGACAAGAGAAGGTCCGTGATTGGCGGAACACTGAACACAGTGTCTGCTGGGAAACTGAGTCCGAGGATGAGAGGACCTCCGTGATAGGCGGTAGCGGAACACAGCGTCAAACGCCTATCACGGAGCGGGATGGGATCAGGAGGAAGCCGCGAGTTTTAAAAAATGGACGCCCAAGGTACACTGACTCGAGTATAAGCCGAGGGGGGTATTTTCAGCCCTAAAAAAAAGGGCAGAAAAACTTGGCTTATACTCGAGTATATACAGCACTTTAAGGAAATCCAGAATGAAGCTCAGCAGGACACGCAAGCACATTTACACCGGTGCCTACAGATAAACACTGGAATCTCCACAGCAACAAAATACTATATAAATAAACCAGTCACTGGGGCCTCTCCAGGCAAAAAGGTCCCCCTGTGGTTCCTTTAGATAGAAACATTGAGCAAATTTCTCTGGAATGATCTGTATTTCTAGTCCAACATGACCCGATTCTCCTGGATACTAATCTATAGTCAAAAATAAATAAAATGTGTGTGTATATATATATATATATACACACACACACACACACACACACATATACAGACATACATACACACACACACACACACACACACTGCCCACTTTATTAAGTACACCTGTTCCATTGCTTGGTAACACAAATTGCTAATTAGTCAATCACACGGCAGCAACTCAATGCATTTAGGCATCTAGATGTCGTGAAGACAACTTGCTGAAGTTCACAGCGAGCATCAGAATAGGGGTAAGAAAGGGGGATTGAAGTGACTTTGAACGTGGCATGGTTGCTGGTGGCAGACGGGCTGGTTCGAGTATTTATGGGATTTTCACACACAACCATCTCTCGAGTTTACAGAGAATGGCGGGGAAAAAAAGAGAAAATATCCAGTGAGTGGCAGTTGTGTGGAGGAAAATGCCTCGTTGATGTCAGAGGTCAGAGGAGAATGGGCAGACTGGTTCCAGATGATAGAAAGGCAACAGTAACTCAAATAACCACTCGTAACACCCAAGATATGCAGAATACCATCTCTGAACTCACAACGCATCCAACCTTGAAGCAGATGGGCAACAGCAGCAGAAGCCCACACCTGGTGCCACTCCTGTCAGCTAAGAACAGGAAACGGAGGCTACAATTGGCACAGGATCACCAAAATTGGACAATTGAAGATTGGAAAAACGTTGCCGGGTCTGACGTGTCTGGATTTCAGCTGCGACATTCAGATGGTGGGGTCAGAATTTGGCGCATGGATCCATCCTGCCTTGTATCACCGGTTCAGGCTGGTGGTGGTGTAATGGTGTGGAGGATATTTTCTTGCCACACTTGGGGTCATGGAGTGGCCTAGTCAGTCTCCAGACCTTAATCCTATAGAAAATGTATGGAGGGAGCTGAAACTTCGAGTTGCCAAGCAACAGCCAAGAAAACTTAGGCAGGCCATACATGGGTCGAATTTCGAAAGAATTTTCTTTCGAAAATCTAACCCAAGAACTTTCGTTCGTATTTCGCACCATTAGTGGGCTGCAGCAACAGCCGATTTTCGTGCGGCCATTGAATTTTAATAAATCGGACATGTTGGAAATTTTTAGAAAACCTAACGATTTTCTAATCAATGATGGGAGAATTGTGCGAGAAAGGTTATCGAAAAAGAAATGCGCATGTGCAAGAAAATAAAAATTCCCGGAAAGAAAAGAAGATTCCCAGACACGAAAATTCTTTTCTGTAGCAACATGAGGTGAAATGGAAGGTTTGGTTGGTCGAATTTTGAAATCAATGATGGCGCCATCGGATCAGAAAACGTACAAATTTTCTGATTTTCAAAAGAAAATTCTTTCAAAATTCGGTGTGTATGGACTGCCTTAAGGATTTCGAGAAGATCTGTAAAGAGTGGACCAAAATCCCTCCTGAGATGTGTGCAAACCTGATCACCACCTACAAGAAACAACTGAACTCTGTGCTTCCCAACAAGGGTTTCTCCACCAGCTACTGAAGCCTCGTTCGTACACACGACCGGTTTTCTCAGCCAGAAAACTGCTGGGAGAGCTTTTTGCCGAGAAAACCGTTTCGTGTGTATGGTTTCTCGTCGGGAAAACTGCCTGGAATCTCGACGAGAAAAATAGAGGACCTGCTCTCTATTTTTCTCGTCGGGATTCTCGGCAGAGTTTTCCTGCTGAGAAAACCGGTCGTCTGTAGGCTTACCTGTTCCACGGTAAACCCGCACATGCTCGAAAAGACTTTGACGCATGCGCGGTAGCATACAAGGGCAGTGTAGGGTGTAGCACGATGGCACCGACGGCATCGAAAGTGAGGAGCAAAGGCTCGTCGTAGTCGATGATGTCACTGCGTTCTTGCCATTCAAAAGAACGGCGGTTCTTTCGAATGGCCGTGTGTACACTCGGCGTGCAAGGCAAGCTTGCCGGGAATCCCGTCGGGAAAACCGGGGTTTTTTTTTCCCCCGACGGGATTCCCAACCGTGTGTACGAGGCCTACGTCATGTTTTGCTAGGGGATCAAGTACTGTATATACTCGAGAATAAGCCAACCCGAATATAAGCCGAGGCACCTAATTTTATCACAAAAAAACTGGGAAAACTTGACTCGAGTATAAGCCTAGGGTGTCCATCTGGATGCCTCACTGTGTCCATGTGCATGCCTCACTGTGTCCATGCCTCACTGTGCCCATGCCTAGACTGACGTTTAACATGGGAGTCTATGGAAGGGGTGCCCGGCTTTGAAAAATCAGTGCTCCCCAGTCGTAGGTCCCCCAGACAAAAAAAACTTTGCACACTTATAGAGGAGAAATAGGGCTACATGCGTTCCAATTTTCGGGTCCAGGGGACCTACGACCGGCTGGTACTGGGTCCCCAAAATCACTAGAGAAATTACTGTTTAATATGGGAGTCTATGGAAGGGGTGCACGGCTTTGAAAAATCGGTTCTCCATGGCCGTAGGTCCCCCGGACAACAAACTTTGCCCACTTGTAGAGGAAGAGTGAGGCTACATGTGTGCCAAGTTTGGGGTCCAGCGAACCTACGGCCGGCCGGTACCGGGTCCCCAAAGTCTGGGAGATCAGGCGCAAAAGGGTGACTCGAGTATAAGCCGAGGGGGGCATTTTCAGAACAAAAAAAATGTTCTGAAAAACTCAGCTTATACTCGAGTATATACGGTACTTATTTTACTCACTGAACTGCAAAACCATTTATAACATTTGTATCATGTGTTTTTTTTTTTTGGGGGATTTTTGGTTGATATTCTGTCTCTATCATTTAAAAGACCCTTCATTTCTTTTTAAAATGGGCAAACTTACACAATCTGCAGGGGAGCAAATCATTTTATTTCCCCCAGTGTACAATGTGAGATTTCAGTTTTTTTTTTTTTAATAAATTCATAAAACATCTCTAAAATTCTGTTTTAAACTTTGTCACTATGGGGTACGGAATGTAGACAAATGAGAAAATAATAATAATAATAATAATTGTAGTATCCGGCAGCAAAAAAGGGGAAGGGGGTCTGAATACTTTAGGAATGCACTGTAAATATTATACACACAAATCATTTTTAAACGCATGCAATAAAAGCAAAAATGCAGAGAAAGGGTTAACCCCCCCCCCCCAATCTGAAGAGCTTGACACTGATTCGGAAAAAGCTAAAGCTTGAAAAAGTAGAAATAAACACTCAAATTTCACCTGTTCAGAAGCTCCAATGTTACCTTCATCACCAGCATTGTGATTTTTTGGATAGCGGTAAAAAAACAAAAACAAAAAAACAAAAAAAAAATACACACACACACACCACAACAAAAAAATTGTTTCAATAAACCCAATAACAGACCAATCTGGCAACTGATCTAAAAGTCCCATAAGAGATCGACTGTTTCCTTAGTTTCAGATACGTTTGTATAAATGATACTTTTACATACCTTTTAATACAAAATAGATATACACATAAATGCAAAATAAGTCATTTTTTCACAACAAATTTATTAGAAGAATAGTGGTTTTGAAAAGTCTAGCATCCAGTGAGAACTACCATACACAACATTACAGCTGGGAATGTATTATCTTTTTTTCTTTCTTTTTTTTTTTTTTTAAATGACATGGTCAAATAATACAATGGAACCATTAATTTTTTTTCTTTTTTTACACATGCACGACGACAGAATCAGCGCTTTCAACATACATTGCCAAAGAAATTTAATAAAAAGAAACCACATGGATTTTTTTTTTTTTTGAAAATTTAAAAGTACTTATCACATACAGTAAGACATATCTTAGTCCAGTCAAAATCAGAACTGCATTAAAAAAATTATTATGTAGTGCAATCAAAAAAAAAAATGTGATCATAAGTGCTCTACTACATAAGACATTGATCATAGCAAGAACAAAAAAAAAAAAGTTTTAAATCACATGGTACAAAAAAAAATCTAAATAAATATAAACTACAGTACAAGAGAATATTAAATTATACAATTCTGTCAAACTGTAAACAGTATATTGAAATGAGGTCAATAGGTGTGTAGGGGGGGGGGGGGTTCCTGTTATAGTGGAAACATTTTGAATAGACAGAAATTATCCAATTATTACAATTTGAAAACCAAAAATAAAATAAAAAAAAATAAAATAAAAAAAAAGGAGTCATATAAATAGCAGTTTGTATTTGTGAACAAAAAGCCTAAATCACAATTATCCTGCTTCACATTTAAAAGTGTACCTGTTGCCCATTTTTTTTTTTGCACACTTAACAATATTCAACCTAACTAATCAAGAGAAAACACCGACATCACCGTTTTGTTTTTGTTTTTTTGAACACCCAATGCCAAACTCTAGAACTGTGTGATGCATATGGTAAGTAAATTAAGCTGTAAAGAGAAGATGTACTGTCTGGGAACCCAACTGATATTGTTATTTCCTGGAGCCAACAAATACTTACCGTAATTTTCCTTTCCTGGAGCCAACAAATATTTACCGTAATTTTCCTTTCCTGGAGCCAACAAATATTTACCGTAATTTTCCTTTCCTGGAGCCAACAAATACTTACCGTAATTTTCCTTTTCTGGAGCCAATCCACGGCAGCATACTTCCACATGTAGGCTGCCAGGATGGCAGCAAGAAATATAAAAATATTATATCAAATACCAACCGTAATTTTCCTTTCCTGGCAGCATACGTTTGGGATTGGGAGAATATGCTGCCAGGAAAGGAAAATTACGGTAAGTATTTGATACAATTTTTTTTTGTTTTCCTGATGCCAACTTGGTAGCACACGTGCAGTAGTATGCTGCCATGGACAGGCGCCAAAAGAGGAACATTACGGTAAGTATTTGATACAAATTTTCCCATTTCCTAACACCAACTTGGCAGCACACGTGTGGTAGTATCCCGTCATGGATTGGCACCAGGAAAGGAAAATTTTGGTAAGTATTTGATACAATTTTCTTGACACCAACTTGGCAGCATACGTGTAGTAGCCTGCTGCCATGGATTGGTGCCAGGGAAGGAAAATTGCAGTAAGTATTTGATACAATTTTCCGTTTTCCTGATGCCAACTTGGCAGCACGCATGTAGTAGTATGCTGACATTAATTGGCACCAGGAAAGGAACATTTCGGTAAGTATTTGGTACAATTTTCTTGACACCAACTTGGCAGCATATGTTTTGTAGTATGATGTCATGTATTGGCACCAGGAAAGGAAAATTTTAGTAAGTATTTGATGCAATTTCCTTGCGCCAACTTGGCAGCATACGTATTAGTAGTAGGATGTCATGTATTGGCACCAGGAAAGGAAAATTTTGGTAAGTATTAGATACAATTTTTCATTTTCCTGGTGTCAACATGGCGGCAAACATGTAGTAGCATGCTGCCATGGATTGGTGCTAGAAAAGGAAAATTTTGGTAAGTATTTGATACAATTTTCAGTTTTCCTGATGCCAATTTGGCAGCAAACGTGTAGTAGTATGCTGACATGGATTGGCACCAGGAAAGGAACATTTTGGTAAGTATTTGATACAATTTTCTTGACGCCAACTTGGCAGCCACGTGTAGTAGTATGATGTCAGGGATTGGCACCAGGTAAGGAAAATATCGGTAAAGTATTTGATAAATGTAAAAATTTCCTGGTGTCAACATGGCAGCATACATGTAGTAGTATGCTGTCGTGGATTGGCTCCAAAGGAAGAAAATTACGGTAAGTATTTGATACAAATTTTCCGTTTTCCTGACGCCAACTTGGCAGCATACGCGTAGTAGTATGTTGCTGTGGATTGGCACCAGGAAACGAAAATTTCAGTAAATATTTGATACAATTTTCGGTTATGCTGACTTAGAGCCGATCTTATTCGACCGGCAGAACAAACATCTAAAAAACTTTTAGAGGTTAGTCAAGCAGAATTCTATTTTTTTATTTTTATGCATGTTGTGCGAAAACTTAAAAATCAGTGAAGTCTTTTGGTGCACATAGAGGCCACCCACACAACTCTACTGCCTGGCCACCAAAGAACAGGAGGGAAGAAAATGCAAAAGGATCTCTCTCCAGGATGACTATAAACTTGTGTTTTATCTACGAGGAGACCCAATGACTCTATAGGGTGACCCAGGAATTAAAAACTTTGAACACCCACGTGGAATAGTGACAAAGAACAGCAAAGAGCTGAAATTCGGGAATAGTCTATTCTTTGGTTACCAGTTTGATTCTATGTAATTCTAGATTCTCAAATTTAGCATAGTAGTCCTCATCACATACAGCAAGTTCTGTCCCGTCCTGGGGGCCGCTGAAGTCAGAGCCACTTTGCTTGGCACCTCCACTTATTTCAGTGGGTGCATGGCGTTCTCTGATTGGATGAGGGTAGAATGGTGATGTCATCTCCCCTTATTCTCAACCCCAACCAACCAGAGCACGTCTTGTATTCATAAAATATATATAATATGTTCTGAATGGTGGAAATGCTACTTGGCTTGCCTTCAGTGTACCAGACGGAGGGTACCAGCGTTTGGCAAGGACTACTATGCTAAATTTGAGAATCCCCAGCAGATATATTCATAATTATATGTAAGCAAGCTGGATAAAAAAAAAAAAAAAAAAAAAAGAAGTTTAAAAATTGATTGTTCATGCCAATTCAGCTTTAACCCCCTTCCCGCTCCTTTAAGAGGTTCTAAATGGTAGAAGGCGAGCATTTAGGTCACGTGACCGCTGTGATTGGCACATGATCGGAGAGCTCCCGATGACATGTATCGGGAATTTTACGGTACCCATCGGTAACTGCGCCAGGAGCGCTCTCTCAGAAATAGGTTTATATAGGGTAACATATATGCGCTCTCTTGGGGTTAAAGCCCACCCATCAAGCGGGTCTTCACGCTGAGCGGCCAAATATATGTCAGTGGTTACAGAAAGCTCCCGATGCATACTAGCGATCGGAAGCTTTCCGATCATCTGACAGGCAATCACCCGAATGCCCGTTTCCCAGCTTTAAGAACCCTTAAAGGTCTGGTCGGCGGGGACTAGTTACGCTAGAGCTTCCTGGGTGATGTATAGGGACTGCCACTGTTGACCCTTCCTGAAAATTATAGTTTTCTGGATCTACCGGCTTCAATGCTTTCTGAGTCACCAATTCAAAGGGACGCCCCTCCTGGGAAAGGGTTACCGCAGGGACGCCCCCCCTGGGAAAGGGTTACCGCAGGGACGCCCCCCCCTGGGAAAGGGTTACCGCAGGGACACCCCCCCTGGGAAAGGGTTACCGCAGGGACACCCCCCCCTGGGAAAGGGTTACCGCAGGGACACCCCCCCTGGGAAAGGGTTACCGCAGGGACGCCCCCCCTGGGAAAGGGTTACCGCAGGGACGCCCACCCCCCTGGGAAAGGGTTACCGCAGGGACGCCCCCCCTGGGAAAGGGTTACCGCAGGGACGCCCCCCTGGGAAAGGGTTACCGCAGGGACGCCCCCCCCCTGGGAAAGGGTTACCGCAGGGACGCCCCCCCCTGGGAAAGGGTTACCGCAGGGACGCCCCCCCCCCATGGGAAAGGGTTACCACAGGGACGCCCCCCCCTGGGAAAGGGTTACCACAGTGACGCCCCCCCCCTGGGAAAGGGTTACCACAGTGACACAGTGCTACTCTGGGGAAGGGTTACCATAGAGACACTGTACTAATCTGGGGAAGTGTTACCATAGTGCCACTACTAATCTGGGGAAGTGATCAGCAGGTAACAGATCAAGTCACAGCACGCAGGTGGCACACTACTGGGAGGACGTCCTATGATGTGGTCCAGCTCAGCCATCATTGGACCATAGGCCGGGCAGGAGGCGGTTAACACAGTTCTGTTCACATTTGAGTATAGACATTTACTGCTGCACTTGGGTATCACGGCGATGTCACTTTTCCCTGTGATTGGTCAGGCTGTATTTTGGCTAACTCTACGTATTAGCTGCTATCACGGTGCATGGGCAACCGGTACAAACAAGAGGACAATGCAGTTTAGAGGGCTGGATGCACAATTTTACAAATTTAAAATAACGCACTTCCAACTTCAAGTTTTTTTTCTTTTTTTCCTTTTACCAACCAAAGTTAATATTAGTTTCTTTATTTAAAACAGGAACCCCCCCCCATGCGATCTGGTCAGTAGTAACCGAGTATACAGAATGCCACTCGAAGTGTCTGAGGCACTGTGTGCTGAAGAGTAAAATATGCAGCTTTTTTTTTTTTCTATAAACCGTTTGGCTGAGTTATACCTGGATACCTGAAGTGAATTTTTTTTTTAAACTTGACATTCATCAAGGATGTGCTACAAGCACGTCAAAAAAAAAAAAAAAAAAGAACAAAAAAATAAAATTAAATACAATTAAAAAAATACAAGTCACTGCTAAGTTTAAGAATAGAGTACAAGTACCTGAATTAAGTGAGTAGTGAGTACAGTGTCCCTGAGGGTTTTTAAGCAGTGTGTACATATGTTGAAATTCTTAAGTTTTTAACATCTCAGACTCAAAGCAACAGCAAAAAAAAAAAAAAAAACAAACACAAAAGTGATCCCAGACAACCCATTAAGCAGAGGTTACAATATATGCAAAAAAAAAAAACTATTTTTGTACAATTGGTTTCTTCCTAGCAGCTGCAAACTGCTGTACAAATTTATCCCCCACTGACTATCCTGACGCATGGGAGTCTGATAAAACCGGGACAAACCGTCCCCTCGTAGAAACATTAAATCCTGAAAGTGTTATCAGTTGTACAATCGGTCCTGAAAAAAGTGTTATCAGTTGCACAATCAAGCGGGCTAGAAAGGTTTCCTACCACATGCTAAGCTCTATGCTGGTAAATCGGTGATATTAGTGGTCTCTATTTCACAGGAGAAAAATAAACTTCACCAAAATGTCAACAATCCAGGATTTATTGATTGTTTTTACCCCCCCCCCCCATTATGAGCCTCAAAAGCAAAAAAAAAAAAAAAGTTACAAAAGAGCAACAATTTAACACTAGAGGGAATATATGAACTGTTAGTTTGAAGGGTTTTTAGGGTAGTGTTTAGCTCACCAACGTGACAATTGGGCCCCCGTTTACACTGCTGTCGTGGGCCTTTCATGCGACATTAGAGTCCATGGGAATTTAGTTGCATCAAAGTAGGGGGCCGAATTTTCGATCAGTCGATGGCCAGCCTTAGATTTTCCTGAACTTCGAGCAAAAATTCAGCCGCTTCCTTTTACCAGATCAATAATAAGGGGGGAAAAAAAATAAAAAGAGAAGGCCGGCCTCCTACTGACCAAATTTCATTTGGTTCCATTCACCAGATCAAAGTTAAGGAAAATCTAAGGCTGGTCATAGACTAATCTGTTAAAAGGAAGCGGATGAATTTCTATCAGTCAATGGCTGGCCTTAGATTTTGCTTAACTTTTGATCTGGTAAAAGGAACCAGACGACTTTCGAACAAAGTTGAGGAAAATCTAAAGCCTTGTACACACGATCGGATTTCCTATGGTTTTTAAACCGATGGATTTTTCCATCGGAAAACCGACGAAGCTTACTTCTATCAGTCTTGCCTACACACCATCAGTCAAAAAACCAACCGTTCCAAACGCGGTGACGTAAAACACTCAGATGAGCCGAGAAAAATTAAGTTCAATGCTTCTGAGCATGCATGGGTTTTTTAACCGATGGACTTGCCCATAGACGATCGTAATTTGCTATCGGTTTTTTATCAATCAGAAAAATTTAAAACATGTTCTATTTTTTGACACTGATGGAAAAAAGACTGATGGGGCCCATACATGATCGGTTTGTCCGATGAAAAAAAATCCATCGGACTGTTTTCATCGGTAAAACCGATCGTGTGTACACGGCTTATGGCTGGACATAGACGGATCGAAATTTGGCCACTTCCTTTTCACAGGTCAAAGTTGAGGAAAACCGAAGGCTGGCCATAGTCTGATCTGTTAAAAAGAAGCAGCTGAATTTCAATCATTCAGTCTAAGGCCGGCCTTAGATCGAAATTCGTCTGGTTCTTTTTACCAAAGTTAAGGAGAATCTAAGGCCAGCCATAGACAGATCGAAATTCAGTCTATGGCCGGCCTTAGATTTTCCTAAACTTTGATCTGTTAAAAGGAACTGGTCGAATTTTATACAAAGTCGAGGAAAATCTAAGGTTGGACGGATCGAAATTCGGTTCCTTTTAGCAGATCAAAGTTAAGGAAAATTTAAGGCCGGTTATAGACGGATTGAAATTCTGCCGCTTCCTTTTAACAGATCAAAAATAAGAAAAATCGAAGGCCGGCCATAGACTGAATTTTGAGCCGTCTATGGCTGACCTTAGATTCTCCTCAGCTTTGATTTGGTAGACCGATTAAAATTCAGCTGCTTCCTTTTAACAGATCAGACTATGGCCGGCCTTCGATTTTCTTTACATTTGACCTGTGAAAAGGAAGTGGCCGAATTTTGATCCATCTATGGCCAGCCTTACATTTACCTCAACTTTGATCCAAATTCCAGTTCCTTTTACCAGATAAAAATTAAGGAAAATCTAAGGCCAGCCATACACTGATCAAAATTTTAACAGATCAGTCTATGGCGGCCTTAGATTTTCCTTAACTTTGATCTTAAAAATTACCAAAAACACTATGTGAACCTTCCTAAACTATTTATTAAATTTATATCTGAGATGAATCATTGCAGACCACAGTTCTTGGGAAAATTTCCCTGGATGTTATGAATAAAACCTGAAGGCAAATCTGTTGTGTGGCCATTTTTTGAAATGAGCACCAAAGTTTTGCTTTGGAAGAAATTTGAGGAAAATTAAAATTCCATTAAAGGAAAAAGGCTCATTAAAAAGTTAAGCGATTGTTGACATGCTGCTCTTCTCCTCCATAATTTCTTTAACTACCTGGCTTCAAAGATTGTCCAACCTTGGGATAGACAAATGCCCTGTCCTTCATGCCCTTCGATATCCATCAAAAATGGGTTCGCCCATAAAAAAAAAGTCAACCAAGCAACTGTTGTCCAACTCCATTTTTCCAACAGACCCAATCATTTGTCACCTGGAATGCTCTTCTACGCAACGGGCTTTCTATGGCTATAAACCTTTTTGCAACGGGACAATTTCTTTATAAGAAATCACGTACTACTATACACATCCTGCATAGGCTTCTTTGGTGGCTAATTAGCAATCACAACGTCCATTGTGATGTTCCTCGCCGGAAAGGGGGGGGGGGGGGGGAGGGGGAATAAAGTTCCGCATGACCCACAACTGGTGCCTTCTACCACCAATACCCTATTACAGTACACTTCGAAATATCAATGACCAATCATCTTTTAGGTTTTGAAAACCTAAGCTTTTTAGTGTCGTAACTCTCAAAAAACTGTACTTTGTAGCATATAAAATTAGCCTACAGCATTCCAAAGTGTTACTAAAGGTCATAGCTATGGGTACATACGAATTGTAATTAGTGTTGAAAGTGCCGGTAAACCCCCCTCTACCCCCAACTAAGAAAAATTGCCAAGTGCTCTTCAAAAAAAAAAAATAATAATAATAATAATATTAAAAACACCTCTAATATCCCAACTTACAAAACAAAAACAAGTGTCAATGAAACCAGACATCAGGCTTGATTAGTCTTATTCCTCCCTGTGCACAAGTTTTTACAAAAAAAAAAAAAAAAGGGGGGGGGGGAATTTACCACTTAACTACAGTTGAAAACGGTAGCACACTAGCTGCAATCTAGAAAAATCTGTATTTTTTATTTTTTTGGCAAACTAAGTAAATCTAGCACTGGTCCACTGCTAGAAAGATCTGCAACCCACAAAATTTTTTAAGAAATTTTACAGTGAGAAATAAACTAGCTAAAAAAAAAAAAAAAAAACCAAGAGGATGAGCTGATGCGTCAATACTTACATGCTAGACAATTCAGTGACACAGCAATACATTCCCTCGCCTGCATATGGCTCTGTCATAAAAACGGCTTTTTATTGAAATTGCACTGCTCTCCCTTAAGAGGAAAATTTTTTAACTTTTTTTTTTATTTAAAACAACTCCTTTTACTTGTTCTCTCAAACTAAACCTAACCTACGAGTTTAAAAATAAAGTCAACTTTGAGGTATGGATTTTTTTTTTTTTTTCATCTGTACATAAAAATAATTCAATTTAGTGATCTTTAAAATTAGAAAAAAAAAAAGTGACACAGCACAGGACAAAACAAAATATTTACAGCAGAGTTGTTAAGCATTAAAACGATTTGCTTACCAAAAAAAAAAAAAAAAAAGAAATAGCCCATGTATTCTTGTCACATGACATTGAAAAGTATACGTTCACAAAAGGCATAGTATGCATTTTTTTCAAAAATCTGTACTTACAGTTCACAGATAGGATGGCAGACCTGATCTGCAATAATTATGCTTAAAGATATGCAGCTCAAAATACACACCAACAGCGGAGCATGGACAACTGTGTACTTGAAAAGAGGTATTTTCTTGCTTCACAATTTTTTTTTTTTTTTTATATATATATAATATTTTTTTTTTTTTTTTTTTTTAACAGTAAGTCGGACTGATAATTCAGACCATTTCTGAAAACTTTTTATTTTTCGCTATATTACTTAAAAAGCAGACTGAAAAGGTAGATTGTGTTGTAGTGAGGAAAAAAGTACAAAAAAAAATAAAATTAAATAAAAAAAAAAAAAAAAAAAAGCTATAAATCAAAAGCAGGTCTACTATGGCTCAGAATTAAAAAATAATTTAAACCCTTTCCATAGCGAAGTTACATTGCATATTTCAGTCACACTGAATAGACCAGTGTTAAAAAA